>OX030933.1:0-1410270 GCA_943735885.1 Stelis phaeoptera | reverse complement strand
ACCCCGCAGCAAAAGACGCAAGGCAGTTGGCAGAGGAAAAGCGTCGACAAGCCCTGCGGGTCCTGTATTCTCCGTTCGCCGACCGAACCCTCGACGAAGTCATGAAGGAAAGACCGCAACTAAGCGACGGTCAGGAGATTACCGTCGTTGTACCGACAAAGTACCGAAAGGGAACGAAGAAACAGGAATGAACCTCGTCTAGGAACCGTCAAAACCCCAACGAAAACAAACCAAAGACAACTTTTATCCTCGTTTTGTGTGTTTATGCCAGATATGGTTTTTTTTGTGATCGTCAAAACAAAAAGAGTTTATTTTTCATTTCCTTTTTGTGATTGTCAAAGTAAAGAAAGTTCATTTTTATTTTTCTCCATTACAAGCTGTTAATTGCTCGTGATTACCGCGAAGGGTAGTCGAGCTTTGTAGGAGTTTGCACGGGTGTGCCGACAAATAAACTACGGTCGAAGGACCACCCGAAAATAATCGGGAAACAAATACAAATTGTCTTGGTTTATATCTTTAATATTAGTTAAACTGCACGAGCGCGGTATTGACAATCCGGCAAATGTATATGCTACACT
This sequence comes from Stelis phaeoptera, assembly GCA_943735885.1. Classification (NCBI taxonomy): domain Eukaryota; kingdom Metazoa; phylum Arthropoda; class Insecta; order Hymenoptera; family Megachilidae; genus Stelis; species Stelis phaeoptera. Next base: position 1,409,692 of record OX030933.1, on the reverse strand, counting down.
TACTAAATCGCCCTGATCGGTTGATCTAGAAAATAATTTTAACTATGCGTCTATCTGGACTCGTGTCTGACAAGATTCTAAGATGGTTTTTTCTAGAATCCCCTTCGGCGCTGTCTTGGCATGGTCGCCTTGATGGGGGAAAGGTGTTCTAATTGGTGGTTCAACTATTTAAAATCGTGGAAGGGAAATGCAAGTTTCCGCCCTTCTTGGGTTTTCCCCATTCGGGAATACTACAATTGAACTCGGCGCGTTCGACCCTTGACCGTGGCAGGTAGTAAAGTCAAAAAGCGCTCTGGCCTTGACAAAGCATGCTAAAATAACGGGCTAGAAGGTTAAAAATACTAATACCTGGCAACCAGATGCGGACAATGAAGGGATAACTAAAGTGAAACTCGCGGGCTTTATGGTTTCATGAGTGTTGGCGAATCCTCCCGTGATCACGCACGGCCATGGTGTTCGTAGCGAAAGTAGTTCGCCCGTGCGCCGTTGCAGATAGCGGCAGCACCTCCCGGACACGCATGTGGCAATACTGCCAACGTCGATCATGGCCGGGGACCCGGTTAATGGGAGAGCAGGCAGGATGCTCGACGGTCAAGAAAACACACTTGCAGTTTTTGTTGTTGCACGATGGCAAAAGATAATTTTAGTAGGAACGTTGATACCACCGCGTGTTAACAGAATTCCGTTCGGAAGAGAAGCGCGCTCTTTTGTTATAGCCAATTTAAAAACTACTTAAACTTCTAAAGGTGGCGCCATGATCGACATTGGCAGTATTGCCACACGCATGGCCACGATCGCGCCATCACGAAGAAGAAGCCGGTACTCGCTCAACGGCCACGCGGTGCCGGTTCGACTCCATTAACGTACCTGTTGTCTTCGCGTCAACACGTGCCTTTTCATTGTGCAGTTTTCTTTGGTTCACGCATCTCAGACCACGCGTAGAAGTTTCTATCATTGTCCGCGCACGGTGCAAAAATACCGAAAATGCCGTACGCATAATATTTCGTGTTTGTTTCAGTCGGTAGTTAATCCCTTGGGTACGGATTTATTTGAGAAAATATTTGCATGTGGAACGGAAATAATTGTTGGTTGCTTGGAATAGTATGTAAAGGCAGTACATTTTACGTAAGAATGTATTTATTTCTAAAATATTGGTGACATATGTAGTATTAAGATGTCTTCAACTAATTAGAATTGCAAAACAAAAATAAATTAATAACAACAAAATAAAACTAAATGAAATAAATTCAAGTTATAAAAAAAAAACAATTACTAATAATTATGCAGAGTGTGATATTTTTCAAAGCAAGTAGGTAAATGCAGTGCTACTTTGCATTGTTTGCACTGCCACGTAGTCTCTTTCCTAATATTATGCTTATAACAAACACGGCACCTTTTTCCAGGGTGTTGCTTGGACTTAATTGACAGAATGTTCTCGGGGAAGTGTGCCCAATTTTTCGCTGCCATGCGAAATGGTGTATCGCTACTTGACGGACGTCCACGACGTTTATAAGTTGGCAATGACAATTGCTCCAGCAATTCTTCGGCAATAGCTAAACGAAAGGAAGTAATGCCTGCCTTGGTTATGCAGTTGATTTTAGAATATAAAACATGAGCATTATAAAAGGCCATATCTATTATATAAAAAAACATTTTCTTATAACCCTTCACACATTTTCTCATTACTGGGAAGCACGCTAGCAATTGGTCTTGTCTATCAACGCCTCCCATACCTTTATTATACTCAAGCACACATGCCGGTTTTGTAATATTTTTCGCTATCGCCACCTTCATTTTTTCTCCTTTTGCCTGTGTCTATCAAATCACCATTTGAATGTTTCGTGCTAAGTATGTGAACGTATTTTTTATCTCTCCATTTCAAAGCCAATAAACCGTGACTGGATAAAGTTTTGACTTCTCCTTTTTTCAACATCATTGAAGAAAACACCTTTGGCATATTCTTCCTGTTTTTCCGAGCAGTTCCAACAGCATTCGTATCATTTTTTAGTAAGGTCAGAAATAAATGTGGTGATGAATAAAAATTATCCATATACAACGTGTAACCTTTTTTTAAAATAGGCTGTGCCACTTCCATGACTACACTCTCAGCAGCAGGTATATCACTCCCCCGGATTTTATCCTTGCCAACATAAATTTTGAAGCGAATACAATACCCTGATGTAGATTCGCAAAGTTTATAAAATTTTATGCCAAAACGAGCTCTTTTGGAGGTAATAAATTGAATAAATTGAATAAAACTCAATCGACCTTTGAATTTCATTAACGATTCATCAATAGCTACTTCACTATCAGGAGTATAAAGGTAACAAAATTTATTGTTTAGGTAATCCACTATGTTTCTAATCTTTCTTATTCCGTCATCTTTATTTTCCTTTTCATTATCCGTAAAATGTAGAAAGCTTGAAATATCAAAAAACCTATCGCGTGGCATATTGCTGGCAAAAATTGGAGTACTTATTGCATATCTTTTTGACCAATACATATGGATTTTTGGCTTCTTCATTTGCGACATCAAGATGCATAATGCAATATAAGCTTTCATTTCATCAGAACTTACAGGAAACCACCTTTGGTTTTTTTTTTTTTACACAACCTTCTTTTTCTATCACTTGTCTGGCATATCTACTCGTCTCTTCTACTAATGTGTCCCAAAAATATTCATTCAAGACTTCTTTCAAAACATCTAAAGGCGTAGGATTACCACCTAGTCTACGTAAGCTCAAAGGATTAATTCCAGATATTTCAGAAAAACGTTTTATATCGGCTACATTTTCTTCTTCTTTCCAAATCCATTCCTCTGATACTGGTTCACGAGAAGATTCACTATCACTGCTCGATAGACGTCTTGTGCGTCTTCGAAACCTTGATATTATATTACAATTTTCATCATTTTCTAGTTCAATAACATCTTCATCACCTTCGCTTTGTATTTCATTGTAATTGTCAATTTCAAAATCACTAACCAATTCTTCTTCAGATTTTTCTACGTCACTTTCGCTATCACTATCATAAAATATATTCCTTGCTTTTGACATAATGCGGCAATGTATCGCGAATAATGTTCACCCAAATACTGTAATTGCCTCTTCTATTATGAGTGATACAAAAAAAAAATGACTGATACAAGCAACAATGAAAAGAACAGAATTGTACCTAACCTCAAATAACGTTTTAGACACGTCATCCGTTGCTAGGGAAACCAAGTGAATGACGTATCTCAGATGTCAAATGTACCTAAAAGTTTAATTTTTGGTTTGACGTCTTAGACACGTCATCCGCTCTTAGGGGAAAAAAGTGAATGACGTGTCTCAGACGTCAAATGTACCCAAGGGGTTAAATAACTAGTCGTAAGAATCACGCGTGTATATAATCGGTGTCTCTGTGTTAGACATAAGTGTAAATATTTCTGTAAATATAATTAATCTCGTGACAGTCCAAAAAAGGTGTCGTGTCTCTTCCTTTTCCGCCCGTTCAGTCCACGCAAAATCGCAAATAATGAGTTTACGGCTGCCACGGAACGGTTTTTGAAATTCCCGAAGGGGAATTGAATAGGCGCGACGGGACGGAGATCTTACTGTTAATTATAATAAAAATCTATACAAATTTATACAAGGCCTAGAGACTACAGTAAGCCTTAACATACCGCCCACCTTGAACGGTTTCCGTTCAACACGTTTGATCCGATATATTATATCGACGTCGTATTAGTTTACAATGCAGAAATAAATCACGAAAAAATTACAATTAGAATTATACTACAATTATATCTGGACTAGCAGGTGCGGTAACGACGAACTTAATTGAATTACGGAAAAATATTTGCACAAACAAAACATATACATATATACATATACAGGGTGTCCCGTAAATAGTGTAGGAGCCGGAAATGGGGGGTAGCTGAGACGATTCTAAACAACAATTTCCTTTGCAAAAATGTCGGATGGGGCTTCGTTTTTGAATTATTAACGAAAAACACTGACCAATCACAGCGCCCGCTTCGCGCGCGCTCAGGCATGTGAGCGTAGCCTCGAGCCCTGTCCCTGGGACGTTCGGACTAGACTGGGCGAACCCGTCAGTCAAGCAAGAAAAATTTAATTGAAATTCTACCGAGTAGCGAATACAAATAATTAAAAATAGTATTTACGCAACTATTATCCATAAATCGAATTTATTAATTATTTGTATTCATTCAGAAATAATAATAATAATAATAATCCAAGGAAGAAGAAATAAAACGTGGGACGGCGCTCTCGGAATTTTTAGGAAATTAACCCTTTGTACTGAAGTAACGTTTCTAACCATAGTATTTTAAAATAAAAATAAGAATTTTTTTAAGGAAATTAAAATAAATCGAGTGAGAACCATTTGTAACTGTTTGCTTTTAAAAATATTACTGGAAAAGCAGACTGAATTTGTGCATACCGAAACATCCCTCGAGTGCAAAGAGTTAATGGAGAAATAATTGGAATTAGACTTACCCATTCACCTGCAAGTTGACCTGCCATGGTAATAAAGCACGGCCGATGGGTCATCGTACGGCTGTCAACAATGGCAAGGCCGAAGAACCCAACGAAGAACAGCTGATCGGTCGGTCCAGTCACTGAACCTTCTTGCCACCCCGAAAACATTTTATTTTACGGTCACAGGCACTCTTCACTTTCACATGCCGATGCGTTCCGTTGCACCCTTCTTTGATTGTTGCTCCTTCCTGGATCGATGATGCTTCTTAGAATGTTGTTACTTTTTGGATGTTGCTATTTTCTGAATTGTTGCTTCCTCTTGGATGTTGCTCCTTTCTGTATTGTTACTCCTTCCTAGATTGTTGTTTCTTCGGGTGCAGCCAATTCGCGAGCCAGCGAAAGCAGTTCGCGGTCGGTGGGTTTTCGCTGGGGCACTCCTCGGTACCGGCGCGGTGGGCATCTTGCTCCGCGTTCTCATTACACTACGCGAATACAAAAAATATCCATGACGTGCGTTCCGTGACGTACGTCTGTTCGTTTTCAGAAACGCGAAGGTACTGCGAAGACTGCCTAATTGCAGTTTAATACGGTATTTTGGCTTTGTGCGAGGTATGGCAAGAACATGGCCTGCACGTGGTCGACTTTGGCGGTTGTAACAATCCGACGCACGGCCGTCGATGCCAGGTAAACCCGTGCCGCGCAGCAATAAATTGCCGTACGATTTACCTGTGGAGAAAAAACCTAGAGTCGCTTGGACATGGAAAGGCAACTGACATTGCATTTCTGTAAAGAACAGGGACACAATTTCCTCGAGGGCCAACCTAGCCATGGAGCAGAGAAGGGGAAGGTATTTTTCGGGAAGGAAACTGCAATTAGGCAGTCTTCGCAGTACCTTCGCGTTTCTGAAAACGAACAGACGTACGTCACGGAACGCACGTCATGGATATTTTTTGTATTCGCGTAGTGTAATGAGAACGCGGAGCAAGATGCCCGCCGCGCCGGTACCGAGGAGTGCCCCAGCGAAAACCCACCGACCGCGAACTGCTTTCGCTGGCTCGCGAATTGGCTGCACCCGAAGAAACAACAATCTAGGAAGAAGTAACAATACAGAAAGGAGCAACATCCAAGAGGAAGCAACAATTCAGAAAATAGCAACATCCAAAAAGTAACAACATTCTAAGAAGCATCATCGATCCAGGAAGGAGCAACAATCAAAGAAGGGTGCAACGGAACGCATCGGCATGTGAAAGTGAAAAGTGCCTGTGACCGTAAAATAAAATGTTTTCGGGGTGGCAAGAAGGTTCAGTGACTGGACCGACCGATCAGCTGTTCTTCGTTGGGTTCTTCGGCCTTGCCATTGTTGACAGCCGTACGATGACCCATCGGCCGTGCTTTATTACCATGGCAGGTCAACTTGCAGGTGAATGGGTAAGTCTAATTCCAATTATTTCTCCATTAACTCTTTGCACTCGAGGGATGTTTCGGTATGCACAAATTCAGTCTGCTTTTCCAGTAATATTTTTAAAAGCAAATAGTTACAAATGGTTCTCACTCGATTTATTTTAATTTCCTTAAAAAAATTCTTATTTTTATTTTAAAATACTATGGTTAGAAACGTTACTTCAGTACAAAGGGTTAATTTCCTAAAAATTCCGAGAGCGCCGTCCCACGTTTTATTTCTTCTTCCTTGGATTATTATTATTATTATTATTTCTGAATGAATACAAATAATTAATAAATTCGATTTATGGATAATAGTTGCGTAAATACTATTTTTAATTATTTGTATTCGCTACTCGGTAGAATTTCAATTAAATTTTTCTTGCTTGACTGACGGGTTCGCCCAGTCTAGTCCGAACGTCCCAGGGACAGGGCTCGAGGCTACGCTCACATGCCTGAGCGCGCGCGAAGCGGGCGCTGTGATTGGTCAGTGTTTTTCGTTAATAATTCAAAAACGAAGCCCCATCCGACATTTTTGCAAAGGAAATTGTTGTTTAGAACCGTCTCAGCTACCCCCCATTTCCGGCTCCTACACTATTTACGGAACACCCTGTATACAACGAAATGTTGTCCATAATTCAGCGATCAATTATCGCAATCCTCGGGTGTGGATGAGGGTGGAACCTTGGATTGATCTGACTCTCCATCTGGAAGAGGGCAGATTTTTGTCAAAGGCCTCTTGAGGATGCCGTCAGCAGTCCGTATTGTTACCACTCTGACGATTTCGTCAGGTCCGGGATGTACCTCCGTGATGCGCCCAAGTCGCCATCTCGTCGATGGTAGGTTGTCCTCCCTGACAAGGACCAAGGAATCCTTCTAGATTGTGCCAGGAGAATGCGTTCGCCATTTATGGCGCTGCTGAAGTCCATGCAGATATTCCTGCTGTCACCTCTTCCAAAAATGCTGAACGGTCTGCTTGATCAGCTGGTATCTATTTATCTTTCCTGAATTGAGACTAGCGAGGTCAGGCTGGGGAAACGCCATCAGCGCATCTCCGATAAGGAAATGACCAGGGGTTAAAGGATTGAGATCATTCGGGTCATTGGATAAAGGAGATAGGGGGCGTGAGTTTAAACATGCTTCAATCTGCGTTAAGATGGTGTAAAATTCCTCGTAGGTGAGTCTTTGTTCACCGATTACCCGTTTAAAATGAGTTTTAATTGATCTAACACCACTTTCCCATAATCCTCCGAAATGAGGGGTGTTCGGTGATATGAACCGCCATTCTATATGCTCCCTCGCTAATGAGTCTATCACCCGGCTGTTGTGTGTATCTGAGGTTAACAATATGCCTAAGTCTCGTAGCTCATTCCGAGCACCCAGAAAATTTCTACCATTGTCGTAATAAATAGTATTACATTGACCCCTACGCGATATGAATCGATACAAGCTGTTGAGAAAGGCGTCAGTGGTGAGGTCGGTGGCAAGTTCTACGTGTATCGCCTTTGTAGTGAAACAGATTAAGATGCATATGTATGATTTACGAGCAACACGAGCGCGTCCCATTTCCTTAATTAGACAAGGACCTGCGTAATCTACGCCGCAGGTAGCAAACGCGCGAGCCGGGACAACGCGTTCGACAGGTAGGTTGCCCATTCTATATGATATGCCAGAAGGGTTCGTTCGGAAACAAGTAACGCACTGGCGTAAAACCCTCTTTACTGACCGTTTGCCGGACATCAGCCAGAACCTGGCATGAATGGCCGCGAGGGTCTGTTGACAACCAGCATGCAATAAACGTAGATGTTCATGCCTTACTAACAAGATTATAAGAGGCCCGGATTTCGGAATAATAATGGGGTGTTTTTGTTCATACTCCAATTGAGCATTTACTAGTCGACCGCCCACCCTGACGAGTCCGTGTTCGTCAATGAATGGATTCAAGGAGATCAATGGACTATGTTTGTCAATTTGCTTATTTGCCGTGAGATGAGCTATTTCCTTACTAAAATGAACCTGCTGATTGCTACGAATAACTGCTCTATCGGCTTGCGAGATCTCCGAGGCAGACGGCGAATGACGCGGCCGATTGTACTCCCGGGCGTTTGCGGAGGATCCCTTGACGCGAGTATTTTCAACAAATCGCAGACAATACGCCACCACACGGAGTAGTTTTGCATAGGACGAATATCGTGAAGTTAGTTCTAAGAGTGTAGAGAACTGCGCGTCGGATATCGTCAAGTTTACAGAGACAACCCGCCTCTGTTCCGGGATTTCGAAGGGAATGGTCTCAGATGACGGCCATGTCTCTGTACTCTGCGATAGCCAGGTTGGACCGTAGCACCACAAACTATGGCTCTTTAAGCATAGCGGGGCAGCACCTCACGATAGCAGATCGGCGGGATTATTAGCAGAGATCACGTGCCACCAATTGTTAGCTGACGTAAGCCCTTGAATTTCCGAAACGCGGTTGGCTACGAACGTCTTTCATCGACAGGGTTCGTTCTTAATCCAAGCTAATACTATAGTAGAGTCCGTCCAATAATAATCCTTCATAGTTTCGACACGCAACGCAGCCCGTACTTTATCTGCTAATTGAGCCAACAATAGTGCACCGCACAATTCCAAGCGTGGTAAGCTTATTGTCTTGAGCGGTGCCACGCGCATCTTGGTGCATAATCGAGAGGCCCAAGACCGAGGGCCTATTCGTGCGCGCAGCTATACGGCGGCCCTGTAAGCCTTTTCGGAGGCGTCCGAAAACCCGTGCATTTCTATGTCTTCTTCTGATTCAACTAACGCCCGTCGAGAAATTGATAGCGAAGCGATGTCATGCAATTCCCTCCGGAAGGTGCACCAGTGCGTGTGGATCTCCTGTGGGAGGCTCACATCCCAACCTATGCGAAGTTGCCAGAGCCCTTGCATCAGTAATTTCGCCCTAACTATGACAGGCCCTATTAGGCCGAGCGGATCAAAAATTTCCGACAAGATAACACGTTTTGTAACCCGATTTGTAGGAGAGTCTCCAATCGCGTAACTAAGTTCGTCCGTGTTCACAGACCAAAGTAAACCTAAGGTTAGGAGGTCATCTACGTAAAAGTCGTTCTGAATAACGGTGCTCGCGTCAGGGAACGAATGTGCGTAATCTTGTCCTACCTGCTGAAGCACGCGGGTAGCTAGGAAGGAAGCCGACGCCGTGCCGTACGTCACAGTATTCAATTCGTATGTTGCAATCGGCTCGCTCTCATTGGAGCGCCAAAGAATGCGCTGAAATTTGCGGTCCGCGTCTCTGACAAGTACCTGCCGGTACATTTTCTCTATATCAGCGGATCGCTATATCTACGAAGCGATGTTTTCTAAATCTAATAAGTATAGTGATGAGGTCACTGCACCGTCGGCCCTACTAACTGCGCGTCATTTAAAGAGATTCCGGATGACGTTTTTGCCGAGCCATCAAACACGATCCTAATCTTGGTGGTGGAACTAGACGTTTTGAATACCGCGTGATGCGGCAAATAATAACCCGAATCCAAATTAGATATGTTTTGGGCGGGAACCAGCGGCATGTGGCCTAGAGCTTCGTACTCGTTCATAAAATCTACGTAATGGGGACGAAGGTCCGGATTTCTTCTAAATCTACGCTCAATGTTCAATAGGCGCCTTTTTGCCTGCTCCTACGATTCTCCGAGTTCGTTCACGCGGTCATTCAAGGGAAGGCTAACAATATAACGTCCGTTCGCGTCGCGCACCGTGGTTTTCGTAAAATGTATCTCGCACTCATTACTAGCCGCGCCTGTCGGGGAAGATTCACGCGAATTAACCTCTTCCAAATCCCAAAAACGCGAAATCGAGGCATCTAATTCCGCATTTGTTATAGCGTGGCAAGCTTGGATGGGCTTATTTGTTTCTATGGGCCAATTAGAAACGAGCGTTTTTTGCCATACTAAGTTTCCCAAGCCTACCTTATGCTGCCCGATGCACAACAATTTCCAAAATAAACCAGGTTCGATCAGGAGATCGATGCGACCCGGATACTGGAATTCGGGATCAGCCAGAATAACGCCAGGAGGTATCGGGATACGAACTCTATTAAGGGGAACATTAGGCATGGGTTCTGTAATTCCCCTTATGACTAAACACGAAAATTCCGATCGAAGGGAATTTCCTTCGGAAGCGATTTTCAATTGGGTTTTATGCCGAATGGGATTTCTTGCCCCCGCCAAGCCGCCAACGACCATCTCCGCGGGTGCACATCGAAGCTTAGGGCGGCTGCAAAACTCCTCTGTAATAAAATGAGCTTGGGAACCTACATCTAACAATGCACGACATTTGTGCGTATTTCCCTCATCGTCTACTACAAAAACTGCGGCAGTCGATAGGACCGTGCCTTCGACCATGGCCTCGGTTGAATTTGATATGCAAGATTGAATTACATGAGAAGTAGATGGAATTGAAGGTCCGATCCGTGCCTCGCTAGTCGCGATGGTTTCCTCTCGGTGTAGTACGGTGTGGTGTTTTTTCCCACATTTTCTGCATTTACCGCGAGTGCAATTTTTGATACTGTGTCCCGGCGATAGACAATTGAAACAAACTTGCAATCGTTTGATTGTTTCATGCCTTTGCGGGAAGGATAGACCCAACAAATTAGAGCAATATTGCAGCGCGTGCTCACCCTTACATAATGGACATTCACTCGGTTGACTAGTAACATGCGATACCGGGACGTATGGCTTACTAATTATCGCGCGATGCCGATTGTCCTTATGCTGATTGCTGACCACTGCAGGGCTCGCGACCGATCTATTTGCGTCCTTTCTCGAAAGGTATTGAGCGCGTTGCTCCAAGAATTTCGCGAATTCGTCAAAGGTTGGCCTATTCGACGTTTCCATTGATCTCTTATCCCAATCATCGAGCGAAACGGAATCTAATTTTCTAGCTAAATAAACGTTAACGAGAGCTTCCCATAACTCAGCTGGTTTTAATAAACCTTCTAAGGCACGAACATTGTTTACCGCGGTATCAATGAATTTACTTAGAGCTTCGCCGTCTTGTTTCCGAACAGGAGGGACGTCAAGAAGCGCATTGATATGATGGTCAATCAACGCCTTTGGATTTTCATATCGCTCCTTTAATCGCGTCCATGCGAGCTCGTAATTTGCAGCCGATACACTAAATGACTCTAACGCGCGAGCCGCTGGACCCGTTAGTGCCGATACTAGATAGTTGAAACGGTCAATGTTCGTCAATCTGTCACAATTATGCACTAGCGAAGTAAACGTGTCGCGGAATCGAATCCATTGGCCAAAATCGCTACAAAAGGTAGGCAGTTTTATCACGGGAAGACGGGTAGTGGCATGCGGATCCGCAGATGCCAAGGGAACGCCGTGCCCCTGTGATGGTGCCGGAGACTGTATGCCACGAACATTGTTTAACCGCCTTTCGGCATTCGAGAGAGCGCCGAAATAAACGTTCTCAAACGATTCGCGCTCCTGCAAATGCGCCTCCTCAGTATCTGTTCCTACTACAAGGGTTTCTATCTGGGACTGAACGTTATCAAATTTATCATATTGTTGCGACGGCGTGAAGGTGCCGCGCAATGCCACGAAGCTGCATCGTTGCGACAGCGTGAAGATGTTCCGCAACGATGTGAAGCTGCCCCGGAGAGCGAGCGGAAGCGAGCATTCGAGCTTCCGGTTGCTATCAAGAAACCGGCAAATATTCAAAGAGTCGAATACGACGACCTGTCAGATTCGGACGTGCTCTTGCGATACGAGATATCTTTGCAATTGTATAAAGCTCCTGTTAAATAAATCGTTGTACAGTGCCGTGTTATTTCGTCAATTATGTGTTCGTCCTCGAGTAATACTCCCCGGCACAACAATATAAACCCTCATTCGCCTTAACGCGTTTCTCAAATGCTAGTATATCAGTTTCGATGACTGACGTTTCTACGAATTTTCTAAAACGGGTCAATTTAGACTTAATACCCCCGCATTCGGCTATCAAGGCCTTCAAGGAATCCATTTTTCAATATCTAACGCAGATTAAAGACAGGGAAAGGAACTCACGTTACAAAGAGAGATCGGATCAGCGCTGCTGGGATGCTTCCTCCAACCGCTTCGTTGAAGTCCTCGTGGCTGTGTCTCTGCAGGGTGGCTATCTCGTCCAGGGGGATGCGCTGTCCAACTATTGCGCACTGTCACCTTCCTGGATGTTCCGATACAGATCACGGCAGACACCCTCCTCATCTGCGTGTGCTCGCCAACAATCGTGGGTTAATCCAAATATCAATCTGATCACGGTAAACTGTGATGGTTCACAACAGTTGTCAATGGCCAAGCTCCGTTCACAAGCGATGTCAATTGGGAAGATGCGTTGTCGTTTGCTTCTATCACGTCCAGGGGGGTGCGGTCCTATAAGGTGACACGCACAGTCTCCTTCCTGGATGTCCAAACGATGGCCTAGGCTTCTTCAAGGTCGAACTCCCTTTGAACTGCCAAGATGCTGGTATCCGGCTCGAAGGACCAAATGTTAATTGCTCCTGATTACCGCGAAGGGTAGTCGAGCTTTGTAGGCGTTTGCACGGGTGTGCCGATAAATAAACTACGGTCGAAGGACCACCCGAAAATAATCGGGAAACAAATACGAATTGTCTTGGTTTATATGTTTAATATTAGTGTCATATCCGAGAGTACGTACGCGCACGCGGAGTTCGAAACGCGCGCCAACGTAGGCCGCTAGTTACCGTACGCGGCGCCAGGGCACCCGGAAGCGTTATGTTTTGTTTTGCATGAACAGAGTGTTGTTGTAAGCGACTAGCGAGGAGAACACGGTTACGTGTAAACGTTGAAATATAATGGACCTAATAATATAATAAGTTAATAAGCATCCAAACGGAATCGCATTAAACCCTTCACCCACCACTCACGAAAAGCACGGACACCACAATTAGTTAAACTGCACAAGCGCGCTATTGACAATCCGGCAAATGTATATGCTACACTTACTAAATCGCCCTGATCGGTTGATCTAGAATATAATTTTAACTATGCGTTTATCTGGACTCGTGTCTGACAAGATTCTAAGATGGTTTTTTCTAGAATCCCCTTCGGCGCTGTCTTGGCATGGTCGCCTTGATGGGGGAAAGGTGTTCTAATTGGTGGTTCAACTATTTAAAATCGTGGAAGGGAAATGCAAGTTTCCGCCCTTCTTGGGTTTTCCCCATTCGGGAATATTACAATTGAACTCGGCGCGTTCGACCCTTGACCGTGGCAGGTAGTAAAGTCAAGAAGCGCTCTGGCCTTGACAACGCATGCTAAAATAACGGGCTAGAAGGTTAAAAATACTAATACCTGGCAACCAGATGCGGACAATGAAGGGATAACTAAAGTGAAACTCGCAGGCTTTATGGTTTCATGAGTTTACGGCTGCCACGGAACGGTTTTTGGAATTCCCGAGGGGACGGAGATCTTACTGTTAATTACAATAAAAATCTATACAAATTTATACAAGGCCTAGAGACTACAGTAAGCCTTAACACAAGCAACAAAGTAGAAGAGTTTATTTTTTTTTTTTTTTTTTAGATATTAAGCATACTAATAAAGTCTTTGTGTTCAATCCCAAGTTTGTTTTATCGGTGTGTGTCCTCCGTAACCTACCTTCCTACAGGAAATGGGATAACAAAGTAATTAGAGCTTCAGTCATTTTCACTACACAATTGCTATTGTTAGACAACAATCCAGGTAAGCTCGCACATTTTCTGACCTAATTATATTATTATTGTAAGCGGAAAGATGTTAACGACCGCTTGTTTCAGATAATAACCGATCGACTGCGCTACGTCTCTTTCATCGGCGTTGAGGTTTGAGGGGGGAGAATGTGACAGGAATATAAGAAATCCCCTCAACGCGTTAAAAAGCCGAGCGCTAAGGGACTCGCGAATAGCGAGACAGGGGCAACTCCCTTAATTACCGACAGAGTAATGACGAGCCCTCTAATGGCAAAAGGATCCACCGAAAGGGCCAGCGCCACACGCGCTCGATCGTCAATCGATACCGAGGCACTCTGTCCCGGACCGCTGAATAGTTAAGACGTCTCGATTATAGTAAAAGTATTTAGCGTTGTCTCATATTGTCTCGTCAAGTATCGATTACAGTTAATATTGTTATAAGGCCAGACCGAGCAACGGCGGAAAACGTCGTCACAATAATATCCAGCGAATTGTAAGTCAGAAAATCTGTACCTTACCGGATTAAATTGACTCTTCTTTATTCCATTTCCTTTATAAATTTTGTCTTTATTTAACGGGTCTCCAACCGCCCACCCTTCGAGAGAGTCTCATGTTTTATCGCCAATTTAGACAAAGTCGGCTGGCGCCCACAATAATTATTATTCTATTTCTATTTAATTATTATTTCAATTATCTAATTAACTTTCTTTAGAGCCCCGGCAGCCACTGACTCAGGCCGTGCCGGGTGGAATCTTTGCCGTTTCTCAGTTAAAATTCTTAAATATTATAAATAGTTAGCAATAATTTCTACCGCAGCTAAAGATCCTGTCTCAAAGATTTTATCAAAATATATCCTGAACATAAACATATATTTACAGATTCTCACAAGAACCGGAAGTCATCTGGATGTGCAGTCTTACTTTATAATAACGAAAAAATTGTACACAAACTTCCTAAATGGTATTCCTTACAAACCAATCTAGATACCACAATTCTCAACGCCATCCACTATGTTCGAAATATTGAAGGCAAATTTGTCATATTCACCGAGTTCTTACTACTGATTATTAAACAGAATAATTCAAACAAAGCATTAACTAACATGATCCTCGAGGAAATACTTAACGTGAACCTCTAGGATGAGGAAAGAAAGGAAGGTAAGACAGGTAGGGGCGGGAAGGAGAAGGTCTAGGGTCCGCTCCTCATCTCTAAAAATAATCCAAGCACGATAAATCGACTGTCATAAAATTTAACGCGTCAAGCTCTCGAGCTCAACGCTCAGTTCCGATACTCGCGAAATAACAATTGTACACGGAATCCGCGATTCTGCTACGAGGGCGCCAGAACCTCGACAGAGCAAAATCTCGTCGACTCTGATACGAAGGCGACAGAACTTCGACAGAGCAAAATTTCACCCGCGTCAAGTGAAATTATTGTAACGCGACGGAACGCGACTATAATACCCGCGAGTAACCTTGTGAGAAGAAGAATTGTACGAACTCTGAATAAACTGGTTGGTGACCAAGTGTGTGGAATCTCACTTCAACCGCCTTCCCTACCGTTCCAACCTTGAACAAGCCACCCCGAAGTCGCTTAAGCCATCCTCGACAAGGTAAGTAAACACATTTTATTCTATCGTGAGAACCCTCATGGTTCTTACAAGAAGGTCCACGGTTTAGTCAGAGTGGACCGCCACAGGACATTACACGTAATATAAGTAATAACAAGTACATATTATATGTTTAATAATAACAAATAAAGTCATTTTTATGTAAAAAAAAGACGTAAAGTATTAAATTATTCGGTTTGAATTGTTTTCATTGCAACTGTAGTTATTACTGTAGTTTTTTTTTCTTTTATTTGGTATTTCGTCTTCAGAATCTTCTTCGATAGCCTCTGTAATTGTTTCCGTATTTTTCTTTTATTTTTCACCAAATCTTGTATACAGGGTGTCGCAGAACTAGTGTAACTCCCGGAAGTGGGGGGTAGCTGGGGTGCATCTGAACAACTTTTTCCTTTACCAAAATGTTGTTTGAAGCTTCGTTATCGAGTTATTAACGAAAAACACCGGCCAATGAGAGCGCGCGTAGAGCGCGGGCTCAGCCACGAGAACGTTAGTGGCTCTCAATCGCGCGCGGACGTGGCCGTGAACGAATGCCTCTTTGCATCGGAGATATCGAGAGAATCACACGGCAAATGTTACATTGTATTAAATTAAAAATAATGTAGAATTATTTATGAGTAACAAATTAATGAATATGTCGTTTAATAACTATGTTTGACACTTTTTAACGTTATCCGAAAGGGACAAAGTGTTGTAGTAGTTATGAAAATAATTTTTTTTTAATACCACACCAACAGTTGGATAATTTATGTTTAAAGAAAAACGATTTCGAAAGCTAATGTTAGAAAAAGCTGGACTAACTTACCCATTTGTCCTCGAATGAACCTGTCACGGTTGAAGTGGGTCGTTGAAACTGGGTCACTATGCCGATTCTGGCCCTTTTTCGAAACCTTCAACAGCTGATGTCATGGTCGGGTCAGCGAACTCACTGCACTGCACGGTCACTTGTATTGTACGGTCACTTTTATTGCGCGGTCACTTGTCACTGGGAAATGTGGGAATATTTAAACGTGTAACCAAATCGGTCACTCAGTGGCGAATGAATACAATGTAACATTTGCCGTGTGATTCTCTCGATATCTTCGATGCAAAGAGGCATTTGTTCACGGCCACGTCCGCGCGCGATTGAGAGCCACTAACGTTCTCGTGGCTGAGCCCGCGCTCTACGCGCGCTCTCATTGGCCGGTGTTTTTCGTTAATAATTCGATAACGAAGCTTCAAACAACATTTTGGTAAAGGAAAAAGTTGTTCAGATGCACCCAAGCTACCCCCCATTTCCGGGAGTTACACTAGTTCTGGGACACCCTGTATATCCTTCAGCTATATGTGCTGACCTCCAGCCACCATGATGCTTCAAGATCGTCCGAAACTGTGGCCAGAATATAATTCTGGTTCTGATAAATTTAGCCAGGTCGCGATGTATTTCGGCATGGAACCAATCGTGTTTATTCCAATAGGTTGTAACGAAGCAAATTTTGACCTCGTTACGAGACGTTGGCGCGCCCCGCTCCCTCCGCTCCGGCGAGTCCTTGCCTCCGGGACGCAGATATTGTTGTGTATGAGTGTGTGAGTGCATGTGCGTATGTGTCTTTTTTTTTTTGTTGCGGCCGACCGTCTTGCGCTCCGCCACGGCGGAGCATCGCCGCCGCCGGTCGTGGGGACCTCCACCAGAGGAGGGAGGTGCCAGACGGGTCCATCACCACCGCTGCCCGCCCGGCAGACCGGTCGCAGCGCCTCCACCCCAGCAGCTGCCCTGGGGACGACCGGCAGCCGGCCTCGGAGGACGCCGGGCCTGGGAGCAGCCCACCACCGCCATCTTGCCTGGAGCACGCCAGAGGGCTTCCAGGACCCGGCCATAGGATCTGACGACCGAGCGGCCCATCTTGGTTGCCGAACTCCCTGGGGGGGGGGGGGGGGGGGGGGGGAGAGCCGCGTACCGGCGGCGAATTTAGAGAGAAGCGCGCGAGTAGGCTTAGAGTCGAGTCGTGTTGTATCAGGAATTTTATAGAATTTAATTTAGTTTTCTTTACGTAGCGTGTGTCGGTCCCTTATCATTTATTTTCTTTTCTATTGTACTTATTCTTGTGTTTTGTTTCTATTTTGCCTTATTTTGATTTTGCGTTATTTCGTGTCTTTTTCCTTGTATTTAACTCTTTGTTCGTGCGTGTTGGAGCCCGTGGAGCGAGCAACCCGCACAAGGACTATTTTTTTGTGGATACGTCGCCGCACTCCATGTCCAGGTAGGACTCACGCCTTTTAGTTTGATTTTTATTGCGTGTGTGAGTGTGAAAGGATCGGTGTGAACGCGGGAATACCGGGGTATTCCGTATCGTATCGTGTTCCGCGACCTAGGCGACAGGACCGACTCAAGGAAACGAGGACTCTCGAGGCCCGTCCCCCTTATCCCGCTCCCGACCGATTCGTTGTCCGGTACCGTCCGACTGTCGAGCCTCGGTGGCTTGACCTCGGAGCCGTAACCGTTGACGCTCGTACCGCGCGTTCGAACGAAGCGCATCTTCGTTCCGCGATCTCGCGCGCCGGAAGTTATAGTCGGTTTCGTCGAGGCCCCGGCGCCTCCGTCTCAGAATCTCGAACGGGTCCCCCCATACCCGCTACCGCGATCCTGACTAATCTTTCGTTCTCTCCTGTATTTGAAACTCTAGGACCACCGACATTTTGTATCCGAACCCTGGTTTTAGTTTCAACAGTAGAGATTTTTCTTTGTATTGGGAATTTCCGCGGCGCGGTTCCTTTTTGCCGCACTTGGCGGCCGCGTATCTTTTCCTTTGCGCAAAAGTGTACCGCCGAATTCCCGTCTTCTGTTGTTTGGCACGGCCTCTTCGGCCTTTATTAAAGCTACTGTTAAATTACCGAAACACTCGTGGGTCACTTTCAATTAACCTCCCCTGATTTCCGCTCCCCTACTGAGCAGCCGGAAGGGTGAGGGTTCCGGACGAGTGCTACGGCACTGGCGCCCACAGAATCGAATCTTCCGTGGATTTGTGCACGGGGCGCGTGGAAAGCGACTTTCCCTGGTCGTATTCCAGCGCAGGACACCCCTTTGGCTGCCCCCATAACCCGTCCGTCACAAGGTTGATTTGCACACTTTCCATTATGATATCTAATGAACAGTTTGTTCGTGTTTACATTCGAAGGTCTCAATTGTATATACGAATTGAGTGTTTCGAAATATGTGCCTTCTAGTGTGAACGTTCGAGGTAAATGATTTTTCGTTTCAGGAATGGTTATTATGGCATATGAATCGTGTACTTTTATATTGTCTAGAATTAATTTATGAAGTTCTTCTCTTCTGCATGCGCCATGAATACCGAGTATCGGGGCAACATGCCATTACAATAAATGTTAATTTATTTAGCTAATAATTTCAGTAATGTTTCGAAGTTAAAAAAACTCATCTTGGTTGCTAAAAATGAATCATTTGGAGCGTCACGTAGAAATGTTTTTATCTCGTCTGCCGTAAAAACTTTAGCTTTCTTCGGTTTGTGGCCAGTGTGCATTTTCTTCAGGTATCCTACTAATTTATTATAATTTCCAACATCTATGTTTTCATTCATTTTCACCATAGTTTTTAACATAGAAAATTTTGACCACAGTGATGAAGATTTGTATTTTGTAGATAATTCATGAAAATAAGCCAGGTATACTACTTCGTCAAAAGACTTTGTTTTTTGCTCTTCATCCATTTCAGAAATTCATCGTAACACGACTGATAAATAAGTTTTGATTTATCAGGTAGCGATTCTTTCACAGCTTCAGCAGCTGCAGCTACAATATCTTCGGGAATGAAGTCTCCGTGTGTTCGAGCACCGAACGTCGATTTCGAACTATTTCGAAACTTGAAGCATATTCGGTGTTCTCGCCGCTCTCTTGTCGCTCTCTAGCCGTCTCGCTCGCTCCGTCGGCCGATCAGAGCGAGCCGACCGGGGAGGAGAGGCGGCGGGCGACGACGAGAACAAAGACCGACCTAATATAAATACAGTGAAAACTCGATAAATGTCCTCAGGAGCTGTTCCGTAAATGTAACATTTCTATCCCCACCACTAGGGGGGTTCCCCCTTGAACCAGTGAAGCGAAGTGTAATCGGAGACGTAGCGGCATCCTTTACAAATCTTGACTGGCTTCGTCAACGTCGTTTAAATGCCCGTGTCCGTGTGACCACACTAATTCACCGAAGAAAGTTTTTTATTTTTTACTTTTTGTTAATAAAAATTTTACTATCATATTGGGGAGATTTTTCTGATTAAAATGAGACCAAACATGATATAAATCGGTCAATATTTAGTAGCATAATATTGAATAAAAAATACGAAATAAGAAACATTGCAATTTTACCCTTACCTTAATATATTTAAGTTTTCCTATGAAGACGTAAGGTGTTCTAATTCTGCTGTTAAACAATTAGCTCGCAACAAATGGTATTTTAAGCACAATAATTTGTGTTTTATTTGTTCTTGAGGTGATTGTATGTCGTGTTCGTTTTTATTGTCATTATTCTCCTCACTTTCATTGTCACTGTGCTGCTCACTTTCATTGCCACTGTACTGGTCACTTTCGTTGTCACTGTCTGCGTCACTTTCTGTAACCTTTTCTTCCTCCTCACGGCACGTATTTAAAAAAAGAGTGGCTTCTTCCTGTGAAATTTGTCCATCGCTAATTACGGATATCACATCTTCTAACCCGTCTTCTTCACTCTCGTTCGTGAAATAGTTCTGTATGTGGGAAGGAGCTGGAATTATTTTATTCCAGCTGTGTCTTATATTTTCCGGTGTTACTTCCGCCCATGCGTCCACCAAAATGTCGATACAGTCCTTTATATTGTATTTTAGATAAAATTCATTTACCCCACCCTCGTATGTCAAAATTGAGCGGCACATTTGTTTCTAAAACATCCGTTTCGTTTTCAGAATTATTCCTTGATCCATTGGCTGTAGGAGGGATGTGGTATTGGGTGGAAGATATTTCACTAAAAACAGTTTCTCAACTTCTTCGAATGGGGGGAGTTGATGAGCAGTGCAGTTGTCAACTAATAATATTACTTTTCCAGTGATACCTGTTCTTAACTGGAATTCGCGGACGCTAGGTTTGAAATGATTTTCAAACCAATCTTTAAATATTATGCGGTCTACCCAAGCATTTCTCTGTGACTTATAACAAACCGGAAGTCTATGCAGCGAGTGTTTCAACGCTCTCGGTTTTTTGTACTTGTGCACTATTATTGGTTTCATTTTATTGGTTCCGGTTACATTCGCACATAAACCAAACGTAATTCGGTCTTTTTTTATTTTAAAACCAGCTACACTTTTCTCCGTAGATAAGATTTTTGTGGGAAGCGCTTTCCGAAACAGGCCACTTTCATCCATATTATAAATATTGTTTATATTAATATCGTCTTCTTCTATAAATCGCTGAAAATCTTGTACAAAAATTTGTGCAGCATTTGTATCAGCACTAGCACTTTCACCGCACACATTTAATAAACGGATGTTATGTCGCCGTTTAAAATTTGTCACCCACGACATGCTCACTTTAAAGCTAGAAGTTGTTGCACTATTTTGTTGTAATTCAACAGCTTTCTCTCGTATAAGCATATCAGTTATACGATCGCCAAGAGCCGTTCTTTCACTGAACCACTTGAATAATTGTTCTTCAAGCGCTGGGTACACTGCTTTTTTTATTCGTTGTCGTTTTTGCTGCTTCTTACCCCTCGCAGCAAATTGACGAATAAGAATTTCTTTTTTTTTAATTCTCCGAACAGTTTGCGGATGTATCCGATACTTCGCAGCAACAATCCGAGGAGGAAAAGTTTTTAGGTCCTCCAGCACTTGAAGGCGTTGTTGGATATTCAATGTTGTTGGAAAGCGTAATCATCATGATTGCATGTATATCGTAGTTTGAATAACGCGCGTAATAAACAGGTGTGCTATCGTCGCCATCTGCTAGGCATGTAAACAACTAGTGTGTAGTTCGCGGTATGTCCTTCTTCCGGTTGCGAACGGTGATTTTCCGTCTGTTGAAAACTGTGGCACGCGGTAGACCTGCTCTGTGTAAAAATACAAATCCAACGAATCAGTGCATTACATTTGACTGTCTCAACAATTATCCTCGCACCGACTAACACTCTAACAGGTTATGGGCCCAGGACAGTGAGATAAGTCAAATAAATTGGACATATATATAAAGAATCACAATCTAATTGTGCACGTGGCGAAGCACGTGTTCGTTGAAGCCGTTATACTTCTGAAAGAGAAAAACTACGGATATTTCCTCACACCGACTAAGGCAAGTGGATTTATTCAATTTATTCTCAACTATATTTCACGAAATTAAAAGTTTACGCATAAAAATAAATTAAGTAAAAATGTCCACCGAGCGATCGACGTCATCAGTAAACCAATCCGCGACAAGCAGTACCACGGGCAATTCACAAGGAAATATTCCGATAATTGAGCCCAAGTTAGATGGAATGTCCAATTATTCATCATGGAAATTTATCATGAAAATGACGCTGATTGGAATGGACTTGTGGGATTGCATCTCAGCAACAGCTCAAGGTCCAGGTGAGTCCAAAAGAAATCAAAGAGCACTTGCCACAATTTGCCTTAATGTAAAGCCACATTGCTATATACACTTACAAAAAGTAACTACTGCAAGTGAGGCATGGATGAACTTGTCTAAGGCATATGAAGATAAAGGTCTATCTAGAATGCTAGGATTAATGCGAGCACTATTAAAGATTGACTATAGTAACTTCAGTAGAATGGAGGACTATGTGTCTGAGGCTTTAACACTCGCGCAAAAATTAGCTGACATAGGAAGTCCTATGGATGACAAACTAGTAGGAGTCATCATGCTAGCAGGACTACCCAGTGAATATAAACCAATGGTAATGGCCTTGGAAAGTTCAGGCTCAGAAATAACCACAGATTTAGTCAAAAATAAACTCCTTCAAGAAACTATAAAAAAGGCAACAGAGGATAGATCGTCAGAGGGAGCCTTTGCAGCTAAAACCAACAAAAGATTTTATAATAAAAGCTATCAAAGAAGAGAATTGCGCTGCCATGGGTGTGGTGAACTAGGGCATAAAAAACCTGACTGTAGGAGGAATCAAATAGAAGCTACTAAAAAGAATCAATCCAAAGAAGGTAAAGATTATAGGCAATCAAAATATGATAAAAACAAACAATGGAATTTACTATCTGCTTTAATTGCAAAAATAAATGAGAATGAGTGGTATATAGATTCTGGAGCCACGAATCATATGACTAGTGATAAGAGCTTGCTCTGTGAATATAAAGATACATTTAAGAAGGAAATTACGATTGCTGACAATAATAAATTATATACATATGGAGTAGGAAACGTAAAAGTAAAAATAATGGGTTGCTCGGAGCCAAAAACCATATCGAATGTCTATTATGTGCCTAACTTGTCCGCAAATCTACTATCAGTTAATACGTTAACGTCGAAAGGTTTTGTAGTCGTATTTGACGACAAAGGTTGCAAAATGTACTTCAAAAATGCATATGAAGCACATGGCTGCCCAGCTGTAACTGGCACCAATGTTGATGGAGTGTATAAGCTGGACACAGTGCCCATGAGAGCACAGACTGCAGTTAGAAGTACAAATTCTCAGGAAATATGGCACAAACGATTAGGTCATTTAAATGACAGAAGTATGTGTCTTCTAAGGAAAGGAATGGCACTGGGAATAGAGTATACCAATACGAATAGAAGTCCATGCGAAAGTTGTATAAAAGGTAAGCAAACCAGATTACCATTTACTAAACATCTGAGTTACAGGGCTAAGGCGCCGTTAGAGCTCATGCATGCTGACCTATGTGGACCAATGAGCAAACCGAGTTGGAGTGGAGCTCAATACTTATTCGTACTTGTAGACGATTATACTCGCATGACTTTCGGATACTTTTTGAAACATAAATCCGATGTAAAAACTATCTTTCCGCAGTTTAAAATGATGGTCGAGAATCAGACGGACCATAAAATCAAAATTTTGAGGACTGATAACGGAAAAGAATTCGTTAACACTGAAATGGATGAATTACTAAAAAAGGCAGGCATAAGACACCAGACGACGGTTCCGTACACACCCGAGCAAAATGGTGTGGCTGAGCGAGCAAACAGGACTATTATTGAAAAAGCACGCTGCATGCTACACGACAGTAAATTAGAAAAGCAATTTTGGGAAGATGCTGTCAGCACAGCAATTTACTTAAAAAATCGTTCCCCTACTAAAGCAGTAAAAGGAAAAACGCCTATTGAAGCATGGTGTGGAAAGAAACCTAACTTGGAGCACTTGAAAGTGTTTGGATGTAAAGCCTTTGCTCACATAGAGAAGAGTCAAAGAAAAAAATTGGATTCCAAAAGTAAAGAGTACATCTTTATAGGATATTGTACCGACACTAAGGGATATAAGTTGGCAGATCTCGAAGATCCTAAAAGGATAATAAAAAGTAGAAATGTAATATTTATGGAAAATGAATTTGTGAGACAACCACAAGAAGAGTCGACTGAACGAGAAGTTGCGGAAGTGATGTGGTTGCCACGTCAGGTAGAACAATCTTCTGAAACTGAAACGCATAGAAGCTCTGAAGAACCTAGAGTTGGCGAAAGATCGACTACAGATCAAACTACTGAAGCCGCTGAAGGTGAAGATACTGAGGATGAATACACGGAAGCTGAAGACAATGATGATGATAACGACGTCTATGAAAATCCTACTCAGGAGACTAGGAGATATCCTGAAAGAGAAAGAAAATCCAGGATATTCCCAGAAATGGTGAGACATCAAGCGTTCCTAAGCAATATGAGCGAACCATGTACTGTCCAGGAAGCGCTCACAGGTAAAGAAAGAAACAATTGGGAAAAAGCAATGAATGAGGAATTTAACTCGATGAAAAATAATCAGGTATGGGAATACGTGTCATTGCCTCCAGGTAAGAAAGCTATTAAATCTAAATGGGTATTTAAAAGAAAAAAGGATAACGATGGAAATGTCATTAAATATAAAGCAAGGCTAGTTGCCGTTGGTTGTTCACAAAAACCTGGAATAGATTTTTTTGAGACTTATTCGCCAGTAGTTAGATACTCAACTATACGATTCTTATTCTCTTTAGCCGTACAATTAGATTTAAGCATAGATCACCTAGATGTGACGACAGCGTTTTTGAACAGTAAATTAAATGAAAGCGTTTATATGGAGCAACCAGAACATTTTGCCGTTGGAAAAAATAAAGTTTGCAGATTAAAAAAGGCGATATACGGCCTCAAACAAGCGTCAAATGCGTGGTACAATAATATAGATTCCATATTAAAAGAATTAAAGTTTGAAAGTAGTAAATCTACACCATGTGTATACACAAAATCAGAGGGAAGTATAAAATTAATAGTTGCGGTTTATGTAGACGATATTTTAGTCTTAAGTAACAATGAAAAAGCAAAAAATGATTTAAAATTAGAGTTAATGCAGCATTTTGATATGAAAGATTTAGGCAAAGTACAGAAGGTGTTGGGGATGCGAGTCCGCAGAGAGGAAAATAAAATCTTCTTGGATCAAAGGGCATACATTGAGGAAATCTTGGCCAAGTTCAACATGACAAATTGCAAACCTGCTGCTACACCCTACGCTGTAGGAGAGAAACTGAAGAAAGGTCAAGAGTGTGATGATCGCCCATATCAACAGCTAATAGGAAGCTTAAATTATCTAGCGGTATGCACGAGACCCGACATTGCGTATACAGTAAATTATTTAAGTAGATATAATAATTGTCATGAAGAAGAGCACTGGCTAGCGGCAAAGCGCGTGCTAAGATATCTGAAAGGTAGTATTGACGTATGTTTAAAATATGAAAAAACTGATTGTAATGTAAAGGGCTATGTAGATGCGGATTTTGCGGGAGACGAAGATGACCGTAAATCCTGCACAGGTTTTACGTTTATAATGGGTAATGGAGCAATAACCTGGGAAAGCAAGAAACAAAATTTAGTGTCAATGTCTACTTGCGAATCCGAATACATAGCACTTTCCGAAGCATGTAAAGAAGCGAAATACTTGAAGAATTTGTTGTACGAGATATTGGGCAAAAAAGTATGTATAAATTTGTTTAACGACAATCAGTCAGCATATGCTTGGGCACACGATCAGATGCCATATAATAGGACAAAACATATAGATATTAAAAATCATTTTGTGCGTGAAGCAATTAAAACAAAAATTGTAAAACTAAATTACTTGTGTACAGATCAAATGATTGCAGACATACTAACCAAAGGTCTATGCAAGAAAAAACATGAAAACTTCATGAAAGGGTTAGGCATAGTATCTAAGGGATAGTGGTTAAGAAATAGTGTTTAAGCAATAATGTATAATAAAAATATATGTGCGATTCTGTAAAATGGAAAAACATGATGATTAAGAGGGAGTGTTGGAAAGCGTAATCATCATGATTGCATGTATATCGTAGTTTGAATAACGCGCGTAATAAACAGGTGTGCTATCGTCGCCATCTGCTAGGCATGTAAACAACTAGTGTGTAGTTCGCGGTATGTCCTTCTTCCGGTTGCGAACGGTGATTTTCCGTCTGTTGAAAACTGTGGCACGCGGTAGACCTGCTCTGTGTAAAAATACAAATCCAACGAATCAGTGCATTACATTTGACTGTCTCAACAATTATCCTCGCACCGACTAACACTCTAACAAATGTCACTTTTTTCAACGACATTGTTATCGGCTTATTTACTCGTCGCGCACAGATTCGAATACCTTGATGATCAAGAAATTTGTGTCCTTTCGTACATGCAACTTATTCTGTGAGCCCTTCCTGCAATTGAAGGATTTTCCTACTCTACGTCCACGCGTTGGTTTTCGCCAATCCAATGGGTTTTTACATTTTTGTTACCGCCTTTTGCTTACGCCCTTCATGCATTGTTTGTCGAAAGGGAAGTTCCGACGCTTAGGTGGGGGTGTACTTGCTAATCAACGCTTTCGCCGATCACCCTTGACGCGCCTTCTCTTGAGGGAAGGGGGTGATACCTGGGGTACGTGAGGATTTTGAGAGCCCGTCAACGCCGCGTTCCTTCTTTTGGGAAAACCCAGGTAAACCTTGACCGCTGGTTCCGTTAGGTCGTACGATACAAAAAATTCGCTTCGGAAGGGACGAGTTTATGATACTGGATTTGCTATTGAGAAATAAGTGAAAGTAAAATTCTAAATGCATTGTATAAAAAGGTACGTCAATAATCCTCGTAAAGAGAGTTTGCTAGACGACATACGGTTTTCTAAAATAATTTCGCTGACCTGCATACCATAAACCTTGCTAGCAATTTCTACACCAAAACTTTCTGTTGTATGTGCAAGTTACCCGTTACACATTAAATTTATGAAAATATTTAACTTTGTACAAAAATCTGAAATAGTGTATCACAACGTGTTCAATTTGGAGTAAAATGTCTCAGTGGAGTTAGAGAAAGGTATTTAATGACACCTCCAAAACATTTTTGTTCTCGTATCTTCGCAAGACTAGCGGTGGTACATTTATCGCACAGTGGTAGCTAACGAAACATCCTATCCCATAAGTGTTGCTGTTTGTGAGCATTTATCGAATAGTGGAAGCATTTCGCCTGGAAATAGCTACCTCCTATTCGATAAATGTAACCAGCAGCTCGAATCCGTCATCCTTTGATGTTTCCGAACATAGAAAAGGACAGCAGAAGAAGGATAAACAAAGAGAGAAAGACTCGCAAGTTCAATATTTAATCCAATATTATGCTACTAAATAATGACCAATTTATATCGTGTTTAGTCTCATTTTAATTAGAAAAATCTCCCCTACATGATAGTACAATTTTTATTAACAAAAAGCAAAAAATAAAAAAGTTTCTTCTGTGCATTAGTGTGGTCACACCGACACGGGCATTTAAACTGGGGCGATAAATCCGGTTTTCAGTCCCTCTTTCTTCTTTAGCTACTGACTCTTTCTACGTTCGGCAAACTACCATCAAATTCGAAAAACGATTCTCCTATCCCATAAGTGTTGCTGGCCGGACCCAGAGCAGCGACATTTATCGAGTTTTCACTGTACCACCGAATCGTACCTTCGAGAAGATTTTGCTCGATATCATTACCGAGAAGAAACGTAATAAAGTTCTTACGCCTTTCCGCGAACACAGTACTTCGGTAATACTCTTCTCGAACGCCGTGCTTCGGTTAATGCAGAGTGCATACAAACTTTGTAAATATTGTACATATCGTGATTTATTTTACAATTAAGAACAGTGGTTTATCTTACAATTAAAGTACATTTTCGCACCGCAAACACGACTACAACCGCTTCGGGAGACCCACGATCCAGCAACCCTTTTCCTTCACTCTTCGCTCGTTCACCAACCCCGGGAAAACTCGCGGGACGCAAACGAAAGAACACCGTCAGTACTAGAGTCACTTGTGATACCACTCATTCTGACACGTACGACTACTTCACTTGTCAACACCAAATGCCAGACTGAATTTATTGTGTACTAAGAAATAATAAGCTTCTGCTATGTGGGCATGAGAGAGAGAGAGAGAGAGAGAGATCGCGACACTATATTGTATATTAGGGTGGCCCTTAGCTATAGAGCTCCAAATTTTTTTTCAACTTTTTCATGGTCGCACCCCCTAAAATTGTGACACTTGGTGAAAAAATGATAATTTCAAAGTTTTAGCATGATTGGATAACAGGAACCCGTGCCGCAATCGAGTTGAAGTTTTAACATTTTTACGATTTCAGGTTAACATCGGATATGTTTGGGGCCCTTTATTTTGAAAGTATCAGTGAATATTTTATAATAAACATATAATTTTTTACACGTGTAATACTAGCATTTGCATTCGGCTTTCAGCAGTATACAAAAAATGATTAAATTTTAGCGTTAAACTTGATATGTAACGTAGCGTTTGAGCCACCGGACAATGTGACTGTTCGGCAACTGGGAGCTGTATACAATTTCTTCAAAAGTTGGGAAATTTTCTAATAATCTTGATTGTATTCTTCGATTTTAATAATATTTAAAGCGTCAAAATGAGCGATGTCAAAAGTTACACGTGCTTTATCCCAGAAAACTTCCGCTTCCTTTATCACTATAGCTGCGCTTGGACGGAGCTCCAACTTAACTTTACGCACATTATAAAACAGAACACGCAAAACTTGTCCATTGCTTGGTAATTTGGAGCCAATAATTTGGCTTTCATCATGTCCCAACAAAAATAGTCAGCGCTTCTGATTTCCATCTTTCCAATTTCACTATACTCTCACAATAAATTCACGATACGAACGCTTCGAACGTACAAAACAGAATGAAAAATGACCGCCGTGACTTACAGTAGATGCATTTAATCATCAGAGACTTTACCAGATAATATCATAAAACAAAATATTTTGCTGGGAAAAACTAAGAAACCTGTGATCCCTTGATCAGGTAAAACGCGGTAATATTCACCACTCCCGGGAACTCTTTTATATGTATATCTACCATGCAGAGCTTCTACTATACGTTTTTTTAATATCGGAATATATTGTCTTATTTGTTTTATTTTATATAAGAACTCTAAGGACTAGTTGAATAGGAGATTGGTTTTCGTATTTGAAATAGCCGATTCCGCAACTACGCAATAAGGCTCATACTAACTTTAGCGCTAAGATTCAGTAATACTTACAATTAGTATATTTTTGAAAATCGTACACAAATGCTGAAATTATACATGTAAAAAATTATATTTTTAGTACAAAATATTTGCTACTATTTATAAAATAAAATGACACGAATACATTCGATGTCAACGTGAAATCGTACAAATTTTAAATCTTCAACTAGATTGCGGCACGGGTTCCTATTGTTCAATCATGCAGAAACTTTGTAATTATCATTTTTTCACCAAGTGTCACAATTTTAGGGGGTGCGACGAAGAAAAATTGGAAGTCGAAAAATAAGGGCCACCCTATTGTATATTATTCGACCGATCCTGCAACGCGTAATTTGCACCAAATCGCTTAATTTTTAAAGTTTCATTTTACGCATACTGTATCATAAAGTGACATTTTACGCACTCAAAGTAGGGCGTAAAATCGAATTTTACGCACAGTGTTGCAAAAATAACAAAACTTACCATTAAAACCCCAATTCGCCATGTCTGGATCGTCCCGTTTTTTGAAATGAGAAGGAAAAGAATATGTTAAATTTCACATCGAATATCACTTCAAATTAGTGAATGTTAACTGCACATACTGTATTTACTTAACCCCACTGTTCTGATTTCTTGTCATCAATTTTCTATTCATTCATATTGACATATAAAAACAGTTTCCGAAATACATGAAAAATTATACTTCATTGAAATTCAAAAAAATGATTATCCAAAATATTATAAATGGTAAATATAAACTGTACTCTGAGTCGTATAAACTGCAAGAAGAACAGTAGGGTGAAGTATTTCCTCTGTAACCGTACAGAATGTGTACGGCTACAGTAGGCGCGTGCGCGAATACCGTCCCCTCCCCGGCGCACGAATCCGCGAGGAACGACGTGCCGGTAGATCGTCGATCGATCACTCGTCGCTGAGCGAAGAAATGAGCAATACGTGCACTCGGAAGGCTAAGTATTAGACACGATCCTGACACGGGTCTTGATCGCATCGTTGGGACCCGTCTCAATTCGCGAGTGCCAGAGCCGGTATGACGCAGTCATACGGTATCTGCTCTTTCGAGATCTCCGGCTACCTAGAGGACCTGGAGGGAATTCTCAGCGGTTGACCAGAATACTGAGATTGAGTTGAGAACCCAACGGCGAATTTGGGAGTTGAGAGTGAAAAGGGACGTCGATAGGCCGCAAAGCTCAGCGACAGGCAGCAGGCCGGCCACGCGTTTTCTTTTCTGTATATAGAATAGGAGTATTCTTTTAAATGTTTAGAACAGATAAATTTCACAAGTTCATAACAGCGTAATTTTGCTCTTTATATATATATATATATAATATATATATATATGTTCTAAACATTTAAAAGAATACTCCTATTCTATATACAGAAAAGAAATAATCTTATCTCTCTTTCTCTATAATGATTTCTATTGTATCCAGACGCGAAGCGTTACGCCGAAGGCCACGAGGCCAATATTTATTTTCTTTCGTGCGATGCGATATAACACGCGACACGCGTGCGTTAAACACATATCTTAATTTGTGCGAACTCTAATATTCTGTTGATTAATTTGATTTCTATATGCGATGTCCGACGTCTCGACCGAGGATCAAAATTTTCCGTCGTTTCCGTTGTTCTAATGCATGTGAGCGTTTCCATACGCCGCGTCGGGTTTTGTTCCTGTTAAATTCAATCTCTTTCTCTTCTATGTCCTCACCACATTACGTGTCGAGTCTAACACGCGAGTTATCAGTTATATAATATTTCATTCATTCTTTGAATAAACCACGATTCTTTGTTCTATCAAGTAGATCAACGTCTCATGATTTGACAATCCGTACATGTTCCCGATATTTTCCCGTTAGGAAAATTGGCGGTTACATAAATTGGCGCCCGAACAGTTAGACTCGAATTTTGAAACTCGACTTCGTAATAGGGACATGAGCAAGGGAACGCGTTCGCAAAGCAAACACCGTGACGAGCCAACGGTCGTTTCGGAAGACGAGGTAGAATTCGCGATGCCGCGCGTACCAAAGTCACCCGTCGTGCAAAACACGGCAACACGCGAAGGACAACCGTCGGAGACAGATTCAAACGCCGCGAACACAACAACGCAAGCGAAAACGTTAGAAGAACTCGTAGAACTTATACGCGACTTGAAAAATCAAGAGACACGGTCGTGTCTCGCGCCAAGTTCACGCGCAGAGCGCTGCATGAAAGGCCGACCGTGTATCTATACGCGAGACCGAAAGTTCAGAGAAGCCGAGATTATCAGATCTCAATAACGCGTGGGCGGATCGGCTTTCTATTAGGCTCAATCGATAGCGCGTACCCAAATTAGTTAACAAAAGTGTTTTTCTTTTTCCTCTACATGCCTTGTGAAGGAAGTTATCACAAGCTAAAGTTGAGATTGCGTAAAATCACCGACGAGCTACTGTTAAAGATTGCCAGCCCCTGTGTATTTTGGCGTACCACTAAGTGGGCTCTGATGGGCTCTGGCGGCTCCGTCGGTAAAGCGACGAGCGGTCGCCTCGTGACAAAGAACGCCTATGGAACAAAATGTGACAAAGCGAGACAGAAAAGTTCCCCTCGCCCCGGCGACCGTTTAGACGATGGGACCAGTCACGTCTTCCGCGAGTGTTTCTTATTCTGACCGTAATATATCCTAGAGGGCGGTCGAAAACAGCGAATTTTTCGGATACGCGAAGTCCCGTAAGGCTGGCAGTCTTTAACAGTAGCTCGTCGGTGGTAAAATGCATGATGAGATTTTAAGTCTTGGTCGTCGTCGTCGTCGTCGTCGTCGTCGTCGTCGTCGTCGTCGTCGTCGTCTGTTCGTCATCCTTCTCTAATGCCTGTTACGGTGTATACACACCTCTTTGTCAGGGGACTGGTAAATGTACTATTGGTGTCTTTGTCTTTAAACGAAAACGGCACAAGTTTGTCCCTTTTTCGTTGTTTCTTTTTCCACCGACTACTGTTAAAGACTGCCAGCAGGCCCCCCAAACTACCGTATTTCGCATGAAGCCAGTTTTGATTACCGCCCGTGCCCGCTTGGAGTGCTGGTGTCACTATTAACACATATACATAACGTCGGTGAGATACGCACACAGGAACATAGTGTTACGTATATGTTATACTGTATTTATAATTCGAAATTTATTTTAATAATAAAAATGAGGAAGGGGAAAAATGAAATCATTCGGCTAGAAAATGAAATATATTAAATTAATATATTATTTAAATTTAACATAAATATTATAATATATGAAATATATTAATTAATTAATTCATACACCGAAAATATTCATTCATACACAGAAAACATTTATTCATATTCATCCATACACATAGAAAATATTCATTCATATTGACTCATACACACAGAAAATATTCATTCATATTCATCCATACACAGAAAATACATACAATGCGCACACAGTATAATAATAATAAATATATGTATATATATATACATATATGTTTTGAATTTATTATTTTTTAACCGACTTCGAAAAGGAGGAGGTTACTCAATTCGATCAGTATATATATATATACTTCGAAAACTCCTTTTCGAAGTCGGTTAAAAAATAATAAATTCAAAACACATTCACAATACACACAAAATATATGCAATGCGCAGGCAATATAAACTTAATACAAAATACATTCTCAATACACACAAAAAACATGCAATATGCACGCAATACAAACATAATAAATTTAAAATATACCGCAAATACACAATATATACAATTATTTATAAAAATATACAACAGTGCCGTCCCTAGAGTTTATGGAGCCCATCATTAAACTCAAACTATAAAAATTCTCATACTACTGTAAAATAAAGGAACATGTATATAAAAGTTGTAATTAAATGTAAAATTTATGTCATGCCCTAAGGACGCTACTTTCCACTTATTTGAAGAGCAAGCGTTACAAGTGGATCCGAATCAACTGGCACTTCGGATCCATTTATAACGCGATTTACTCCTCGTATATAATTTTTGACGACATATAAGACACAGTGACGTATGATATATGTCGCCAAGAAATTTTCATGTTCGGAACATGTGGATTCAAAATTCACATGCTCCGAAATGAATGTCGTGATAGTTGCGACAAGATCACGAGTGTATGCGGCATTACAAACATTTGCGAGGCATACAGATACGGCGTGGTGAATTAATCGTTCGCACGCCGGCTGTATCGATGAATATTTACATGAAACTGTATCAAATACGTAAACTAAGTCTAAACAGAATTTACAAATGATGTGTTTTCGAGCAACACACCGTAGTACATACTGAGTCACTGCCCGTACAGTAGACTCACAAGTTTTTGAGATATCATAATTTAGAATAACGCGATCTTCGTCATTCATCGATACAGACGGCGTAGCTGATATAAACTTTTGAAGACTAAATAAAAAGCTCGTGGATTCTTCAGATTCGCAGTTAGTATCCGCACATACCAACTGCGAATATGAATTTAAGAGCAGTGTAGTCCTGTAGTAACCGTGGAAGGTACTACAAGTTGGATTCGTATTCCTAGCCCCATGCTGTCTAATTTGGCCGAAAAAATTTTCCAAACTATCCTGATTAAAATTGCGACCAATAAAATATAAAACACCAAGGTCGCACAAATAACTTCTTAAAAATTTAAAATTTTGTATTGTACGAATCCAGTTTTGTAATACCTTCGGATGCTCTTTATCCGCAGGCTTTCTTTTAATAAATTTCATGCTTCGAAAATGTGAAACCGCTTTATCCCAAATATCGGGCGTTTCACTAGTCATATCTGTAGCCTTTTTCATATTTACCCTACTATTGTTGACACTGTCGAAGATGTCTATACATTAGATAAGTAGATACCTAATGTATCAGTAGCTATGTACTCTTTGCATGTTTTTATGCAGTGTCCGAGACGACAATATGTATAAATGTGCAATTTCATTCTGTATATATGTATATATAATATATATAATATATAATATATGTATGTATATATTATATGTACATATAATAATATGTAATATAATATATGTATATATAATATATATAATATATAATATATATATTAATACTGCATCCCGAATTTCGAATGTAACTAATATCATTGTACCAAATACGGTTGTGATACTGTAGCACAGAAGTTAATGTTTTTATTTTAATCTTAAAAATGCAAAAATATTTTATATGCCACAGATAAAGAACTACTGAGCAATGTATTAACTATATTTCAACTATGTTTCCAATATATTTCACGTATGTTAAAATACACTTAATAAGGGAAGGAATATTATGGAAACAATGTTCCTTCACAAACAGAAGCAATGACTCACGTTACAACTTTCCTCGTGTCACCACATTCATACAATAAGAAATGTTCAAACAAACTGAATATGAATTATCTTTTATTTATTCAACGTTGTTTTCAATATTACAAACATCATAGTATATTATTATCTTATACTATTATACTATTACTATACTATTACTACTATTGCTATTACTACTATTACCATACTATACTATTATACTATTTATATATATATGCGACCGAAAATAGTGATAGCTATGATGCATTGGGCCATGAAGAACTTAAGTCCCCAATATATGAAATTAGTTTGACTGATAATCAGTCAAACACTTAAGTTCTTAATGGCCCGGTGCATTGTAGTTGTCACTATTTTCAGTTTTGGAATGTAAGCCCTGTCCAACAGGAAATAATTTCGAATGTTTTACCAACGTTATAGCTAGCTTTATCGGAAATTTGAAGACGTAAAATATTACAAACTACCTCTTATTGAACACGGCTTACACTCAAAGCGTAAAATAATAATATAAATTATTTATAATTTTAAAATAATAAATTAAGTACCTTTGTGACCCTTCTGGTCTACAGCTTGGTAACCACTTTGCTGAACAGCACCACCTGTAATTGTAAAAAATAATTCATAAAAATGCCTTTTAAATGATTCACACAGAGTAATGAATATTACTCTAGGCTGTATATGTTGTGTCTATATAACACACAAAATACAGGTTAAACATAACAGTTTACAAGTAACAAAAGTAATGAAACATACAATAATATTCTACTAAGGTAATACACTAACCTCTGGATGATCCAGGAAGCATTGAGCATCCCTGGTGTCCCACGATGCCCCCAGCGATGTCCACAGGCGCTGTGGTCCATTCGGGTCGATCTTTAATAACAAGATCATATAACATTATATTTACAATTTATGGTTTGATATATATTATATCTACAGTAATAAACGTACGTTCTTCTTCTTCTACTACTTCCATTTCCTCCATTCCTGGCTCTGTTCTACATGTGGCAGGCTCTGTTAGTATTTAATACATATTTTTATAAAAAATTACTTACATACTCGTTAAAAACTGTGTAATTAATTATTACCTGGTAAGTGCAGCGTTGGAACTGCTGCCTTCGACAAGTTGCGTTGGAGGAAATACTTCTTGTCGAAGTGCAACGCACACACCGTCCTCAGCCTCAACTTCTGAAGCGGAAGCTGTTGAAGTTCTGGGCTGCCACATGCTTCCACCCATTGCAGGACTCTTGTGTGTTCCAAAGGGAATGCAAACATGCGTTCACCTTTGGAACCACATCCTGCCACAGAGCACTTCTTATGCCGCCTTCTGTAACCATACATTATAATTAATACTTTATTACAGTAATATTCCAATATTCGGAGCAAACAATATGTTCATAAAACACGAACATGAACAATTCCTTTTAATTTCTGATAATTTTACTAAAATAATAAGTACTTACTTCATATCCATCTCTGATTGCTGTTGCATCATGTTGCATGTTGCGTCTTTTAAAGAGACAAAATGCAAACGTGCAAAAATTCTGGCGGGAACGTGACGTCAGAGTTCTTACTTTGTGTGCAAAATCGGTGATACAAGTTATACATGTGTAAGGGTGACACCAGCGCTCTAAGCGGGCACGGGCGGGAGTTAAAATTGGCTTCAACTTCACACGAGTACAGTTTGGGGGGCCTGACTGCCAGCCTTATGGGACTTCGTGTAACCCGAAAAATTCGCTGTTTTCTACCGCCCTCTAGGATATATTGCGGTCAGAATAAGAAACACTCGCGGAAGACGTGACTGGTCCCATCGTCTAAACGGTCGCCGGGGCGAGGGGAAGTTTTCTGTCTCGCTTTGTCACATTTTGTTCTATAGGCGTTCTTTGTCACGAGGTAACCGCTCGCCGGGTTACCGACGGAGCCGCCAGAGCCCATCAGAGCCCACTTGGTGGTACGCCAAAATACACAGGGGCTGGCAGTCTTTAATAGTACCTCGTCGGTGCTTTTTCTAACGTCAGTTTGTCTTCCTCTCGCACACAGCGTGTCCAGCGCTACAGCAGCGCCATGCATAGTTTGACAGCTGTCAAGCTTCAGAAGTTTGTTGTTATTAATCAGATTTATATGATTGGTTTCATCGACAAATTTATAGATTACATA
Source organism: Stelis phaeoptera (assembly GCA_943735885.1). Classification (NCBI taxonomy): domain Eukaryota; kingdom Metazoa; phylum Arthropoda; class Insecta; order Hymenoptera; family Megachilidae; genus Stelis; species Stelis phaeoptera. Next base: position 1,373,215 of record OX030933.1, on the reverse strand, counting down.
CTTTTGTGCTGTATATATTTCAGTCATACATTTTCTTTCTTCTTATAGCACAAAAGCAAGGAAATTGCAATAGTGCAGTACAACTGTTAGCTGTCAGTGTAACACCGTACTCCCAATTCTTTGTACGGCGAAAGTATGATAAATACAAATGTGTATAAGTGCAGCTATTTATTAGTGACAAGGTGCGATACAAAATTATTTAATGAATATTAATAATCATCAATAACGTAGCATTATAAATGAAAATCATATAATGTGTGTAGGTTATGTTTATCTTTGTGAAAAGTAAGATTATATACAAAGCTTAATTGAACATAGGATTCAATGTTGCAAAAGTTGACATTATACAAAGACTACAGCTTTGAATAATATACTTGTTTCAATTCCGATAAGTAAAAAAAGGAAAAAAAGTTATGATCTTAATGAGTTACTAAATACAACGTTTTTTCATTGGTTTCAGTTGCACACCAAAATATGTGAAAAGTATACTGGAAATTATACATTGATTAAAAGTGATTTTATACTAACTAACAATATAATTGTTATTCAGTGAATATCAGTCAAACATAATATATTAGGAAAAACAGAGTTTTCTTTGCGATCTTGCAAAATAAGGATGGGGTTTCCTCTTATGCAAATGCAATGATGCAATGTTTGTCACATTTTGCTGTTGTTAGAAAACAGATATTTAATTGTGATAAATTAAACATTTTAAGCGTATTAATACAACAATATGAACGTAAATTACCTGATTTAAATACATATGCAATACGGCAATGTTTAGGGGAATATTTCTCCAAAAACGTTAAACGAGATTCAAAGTTTAGTTGAACATCAAGTTTCTACAATTAAACGATGCAACAGTTGTCATTATACAAAGACTACAGTTCTCCGTAATACACTTCTTTCAATACCGATAAATAAAAAAAAGAAAAAAGTTATGATTTAAATCAGTTATTAAATACAAAGTTCTTTCATTGGTTGCACTTGCACAATGAATCATGTGAAAAGTGTACAGAAAATGATATATTGATTAAAACTGAATTTATAATGACTAGAAATATTATTGTTATTCAGCTAATATCAGTTGAAGACAATATATCAGGAAAAACATAGTTTTCTTTGCGAGCTGTCCCAACAACTAAAGTTATTATACTTGGACAAATATACAAAGTAATGAGTGCTGTGTTTCATCATGGTTCATGCATTGAAGAAGGTCATTATACGGGTATATGCAGAGAAGGAATGTCCAATAATTGGATAGAGGCTAATGATGCGGAAATTAGGAAAACGCATTGGCCCAGAAATGCTAAAAATATATACAATATTATTTTCCTGCAGAAAATTGATAAAAATTAAATATCTTTACGGAATTCATTTTTTAATTATACGGGACATACACAATTTCTATAATTACAATTCTCATTTTTAAAAAAATTCGCAGAATTTATAAAGTAACATTTCATATTTGTAATTTTTCTACATTATGGTAAAACGAAGTTCGACTTCATCTGCACAAACCACACTTTTATATATATTTCTTTTCTCTACACAATAAGACAACATAGCATATTGCAAGCCATATCCAATGTTTTTGTATTATAATGTTGCAGAGTAAAAAAGGAAAATGTTATCACAAATAGTTATACATTGTAACGAGGCAAATTTTGCCTCGTTACGAAGACGCGCGGCGGGCCCCGCTCCCTCCGCTCCGGCGAGTCCTCGCCACCGCGACCCGGATTTTTATGTGCGTGAGGTGCGTAAGTGTGTGAGTGCGTGTATGAATGTGTTCTTTTTTTTTTTTTTTTTGTTGCAGCCGACTGCCTCGCGCTGCGCCACGGCGGAGCATCGCCGCCGCCGGTCGTGGGGACCTCCACCAGAGGAGGGAAGTCCCAGATGGGTCCACCACCACCGCTGCCCGCCCGGCTGACCGGTCGCAGCGCCTCCACCCCAGCAGCTGCCCTGGGGACGACCGGCAGCCGGCCTCGGAGGACGCCGGGCCTGGGAGCAGCCGACTATCGCCATCTCGTCTGGAACACACCAGAGGGCTCCCAGGACCCGGCCACAGGATCTGACGACCGAGCGACCCATCTTGGTTGCCGAACTCCCGGGGGGGGGGGGGGGGGGAGAAGCGCGTACCGGCGGCGAATTGAGAGAGAAGCGCGCGAGCGGTGAGAGAAAACGGTCGATATTTCGAGTATTTATTGATTTTCGAATTTGATTCAGTTTGCGTGGTGTCGAGTCCTTTTTTTATTTTTTATTTGTCATTGTGTGTGTTTTTGTGTAGCGCCCGCTTGTGGAAGGGCCACCCGCACCATTTTGTGGATACGTCGCCGCACTCCAGGTCCAGGGGACCTGGACAACCCAAGGACTCACGCCTTTTGGGTGATTTTTGCTAGCGTGTGTGAGTGCGAAAGGATCGGCGTGAACGCGGGTGTTCCGCGACCTAGGTGACCGGATCGACCCGAGGAGACGAGGAGTCTCGAGGCCCGTCCCCTTGAGCACGCTCCCGACCGATTCGTTATCCGGTATCGTCCGATTGCGATTGTCGAGCTCCGACGGCTTGACCTCGGAGTCGTAACCGTTGACGCTCGTACCGCGCGCGCGCGTTCGAACGAAGCGCATCTTCGTTCCGCGATCTCGCGCGCCGGAAGTTGTAGTCGATTTCGTCGAGGCCCCGGCGCCTCCGTTTCAGAATCGCGAACGGGTTCCCCCATACCCGCGACCGCGGTCCCGACTAATCTTTCGTTTTTCTCCTGTATTTGAAACTCTAGGACCACCGACATTTTGTATCCGGCCCCTAGTTTTAGTTTCGACAGTAGAGACTTTTCTTTGTATTGGGAATTTCCGCGTCGCGGTTCCTTTTTGCCGCACTTGGCGGCCGCGTACCTTTTCCTCTTCGTAAAAGTGTACCGCGGAATTCCCGTCTTTTTGTTGATTGACACGGCCACTTCGGCCCATATTAAAGTTAACGATTCAACGAAACACTCGTGGGTCACTTTCAATTAACCTCCCCTGATTTCCGCTCCCATACTGAGCAGCCGGAAGGGCGAGGGTTCCGGACGAGTGCTACGGCACTGGCACCCAAAGAATCAAATCGTCCGTGGATTTGTGCACGGGGCGCGCCGAGAACGATTTTCCCTGATTGCCTCCGCGCAGGGCACCCCTTAGGCTGCCCCATAACCCGTACGTCACAATATACAAGGTATTTATTTATAGCAATTCGCAGCTTCTGATTTGTGTACCGTTCGTTTCAAGCCGAAAAAATGCAATTTATTCAAATTATTGTTACAAATTACTTCTTACAAATAGTTATTCTGATACTGAATAGTGCAGATACAGTCAACTAATTATTGACTTGTATCTGAAGGTTAATATTGGAAAATCTCAACTCATGTAACTGTTTTTTTAAACACGATAAGAAATTAAAATAGAATAGCAGTGTAAAATTAAATAGAAAAAAAAGTATCAAAAAATTCTATACGGAAGCGAAGTTATGAATTTTGTCCCGAACGTCCATATACACGAAACACTGTGCAGCGGTACTAGTCATTCTAGGTTCTTCACCATCATTCACACGCGCTACCTCGTATCGATCGTTTCGCTTAACTTTCGTTACTTTGTACGGTCCTAAATATTTCTGTCTGATCTTAAGCTTAGGTCCGAATTGCGTTCTTTTTATAAATGCTAAATCGCCCTCTTTGTATTGTTTCGCCGGTTTACAATTTTTATTATATTGTCGTTTATTTTCTTCCTGTACCTTTAATAAATTTTCTTTAGCCAACATTCTTAAATCGTCGCGGGTTTCATTGTATATTTGTATTGCTTCCTGCTCGATAATAGTGATAATTTCGTGATCTTCTTTAGCTTTCATTTTTCTTCCAAAAAGAACTTCAAACGACGCCATGCCTACTGTTCGCTGGTACGTGCTATTAATACATTTCTGAACTCTATCTACATATCTATACCATCGATCCGGATTATCTAATGGCAGCTTGGTTAATACGGGTATTATTGTACGAATAGTGCGTTCTGCTTGTCCATTTCCGCGAGGGATTCCTGTCGTAATTTCTATTTTTTCTATACTTTCTTCTTCGCAATACTTTTGAAACTCTAGTGACGTAAACGCAGTTCCTTTGTCTGATATGATACGATCTGGATTTCCAAAGATTTTTTGTTGACTATCTAACTTACTAATTGTTTCCTTACTATTAACTGTTTTCGTGGGATACAACCATGTAAATTTAGAAAAACCGTCTATTATTACCATAATGTATTTATACGCTTTACTTGTTGTCGTCATGGGACCTACGTGATCCATATGATATGTACTTAAAGGCTTATCTCCCTTTGGTATTGGAGTCACTCTACCTTCCTTTTTGCCTAACTTTCTTTCTGATAATATACATGGAACGCAACAGCTGACAAATTTTTTTACTTTTCTTCTAAATGTAGGGATATAATATTCCGCTTCGATAGCCTCTTTCATTTTTCTTACGCCGAAGTGGCCGTTTTCGTGCGCTTTTCTTATTATTTCCGTTTGCAAACATGAACGCACAACAATTAAATTTTTACCATTCTTTCGCTTCATCAAAATATCGTTCTCTATCAAATAGTCTTCGTATGTTTCGTTTTCTAAAATATACCTAATTTTCCGTAGTCTTTCTTCTTCTGTTTGTTTCTTTTTTATCATCGTAAGCAGTTTATTTTCATCAAATCTTTTTTTGACAATGTTTTCTTAAATGCCTCACAATCGGTGACCAACTTAAAAGGTACGCCCAAGAGATACACACGAAATTTTCGGACCGCGTTTATTGCCGCTATTACCTCTAATTCGTAAGAATGACATTTTCTTTCTGTTTCAGAAGTTTTCTTACTGTAATAATACACCGGATGAAATGCGTTCTCGTTTGTTAATTTTTGTAATAAAACTGCTCCGAACCCTTCCTGGCTGGCCTCCATATGTACTTCCGTTTCTGCGCCCGGATCATAAATTCGCAGTACTGGTTTTGTAGCTAATATAAATTTTAATGCTAAAAATGCTTGCTCTTGTTCTGTTTTCCAAATAAATTGTATATCTTGCTTAACTAAATCGGACAGCGGCTTTGCGATTTTGACATAATCTCTAACAAATTTGCGAAAATATCCGGTCAATCCTAATGTTATACCTCCCAATATATACAATGCATCCATCCATTTCCGACTAGTCACCAACTTTCACTATTACTCATACTGGACCTTCTACCCTCCGACTCTCTCCCTGTCTTTCCTACATAGTCATAGCCCAAAGTTCACTTTCCGAAACCTACAAATAGCCCTATTCTCCCGCTCCCGATTCATTCTTAGTTTTCATCTCGCGCACGTCATTTTTCTGTAAGATCTGTGTTCAATAAAAGTCATTGTGTTTCTACGATACGTCGATCTCTAATTACTTTAATTTGAGGCCATGTTATCAGTGAGGACGGGGTAAAACCTAACCCGGAGAAATTAAAGGCGGTCCGGGACTTCCCAGAACCAAAATCGTGTAAACAAATAAAGCAATTTCTGGGTCTAGCTGGGCACTACCGCAAATTTATAAGATTTTCTAAAATAGCGCGACCACTTAATTTACTCCTAACCAAAAATACGCCGTTCGAATTTTGTTCTAATCAACGTGAAGCCTTTCGGGAACTTAAGGAGCCTCTATGTAACGAACCCGTTCTACTACAGTTTCCGGATTTTGAAAGGCGATTTACATTAACAACAGACGCTTCAAACGAAGCGATAGGTGCTATTTTATCACAAAACGAGAAACCCGTATCGTATGCCAGCCGGAGTTTATACTCTGCCGAACGAAATTACTCGACAACAGAAAAGGAACTCCTTGCAATAGTTTAAGCTGTTAAACACTACCGATCTTACTTACATATATGGTAGAAAGTTTGATATAATCACCGACCACAAGCCGTTAGAATGGCTGTACAAGAATAAGGACCCATCTTCACGCTTAATGCGATGGCGAATTGCATTGGAAGAATTCGAGTACGAGATATAATATTAAAGGGGCACATGTAATCAAAACGCCGACGCCTTTTCCCGTAATCCAGTATTATTAGTCCAACAGTTGAAAGGGAACATGCGGATTTCTGATGAGCCAATGCCACATTATCGAACGCAGAACGACACACCAATGTGCCTCCAGGAAGGACCAGAGAATAGCGAAAAAATAATAGACCAAGAAGGAAGAGTAACATAGGTTATTTTTTACACCCCTAACAGAGAACCCGTATTTCCTACGGTACGTAACGCACATGAACACTGTATACATCTAAACCTTAGCGAATTTATGGTCCGGGTTGCTGTTTTGCAATATATCACGACAACGTAGAATACAACTAATCAAGGATTATGGTAGAAGGAACCCGGACACTCGTGTTGTATTTCATGACGAAGAAATAGCCTTCCCAACACCAGCTGATATTCCACGGATACTGAAGGATCGCCACAGTTCAATGATTGGTGGGCATAAGGGTGAAAAGAAAACATAAACGCATCCTAAACAACTATTACTGGAAAAGTATGATCAAAGACAAAGAATTTTGTTAGGAATCGTCTGGAATGTCAACGGGTTAAAGCGAATAGGAAACCATGTATAACCCCGTTGGAGCTAACAGATACATCCAAACGATTCAATGAGAAGATTGCAATGGATGTTCTCGGACCACTGAAAGAGACACGAAGAGGACACAAATATTGTATACTAACTGCCCAATGTTTATTAACCAAACACAGCTGGGCTTGGCCTCTGAGTAATTACACTGCGGAAAGTTGCGCGAATATATCTTTGAAGCATTACATTTGTAGGTATGGAGCACCTAAAACAATATTGACTGACAATGGACGAAATTTTGTATCAAAATTCATGAAAACTTGAGAAAATTATTGGAATTCAGCATGTCACCACCACAGCAGTTCATCCCGAAAGTAATGGCTCCCTCGAAAGGAGCCACCAAGTATTATAGGATTACTTAAAAATATATATTAATAATGAATAGAACGACTGGGACGACTTTAGACTTAGCAGTATTTAATTATAATACTACTGTGCATGAAACTACTAAATACGCCCCGTACGAACTGGTATACGGACAACACGCCAACCTACCATTGAATAGGAAAGTAAAGACGTTAAGGCATACAGATATTTTGCACGAATTATCAAGCCGAATAAAGGACTTCCAAAGGAACGCCAGGAACAATATAGAAGAAGCTAAGAGAAGAACCAAGGAAAGACGACAGGACCTGCAGACCTTACGAATTCAAGAAAGGCGATTATGCGTCTTTCACAAACGAAGCTAGAAACAAAACAAGCGGACTGACAATGAGTGTTCCGTTTGAAGGATCCTACCTAATTCTAGATGTTCCTTCCACGACGAACATCTTAATCCGGAAAAATCAAAGGTCGCTGTTAATACATAAAAACCGATGTAAATTCGCTAATCTAAATATTTCAGGACACTAGGAGTCAGCACGCAGAACAATGAGGGGCGGTACGGAATTTGCGAGCTCGAGAACCTGCCAACCCTCTACCCGGAACCCTTGGGGCAACTGAGGTTGTACACCGAGCAGTGGAAAATTGTTAGCTACCTGCCACTTCACGACCTGATCCAGCAAGAAGTCCACATCGAAGAAGGCATTGTAAACATGAGGCGATTGGACCTCGAGGGTCAGCATAATAGAACCACGTACCAGTTGGAAAGATGTCTACTACAAGCCAAGAAGGATCGTGAGGGACTGTTCTCTTCGGTAGGCTACGAGTTCCCTTTGTCAAAGCGAACACGTCGTGGCATGTTTAGCTTTATAGGTGATATACGTAAGGTACTTTTTGGAACAATGAGCGATGAGGACGCCGGATATTATAATCGCGAAATAGATTTAATACATAGGGATAATAAACATTTTTTTTAATTTTTTAATTTAAGCAATTTCAACCTTTATTGAAAGATTATTTTGCCAGATACAATTGATGCTCCATTTTACAAACAATATTTTTTCTCACACTCGTAGGTTACATTCTTTCAGGAACGAATGTATCGTTCTGCAAATAAAGGCGGTTGGATCCGATAACAACACTCTTGTAGCTAGTGGAAGAAAAATGTTTCGTTTACGCAATTCTTTGAGGAGTTTGGTCCGTTGCTGGTTATAAATGGGGCACTGCCATAAAACGTGGTCGACGTCTTGTGATTCGTGCCCGCATTCACATCCTGGGTTATCGATTATTTTAACCCGGGCCAAGGAAGAAGCTAGGTGGTAGTGATTGATTCGACATCTATTGTTAGTGGAGATAATTTCTCGTGGTAGATGTTTCCCGTGGTACCATGGTTTTGGTCCTCTTTTGTAGTGATTTTCAAAGTATTCAGTTCCTTTCGTGAGGCCTTCTTCTTCAATGATTGCGTTTGTGTTTTCCCTGGCTGACTTTCCAGGCCGAACTTTCCCTTGCTTACAGTACTACATTGTGGTACCCTAAACTACAGAATGAAAATTCAATTCATTGATTTAGACGTGAGATCAAATTTTCCTTACGCAGTACTGCATTCATTCGTCACTAATTGTGAGTGACCGATTTGATTACACGTAGGAAGAATAAATCGTGTTTAAATATTCCCACATTTCCCAGTGACAAGTGACAGTGACCGCGCAATAAAAGTGACCGCACAATACAAGTGACCGTGCAGTACAGTGAGTTCGCTGACCCGACCATGACATCAGCTGTTGAGGGTTTCGAAAAAGGGCTGGAATCGGCACAGTGACCCATTTTCAATGACCCACTTCAGCCGTGACAGGTTCATTCAGGGACGAATGGGTAAGTTAAACCAGCTTTTTCTAACATTAGCTTTCGAAATCGTTTTTCTTTAAACATAAATTATCCAACTGTTAATGTGATATTAAAAAGAATTTATTTTCATAACTACTGCAGCACTTTGTTCCTTTCGGATAATGTTAAAAAGTGTCAAACATAGTTATTAAACGACATATTCATTAATTTGTTACTCATAAATAATTCTACATTATTTTTAATTTAATACAATGTAACATTTGCCGTATGATTCTCTCGATATCTCCGATGCAAAGAGAGGTTCGTTCACGGCCACGTCCGCGCGCGATTGGCCGGTGTGTTTTGTTAATAACACGAAAACGAAGCTTCAAACAACATTTTGGTAAAGGAAAAAGTTGTTCAGATGCACCCCAGCTACCCCCCATTTCCGGATGTTACACTAGTTACGGGACACCCCGAATAACTCGAAATAATGTACTATCTTAGTTTAGGACCTAGACAGTGAATTTGTAATGACAGGAAGAGAGTCGTAAAAGAGAAAGGCTATTGGTTAATTGAGAAGCGGGAGTAATTAAAAAAACAAAATTAAATTTATTTTAGTTGGTAATAAATGTTTTTTTCTGTTACACTCTCTGACGCTTCTTTCACGATACCTTCTGAACGACTGACTACGGCAGAGAGTGTTGACCATACCCCTCTAAACATTCCACAATGGTCACGTACACCCTCGGTCCCGAACCGCGCACTCCGCGATTCCAGATACTTTAGGTATCCTGACCTTTTTTCCTGTCTCTCCGATCAAATATCCTTGGAAAAATGCCCTTTGTATCCTATTCTCCAAAAACCTCGGTATTTATGTATCCGGGACTGTCTTCTCGCGTTTTTCCAGAAAACCCTCACTGCTCTCCTGCCTACCCCTACCACTACTTTCCCTACCAAAAACCCCTTATAAAAGGAGGGCCCAAAACGCAAGCGGCACAGTATAATAAGAATTTTTGTCGAGTATCCAGTATTTGTTTGTGTAATCTTCAAAGTATTGAATAAAGAACATTTTTATTAAACCAACTCATCTCGTGTGACGTTGACGATGTCGACCCACTCCCCCTTCGATATCCTATACCAGTCCCCAACCAACTCGTAGTCCCAAACCTTTTTATCCTAAACACGTGCCTGCTATTTCCCGGTATTTCATGTATTCTGAGCTTTCCTTTCTGGCAATTCTCTGATGTAACACCAATATGTTCTGACCTTTCCTCTCTAGCAATTTTCTCGCGTTAGACGAATATTTATGTATCCGGGCCTTTTCCCTTTTTCGTCCGATCCAATATCCGATCGCTCCTTAAAAAGGCCTTCTTCTCCTATTCCTTGAGTAATGACATATTTATGTGTTCAGGGCCACTTCCACGAATCCTTCTCGAGTCCCCTCCTATTTTCCAACGACCCCTACCATCGATTTTTCCATCAAAACCCTCTTATAAAAAGAGGACTCCGGCAACGAAATAGTTAGTATTTTATCGCCACTCTGTTAGTGCTATATGTGCCCATTGTACTCAGTTTGTGTACTTTTGAATCTGATTCGTGGCGAAGCCGGCCACGAGGTCGCGGGTTTTCACCCTTTTCAGGATGCGGAGTGAAGGGATATGCGGAAAGGAATCATGAGGTGGCGGAAACGGCTCGGCCTGGAAGCGTGGCGAGACGGATAGCGACCGGAGCGGGTTGAGGGCGGAGAATCGAGCGCGGTTTCAAAGAACTCACTGTCAATGTTTAATCACAATCGTTTTAATGAGCACGAACTCGATACAATGTGTGACAGGAGAATAAGAGATCTCCTCAACCCGCTAAAGAAACCGAGCGCCAAAAGGCTCACGCGTACCAACAAGGACAGCTCCCTTCCCTGCCGACAGAGAAACGACGAGCCCTCTAATTACAAAAGGACCCACCGAGAGGGCCAGCGCCGCACGCGCTCGATCACAGATCGATATTTGGCACTCTGTTCCCGACTACCGTACAGTCAACGTGATTTAAAATTGTATAAGCGTCACAACAGCGTTGTTATATTGTCTCGACGAATAGCGACTATAATCATACCATTGTAAAACGAAGGAAAGGCGGAAGAACGCCACAAGCGGATATATTCGACAAAATTCTGTAAGTCAGAAGATCTGTAACTTGCCTGGGTACACTTTACTTCTTTATTCCATTTCTGATATCGTTTTTTGCCTATTATAACGGGTCCCCAACCTGACCACCCTTTGAGGGAGTCTTGTGTTTGATTTTGCTGATTTAGATAAAATCGGCTGGCGCCCACAGAAGCTATTATTAAAACCTAATTATTGAATCATTGTCTAATTAAAATCCTTTAGAGCCCCGGCAGCCACTGACCCAGGCCGCGCCGGGTGGGTTCTTTGCCGTCTTGTAGCAGAATTTCTCAAGTTTTATAAATAATTAATAATAAATCTTATCGTGGCAAAGATCCTGTCTCATTTGGCGCCCAACGTGGGGCCAAGTTGGAAAATTTAATATATTAAATCAATTTATCTCATTCACAGTGTAAGGATGATGGCCGGTTTTAAAAATAAATGTGAGCGTTTATAATAAAATTAGACTTCTGCGTTTATTCAAAGACCTGCACAGACCGATGGTCGTTACAAGAATACTTTCGTTTGCCTGCTAGGACGCCTTGTCAGCGTGTCCGTTTGTTTACGGTACCCTCCGCCCTCGAGGGACTTTTCCTTGAGAGGGGGTAGCGCATTGACAAAATGCACGTGGCCTACCCCGTCCGTTGACCGGTTTCGACTTTTCTAACATTCGGCCAACCTGACTCAGGTCTGTCCTCAGACTTTACATTTTAATTCGTCGTTGCAGCTAAGTATCCATTGTCGTCGTAACACAATACCGTTGTATCGCTTACGATCGACTATGGGTACCGTCGTACCCCGTATTGGTTCGGAGCGCACTTTGCACTCTTTACCTAACACCACCCTGCCTGAGACACACGTTGTGTCCGTCTGGTTAGGTGTTGACTTTACCGAAGGTACCGTTGTACCTGTACTCGGTCGTAAGACACACGTTGTGTCGCGACGCACGTTGCGTCCTTCTCTTTGGTCGAAGAACCCTTTGGTTTTCCATCCTCGTAGAATTAGGGCCGTTGCCCCTGTGTTAGAGCCGTTGCCCTCGTATCGGAGCCGTTGCTCCAATTCGGGGTGGTCGGGCTTTATCTGGTCGTCCGGTAAACCGCCCCTCCTCTGTCCCTCTCCCTCGCGTTCGAGGTCATTCAAGCCCAGGCCTTACGCCTTTGGCTTATCTTTTCCTTTCTGTAACAGAGTCCAATAAGTATACAATATCGTCCAACTACTCGAGCTGGCTTCTACCCTAATTAAAGATAGGTTAACAACAACGGATACAACAAAAATCTTGTGGGCTATCACACGTCGTGATCGTCCCCCTGAATCGTAATCCACGGCTTGATTCTATCAGCCGCGACGACTGTTCGTAGTCGCTTTACACCTTCTCTCAGGTCTTCGACCTCGTAGCGGTCGTTCGGCAGTACCGCCCGAACGCGGAACGGCCCTTTGAATTTCGGCAGCAGTTTCCTACTACTCCCCGTTGACGGGTCACTGGTAATCTGTACCAGCACCAACTCGTTTACGGTATACCTGCGAGCTTCTTCTCGCGTCCGGTCATACCGCTCCTTTTGTGCCTTCTGTTCTTTGGAGATATGCCTGCAGATATCCTCCCTTAAGGCAGTCAAATCTAGCCGGTCCATTTCTTCTTGGACGGCGCTCAATATTACGCCTTCCGCTACTGTCCTTGTGTCACACCCGATCAATGCCTTCATCGGTGTGGTGTTGATACTTTTGTTGTGCATGGTGTTTATGGCACTCTGCACCTTCTTGACCTGCGTGTCCCAATCTCGGGGGTCTTGGCCTGCTGTACTCGTGGCGAGAGCGTCAACAATCGTTTTGTTGTACCGCTCGCATTGTCCATTCGCCCTTGGTGTCGCTACTGCATTTAATACGTGCTTAATGCCGTATACATTGCACAACGTGGCGAACCTGCGCGATGTGTAACTTGTTCCCCGATCGCTAATTATCCTTGCCGGCACACCGAATAGATACATGAGATTCAGCAGAACTTTTTCGGTGTGACGCGTCTTTGTATCCTTTACTGGCTGCACCACAGTGAATTTCGTAAAGGCATCTACCATTACAAGCAGGTATTTGTTGCCTCTTCGGCTCGTCTCGAATGGTCCTACATGGTCAATATGCAGGGTATGAAACGGCGTCGGTACCTTTTCTATCGGGTTCAACTTGCATTGTTTCTCACCCGAAGTGTGCTTGTAATACGCGCAGCTCAAACACGCCTTCACGTACTTATTAACGAAGCGCCGCATACCTGCGAACCAATAATTACGCTGAATCCGTTCTAAGGTTTTCTCCGTACTCATGTGTCCGGCGTCGTCATAGCACAGTCTGCATACATGCAGCCTTGCGCCCTTCGGGACAACCCAAGCGGTTTTATGGTCCGGCAGTCGGCGATATAGCCTACCCTTCTTTAACACGTATTCCGTAAAATAGTGTTTCGTTTCCGCCGATCGGTCGTTACTGGCGAGGACCGTCCTGATGCGTGCCAACTGTTCATCCTGGATTTGTGCCGCCGTGACCCAGTCGGCCTCCGTAATGTCGACCTGAGCAACCTCGAGGGTGGTCGGCTGAGGGTTTCGGCTGAGTGCGTCCACATGCGCCATTCTCGTCCCCGGCTGGTACAAAATTTCAAAAGTAAACTCTTGAACCTCTAGCTACCATCGACCTATACGCGGCAATAAATCCCTCTTCGAGAAAGTTGTCCTTAGCGCGTTGCAGTCGGTCACTACCGTGAATCCTATTCCTAGTAAATAGACCCTGAAATGCCTTAACGCGAAAACAACAGCCATCGTTTCCAACTCGTATGAATGGTAACACCTTTGGTCGGCTGTGGTCTGCTTGCTAAAATATGCAATCACCGCCATATTTCCGTCTTCCTGGCGCTGCAGAATCATCGCTCCCACACCTAATGAACTGGCATCCGTATGCAGTTCAGTTGGTTTTGTCGAGTCGAAAATGCGTAGCACCGGTCGTGTAATTAGCTTCTCCTTCACCTGTTGGAAAGCTTCTTCTTGTGCCTCTTTCCATTGCCATGGTACGTTTTTCCGCGTTAGACGCGTCAAAGGTTCCACGAGAGTTGCGAAATTCTTTATGAATTTTCGGAAATAACTGGCCAGTCCTAGAAATTGACGTATCGGTTTTACGTCTTTGGGCCGTGGCATTTCCTTTACCGCGTCGATCTTCCGTTGACCTGGCCTCACTCCCTCTTCGCTTATTTCCCGTCCCAGGTATTCAATGGTCTCTTTGAAAAAAGAACATTTCTCCAGCTTAAGCGTCAAGCCATGTGTCCGAAAAGCTGCCAAAACATCCCGAAGCCTGTCGATACCCTCTTGTATGGTTCTCGACGGGATTATCACGTCGTCCAAGTAAGGGAATGCCGTCGTCCCTTTCAAGGGTCCAAGGACCTTGTTAATTAACCGTTGGAAAACGGCTGGCGCATTCGTTAGCCCAAAGGGCATCCTTAAAAATTCATAGTGTCCCTCCTGCGTGACGAATGCCGTCTTCGCTATTGAATTTTCCGCGACTGGTACCTGATAATAGCCTGATGCTAAATCCAGACCCGTAAAATAGCGGTTCCCTCCCAATTTATCTATCTGGTCGTCGATAAGTGGCAAGGGGTACCTATCCTTTATGGTTATGGCGTTTAATTTACGATAATCCACGCACATTCTGACGTCTCCCGTTTTTTTTTTTTACTAACGTAATCGGACTTGCGTACGGTGACTCCGATTCTCTAATTATCCCGTTATCTAAAAGGTCTGCAATTATTTCGCGAACAGTCTTTTTCTCCGGCTCTGCAAGACGGTATGGGTGATAGACGATCGGCTCTTCCGTGAGGTATTTGATCTCTATCGCCGTCGTATTTGTCTTCCCGAGATCCTTCATTGACGATGATACGCAATCGCGAAATTCCTCAATTTGCACGATGCATAATTTTCGTGCTTTCTTCCCAATGTTTCCCAGGTTCAGTTCGGGGACCATTTCAACGATGTAAATGTCCATCGCGGGAATAATCTGAGGTCTCTTGCAATTTCTTAATGTAACCGTCTATTTTCATTACGGGAAATATCGAGACCATGTAAGGGTTTATTAACTATGAGACGTGATTTGCTTGATAAGAACAAGAATTAGAATTTATTTAGCTAATATTCAAATTAAACACAGTTAATAATCTGGGATTAAACTCGACGTCGTAATGTGATGAGGACCAAGAAGAAAATAGAGAGATTGAATTTAACATGAATTAAAGGCGACGCGGCGTATGGGAACGCTCACATGCGGTAGAACAGCGGAAACGACGGAAAATTCTATCCTCGGTCAAGACGTCGGACGTCGCATATCGAACATCAAATTAATCAACGAAATATTAGGATGCGCACAGAGAAATTATGTGTTAAATGCACAAAATAAAATATATTTTTAACGCACGCGTGTCGCGAGTTACATCGTATCGAACGAAAGAAAAATAAACATCGGCCTCGTGGCCTTCGGCAGACCGGCTCGCGTCGAGCAAAGTACCGTTACCAGAACGCATCGAATTACAAAAATAAGAATCGAATACTCGCATTTGGATGGAACGAAAATAACGCAAAAGGTACTAGTTCTAATAACGCTTCTTAACACGTGGAATGGTAACGGAAAATACTTTTGTTTGTTAGACCTGCCTCATGAGAGTTCTCGGAAGGTTCCTAGGAGCGAAAATAAATTATTAGGACTCTAGGCTTTATCTATTCTATTTAAATATAAAAATACTCCTATACTATGCAAGAAAAGAAGACGCGTGGCCGTCTTGCGGCCCGTCGCTGAGCTACGCGGCCTATCGCCGTCCCTTTTCACTCCCAACTCCCGAATTCGCCGTTGGGTTCTCAGGTCAATCACAGTTTTCTGATCAATCGCTGAGAGTTCCCTCCAGGTCCTCCAAGTAGCCGGAGATCTCGAAAGAGCAGATGCCGTACGACAAAGTCATACCGGCTCTAACACTCGCGAATTGAGACGGATCCCTACGATGCGATCAGGATCCGTGTCAAGATCGTGTCCAATACTTATCTTTGCGGCTCTACGTCTTGCCTAATTCTTCGCTCAGCGACGAGTGATCGATCGAGGATCGACCGGCACGTCGTTCCTCGCGGATTCGTGCGTTAGGGAGGAGATACTCTTCGCGCACGCGCCTACGTTCTCGCCTCGCTAACACGCTTAAGGTGCTTTCATACTGTGTTCGGTGGGTTTTATGTGGCCGTATACATTCTGTACGGTCACATTAAATCGTTGAACGTCAAATGCTTACCTCGTTTTAGCATTACGACGTGGTCTTGCTGGAGAAAATCTCGTCCGAGTATCACTTCGTGTGCTGTATACTCGTCGGGGATAACAAATGAATCTACATTCGCGACTACATTTTGGACCTTCACCGTAACTGGGGTGTTACGAGCCGGAGGGGCACGGCTGCGTAGCCGGGGCTTTATATTAGGTATATGGTAATTTGTTAAGAGGAAATAGACGCGGAGACGAACCTACGTATGGCTAACGTAGGGAGCTCCAGGAGGTTGGTTATCGAGGACGAACCTACGTATGGCTAACGTAGGGAGCCTCAGGAAAGGTCAAGACGCGAGGACGAACCCACGTATGGCTAACGTGGGGAGCCTCAGGAAAGTGATATGCGGACGAACCTACGTATGGCTAACGTAGGGAGCCGCAGGAAATGTTAGTATTAGTGCTCGTAACGTATTCGGTGCACCTCGAGCGGTAAAGGTACACCTCAGTGGGTTCAGGACGGTTTATTATAATTGACCAACACTAAATCTATTTGATTCAGTTTATTCTAATGCACCGGGACTTACAACTGTTATAGTGTAATTTGTCGCGGTGTTCTAACTTGAATTTAAGTTACAATGATTACTTGAAAATAGTTGAATTTGTTAGTTTCGATTCCGCGAAGCAAGAATCTAATCCTTCTCGGTTTTAACGAACGCGAGCAAACGGGGGACGACTACAACCGTAAATGAAATGCCTAACAGTCGACTACGTACTGTATGGTTAAGAAGAAACGCTCGAAGGGGAGTTGAACCCGATCTCGCTAAGTTGCTATGCGTCGTAAGGGAAACGTACAGACGTGTAACGTGCCCTTTCTAGATTTCGACTAGACCCAAAGTGCCCTCGCCGCAACCCTTTTTATACCCAAAAATCAGGATAAAAAGGGTGGTGGTGAAGTGCGCTACGTGACTTCGAGGGACAACTCCCTTGCTTCGCGTTGGTCTTGAAAATTCTAGACTACGTGACTAATGCCGGGTGTACGCAGCCAACTCCAAATAAGGAAATTTTGAGGGCGAGAACGTAACAGGGGCAATTTGATTAATTATTACGGATTGTCCGGCAAATCCTCTAAATATCGTGTTTTGAGTAGACTTTGACTCTATAAGAAACTTCTTGAGAACGGACGAATGAATTACCGTACATGCACTACCTGTATCTACCAGACTTTCTACCTTATGCCCGTTGATGCGGACATAAATCTGATAAATATTAGGGTTACTTTTAATGGTTTGTACAATATTTACCTCGTTCTGCGGACAATTCTCCCCTTTATGGCCGAACAAAGGCTGCACTCCACCTTCGGTTTCCTGCAGTCCTTTGCCACGTGGCCCATTTTCCCGCAATTAAAACACGCGAGTGTTTTCGGTTTCGTGGGGGTACCTGCCGTCGTCCTCTGCGAAGGTTGCCGGTTGACCGCTCGCTCCTGCTTCGTCCGCTTCTCCTCCCTTCCCGGCATGTCGCCCATTGCACGAATAGCCGCGTACAGCTCGTTCGGATCGGCGTACTTTGCTGATCTCATTGTTCGGGCTATTGCTCCGTCCGGTATTCCGTAAATAACCATGTCGATGATTTTCTCATCGCTCAGTGCGATGTCTAGCCGTCGGGTGAGGTTGACCTTCTGGAAGCAATAATCTCCCAACGATTGCCCTGGTTTTGCTTCATAGAGATCGGCCTCCCTCAATAACTTCGAGAAGGGCATGGCCCTCCGAAATTGCGCCACTAGGTGCACCTTGATCGCTGCCCAGGTGGTGGCCACTCGCATGCGGGTATCATACCATTGACGGGCGTGACCCCGTAGTCTGGTTGCGATCAACCGCATCACACTCCGGTCGTCCCAATCGAAGCGGTGTGCCAGGTCGTCCACATGTCTGACCCAATTCTCGATGGACAGGTCCTCCTTCGATGGGTCGTAAATGGGAATCAGGTTTTCATCACCGGGACGTGCGTGTGTCGGCGATTTACTGCTCGATGCAGAGCTCCTTGTCGTCAGGCTTCCCGTCGGCTGCTCTTGGGAGGTTGCGTCGGGTGCGCTCCGTGGTCTCGAACCTGATGCTCGCGGGCTACGCGACCTCGTTTCGCGTCTTCGCGGGCTTCGCGATTCCGTTTCGCGTCTTCACGGACTACGCGATTCCGCTCGGCGTCTTCGCGGACTTCGCGATCGTGGGCGGCTACGGCTGTTCCGTGTCGCTCTCCATTCCGCGCTTCGCGACCGCGGACGTGATTCCCGCCGTTGGGACGCGTACGTTGGCGCGTGCGATCTCGATCGACGGAGAAATTCCGTCATTAAACCTTCTAACCTTCCGAGACGCGCTTCCAACGAACCACTCTCGGTACCGTCGGCTCCGTCGCGTTCGCGGCTACGGGATGCGCGATCCATGTTCACTTAATGTTTTTTTTTTTTCTTTCACAGTCTTACGTTCAAAATTTCCTTATACTACACTTACAGAATACACTTATTTCTGCCTCACTCGATTAGTTTGTACACTGCACTGTCCTTGCACTGCACAAAGTATACGTGTTCGCGATTTTGCGTGGGCGGAGGAGACTGCGAAATGAGACACGGCACCTTTTTTGACAATCACGAGTGATATATTTACAAGCCTTAATTATACACTTAATTCTAACAAGAATGAAACACGATTATTTACACGCGGGTTTTCTAAACTAATAACTATAATTAAACGTAATCCTACAGCAAGAAACCTTGCTCTCGCTACAAGAAATGCACTAAGAGCACTGCGCGGACAATGAGAGAGCTCTAAGCGTGATCTGTGATGAAGAATAAGTGTGAATTAGTATAACGAAAGACACGTGTTGTCGCGTGAACAGCAAGTACAGTAATGGCGTCGACCGGCACCGCGTGGCCGTTGAGCCGGTACCGGTTTCTTCTTCGTGATGGCGCGATCGTGGCCATGCGTGTCCGGGAGGTGCTGCCGCTGTCTGCAACGACGCACCCGCGAACTACTTTCGCTGCGAACACTAATGGCCGCGCGTGTTCAAAGGAGAATTCGCCAACATTCCCCCCGGCCATCAGCGACTGGTGATGAAGTCTGCGTGTCCGCGTCGTCATGAGAGGGCTGATGAAGCAGAGCCAGCTTGACGATAGGCCGCGTGAGCGTCGTGGTGGCCGTCTTGAGCTCGACGACCCTGGTCAGTCCATCCTTCCCTTGTAGGAGCCTGAGAACCCTGGCCATGGGCCATTTGCCTGGGGGCAAACGTTCGTCAGTGATAAGAACAAGAGAGCCTACCTTGATCTTGTTGGTCGGATGGTGCCATTTAGAGATCGCCTGGAGTCGTTGTAAATATTGCGTGGACCAGAGCTTCCAAAATTGTTGGAGCCGCTGTTGAATGAACTGCCACCTTGACAGTCTGCTGGCTGCGACATCAAGCAGTGCGGGTTCTGGTACTGCGTTCAGCTGCGTTCCGACGAGAAAATGGCCTGGTGACAGGGCTGAAACGTCGCCTGGATCGTCGCTGAGTGGTTCCAATGGTCGTGAATTGAGGATGGCTTCGATCTGCGCGAGCAATGTTACTTATTCCTCGTACGTCAGCAAAGCATCTCCAACCGTCCTCTTGAGGTGAAATTTGAGCGATTTGACCGCGGCCTCCCATTTTCCGCCCATGTGCGGAGCGGCAGGCGGGTTGAAATTCCACTGCGTACCATCCTTGGCGAGTGAAGCTGCGATGTTCTGATTTTCGCGTGTACTTTCGATGAATTGTTTCCGAAGTTGTGCGTCTGCTCCTTGGAAGTTGGTACCGCAATCTGAGTAGAGGCATGCTGCGATACCTCTGCGGGACGTGAATCTGCGATAGGCTGCGATGAAAGCGTCTGTAGAGTAATCTGAAACAACTTCCAAGTGAACAGCTGAGGTTGCGAAACAGACGAATACGCAAATCCACCCTTTATGCGTTTTCGCTCCTCGTCCTTTCCAGGTCTTGAGCGTGAGTGGTCCTGCGTAGTCCACGCCGGTGTGCGTGAACGGGCGCGATGGAGTGACCCGACAGAGAGGAAGTTGGCCCATCAGTTGATGGGCACGGATCCCCCTCTGCCGAGCACACTTCACACACCTGAGGATGTGAGTCTTCACCGGAGCTCTTCCCCCGATGATCCAATAGCGTTGTCTGAGAAAAGCGAGGGTGTCTTGCGTACCTCCGTGCATCGTTTGCTGATGTGCGTGGTCGATGAGAAGCGCTGAGAGCCGTGAATCACGAGGCAAAATTACCGGATGTTTGCCTTCGTGCGACAGTTCTGAGTGTTGCAGCCGTCCTCCTACCCTGGCGATCCCTTGATGGTCGAGGTAAGCGGTCAGCCGTGTAAAAGGATGTGTAGATGAAAGCGAAGTCCCCTTGGCGAGTGCTGCGAGTTCGTCCTTGAAGTAAAGGGACTGCGTGGCCTGAATCCAGTAGATCCTGGCCTTTTCTATGTCAGCTGCGGAGATCATTGGCGTGGGCGAAGCGTTGTAACGTTTCAACAGTTTGTCCACGAATTTGAGGCATAGAGACGTGATTCTGAACAACCTGTTAACAGAAGAATATTGATAGATTAAATTCCATGAATATTCCTTGACTGCGTTCAACGTGTGGAATGAGACGACAGAGCGAGCTTCTGGAGCTCCTAGCTCGTCTGCGTCACCACTGGTCTGCTTGGGCCATGCGTTCTGCGTTTTCTTGAGCCACGGTGGTCCCGTCCACCACAGAGTATGCTGGTGTAACTACTCCGTCGAAATGCCTCTCGACGCGCAGTCTGCAGGATTTGATGTTCCTGGCGTGTGTCTCCAATGATATTGCTGCGTGATCTCTTGGATTTGGATTACCCTGTTGCGTACGTAATCCTTCCATTTGGAGGGGTGCGTCTTGATCCATGCTAGCGTGACTTCTGAGTCCGTCCACAAAAATGTCTGCGTAACAGTCATGTTCAAAGTAGTGTGAACATGCCTTACCAGTTTGGAAAGTAGCAGCGCTGCTGTTAATTCTAACCTCGGGATGGTTAGGCGTTTGAGTGGAGCCACTCGCGTTTTCGAGCAAACGAGAGAAATTTGGGTACCCGTGGACGGTGAGCGGACGACGAGGTAGACGACAGCTGCCATCGCGAAGACTGACGCATCAGAGAATCCGTGGATTTCAACGGTCGACGTGGTCGTTGTGTTGAACCATCGTGGGATGGAAAGCTTGGCCAAGCTAGTTAGATCTTCCCTGATGTGAAGCCAACGGCGAGTGATGTGAGGCGGCAGAATGTCGTCCCAACCGAGTTCCTGTAACCAAAGCTCTTGAATTAAGATTTTGGCTCGTATGACTACAGGTGCGACAAAACCGAGAGGATCGAAGACTTGTGCTACTTCGGAGAGGATGAGGCGTTTGGAGAACTGCGTGCGTTTGGAAGAAGGTATAGTTGAAAAGTTGAATGTATCTTGATGCGGGGTCCATTTGATTCCGAGAATTTTGGTCTCGCAGTCGTCGAATGAGATTGCTGCGTTTCCTTGATTGGATGCGAAGACTTCAAGCAACGATTTACTGGTAGAGTGCCATTTTGCCAGAGGAAATCCACCCGCCTGGCAGAGTTGCGTCAGCTGCTGCGCCACTTCGAGGAGATGATCTGCCGTATCTTCGCCACCAAAAATATCATCGACATACCTGCCATTCTTGATGGAATCCACGGCGAGGGGATATTTCGACCCTTCATCCTCTGCAAGTTGTAAGAGTGTGCGCACAGCGAGATACGGAGCAGCTTTCGTCCCGTACGTGACGGTGGTCAGCTGGTAATGCGTTTCCTTCTGCGTGTCATCAAGCCAGAGTATGCGTTGCAAGTTCCAATCATCGGGATGTACCTTGATCTGCCGATACATCTTCGTGATGTCCGTTGCAAACAGATGTTTGTACCTGCGTATCCAGATGAGAAGGTCTGCGATGTTCAGCATAAGATTGGGACCTGTATGCATAAGATCGTTCAGCGAATATCCTGAGGAAGTTGAACTGGAGCCATTGAACACTACCCGAAGAGCGGTGGTCGTGCTGCTTAACTCGAGGACGCCGTGATGCGGAAGATAATACTGCAACGAACTGGTTATTGAGTTGTTGTTCAGTCTTACCATATGACCAAACTGCTCATACTCGAGCATGAACTTGGTGTACAGCTGATTGTACTGGTCGTCCTTGCTGAGACGTCTGAGAATTCGCTGAAGACAAGCGTGTGCTGTTTGATAGGAATTGCCTAGCGCGCGAGGATGTAGTTTGAGCGGCAACCGCACGAAGTATCTTCCTGTCGAGTCCCTTGAATGCGTGGTCTTTAAGTGTTCTTCGCACTCCTGTTCGTCTGGCGTGAGCAACGGTGTCGTATCCTGTGGTGGCTCTTCTTGCGTCCAAAATCGGCTGAGTAACTCGTCCAGTTGGCGATTGGTATTATTGACCGTGACCTGATGAACGGTTCTGCGTGGAGTAGAGGGGCCCTCGATGGGGCCGATCACGAGCCAGCCAAAGATAGACACTTGCGCGACCAGCTGCGTTGACGGATGTCGAATAATGTTTGGCTTGATGATCTGCCCGTAAGCGTCAGCTCCAAGTATGATGTCCACTGGTCTGGAAACAAGAAACTGCGGATCTGCGAGATTCAGTTTCTCCAGATGCGAGGGCGGTGTTGCGAGAGTTGGTGGCGTCGATGGTAGACACGTTGTCACCCGTGGAAGCACGTGAGCTTGAATGGTGACTGAGAGAGGCCGGTAGTTGGAATGGAGGGTAATATTGACCACTCCGTTCGACTGCGAGGTCTTTGCTCCACCAACTCCGTGGACATCCAAGGTGTAGCGTGTTCGTTTCAATTGAAGCTGCGTTACTAGAGATTCTGAAACAAGTGAGATTTCAGAGCCTGAATCGACCAAGATTCTCACCTGCTGAACTGCGAGGTCGGTGTGCACTCGGGCGAGTGCTGTTGCTAGAAGTGTTGTCCGTGTTCTGCGTGGCCTCGTTGCGTGGTCCGTACGTTGCTTGGAAGCGTGGGCGTCCGTGCGTGGTCTAGAAGCGTGAGCTGCGTGAACTGTGCTGTCCTCGACGACTGCGCCGACTCTTCAATCGGCAGCGGATGGGCCGGGATGATGCGTGGTCATGGTTGACGGCTGCGAAGGGCCTGACGTAGGCTGCGTGGGCGGTCGATGGCCAGGCACCACCACGTGGCTGAGATCGGCTCCATGCAACATTGAATGGTGCAGCTCGTTGCAGAGCTTACACCGCTGCGTGGTCCGGCAACTGCGCAGATTGTGGTGTCCGAGGCAGTTGACACAGAGAGAGTGCGCCTTCACCACATTTGCGCGGTCCTTAGCATCCAATTGTCGAAAGATTGGACATGCGCTGATGTAGTGGGCCTTGTTGCAAAAGGCGCACGGATACTTAGTGCCTGCTGTTGGTTGCGCGGGGCCTGGCGTGGACACTGGACGGGGCGCTGATGGGCTTGCGGCGTGCACTGACGCCCTTGTTGATCCCGAGCGGTTGTGCGGGGCGTGAGCGGGTCGAGACGTCGTGGACTTCGTGGGCTGCGTAGAGCGGGTTTCCGCAGGCGCTCCAACTGCTCCAAAAATCTGGCGAGCAAAAACGAAGTCAGCTGGCCCAAAGTGGGGTACTCCTTTTGCGCGGACAGCGACGACTCCCAATGCTCTCGCGTGTCGGGGTCAAGGAGACGGACGAGCGTGCTCACCAAGAAGCAGTTGTCTTGGTTGTTCAACCCGAAAGCTCGAAACGCCTGGGTGGTCTCTCCGATGATATTGGCCAGCTTCAGGAGCGACGAGGCCTTCCGCTGTGTCATGGGCTTGAGACCGTGAATACGGTCTAGGTATGACTGCACGTTTAGCCGCTTGTTGTTGTACCGGTCATCAAGCAATCCCCACGCCTGGTCGAAGGCCTCATCATTGGCCGGCAAGTGAGCCAACAGCTGGGCTGCGTTGCCAGAGACAGCTCCCCTTAAATAATGGAGTTTATCCAATTCGGTGAGCTCAGCGCGGTCGCGGATGACGGATGAGAAGGCCGATTTGAACGCAGCCCACTGGGAATAGTCTCCGTCAAACCGAGGCAGAGGTACCTCAGGCAGTCGTGCTCTGCGTGCTTCAAGCGAGGGCTGAGGGGTCGGCGTGGGCGTCGCGGTAGTCTGCGTCTGGGTCCAGCGATGCTCCAGCTGGGCCACCAGCTTACGAGCGTCGAGCACCGCTTTGTCCACCTTCGAGGCCACTCTTCGCGCATAATAATCGTGATCGAGCCGCGACACCGGCCAGACGCGGTTCAACTCCCTGTGCTCCTGCTGAAATGTGCGGTGATGTTCGAGCAAAGTATCCCGCACAATCCCCAGCTCATCACAGAGCAATGTGAGGGGGTCGCTTCTCGAAGCCGCCTCAAGATCTTCTAGGATCGCCAAGATGGTCTTGTAGCGCTCATCCTGTTCCCTTGCGCGCAGCTGCAGTTCTGACGAGAGCCGAGCAGGTGAGCGTGGGCGAGCCACGTGCGAAGGCTGCGTGTTCTCTTCCGGCACAGCTAGACGCGGAGGCGCGACGGTGTCGAGTCCTTCCGATTTGTCCGCCGGCGCGGAATCGGCCTGCGAAGCGGGCGAGGAATCTCGCGATTTCGGCATCGTAAATGTCACAAAAATCACGCAAATCACTCACTCGCGAGGGTCACTGTCTCACTGCAGCACGAGGTTCACGTACGCGTTGAAAAGTCGTCGTTTAAATTAAACGAGATTTACGCACGCACAGACGTGTCAACGTTTGAATCAAACACAACACTGAGTCTGCGAGTTCACGAAACACAAACACACCAAGGTGCTGACGTCACTCAAAATGTCCAAATGTTTGCGAAGGACCAAATGTTCGCGATTTTGCGTGGGCGGGGGAGACTGCGAAATGAGACACGGCACCTTTTTTGACAATCACGAGTGATATATTTACAAGCCTTAATTATACACTTAATTCTAACAAGAATGAAACACGATTATTTACACGCGGGTTTTCTAAACTAATAACTATAATTAAACGTAATCCTACAGCAAGAAACCTTGCTCGCGCTACAAGAAATGCACTAAGAGCACTGCGCGGACAATGAGAGAGCTCTAAGCGTGATCTGTGATGAAGAATAAGTGTGAATTAGTATAACGAAAGACACGTGTTGTCGCGTGAACAGCAAGTACAGTAATGGCGTCGACCGGCACCGCGTGGCTGTTGAGCCGGTACGGGTTTCTTCTTCGTGATGGCGCGATCGTGGCCATGCGTGTCCGGGAGGTGCTGCCGCTGTCTGCAACGACGCACCAGCGAACTACTTTCGCTGCGAACACTAATGGCCGCGCGTGTTCAAAGGAGAATTCGCCAACAACACGAGTGTCGCAAATCGTGCAATAATCCAAATCGAAGCGATAAATCGTTCACGACAAATCACGGTAAATCCCGCTTCTGATTTGTAAGGATGATGGCCGGTTTTAAAAATAAATTTGAGCGTTTATAACAAAGTAAGACTTCTGCGTTTATTCAAAGACCTGCACAGACCGATGGTCGTTACAAGAATACTTTCCTTTGCCTGCTAGGACGCTTTCGTCAGCGTGTCCGTTTGTTTACGGTACCCTCCGCCCTCGAGGAACTTTTCCTTGAGAGGGGGTAGCGCATTGACAAAATGCACGTGGCCTACCCCGTCCGTTGACCGGTTTCGACTTTTCTAACAACAGAGTGGGCAATTTGGATAATTTAATAAATACTTTGTGCTGTAATAATTGATTTGTCTATTACGAATAACCTTTTTCTATTATGAACGATTTGCTTTATAATGAATAATTTATCTCATTACGAATGATCTGTCTTATTATAAATGATTTATTTTGTGAATAATAGCGAGAACTAGAGAAGAAAAATTCGAATTATTAACGGTCGAATTGTATTGCTTGAAACGTGTTCACGAAAGTCGTACGATTTCTTTGTCTAAAAGGACGTCCGAACGTCGTAATTTCGACCGCGTCGAACCATTCTGTTTATGTTACGGGACGTTCGAAGGTCCTCGAGGGGAGAGGTTTTCTTACTATCTCTCTCGCACTTTACAACTTCTCTATTTCTCTGCTTTCAAATACTGTATATGAAATGTTATATTATGTGTTGCGAATTCTTCTGAAACTTCACCATTTACTGTGTTATTGAATCTTTGTCTATTAATTCCGGTCAAATGAAAATTATTATACATAATGTTGTGCCCGACGGGTATCAACAATTAATTTATGGGATAGCTGAGGTTCTGGAGCGTTTAAAGAATTGGAATTCACCGGAACTTCACGAGAATAGACGAAGTGATACTTGGTTTATTGAATATTTTTGAGTTACAAGTCTGATTGTTCTAGAGTTACTTTGTGTACGTTCTGCTTACGATCTTTCGGTTATTACTTTCTCTGCCCGCGCGGCGATGCGCGGTGCTTTTATATTCTTTAATTGTGTTAATTGCTTAATTGGAATGCCTGAATTATTTGGGATATTTCTCAATAGATCGAAGTCTTTTGCCGTTCGGTCGGCACGTGTCGCTGAGTTAGACATTCCTCGCTCGATGGAGGTCGGTCATCGCTCGCTTTGTAGGAGTTGCTGAATTGTGCATTCTTTATGTGCGTATCCGGGCACAACAATAATTAACGATTTCAAGCGTCTGTTGTTGAATTTCGTTAACGATTGTTGAAATATATGCGTATTAAAATATTAAATATTATATTTGAAAGTCAAATTAATTGGTTATTACAAAAAGTATATAATTACTAAATTTAAATAATACAATTGATAATCAAACTCATTGATTATTAACTACGTCTGCAATTTTGAATTAAATAATAATTTTGAATTCAATAATATTTTTGAATTTAATTAATTGTTTAACTTGGCAATTCGTTTAAAGAGTACAAAATGACTTCGCCACCGCGTACAACGAATGGTAAATCGACACGCAAAACGCGATATAATACAAAAAACCGGGAAAATCCGGGTACGTCGGAAGCGACGCATTTAACCTCGTTCGACGAAGAAGTATCGGGCGGGGAATCAACCGCGAGTAACGCGCCGAATCAAACCGAAAGAAATTTTGGAAAATTTACAGTCGGAAGTAAATCCGTCAAATAATAATCAAAGTTTCGAATTAACGAACGATAACGGAGAACCACTACCCGCGTTTGTACGGGTAGTGACTTCGACCGTAGAGGAGGGGCAAAGGGAGAGAAGTACCTCTACCCCCACTCCGGTATTAACCATAGGAGACATAGACGCTAGATTAGACGCTAGAGACGCTCGGTTGGATGTTAAATTTAAAGAATTTCAAATGAAAGCAATCTCTTTAATTCAAAATTTAATGGGGCAGAGTCAAAGTCAGAATTCGGAAAATTCTGTCAAAAATATTGATAATTTAAATTCGTCGCGTCCCGACCACCGGTCTGAGGGGGGAGACGCGTCAAAGGTGCCAGTGCGAGTCAATGAGATGATAGATTCCTCAATAGACAGCGAGAGCATCGACGAAGGAAGGAATTCGAAAACCCCGCGTCGTAGGAATCGACGAGGGGGGGGGGCCTTCCCTTCAATTCAAATCAATAATAAAAATCGGTGGAAACCGTCTGGTGTCGAACCCGATCGAAATATAAACTATAATCGATCAAGTATACGAATCGAAAATTCTGGGATAGAGAAAACTTTTCACTGCGTTTGAACATAACGTGCCACTTCGCCGACGGCACACTCTTCCAAAATTGGATGCCGTTAAAAGTTTTGACTTATAGTTTAACCATCTGGCATTATTTGCTTGGCTGATGGTTTCTTTCTCTATATCCTCTCTTCTGTCTTGCCAATTTTTCAGCATACTGAAATGTTTTTTTCATCTCGAGATCGTATATTTGTTTTGGCATCTCTACTTTTTGGGCATTTGGGCCATAATCCGCATCTTTTCCGGAGCGGAATTGCTTTCTGACATACTTGGCAGTTGTTGTTTTTTTCCGTGTCTCAGTCTTTCTTCGATTTTCTTTCTTTTTATTCTCTTCTGTGTTGCGCAAAACAGCGGGTGGTTTCTTGTTCATTGCCGTACTCAATCGCAACAACGCTTCTTTCGTATTGTACTGCAGGACCGCAGCAGCACATCTTCCTGTGTACGATCCCCTTTCACCAAAATGCAATCTTTTTCCACCGATGTATTTGGCAATGATTCCGTTGAAACTCTCCACGCTGTTGTTATTGCTGTTATACAGCAGACTTTCCGCGTGAGCCGATACTGGTCGTAGTATTTCTTTTATCTGCTGGTACACGCCTATTGCCGTCAAGTCGGGAACAATGTTTCTTTCATTGATTTTATTGGTCCCATCGCAGAAATAATTTAATTGTTTGCAATCTGCATGTTCGCCAAATACGTGGCTGGGAACATTTTTTATGTCATTGTACAAATTCTCAATTTTTTCGGCGACTGTTACACTTTGGTTGAACCTGAACTCGGCCGCTTTTACGATATCCGTGCGCATTCGCCTAATGCTGCTTTCCACGGACTTTCTCAGAGGTCCAGGTGTTGTTTTCTTTATAATATCTTTCATTTTTTTGCAAAAGTTTCTGAGCAAGTGATTCGTGCATTCAATTTTTTTTACACGGATTTCTGTCTTGTATGGATTTGCATCGATAATTTTTTTATATACGCTGCTGTCTCCATCAGCAATCAGCGTAGAGTAAATAAGCCCACGTTTTTCCACGCTTGTTTTGATTCCTTCGACTATGGCGTTGCTTTCCATAGCGGTTGATGCTTGATTCGCACCCCAGTTCTTGAAACATGTGTGCCTTTTTGGTTCTTCCTTCTTCTTCGCAGCATACCGGCAAACCTTGCAAACTTTATTACGCACACCGACAAATAAAACTTTTTTCGTGTGGTATCCAATTATTACTCCGACTCCCGATACAGAATTGTATATTCCCGTGCGGTAAGATCGTTTCATCCAGCTTCCGTCTTCAACGACGGGGATGTGGGGGATTCCGGAGCCGGGAAGAACATCGCCTCTTTCGATGGCCAAACGTTTTTCCTCTTGAGCCGCTGCTATCATCTCTTCTTCTGCAGCAACGATTAAGGAATCAACAATTTCATCGTGATGTTTTCGAAACTGTCTGTTTGACATACACGGAATGTTCATTGCTGAAAAAAAGTCTTGCATTTGTGCGTACCCGCCGCCAGTGAAAAATGTCCCAGCGACGGCGCTTTGATTCACATTCATTTCCTGTACCTCGTCTGGTTGACTGTGGATCTCACCTGTATAGTGGCACATAGTGCAAAAAACGCTGAGGGTGGTTCTCAGCCCTGACCGTTTGACAGCAGCCACTTGCAGGTGTTTAATCCCACAGTCTTCCCGGTTTTCTGAATGATTGCCTATTTTTTTGCATTTCGGTAAGCATATGCTGCATATCTACAATACTCAAACCATCTGAAAGACGCAATGGCTGCTGCAGTTCATTCGTCTGTACGCTCTCAATGACAACACCTTCTGTTTCATTGTTCACGCTGTCCACATCCATGAGTTCCTCTGCATGTTGCGTTCCTTCAACTTCATGAATAAATTCTTCTGCTGCATTTTCTAAAGCGTTTTCTGAATTCGTGATTCAGTTTCCTCATTGGATGTGTCGAAGATATCTGCTTCCTCCTTACCTCGACGTCCGTCGGATGCTGATGGTTCTTCTCGGCGGTCGCAATCGAACTGGTTCACAGTTTCAATGTTGTTGTGTGCAATTTGTTGGTTACTTTTCAAAATAGCTAAATGCCGTCTTTTCGCCCGCCATGCTTTTCTTTTTGAACATCTCCACTGGGACGGACGTAACTTCAAAGGACGTTGTACGCTGCACTTTTTTGGACATTTACTTTGCACATTCTCTTCTGTTTCACTTACACACACATTTTCCTTTCCACTCATACTGTTATCACTGCGCACTTTTTTAAAAACTATATAAAAATAGAAAAGAAAAAAAAAGAAAATAAAAAGGAAAGAACAAAAGAAGAAAAGAAAAGAAAAAAAGAAAAGAAGAAAAGAAGAGAAGAGAAAAAAGAAAATACAAAAAAAAAGAAAAGAAAGAAAAGATTACTTTGAAAATATTGTATCACGCGATTCGGAAATTCGTCCTACAACGTATCGCGATTGTACAAACTGCCGTCACATCACAGCGAGACATGAGGGTGGGGGGCCGATTTTCAACTGTCTCGCGTAGTGCGCTGCGGTCGATCGCCATCGGCCGCTGCAGTCAGTGTTCGAACGACATCATCATGGCAGCAAGCGACAGTTCCGTAGTAAGTATCGTGAAACACAAAATAGTGCCTTATCGTACACCAAAGATATATCAAAGACGCAACATGCGATGTAAGGGAAATGGCACATCTTGCTAAACTGCGAAAACCAGTGCAACAAATGTGCAAAAACATTTACTAAAAAGTCATGGAAAATTCCACCTTGCGCCGCATGTTGCGTGTTTGATATATCTTTGGTGTACGGCCTGCCTAAGTGTTACTA
This sequence comes from Stelis phaeoptera, assembly GCA_943735885.1. Lineage (NCBI taxonomy): Eukaryota > Metazoa > Arthropoda > Insecta > Hymenoptera > Megachilidae > Stelis > Stelis phaeoptera. The sequence goes on along the minus strand of OX030933.1, from coordinate 1,342,446 downwards.
CAAAATCACATATAAATTGTTCTTCCTACAGATGGAAGTTGAACAAGTCAGCGAAGAAATTCCTAATCCGGAAGAGGAAAAGGCAAAAAAAGAGGAGAATAAAAACCAAAAATGTACTCCTAAGGAGGAAACCTGCTCCCCTCAGGAGCAAGCTGCTAAAAAAGTAAGTAATAATTTCAACTTTGAGGCACACAATACAATATTCTATCCTTTTTATTGTTTTCTTTTATGTAAAAACAAAAATAAAATATTTTTGCTTTTCAGTTGAAGAAAATGATAAAACGACTCGTTTATTCAAGAGGCCGCGGCGGCCAGCAACGTCGTGGTAGCCGCCGCGGTCGCGGCGGTGGAGGTACACGAGGGGGTAACGCCGAACGGCGTGGCGGCGGCAGGGGCGGTGGCAGGAGCGACGGTCGGCGAGGAGATCGGCGCAACCGCCGCATCTTGATTTTTAATAATTTTAATTACTAAAGTATAATATCATAACATAATAATAACATAATAATAACCTATAATATAATATAATAGTAACCTATAATATAACATAATAATAACCTATAATATAATGTAGGCATCGTGGAAAAAAGCGGAAGCCGGGACTCGAACCCGGAACCTTTAGATTTGTAGGCGGCCGCTCTACCACCTAGACCAACCACCGTCCGACTGTCCTCTATTTCTCCACGACACCTCTTATATTGCGGGTATGGAGGTCCCGATACTACAATAATATAATAATAACCTATATTATTATTTCTGAGCGCTTACCGGGCACTCAGTCCTATAGGACCATTGTACCCGAGCCCATCCGGGCAAGCTCTAAACAGTGAGGGATCTGTGTAGACCAGCAACCTTAGCAAAACTTAGGAGCCTGTCCACACCGACGCCCTCCAAACTCACGGAGTTGAGGTTAGAGGCACCCAGGGTTGAAAGCCTTTGCGCCTTCAGACCTCTACAACGCAAAATCAGATGGAGAGGAGTTTCATCCTCCTCGCCACATCTTGGGCACCCAGGTTCGCATACGATACCCAGATGCATCAAGTGCCTCCTCGTGTACCAGTGACCTGTGACGATCCCTACGAGCAGGCGTAATCTGTTCCTGTCTAGGCGACTTATGTATTCGCCTAGAGACCTTGAAGGCTCCTTCACCAGGGCCTTCGAGTGCTTCATGCCCTGGGCCCGGTTCCAGGTCTGACAGAGCTGGGTTCTCACCCAATGCTCTATCATCCCCTTCACCGTGCCCATTGAGATGCCGATGGGACAAACCCAGCCCGGGTTGTGCCTTGTGGCACCTTCCCGTGCCAGTGTGTTCGCCCCCTCGTTACCCGGTACCCCGGCATGCCCAGGAACCCATATCAGGTTGACATGGTTGTTGTATTCTGTCAGCCTCATAAGTGTGTCGATGCAGTCCCTTACCAGCTTGGATTCGACCACCGTATTTTGAAGGGATCCAAGCGCGGCTCTGCTATCGCTACATATGAAAATATGCTTGCCACTGTACCCTTTGTCTAAGTTGTACTTAGCACAGGCCCAGATGGCAAACACTTCCGATTGGAAGACCGATACGTGGGCGCCCAGTGAGAAGGACAGCCTTACCCTGGGCCTTTCGCCCCATACCCCGGCTCCGGAGCCGGTGCTGGTCCTAGAGCCGTCTGTGTACCAGATCAGCCCTCCCGGTGCTAAAATTTCTTTGGGGTTCGTCAGCCATGCTTCCCTGCATGGCAGAAGCACCCTGAAGCTTCGCGTGAAGTGGTAGGAACGGTCACACCGGTCTCCACCATGAGACAGAGCCCTTCGAAGGTCCCCGTGCACCTGTAGGATCTTGGTGTGGCCCGTCTTTACCTCCTTCCATGAACCTGCAAAGTACAGCCTCAGGGCCGCTCTTTTTGCCCCAGCCTCCACCATCGTGTGAAGTGGTGCCAGGTTCAGGAGCGTTCCCATCGCCAGGGTTGGTGTGGTGCGCAAGGCACCAGTTATCCCTAGCAATGCCAGGCGGTGTACTTTCTCTAGTATTCTCCGGTTGCTGTCCTTCTGCAATGAGGTCCACCACACGACAGAGGCATACGTTATCTGGGGTGTCAGAATGGCTGTGTAAATCCATTTGACTACTCTTGGTTTGAGACCCCACGTTGCGCCAAACATCCTTCTGCATGCCCAGTAGGTGGCTGTGGCCTTCTGAGCCTGCTTCGTGATGTGTTGTTTCCAGGTGAGCTTCGTGTCCAGGGTAACCCCTAGATATTTCACTTCCGAGGAAGTGCTGAGCTCTACCCCAAAGATGGACGGTGCCTTGAATCTAAAGCTTCGCTTCCTGGTAAATAGTACCATCTCCGTTTTACTGGGGTTTACCTTCAGTTTTTTGGAGAGGCACCATTCCTGCACGAGTTTGAGTGCAATCTGCATTCTCCTCGCGACGTAGTGCGGGTGTCTGCTTTTAACTGAGATGACAATGTCATCCGCATATCCCTGCACCATGAAACCCTCATCCTTGAGCCCCCGGAGCAGCCCGTCCACCACGAGCGTCCACAGAAGCGGGGATAGAACACCCCCCTGTGGACACCCCGTGGCGGCGTGAGCGCTGAGCGTGGTCCCATTAATGCTAGATGTTAGGGTCCTGGTCCGCAACATATTGCGGATCCATGCGACCAAAGGGTTTTCAATACCGAAGCTGCTAGCAGCTTCGCACATGACTTCAAAGGGAGTATTGTCAAATGCTCCCTCTATGTCTATGAAGACGCTCAGGACGGATTCATCCTGGGACAGGGCCCCCTCAATCATCCCCACTAGGTGATGGAGCGCCGTCTCAACCGATTTACCCGTCTGATACGCATACTGTGAGGCCTGCACTGGATTTGCTACCAGTGCGTGCTCCCTAATATACCTGTCCACCAATCTTTCAAGCGTTTTTAAAAGAAAGGATGTCAGGCTGATTGGTCTGAAGGATTTGGCCGAGTCGTAGCTGCTCTTGCCTGGTTTGGGCAGGAACACGACTTTGGCCTCCCTCCAGATATTGGGTGTATAACCCAAAACCAGACAGGACCTAAAGATATGCACCAGGCGCCTTAACAGGTCCTCTCCAGCCTCCTGTAGGAGGGCCGGGAAGATGCCGCCCACGCCCGGGCTTTTGTATCTTTTAAAGGAGCCAATAGCCCATCTGACCCTGTCTAGTGTGACCACCTTTGACACTAAAGCCCAGTCCCTTTGCCCGTTGCCATCAGGTTCCAGTACCTGCACGTGTGAGGACTGCCCCTGTGATACTGGCCTGGAGCCCGGAAAGTGAACCTCCATCAGGTGACCTAGTGTTTGCAGGTGGGTCTCAAGAACCCTCCCGTCAGGGAGTCTGAGTCCTTCTACGTTTTGGGGTGGCCCAGAAGCGAAAACCTTACGAAGCCTGGCTACCACAGGTAGGGCCTCCGTTGTGCGACAGAATTCCCTCCAGGTCTCCCTCTTTGAAGCCTTAATGCATTTTTTGTAGGATCTCTGGGACTCCTTATAGAGGTCCCAGGCATCCACCGTATTGACCTTCATGGCCTTGTTGAACAGCTTACGAGTCCCTGATCTGAGTCTGCTCAACTCTTTGTTCCACCAGGGCACCCGTTTGCTGTCCTTCCGTTGTTTTACTGGGCAGGATTTTTCATAGGACCGAAGGATGGCAGTCTGGATTCTACCGACCTCCTCCTCGATCCTACCCTTGGTCCTGGGTCTTACGAGGTCCCCCTTAAGTTCCTCCTCCAGCCCCTCTCGATAAAGGGGCCAGACGGCGGCCCTGGGGTTCCTGTAGACCTCTGTGGGCCCAAGGCTCGCCTCCGCCGTCAGCTTGAATGTGATGAGCCTGTGGTCAGATAGAGTTGCCTCTTCTTCCACACGCCAGCCCATCGCAGCTGTGGCCACCTTTCTGGAGCCCAGCGTGATATCAATGACCTCCTGCCTTCTGGAGGTTACGAAAGTTGGACTCGATCCTTTATTCAGGATCTCTAAGTCCGTAGTCGCGAGGTAATCCAGCAAAGCTGTTCCTCTGCGGTTTGTGTTGGTGCTGCCCCAGATGATGTGGTGCGCATTGGCATCGCACCCTATCAGCAGGTGCAGCCCCTTTTGCTCGCAGAAAACTATCAGCTCACCTAGTTCCCTCGTCGGCGGAGGTTCCTCGGAGTCGTAGGGTAGGTAGGCTGAGCAAATCACAATATTCGCCCCGCTGCCCCCCAACTTAGCCTCAAGCATTGCTGCGGCTAGGTCCGTTGTGCAGAACCTATTTAATTTCTGTGCTCTGAGCCCCTTCCTCACGAGGATACAAGCTCTGGGTCCACAACTAGTGTCTCCACAGATGATGGAGCTTTGTTTTGAGCCCAGCCCTCCTACTTGCCCTTGGATGATCCAAGGTTCTTGAATTAGGGCTAGGTCTGTGTGCCGCACGGTCATGCGCCACCGGAGTATATCCGATGCCGCCTTACAGTGCTGCAAGTTGATCTGCGAGACGCTGATGCATCCTGCAGCCATAGGGACTGCAGTGTTGCTCGGCCTCGCTAGGTCCACAGGGGAGGGTGTCAGTCCCGCTGGGCGAGCCATTTACCTCCCCCTGTGTTTACCTGGGGGGCTTTTGCCCCCCCAGCATTTTGCCCCATCAAGACGCCCCGAGCCAGGGTCTTTTGGGCCCCGCTCCTGGCGTCCGACTGCCCGGCCCTGCTGATCGAGAGAGCCTTCCGCGGTCTCCCCCTGGATCCCCGCAAGGCCGCTCGATCAGTGGTGGGACCGGAGGGAGGGGGGGGGGGGGCGACCGTCTTCGCAGGTCCGGGAGTTTCAGCCCCCGGCGCTGCCAAAACGGCACCCTCGACCTTCTCCGGCCCCTGCCCCCCTACCACTACCCTCTCTTTAGATCCCGATGTCGACTGGGCGGCGGTGGTCCCCTCTTGCGCAGCAACCACGCACTGGGTCCTCTCACCTCCGCCCGCGAACATCGGTCCCTGCAGAGGGGGCCTCCTTCGCTGCCGCCACTGAAGTGGAGGCCGGTAACGGAGCCTCGTTGCGCGCCGTCGGCCGGGTCTGTGGCTCTCTGAAGAGAGCCCTTCCCAGCCCTACGTGCACAACGAAGCCCCTGTCGCCTAGTGCCCGGCGTGACTCACCGTCGACGCCGAGCACGAGCTGGACGGACCTCCCTACCTCCTTCCGGTCCCACACCCTCCATAGGTGGGTGCGGAGTCCCGGGTTTTGCCTCCTGAGGAGGCTTAATATATTAGATGTGGCAGCCGGGGGCCCGGGGATCACCGTAACCATCTTGTGAAGCCTCGGTAGGCACTCTCTCTCCAGAAACTGAAGAGAGGCGCCCTCCCAAGGCCTCAGCGACTTCACGGCGTCCCTGAGCCATTCCTTCGCCCTGTCGTTGGAGCAGGTTATCCATAGGATCCCCTGCTCCAGCCTATGCTCCTCGAAGCACGGTACCTCCATCTCTTCCGGGATGGAAAGCAGCCGCGCTTCGAGGTCACAGAGGATCAGGTCCCCCTGTCCAGGCTTTAGGGAGACCTCGGGGTAGCCGGTAGGGGCAATTGCCCCCTTCCGGCCGCCCACGAGGGCCTCCCTATACCCTGATACGGTAGGGAAGACCTTCGTCCTCTTTGTTTGTTGCTCCGGGGGGGTGCTGTCCAGTGGTCGGGTTCTTTTGGACCCGGTCGCTTGGACGCGCCCCTCCTTTGCAGCGGCTTGCGCGGGAGGCACAGCAGGCCCAGCGACTGAGCCCACCGTGTCCTCCGTTGCGGTTGGGGGAGTGGGCAGAACCGGGCGGTTCACTGCCGCAGAGGGCCCAGTTGCCAGTTTGGCCTTCCGGGCCCTTCTTTTGGCCGCCCCGCTGCGGTTTGCCTTTTTCCCTGTCACCTTTGACTCAGCTGGGGGGCCAGCATTGCTGCTGGTGCCCTCTTCTGCGTCCGGCTTCTTTGGCTCTTCCAGCGAGAGCCCCACCTCCGCCGTCACCGCAAGCGCGGTGTCGACCTCGGTCGGTCCCTCCCTGGTTTCTGCCAGATTTGTCGTAGGAGGTCCCCCCTTAGAGGGTCCCTCCTCCGCATCGTCGTTGTTGTCGTTGATTTGTTTGTTTAAGTTTATGTGTTCCATGTTTGGTCCCACGAGTAGGCAGGAAATAAAGGTCCACCCCCGCAGAGCCTGCATTGCGGGGGTAAGGCTAAATACAATGGGGTGGCGCCTGGTTCCCCAAGGGCATCGTTCGCAACACCATTACCCCGATGCCATCCAGCCCTCGGCACGATAGCTTACACCTTGGCTTGGGGAGCTGGTCCTAGGCGGGGCCTTCGGTTCATCCAGCCAGGGTTTTTACGCCCTGGGGAACCCCTATAGCACCCACTGGCCGGTGCCTTCCTTCCTACGCCGAGTCCTGGTCACCCAAGGGTGAGCCAGTCCCCAGCGTTCGGAGGACCGCTTCCAGCCCCGGTCGTTCTCCTATCCGCCACCCGGAGACGCGCTCGGTTGGGGCTCAGCCTTGATCAGCCTAGGCTGATCGATTCCTCGTGTCCCTTGGGAGTTGAGGAATTCCGAGATAATAACCTATAATATAACATAATAATAACCTATAATATAATAATGTAATAATAATATGATATAATGTTTAATAAAAGATGTTTATAAATCATATTTTTTATTTATATGTATACCTACCTTCCTTTCTTTTGAATACATACCTGCTAAACATGGCTATGTGAACGTGGCTCCCGACTGAAAAAATAAATTTTTTTAATGGAAAATGATAATATTTAGTTTGTAGTTGATTGTGGTAACAATACTTTCGTTTGTAGTTTTATCAGGCAATAAATAAGAAAAATTGAAAAAATGACTTGCACCTGTCATTGAGATATCTCAAATTTGATTGCGCAGCCTTTTTTAGTATCGTTTGTAGTTGTTTGTAGTGATTTCCTTTTCGTTCGTAGCTGAATAGTTTAAAAGTTGTAAACAATTGTTTATACACCTAAGATTTATACAAATGTAATTGTGTGCGTATTTATTTAATTATATTTATATAAATTGTACAACTCAAAAAAGCGTGGCTCAGGCGTATAAACAATTGTTTACAACTTTTAAATTGTTCAAGTACAAACGAAATCACTACAAACGATATTACTGTGTAATCGAATTTGAAATATCTCAATAACGGGCGCGAGTCATTTTTTCATTTTTTTTATTATTACCTGATAAAATTAGAAATGAAAGTATTGTTAGTACAATCAACTATAAACAGAATATTACCATTTTCCGTTAAAAAAAATAATTTTTTCGAAGTCTAGTGCCAAGTTCAGAAAGGATACGCTACGCTGACGCTGCATGTAAACAAAAGATAAAGGACGGTTGAGGAGTTGACCTCGACGTGGCAACGAGTCTCTTGGATTTTCGGGGGAGGGTTCTTCGTTTTTCGTGTCAACGAACGTGCCACATGGGCCGTCTTTTCTATTGCAAAAAAACACCGTGTTTTGGCCAAATAGAGGTTGTAGTAGTATCTTTGTATGTCAGCACAAGTTTTGTTAGGTCCATAAGATAATTAAAAAGAAACAAAAGTACAACCGACTTCGAGATACACTAAAAAGTATGAAATAATTGTGATTTAATTCGTATGAATTCTCACTAGCTCTTGACAAACTGATTCAAATATTAAATAGCACATTAAATACAATGCAATCTTTTCGGAGGCGGTGCAAAATTAAAAATTCTTTACATTGAAAATGACTAAAATCCTTTAAAACTTCAATATTTTCACATATTCATGTATCTTTTATTCCCACCCATTTATTTCCAAATCCGCTATACCATTGAAATCATAATCAGCAATATCATTCATGGAGAAAATCTTTAGTTTTTCGCTGCCTCCGAAAAGATTTCATTGTACAGTGAAAACTCGATACAGATGTCCACATTAGTCTGTTCCGTAAATGATACATTTTTATCCCTACCACTAGGGGGATCCCCCTTGAACCAGTGAGGCGAAATGTAATCGGAGACGTAGCGATGTTTTTATTGTGGGTTTCACCCGCGTCAAGTGAACTATTGTAACGCGACGAAACGCAACGATAACACCCGCGAGTAATAGTGTGAGGAACGGAATTGTACAACCTCTAAATAAACTGGTTGGTGACCAAGTGCGTGGAATTCACTTCAGCCGCCTTGCCTACCTTCCTACCTCGAGCACGCTACCCCGAAGTCGTCTTAACCATCCTCGACAAGGTAAGTGCGCACATCTTATTCTATCGTGAGAACCCTCATGGTTCTTACAAGAAAGTTCGCGGTCCAGTGAGAATGGACCGCCTCGCGACTTTATAGTATAATACCACCTCTAATTCTTGACGAGGTGAGTTGTTTGTAATTGTTGGGGTGTGCTGAGTAATAAGATATAAGTATTAACTGAAATTATACATATTTCTGCAACCTTCCCTCAAACATATTAAACAAAGTCTAATAAGAAGTAATGAATTAGATTGAAGAAACAGACGCATAAATTAAATATTGGTTAGGAGTATTTATATTCCTATTGTCGAATAAGATCTCCACCTTTATTTGAAATATTACTCCAGTGACTTCGTAGAACGCGTTTATCCGTTTATTATTAAACGTTTTCATATGCCAATGAATTTTGTCTTAACGCCCATTTGGTACCAATTCCCCCATACCCCAATCAAATCATAATCAGCAACATCTTACGTTTACAAAATTTTTAATTTTTCACCGCCTCATTGCATTAGGAGCTGTTGTCAACTCTCCGTAGTGCTATATTAAGGTAGTGGGGAGGCTTATTGTTAGTAGGCAGACACAGACATTGCAAATGAGTCAGGGAGGGGTACTATGAATACGTCGCGTCTCAAGAAACCCACACGGTTCGGCTATGCGACCTTGAGAAACTTACAAGTGGACGTACACTTTCCGCTTTTCGGTCCCGTTCGCACTGTGCTTTGAGCTCGTCGCACCAAGCTCCGGAGCGATGGAAAGCGCCCCGACTCTGAATATGTACCATTTGTCTACCATGCGTGCTCCAGCAGCATATTTGTGTTAGTACATGGCTTATTAGTTCCCGATTTATACCTATTATCTAAATCTGGACTCGTAGTAGCATATTCGTATACATCATAAAATATAAACCCAACATATGTAAATTTTATGTTTATGGATTGACCGAAGATTAAAAAGAAATTTTTTACACCATTGCCCGGTTCGCCTCAATTCTGTGCGGGCGACCGGAAAGAATACCAAAATTGGTTCCGTACCCAATGTGTTAAAGTTTCGAATCATTTGGGGCGATTCAAATTCCTTTCGAATATACAACATACATAGTGATGGATATACATACATTTCGAATTTCAAATATATATTATGTAGATTCGAAGCCTCAAAGTCTTGAAACTCTAACTCTAGGTGAATTCGAAATTCTGAAAAGTATTGACCAATTCGGAGCTCTGGAAAGTATTGACCGATTCGACACTCTTGATCGCGGCGTCTCTTTGAAGTGTCGCCGTCGACGCGACGTTCAGGACTACCGCTGCTGTTCAACTGTTTCAGAGTTTCGGATCGGTCAACACTTTCAAGAGAATCCTACTAGAGATTTGAGTCGATCCAAGACTTTCAAAACCTTCAACGTCGAATCATATACAGCTTCCAAACGGTTCGAAGCGTTTCAGATCCCATCACTATGTACCTTCGTACATGTATGTACATCAACGCTCACCTTAATTTACAATTGAAGGACCGGCAGTAATATTTTTACGTAAAAGAGTAGTGGTTTTCTTCCGGGAATTGATTCGAGTCCAACTCGACAAAGTAACAGGATATGTACATATAGGGAACGAAAATGAAACAGCTCGTCAGGTCGTCAAGCATCGACGGTCAAGATTAGCATTTTAACCCTTTGCGGTCGGAAGGCGATTCTCGGTCGCCACGGCGTTCCGCGCGGCAGGTCGGACGGCGAGTGAGAGGCGCCAATCGGTGTTTATTTGAGATTTCGTTACCTCCAAGCGATAGGAACGCAGTAATGATTCTTGGAAAGGTTCCTTAGCTGTTTATGTTCTTCCGTATGAAGTGTCAAGTGACACATCTTAACGGAGATAAGATAAAATTAGTAAAAGGCTCTTCTGAGACTGTGGCTCTAAAAATGTCTCCGACGCCAGTTGAGACTTTACGGTCGTGGCGAAAGTATCTGGAAAACTTGTATAGAGTGATTTTGTTCGAACCCCAAAAAATGGATATCAGAAGTGAAATCAGTTCTAGCGACGATGAATTTTGTTTTGAAACACTCCAGGACGAAATCGATCGCATTTATAGAGAAACTAGTGATAAAGAATGTGAAAGCAGTGATGAAGATGATGATGTGGTATTGGGTGTAAAGCATCGAAAAATAAGAGTAATAGACAGCGAATCCGAAGATGACAGTGATGCCCCAGAAACCTCTGATCAATCGGAATGGACACCTTGTGACGAATCTATGGAAATACCACCCAGGATAAATTTCATTTCCGGCGAAAGACCTGCAGGGCCACGGGTATCCTCAAATGTGGTAGAGCCTCTGGATTTTTTGAAGTTGTTTCTTACCAACGAGCTGGTGGATCAGATAGTAGCAGATACAAACCGCTATGCTGCAAGAAAGTTAGAGGGAATTGCGCTATCGTCACGATCAATTTGGCACACGTAGTATAATGTTACGAAACCAGAATTTTGAGCGTTTATCGCAGTTATAGTAAATATGGGGACAATGACAGCGGCCAATATAAAAGAATATTGGTCAACAGACTCTACAAGTTACATTCCATTTTACCCGAATACATTTTCAAGAGAGTGGTTTACCCAAATTTATTGGATGTTACATGCAGAGATATTTTCAGCGCAAGGTAGCAACACCAGATCACGTTTACAACTGGTAACTGGCTACCTTGATTACATAAACTCAAGACTTTTGCACTATTTCACACCTGGCAAAGAAATTTGTGTCGATGAATCTGTCGTCAGATTCAAAGGGCGGATTTCATTTATTACGTACAACCCAAAAAAACCGACCAAATGGGGCATCCGAATATATACACTGGCAGATTCTGGAAGGGGATATATTTGCGGAATTCTACCGTACTACGGCAGCCACACAACACGAACATTGATAAGACCGGACCTTCTAGTATCAACAAGACTTCCATTGCATTTGTAACGACCCTAGGGCGTTGCGCGTATGAAAGGAGAGCGGTTCCGATCATATGCGACTCGAGTAGTTAGGTGGGAGAATGGGTTCGGATGGCGTGCGGTTAAGAATTGAAATTGAAAGTAAGATCTTTCATAAAACGGTTTATTAAATACCAAAAATACGTATATGTATATAATTAAATAAAGATATAAATAAGATATGATTTAATCGCTTTGTAATCGCGTGTAATTTCGAGGTTCGGTTTAGCTCTGAGTATCTAAATATCTAGATTTGATTTATAATCGAGTACGGTTACGCAAGTAGTTGTGAGAATTGATTTGGTTCTTTTAAATATAAATGAGATATCACTCAATACCGTATTCAATTCTCTAAATAACGAGTTTCAGAGACCAGGTCGCTCAATAGGGAGCTTCGCCCCTCGCTAGCTTCAATAGCTTTCGCTATCCTGAACCTAGAGCGAACCGCGAGTTTCTGAAAGTTAACGCAGTGCTCCGGCTATACCCCGAGTCGAGAGTCTTTTGACTCTTTATGGTCTGTTCTGTACCGAGGCCAGATCAATTCTGCTCTAAACGCTACCCCCGCACGTCTATTTATACTCCAGATTCCGCGTACTTTCACTTTTCAATGTCGCGCTAGTACTATCTCTATCGCAGTCGCTCGCATTGCAGAATTGATTTATTATATTAAATTACTTTAATTGCTAATAAAAATAACATTTATATAAGCCTTATAATTCTGTTTTACTTTTGAGATTATAGTTTTAATAAATATTTAATTAATTATATTGTTTGAATTAATTATTAACCTACCGTGTCGCTAACGCTTGCTACCATCTTGAATATCTCGGACTGGCGCGAAATTCAAAGTAATTATACAAAAGAAAATATATTATTTTATTAACTCCCTCTCCCTCTCCCTCTCCCTCTCCCTCTCCATCACCCTCTCCTTCTCCCTCTCCCTCTCCCTCCTCCTCTCCCCTCCCCCCTCTCCCTCTCCCTCTCCCTCCCCCCCCCCCCTCTCTCTCTCTCTCTCTCTCTCTATATATATATATATATATATATATATATATATATATATATATAATATTAATTTATAACTATTATATTCTTCTGGGACGTTACACATTTATACACAATGCTGTTGAATAGAGTTCCTGGTGCGCAGGGACATCACATGTTTACCGATCGGTACTACACCAGCTACATTCTGGCAAATGAATTACGTAAACTGAAGTGTCATTTGACTGGGACAATCTTGCCTAATAGAAAAGGATTGCCAAATGCAATCCAAAAAAGACAATTTCCAAAAGAAATATCGATGGTAGCCTACCGCAGAATTAATAATTTGGTTATAGCGTGGAAAGATAAAAGAATTGTTACGCTATTCACAAATTTTTATAATGCGGCAATGAGTAACGTACAACGAACAGTCCGGCATGGTGTTCAAACTGTTGTTAGAAAGCCCGATGTTGTCACTAATTATGTGAAATTCATGGGCGGCGTTGACCTGGCGGATCAATATGCCTCGACAGATTGCTTTATGCGAAAATCATTGAAGTAGTGGCGCAAGCTATTTTTTTTACAATACATAGTCAACAATATTCATTTTACAATCGTTAAACAATTTTTTTAACCATACAATTTCTTTTGCCGCTGACGCTGCACTTACATATTCTGCTTCAGTCGTCGATAACGATACGCATTGTTGTCGCTTACTTTGCCACACAATAGATGCATTGGCAAATTTACAAACTTAGCCAGATGTTGATTTTCGAGTCTCCCCCTCCAAAATCAGCATCACTGTAAGCTTCGAAATTCCCATCTTTACGGTAAAATAAACCCATGTCTGCGGTACCTTTCAAAAATCTTATTATTCGTTTTACGAGTAGCCAGTGTGCTTTAGTTGGCTTATCTAAAACTCTTGACGCTATGTTCACTGCAAAACTTATATCCGGTCTACTTATTGTTTGCAAAAACATTAGGTTACCCACGGCTTCACGATACGATACATCACGACAATTATCTTTAATAAAATCGTTTGCATCCCAACCAATCTCTATTGGAGTTGATACACAATTCACGTCTGTTAAATTAAATTTTTGAACAATAGTTTCAATATATTTGCTTTGGCTAATGAAAATTGATCCGTCTCTCAGTCTGCCAATTTCTCTATTCCAAGGAAATTCTTTACATTTTTCGTACTTGTTATTTTAACACTTTATCGACCGGTAGCCTATTTATCGGCTTTTCGACTGCCAGCTTTTATTGACCGGTAGCCTATTAATCGGCTTTTAGTTATCGACGGTTTTTGTCAATGGGTTGCTCCACCGACGAGCTACTGTTAAAGACTGCCAGCCTTACGGGACTTCGCGTATCCGAAAAATTCGCTGTTTTCTACCGCCCTCTAGGATATATTGCGGTCAGAATAAGAAACACTCGCGGAAGACGTGACTGGTCCCATCGTCTAATCGGTCGCCGGGGCGAGGGGAACTTTTCTGTCTCGCTTTGTCAGATTTTGTTCCATGGGCGTTCTTTGTCACGAGGCGACCGCTCGCCGGGTTACCGACGGAGCCGCCAGAGCCCATCAGAGCCCACTTAGTGGTACGCCAAAATACACAGGGGCTGGTAGTCTTTAATAGTACCTCGTCGGTGGTTGCTCTTTTTATAATTTCGCAGCGCCAACGTCGTTAATTATTCGCAGGCAATAAATTGTATAAAACAAATACAAATACAAAATAAAGTATAAATATCAATAAAATTCCATTGCTTTTAAACAAAAGGAATAAGCACAACACAATGCATAGTGAAAATTTAGCCGGTACTGGGAGTAAATTCGGGCGCGACTAAGCCGGTACTTACTGAGTGGCAGCCTCAACCACGACCGGTCGATAAAGTGTTAAAAATCTTACCTAATTCAAAAAATAGTTTTTCTATCAACTGCTCGTGCGAAGCTGCCACAAGCCCATCATCAACGTAAATCGCTAGAAACATTTTTCCATCGTTTTCATCGTAGATATAAAAACACGAGTCGGCTGAGCTTTTAATAAATCCAAATTTTATAATAAATTCACTGAAATGTTCGGTCCAGCATCTCGGAGCTTGTTTTAGCCCATACAAACTTTTCAATAATTTACAGACATTTGCTGTTCCATTATGAAACCCTTCCGGTTGTTTCATGTATATATCTTCGTTCAAATTTCCGTACAGGAACGCAGTCTTTATGTCAAACTGACCCAAATTCAATCCATTATACGCAGCGATACTTAGCAAAAATCTCACGGTATCATAGCGGACTACCGGACTGAATGTCTCTTTATAATCGAGTCCTTGGATTTGCGAACATCCTTTTATTACTAAACGCGCTTTAAAACGTTCTGTATTGTCAGGATTCATTTTCTTCGTGTAGACCCAGCAACTGTTAATAATTTTACGATTTACAGGTTTTTCAACTAAAATCCACGTTTGATTTTCATGTAAGGCATTCATTTCCTCTTGCATAGCATTGATCCAAAAATCTTTCTCATTGCAATTAACTGCTTCATTATAATCGGAAGGTAGTTTTTCTGCACGAAAAGTAACCGGAAAACCGGAAAATTCCGTCTGTTTGATCGTTCGCCTATCACGGAGCTGTTTTATATTGCCATTCTCGATTGAAGATTGCAAAGGCTCTTGTACTTGATCTCTACTGTTATTGATTTCGACATCGACTTCTGTATTTTCAAAATTATCTTTACTCTCATCAATAGCTAATATTTCTCCGACCTTGTCGCCTTTCTTAAATGTACCTACATACATCAATGTTATTTGCTGTTAATCTCTCCGGTTTAAATAATACATCACGGCTTAAAACTACGTCTCGTAAACTCGGTACATAAACGCGATATCCTTTGCAATTTTCAATATACCCCACTAAATACCCTTTTACAGCTTTTTTATCGAGCTTTCTTCTTCTTTCATGCGGAACATGTACAAAACATTCTGTCCCAAAAATTTTCAAATTTTCTATATTCGCCTCTTTAGCATACCACAATTCATAAGGGTTCTGACCTGGCTGCTTTGACGGTCCCGATCTGTTAATGACATACGCGGCTGTATTCATCGCTTCAGCCCATAAGGACAAAGGTAATTCCGGCTTCGAGTATAACATTGATCGCGCAGCCTCGACTATAATTCGGTTTTCCCGCTCTGCGACACCATTCTGTTGAGGTGTATACGGAACACTTAGTGTGTTTTATACCTTTATTGCCCAAATAGCGTTCGACTTCCCTATTTTTGAATTCTTTTCCGCCGTCACTGTGAATTTCTTTTACCCTTTCCCCAAATAGATTTTCAACTTCATTGCAAAATATTTGTAATTTATCAACCACTTCTGATTTTTGTCGCATAAAATAGATTTGTCTTGTAAGAGATGGAAGGGAATCGAACCGTTATCAACCGAGCGACCGAAAAACGGCACGAGTTTTTGCCGAGCAGCAAGTCAACGGCTGCTCGGCCCAAACGAAGACGGTTAGCGGCGGAAAAAGAGTAAACATACAACAGACAGCTGATGGGTGAACAACCCAGGGAGTGAGAGATAGAGAGTGCGTGAGAGAGAGAGAATGAGAAGTTCGGTAACCGCGAGATGTAGGTGTGAGCGAGAGTGTGAGCGAACAACAACATATATTATGTAAACCACGGAAGCAGAGTCAGAGTCAACGAGGAGCGTCACGAGAGTGCACACAGAGAGACTGAGAGAGAGTGATAGAGCAAATTGTAACGAGAGGCGATAGTGTGTAATAAAACGGTTGTGAACTAAAAAGTGAGTAGTCGCTTTTACCGACGACCACGATCCATCAATCCCACAATTGGGGGCTCAGCCGGGATAATCGTGCTGATCAAAGTCTAGGTAAAGCGCAAGTGGTGAGTTCGCTTGAATACGTTCGCGATGGACCCAGAGAGGAACGCGGATAGCTTCACGGTCGCGCAGTTAAAAGAGATCCTGAGAAGACGGGGGCTACCGTCCACGGGAACGAAAAGTGAACTTATAAAGAGGTTGAACGATCAGGATCCGTCGGGTGCGTGGAAAGTGGAGCTGGAAGAAACGGAGGAACCACTTAGCGGAACGGGGTCGGAGTCGGGCGCCGTGGGTGGATTAGGCGCACACATGGGCATGGAGACTCTAATGCAGCAGCAACGAGCGGAACATCACCGCAGGGAATTGGAGCTCGTACAGCGCGAATTAGAGATGGCGAGACGAGAGTTACAGGTAATGCGCGAGTTGCAACGCCTGAACACGCCCGGGTACAGCGGTTACGAAAATGCGCCAGCGGCGCAGTCGAGGGTCAACGTGACGGCAGTAGCTGATCTACTCAGCTTTTTCGGCGGTAACGCAAACGAATTCGAAAACTGGGAGAGACAATTGACCCTACTCAGAGCTACGTACGGGTTGGATGAGGGCACGACGAAGGTGCTGATCGGGATGCGACTGAAGGGGAGAGCGCTGGAATGGTTGCACTCAAAGCCCGAGCACATTGGTATGCACGTCGATTCCCTATTGACCGAGCTGAGGGGCGTTTTCCATTTCCCGCCCAGCAGGCTGTTCCGAAGGCGCCAGTTCGAGGAGAGGACGTGGAAGAGAAACGAGACGTTCCAAGAATATGCACACGACAAGATAATCTTGGCAAATCGCGTTCCAGTAGACGAAGAGGAGATCGTCGACTACCTGATCGAGGGAATCCCTGACGTGCGTCTAAGGGACCAGGCCCTGATGGGAGGCTACTCGTCAACGGCAGCGCTGCTGAAGGCATTGGAAAGAGTGACGCTACGAGATGGAGGGCAGCAGAGCACCGGCAGGAGAACGGACCGACAGGAAACGAGAAGCGCCGGGCAGAATAGCGGAAGAAGAGAGCGAGCGGGCGGAGAACGACCGAGAGAGCGAACTTGCTTCAATTGCGGCATGCGTGATCACATCGGGGCAAACTGCCCTACCAAGGCGGAGGGTCCGATATGCTTTCAATGCGGCGTGAGGGGTCATCTTGCAGCGAGGTGTCCAAGGAGGGGCAGCGAGCAGCCCAGGAATAGCTGCGTAGCGAGTAAGGTGAGCCCCCCGAAATTTAAAAAACGGGTAGAAGTCAATGGACATGAAGTAACCGCGCTCATCGATACCGGAAGTGACCTCTGTCTAATGCGCGAAGAACTGTACATCAGATTAGGCTCTCCTCCGTTGAGTTCCAACGAAGTCAGGTTCCGCGGTATCGGGTCAGGCGAGAATATAACGCTAGGCGAATTTAAAGCGAGAGTTAGAGTAGACGGGAACGCGTATCCCATTGTCATCCGAGTAATTCCCAACGAAATTATAGAATACGAGTTCCTAATAGGTGCAGACTTCTTAGACGCGGTGGATGTCAGGATGCGAGCGGGAAGCGTACACATTAGCCCGTTGCCCGAGCAATCCGCGGAAGGTAGCGATCTCCCAGAGGTCTTCCAAATAAACGTGTGTGACGAGACGACCGATCAAAGCGCGGATGTCGCGCACATACCGTGTGCAGAACACAGGAGAGAAATAGAAAAACTAGTCCGCGAGTACACCCCGCTTAGGACGCGAGAGGTAGGAGTAAAAATGTCAATCGTCCTCAAGGACGAAGACCCGGTCTATCAAAGAGCAAGGCGATTAGCGCCAACGGAACGCGAGAAGGTGAATAGGCAAATAGAGGAGTGGCTGCGTGAAAATATTATACAGCCATCGCTGTCGGAATACGCGAGTCCCGTGGTAATAGCTAAAAAGAGGGACGGTACGATACGTTTGTGTGTTGACTACAGACGTCTAAACGAAAAAGTGGTCCGCGACCGATACCCGCTACCGCTCATAGAAGACCAGTTAGATTTGCTCCAGAGCGCGAAGTTTTACAGCACGCTAGACTTAAAAAACGGGTTTTTCCACGTAGCGTTAGAAGAACAGAGCCGGAAATTTACCGCTTTCATTGTCCCCGACGGACACTATGAATTTCTCCGAGTCCCGTTTGGCCTATGCAACTCGCCGTCGGTATTTCAGAGATACATAAGCGCCGTTTTCAAAGACCTCATACGGGACAAAATCGTGCTAACGTACATAGATGATCTTATAATACCTTCCGAGGATCGCGAGTCGGGAATAAACAAATTACGAGCGGTATTGACGACTGCGAGCGAAGCCGGACTAATTATTAACTGGAAAAAGTGTTGTTTTCTGAAAGAGGAAGTCGAATATTTAGGCCACATAGTACAGAACGGGCGGGTCCGTCCATCAGAGCGTAAGGTGGAGGCCGTTAGGAAATTTCCCGAACCGACCAACGTGAAGCAGGTGCAAAGTTTCCTAGGGTTGAGCGGATATTTTCGGAAATTTGTGCCACAATACGCGAGTATAGCGCGCCCGCTGAGCAACCTATTGAAGATAGGGGTACGTTTCAAATTCGGCGAGGAAGAAAAAGTAGCATTCTTTAGATTGAAGGAAATACTGAGCGAGAAACCCGTATTGTGCTTGTATAGACAGGGCGCCGAGACCCAGTTGCATACCGATGCGTCGATGTATGGCTACGGCGCGATACTCCTCCAAAGAAGTGCAGAGGACGATCGGATGCACCCCGTATATTACGCGAGCGGGAAAACTACCCCGGCAGAGTCGCGGTATACAAGTTACGAGCTAGAGGTGCTAGCGATTATAAAAGCGTTGCGGAAGTTTCGAGTGTATCTGTTAGGGATACCATTTAAGATACTCACGGATTGTCGAGCGTTTGCACTAACGATGCGCAAGAGGGACCTGTGCGTTCGCGTGGCCAGGTGGGCCTTGTTGCTGGAAGAGTACCAATACGAGATAGAGCACAGGTCTGGGAAAAACATGATGCACGTCGATGCGCTCAGCCGCAGTCCACTGCCAAAGTGCATGTTGGTGGAAACGCACGGCGACACCATAACGTCACAGCTTAGGCGAGCGCAGCGCGAGGACAGAGATATTGAGAGAATATTAGATCTCGCTACGCAGGGAAGCATCGAAGGCTACGCGGTGCAGGGGGGGCTCTTATTCAAGGAGGTAGACGATAATCTATTGTTGGTAGTCCCGAGTTCGATGCGTAACCAGATTATCCGACAGGCCCACGAGAGAGGCCATTTTTCCGTGGCGAAAACAGAAGCGTTACTGCGGAACGATTATTGGCTTCCCAACGCGAAAGAAAAAATCGAAAAGGTTGTGCGAAATTGCGTGGCGTGCATTCTGGCCAATAGAAAGCAGGGAAGAATGGAGGGATTGTTAAATTCGTTAGACAAAGGCGAAACCCCGCTTGAAACGTTTCATATAGACCACCTCGGTCCATTGCCATCTACCAAGAAAAGCTACAACCACGTACTAGTAGTAGTCGACGCGTTCTCCAAATTCACGTGGTTGTACGCTACTAGAAGCACGGGAGCCGCGGAAGTAATAACGAGGTTACAAAAGCAAGCGGCTGTATTTGGAAATCCCCGTAGAATCGTATCTGACCGCGGAGCAGCTTTCACGTCGGGAGAATTCGCGAAATATTGTGAGGAGGAAAAAATTCATCACCAGCTAATCACGACCGGCGTTCCAAGGGGAAACGGTCAAGTAGAGCGCGTGAACCGCACCCTTTTGCCTTTGTTAACGAAATTGGCACATCCGAGACGCGAGGAGTGGTATAAACATCTAGAACTAGCACAGCAATGTCTAAATACCACGATGCACCGAAGCATAGGCACGACCCCTTTCCGCGCGCTTTTCGGAACTCACGCGAGATTGCGAGACAACCCGCAAATACGGGAACTGTTAGAAAAAGAATGGGTCGCGCAGTTCGAAGCCGAGCGGGATGGAATACGCGATCGCGCCAGGCAAGCGATCGAGGCGGTGCAGAAAGAAAACAGGAAAGGGTACAACAGGAGAAGAGTGGCTGCGAGAGGGTACCAAGAGAATGACCTAGTGGCGGTCAAACGCACCCAGCAAGGTCCCGGATTGAAAGTAGCGAACAAGTTCCTAGGACCGTACAGAGTTGAAAAAAAACTGCGCAACGACCGATACGTCGTCGAAAAAATCGGAGACCATGAGGGGCCGGCGCGGACGTCAACAGCAGCAGACCACATGAAACCATGGCCAGAACCGGAAAACGGCACGAGTTTTTGCCGAGCAGCAAGTCAACGGCTGCTCGGCCCAAACGAAGACGGTTAGCGGCGGAAAAAGAGTAAACATACAACAGACAGCTGATGGGTGAACAACCCAGGGAGTGAGAGATAGAGAGTGCGTGAGAGAGAGAGAATGAGAAGTTCGGTAACCGCGAGATGTAGGTGTGAGCGAGAGTGTGAGCGAACAACAACATATATTATGTAAACCACGGAAGCAGAGTCAGAGTCAACGAGGAGCGTCACGAGAGTGCACACAGAGAGACTGAGAGAGAGTGATAGAGCAAATTGTAACGAGAGGCGATAGTGTGTAATAAAACGGTTGTGAACTAAAAAGTGAGTAGTCGCTTTTACCGACGACCACGATCCATCAATCCCACATTTATTGATATTATATGAACGTAAGAATATTTAACATAAAGGAGGGAAAAACATAAAGGGCATAAAAACATAAAATACGTAAGACGCAAAAGAAAACGTGTCTCGCCGACTGTCCTCGTCACACGCTTTTCGAAGACTCGTCGCTGCCGACTGCCCCCCCCCCCCCCCCCCCCCCTTGCCGATGACGACGCGATGTGACGCAACGCAACGCAACGCAACGCACTTCAGATGTTATCGGCAACATAGCACCTTACAGTCTAAACAAAGAATAATCATCCTTAAAAATTAGAAAATATCGTTTTTTGCCAATCGATTCATGCTCCATCGGTCCACATACGTCGGTGTGTATAATCTCGCGACATTTCGTAGAACGGTCGCTTCTATTATGAAACGTAAGCTTATGGTGTTTTCCATAAACACAACCTTCACAAAAAACGTTATCGTCTATTACATGAATCCCTTTATTTTTTAAAAAATATTTCACGTGTCTGAAGTTTTGATGGCATAATCTTTCGTGCCATAGCTGTAAGCTTTCGTTGCAAGATTTGACATGTACCTTTTCGCTATTAACATTTCCAGCTAAGTTACATTTTTTCGGTGTCACGACGCGTAAGTTTACTTTGAACAAATCACTCCAAATCGAGCCAGTCGCTATAACTGCTCCGTCGCGTGAAAATATACATTTTTCTCCATACTCGGTAATCGCGTAATCAATCCCTTTCCTAGTAACGGTAGTTATTGAAAACAGATTTTGGCTTAACTTCGGTACAAATAAAACGTTGTACATAATACCCGACATCCATTTTCCGTCTACATATGTTTCGATTTCAACGTTACCTTTTCCATACGCAGAAGTAAGATCTCCATTACTTACAAGGGACATTAGGTAGGTGTCCCCCTCCGATTTCTTTCGTTTTCACATATGTTGTAGTACTCGAAAAACTAATCGACACGTGTTTTTTTATATCTGCGGATATTCGGTTTAAGGGGGTAAAAGCAGCCCCTAAAGTTGATCTGCAAAAATCGTTTTTTTAGCATATCTCCGTTTACGCGCAAAATTTTTTCATGAATCCAAACGGATAATATTCCTCGTCAAAAAGCGATGTTATACCACGCATTTTGGTCCCTGGAAGTAGCATCCCTCACTTTTTACAAGAGTAAAAGTGATATTTTTAAACTTTCTTTTTTACAAAACTTGTGAATATCATTGAATATCGATGAAAACAATTTTAATTTAAAGAACATCAAAAATTAAAGTTGACGTGTTTTGGGATTTTCGAAAAAGTATTCTTAATGATAGGGTAAACTACCCTCCAATAAATTTGGACAACCTTTAAAAGAAAAGAAGATATCCATTGGCGATTTTACTCATTTCTGGACATGATTGGCTCAGCAGAAGGGAAAGGCAGGTATTTTTATACGTACTGAATGATAAATGTAAAGGGTGATAGCAACCCCCGAAGTTCAATCCCAAAAACTGCTTTTTCTAGAATAGTTAGTAAGTATATATTTTCCCTCGTAAGCTAGCTGGAAATTATTCCCTAGTGAAATTTTATTCTAAAGAATATGAAAAGTTAAGAAAACAAAATACATCTTACAATTTCATTAGAGTGGTAAACTACCCTTAAAATAGTGTCTTAATCTCTTATCCTCAATGATTGAATAAAAATGATTGTAGGTATAATATGCGTCATATTAAAAAGAAATTAATTTTGATTCATTTTTCAGAAACAGTGTATTGTTAATAGGATCGTGGAGTCGCCTCTCGGAAGTTACGCCTCTCGGAAAGTCTGTCACCCCAATGATCATTCCAAGGGGTACAACGGGAAGAATTCAACCACTTGACGTTTTTGAATCCAGAAAAGTTTGAAAATCCTGTAGGCTTTGCATTTCGAAAATCTTCGCGGCCTTTATATGAAATTGAAGTATGTTCGGAGGTTTCAGTAATTACTTATTCATGGTGTAAAAACTCATTATTCTTTAAGCATTTCTTTGACGAGTATCACTTTTGTTCCAAATATATTGAGTAAGCAATCAGTTTCAAATAAAAGTAGCTAATAATGAGTCACCTCAATTCTGTTTATCGAACAAGGAAATGCGATATTTGGTAAACAACATTTTTTAATTTTAATGTTTAAGTTGACAGTGCATATTTTTCTCGCGAGCTGCTACTAAATCATCCAATAAATACAATAAGTCTTTATCAATGATAAAGGTACTCTGTTGCCTTTTATTTATATTAGCAAATCTGGTTATGTTGTATCACTTGCATTTATAACAAAAATATGGACACAATAATATTAGATAGAGAACGCTTTTATAACCAACTGCATTGAAAAGAAAAAAGAACAACTTCTTTAAAATTTAACAAAGTTTCTTTTCGCGTTACAGAAGATAAAAGCGTATAACACTCGTATTATACCTACAATCATTTTTATTCAATCATTGAAGATAAGAGATTAAGACACTATTTTAAGGGTAGTTTACCACTCTAATAAAATTGTAAGATGTATTTTGTTTTCTTAATGTTTCATATTCTTTAGAATAAAATTAGTTTCACTAATGTTCAATGACTTTTATAATTGTTCTAGGAAAAAGATGGTGAAAGAATCATTTCTCCTATTATTTTAAAGAGTAAGGGATGAAACTCCTAAGAATCGAAGTAATGCATGTAATATCCCTTTCGATAGGGAATAATTTCCAGCTAGCTTACGAGGGAAAATATATACTTACTAACTATTCTAGAAAAAGCAGTTTTTGGGATTGAACTTCGGGGGTTGCTATCACCCTTTACATTTATCATTCAGTACGTATAAAAATACCTGCCTTTCCCTTCTGCTGAGCCAATCATGTCCAGAAATGAGTAAAATCGCCGATGGATATCTTCTTTTCTTTTAAAGGTTGTCCAAATTTATTGGAGGGTAGTTTACCCTATCATTAAGAATACTTTTTCGAAAATCCCAAAACACGTCAACTTTAATTTTTGATGTTCTTTAAATTAAAATTGTTTTCATCGATATTCAATGATATTCACAAGTTTTGTAAAAAAGAAAGTTTAAAAATATCACTTTTACCCTTGTAAAAAGTGAGGGATGCTACTTCCAGGGATCAAAATGCGTGGTATAACATCGCTTTTTGACGAGGAATATTATCCGTTTGGATTCATGAAAAAATTTTGCGCGTAAACGGAGATATGCTAAAAAAACGATTTTTGCAGATCAACTTTAGGGGCTGCTTTTACCCCCTTAAACCGAATATCCGCAGATATAAAAAAACACGTGTCGATTAGTTTTTCGAGTACTGCAACATATGTGAAAACGAAAGAAATCGGAGGGGGACACCTACCTAATGTCCCTTGTTAGTCGAACGGTGATCGGCTCTTCGAATTTTTCGAAGTCGTTGAATAAATTTCGTCGGTGCGTCATGTGGTCGGTTGTTCCTGAGTCGACCAGCCAGACGTCGTCGCCGTTGAATTCGCTGCTGCTTCCTACGAAAGCCTGCTTGTGGGCCGAAGTTGAAGTCTGCTGCACAGTATGTACGCCACCGTTGTTTCGTCTGCGGACATTTCCATCCTTCTTGAAACAGTTCCTGCTGAGATGTCCTTTTGATCCACATACGTGGCAACCAACACAATCCTTTCGTATGTGGTCTGTTTTGCCGCACGTATAACACCCAGAAAAATTATTCTTTCGACGCTCATCTTGATGTGCGTCGTGATGATAATTATTTTTCGAAAACGATGTATTTGACGACCGTCGTTTCATCAATAATGCCACAGTCATATCCTCGGAGCCATCCTGTTCTTGAATTCTAACTTCCTCAGTCTTTAATCGCGCCGTCAGATTTTCGAGGGTTTTCTTCTTATCTTCCACGGAATCCCACGCACTGTGAAAGCGATTCTTCGGTAATATTGACAACATGCGTGTCAATATCATGGAATCCGGAACTGCACCTCCGAGGCTCTTCATTTTAGTCGTTAGTTGTTCAACTTTTGCCAAATTGTAACTGACACTTTCACCTGAGTCCCATTTAAAATCAAAAAATTGTTTTTGCACTATGGATAAATTTTCGTCAGACTTCATATCGTAGACCGCATTAAGTTTCTTCCACATTTCTCGTGCAGTTGTGCAACTCGAGAGTAAATCAAGAGGTTTTTTCTCAACTGATGTCACGATCAATCTGCGAGCTGTTTTATCTGCCTTTAAGAACCTTTGTAGGTTGACTTGGTAATTTTCTGAATTTTCAGCCGGACGCACTAGTTTTCCTTCACATACACTGAGTATATCGTCGTCTTCCTCTAACAATGTACGTATAACAAAAGGCCATTGAAGCCAATTATCACCATCACGGAGCTTTTCTATTTTTAAACTCATCGACTCCATTTTCAATTTTTTCGCACAACTCACTGCACTTTCGAATCGAATTATTTACACTGATAACTTGTGTGATAACCTGGGCCCATAACCTGTTGAAGGGAGGTGGTTATGTGGAAGGAGTGTAAATAATTATACGTAAAACGGTGGAAAGAAAATGTATATATAATAATGCTAGGTAATGTCTACAAGACGGGCGCACAGTTAGAATTGACTGCGAATGCGACCTCAGAAAGTACATCCATACCTGGAAAGTTCGCGGACATCCCCAAACCCTAATAAAACGGCGTGCTATAAAAGAGCCAAGGGAAAGAATCCGTTATTTGAGTATATTTGAACGATGTCGAGTTTTTCCAAGAAGCACGAGAAATATTGTTTGCTTCAACAGTTAATAAAAGGTTAACCATCGTGTGGGGGAGGTTTTTCTGAGTAAAATGAGACCAAACACAATATAAATCGGTCAACATTTAATAGCATAATATTGGGTTAAATATTGTGCTTGCGAATATTTCTCTCTTTATTTATCTTTCTTGTGCTGTCCTTTTCTTTGTTTGGAAACATCAAAGAACGGCGGATTTGACGTGCTGGGTACGTTCATCGAACAGGAGGTAGCTAATTCTCGAACGGGACGCTTCTATAAGAAAAACTAAAACGGACATCCCCGAAGGAAGGCTCCGTGCCTTGTTTACGTCGCGGCGGGCCATGTGCGCCGGGCCCGAGGACCTCGACGACATGGGGCCATAAAAATGCAAGGCCCTCGAAGACGTCGCAGCGCACCACCCCCAAAAAGGACTTTCTTTTTGGGAAGGGAAAGTCAGTCTTCGACAGCCTTTACGTTAAAGAAGAACCCCGGCAGAATCGCTCTTAAAAATATCTGTTGTCCGCATAGCAATTGTACCTCTTGTATTTCGTCTTCCTATTTTTAAATAGATTCTTACACTTCCACTGTTCCGTAAATGATCAGAAACTGAAACACTTATTGTTGTGTGAACGCAGCTTATGCATGGCAGGTCGAGCGGTGCGCTAGGAGGTTATGATAATGGTTGCCTACGCCGGTCGCGTCCACGCGGTGCCTTCGCCGGTTAAGACTAAACGCGTGTATTATTTCATTCCTACCACACGAAATGATACAACATGGTGGCAGCGGTAAAAGTGATATCTCCGTTTATATATTGTAAGAGTTGGTGTTTTATTTATGTTTAATATTTAAAAAAAGATGAGAATTAGGAGATTACAACATATCGCTGCATTCGTTACAATGGCCATATTAGAACTGCGTCGCACATCGTTCGTTAAACAAAAGCGGATCATCCTCCTCGCCACGCACGCACGCACGCACACACACATGCCGGCGCCCGATGCACAACACATACGCATAACGCACTCACACACGTACACTACAATATTAGTAGAAAAATAAGTAAGAAAAGAAAGAAAAAAAGACATTTTAAACTCGTTGCGCATTTTAACTTAAAAAAAAAAAAAAAAAAAAGACTGAACGAACTTTGTGAACTGCGCGTCGGTTCTGGTAAAACGTGCAAAAAGTGCTTCGTCTCGGCAAGGATATAGAAAAGGGGGCTTGATTTCGTTTGTATCGCCCGAGTGACTCTAATTGTCGAATAATGGAAGATGTGAACACGTCGTCAACTACCGCGCAAGCCGCGGGGTCCGCAGCGGTCTCGAACGTTCGCGTGCCGAGTGAATTCGATTTCGGCAAACCTGAAAAATGGCCCACGTGGCTAATAAGATTCGTTAGATATATTTCGGTTGCGAATCTTTCCAGTAAATCTGAAAAGGAAAAAATAGATTTATTGTGTTACACCATGGGTGAAAAATCGGAAGAGATCATGAAGCAAATATTTCCGCGAGTCGATCGCAATACGACGTTGGAAGCGGTGACGAATGGGTTTAGTGCGTATTTCTCGCCGAAAAAGAACATAATCTTCGAAAGATTTAAATTTAATTCAAGGGCGCAACAAATAGACGAAAGTGTTGATTCGTTCATAACAGCGTTACATACGTTGGCGGAAACGTGTGATTATGGCAATTTAAAAGAAGATTTAATCCGTGATCGGATTGTCATCGGGGTGCGCGACGCAAGAACGTCGGAACGTTTGCAATTAACTCCCGACTTGACGTTGGAAAAAGCGACTACGCTCGTTCGTCAAACTGAAACCCAGGCGAAGGAAAATAGGCTACTGCGCAGGGAGATGGCGGACCGCAACGAAGTAAACCGCGTTGTTAAACAAACGAAGACTCCCCAGACCGGTTCGAAGAGCAGGAAGTCGCAAGAGAAGAGGAGCGGCTCGCAAGAAAGGAAGCACAATCTGCAGTGTTACCGGTGCGGCCTTCGTAAGCATACAGATGCGAAGAGTTGTCCAGCACTTCATTCAGTGTGTCGTAAATGTAAAAAGATTGGACACTGGGACCGGGCGTGTAGGTCGAGCGGCGTTCGACGCGTGGAGGAAGATAAGAGCGTCGAAATAGACAGCACGGCATTTTTTGGGCTGGTAAGCGGAAGCACGTCGGTTAAGAAAAGCGACTTTACAATCAACCTTAGGGTATTAGATTTCGAGCGGGACATACAATTTTTGATAGACACGGGCGCGGACATTACATGTATTTCAGACAAATGCGTTCCGAAAAATATGAAAAGTAAAATTGTCTCGGCGGACAAAATCGTTTACGGCCCGGATGGCAAAAGGTTGCGGGTAGAAGAGTTTATTGACCTTGGAATCGCAAGAAATTCGTCCGTTATTGCGTCCAGAGTTTATATCTTGCGGGGATTGAAACAGAATCTGCTTGGAAAACCCGAAATAAAAGAGTTAGGCTTGGTTAACGAAGTCAATAACTCCCAAACGACGAATTCCACATACGCAGGGATGTTGCGCGAGTTCAAGGAAGTATTCAGCGGTCTCGGTCGGTTTAAAAGGAAATTAAGAATCCATTTAAGGGACAAGGTCGAATACTTTTCGCAGTCGGTCCCGCGGACTGTGGCCATTCCATTATTGCCGAAGCTAAAAAAGGAGTTAGACTCATTGCGCTTAAAGTCATAAAACCCGTTAGTTTCCCGACAGAGTGGTGCAGCCCGATCGTGGTCGTGCCTAAAAAAATACCGACGAAATCCGTCTTCGTTGTGATTACACAAACTTGAACAACAGCGTAAAACGCGAGGTTCATCCGGTACCAAAGGTGGATATTTCTCTATCTCGGTTGAAAGGCGCGAAAGTATTTTCTAAATTGGACGCAAATGCAGGGTATCATCAAATCGAACTGGACAAAGAAAGTCAGCCTTTGACTACATTAATTACGCCTTTCGGAAGATATATGTTTACGCGTTTACCGTTTGGCGTGAGTTGCGCATCGGATTACTTTTCTAAAATGTTTTCGGAACTATTTTCCGGAATGTCGAATGTAGTCGTTCATGTGGATGATATACTCGTGTTCGCACGCTCGCTCGAAGAACACAATAGAGTCCTAAGAGCAGTCCTCGAGCGGTTACGAGAGGAAGGGGTCACTCTAAATAAAAATAAATGTATTTTCGCCGCTCGTGAAATCGAGTTCTTGGGTCACCGGATTTCGGAACGCGGGGTCGACATTTTACCCGAACGCGTGTCCGCTATTGTTGATTTTCCGCCGCCCGAGAATAAGAACTCGTTAATGCAATTCCTCGGAGCGGTGAACTATATCGGCAAGTATATACCGAACAAGTCGAAAATTCTTGAACCGCTTAACTCTCTATTGAAAGATGACGTACATTTCGCGTGGCTGGATCCCCAGAAGCGGGCGTTTGAGGAAATAAAAAATCATGTTAAAAGAGCCCCCACTTTGGCACACTTCGATTATTCTAAAAACATCGTAGTTCAAGCGGATGCGTCGAGCTACGGTCTCGGCGCAGCATTATTGCAGGTCGATAAAAATGGAAGTCGCGAACTTGTGGCCTACGCGTCGAGAACGTTAACTTCGTGTGAAAAGAAGTACAGCCAGATTGAAAAAGAGACCTTAGCATTGGTTTTCGCGTCTGATCGCTTTAAAGAATTTATAACGGGTGTAAAGATAACGCTGGAAACGGATCACAAGCCGTTACTCCAAGTACTACAAACAAAACCCCCAGACGAATTGACGCCTAGGCTGCAGAGATTGCGTTTGCGTTTGATGCGATATTGCTATAAAGTCGTTTATGTTCCCGGACAACAGTTGGTCCTCGCGGACTGTCTGTCCAGACACCCTGTAGATCGAACCGAGATAGATGACGACGATTTGCCGAGCGAAATGGATGTGTACGTCAACTTTATTATAAGCAGCCTGCCCGCGTCGAAGAGTCTTTTGGACAGAATCAGGTGCGAGCAAGAAGCAGATGCGGTGTGCGCTAAGTTGAAAGAGTATTGCCTCACAAGTTGGCCCTCGAAAAATCACTTGCCTAGCAATATGCTTCTTTATCACCAGCATAAGGACAACATTTCATTTTGCGACGGATATTTACTATACAGGGTGTCCCAGAACTAGTGTAACACCCGGAAATGGGGGGTAGCTGGGGTGCATCTGAACAACTTTTTCCTTTACCAAAATGTTGTTTGAAGCTTCGTTATCGAGTTATTAACGAAAAACACCGGCCAATGAGAGCGCGCGTAGAGCGCGGGCTCAGCCACGAGAACGTTAGTGGCTCTCAATCGCGCGCGGACGTGGCCGTGAACGAATGCCTCTTTGCATCGGAGATATCGAGAGAATCACACGGCAAATGTTACATTGTATTAAATTAAGAATAATGTAGAATTATTTATAAGTAACAAATTAATGAATATATTGTTTAATAACGACGTTTGACACTTTTTAACGTTATCCGAAGGGAACAAAGTGTTGTAGTAGTTATGAAAAAAAATTTTTTTTTAATACCACACCGTAGCTAAACAAGGCCAGTCTTTTTCCGGAGAAATTTCGTTCGTCCTCCATTCATTTCTAACAACCCTTGAACCGTGGGCCTGCTTGTGCTGGTGGGGGAGGGTGAATTGCAGTGCCATTCGGACATCTCTGCGTGTAAAGTCCTCAGTCCGTTTGTCTCGTGCACACGTGCTTCCGTCGTCACTAAATTCGTCGTAAAATAGCCGAACCTTGCCTTGCTTACGGTACTACTTTATGGCACCCTGGACTACAGAATGAAAATTCAATTCACTGATTTTGACGTGAGATCAAATTTTCCTTACGCAGTACTGCATTCATTCGTCACTGAGTGACCGATTTGGTTACACGTAGGAAGAATAAATCGTGTTTAAATATTCCCACATTTCCCAGTGACAAGTGACAGTGAGCGCGCAATAAAAGTGACCGTACAATACAAGTGACCGTGCGGTGCAGTGAGTTCGCTGACCCGACCATGACATCAGCTGTTGAAGGTTTCGAAAAAGGGCCAGAATCGGCACAGTGACCCAGTTTCAACGACCCACTTCAACCGTGACAGGTTCATTCGGGGATGAATGGATAAATTAAACCAGCTTTTTCTAACATTAGCTTTCGAAATCGTTTTTCTTTAAACATAAATTATCCAACTGTTGATGTGGTATTAAAAAAAAAATTATTTTCATAACTACTACAACACTTTGTTCCTTTCGGATAACGTTAAAAGGTGTCAAACATAGTTATTAAACAACATATTCATTAATTTGTTACTCATAAATAATTCTACATTATTTTTAATTTAATACAATGTAACATTTGCCGTGTGATTCTCTCGATATCTCCGATGCAAAGAGGCATTCGTTCACAGCCACGTCCGCGCGCGATTGAGAGCCACTAACGTTCTCGTGGCTGAGCCCGCGCTCTACGCGTGCTCTCATTGGCCGGTGTTTTTCGTTAATAACTCGATAACGAAGCTTCAAACAACATTTTGGTAAAGGAAAAAGTTGTTCAGATGCACCCCAGCTACCCCTCATTTCCGGGTGTTACACTAGTTCTGGGACACCCTGTATAATTCGAGAATAGTTGTTCCACCATCCCTTCAATTGGAGATGTTGTCGAAAATTCACGAGGGCCATCTTGGTGTTAACAAATGTAGAGAGAGAGCGAAACAGTCTGTCTGGTGGCTGGGCATGAGCTCCCAGCTGCGTAATCTAGTTGAGAACTGTCCTGAATGCGTACAGGAGAGGCATAACGTCCGAGAACCGTTCATAAAGGAAAACTTCCCCGAGCGTCCTTGGCAAAAGGTCGGGTTGGACTTGTTTTATAAAGATCGTTGGTTCCTAATTGTAACAGGCTATTATTCGCGGTTCTTCGAAATATGTACGATAAAGTCAATGTCGGAGAAAGAGATAATCAAGCAATGTAAGACAGTGTTTGCTAGATTCGGCATTCCGGAAGTGGTAAGAAGCGATTGTGGTACGCAATTTTCGACCGGGTTCCGTCAGTTCGCAAATGATTTCGACTTTAAACATATTACAAGTTCCCCGAAATTCTCGCAGAGTAATGGTGCCACGGAGGCTTCCGTTAAAACGGCCAAGAACATTATTAAAAAAAATTTTTGGAAAAAAAATACAACCGACTTCGGAATGCACTAAGAAGGACGAAATAATTTAAATCTATATTTCGGAGAGGGCGCAAAATTAAGAATTGTGTAAATGAAGGATGTTGTTAATGTGAAAATATGTAAAAGGATTAAAGAATTTTGACAATTTCCAATGTAGAAAATTTTTAATTTTGCGCCGTCTCCGAAATATAGATTTAAATTATTTCGTCCTTCTTAGTGCATTCCGAAGTCGGTTGTATTTTTTTTCCAAAAATTTTTTTATTTCACATTTTTTAGTGGCGATTGGAGCATTCCTTGAAAAGTTCAACAAAGTGATAGGAAGAGAAGGGCAGGGAAGGGCGGGGTAGTGAAGGGAAGGGCAGGGAATGTTGCAAATGGGATCATCGTGGAAACAACTTCGGCCGCAAAATGTAATACTAGGCTTCATCGATTTCAGGCCGAATATACGTGAAATAGCACGTTTTTTGCGATAAAAGCGGAAAAAATGTAGAAATCCGAACCGGGTTTTTTTACGGGACCAACTGTTGGTCATACTCTATAAGATGCTAAAGGTTTCGTTCCGATTGGTCCATCCATCTTGGGGTAATCGATGACCATACACAACGCGGACGAAATCGTACGCTTTTTTGCAATAAAAAGGTGGCAAGCGGTGGTGAAATGCAAAATTTTTTTTTTACGGGACCAACTGGGAGTCATACCCTACAAGATGCAACAGGTTTCGTTCCGATTGGTCCATCCATCTCGGCGTAATCGGGGCACATACATAAAAAAAAAAAAAAAAAAAAATATATATATACATGTCGAATTGAGTAACCTCCTTTTTCGAAGTCGGTTAAAAAGTGTGAAGACGTTAGCCTAGGCCTCTTGTCGTACAGAACGGCACCTCTAGAAAATGGATATTCCCCCGCCGAATTGTTGTACTCGAGAAAGATTCGGTCGCGGTTACCTATCCTTCCAAAAAATTTAGGTTCTTTTCGAGAGCACGACAAAGTAGCTGTTAAAGAAAGGAAGAGGAAGGAGAGGCAGGAAAGTTGGTATAATAAGCGGCACCGGTCAAAAAAGTTGTCGGAGTTGAATGTAGGCGAGAAAGTTTGGGTGATAGACATGCGAGTGTATGGTGAAATTGCGAACCGGGATAATAACCCTAGTGCGTACATAGTGGAAACGGAAAATGGCGGTAGAATTCGTTGAAATCGATGGCACTTGGTTCCCGCCCCTTATAAGCACGGCTTGAAGGTGAACGAAGAGAACGCGGCGATAGTTCCCGAATTTTGGCAAAGTAACACGTCGTCGAACGAGACTAGAAAGAGCGCAGGAAATCTGGGAACTCCAAGTGCCACAAATCAGCAAGCGACGGCTGAGTCGGCATCATTGGATGCGAGTGAGACACCAGTAGTCTCCAGTAGGCGAGCGAGAGACGACAACGTATCGTCCGCGCGGCATGAACACGTTCAAGGCGAAAATCACGATGCGTGCGCCCCGTTGCGTAGATCTACTCGCGAGAAGAAACCACCGGAACGACTTACATATTAAGTATGATTATTGTAACACCTGTTTGTTCATCTTTAAATAAAAAAGGAAGGGTGTTGTGTGAACGCGGCTTATGCATGGCAGGTCGAGCGGTGCGCTAGGAGGTTATGATAATGGTTGCCTATGCCGGTCGCGTCCACGCGGTGCCTTCGCCGGTTAAGACTAAACGCGTGTATTATTTCATTCCTACCACACGAAATGATACAACACTTATGAGACAGGGGGTCTCGTTCGCTACTCCTATTCAATAAACGTACCACTGCAGTCTCTTATTTCTTATTTTTCATACAATTTTTTAACCTAAAAATGAACCGATTTATATCGTGTTTAGTCTCATTTTAATCAGAAAAATCTCCCTCACACGATAGTGAATTTTTTATTAAGAAAAAGTAAAAAATAAAAAACTTTCTTCGATGCATTAGTGTGGGCACACTGAAACGGGACATTTAAACGAAGGCGACGAAGGCAATAAAAATCTTTAAAGAAAGCCGCTACGTCTCCGATTATATTTCGCCTCACTGGTTCAAGGGGGATCCCCCTAGTAGTAGGGACAAAAATATAAAATTTACGAAACAGACGATTCTGAATATTTATCGGGTTTTCGCTGTGTTTGTAACACCAACGCATAGCTGACAATCTCCCAATCAAAATGAGACCAAACACGAAGTAAATCGAACAAATACCGATCTCAAATCTATAATTCACACTGACATTGCATCGTAATAAAATTCAGATAGTGTCATCGAAGGAAATCTGATTTACTCCGTGTTTGGGCTCCTTTTAATGGACATATGTATAATGGAAATTGTAGTTTATCGTCTAAGAACGGGGTAACTGTCGCCGAACAGCCGAAATACTCAGCCCACATGACGTTGCGCCGCGTGGAGTCGGATAAACGTGCTCTACGAAGTTACTGGAGTAAAATTTCAGATGAAAGTGATCTTACTTGACAATAGGAATAGTGGTATTCCGAACCAATTAATGGTTTATCTGTTTTATCGCATATCTTATTGATTACTTATTATTTGATGTTGTTTAATATTCATAAGGGAAAGAGTGATGAAATATGTATAATTTCAGTTAATACTTTTATCTGTTACGTCCCTAACAATAACCTCAATTTTCGTCCTTCGCTATTCCAAAGTAGGTCTCGCTCTGGAATCCGCGAAGCATCAGCGTTTTCGCCTCGGTAACATGAAATCAGGGGACTCGCGGAATGCGATGGCGAAAACCCTTTGACAGCAGGTTGTCGTAACCGGCAAGCGTGAACTACTCCCCTCGGGGAGTATAAGTATCGGCGCGACGCTAGTACGCCAGTGCCTTGATTACGCGAGCTAAAGACGTAGTGCTGCCCGTCCGCGAAACGCGAGTTTTGAGTGTAACCCCGTTCCGCATAGTAGAGAGAATCGAGACCTAATTGTGTGAGTGACGGTCAAAGTGTGGATTACAAGAAGCGACGCAGAACCAGCGAAGGGTATGTAATATAATATAATACACAGAATATATCAGATTGTTTGCCCTTATCCGCCTGTCTAAGAATTACTGAAACCTATCTTATGCCCATAATCTCCCGCAAGGTGAGTCAAGGTGCGCTTCAGCGCTTTAATCGGCAGAACCCCGGTAAGAATTAGAGGTAGAATAACCACCCCAAGGGGGGACGTAACATATCTTATTCCTCCGCTCACTTTAATAATTACAAACAATTAACCCCTTCAAGCATTAGAGGCGGTATTATCCAATGAATAAACAAATACGTTGATTTTCTGTTGTCTATTAATATGTAGTTTCAGTAGGAATAAAAGAATTATATTATTAATTATACATTGTATATATTCTTTTCCAATTTGACAACTATTAAGCAATAATTTTGCCTTAAGAAAGATTATTGTATAAATATAACAGTAACTTTTACTGCATATTTCTTTAGAATATGATGCGTTTGTTATTTTAATTTTTCCCACATTTACAAAGCACTCCAACAATATACAGTAGGAAAATAAGGCAATAAAAGTGTTGTAAATTACAAAATAAGACGCGTATAGTTACACACGTTGAAGCAGGTATAGAATGGATAATATCAGCGACCTGCATATATTTTGTTACCTTCGAACCGACGAGATTTTCGATGCTTGGGTATCTGTTTCTCATTCTGACCGCAATATATTCCAGAGGGCGGTAGAAAACAGCGAATTTTTCGGGTTACGCGAAGTCCCGTAAGGCTGGCAGTCTTTAATAGTAGCTCGTCGGTGCACCATGGCACTGCGTGGTCATGGAGAATTTCGTCAACAGGGAGACAGCGCCTCTAGACGGCAAAGGTAAATCCAAGCTTGTTTGTTTTAAATGTGGAAAATTCGGACATAAAGCATCTCAGTGCCGTGCAAAACGACTACCGACCGAGCAGCAGACGGCCGGCAAAGCAGAGGATGCATCCTTCTTCTCGAGCGAGGAGCGAGCGAGCGCTGCGTGCGCTACGAGCGCAACCGTATAGCCTCGTACTGACTTGAGCATTTTTCGACGCACGAACGGTTTGGGCGCACGAACATTCGTGCGTGTGAAATTCTTTTCATTCCCTGCGTAAGTCACGTACTGACTTGAGCATTTTTCGACGCACGAACGGTTTGAGCGCACGAATGCTCTAGTCAGTACGCACCGTTTATGCGTTCGCGCAGGCCCCGAGCACGCACGAACGCTTTTCGAGTGCTGTCGGTCCATCAAAGGACGTTCGTGCGAACGTCGCATTGATGGACACAAAATCCCGAAAACGTGGAAATAATTCCAAAACTATTTCTAAATCATATATTATGACATTTTATGACTTGTTATGTAAAATAAAGTATATATATGGTGCGACGATTACCGCGCGAACCCCACGACGCGTCACCGCTAATCGCCGCGCAGGCGCCACGACAGGTGCCACGGGTGGGGGGACCGCGTCAGACCCCCCACCGCGATCTACCGACAAATCTAATATCGATACGCGATCGATCCCCGATAGAGTCGGCTCGGGGCTTCAGCCTCGGCAAGACCTCCTCGGAGGTCTATCCTGGAGCGCCGGCTTCTCGCTAACCGAGGATCTCTCCCGGTCGGCGCGAACAGCCGGTCGTCGGACCACGGCATTGCGGTTCTCCATTCCGTGGACTGGCAGCTCCCTACACATAGCCGTAGACAATCGGCGCGTCCACCCCGAGGACCCTCCCGGGGCGGCCGAGCCGATGGGCCACCGGATCGAGCGGACGACTCTCCCCGCAGATTCGGTAGCCGGTCTACACGGCCCGCGAGAAGACGCAGCTACCGTCGCCGCCTCGCCCCGAGGACACTCCCGGGACGAGTCGGAGACGGGAACCACCTCGTGGCCCGGAGGTCTCTCCCCGGCCGACCAGGAGGGGTAGCAGCGCGTCCACCGCACCACCGCCGGCTCTCAGGAACACACTCTCTTCGACAGTAAGAATCGTCGACGGCCAAAGCTGGCCCTTACCCGTGGTAGTAATTTATCCCTCCTCTCCTCCTCGCGACTCCACCGACCGCGCCCGCGCCCACCGAGCCGCGCCGCCCGAACACCTGCGGACCCGCGAAGTCGACCAGACCCGCGCCGGCGACCGACCGACCGCGCTCGCCCCGGACCAGCCGCGCCGCGCCTCCACCGGTTCGCGCCATCGCGACTCCGTTCGTCGCAACCGTAGTTGTAAGACCAGACCGTAGTTGTAAGAACCCGCCGTAGTTATAAGAGCCGACCGTAGATATAAGCAACGCGTACCTAGATCTAAGACCCGCGCCTCCACTGTCGCTAACGAACCGTTTCTTTGCCACCAGAGGAACGGACCCGCCGGAGAACCAGCACCGGAATAAACCACTTGGAAGCGTACTTTGCCTCGTTATTCGGGGACCCTCCACCTTTCCCTTCCCACGCGACCGTCCTCGTCGCGTCGACCCTGGCACACTCCGAGCACCAGGCAACCGGAGGACCCCCCCTTGACACGACCGCGCTCGGCCCGGCGTGCGCGCGTGCACGCGCCGGCCGAGGCGAAACGTCACAATGGAAAAAATTAATTATTGGGGAAGCGATAAACAATTTTGAAAAATGATTTTTTCTCGTATTTTTTTTTAATGAACTAGATTATTTTATTATGATTTCATACGTCATTAGGTTCTTTAAAATACTGAAGAACATCATTTGGGTGTTGTTTTAATTTCCTTGGTTTTAAAACTTGTAAACTTGATAAATATGGATCGGGAGAAATCAAGTCTGTGAAACACGTCTTGTGGTTCTGCAAACGAGAAGATTTTCTGGAGTTGAATTCCCTGAATCTCTTGGCGTCCTTATTTCTCGCTTCCTGTGCTTCTTCTCCAAGTTGGCCTACAATGAATTATGAACTGTTGTTCATAAGCGGAGGGAAAAGCGCGTCTACCGGCGTGGGTAACGCCGGTGAAAGTTTTTTTCTACCGGGAAAAACCCCGGTTTGCAAGTCTTCGCCATGTGCGCTGAACGGCCCTGCTCAGGGTCGCCCGAGTCCTTAAAAATAGCGACTTCCTAGCGCGGGGTAGCGACGAAGAGTACAATATGAGCACAACAGTTCATAAGATATTAATTCATAGTTCATAAGATATAATTCGGATGACGGATGAATAATGACGGATAAAATCATAATAAAATAATCTAGTTCATTAAAAAAAAATACGAGAAAAAATCATTTTTCAAAATTGTTTATCCCTTCCCCAATAATTAATTTTTTCCATATATATACTTTATTTTACATAACAAGTCATAAAATGTCATAATATATGATTTAGAAATAGTTTTGGAATTATTTCCACGTTTTCGGGATTTTGTGTCCATCAATGCGACGTTCGCACGAACGTCCTTTGATGGATCGACAGCACTCGAAAAGCGTTCGTGCGTGCTCGGAGCCTGCGCGAACGCATAAACGGTGCGTACTGACTAGAGCATTCGTGCGCTCAAACCGTTCGTGCGTCGAAAAATGCTCAAGTCAGTACGAGGCTTATGACGTCTTGACAGCGGTTCAAGATTTCATATGTGCAGCAGCCGGGAGAAGTTCGAGAAATTGACGGAGCCGCGACAGCGACGGCTGAATCTGGCGAGCAACGCGAGCACATCGATAGACGGAGCGGGAGAACTGCGAGTAACTCTTTGAGACAAAAATGGAAAGAGGAATGTGAATTTAAAGGACGTTCTCTATGTGCCCGAGTTGAGGACAAATTTGCTTTCCGTAAGTAAGATCGCCGCTAAAGATTATAGCGTGTTATTCAATGGCGAGGTCGCTGTGATTCGGGATAAAGAAAATAACCTCGTATTGTCCGCTAAAAGAAAGGACGGTTTGTACTTCACATCGGAAGTTGCGGAAACGGCCGGTGGCGCGAGTTGTCGGAACGACGGAAATATTTCGAGGTTATGGCATGTTAGACCCGGACATTTAAGAGTGCGCAGGAGGTAAACTAGCGCCTTTGTCGACAGTTCTGGAGAAATTAGGAAGCTCTAGAACAAGGATAGAGAGGCTGATGCAATAGTGTAGGAGAGACGAAGATAGAGCGATGGAAGCGGCTTGATTTTTCGCCAACTTTGGTGCAACTTTTTGAGCTTAAAAAGCAATATTTTCTTACACTTTTTCTTTTGAAAAATTCCGTGTATCATTACGGAGAAGGGTACAAAGCCCGATTTTGCAATTTCCCTCTGGAAAGTTTATAAAAAATAAAAGTGTATACCTTTATAGAACTTTTTTCTGGACACTTTTTCGAAAAAAGGGCTCTGTACCCCCCTCCGTAATGATACAAGGAATTTTTCAAAAGAAAAAGTGTAAGAAAATATTGCTTTTTAAGCTCAAAAAGTTGCACCAAAGTCGGTGGAAAATCAAGCCGCTTCGATGCTCTATCTTCGTCTCTCCTACAACTGTTGCATCACCCTCTCTGTCGCACCACCGTTGGAGAGACAGAGCTTCCTAATATCTCCGCAACTGTCGCTGAAGTCAGCTCGGAGTTCGGCCATGGCTCCTGCGCACCCTTAAACGAAAAATATTTTAAATCGATGGCAGCGCGCGGTATTTTAAGAATCGATCCAAAGAACTGCGAATCTGTCAATCCGTGCGAGACATGCTTGAAGGGAAGAATTATGAGATTGCTTTTTTCAAGCAATTCACAGCGACCGACAAAATTGTTAGAAATAGTTCACACCGATGTATGCGGGCCGATGCGAGTACATTCGATCGGGGATGCGCGATACTTCGCGACGTTTATCGACGATCACAGCCGTTGGTGTGAGATGCGGTTCCTGAAATCGAAAGACGAATTATTCGATGCGTTTAAAGCGTATAAGATACTGGCCGAGAAGCAAATCGGTGAAAAAATAAAATGCGTTCAATCAGACAACGGTAAAGAATATTGCAATCGCGAATTTGATACATTTCTTTCGAGGCATGGAATTAGGTGGCGATTAACCGTGCCCTACACGCCGGAACAAAACGGAGTAGCCGAGCGCAAAAACCGCACGTTGTGCGAAACGGCTAGATGTTTAATGATCGATTCGAGCGTATCTCAAGGTTTTTGTGCCGAAGCAATCGCGACGGCAAATTATGTGCGTAATAGGTATCCGTCGCGCTCGATAGGCGGGAAGACCCCGTTCGAGCTTTGGACTGGTCGCGTGCCGGCGCTCAATCATTTTCGTAGTTTCGGGTGTAGGGCGATTGCATTGAACAAGAATCCGACCAGAGGAAAATTCGAGCCACGCGGCCGCGAATGCATTTTTATAGGCTATTCCGACACAGCGAATGCTTACCGCGTTTGGTTTCCGCCCGAGCGAACAGTCGAAGCGACCAGAGACGTAGTTTTCCTCGAGGATCGTATGTCGGGAATGAAGTTCGACGATTTCATAGATGATAAAACTTTGTATCAACGGGAGGGAGACGCAGGCTTAAGAAACTGGACGTACATCAAAATAAACGGTCCTAATCCTTGGACTGATCGAAAGGAAACCGAGACTGTTCAAGGCGAAATAGAACAGCATGACGTACTAAGCGTTCCCAAGCGGAAGGGACCTGGAAGACCCCGGATTGTACGCACCGGGCTCCCAGGGAGACCTCGCAAGATTCCTGCTAGGTCGAGCAATGAAAACGTCGAGGAAGACGTAAGTGACGACGCTGAAACTGACGACGCTGAAGCCGACGACGCTGAAGCTGATGACGCTGAAGCCAGCAACTCGTCGGAACACGAATGTATCGCTGAAACACCAATTGCTGCAGTTTTCGAGGGCCGCGATGTTTTAAAATGGCGAAAAGCGATGAAGGACGAATTTCTAACAATAAGTCACATTAAAAATGAAACGTAGGACGTAGTCGATCGACAGGAGAGGAGCGTGATAAGTTGTAAGATCGTTCTGCGCAACAAATACAAGCCTGATGGATGTATTTAGCGGAGAAAAGCTCGTCTGGTAGCTAGAGACTTTAGTCAGAAGCCTGGGGTTGATTTTCGCGAAACTTTCGCGCCTGTCGCAAGGGTGAATTCCATAAGAATGGTGTCTGCACTGGCAGTAGAGTATGGCATGAAAGTGTATCAGTAGGACGTCACGACTGCATACTTAAATGGTAAAACCGACGAAGAGATTTATATTATAGTACCCGGAGTCGGTAACCTACATATTAATTAATGCATGTCAATCGAGAGGGCGCGAGACCTCCCGACGCGACGCGTCCAGACGCGATCATAAATTTTCAGTTACAATAAAGACTTCTCGACGCCAACACGTGTGATTCTGTTAGAACCCTTAGTTAGAACCCTTAGCCCGGCCACTACAGTTTTCAGAAGTGGGATTCGAGTGTCTTTATATAATCTCGTGTTTAATTACTGTATTAACTGGATTTTGTGTTTAGTTATTTTACGTACTTTAGTGTTTAGTTTTCTACGCAGTAGAATGGAAAGTTTACGGCAAATACCTGGATTGGACGAAAGCATTACGAAAGCGTCGGTAAAAGCAATAAAGGCTTTTCATCAATTTGTGTTTGGTGAAGTGGGTGATCGACGAAATCGAATGCGTTTAAGAGACTTTAAAGGTTTTCCAGAATCCGAAGATTCGGAACAAACAGAAGCAAAAATATCGTGGGCAGTTAATGAGCTAGAGTTGGGTGATCTAATCGCTATTTGCCACGTATTAAAAATTAGCTACGACGGGACATCCGAGGAAATTGCGCGACGCATTTATGGTTGTCTTAGTTTCAATTTATTGTGTGAAACCGCTAATGAAGGCGAGTCCGACGAAGAAGAGGAAACCGAATTTCAGGAGGTGGAATCTAATATTAATCGAGAAGAAAATCATACGGTTGTACCAGGATTCACTTTGAGCTTTCGTGACGTCGAGGATTCCATTAGGCTTTTTGACGGTGGTGATCAATATTCAGTGGAAAATTGGATCACTGATTTTGAAGACAATGCTACATTATTGGGATGGTCAGACATTCAAAAATTATTGTTTGCCAGAAAGCGTTTGACTGGATTAGCTAAAATTCTTGTGCAAAGTGAAAAAGGAATTACGTCGTGGAAAAAACTGAAGTCGTGTTTGCTTGAGGAATTTTCGACCAAGATAAACAGTGCTGACCTTCATAATATGTTATCTAATAGAAGAATGCATCGGGATGAAACGGTGCAGGAATACTTTTTGCAAATGAAAGAATTAGCGTCAAGAGGTTTGGTTGAAGCAGAAGCATTGATACAGTATATCGTGGA
This sequence comes from Stelis phaeoptera, assembly GCA_943735885.1. Taxonomy (NCBI): domain Eukaryota; kingdom Metazoa; phylum Arthropoda; class Insecta; order Hymenoptera; family Megachilidae; genus Stelis; species Stelis phaeoptera. The sequence continues at coordinate 1,300,632 of OX030933.1, read as the reverse complement.
TGGAATTCCTGATGATCCTTATCGTAAGATGTCCTTATATGAAGCGCGAACTCTTAAAGATTTGAAAGCAAAATTGGAAGTTTACAGTAAGTTAAGAAAGAAGACACATATTCAAGCGGGAAAGAACATTCCAGTACGCGTCACCGCGCCAGCGAAGGTTACGCCGCAAAACAAAACAGCAGCGGAGAAACCAGCGGCGCAGAAGAACGAATTGAAGGACGAAACAAGGTGTTTCAATTGCAATGAATTGGGTCATTTTAAAACATCGTGTCCAAAACCGATTCGGCAGCGCGGATCGTGTTACGTCTGTGGAGCGGCCGATCATCAGAAAAGGGTTTGTCCGCAGCGAACGACGAGTTCAAAGCCCCGACCGACGACGTCAACGGGAGACACCACTACACATTTAGTCCGACAAACTTTAAGTATTGTTCCTTCTTATACAATTAATGTACAGTTAGATATAGGCGAAACGGTGGCTGTTCTTGATACAGGTAGTCCGATATCATTGTTGAATAACGAATTGTTACCTAGCGGAATAAATATTGAACCTTATGATAAAACCGTACGTTACGAGGGAGTTAATAAAAGTGAAATTAATATATTAGGTAAATTACGGCAAAAGGTGCGAGTGCAGGATTGCGAAGTTTTTATTAATTTTTATGTCGTTCCAAAAATTACGATGATTAACGCGTGTTTATTAGGTAGAGATTTTATTGCGAGCGATAATATTCGGATCAGTTTTGGTAAGACTGTTGAAATTTCGAAGCCGTCGGAAAAAATAGAGGCAGATGTTGACATTCCTGAAATATTAGCCATTGAAGTAGGCCAGGAGTTCGTACAGTCGCTCGAGACTAATGTAAACCATAATATTAGTTGGGATATTAAAGATAAGGTTCGTACTCTTATGGATGATTATTATGTAAAACCGGAGACGCCAAAAACACCTAAAACGCAATTAGAAATGGAACTTTCGGTTAAACCGAATCATCAACCGCTTTATTACAGTCCTAGACGTTTGTCATATTTTGAAAAAACAGCTGTTCAAGATATTATTCATGATTTATTGAAAAGAGAAATAATACGTCCAAGTACATCGCAGTACAGTAGTCCTATTGTATTGGTTAAGAAAAAGAATGGACAAATTCGTATGGCAGTGGATTATCGAGAGTTAAATAAGATCACATTACGAGACAATTTCCCAATTCCGCGAATCGACGATCAGATTGATGGACTTCGTGACAAAGAGTATTTTACGCGACTAGATTTAAGGGATGCGTTCCATCATGTTAAATTAAAAGAAAAATCGATTCCGTATACATCTTTCGTTACGTTTATGGGCCAATTTGAGTATATCCGAATGCCATTTGGTTTGACAAATGGACCGTCTTTTTTCATGCGATTTGTAAGTGCAGCTTTTCGTACATTATTAGATCGGGGAAAAATTTCAATCTATATCGATGACTTACTTATTGCAACTAAAACCGTAGAAGAAAATTTTGAGATTTTGAAGGAAGTGTTAACCGTTTTAGTGGAAAATTGTTTGGAATTACGATTGGAAAAATGTACATTTTTATTTACTGAAATTACTTATTTAGGTTATAGAATTAGTGCAAATGGTATTAAACCGAGCACCGAGCACGTTGACGCAGTAACACATTATCCTATACCGCGAACGTATCGTGAATTACATAGTTTCTTAGGTTTAATTTCATATTTTAGAAAATTCATTCGAGATTTTGCACACGTTTCGAAGCCTCTTTATGATTTGTTAAAATCAAAAATGGAATTTAGATGGGATGATGAAGCTTTAAAATCCTTCGAAAATTTGAAACAATTAATGATATCCGAACCAGTTTTATGTATTTATTCACCAATGGCTAGTACCGAATTGCACTGCGATGCAAGTTCTTCGGGATTCGGTTCAGTGCTCTTACAGAAACAATCGGACAATAAATTTCATCCTATTTGTTATTTTAGCAAACGGACAACGCAAACAGAATCACGATATCATAGCTTCGAATTGGAAGCACTTGCGATTATTTATTCTCTTGAGCGATTTAGAATATATTTACAAGGCATACACTTTACTATTGTCACAGACTGTAATAGTTTAAAGTTAACTTTAGAGCGAAAGGAGGTTAATCCTAGAATTCTTAGATGGTCACTTATATTGCGAAATTACGACTATGTATTGGAACATCGGAAAAGCGAGCGAATGCAGCATGCAGATGCATTAAGCCGAATGTATAGTGTACTAATCATTACGGAAAACAGTTTTGAACGAAATTTAGAAATCTTACAAAATTTAGACCCGGAAATTAATAAGATTAAAGCAAAGCTAGAACAGGACGAGAATAAATTCTTTGAACTGAGCAATGGCTTGGTATATCGTAAAGCGAATGGTAGATTGTTATTTTATGTTCCGTCATCCATGGAGGATAACGTAATACGTGTAAGCCACGAAGAAATTGCTCATCAGGGTGTGAATAAGACAATAGAATATATATGTAGAGTCTATTGGTTTCCCTTTATGAAAGATAAAGTAAAAAAACATATTTCAAATTGTCTAAAATGCATAACATTCGCGACTGTTGCAAATAAAATTGAGGGGAAGTTACATTGCCCAGAAAAAGGAAATTTACCTTTCCAATGCGTTCACATCGACCATTATGGCCCATTAGAAAGAACTAGACATCGTCAGAAATATATCTTTGAAATAATTGATGCGTTTACAAAATTTGTTAAATTCTATCCAACTGTCAGTACAGGTACCGATGAAGTAATACGACATTTAAAATCCTATTTTGCGAATTATAGTAAACCAAAGAAAATTGTATCGGATAGAGGTACGGCTTTTACGTCCGGAAAATGTAAGGAATTTCTTGCAGCGAATAGAATACAGCACATTCTTATTGCGACTGCGACACCGCACGCAAACGGTCAGATCGAGCGGATAAATCGTTCATTGACACCAATGTTAGCAAAACTTACTGAATCTCCTTGTAGCTGGGATAGTGTTTTGGGGCAAGCAGAATTTGCGTTGAATAATTCGATAAACCGATCAATTGGAGATACGCCAGCTAGATTATTTTTCGGAACTAATCAACTAGGACAACTTAGTGACGATTTACGCGAAATCTTAGAAGAGAGAAACAGTGAATGTCGAGATCTAAATAGTATTAGGCAAAACGCAGTTGAGAAAATTCAAGCGAGTAATGCGTATAATGAGCAATACTACGACAAGAAGCATAAAACGCCAACAAAATACAAATTAGGTGACTACGTAATGATAAAGAATGTAGATGTAACTCCGAATATAAATAAGAAACTTTTACCTAAGTATAGAGGACCTTATGTAGTGAAATGTGTATTAGACCATGATCGTTATATTATATGTGATCCGGAAAACAATCAGTTAACTCAAATGCCTTTTGAAGGAACTTGTTCTGTTGAAAATATGAAACCCTGGATTAGGGAAGAATTAGATTAGTTTAAGTTTATTATCGGATAAATCTTGTTATTAAAATGATTATTTAATTTTCATGTTGTACTTTAAATTTATATTTAGATTTAGTTAAGCTAACAAGTAAACCTGCGGAAGTGTCACTCTCCGATTTTTCTAAAATTTGGATATGTTATAATACATAAAAAACTAAGGGACACGTATTTTTTTTTAGCGGCGGAAAAACATATTTAGGGAGTGAAAGGTTCCCCCAAAATGGGGGGTAAAATGGAAAAATTGCGATATCTTTGAGACCAGTGAAGCGATTTCGATGATTTTTGGTATGAAAGTATCTTCCGATAGAAGACGAAAACTGGACTAGGTATGTCGGAAGGGGTGCGAAAATTAGGGGGTGAACTACCTCTAAAGTGGCCAATTTCTTGCTGCAGAAAATGTTTTTCCGCCGCTAAAAAAAATACGTGTCCCTTAGTTTTTCATGTATTATAACATATCCAAATTTCAGAAAAATCGGAGAGTGACACTTCCGTAGGTTTACTTGTAAGTAATAGATACAATAGTTTAGTGCGAGTTTACCGAAGTGTAAATTATTTTATGTTAATCAAGAAACTTTATTTTGTTAATTTATACGAAGCGGATATTTATGTTTAACAAGACTGTATTTTAGTTTAATGAGTTTATTTTAGAGAATAAGAAGCTTATGTTTTCTGTGTAACCTGATGATTGAGGGCAATCATATTGTCAGGATTGACGAACTATAGTACCCGGAGTCGGTAACCTACATATTAATTAATGCATGTCAATCGAGAGGGCGCGAGACCTCCCGACGCGACGCGTCCAGACGCGATCATAAATTTTCAGTTACAATAAAGACTTCTCGACGCCAACACGTGTGATTCTGTTAGAACCCTTAGTTAGAACCCTTAGCCCGGCCACTACAATATGGACGTTCCCGATTACCTAGAAAAATTGCTGCCCGAAATGATTCAGGAATGCAAGGACTCGGCACTTCGAATCTTAGCCGAAAGGATGCTGAAGACACTGAAATCTGGCGACAAGGTATGCAGGCTGAAGAAGGCGCTGAATGGGCTCAAGCAGGCCGGCCAGCAATGCCACGTAAAATTGCGCCAAGATTTGCAAAAATTGGGATTGCGACCTTTGAGCGGCGACACAAGCGTGTATACCGCGAGGCGCGACGATAAGCTGTTGATTATCGCAACCTATGTGGACAATTTAATTATAGACAGTTTAAAGACGGCTTAAAGCGAAGATTCGACTTAAGAGATTTGGGCAAGATCGGTTGCTGTCTTGGTCTGGAGTTTATTCAGGACAAGAGGGGAATATTCATCTGTCAGGAGGGATATGCAAGAAACATTTTGCATAGATTTGGCATGGAGGACTGCAATCCAACCTCGACTCCTGTGGACACATCCAAAAAATTGAATGAGCCAAACGAGCCTCTAGCCGAGGCGGAATATCCTTTCCGTGAATTAATCGGATGTCTTATGTATCTTTCGGTCTGCACGAGACCGGCCATCTTTTACGCTGTAAACTCTCTGAGTCAGTTCAACAATAAATTTGGAAAGGAACATTGGATTGCGGCGAAAAGGATCTTGCGTTATCTGAGGGGATATAAAAAATCCAGTTTGTGGATATGTGGACGCCGACTGGGCCGGTTGTGTGAAGGACAGGAAATCGTACACCGGTTACGCATTCGTCATCACCAACGCAGCTACGAGCTGGGAGTCCAGGAAGCAATAAACAGTCGCTCTCTCCTCGACCGAATCGGAGTATATGGCTCTCGCCGATTGCGTGAAGGAGGCCATGCACATTCAGCGTTTCGTACGTGATTCAACAGGGTTGAACGTGTGTCCCATGACCGTTTTCAACGATAATCAGGGATCTCAGGAGTTAGCCAAGAACCCTGTGTGTCACTCCAGAACCAAGCACATCGACGTTAGACATCATTTTGTGCGAGAGGCCGTTGAAACAAATCTCGTAGATTTGAGGTATATGCCCCCGAAGCAGATATCGGCCAATTTTCTGATGAAGGACCTGCCGACCTCTTCTCACGCGGAGTGTGTTAAAAAATTGGGTTTAACACGGCGAATAGACTCAGATATAGCGTTCAGAGGCTTGAGAGGGAGTGTTAGTCCACATTGTTTATATACATACAATATATGTGTGGATGGTGCAACCTCTCTGAATGACTAGAGCCGGGGTTGTAGTTCGCGTCCCCACCACGCGACCTTTTTTGTATTGAGTCAGTCATGTTTTTCTATAGCGAAGCGAGCGATGCAAGCTAACCTCTCTTTTGTATTCTTTAACATCAAACAACTTTAATTATCTACCATGCGTCTTGCCTTATTCCACCACAACCTTAACAGCTCGCAGTGAACAGGTCCTTTCTTTCTCCAAGTCAACCAAAAACTGTCCTTCTAGAAAGTCCTTATTCACACTTCACTCCCCTCCACCATTCACTCATCACCCTCACATAAGCTGCGCTCAGAAAAACCTCCGCCAGCCCTTTGGGCCTGGTTTTTGCAAGCGCCTTTGTTGGTATATGCAAAAGCTGATTATCTGGTTTCAACGTCACGAGTTGAATAAAATTAATAAGTCGCACTTCCTAGATTCCAACGCAATGCTAACATAATATCCTAAATGAGGCGCGTAAGAAAAGAGATAAGGGCTACGAGAGCCGGCCTGATGCGCTAGAGTTTTTCTCTTGTCGTTGTCGTCGAATCAGTGAAGACGAGTTGGTTTAGTTCGAGGTTTATTATATATTGTTCCTGTTCCGGATCCGACAAATTCCGGACGCCTCGGGTACCGGGTCGCGCGATACGAGCCTTCGCGGGCCCAGGAAGCGCCCTGCGTATTTTTTGACATATGCTCCTGGGCTCCGCCGCGCCAGCGCTCGAACACGCACGCTCGACTGCGTGCGCCGCGAAGACGTCACGCGCGCTAATCGATCTCTCGATCGATCGATAGGCCGATTCGCATCCCTTTTGTTTTCGACCAATATATAAGCCGCAAGCTAACGGTCACTATCCTACTCGTTCCAAGAATCGTACGCCCGCAATTGTGTCTGTGTAATCAGGTACGTTTGTGCCTTTACCGCGGTCTTGAAATCGAGTTCTTCCGACAACGATACACGTTGTTTTATTCGGTCTATCGCGACGGGGCATATTCACCAACGTTCCGTGCCGCTTGCCTACCTGTAGCTGGCAGACATTTGGCCGCTACCGCCGTAACGCTGTCGTCACTCAGCGCTACGTCACCAAACTCCGTTTTGGTTGCATTGTGACAGGATCTTTGCCACGATAAGATTTATTATTAATTATTTATAAAACTTAAGAAATTCTGCTACAAGACGGCAAAGAACCCACCCGGCGCGGCCTGGGTCAGTGGCTGCCGGGGCTCTAAAGGATTTTAATTAGAAAATGATTAAATAATTAGGTTTTAATAATAGCTTCTGTGAGCGCCAGCCGATTTAATCTAAATCAGCAAAATCAAACACAAGACTCCCTCAAAGGGTGGGCAGGTTGGAGACCCGTTATAATAGGCAAAAAACGATATCAGAAATGGAATAAAGAAATAAAGTGTACCCAGGCAAGTTACAGATCTTCTGACTTACAGAATTTTGTCGAATATATCCGCTTGTGGCGTTCTTCCGCCTCTCCTTCGTTTTACAATGGTATGATTATAGTCGCTATTTGTCGAGACAATATAACAACGCTGTTGTGACGCTTATACAATTCTAAATCGCGTTGACTGTACGGTAGTCGGGAACAGAGTGCCAAATATCGATCCGTGATCGAGCGCGTGCGGCGCTGGCCCTCTCGGTGGGTCCTTTTGTAATTAGAGGGCTCGTCGCTTCTCTGTCGGCAGGGAAGGGAGCTGTCCTTGTTGGTACGCGTGAGCCTTTTGGCGCTCGGTTTCTTTAGCGGGTTGAGGAGATCTCTTATTCTCCTGTCACATTCTCCCCCCTCAAACCTCAACGTCGGTGAAGAAGACCTAGCGCAGTTGATCGGTTATTGTCTGAAACTAGCGGTCGTTAGCATTTTTTCGCTTACAATAATGGTATAGTTAGGTCAGAAAATGTGCAAGCTTACCTGGATTCTCGAACTAACAGTAAACAAATGTATAATGAAGATAATTAGGAACTTGATCGCTTCGTTATTCCATTTCCTGTAGGAAGGTCGCTTATAGGGGCACACACAAATTAAACAAACTTGAGATCGAACACAAAGGTTTTATTAGTATACTTAACATTTAAACAAAAACAAAACAAAAAAAAAATAAACTTTCTTTGCTTTGTCCTGTGTAACGGGAAAAAAAATATAAGTGAACTTTCTTTGCTTTGACAAATACGATAAGGAAATGAAAATAAGCTCTCTTTTTTTCTTTGACGATCACTTATAAGGAGGAGAGAAAAATAAGATTATATCTTACAGAAACACAAAACAAGGGTCAAAATTGGTCTTTGGTTTGTTTCTCCTTGGAGTTTTGGCGATTCCTGATCGAGGTTTATTCCCGTTTCTTCGTTCCCTTTCGGAACTTCGTATCACAATGACGGTGATCTCCTGACCGTCACTCAATTCCGGCCTCTCCTTCATAACTTCGTCGAGGGTCCGGTCGGCGAACGGTGAATATAGAACCTGTAGGGCTTGTTGACGCTTTTCCTGTGCCAACTGCCTTGCGTTTTTTGCTGCTGGGTTGGCCAGGAATTCGGCCGTGGCCAAGGCGTTTTCCCTTATTAAAAAGCGACGAATTTCGTTGGCCTTATCTGTTTGGTCGTCAAACTTGATCCTGTATTTCCTCTTCAGGGCGCTCTCGCCCTGGCCGATCATGGCCCGGTGGTCCTGGGGTACCAGCCAGGATGGCCAGGTAGCGTAATTCAACCGCAACCAATCAGTTAAGTCGCCATAGCGAATGTTGCAATCGGGACACTCGGGGCAATACAGATCGAGGTCCCTTGAGCAACCGGGGCATCTCCCCAGGATGCGCTCGTGTTCGACGCCATGTGGGAAAATACAATCCTTGGTATCAAACCCGTCCGCCCCGCAAATTCGACAAAATCCCGGCCTGTATGGCATTTGGCAATTTTTAAAAGAATGGTCCGCCGACCGGCAGTTCACGCAGCCTGCTACGTATTGTTTTCCCACCTGCGTTACGTACGTCTGGGTGGCCCGGTGGACCTTTTTCGCCTCCATTTTGGCGACGAGAGCTTCTGCCCGTTCTTTAATGATATCTTTCAACATTCGTTCGGATATGATCCTGCAGTCGGCAAAATAAACGGGCTTATTTTGGCCCTCTGTCGGCGTAAACCCGGGCACTTCCAGTTCTTGTAGAATTTCGTTGAACATTGGGTCTCGTCCCAAGGGCGCAGGCTTGACCGCTACCGACGGGGCGACCTGGGCGGTAGGATTGTCTGTTGTTCTCAGCTTCCGCCCATACGTTGTCTGTACAGGGTGCTGGCCCTCCTCGATGCGCTTCCGCACGCGATTTTCTTGAAGGAGGTCTTCCTCGTTGACAATTTTTACTTCTGGCCTGTAACCGTCTATTTTCCCTACGGGAAATATCGGGACCATGTGAGGGTTTAGTAATTATGAGGCTTCAATTGTCTGGTAAGAACAAGAATTAGAATTTACTTAAATGATATTCAGATCAAACATAGTCACGAACTGGGATTAAACTCGACGTCGCAATGCGGTGAGGACTCGGAAGAAAGATAGAGAAATCGAATTTAACATAAAATGCAACGCGACGCGGCGTATGGAAACGCTCACATGCTTAGAACAGCGGAAACGGCGGAAAATTCTGTCCTCGGTCGAAACGTCGGATCAACTAACGAAACACTTGAGTGCGCATCGCGAAATTGTGTTTTAAATGTACTAAATAAGATATAATCCCAACGCACGCGGGTCGCGAATTACGCAGCAACAAACGAAAGAAAAATAAGCTTCGGCCTCGTGGCCTTCGGCGAACCTGCTCGCGTCGAGCGAAGTACCGTTACCCGAACGTATCGAATTACAAACATAGGGATCGAATGCTCGCATTCGGGCGAAACGGAAATAACGCAAGAAAAACGAATACTAGTCCAAATAACGCTTCTTAACGCGTGGAATGACAACGGAAAGTACTTTGGTTTATTAACCCTGCCTCATGAGGGCTCTCGGAAAATTCCTAGGAGCGAAAATGAACTATTAGGATTCTAAACTCTATCTATTCTATTGTAGTACAAAAATACTCCTATACTGTACAAGAAAAGAAGACGTGTGGCCGTCTTGCGGCCCGTCGCTGAGCTACGCGGCCTATCGCCGTCCCTTTTCACTCCCAACTCCCGAATTCGCTGTTGGGCTCTCAGGTCAATCGCAGTTTTCTGGTCAATCACTGAGATTTCCCGCCAGGTCCTTCAAGTAGCCGGAGATCTCGAAAGAGCAGATGCCGTGCGACAAAGTCGTACCGGCTCTGACACTCGCGAATTGAGACGGATCCCTACGATGCGATCAGGACCCGTGTCAAGATCGTGTCTAATACTTATCCTCGCGGCTCTACGTCCTATCTGTATCTTCGCTCAGCGACGAGTAATCGATCGAGGATCGACCGGCACGTCGTTCCTCGCGGACTCGTGCGTTAGGAGGGGATGCTTTTCGCGCACGCGCCTACGTTCTCGCCTCGCTAGCACGCTTAAGGTGCTTTCATACTGTGTCCGGTGGGTTTTATGTGGCCGTATACATTCTGTACGGTCACATATATCCCCTCCCCCTCCTCGAGACCGATGACCGGTGATAAAGGTTTATCGGTCTCCTCACTCATTCAACACTCGCTCATGCGTTCACGGGGTTCGCAATGATTTTTCGCTTACGCACTGTCTTTTAACGTGTTGTCTGCGCTTAGCGTCCGAACTTGCACCTTCTGGTGTCCTTTTTTTCGGCACTATATGTGTGTTTTCACTTCGGGGTATAGTCGGCACTTTTGCGTCCTTTACATCGCGCACTACGCGTCCACTTATGGGGGGGGTTCGGGGTCCGTCCGCGGCACTCTACGTGTCCTCGCTTCGGGGGTTTGGTTTGTTGGCACTTTTTCGCGTCCTTTAAGCGCGCACTACGCGTCCACTTATGGGGGGGGGGTGTCCGTCCGCGGCACTCTGCGTGTCCTCGCTTGGGGGGTTTGTTGTCACTTTCGCGTCCATTCGCTGGTGGGGGGGGGGGGGGGGGGTTTGTTCGTTTGTGGCACTTTATGTGCCTTCACTTCGGGGTTCGGGTTGTCGTTGAATCACTCCTTCTTCTTGGATGATTCCTTCCGCCTCCTGGACAGCCTTCCACAGGCCGAGTGGGTCGTTTGGCGGGAGAGCGGGGATCTCGATCGGGGGGTCGTAGTTGCTCTCCCCAGTGGGTGGTTCGCGTCCGGGGCTCGGCCCTTCTGTGTCCTTCGGCGATGGTCCTGAGGCTTCCTCCCTGGTGGCTCTCCGAAGAATGCCCTGCGGTGGGGTTTCCTCCTCGCTGGCGACCACCTGCGTCCAGACCTTGTGGGTTTTGTTTCTTGTGTATGAGTAGGCCGTTGTTGGCGCGTGTCGACGTCTGGCGGTCCCGTATAGGACCGTCTCGGTCTGGCGCTTCTGTCTCGCGTGCTCTGGGCCCCGCTTCGGCGTCTGCGTCGGCCTGTCCAATCGTTTCGCCCTCGCCTGTGTTGCTTCCCCCGTGTGGGCTGTATGGTCCGCCACGGGGGTGTACACGCGTGGCTCGATCGTTTTTAATGTGGATTCACGCAGTTTGTTAATTGTGATGTCCATCCCCGTCTGCGTGGGGACGGATATCATGCGCCATTGCGCATACGCTTGGCACGCCTTGTTGCTCTTCTTGCGACTCGACATCTCTGACATCTAATTTGTACTGGAATGCGGGTCGCGTGTCTCGGTGATCGGCACGCGTGTCCCCATTCCTCGGCTATGGCCCAGGCGTCTGGTGGGGGTCGGCGTCTTCGGCGGCCGCTATGACGGTAGATCCTCCTTCCCCTTCGCTCTCCCTGTCTGCGTCCGGTGTCCCTTCAGCGCTCCTTGTGCTTTTTTCGTCATCGTCCCTGGTGCGGTACGGCCGGAGATTCGACACATGGAATGACCCTTTTATCTTGTTTGATCCTTCGTGGAGAAGTTCGAAGGTTGCGGCGCCCTTTCTTTTCCCCAGCAGGTACGGTCCTTCATAGAGGTCGAAGAATTTAGCGATCTCTTTATCGATCGCCGATGACGTGGGGTTCGCGCGGAGTAGCACGCGGTCGCCGGAGTTCCATTCGTGGGGGGTTCGGTTTTTATTCGCTCGCTGCATTCGTTTCTGTGCCTTTGCTGACATGCGGTCGAACGCGATACGTAATTTGCTCTCCGATGGAATTCTTTCGACTTCGCGCTTCTCTGGGTCCGCGGTCCATCTGTCCCATGGACGTCGTGGCGCTTGGTTAAACATTATTTCAACGGGCGCAAAACCGGTTGTCGCATGTTGCAATTCGTTGCAGATTGTTTCGATCACCGGTACGCACTTCACCCACGCAGCATGGTTTTCTCGCGTCAGTGTTCTGAAAACTCGCCCGATCTCCCGGTTTACCCGCTCGACCGGGTTGCTTTGCGGGTGACGGATTGAGGATAGCACATGCTTTATGTCTAGTTCGCGTAACGTGGCCCCCCACTTCCGCGCCGTGAACTGCGTGCCGTGATCGGTTATGATTCGCCGCGGTTTACCTACTTCCGGGATAAAATTATGTATTAAACGACGCACCGTCGCCGCTGTCGTTGCTCTACGCAATACATAGATTCTCACGTATTTCGTGAATACATCTTCGAAGACCGCGAGGTACTTTGCTCCCCCTCTTCCCGCTGGGAGGGGTCCGTAATAATCGAGAGAGACGAGATCTAATGGTCGCTTTGGAATGATCGTCTGCATGTCTGTGTGTAAAGCGTGCGTCGATATCTTTACACGTTGGCAGAGGTCGCAACATGATATAAATTTTCGTACTTTCCGGGCCAACTTCGTGAAATGGAACGCTTCTTGCAAGAGTTTGATGCATTTGTCCGCGCCTGGGTGAGCGTAAAGCTCGTGTATTTCGTTTATTACAAGTGTTTCCCATGCCGCTAGAATTACGCATTTCCATTCGTTATCGCGTCCGCGGTGATGGAGTACTCCGTCGATTACGCGATATTTTTCCGAAGTCGTCGGGCTTGTCTCGCGCGTCGCGTCGATCGCTTTCCGTAGCCTTTCGTCTCTACTTTGGTGTACCATGATATTTTTAAAGAACTCGGTTAGGTCCTTTGATACATTACGGGCTAACGCGGTTAATATGGGTATAAGCGTCTGCCCGGGCGCTGCCGCTGCGCCAGACTTCGGCGTATCGCGGCTGAGCCAGTCGGCGACGAGATTGTCCTTGCCGGGGCAATGCTTTACTTCTAAGTCATAATCCTGAATCGCGAGTGTCCATCGGGTGAGTCGCTGGCTGACCAATTTACTGCTTAGCAAAAAGGTTAGGGCACGGTGATCTGTGGATAGGACGATTTTCGCCCCTCGTACGTACGTGCGGAATTTTTCCAGCGCCCATACGATCCCTAGTAACTCTTTCTCGGTAGTAAAATACGCTCGCTCGGCTCCCTTTAACACGCGGCTCGCGAAAGAGATCGGTCGGAAATCGCCGTTGTCGTCTTTCTGCGATAAGACTGCTCCCAACGCCCCATAGCTCGCGTCGGTGGAAAGATAATATTCGCGACTCGGATCGGCATATTTCAGCGTCACCGAGGTGCAGAAGGTCTGCTTCGCCTCCTCGAACGCTTTACCCATTTCCGCGGTCCATTGCCATCTCCGGCCCTTTTTTAAGAGGTCGAGCAATGGCCGCGTCGTTTCCGCGTGATCTCGCGTGAATTTACTGTAAAAATTAACTAATCCCAGAAACCCTCGGAGTTGTTTGACATTCTTCGGGGTGGGATATTCTTCAATACTCCGGAGTTTGTCCGGATCTTGTCTGATTCTCTTCGCGGAAATTATATGTCCGAGGTACTTAATCTCACGCGCTATAAATTGACATTTCTCCAGGTTTACTGTAAGCCCGTGCTCCCTTAATCTTTGAAATAATACTTTGAGGTGCTCTATGTGGTCCTCGAAAGTTTTTGACAAGCAGACGATATCGTCTATAAAATTCACGACGAACGATTCAAGACCGTTTAGTATGATTCGGAGTGCTCTTACAAGGCTCGCGCTACTTGTCTTCAATCCGAAGGGTGTAACAACGTGCTCGTAGCATTTTCCGCGGTATAGGAACGCCGTGTATTTCCGCGACTCCGGTTCGAGCGGAATCTGCCAGAAGCTGCTCGTCAGGTCCACACTGGGCATGAACGTGACATTGTTGAACTTCTGCAGTGTCGCGTCAACGTCTTCGGACATTTCGTGGTCCGCTCGCATTACCCGGTTCAACATACGCGCGTCTATACAGAGCCTCAGCGTCCCGTTTTTCTTCACGACCGGAACGAGCGGGTTAATGTATGGACTTCGCGACGGACGGATGATATCATGCTGTAGCATTCGCTCGATTTCCGCGTCTGCCTGGCTCTGATACTTCAGCGGTACCGGATACGATCTTCGTACGAATGGCGCGTCCTCATCCACGTCGAGCCTATGTTGATAGCACCAGACTCTACCCGGGTTTTCGTTCCACAACTCGCGATTGTTCATGATTATTTCCCTAAGCTGTCTATATTGTTCCTCGGGTAGTTCCCTATCGGCTAGGCGTTCTTCGATCTTCGCGTCAAGGGGGTCCGGTTTGCCGTCCTCTGATTCTCGATTCGCGTTGACCGTTCGGACCGCATTTCCCTCAAGAGCTCCGCGAGTGAGCAAGTTAATCGACTCCCGGGCTTGGCCATCGGTGACCGTCAAGACGTTTCTGTCGAGGTCGATCGTGGCCTTTAGCGCTCGGAGCGCGTCTACCCCGACGATGAATTCTTGCACCATTTTCGGTACGACCATTGCTGGTATCGCGCAGCTGGCTTTGCCGAAACGGAGTTCAACGAATACCTGTTTCTTCAGGCGTTCTGATCGCGCCCCGGTTATCCCCACGATCACGCTTCCCGTCACCGGAAGCGTGGGACAGCGGTACATGGTGTCCGCGTTGGCTTGGTACCATTCTTCGGACATTGCCGTGACCGTGCTTCCGGTGTCGATCAGCGCGCGTGTTTGGATTCCGCTCACCGCGACGTATGCTTCCGGGCTCATGTCCACCGGAGCTGAGCCGGTTGCTCGTTGCTCGGGCGCCATGAACTCCTCCCTTAAGTCGGGGAACATCGTCAGCGTCGGTATCCTACCCGCTTCATCACGCGTGTGCCCGCTCGCGGGTTCGCGTCTCTTCCTCCTTCTTTCCCTGCGACGCGTTTTCGTTGTGAGGTGGGCTGAGGTAGAGCCCGTGGCTCGTTTCTTGGTCGTCGCGCGCGTTTGCGGAGGTTGGGGGGCCGAAGCGGAGGCTGCGGCTCGTTCTTCGGACTCCTCGTCCTTCCCCCGCCGTCCAGGGGGGCATGCCTGTAACGTATCTTTACCCGTATAGTCGCGTGGTGGCCGTGTCGTGTTCTCGCGTCGCGTCTTCGGCGTTCGGCGGTTCTCCGATTCTAAACCTGGGCTGCGTTCCGTAACCGTCGCTCGTGTCGAGGTTCTGTTCGCGGCGCTTCGCGTCTCCGGTTGAGGGAGTGCCGAGGTAGAGCCGTAGGCTCGTCCTTCAGGCTTTGCGTACTCTCTCCGCGGTTCGGGGGGTATCGCGTGTGGCGTAACTCTACCCGTTTTATCCCGCGTTGCCTCCGTCGCGTTCGCGCGTCGCGTTTTTCTCGATCGGCGTCGTTGCGGCTTCGCTACCTTCTTATCGACTTCACCGCTGCCTTCGCCGGCGCTCTTATTTCCCCTTTTCCCTAAACGTTTCCCCCGGGCTCGGCGCGGGGGTCTGCGCCGCCCTTTCTTCGGGGAACGTTCTACTCGTTTCCCTGCTCCTGCTCCCCGTTCTCCCCTTCCACCTCGACCGCGCGGATCCTATCCGTCGGTAATTCCCGTCGCGGATTGCTCGGAGGTGCTCTCATATCCCTCTGCGCCGGGACCGTACTCCGCGGTGCCGGCGGGTTCCGCGGGGGAGGCGGGTTCGCGCGGGCCTGCGTTTCTATCGGCCGATCTGGCGGGCGATTCGGGGTTCGCACGTTGCCCCGCGGGGTTGCGTTTGCGTTAAACTGCATGTTCATCCGCGAACCGTCGAGACGCGTGTTACTGAATCCCCGGAACGCGGCTGCCGCTGAGTTCAACACTCCCCCTCTGTCCCATCGGTCCAGCAACGCTAGGAACGCCTCGACCGTCTCGATATTCTGCGTACACGTCGCGTCGTGAATCGCTTGGTTGAAATGCGTCGCGAGGGTTTGAATAATCTCGGCGTCTGATCTCTTTGGCGTTAGATCCCTCGCATCACCTATCAAACGCGTTGCGTATTCTACGCGCGTCGTTCCCTGACCGGCCTTGAAAAACCCCGTTTCTAATTCGCGTCGAATTTTCCGTTGTGCGGCCTGACTCCAGAACTGGGATAGAAAACTTTCTCTAAACTGGGACCACGTCTCGATGCTAGTCGATACTAGATCCCACCATTCGCTCGGATATCCCTTCAAGGCCTGATCAATTATGATCTGGATTTCTTCGTCAGGAATCCTCGCGATCCTAATAAATCTTTCCATCTCGCGCACGAACTTTGGCGGCCGTTCGCCCACCGCCGCTTGGAACGTTGGGAGCTGTGGCTTGACTTTAAATGTCCTTTCCTGCGCTATCGTCGTCGCCTGACTCATTGACGGATTAATTTCTATGTGCCTATCCGACCGGCGCAACAGACCCGGTTGTATTACATCACGGGCCAGCTGCCCCTGCATGGTTCTCATCTCGTCGCGGACCTCTTTGTGAAAGTTTGTTACTGTCTCAAAAAGTGACTCGCATTCGCGGTTTACAAGCCCGTCGACCTTGGCCATAACGTTCGTTTCGAATTGTCTCAACCGTTTCTCGTTCGCGTCCTGTTTAATTGTTAATCCGCGCACGAGCTCGACGAGTTCGTCTAATGTTTTCGTTTGCATTGTTGTGTTCGCGGTATTTGAATTCGTCTCAGTCGGTTGCCCTTCGCGTGTTGGCCCGGTCGGCACAACCGGTGACCTCGGTATTCGCGGCATCGCGAACTCTACCTCGTCTTCCGAAACGACCGTTGGTTCGTCACGGCTTTTGCTTTGCGAACGCGTTCCTTTACTCATGTCCCTATTACGAAGTCGAGTTCCAAAATTCGAGTCTAACTGTTCGGGCGCCAATTATGTAACCGTCTATTTTCCCTACGGGAAATATCGGGACCATGTGAGGGTTTAGTAATTATGAGGCTTCAATTGTCTGGTAAGAACAAGAATTAGAATTTATTTAAATGATATTCAGATCAAACATAGTCACGAACTGGGATTAAACTCGACGTCGCAATGCGGTGAGGACTCGGAAGAAAGATAGAGAAATCGAATTTAACATAAAATGCAACGCGACGCGGCGTATGGAAACGCTCACATGCTTAGAACAGCGGAAACGGCGGAAAATTCTGTCCTCGGTCGAAACGTCGGATCAACTAACGAAACACTTGAGTGCGCATCGCGAAATTGTGTTTTAAATGTACTAAATAAAATATAATCCCAACGCACGCGGGTCGCGAATTACGCAGCAACAAACGGAAGAAAAATAAGCTTCGGCCTCGTGGCCTTCGGCGAACCTGCTCGCATCGAGCGAAGTACCGTTACCCGAACGTATCGAATTACAAACATAGGGATCGAATGCTCGCATTCGGGCGAAACGGAAATAACGCAAGAAAAACGAATACTAGTCCAAATAACGCTTCTTAACGCGTGGAATGACAACGGAAAGTACTTTGGTTTATTAACCCTGCCTCATGAGGGCTCTCGGAAAATTCCTAGGAGCGAAAATGAACTATTAGGATTCTAAACTCTATCTATTCTATTGTAGTACAAAAATACTCCTATACTGTACAAGAAAAGAAGACGTGTGGCCGTCTTGCGGCCCGTCGCTGAGCTACGCGGCCTATCGCCGTCCCTTTTCACTCCCAACTCCCGAATTCGCTGTTGGGCTCTCAGGTCAATCGCAGTTTTCTGGTCAATCACTGAGATTTCCCGCCAGGTCCTTCAAGTAGCCGGAGATCTCGAAAGAGCAGATGCCGTGCGACAAAGTCGTACCGGCTCTGACACTCGCGAATTGAGACGGATCCCTACGATGCGATCAGGACCCGTGTCAAGATCGTGTCTAATACTTATCCTCGCGGCTCTACGTCCTATCTGTATCTTCGCTCAGCGACGAGTAATCGATCGAGGATCGACCGGCACGTCGTTCCTCGCGGACTCGTGCGTTAGGAGGGGATGCTCTTCGCGCACGCGCCTACGTTCTCGCCTCGCTAGCACGCTTAAGGTGCTTTCATACTGTGTCCGGTGGGTTTTATGTGGCCGTATACATTCTGTACGGTCACAGGCCTCCTCAGTACTGAGGGCGGCTGGCTGCGAATTGATTCCAACAGGTCCTGGACCTTCTTTGGCACTATGGTCCTAGGATAACGGGTTGCCTTGGTGCCTGTGGCCTTCGGGATTGCCTCCGTCTCCTTCGGAGGAGGTTGCGACTTGGTGATGGTGGCTCTCTCTTCGAAAAGGACTGCCAAGGCCAGGTCCTCTTCGTTCTCGTCAGTGTTGCTTGTTCGGCGTTTCATTTTGTCGAGTTGTTTGGTTAATTCCGCTAGTCGTTCCTCAGCGGCGATCCTCGATGTCCCTAATCTTTTTCTCTCGGGGTTTCGCCGAGGTGGAGGGGATAACATTTGACATGACAGATCACGTGGATAGCACAACGGTGAAAGGTTGACAAAGGGATACCTACGAGGGCACACAGAGTTTTCATAGACTACGTCGTGGAATTTTTAAATCGGTGAGGCAGTATTTGCCAACAATTTTGTTGTCTTTGTCTACTAATTCCACGGTCGTAGGGCCTAGTACCCTCTTTATCTTTACCGGGCCCAAATAACGGTGGGCTAGCTTAGCGTTATACCCTTCGGCTTTATTACTAAGTTTTTTATTGGGGTAATATACCTCCATGCCTTCTTTTACTTCCACTCGAATCGCCCTATCTTTGTTTAACTTGGCTAGTCGTTCGTTAGAGTAGTTCCTTAACCGTAAATCGATCTTGTGTCATAACTCGTCAACGCTGTTCATTCTCCCCACCCTCTCCTCTATAACGTCGTTTGAGATCGTCGGTGGGTTTCGCGAGCAATGGGTGTATCTCACAATATTTTCTATTTTCCATTCCGAAAACCTATCGGGATGTTTGCATACAAGTTCGCGTTTCGTATGGTACCAATCTTGATCACAGATGGAATTTAACTGGGTTCGACCGCGGATCACCTCTTCGACTATTTCCTCCCAACCGACCGGATCTATGTCAACGTTGAACATGCGGAAAAGCGCGTCAGGCGCTTCGTTTAGCGTACCGCGCTTATGTTCGACCGTCATATTGTGCTGTAAGAGGTAAATAGCCCATCGGTCGAGACGGCCCACTGGGTTCTTCAACCCGTGCAACCATTGCAATGCTTGATGATCCGTAACGACCTTAAACGGCATTCCCTCTAGGTAACAGCGGAGTTTTTCGACTGACCATACTACTGCTAAACACTCTTTCTCGGTGGTCGTATAGTGGAGTTCCGCTCCCCAGAGCGGTCTACTAAGAACCTCAATTAAGAGTTCCTCGTCCAAATCGGGATGCTTTTGTACTAAGATCGCGCCCAAACCAAAGTCGCTCGCGTCCGTGTACAGGATAAACGGTCGTCCTGGTATCGGCGTATACAACCGCGGTGCTTCCACTAGGGCTTGCTTGACCTCGTCAAAGGCTTTCTGTTCGACCTCGGTCCAGCGCCAGGGGACTTTCGGACTTGTCAACTTGTTCAGTGGTCCCTGTATACGTGCGATGTTCTTTAGATGGCGGTGATACCAGTTAACTAACCCGTTAAACTGACGCAATTGGGTACGATCTTTAGGTACTGGATAGTCAAGAATTGGCTGTATCTTTTCCGGGTTTGGTCGCATACCAAGCTCATCGACAATATAACCGAGATACTTAACGTTCTTACACGCGAAGCTACTTTTCTCGCGGTTAATTGTCAAATTGGCTTCCCTTAGAACCTCGAAGAGATAATAGTGACAAATGTTCATCTAAGTTCTGACTAACGATGATCCAGTCGTCAAGATAGACGAACAATTGATCCGCCCAATGATTCGGTAATTTACGGTCCATTATGATCTCTTTGACCCGTCTCTTTAGAGCGTCCATTAACCGCTGGAACATTGAAGGTGCTCCGGTTAACCCATAGGGCATCCTCAACCATTCAAGAAGGCCTTTTCCTTCGACAACGAACGCGGTGTATTTACGACTTTCCTCGTCCATCGGGATTTGATGGAAGGCTTCGCTCATGTCCAAAGTCGAGATTATTTTCGCCTAGTGTAATTGCGACAGTATTGAACCCATTTGTGGGAACGGGTACGCGGGTTTTTTCGTCTTTCTATTTAGTTCCCGATAGTCGATACAAAATCTTAATCCGCCGTTGGTCTTTGGCGCTACCACCGGTGAGCTATCCCAATTGCTATTACTCCATGTGATATAGCCTTTAGCCAACAGGCGATCGACCTCCTCATTTATGAACCTTCGCATTCGCTCGCTCCGCCTATAAGGTTTTTGCCTGTGCGGTGTAGGGTCGTCTAATTCGATGACATGCTGAATTAAATTGGTTACACCCGAGGAAATTTTATCAAACTTGACGAATTCCCTATCCAGGAAGTCTGCTAATTCTTGCGTCTGGTCGGTTGATAAGACTTTCAATTCTGTAGGGAAGACGAAACGATGGGAGAGCTGGTACGAATATTGGCTTCCGGCCAGCGACCACGTTCTTTTATACGGATCGACTTGTACTTTAAACGATAACCAAAAATCCATACCTAATATTAGGTCACCTGACAATTCTGGGAGGATGCTGAGCCACTGGGGACCGTAAACGTCTCCCACATCGACGATGAAGCAAGTTCCCCCAATAGACTTAACGACGGAGCCGTCGCCTAGGCGTATGCCTTTTGTCGACGTAGAATCTGGCTTTAGGTTATATTAGTTGGTACAGTTTTACTCGTTCGTATGCTTCCGCGCTCAAATATGACCTTTCGCTACCGCTATCTATGATACCCTTAATTTTCTCGCCGAAAATGGTGATTTCTACTGGAATTTTTAATATTTTAGAGGGTTCTTTTACGTTGCCGCCCCCGCGGTATATACGCCTGTTGGATAATTGGTCAATTAAGTGCGGTGGTAACCCTATCGGTCTCCAATTTCTCAACGATTCTGAGTCTAGTGGCTGCTCTACGTCCGGCGCGGTGTCCTCGCCCGATTTGTTATCTCGTAGTGTCGAAAGTTCGATTGGCTTTATCGCGTGGTCATTGGATTCGGTGAATAATTCCTCATCCGAAGGATCTAACTCGTCGGGTGTTTCTTCATGTATTTCCCATAACGGGACTGCATGGTTTTCAGGGTTCGATTGCGGGTCCTCTCTGACACACAACGAGATGCTTGGTGGAGGATTTTCGGGATTTTTGTCAAGGTCTTTCTCTTGATCGATTAGGAATTTTCTATCTTACCTAAAGTTCCCTATCTGTTCGGTAGAATTTTCCTCCTCTGACACGCCCTGTGATTCAGTAGTTAGAGGGAAAGCTACTGAAGGCCTTTTTCGTTTCCCTGTGACGTGGGACAATTTTCGTTAGTATGTCCTTTCTTTCTGCAAACATAACATATCTCTTGCCTAGGGGTCCTACACAAGTATGTTAAATGCCCCCAGTCACGGCAATTATAGCAAAACACTTTGCTCCAATCACGGTACGAATTAATTTGATTTTTATTAGAAATGTTTTTTTCTTTTGTCCGGTTATTCTCGGGTTTACTTCGTTCCTCGAACTTGGATAGATTTTTTTCAAGGCGTTGGCGTACCAGGGGTTTCGAACTTGTTTCACCCCCTTTATTAGCCTTACTCGACTGATTTCTATTCTTTTGGAAGGCTTTAAGATCGATGGTAACATTACGATGTTTCTGTTCGTCAATAACACAGGAGGCTCCCGAGTCGCTTGCACTTGTCGATTCTTCTTGCATTAAGTGCTGTGACGTACGGGTTATGGGGCAGCCTAAGGGTTGCCCTGCGCGGAGGCGATCAGGGAAAATCGCTCTCTGCGCGCACCGTGCACAAATCCACGGACGATTCGATTCTATGGGCGCCAGTGCCGTAGCACTCGTCCGGAACCCTCGCCCTTCCGGCTGCTCAGTAGGGGAGCGGAAATCAGGGGAGGTTAATTGAAAGTGACCCACGAGTGTTTCGGTAAATTAACGGTAACTTTAATAAAGGCCAAAGTGGCCGTGCCAAACAACCAAAAAACGGGAATTCCGCGGTACACTTTTGCGCAAAGGAAAAGGTACGCGGCCGCCAAGTGCGGCAAGGAGGAACCGCGACGCGGAGATTCCCAATACCAAGAAAAATCTCTACTGTAGAAACTAAAACTAGGGGCCGGATACAAAATGTCGGTGGTCCTAGAGTTTCAAATACAGGAGAAAACAAAAGATTACTCGGGATCGCGGTCGCGGGTATGGGGGGACCCGTTCGCGATTCTGAGACGGAGGCGCCGGGGCCTCGACGGAACCGACTATAACTTCCGGCACGCGAGATCGCGGAACGAAGATGCGCTTCGTTCAAACGCGCGGTACGAGCGTCAACGGCTACGGCACCGAGGTCAAGCCGCCGGGGCTCGACCGTCGGACGGTACCGGACAACGAATCGGTCGCGAGCGGAATAAAGGGGACGGGCCTTGAGAGTCCTCGTCTCCTTGGGTCGGTCCTGTCGCCTAGGTCGCGGAACACGGTACGATACGGAATACTCCGGTATTCCCGCGTTCACCCCGATCCTCTCACACTCACACACGCAATAAAAACCAAACCAAAAGGCGTGAGTCCTACCTGGACATGGAGTGCGGCGACGTATCCAAATACAAATGGTCCTTGTGTGGGTGGGTCGCTCCGCGGACACCAAAGAAAAAAAACGCACGCACAAGAACAAACGGAAATCAAAATAACGCAAAATAAAGAGCAATTACAACAAAAAGAAAATAAATGTTAAGGGACCGACACACGCAACGAACTACTCTAAATTACAATTCAAATCGCTCAAATAACGTTAGCTACGACCAATCTCTATCACGACTCGCGCGCTTCTTTTGAAATTCGCCGCCGGTACGCGGTTCTCCCCCCCAGGGAGTTCGGCAACCAAGATGGGCCGCTCGATGTCAGTTCGGTTGGCCGGGTCCTGGGAGCCCTCTGGCGGAGCTCCGGGCGAGATGGCGGTGGTCGGCTGCTCCCAGGCCCGGCGTCCTCGGTGTCCGGCTGCCGGTCGCTCCCAAGGCGGCTGCTGTGTGGAGGCACGGCGACCGGCCAGCCGGTCGGCCAGCGAAGGTGGGGGACCCATCTGGCCCCTCCCTCTCCTGGGTGGAGGTCCCCACGACCGGCGGCGGCGATGCTCCGCCGTGGAGGAGCGCGAGACGGTCGGCCGCAACAAAAAAAAAAAAAAGACACATTCATACACGCACTCACACACTCATACACCCAAACATCCGCGTTCCGGAGGCGAGGACTCGCCGGAGCGGAGGGAGCGGGGCGCGCCAACGTCTCGTAACGAGGCCAAAATTTTGCCTCGTTACAGTGCATATCCGATTTATCTCTTTTTGGTAGCGACTCTCGTTGACTATCGGCCGATCGACTATAGATATAGTTTCTCTCGTTGACATAATGTAGAAAGTCTTCGTAGTTATAAATGGGTAAATTCAAAACCTCGAGGGTTAACCGCGGATTGAATTTTACTAGAATTTGTTTGAATTGATCTTTAAATGGAGGCGGATTTTTCATTTTCTCGAAAATGAAGCGAGCTCGACAAGTAAATAAAGCAAACGACTCCCCCCTTTCTACTTTTAAATCGCGAACTTCGGCGAAAAGATCGCCATCGGCTTTTCTTACCCCCCATTGGTATCGAAAAGCTTTAACAAATTCTCTCCATGTACGCCAATTCCTTTTATTAATTAGGTACCAATTTCTATATGCACCTTCAAAGATATTTGATAGGCACGGGACAAATAGGTCTTTATTAATCACGCTCATATTAAGCAGGTCTTCCAGTATCAATAAGTATTGATCCGGGTCTTTTTCTGAACGTCGGAAATTAATTCCCCCCCCCCCCCCCCCCCCCCGACTATCCTGCCTATCTTAATAGCCAAGTTCGAGTCTGAAATATTTGAATTAGTAGTTGAAAAATTAATTCTTCTATCGCTCTCGCCAGAATCGCTAGTTTGTCGATAAAACGCGCCCCTTCTCCCCGGTTCCTCGCGTCGGTTCGTACGACTTCGTAAAACCAGTAAACTGTCGTCACTGTCCGAATTCGTCACGTGTTCCCGCCGCGTTCCGAATTGAGAATTTCTATGGCCCGTATTGCGAGATGCGTTTCGGTTGTAATCATAATCGTTAAATTCATCTAACCGGGATATTCGACGGTACTTCTCTGCCGTTACGAATTTCTCTTCGAATGCGTACCGTCCATTCGGCAGGCGGTAAACGATTTCGACTCTTCGCGCTTCGTCGAGAAATTTTCGTTCCGCGACGGTCCGTCTTTCGTCCGATTTTGTCGTCATATCCGAAATATTTCTATTGTTTGGTTCCGAATCGTCAAAACGGACTCTTCGGAACTCCCTTTCAATTGGCCCCTCGATCCTTCCTCGGATCGTGGCATCATTAAAATTTCGAAAATCAAAATTAAAAGAACGAGGATTGGGAACATCTCCGATCCTACTATCGACAAGGGTATGGTCAGTTCGAACTCCAGACGGTCCTCCCCGACTTCCCTGATTCGTACGCGGGTTTACAGTTTCCGTATGCGACTGTTCTCTCCAACTTTCATTAAATACATCGTCGGATTGAACTACAGACGGTTCTCCCCGATTTTTGTTGAATATACAATCAGTTCGAACTACAGACGGTTCTACGTGATTTTCATTGGATAAATTCTCAGGACGAACAACAGACGGTTCCCCCCGAATACTATTAAGGGGGCAGACTCGCTTGGCCGCAGCTGTGTGCGTACGCTAACACAAGTAAAGACGGCCATGCACCTATACGCGAGGTACGACAGAGAGAGACGATTTCGTAAATTAGACTTAAATTCGATAATTGCAAGAATCAAGCTTTTGGGGGTAGAGAACTCACCGTTAGGTTTCCACGCAGGGTTGCCTGCCCCGTTTGAACATCAATAAACATTATACGTTCAATAATGTCTAATTTTAACGACTGTAAGCTTGAGACAGATTCCGATGTCAACAAGAAATATGGCCGTCTCGAAGGCGAGTCGTATTAAATTGTGTTTGTATCAGACGATTTGATGATTTTCTCACTAAAAGCACACCACACTACCCTTCGAATTAGAAGTACAATCTTAGAGAAACACGTTTTTTACCGATTTATCACTTCTTGAAGACGTGAAGTCTTATTTACGATTCGTGACCACTAGCACGGAAATTGACAGCAGAATAGTTCAACGAATCTCGGTCAGGGGCATGATGGTATATTGCTGCCGGTTGGACCATGTTACCATCGCGTTGTATAAAGCACCGACGAGCTACTGTTAAAGACTGCCAGCACCGACGAGCTACTGTTAAAGACTGCCAGCCTTATGGGACTTTGTGTAACCCGAAAAATTCGCTGTTTTCTACCGCCCTCTGGAATATATTGCGGTCAGAATGAGAAACAGATACCCAAGCATCGAAAATCTCGTCGGTTCGTAGGTAACAAAATATATGCAGGTCGCTGACATTATCCATTCTATACCTGCTTCAACATGTGTAACTATACGCGTCTTATTTTGTAATTTACAACACTTTTATTGCCTTATTTTCCTACTGTACATTGTTGGAGTGCTTTGTAGATGTGGGAAAAATTAAAATAACAAACGCATCATATTCTAAAGAAATATGCAGTAAAAATTACTGTTATATTTATACAATAATCTTTCTTAAGGCAAAAATATTGCTTAATAGTTGTTAAATTGGAAAAGAATATATACAATGTATAATTAATAATATAATTCTTTTTTCCTATTGAAACTACATATTAATAGACAACGGAAAATCAACGTATTTGCTTATTTATTGGATAATACCACCTCTAATGCTTGAAGGGGTTGATTGTTTGTAATTATTAAAGTGAGCGGAGTAATAAGATAAAAGTATTTACTGAAATTATACATATTTCATCACTCTTTCCCTTATGAATATTAAACAACATCAAATAATAAGTAATGAATAAGATATGCGATAAAACAGATAAACCATTAATTGGTTCGGAATACCAATATTCCTATTGTCAAGTAAGATCACTTTCATCTGAAATTTTACTCCAGTAACTTCGTAGAGCACGTTTATCCGACTCCACGCGGCGCAACGTCATGTGGGCTGAGTATTTCGGCTGTTCGGCGACAGTTACCCCGTTCTTAGACGATAAACTACAATTTCCATTATACATATGTCCATTAAAAGGAGCCCAAACACCGAGTAAATCAGATTTCCTTCAATGACACTATCTGAATTTTATTACGATGCAATGTCAGTGTGAATTATAGATTTGAGATCGGTAAAATTTGTTCGATTTACTTCGTGTTTGGTCTCATTTTGATTGGAAGATTGTCAGCTATGCGTTGGTGTTACAAATACAGTGAAAACCCGATAAATATTCAGAATCGTCTGTTTCGTACATTTTATATTTTTGTCCCTACTACTAGGGGGATCCCCCTTGAACCAGTGAGGCGAAATGTAATCGGAGACGTAGCGGCTTTCTTTAAAGATTTTTATTGCCTTCCTCGCCTTCGTTTAAATGACCCGTTTCAGTGTGCCCACACTAATGCATCGAAGAAAGTTTTTGATTTTTTACTTTTTCTTAATAAAAAATTCACTATCGTGTGAAGGAGATTTTTCTGATTAAAATGAGACTAAACACGATATAAATCCGTTCATTTTTAGGTTAAAAGATTATACGAAAAATAAGAAATAAGAGACTGCAGTGGTACGTTTATCGAACAGGAATAGCGAACAGGACCCCCTGTCTCATAAGCGTTTCATTGTCAGTTTCTGATCATTTACGGAACAGTGGAAGCGTCCCGTTCGAGAATTATGTAGCTACCTCCTGTTCGATGAACGTACCCAGCACGTCAAATCCGCCGTTCTTTGATGTATTCCGAACAAAGAAAAGGACAGCACAAGAAAGATAAATAAAGAGAGAAATATTCGCAAGCACAATATTTAACCCAATATTATGTTATTAAATGTTGACCGATTTATATTGTGTTTGGTCTCATTTTACTCAGAAAAACATCCCCCACACGATGGTTAACCTTTTATTAATAAAAAGTAAAAAATAAAAAAGTTTCTTCTGCGCATTAGTATGGTCACACAGACACGGGACAGTTAAACTTGGGCGATAAACCGGTTTTCAGTCCCTCTTTCGTCTTTTACTACTTTCTCTTTCTACGTTCGCGTTCGACTGCCTTGGCAAACTAAAACCAAATTCGAAAAACGATTCTCCTATTCCATAACTGTTGCGGAGCGGACCAAGCAGTAGTTACATTTATGTATCGAGTTTTTCATTGTACATAGTTAAGACAAACAGGGCTAAATTTGAAATTTTATTTATTGCATATTCATTTTCGCACGCTGACATGTTCAGTGCTAATCTAGACCGTCGATGCTTCCCTATACATATCCTGTTACTTTGTCGAGTTGGACTCGAATCAATTCCTGGAAGGAAACCACTACCCTTTTACGTAAGAATATTACTGCCTGTCCTTAAATTGTAAATTAAGGTGAGCGTTGATGTACATACATGTACGGATGTACATAGTGATGGGATCTGAAACGCTTCGAACCGTTTGGAAGCTGTATATGATTCGACGTTGAAGGTTTTGAAAGTCTTGGATCGACTCGAATCTCTAGTAGGATTCAAAAGTCTTGACGGATTCGATACTCTTGAAAGTATTGACCGTTTCGAAACTCTGAAACAGTTGAACAGCAGCGGTAGTCCTGAACGTCGCGTCGATGGCGACACTTCAAAGAGATGCCGCGATCAAGAGTGTCGAACCGGTCAATACTTTCCAGAGCTCCGAATTGGTCAATACTTTTCAGAGTTTTGAATTCACCTAGAGTTTCAAGTTTCAAGACTTTGAGGCTTCGAATATACATAATATATATTTGAAATTCGAAATGTATGTATATCCATCACTATGTATGTATATTCGAAACGAATTTGAATCGCCCCAAATGATTCGAAGCTTTAACACATTGGGTACGGAACCAATTTTGGTATTCTTTCCGGTCGCCCAGCACAGAATTGAGGCGAACCGGGCAATGGTGTATAAACAGAAAATAACACGCTCAACCCGACTATTCTGTTCTAATTTCTTTCTAATCTTCGGTCAATCCATAAACATAAAGTTTACATATGTTGGGTTTATATTTTATGATGTATACGAATATGCTACTACGAGTCCAGATTTAGATAATAGGTATAAATCGGGAGCTAATAAGCCATGTACTAACACAAATATGCTGCTGGAGCACGCATGGTAGACAAATGGTACATATTCAGAGTCGGGGCGCTTTCCATCGCTCCGGAGCTTGGTGCGGCCAGCTCAAAGCAGAGTGCGAACGGAACCGAAAAGCGGAGAGTGTACGTCCACTTGTAAGTTTCTCAAGGTCGCATAGCCGAACCGTGTGGTTCTCTTGAGACGCGACGTATTCATAGTACCCCTCCCTGACTCATTTGCAATGCTGTGTCTGCCTACTACGCCTCCCCACTACCTTAATATAGCACTACGGAGAGTTGACAACAGCTCCTAATGCAATGAGGCGGTGAAAAATTAAAAATCTTGTAAACGTAAGATGTTGCTGATTATGATTTGATTGGGGTATGGGGGAATTGGTACCAAATGGGCGTTAAGACAAAATTCATTGGCGTATGAAAACGTTTAATAATAAACGGATAAACGCGCTCTACGAAGTCACTGGAGTAATATTTCAAATAAAGGTGGAGATCTTACTCGACAATAGGAATATAAATACTCCTAACCAATATTTAATTTATGCGTCTGTTTCTTCAATCTAATTCATTACTTCTTATTAGATTTTGTTTAATATGTTTGAGGGAAGGTTGCAGAAATATGTATAATTTCAGTTAATACTTATATCTTATTACTCAGCACACCCCACAATTACAAACATCTCACCTAGTCAAGAATTAGAGGTGGTATTATACGATAAATGAATAAATAAATTTATTTTTCGTTATCTCTTAACAGTCTTACAATTAATAAAATGATCGAATTTTACCATTAATTGTAAATTGTATGTATTTTCTTTCCAATTTTATATTAAATGGTTATTTTATAAATGCAACAGTAATTTTCAAATTAATTTCTGTTATATTCTATGATTTCTTTAGAATGTTACGTACTACTTATTTTTACTTTTTTTTTTACATCTATAAAATATTCCAACAATGTATAATACGATAATGAGGCAATAAGAGTGTAATAAGTTATATAGCAAAATAATATACTCACATATTATGTTGAAGCAGTTATATAATGAATAAGTCAGAGATCTACATTTATCTCCCCGCTGGTGGAGGCGCTCATTTTCCTACCCTGTTCGATGCATTTACCGCTTTACCGTCATCGCTAGACGCATATACCGACGGAGCCGCCAGAGCCCAACAGAGCCCACTTACAATAGTGGTACGCCAAAATACACAGGGGCTGGCAGTCTAATAGTACCTCGTCGGTGCATGGTGTTCGTAGCGACAATAGTTCGCCGGTGCGTCGTTACCGATAGCGGCAGCACCTCCCGGACACGCATGGCCACGATCGCGCCATTAGCAAGAAGAAATCGGTACTCGCGCAACGGCCACGCAGTGCCGGTCCAACGCCATTATCGTATACGCTGTTCACGCGCGTACACGTGGTTTTTCTTATGCGTTATAGTTTTGCGATTTTCACTTCTCAGACCTCGCTAGAAGTTTCCCATTGTTGTCCGCGCTTCGAGTACAAGTGCTGAAAGTGTCGTACGAACAATACTTTGCGGTTATTCCATTATCTAGTTGTTAATTAGCTGTAAAAGTTCGCGTGTACATAATCGTTTTTTTGTGTGTTAGAAATAAGTGTACATAAACTCTGTAAATACAACAATCTCGTGACCGTCCAAAAAGGGTGCCGTGTTTCTTTTCTCCGCCCGCTCAGTCCTCGCTTAATCTCAAATATTCCCTCTGTTTTATAGGCTCTTTGTTCGGTTGGCGCTGTTTCCGAACAAACATGGCTTCCTGCGATGCTTCTTTCCAAGATGCTCTT
The DNA here is from genome assembly GCA_943735885.1 of Stelis phaeoptera. NCBI lineage: Eukaryota > Metazoa > Arthropoda > Insecta > Hymenoptera > Megachilidae > Stelis > Stelis phaeoptera. Next base: position 1,270,610 of record OX030933.1, on the reverse strand, counting down.
CGCGCGTCGTTCTCCTCGATGATTTTGATTTTCAGCGCTTTCGGCTGCGGGACATCGTCTCTGAACTCGATCGCGCATCTAAAGTTTTCGTAACTAGACGGCAAACTGTATAGCAGCATTATCGTCAGAAGAACCTTGTTTATGTCGACTTCCATCACTTGCAATTTGTCGACGGTATCGAAGAATTTTCGAATATGTTCGCGCACGTCGTCGTTTTCCGCCATCTTGTAGAGCATAAGCCGCTTCAACAACGTGGCTTTTCTTGCCGGTCCCTGTGACTGATATATTTCATGCAATTTCAGCCAAACCTCACGAGACGTTGTGCAGCCTTTGACCCGTTTTAATTCCGTCGGGCTAATAGAATAAGCTCTGAATGCGCCTTTCTGTCTGCTGCGTCCCAGGCTGCTGCCGCCGCCGCCGCCGCCGAAGCGTTGTCTTGTAACATAACCTCTAGCTTCGTTTTCGTGCCTTCCACGTATTCCCATACGTCATTTTTTATAAGCACGGCTCGCACTTGCAGTTTCCAAGTGTCGAAATTGTCTTTTGAAAGTAATTCTATTCTCGCCCAACTTTAACTGCTCATCTTGCCTTCGTTTCGAAACTAGTGCCGGTAAGTGCACGTTCGCGTGTAAGAAAAAAAAACACCCTTTCTGTTTTTGCACCGATTTTCTTCACTTCTCACGCTTCCGAAACCGCGCCCTGGGCCCATAACCTGTTAAAGTTGTGGTGGAATAAGGCAAGACACACGGTAGATAATTAAAGTTGTTTAATGTTAGAGAATACAAAAGAGAGGTTAGCTTGCATCGCTCGTTTCGCGATAGAAAAACATGACTGACTCAATACGGAAAAGGTCGCGTGGTGGGGGCGCAAACTACAATCCCGGCTCTAATCATTCAGAGAGCTTGCACCATCCACACATATATATGTATATAAACAATGTGGACTAACACGAGCTATACCGGTACCGAATTACTTTTATTTTGTTAAGTAACCATTATTATGCCTTTTGAAAATAAACTATAATCTGTAAAGTCCGTCTGGCGGTCCACTCTCACTGAACCGCGGACCTTCTTGTAAGAACCATGAGGGTTCTCACGATAGAATAGAATGTGTGTACTTACCTTGTCGAGGATAGCTAAGGCGACTTCGGGGCGGCTTGTTCGAGGTTGGAACGGTAGGCAAGGCGGTTGAAGTGCGATTCCACACACTTGATCACCAACTAGTTTATCCAGAGTTCGTACAATTCTTCTTCTCACACGGTTACTCGCCGGTACTATAGTCGCGTTCCGTCGCGTTACAATAATTTCACTTGACGCGGGTGAAATCTCGCTCTGTCGAAGTTCTGTCGCCTTCGTATCAGAGTCGACGAGATTTTACTCTGTCGAGGTTCTGGCGCCCTCGTAGCAGAGTCGCGGATTCTGTGTACAATTGTTATTTCGCGGGTATCGGAACTGAGCGTTGAGCGCGACAGCTTAACGCGTTAAATTTTGTGACAGTCGACTTATCGTGCAGTCGCGAGAATTTAATGGTGGAGATACAGAGAGCTTAAATGCGGAGCGCGCGTGGACGCAGCGCGTGAACTTTTAATGGTATTAGCCGTATCGTGGAGCGCGTTAACTTTAATGATAGTAGACTTATCGTGGAGCCGTATGCGTCGAAACTTAATGGTGGAGTCCGCGTGGACGCAGCGCGTTAACTTTAATGATGGATCCCGCGTGGACGCAACGCGTAACTTTTTGATGGAGCCAGAGTGGGTGATCGGTCGCATTGTTTTATACCGCGTAAGTAGGGCGTAGCGATGATTTGTTAATTCCAGTTAGCTATATTTACTTGGATCGTCAGCATTTCTGCAATATGCGACCCAAATAAACTGCTCACTCGGAATTGGGGAATCGATGAATTTGGATGACTCGGAAGAATTTAAAGAATGCGTTACAGGACGTGACAAATCAATTACAACTTTACACCACATATTTTGGGGGCTCGGCCTGGATTGAATAAAACAAATAGACTGTGTCGTCCGTGTCGAAGAAGTACCTGTGTTGTCTAAGTTGAACAAACTGTGTTAAGTTGATCAAGTTGATATAACTGTGCTGCAGACTGTCCAAGTTGCTGTTGTGAGAAAAGTTGAATTTAAAGAGTTTTTCAAGATGTCAGATGCGGAAAACGATAGAATCATTGATGTTACCTTACAAGATAGGTCTGTTAATGACAGGTTAAAGGTCGTAGAATCGATGAAGGTGGTTGAATTAAGAGAAGAATTAAAGAAACGGAAACTAAAGACGAGCGGAAATTTAAAAAAAAAATAAATATACATGTCGAATTGAGTAACTTCCTCCTTTTCGAAGTCGGTTAAAAAAGAGTTGCAAGATCGTTTAAGGGCAGCGTTGACAATCGAGATCGAGCATGGCGAAGATGAAGATAACCGAACTAGTGTCAAGGAGTGCACAAGGCACATGCAGATTTTAACATTCAAAGATGTCGAAGAATCCTTAAATACCTTCAGTGGCGACAATAAAGAAAATATTCACTATTGGCTACAGAAGTTTGAACATATGGCGGGTTTATGCGATTGGAGTGATGTACAGAAGGTAATATGTATATGCAAAACGATTGCTCCGTGGATCGTCCAAGATGTTCGTCAATTACGAAAAATGCTGTCATAGCTGGTCTGAAATGAGACGACCGTTAAGATCAGAGTTTTCGGAAGTTGTGGATGTGCACAAAACTCACAAAGAATTATCTCGAAAAATTAAGAAGTCCAATGAAACTTATGAGGAATATACAGGGTGTCCCGTAACTAGTGTAACATCGGGAAATCGGGGTAGCTGAGACGATTCTGAACAACAATTTCCTTTGCAAAAATGTCAGACGGGGCTTCGTTCATGAGTTATAAACGAAAAACACTGACCAATTAGATCGCGCGTAGAGCACGCGCTCAGCCGTGATTCGTTCTAGTCCGACGTCCCAGCTCGAAATTACCCTATTACGGCTGAGCGCGTGCTCTATGTGCGCTCTGATTGGTCAGTGTTTTTCGTTAATAATACAGGAACGAAGCCTTATCCGACATTTTTGCAAAGGAAATTGTTGTTCAGAATCATCTCAGCTACCTCCCATTTCCGGCTTCTACACTAGTTATGGGACACCCTGTATATATTGTTGCGACGAAGCTGCATCGCTGCGACAGTGTGAAGATGTTCCGCAACGATGTGAAGCTGCCGCGGAGAGCGAGCGGAAGCGAGCATTCGAGCTTCCGGTTGCTATCAAGAAACCGGGAAATATTCGAAGAGTCGAATACGATGAGCCGTCAGATTCGGACGTGCTTTGATATACGCGAAACATCTTGTTGTATAAAGTTCCCATCTTTCCCGTAGAATAAACTCTTGTACAGTGTGGTGTTATTCTTTATAAACTATGAGTACTTCTTCGGTTAATACTCCCCGGCGTAACAATATCATATGTTGGAGATAGCAAAACAAGTAGACATGGAAGTTTCAGGTGTTATTAAATATATTATTGGTGGAGTACAAGACGAAGAATCCAGTAAGATGGTATTGTATGGAGCGAAGAGCATCCTTGAGCTGAAGGAGAAGTTCGAGTCATATGAGACTGTGAAGGAGAATTCAAGAACAAGAGGTCGACGGACCGAAGAGAAGGCGAAGAAGACAATCCGTGGAACGACTACACAGGAAAGTGCGAGAAGATGTTTTCTGTGTGGAGACCGAACTCACTTAAGTGAGCGTTGTCCGACGAAGAGTAAAGGTGTTAAATGTTTCAAGTGTAATGAGTATGGGCATATTGCGCCTGAGTGTAGTGGTGTGAGAAAACCTGTAAAAGATGTGAATATTACGTCAGAGGAATCACAGAAAAAGCGTGTTAAGGATGTGCAGATTGAGCGTTGTAAGCTAGTAGCATTAATTGATTCTGGTAGCGATCTAAATTTAATGCGAGCAGATCATTATATTAAAATTGGAGCACCTAGATTAAATAATAGAATAGTGCAATTTCGCGGGGTAGGAATAGAAAGGAATTACACGATGGGAGAATTTTTAACTAATATTTTAATAGATGATACAATCTACCCAATAAATATACATGATGTACCTGATACGTTGACACCGCATGGGTTAATAATCGGCACAGATTTCTTGGACTCCGTAGTTCTCACTATGAAGCGAGGAGAAATTTCGATTAGGAAATTAGATGTACCAGATGTTTTCAATATTAATGTTGACAATACAAGCGAGGTAGATTTGTCGCATATTTCAATTTCTGGGCATAAAGAAGTAATTAAAAATTTGATTGATTGTTATAAGCCGCATTAAATGCGCGAAGTAGGGGTTACGATGAATATCATTTTGAGCGACGACATACCTGTATATCAGAGACCGCGTAGATTGTCCCCTGAAGAGAAAGTCGAAGTCAATAAACAGATAACTGTGTGGATAGAAGAGAGGATCGTGCAACCGTCTCATTCGGATTATGCTAGTTCAATAGTTTTAGTGAAGAAAAAGGATGGCTCAAGTAGAATGGTCCCAACATAAAACTAAAGCTGTAATTAAATTTCCAAACCCGCAATGCGTGAAAGATGTCTAAAGCTTTCTCGGCTTGACAAGATATTTTAGAAAATTTATTTATCACTATTCGATCATTTCTCGGCCGTTAACAAATGAAAAAAAATAGCGATTTCAAAGGCTCATTAGAACAGGAAGCGTTTGGGAAGCTTAAGTTAAGTTTGAGTAGTGCACCGGTGTTAAAGTTGTATCGTGTAGGTGGAGAGACCAAATTGCTCACCAAATTACTCTTTAAAAAAGTTTCGGGTGTATTTATTAGGAATATCGTTTAAGATAGTAACGATTGTCAAGCGTTCGTAATGACTGTGAACAAGAAAGATCTATGTGTGCAAGTAGCAAAATGGGCGCTTTTGCTGGAGGAATTTCAGTATAAAGTGGAACACAGAGCGGGGAAGAGTAGGAAATACGTTGACGCGTTAAGTAGGCATCCGTTACCTACGGTCATGTTTGAAAATGAAGACAATGATGGTTTAATAGTTAGGTTGCGTAAAGCTCAGAATGAAGACGTTGACCTCCAAAAGATTCGTGATAATATCGAGAAATACCGAGCGGATGATTATGTTATTAGAAATGATGTTTTGTATAGAATGGTGTTATAGGTACCATTGATGGTAGTCTGTCAGGTAGTCCGTCGAACGCATGAACGCGGTCACTTCGGGGTGACAAAGACCGAGGTATTGTTGCGAAGGGATTATTGGTTTAAGGGAATGTGCTAGTAGGTAGAAAAGGTCATTCGAAATTGCGTGGATTGTATTTTAGACGAACGTAAACACGAAGGACTTTTAAATACGATAGACAAAGGAGAGCTACCGCTGAGCAGGTATCATGTTGATCACCTTGGGCCATTGCCTTCTACGAACAAATCTTATCGACATATTTTTGCTGTTGTTGATGCAATTTTAAAGTTCGTGTGGTTGTATGCAACGAAGACAACAAATTTTGCCAAAGCAATTACGTGTCTGAAAAAACAAGCTTTGATATTTGGAAATCCTGTGCGCATTATTTCCGATCGGAGTACGAGTTTTACATCCGATGCTTTTAAGGACTATTGCGATAGCGAAAACATATCTCATGTGTTGATAACGACAGGAATACCGCGAGCTAATGGACAGGTTGAGAGGATAAATAGGACTCTCATACCGTTGCTTACCAAGTTGTCGCCTCCTAAGCCGGAAGAGTGGTACAAATATTTGGGAATCGCACAGAAATATTTGAATGCTACCCCACATAGAAGCATTAATATGTAACGGTGTCGCCTCGTCACGCTGGTTAACGGCGTGGTGGGGCGTCGCTCGAGGACTTCCTGGCGCTGGACGCTTCAGCAGCCAGGGTTCCCGCGAGGAGGCCGGCCGCGGTAGGGAGGGGGTCGGGTCGTGTGATTGACGAGACACGCATGATCGGTTAATACCATGCTTTATTAGCGGTCGGAGGTTACATTGTGCCGGCCGTGGGCCGGTGGCGCGGTGGTCGGCGCGGTGGCGGGCGGAGGCGCTGGCGGCTGCCTCGACGGCGCTGATCGTCTCGTTCTGCAGGGTGACAATAATTACTGGCGGCGGTGGTCGCAATTACAAGCTAAACTTAATCCTATGGTGGCTTATCTACTACGGCCGGCGGAGGCGCCCGACGTGGCGCCTTGCGGTACTTATAAACTACGGTCGGGGGAACGCCCGGCGTGGCGCTCGCGGAACTTATCTACTGCGGTCGGCGGAGCACCCGGTGGTGCCCGCGGTTCGGCTACGCGGCTTAACCTAGGCGCGGGGTCGCGGTCGCGAGGAGGAGAGAGAAGGGAAGAATAACTTAGACGGGTAATGGCCACCTTTGGCCGACTGGTCATTTGTTCAGTCCGAGAGAGAGAGAGATTGTTCCGTCGTGGAGTTGGCCGGTGTCGCGCCCAGCGGTGCCGGAGAACCCCGCGACGAGGCCATGTCCTTCGTTGCGACGTCCCTGCTCGGTTCGGCTACTCCGGGCCTGTCCACGGGGTTGCAGAACCGGTGGACCGTTCGCCCGTTGCCGGGCCGGCCGTCTTGCGAGGCCATGTCCCTCGCAACACGGTCGGCGCCTGGCTCGCCATCCCTGGGCCTGTTCGCAGGTCAGGCGGTCCACGTGGCCGTGGGGGTTGGCGTGGTCCGTCCCGTTGCGAGGCCATGTCCTTCGCAACGACGCCGGCCTCCAGGCTCGCCTAGACCGGGCCATGTCCGCGGGCTAGGAGAGCCGGCTGCCTTGGAGAGGACCTCCTAGGAGGTCCTATCGGGGCCGAAGCCCCGAGCCAACTCATCGATCCCGTGATCGATCGCTTCCCTTAATTGATCTCACGGTACGCGGTGACGGTGCGCGCGACGGTGCTCGCGGGTGGGACGCGGTGACGGTGCGCGGTGACGACGGCACGTGGTGACGACAGCTGTCACGGCGACCGGTCGTCACAAATACAACACCGTTTCATTTGTTATTTGGGACTCATATGAGAATGCGCGAAGACCCGGAGATTTGTAAATTAATAGAAGTATTACGTCCCGCGTTACGGGACCGCGGGCTTCCTCTAGTATCTTGCAAACGCGGCGCGGGTACTGCCGGGTCGAAGCGCTAAAGCGCACCTTGACCTACCTTGTGCTATCGGGTTTCCGGTGTAGGATGGCGAGGAGTAGGGTTCGGTGCAATACCAACTCTGATATCGGCGGTATACTTATACTCCTTGATAAACATGCGTTTTACATACCCAACCGTTGCGTCTTAGGTTGCGGGTCGCTTTCTCGGCGTTTCTCTCGCTCTCGTTTGTGACACACACACACGTCTCACTCGCGGGTCGCTTTCGTTTGTATACTCGTTCGTTAATTGCGTCGCGACTGTTGTCTCGGCCCTTCGGGAACGTCGGCGTTCGTGGTGGTACTGCACGGCGGCGTGTGCACTCCTGGAGGGTATCCACTGATGGGTCGATTCTGTCTGACCGCGGCGCTACACACGCCGTGAGCCACAGTTCGAGCACAAATGTCCGAGTTCCTTCGGGTACGCGATCGCGGGCGCGGATACGCACGTTGCGTATCGTCGACTGACAAAAGATCGTTAATTTCTCTCCGTGCGGGCCACGTTGTCCAAGCTTTTGTATATTCGCGGCTGTGCCCAATTACTGGCGTAGTTTTGCTGGATAGCATTTTCGTAATCTAGTTCTTTGGGTCATGGTGTTGGGTCATGGGCCAAAGGGCTGTTCTGCACATTCCTAGCTTGCTTGGACAACGCGACCCGTTTCACAACGGACCCGACAACAACGATTATTTCGATCTTTGTAACATGTATGAGAATGTTTATGAATTTGGACCTTTTCAACTATGTTGTTTATGTCTTGTTTCGCTGCTCTCAATGAACGAGATATAACATTCTCAATAACATTGCGTTCTTCGCTGGTTAGGAAATCAGGTACGTTTGCACACCAAACAAGCATGTGCAAATGTGGACTTCCCCTATTTTCTCGTGTCTTGTAGGAGATGCAGTCGCGATGAGCTTATTTGGAACAACTATTATGTTATGCTACGGTCATGCCCTATGCGCTGCTATTTCTCTGCCACGAACGCTTCAGTCGCTACTAAAAAGTGTGAAATAAAATAATTTTTGGAAAAAAAAAATATAACCGACTTCGGAATGCACTAAAAAGAATGAAATAATTTTAAATTCTTTTCAGAGGTTTCTCTCCAGCTATGTATAACATCGATGACAATATTATATTACATGTTTGATAAAATGCATTCATTTTCGGAGGCGGCGCAAAATAAAAAGTTTTTCTACATTTCTAAATTCGCTACAAGAATATTTGCAGGTCACAGTGAAGAAAATTTTTGATCCTGCGCCGCCTCCGAAAAGTATGCATTTTATCTAACATATAATGTAATATTGGCATCAATGTTATACATAGCTGAAGAGAAACCTCCAAAAAGAATTTAAAATTATTTCATTCTTCTTAGTGCATTTCGAAGTCGGTTATATTTTTTTTCCAAAAATTATTTTATACACAATCGAATCGTACTTTGATTATCGCAATGTATGAGTAACGGATCTGTAATATAACTATCTGATTTCATATGATTTAACAATCTTCTTAATTCTTAAAAATGTAACATCTTTCGTTGTGTCGTAAAGTGACATGTACTCCGCTTTCATCGTTGATAGGGCGACTGATTTCTGTTTCTTTGAGCTCCAACTCACGGGACCGCCGCCCAGCATAATTACGTTTCCCGAACAAGACCTCCTACTGTCGACGTCTCCAGCCCGATTTGAGTCAACGTATGTGATCAACTGTTAGAATCCTTCGTATACGTGATGCTGTAATCTCTCGTTCCCTGCAAATAGCGTAGTACACATTTAGCAGCTATCCAATAATTCTTACCTGGAATCGAACGGTATTCGCTTATCGTCAGAGTGCTGGCGGCGTAAGCTATGTCCGGCCTCGTGGTGTTCGCCAAGTAAATTATCCCGCCTATCAATTCTTTGTATGGGATATTTCGCATTTCATTCCTTTCTTGGTGTGACTTGGGTCCGTCTTCCTTCGATAACCTTTGGTCGTATTCCATTGGTGTCGCCGTTGGTTTCGCATCTTTCATATTAAATTTTTCTAATAACGCGTCGATGTACTTCTGTTGTGATAGCTTGACGTCTCCTGTTGCGCCGTTTCTTTCTATCTTCATTCCTAACATGCTGCTGATTGGTCTCAAGTCATTTAATTTGAATTTATTCTTCAGTACTTGTTGGCGAATTCTCCTTTGAACACGCGCGGCCATTAGTGTTCGTAGCGAAAGTAGTTCGCTGGTGCGTCGTTGCAGACAGCGGCAGCACCTCCCGGACACGCATGGCCACGATCGCGCCATCACGAAGAAGAAACCGGTACTCGCTCAACGGCCACGCGGTGCCGGTTCGACGCCATTAATGTTACCGCTGTTCACGCGTTCACACGTGCTTTCGTTCGTGCATTTATATTTAGATTTCCATCGCAGACCACGCTTAGAGTTAGTAAGGTGTTCACGCATGACGTGCAGTGCCTTGTTCACTTCATCAGTGTTCTATTTTTCTTTATTTACTCCCGTTAGTTGTAATTTAATCTAAGCTTCGCGTGTAGAATAATCGTTGCGTCCCGCTTTAGAACTAAGTGTAATCTTTAAGGTGTGAATACAATACTGTGGTGATAATCAAGGTGACGTGTCTCGTTATTTGCGCAGCCTCCTCCGCCCACGCAAAACGCGAACAGTACTTGTTTTATTTCGTTCAGTGCTTCGATATTCCGACTACCCATCATTATATCGTCTACGTAAATCACTATAATGATCTTTGTTCCTTTCTTAACTCTATATCAGACCTGTGTAACTTCTTGCTCACGAGGTATCCCCACTCTGACCGAAATCATGGCGCGCGAGGTGCGGCGAGAGGACACGGGAGATCTTGCGCGCTTTTGTTTCGGTCGGAGTGGGGGTACCTCGGGAGGGGAAATTTATCCGCGAGCAAGAAGTTACACAGGTCTGCTCTATATGCATGGATCTGATTCGCTCCTCTCGAATCCTTCTGATAATACAAATGAGTTCAGACAAATGATTGAGATCTTCTTGGCCTACTATTATGAACATTTCCGGTTAGTTCATGTAAAGTTCATCGTGTAAGTCTACTTGTGTGTACGCCGATATTGCGTCGGCTTGATGGACGTGCATTTCTTCAATTGCGGCTATCGCAAGGAATGTTCTGATTGTTTCGTATCGTGCCACCGGCGAGAACACTTCTTCGTAGTCGATACCTTTTCTTTGTGTGTGACCCCGGGCTACGAGTCTTATTGTCCGGTCGTGGTACCAATTTCCAGGTTTGGTTGTCCATTAGACTGCTGTATTCACGTTCAATTGCCTCGAGTCATAATCCTTTGTCCTTTCGTTTCAATACTTCTGTTACATCTAATGGATCTGAAAGCCAAGAATCTGTATCAATATTTTGTACTTGCGGTGAAAGTTGATACTCCTTTCTTGGATAACCGCAAGTTTCCTGGTCAGTATTTTCTTCGGGTGTCCTGGCCCTCTGCTCGGGGTGATTCCTTCGCTGTCGGTTTTGTTTCGTTTAATGAATTCTTCCGGTTCGTGTTCGTGTTCGTGTTCGCGTTCTTCCTCGCTTTCTTCCAAGAGCTCCTGACTTGACTGTAGTTCGTTAGATTCTTCAGAGGTTGCTGGACCAGTACCGTTCAATGGGTATGTGAATGACCTTTCTGTCGCTGAAGTCTGGTCTACCGTTTCCAGGAATCATACGTCTCTGGCCTTAATCACCGTCCTTGAATTAGATTTCCATAGTCTGTAAGCTTTCGATACATTTGAGTAACCCACTAGTATGTACGCACTGCCTTTTAGCTCGAATTTATTTCTTTTGTTGGTCTTATCTAAAGCTATTACTTTGCTGCCTATTATACGCATACAGGGTAGCCCGTAACTGGTGTAGAAGCCGGAAATGGCGTATTACGTCGCACGACGAGTGTTCCGTCCTCTTGTTGACCGGCTACTGCCCTTCTGCCGATTCGTTCTGCGTAGTTCGTCGTGTTATTTTTCTGTCCCGATGGTTCGATCGAACGTGTAACGGTGTCGCCTCATCACGCTGATTAACGGCGTGGCGGGGCGTTGCTCGAGGGCCTCCTGGCGCTGGACGCTTCAGCAGCCAGGGTTCCCGCGAGGAGGCCGGTCGCGGTAGGGAGGGGGTCGGGTTGCCCGAATTAAATGAGACTCGAGGCATCGGTTATCGTGAGTTTTATTGAACGGTGTCGGTGGCTACAGACGTGGCGGGCCACCGGGCGCGGCGGATGGTCGTCCGGCGGTGGTGGTCGTCGCGGCGCTGATTGTGGTCGGCATGGTAGCGCTGGTTGCCGGCTCGGTTGCGCTGGTCATCTCGGTCTGCGGGGTTACAGTGGTTAGTGACGGCGGTGGCACGCAAGTACAATATAACCTTAATCCAACGGTCACTTACAAGCTACGGTCGGGGAACGCCCTGCATGGCGTTTACGGTACTTATGAGCTACGATCGGTGGAGGCGCCCGGCGTGGCGCCTCGCGGACTTAAAATTACGGTCGGAGGGGCACCCGGTGGTGCCCGTGATTCGGCTACGTGGCTTAACCTAGCCGCGGGGTCGCAGTTTCGAGGAGGAGAGAGAGAGGGGAAGAATAATCTAGACAGGTAATGGCCACCTTTGGCCGACTGGTCAGTTGTTGAATCCGAGAGAGCTTGTTCCGTAGAGGAGTTGGCCGGTATCGTGCCCAGCGGTGCCGGAGAACCTCGCGACGAGGCCATGCCCTTCGTCGCGACGTTCCTGCTCGGTTCGGATACTCCGGGCCTGTCCACGGGGTAGCGGAACCGACGGACCGATCCTGCGAGGCCTTGTCCTTCGCAGCACGATCGGCGCGCGGCTCGCCACCCCTGGGCCTGTCCACAGGTCAGGCGGGCCGCGTGGCCGCGGGGGTTGGCGTAGCCAGCCCTGTTGCGAGGCCATGTCCTTCGCAACGACGCCGGCCTCCAGGCTCGCCTAGTCCGGGGCATGCCCGCGGGCTAGGAGAGCCAGCTGCCTTTGAGAGGACCTCCGAGGAGGGTCCTGTCGGGACCGAAGCCCCAAGCCAACTCATCGATTCCGTGTTCGATCGCTTCCCTTAATTGATTGGCAGGTACGGGGGCGCGGTGACGGTGCGCGGCTACGGTGCGCGGTGACCGCGGTACGCGGTAACGACGGTCCCTTGACTACGGGTGTCATGGCGACCGGTCGTCACAAACGTATCAACGATTGGTTGTTTTCGGGATCGATTACGTATTTCCGGGTGGGTGTTAGACCTAACGGTGCCCACCCATAAAACTGCCTCCGGAGCTGCCCAATCCCACGTATGTGGGCAACGGATGCCGTTGGCAGTAACTAATGTGGTAGCGACTTGTCGCGCTGGGTAAATGCAGGGCCGTCGTTTGAGGTGTCCGGTTCGTCCTAGTATCCGAGACGAGTCCCTGAGGCAGACCACACGACCTTTGCCCATAGAGTTGCGCCTGAATCGGTATAATCCCACATCCGTGCGCAACGGACGATTTCCGCAGCATTAGATGTGTGGTAGAGAGCCGCGTAAGCGGTCCCGGCGGTTACCCATCAAACGTGGTGTGAGTAATCATACCGACATGGGTGCTAAGGGCGAGGGGAGCCCCACCGAACGCGGTGCCCCTCGTTGGAGTTGGCCTCTTAGTGGCGGTGGTTCATTTTGTTAAACGCTAACCCACCATCTGCCGGTATGAGCACAGACTCGGGTACGGCAAGGCGGCGCACGCGCCAGAAGGCCATATGTGAAAGACAATAATTCGGTTACGTATTTCTTAAACTCAAACAATAACCTGTTAAGTGCCTACACTCGAGGAAGGAGTAATGTGTTTATTTTAATGTGAAAGTGACAAGTGCCAGGGATTGTGAAGTGAAATACTTTTGTGGTAAATAAAAGAGTTCAGTGACCGGACCATTCCGTCAACTGCTCTGCCATGGGGTGTTCGTCCATCCTTGGTCAGGATACGTACGATGACCACTGTCAACGAATAGGGCCAACTTGTTGGTGGATGGGTAAGTCGAATTTAAATTATTTCCCAATATTCATAACATTACAGTCGCCTTTTTATTGCGCAATCGTTATTTATTTCCAAAAAATTCCGAGAGCACCTTCTCTTTATTCATTTTTTTTTTTTTCAAATAACGAGTACAAATAATTAATAAATTCGATTTAGGGATAACAGTTGCGTACATACTGTTTTTAATTATTCGTATTGGTTGCTCGGTAGAACTGCAATTAAATTTTTCCGGCTTTAACGATGCATTAGCCTAGTTCAAACATCCGAGGACCCAACCCTATGCTCACGCGCCTGAGCGCGCGAAAAGCGAGCGCTCTGATCGATCAGTGTTTTTCCTTAATAATTCAAAAACAAAGCCCCGCACAACATTTTTGCAAAGGAAATTGTTACTTAGAATCATCTCCGCTACCCCCCATTTCCGGCTCCTACACCAGTTACGGGCCACCCTGTATATCCTACATATGGTTTTTGGTCGGTCCATAATTTAGCCGGAATTTTCTCGTTTAATATTTTTATCGGACACCTGTTCCTGATGTAGGCCGCCGTGATGGCGGTTTCGGCCCACAAGCTCATTGGCAGCTTTGCCTGTTGCATCATGCAGCGGGCCATCTCGACGAGCGTTCTGTTTGCGCGCTCGGCTACTCCGTTCTGCTGAGGTGAGTACTCTACGCTCAGCTGTCTGCTTATACCTTCGTTCTCTAAAATTTGAATGAATTCCTTGGATAAATACTCCTTGGTGTTATCCGTTCGCAATCGTTTGATGTAGCATCCTGTTTCCTTTTCTTCCCGGCGTTTGTAATTTTTGAAAGCTGTCAGTATATCGGACCTGTTGCATAACATAACTACGTCGATATATTTTGTGTGATCATCGATGAAGGTGACGAAATATTTCACTCCTCCAAGTGACTGTACATTGAAAAGTCCACATATAGGGTGTCCCATTATTGGTGTAAGAACCGGAAATGGGGGGGGGGGGGGGGTAGCTGAGATTATTCTGAACAACAATTTCCTTTGCAAAAATTTCGGATGGAGCTTCGTTTTTGAATTATTAAAAAAAACACTGACCATTCACAGCGCGAGCTTTTCGCGCGCTCAGCGGCGTGACTATGGCCCGGATTGCCTGGTCCGAGCGCGGCCGAAACACCCCGTCGGCAGAGCAGGAAGCGTTAAACACAAATAATATCGAATAAGCAATAAACGAAAATTCAGGACAACGTGAATTGAATCGTACTTCCAGAATAAGAAAAATAACCTAATTACTTGATATTTCGGTAGAACGTATTAACCGAGGATGCGTAATAGGGATGTATGAGAACCCGATATTACGTGCTTGGGCAGGCTTGGAATAAATCGGGTGGGCTTGGGCGGGCGTCCAATACATCCGTGCAGTCTGGTAGCCTGACTTTTTCGGGTTCGGTCGGGCTCAATCGGGTCGATTCGGACAAGCTCCCACGGATCGCGGCCCACGACGCAACTCTCATGTACTTGTTAATACTTGCAATAAGCATGTGCAAAATCTGATTTATATGGAATTTGAAATAAGATAATTTTTATTATGTGGAAAAATAATACTTGTAATGAATTTATTTGAATATGAAATTCATTCCATGTCACCTGCATGTTTATTTTATACAAAATAAATGAGTTGAAGTTTTACTTTAACGGAATTGGAAAATCCATTCTATCAATAGATTGATTATTTTATATTACAGTTCTAAATACATAGAGATGCATAGGGATTGGATGTTTAACAGTAATGAAAATATGTAACCAACTTTTGATATGATAACTTCTTCATTTTAAATGATATCTAAGAAGCACAGTTTCATCATCAGAGTTCCATTTAAGAATAACAAATCACGCAGCGACAGGATGCACTTCGCACATAACGTAAACAATCGAAGGAATGTGATACATGAATTCCATCGTCTTGTCGACCCTTCCATACATTGTCACGTTAAATGTTTACGTTATTTTCTCGTCTACGAATCGACAATGCATGGTTCGGGATTCAAAATTAGTCTTCCGTCAATCGCAGTCATAGCAAGAGCTAAGAAGCAATTTCTTTTTTACTTTTATCTTTTTTACCGTTTACATTTCACCTATTACTTATTGTATTCTACTGTTTAAAATTATTAGTTATTATATTTTTAAGTTCTTTTTTTTTATATTATTTTTCTTATTATATTAACGTTACTGCTTACAAAAAAAGTCATATAACAGTACGGAAAACATTGCCGTCACGTCTGTTAGTGGTAGTGAAAGGGCAGTGGAAGTGAACCGCAGAAAACGTGGTGTTTGGCAGCATTTTGAAAAAATAGATCAGGATGGGGCACGGTGCAAATATTGCATGAAGCAATTTAAAACAAAATATTGTAATACAAGTTGACAGCAAAGACACATGAAATGTGTACATAGAGCAATAATGAATTCAGTTTCTGTAACTGAAGCGGGAACTAGTGCAGTGCATGATTTACATTTTCATTACATTACATTACAATTTTACAAACATTTACATTAAATTTAAATATTGACCAAAAAGTCGAGATTTCCTAACAAATTACAATTAAAATGCCTCCTAAACTAATGATTTTTTTACACAAATAGGTTAATCTATGTAAATATTTACATTTTCTGTGTTGATAATTCTTGCTGTCATACGACATTATCACATTAAAATCATAATATTGACCAGAAAGTCGAGATTTCCTAACAAATTACAATTCAAATATCTCCTAAACTAACGATTTTTTTTACACAAATAGGTTAATACTTTTTTGTAAAGAATATGAAGGAGCATCAGTTGATGCAATAAAAAATGTATGATTCCATTTAAAAAAACGTTAATGACCTTAATATGTCCTTTACACGTCCACCTATGAAGAAAAAATGTACCATCAGAATGTACCCCCCCTCGAAACCATTTAACTTTATGTGAAACATTATTTGGTATGTGTAATAATAATGACGTAAATCTAGATGGTAAAATGTGGTGACCCACCTTGTATATATATATAATATCTTTTTTTTTATCAGAGCGGGGGGGGGGGATCGTCAGAATATTTGTTTCTCTGTAAATAAGAGATTTTTATATTACGACCAATATTACTATTTACAATATATACATTATTTACAGTTACCTGTAAATAAGAGAAACGACAATTGAGGTCGATTATTCGTCTCTCTCTTCACCGCTCCGATTTCTCTATATTATTTCTACGGATTAATTCTCTTTCTGTCTTCTATTCCCAGCACGTGTTCTGCTTTATTATTCTTCTGTCCCTCTCTCTCTATCTCCCTCTACCTAGCTGTCGATGGGTTTTGTTTAATCCTCGGCGAGGCATCTAGCCGGTGTCATACTGGCGCGCGTACGATATATACTATATATATATATATATATATATATATATATATATATATATATATATATATATTGTTACAGAAATCGTGATACAACAAATGTGATTATATTACGGGAACTCAAAACAATAATACAGCTACGACTCTTCGCCTCTTAGCCTCTACGATCAACCTCTCGCGTCGAGCGCTAGATTAAGAATGCCTCCTCGCGCCCCTCTCCGATCGGTTGACCTTCCAACGTCGGCGTGTCGGTCGGTTCACGCTCGCCGTCTTGAGGTTTCATGTTAACACGGCCTCTCCTGACAGCGGCGCGTCCTCGCCCGCTTCTGTTTCCTGTTGCGGCGTGGAGACATCGGTGATATGCGATGGGCCTGCAACGGCTTCATTATCGGCTGAAATGCAATTGTTCACATCAGCTAAACACCCACAACTCAAATCAGACTTCGTGGTACAGTTACACAAGCAGAGCCCGCGGGATGCTTCAAAGGCAGAGCCCTCGGGTTACCTCAATAAAACACTGGGACCAAGTCCCTATCTCAGAGACAGAGCCCTCAGGATGTCTCATCAATTACGCCACCGGAGTAGAGCCCTCGGGATACTCCGGAGACAGAGCCCTCAGGATGCCTTAGGCCCACTGACAACAAGCGGAATCTTTGGGGTGTTTCAACGACAAAATTTAATCTCATTTTACACATACTTACATTCGAAGAAGGATGCGCACACTTCCGGTGTCCATTCACCACGCCACAGTGTCATATACTCAGCCGCTGCTTGCGTAACTTTTCCATATGACCCAGGTAGCAGCTTTAGCTCGTACCGTCCATGCGGTAACACCCTCATGACCTTATATGGTCCTTTCATCCCTGAGTCTAATTTGCCCATCGATTGACTACTTTTGAGCACAAAAACTACATCATCCTTCTGAAAAGGATTGGGTCTTTTTCGCCCCTTATTCACACGCGCGTCCTGCCTAGTGCGATTTTGATTTAGCGAGCATGAGGCGCGCCGCCGTGCTAGCTCACGGAATGACTCCCGGTTCGGACTTGTTCCTTCCAAAGCCACTTCTCGCACTATGGAGCGTATGATGGGCGTTGCAGCCTCGTTACCCGTTAACAAATTCAAAGGCGAAAACCGGGTCGACCCTTGCCTAGTGATGTTCAAGGTGAGCTGTAATTTCCACAAAACGTCAGACCACCTTTCTTGTCGAAAATTAGTTTCCACACGGATCATGTTCAATACTGTCCTACAGTATCGCTCGACCTGGCCATTACTTTGGTGCATCGCCGGCGTAATTAAATACAAACTGCTACCTATCTCTGTTACCCAGTCGGAAAATGAAGCGCTCTTGTACATTCGCCCCCTATCAGCCACGATCAGCTTTGGCGTGCAAAACAAAGAAATAGCATTTTGGAAGACGCGCTTTAACTCGGTGGTGTCCTGCTTATAAATTGGGTATAGCAAGCAATACTTGGTGAAGGCGTCTATAATGAGGATAATAAATTTAAATCCACCCGAATCGGGGAGTGGCCCTAAAACATCGCTATGTACTGTCTCGAAAGGTTTATCGGGCTTATTCCATGACTCAATTGGCTGCAGCGGCTGTCTGGGACGCTTCTTATGAGACAAGCACACAATACAATGCTGTACATATTTCTGAACGAATTGCCTGAGGCCAGGGAACCAAAAATGTTTCAGAATTAAGTTAGTCGTTTTGTCCGTGCCAATGTGCCGGTGCTCATCATGAAAAATACGCAGTAAGTTAAGACGGTGACCTTTAGGTATGTAACACAGCAGACGCGGCTCTCCGCCTGCCTGATTGAACTTGTAATGCAAAACGTCATTGTGCTTCAGGTATCGAGTGGAATCCAGTTCACAGTCGTTTAGTTTCTGCAACAAATCTAGGGTTTCTTTGTCAGCGGCCTGTGCGACTTGTACCCAGTTATGCGGCTTCCGAATTTCACAGATATTTACGGGGTTACGACTCAAGTAGTCAGCGTGAGGCAGCACGGTGCCCTTGCGATATTCAAGCTCAAAATCATAATCCTGCAAATATATCTACCACCGGGCCACCCTTGGCAGCAGATCTTTCTTGCGCTGGGTGAGCTTCAAAGCATTACAGTCCGTTATAACTTTGAAGTGTAGGCCGATGAGGTAATGCCGGAAATGTTGCAATGCCTTAACAACGGCCAGCGTTTCCAACTCATACGAATGGTAACGCGGCTCCGCTCCCTGTGTAGCCTTACTGAAGTATCCGATGACACGCTTTCGCCCGTCCTTGTGCATCTGAAACAATACGGCCCCGCACCCTTGCGCGGAGGCATCGGTATGCACTTCGGTCGGTAAGGAGGGATCAAAAATATCTAAGACCGGTTCGTTAGTTAAGTGGGTTATGATATCCTGGCGAGCACTCTCCTGCTCGTCTCTCCACCTAAATTCGATGCCCCTACGCAGAAGTATCGCTATACAGGCAGTTTTAGCTGAGTAGCCCGGGATATAACGCCTAAAGTATCCGGCCTGTCCCAATAGCTGCCGAACCTGCTTAATGTTGGTAGGAACTGGTGACTCGATCAGTGCTTCAATCTTGCGAGCACTCGGCCTAACCTGACCGTTGCTAATTGTCCTCATGAAGAGTTTGTAGACCTTCCTCCTCCGTGATACTGGGTATCAGAACATCGTCGATGTAGCAGAAAGCCCGCTCCGATCCGAGGAAAGGACGCAGTGTTTTCGATATTATACGTTGGTAAACAACCGGTGCGTTCGCTAAGCCATAAGGCATTTTTAGATACTCGTAATGGCCTTCTGGCGTAACGAAGGCGGTCTTACTAATCGACTCATCATCCATTCGGATCTGGTGGAAGCCGGTAGCCGTGTCAAGGCTTGTAAAGTAGACACTCCTTCCTAAACGGTCGATAAGGTCGACTATCAAAGGGGATAGTGATCCGTTACCGTATTTGCATTTAACGCCCTATAGTCCACGCACATCCTATCGCTGTCGTCCTTCTTCTTGACCAGGAGCATCGGACTCGAATACTGCATCCGACTCTGATTCTCTTATGACTCCCTTAGCAAGAAGGTCACTGATAATTTCCATCACACGTAGCTTTTCTTCGTGGGATAGCTTGTAAGGTCGATACGAGACAGGGGTATCATTGCTGAGCCGAATGTGCATAGTCCCAGTAGCAACCGAAGTGTTGGCAGTACCGACAATCAGGTACTCGGAGAATTCATTAACGACGGACAACAATCGTTCCCTTTGGCTGCCCTGCAAATGCGTATCTATTGGCAGCTGCGTGTCCAGCTTGACAGTCCACACGTTCTCTATCCGAGTAAGTCGCTGTTCACCCCTAGTTCGTGTGTAAGTAACACCGTCCCGGTTCAAGACATCGGTGCCTATGATAACCGGTGTGTTCATATAACAATTGGCTACCACGTAGAAATCGACCTCCAATGTTATCTCGGGGAATTCAACCGTCAGTGTGGTATAATAACATGACTCCACATCCTGGCTACCAATGCCGCGCAAAATTCGAAATGAGGGTACCCTACTGCACTGAAAATGTTTAACGACCGATTCAGAAATTAGGGAGATAGTCGAGCCGCTGTCAATAAGAACATCGACAGGAACGCCTTGTATAACTGCGGTCGTTATGTCGTCTTTCCTACGATCGTCAAAAGTTTCGCGACAGAAATTGACGTTGGGTTTACCGCGCGATTCGGCCCGTCGCTTAGCGAAGCAGTCTACAACCGTGTGCCCCAACTTTTTACAAAAAGAACAGGATCTCTGTCTTTGCGTCTGAGTATTTAGGATTGGCGCCTCGGGCCCCGCGGGAGTGGTTCGAGAAGCGTTACTAGGGTCCGAGGGAGTTGTACCTCCAAACCTCATTCGCTTGGCGCAATTGTACTGTTTATGCCCGTACCGACCGTACGAAAAACATTTACTCCCAGAATCGCGTTCACGTTTGCGCGGTATCTGGGGCTCTGAATTACGGCTTGCCGTTCCACGTGGCCGCGCACCGATTGACGTCACGCACGTTGGTTTGATATAACTAGAAAAGAAATTCACTATTTCGCAGGGCGTTAATCTCGCATTCGTGGCGGCAGCCCGAATTTAGGGTTCGGTTATGCCTCGTATAATTATAGCTACGATTAGTTCGTCACTTAAGCCAGTCACAATCCGCAAACGGAGTAGCGATCGGCGTGCATACTCCGCGTAAGTGGGGTAATGATCCGAATCGACCTTCATGACATCAAACAAAATATTTGCAACATCAATCCTTCGCGGGCATAATGCCGCAAATTCCTTCTTAAAGCTCGGCCAGCTGCGATCGTTAGTTACCCATTCATTTAGCCATGATCGCGCTTCTCCTTTAAGGCAGTTGCCGATACGCGATAGACATTCCCTACTGTCCCATTTATTCAAGACACGAACATCGTCTACCTCGTTGCACCACACTTCAAAATCGTTAAATTCCGGATCAAAATTAGAAACGTAGACGTGCTCCGACCTTACCGGAATGGAGCTGATGGCACTCACAATTCTGTCCGTCATATCGCCTACTGCATCCAAGCGAGGTGGCAAATCCTGACATGCCTGCACTGGCGTATTCACACCCGCAGCGTCAGAGGCAGTCGCATGTGCAACCGGCGTTGCAACAGTCGGGGGAGGCGGTGCGCGTGGCAAACTGCCCCCGCCAGCATCCTTGTTGGAGCTCCTGCGATCCGGGCTGTCCTCCAGTGCAGTCAAACTATCTAAAATCGCTTGCAGCTGACGTTCCATACCTGAACGAGTCGCACTTACACGAGGTTTCCTTACCCTTGTTATAACGGATAAGGAGGTCTTGCCGGAAACTTATTCGCACGTCAAAACGTTGCCACAAGTTGGCCTAAATACTGGGTTTGGTCTAGTGCAACCTAGCCGGAATCAAGACAAATCAGAATACCAAGTCAGTAATGAACAGGGCCACGGAGAACTATCCCACTTCTGATGTTACAGAAATCGTGATACAACAAATGTGATTATGTTACGGGAACTCAAAACAATAATACAGCTACGACTCTTCGCCTTTTAGCCTCTACGATCAACCTCTCGTGTCGAGCGCTCGATTAAGAATGCCTCCTCGCGCCCCTCTCCGATCGGTTGACCTTCCAACGTCGGCGTATCAGTCGGTTCACGCTCGCCGTCTTGAGGTTTCATGTTAACAATATATATACAGGTCACCTGAATAATTTCTACATTTATTGAGATAAGAAGAAATGTTTCAGACGAAAGTTGTTTGGTTTCGAGGGGCTCATTACGTGGTGTACAATACTTTTCTTCAGGTGGAGGCGCTTAGGAGATTTGAAGGTCAACTTAGGTTTTTTAAATGGGACAACATATTTTTGAAGACCTACGATTATAGCCCTTATCGAGACAATTCCAACGACTATAGTCATTCCAGGTGATTCAAGGTCATAAACGTTGGATTGGAAGATCTGAACATCGAAAATGGCCATTGCGATTGCCAGACCTAACGCCATTGGATTTTTTTTCCAAACAAAGTGCTTAAATCCGAAATAATCTGCTACAGGAGATACTCAAAATGATGACCAGCCACAGAAAGACAACGTCTGAAGCGTTCGCCCACTGATTGCGTTAAGCAGTAAAGTGTGTAACCGTTGTTCTCGCCCACGGAATTTTCCTTGGCGATGGTTACATAATTTAGTTAGATTCTAGTATTCCTAAATTAATTAACCGTACGTCGATTGAAGTCGATAAACGCAATTTAACTATTTAGAGTGTCAGACGATGGAATTTATTAGATGGAGGGATTCGGGCCTCCAGGTACGGGACAGCGGGGAGTTCTGATCGGTTGTTGAAGTGAGTTGGAAACAATTTATGATGTAAACGTAATATATTCTGGTGAAAATCGGGTTAACAAAATTTACATTCGGCTGGTCACTAAGTCTGGTAAATGTAGAAGAATTTCATGCGTTCGTACATGTTTGATTACGTTTCGTACAGTCTTCCCGCGTACGCGAATGTAAGTGTTTGTGTTTTATATAGTTTCATATGGAATAACACGAAACGCTTTTATTTAATAAATGGCTAGTATACATATTAAAGAGAATATTAAATTCACAACCGAAACACAAGAAAAATACTTTAAAAAGATACGTTGCGGAAAGCATTGAACTACGCCACACAAACCTAGAGCACGAGCGAGGCAGCACCGCCACGTGCACCGTTAACATGGCCGCGCTATGGAAGATGATGGCGGGACATATGAATCCTCAACACCCTCCCTTGCTCTCGACGTCATCTTCATGCCAGTAAGGCATCGCAAAATCACAGACGACGCCAATGGCTTAGTGAGAAGGTCTGCTACCTGATTTTCCGACGGCACGTACGTGACATCAACGTTACCAGCCTCTTGCTCCTGTCGAACGCGGTGAAAACAAACACCGATGTGTTTCGTCCTACTATGGAATTCCTGGTTCTTTGACATCGCTATCGCTGCTTGATTGTCCACTTTCAGCTCGGTTGGTTTCGTCTGCTTTAACCCAAACGACTCCAAAAACGGTCGCAGCCACAGGAGTTCCTTCAGCGCCTCCGACACTGACATATACTCAGCCTCTGATGACGAAAGAGCGGTAACTCGCTGCAGACTCGATGACCATGCAATTGGTCCACCACAAAGCATGAATACGTATCCAGACGTTGATTTTCTTTCCTCAACGTCACCAGCGTAGTCCGAATCACAATACCCACTCAAAACATCTGACGACTCCCTACAGTAGCATATCGAGAGATCAGCCGTACCTCTGAGGTACTTCATAACTCGTTTCACGGCTTTCCAATGACATTCCTGTGGATTACTCGAACATCGAGCGAGCATGTTTACAGCGAATGCAATATCCGGTCTTGATATTATAGCGTAGCGATATAATTCAAACAGCCAACTGCCTCTCGATATGGAAAGCGCTTTTCCAGAACCGGTTCCTCCCCCCTCGTCAACCTGACAGAAGGATCCATCGGAGACACTACAGGCTTGCATTCTTCCATTCCAAAACGCTGCAACATACGAGAAATGTATCCCCGCTGATTGATGCAAAGTATCCCTTTCCTGCGGTTACGAGTCACCTCTATGCCAACATAACATGATGGTGCATGACACACGACTTCGAACTCTGACACCAGTGAGGAGACGAAACCATCTAGCACGTCCTTTCGGCTGCACGCGATAAGTCCATCGTCAACATACAGGCACAGAATCATCCAACCATCCGAATTGGCACCTCTCGTGAAAACACATGGATCCGATTCCGACCGTACCAGCCCATGAGAAGCTACAAAATCGTTAAATCTAGTGTTCCAATTTCTGGGTTACTGCTTGAGTCCATAAAGACCCTTTTTCAGTCGACAAACATGGTCTGATCCATCTTCATAGCCCTCTGGCTGCTGCATATAGATCTCTTCCTCAAGAGAACTGTTAAGGAAGGCCGTCTTCACATCAAATTGCACCAGTTCCATATCGTATTTAGCCACTGTAGCTAATACAGCTCTTACGGATTCGTAGCGTACTACAGGTGAAAACGTTTCAAAGTAGTCGATACCCCGAGTTTGACTGAACCCTCGAGCAACCAACCGGGCCTTGTAGCGCTCGATCGTACCATCTGGTTGCAACTTTGACTTAAACACCCAGCGACATGACACTACCGGCTGCCCCCTTGGCAACTTCTTGAGCTCCCATGTCTGGTTTTTGAGAAGTGACTCCATCTCATCGTCCATCGCCCTCTTCCAGAGAGCCGAATCGTCTCTTGAAATCGCATCTTCGTACGACACTGGGTCCAGTGAAACCTTCATCAAGGCTACGTGAGCTGACTTATTCGATCTGTCTCGCAACACTCGATCCGTTGGAGGGATCATCTTCTTCTTTGATGTAGGAGGTTGTCCCCTCTGTTTCTGTGATTCCGGCGATAACGAACATTTGGAAGGATCCTCTTCTGCATCTGCAAACTCGTCATCAGACTTTGTAACGGCATCGCTATCCTCTTGATGCAATTCTTCAACAACCGGCTCCTCCACCCTTTCTTCCTCAAAAGGTATAGGAAAAAGGACTTGATCCATTGTATCCGTTACTTCCTCGATCTGTACGTCCGCGACTCTTTCAACGACTCCTTTCTCGGGATTAAACACTCGATATATATTGTCGGTATGACGATCATATCCAACAAATATCGCCTTCCTTGCCTTAGGATCCATTTTACGCCTCATGGAATCGGGAATACGTACGAACGCCTTTGCGCCAAAAACTCGCAGATGTGAAACATTTGGTTTCTTCCCAAACCATTCACTATATGGAGTCGTATTCATAATTCCTCGATTGGGCACACGATTGCGAAGATACGCTGCCGTTCCGACGGCTTCTGTCCAAAGCAAATAGCGACTTGCCTTCGAGAGATCAGTATTAAAAAGCATTGCCCGAGCAGTATCACACAGTGTACGGTTTTCTCTTTCTGCCATACCATTGCACTGCTTTACATTCGGTGGCGACAACTCGTGAACAATATTCATTGATTTGAGGACATCCTTTACTTTCTCATTTACATATTCCGTCCCGTTATCCGTCCTCAGTGAAATAGCCTTCCTTCCAGTCTCTCTCTCCGCCTCTAAAAAAAAAACTGTTTTAGAATGCCTGAGACTTCATCTTTTATTTTCAAAAAGAACACTCTACGATAACCGGACGCTTCGTCCTTCAATGTTAGAAAATACTTGCATTTATTCCACGATGCCACCCCCACGTGATACACATCTGAATGAAATCGTTGACCAGGCAAACACTTACGCTTCTCTCGAGAGGGATGCGGGCTAATCGTCTGTTTTCCATAATGACAGGAGTCACAACCGATCCTTTTTGAAGGAATTACCTCAAGACCACCGACGAGATTACCATCTGCCATTGCCCGTATCACATTGTCGCTAACATGGCCAAGACGCTGATGCCATAATGCAATTGACCGAGCCATCCTTGCAGATGTTGATGGTGCTACAACGCGAATAAATGGCGCATACTGATTTCCAGTTCTCCTACCACCAAGAATTGTTTTCTGTCCGTCGAGCAATCTCATAATTCCGTTTCCATGGTAGAATCCGTAACCTTTCATTTTCTCCATAAACACGGTTGAGAATAGTGATTCGTTACTCATGTTTTCACAGTAATATACAGATTCCCATATTCGTTTCTCCCAAGTTTTACCGTCAATTGACTTCTCAATTTTAATGTCGCCAACGTGGGTTGCCTTCAACGTATTACCATCGGCAGCATTCAGCACAAGCGGCGTAACAAGCTTCCGAAGTGAAGAAAACCATTCAATATTACCACTAAGATGAACACTTGCACCAGAATCCGCAATGATGCCGTTGCCACTGCTCAATTCAAATGCAGAAGATGCCGATAATCCACTTGCAGTTTTCGCATCCTTCGATTCTTTTGCTCCTTTCCGTGGCGCACATTTTTCCGAATTCTCGGATTTTAACCAGCAATCACGTTGAATGTGTCCACCCTTACCGCAATTACGACACTTGCCTTTAAACTTTTTCTTAGCCGTCTTCGTTGTTTGACCGTCCGTTAACTTTACTTGCAATTTATATGCTTCGTTTGATACGTCATCCGGTCGTCCTACAATATTTCTTTCGACATTAGCAAGTTTTTCCAAGAAAGGCTCCAGCTGTGTTCCTTCCGATAAAAGGGACCAGCTTGTAATAAAACTATCAAATTCTTTCGGTAAACTTCCAAGGATTTTTGCCATTAAAAGTTTTTCATTAAGTTTGTTTCCGAAATGTTCCGATTCCAACGCTTCGATTTTTCGAGCGATAACTTTCAATCCCGCTACAAATGTGCCGACTGTATCGTCTGATTTCCACGAATATGTAAAAAACTCACGTAGCAATTCCAGTAGAACATTCAACGTTTTCGGTTCATAAACAGCCTTGATCCTCTTCATAATGTCCGCTGACGTCTCACAGTCACAAACCTGATCAAACGTTGTGTCGTCCAAAGTTGATCGAATAATTGAACGACCTTTGCTGTCTTTCACCTTCCAGTCATCAATATCTTTCGCATTCGCGATAATACCTTCTTGAGTTTTCACTTCATTTGGTTTTGCCAAGAATCCAGCCGCAATTTCCCAAATCCGATGACTTTCAAGAACGTCACGAATTTCAATTTTCCAACGACCATACGTTGTTTTCGTGAGCCTGGTTACTCGAATGTCTCTTAATATTCCTTCGTCGGTCATCTTGTCCACACTGTGCTATACACCGATACGTTATTGCCGTCTTTATTATTTTTATAACTTTAAATAACGCTCAGACGCTATTTTCCTTTGCACGTGCACGACCATAACCTCCAAGCGCCACGTGTTTCCACTCGCGAATACGTAAAGCACTAAGTCTCATAATCTGTTTGTGTTTTATATAGTTTCATATGGAATAACACGAAACGCTTTTATTTAATAAATGGCTAGTATACATATTAAAGAGAATATTAAATTCACAACCGAAACACAAGAAAAATACTTTAAAAAGATACGTTGCGGAAAGCATTGAACTACGCCACACAAACCTAGAGCACAAGCGAGGCAGCACCGCCACGTGCACCGTTAACATGGCCGCGCTATGGAAGATGATGGCGGGACATATGAATCCACAACAGTAAGTGTCTTAGTCCTTTCTCCTGTCACGCGTGCGTGCGTGATATTTCTATCGTTGTATCACAGAGGCTGGCTTCGCAGCAATCAAACAAAACAGAACGCATTCGTCGCACAAAAACAAAAAAAAAACGAACGAAAACGGAAGATTGAATTAATTAAAGGAAACAACTGATTTTGGCGATTTCATACACGAACAAAACGGAATATTCTTGTGAAGTTGAAAATAACGCGAGCACTCTATACACAAAGTAAAAATAAATGAAAATTTGAACCCCTCAAATTAACTGCCTTTGTTTCGGCGACGTCGCGTGTGACAACGCGGAATGTTCTTCTACCTAAATACTAACGGAAACTAAGATCACTAAGACGGAGAACATAAACTGAGACGAAAGTCTTGGAATGTGTGAGGAACTTAAAATTAGTACTTTCAGATTAAGAAAAAAAAAGAGAATAGGCTCTGACATATGTCCACGCACTCGCGATTGCACCACTAACTTTTGTTTTCACGGAGTCACTCGCTGGTACTGCGGTCCGCTTGCGGGGGCTCAATAAGCGCGTCCTCCATCTCCTGGGCCAGCTTGAGGAGTCCCAGCGGATCCTGCGGGTTGAGTGGTGGTATGTCAATCAGCGGGTCGTCCTCTTGGTTCGGGCTGGACTCTTCCATGCTTATTTCTTCCCACGACATTTCTTCCTCACTCTCCTTCGGTGGACTCGGAGGTAGCGGAATTTCCTCAACTGGTATTCCCAGTTCTTTGCACGCCTCTTTCAAATCCATCTTCTGGTCGCGGTTCACCAGGGAGTCCGGACGGCTCTTGCCGGGGGGTTGGGTGCTCCCTGGACCTCCCCGAGGTGTCTGCGTGCGGGCCTATACCCGCTTGGCCGTGGCCTGCGTGGCCTTCCCTGGCTGGTACCTCCCCTTCGAGGCTCCTTTCCACTGATGCGGCTCCCTGGTCTGCAGCGTCGCGGTGGCCGGATCGTGATATTTCAAATCCATCCCGGTCTGCGTGGGCCTGGACACCATGGCCCATGCTGTGTATGTCTGCACACCGACATCCTTCTTGCCGTCCATTTGGAGAGTTTAACCTTCCTTCTTACTGAGAGCTCGCTCGTGATGGTCTGATGTTTAGCGATCAGGGTTCTGATAATGAATTGCTCCCCAATGGCACGTACCGGTGGTTTATATACCTCCATCAGTAGTCGGTGGTGGGGTGTTTCTGGAATTCGTTCGCATTTGAAGGCAACTCGCGGCCTGGGTTTCGGTCGATTTCCGGCGCCATTTTTTGTTGTTGTTTGTACGGCCGTAAACATGAGGCGTGAAACGTGCCCCGGCTTACCCCGGATTGAGGATTACGTAGTTTGAAGGTAGCTGGCCCCTTTTTCTTCATTATCTCATACGGACCTTCATATAAGTGGAAAAATTTCGCGATTTCCCGATCCGCCGCATTGGATACTGGATTCGATTTTATTAGTACCAGATCACCGATGTTGTATTGCACTGCTACCTTCCCCGCATTGGCTCGTTCGCGGCGTTTAGACTCCTTTCGATTCATGTTCTGAGACGCGAATCTCAATTTGATGTTTAAAGGTTCGGTATCGTTGCTTGCAGGACCGGTCAAGCACGGAAACCATTTTGCCCACGGTCGTTCAGGTATCTTGTTCAAGAACAATTCTGTAGGGGTGAAGCCGGTGGTATCATGAATTACTTCGTTACAGCAGGTTTCGATGACATCTACCCATTTGGCCCAGGATGCGTGGGCGGAAGACGCCAAGGTGCGAAAGATCCTCCCGATCTCCCGGTTGACCCGTTCGACTGGGTTACTCTGTGGATGCCGGATGGAGGAGAGGATGTGGTGGATTCCCTCTTCCCGTAGCGCGCGCGTCCACCTTTTCGAAGTGAATTGCGTTCCGTGATCCGTAATGATTCCTTTTGGCTTACCGTACTGCGGAATGTACTTGTTAAAAATGCGCGCGAGCGTGATTGTTGTTGTCGCGTTACGCATCGGATACAATTTCACAAACTTGGTGAAAAGTTCTTCTATTACCAGAATGTGTTTGACCCCGCCTCTCGAGGTCGGCAACGGACCGTAGTAATCGATGGAAAGTAAATCCAATGGGTTTTTTGGAATTATGCTCTGCATATCAGAATGCATCGCCCACGTAAGGATCTGGACCCTTTGGCAGGTATCACAAGCAGATATTAGCTTTCGCGCGTATCTATGGAGCTTTGGCACATAGAAATACTCTGCCACTAATCGAATGGTCTTGTCTCGACCAAGGTGCGCGTATATTTCGTGGATCTCTATGATTAACCTTTCGCGTAATTCCGCTGGAATTACCGCCCTTTTTCTACCATTTCCATCGATATGACATAATATGCCGTCACACAAGCAATACCGTCCGAGGACAGTGCTGTTCGAATTTTCACATTTCTGAATGAACGATTTTAATTTAGCATCCCGATGCTGCCATCTATTAAGCTGTTTAAGAGCCGTTGTCAACTCTGTTGACATGGTGCGCGCGAGCGTCGCGAGAATTGGTATGCGAGTTTCTCGATTGTTTTTATCCGCGCTAACCGGGTCATGAATTCTACTCATCACATCGGCGGGAATATTTTCTTTTCCCGGACGATATTTGTTTCGGAACTGTAATCGCTCCAACAGTCAAAGGCTTGAAACACGCGAAAGTCGGCCGTGTTTATCATCGGGCCTTTGTCTCGCGCATCGAGGTTCGGCCTCGGTAACCCCCGCTCCCGACAATCGTTAGAAGATTAACGGTTTTCGGGTCGGACCGTTTGCGGCATCAGCCCCGTTCTTCATTCGAATCGCTACCGTTGTAATCGCTACATCGCTCGTTCGTGCAATTAATCGTATCGAAATAAACCAAGTCTTATATCTGTCGCTTTTGTCGCTTTTTTCCTACGTCGCCTGACTCCGGAGTATTCCTACCATCACGCTATAAGTCATCATCAGCTCGTGCGTGGGAGTACGATTGGAACCGTGTTTCGTCGACTCGCGCACATTTATCTGGTCCCTCGAGCCGGATTCTCTGGAGTGAAGGGACATCATCGGTTAGTCAGTGACCGTGACCATTATCAAAGTGTCAAGCAGTTACTCTGTCGTCATGGCAGCTCTCAACGAATTGGTGGCCAAGCAAAACCAAACCATGGGTTCCATTTCGTGGGCTCTATCCAACTTCAAAAAATTGGGTCAGGCCAAATTGACACGTGCCGTGGTCCAATCCCGAATCGCCTCCCTCAAGGAAAAGTTTGCCCAGTGCCAGGACCTGGATGCCAAAATCGTGTCGCTCAGCGATGACAAAACTGCGGAAACCTTGCCGTACATCCAGGACGACCGTTTCCTCGCATGTGAAACGGACTACGAGGAGGCTTTGGACTACATGTCAGAGGTACTCGCGAAGCTCTCAGCCGCTGAGAGGGCTGACGACCACAACGTGAGTTGCTTATCAGATTTTTCGTCCCGTCCGGTACAACCATTGCCGCGGATCAACCTGCCGACGTTCAACGGAGCTTTCGACCGCTGGGAAAGTTTTCGCGATCGTTTCCAATCGCTTATAATCGACAACCGAAACCTTAACAACGTCGATCGTATGCACTATCTCTGCTCAAGTCTATCGGGCGATGCAAGTAACGCGCTTAATCATCTCGTAATCACCGACGCGAATTTTTCCATCGCGTGGAACGTTCTCGTATCGAGGTACGAAAACAAACGTCGGTTAATTAACGGTCATTTGCAAACGCTGTTTTCGCTCCCGCTACTCACCTCAGAGACCTTCAAGGACCTTCAAACGTTACGCGATAAAGTAAATATGTCAATA
The DNA here is from genome assembly GCA_943735885.1 of Stelis phaeoptera. Lineage (NCBI taxonomy): Eukaryota > Metazoa > Arthropoda > Insecta > Hymenoptera > Megachilidae > Stelis > Stelis phaeoptera. The sequence goes on along the minus strand of OX030933.1, from coordinate 1,239,568 downwards.
CAAGCACTTCGAAATCTCAACCGTTCGGTCGAAACGTGGGACGATATCCTTGTTTTTCTCGTGTCGCAGAAACTTGACAAGTCGTCACGAAAGGCGTGGGAATTGCAATTAGGAGATGCTCTCCAATATCCGACGTATGTCGAGTTGGATAAATTCTTAGAATCACGTATTCGCGCACTCGAAGCGATTTCGCCGCCGAGAGTTGACAAGGCATCCGATCATTCGCCGAAAGCCAATCCAACCAAGTCTATCGCCTCGCATTCGACCACGGTTACCAAAATCTCGTGCACACTCTGCAAATCGCCGCATTCGCTTTATCAATGTCCCGCCTTTTTATCGTATACTCCGTCGCCACGTTTCGAATATATCAAGCGAGAAAACCGGTGTGTCAATTGTCTCGGCACCAAACATACGGTCAAACATTGTAAAAGCGTGCAGTCATGCAAGACGTGTCAGCAGCGGCACCACACGCTACTCCATTTTGCGGAGGCGCCGAAATCAATCACTAGCGAACCTGCTCGTACCACCGAATCGAAAGATGCCGAAACTGGCTCGGTCGTTAACGAGGTTGCGTCACATTTCGCGTCATGTGTCACCCCGCGACCGACGATATTGCTCGCCACCGCTCGCGTTCGCGTCTACTCGCCGCACGGGCGTTTCGTTTCCGCCCGCGCGCTTTTGAATCAAGGCTCGGCCGCCACGCTGATTTCTTCTAATCTCGCGCAATTACTCCGTCTCGCCAAAATCAACCACACCACGCGCGTCACTGGGGTGGGAGAATCGCAGTCGGTGTCGCATTCCGCCGTACAAATTCGGGTGACACCCGCCCACCGGGATGCACCCGCGTACTCGACTCTCGCGTACGTACTCCGCTCGTTGTCGAACTACGCGCCCAACCGTGTACACCCTCACGGCCGGTGGACGCACACTTCGGATCTGACCCTTGCCGACGATGACCCAACGAGTTCTGCTCCCATCGACTTAATTATCGGGGCTGATCTGTTCGGCCAGCTCATTCTCAACGGTGTCCGCAAGGGAAACGCGTTCGAGCCTGTCGCGCCGAATACCACACTGGGCTGGATATTAACCGGCCCGACCTCCGGATTACGATCCTCCCTTCCCGAGTCCGTGTCCGTTCATCACGGAACGGTCCTCCAGAATCTCGATCTCGACCTTCGTCGCTTTTGGGAAATTGAGGAACTCCCACACCGTTCAATCTGGAGTTCCGAGGAGCAGAGCTGTGAGGACCATTTCCTCGCCACCCACTATCGCACCATCGAGGGACGATACGTCGTTCGCTTGCCGTTTAAAATCGGCCCTCCGATCGATATCGGAGAATCTCGCTCCGCCGCGCTCTCATGTCTTTACCGAGCCGAGCGGCGTCTTTTGCGCGAACCGTTCCACGCGACCTTATATCGCGATTTTTTGGAAGAATATGAAAATCTCGGGCACATGGCCAAGATCCGCGGGCGCGAGGCGAGTGGTCCCCAAACGTACTACATTCCTCATCACGCAGTTTTCCGTGATAGCAGCCTTACTACACGACTCCGCGTGGTCTTCAACGCGTCCTGTCGTACGTCGAATGACACCTCACTTAATGATCATCTGCTTGTCGGACCGAAACTTCAAACTGACCTTGTTGCTATTCTGTTGCAATGGCGACAGTACCGGTATGTTTACACAGCCGATATCGCCAAAATGTATCGGCAAATCCTTGTTGATCCGCGGGAGGCAGATTTTCAACGCATCCTGTGGCGTTCGTAGCTCGCGGATCCCGTCGCCGAATATCGTTTACTCACCGTCACCTACGGCACCGCGTCCGCCCCGTTTCCAGCGCTTCGCGTTCTAGAACAATTGGCCGTCGACGAAGGATCGAACTTCCCACTCGCTGTTCCGGTGTTGCGGAACCAACGATACGTGGACGACTGCACCTTCGGCGCGGAGAGTCCGGAGCTCGCGCGCGCGATCCGGAATCAATTAATTTCTCTTTTAAAGAAGGGTGGCTTCACCCTGCGCAAATGGGCAAGTAATTGTTCCGAGCTGTTATCCGATCTCGATCCTTCCGATCACTGGCTAGCGTGCGATAAGGACCTCAACATCGTTGAATCGCTTAAAATCCTCGGTGTCTCGTGGAGTCCAAAAACCGATCAATTCAGGTTCCATGTCACACTACCGTCGAATCCAGGGGGAACGAAACGCGCAATCCTGTCGTGCATCGCGAAACTCTTCGACCCCTGGGGATGGGCGACTCCCGTAACCGTTGTCGCGAAGATTCTAATGCAACAATTATGGTTGCAAAAGTGCGATTGGGATGACCCGCTTCCGTCCGATCTTCTCGATCAGTGGCGTGACTACCACGAACAGCTCCCGCGGCTCGAATCCATCTCGATTCCCCGTTGGACGAATCACCGCTCTGACCTCGCTCACTGTGAGCTCCATGGCTTCTCCGACAGTTCAACTAAAGCGTACGCCGCCGCGGTCTACCTGCGTATAGTGCCCGGCGACGGGCCCGTCACCGTGTCGCTTCTCACCGCGAAGTCCAAGGTCGCGCCGGTTAAGACATTAAGCATCCCGCGTCTCGAACTCTCCGGAGCGTTACTTCTCGCACGCTTAGTCGCTTTCGTCCGTTCGGCTCTTCCATTCGATATTACGCAATGTTACTGTTGGACGGACTCAATGATCACGTTATCATGGATTAAACAGTCGCCGACACAGTGGAAGATATTCGTCGCGAATCGAGTGTCCGAAGTGCAGACTCTCCTGCCCACCGCAATTTGGCGCCACGTTCCCACGGACGCCAACCCCGCTGATTGCGCCTCGCGTGGCATAAGCGCCGCGCATCTCGTCCATTGTCCTCTTTGGTGGTCCGGGCCCACCTGGCTCACCAGCTCGCCCGAGAATTGGCCGGACTCACGCTCGGGCGCCCTCGACCTCGACCTTGCAGCAGAACGACGTCTCGTCGTTCACACTGCTATCGCCCGTGCTCAGGACTCCTGGGATCTCGCTACGCGGTATTCCTCCTGGCCGACGCTTCTCCGCGTTACCGCGTACATTCTTCGCTTTGTGCAAAATATTCGTTCTCGCCGCGCGCCGAATTCCGCACCCCCGTCTGGTCCGCCTCCATCTTTCGCGATATCACCGCAGGACGTGCGGCTCGCCAAGATTTTTTGGTTAAAGGTCATTCAGTCCGAAACGTTTGCGCAGGAGATTCTCGACCTCTCACGCCTTAGGCGCGTATCCAAAACAAGCTCGCTCCTGGCGCTGACCCCCTACCTGGACGGCGACGGCCTCATACGCGTCGGAGGTCGACTCGAAGAGTCCCATCTCCCTGCATCTACCAAGCATCCCATTGTCCTTAAATCACATCCTCTCGTATCGCGCATTGTATCGCACGCACATGAGACAACTCTTCATGGCGGGTCGTGAATCACCCTCGCTTACCTTCGCACTGAGCTGTGGATTCTGCGCGCGCGAACAGTCGTCCGAGCCGTCGTTAATCGGTGCGTGAAGTGTGCCCGTGAAAAGGCTGCGATGGCAGAGGAGCTCATGGGGAATCTTCCCGCGGTTCGAGTCACCGAATCTCTCCGCGCGTTCGAACATACTGGAGTCGATTACGCGGGTCCTATCCTCGTTCGAACGGCCCCCGGCCGCGGACATAAAACGCATAAAGCGTATATCGCGTTGTTCGTCTGTATGACCACGAAGGCGTTGCACCTCGACCTCGTTAGCGACTATAGCCCGGCTGCATTTCTCGCGTGCTTCAGCCATTTTGTTTCGCGCCGCGGACTTCCGCACAGCATGTACTCCGACAACGGTACCACCTTTCAAGGAGCCGATCGCGAATTATCTGCCACATCCACGCCGCTCTTCGCGATTCAAACTTTTTGAACCGACTTTCGATCGACAATATTACGTGGCACTTCCTACCTCCTGCGGCCGCCCACTTCGGGGGCCTTTGGGAGGCCGGAGTCCGCAGCGTCAAATATCATTTGAAACGATGTATCGGAGCTCACACGCTCACCTACGAAGAATTGAGCACGCTTCTTTGCCGCGTCGAAGCTTGTTTAAATTCGCGACCGATCGTGTCCACCTCCGAAAATTTAGACGATTTCAGTACGTTGACCCCCGGTCATTTTCTTATTGGGGCGTATCTCGTTGCGATCCCCGAACCAAGCGTTCTTACTATAGCGGAAAATCGACTGTCGCGTTGGCAGTTGGTGCAGCGACTGACGGAGGGTTTTTGGAGGTTCGGGTGAGCGATTACTTGCATACGCTCCAACAACGCCCGAAATGGCGTATAGCGCAAAAACTCGCCACTGTAGGCCGAATTGTTTTGTTGCGGAACCCTCTCGCGCCGCCCAGCCGTTGGGAACTCGGCCGAATTATCGCGTGCCATCCCGGAGAGGATGGCCTGATCCGCGTTGTCACCGTCCGCACCGCTCACTCGGAATACAAGCGACCGATTACCAAGATCTGCTTCCTCCCGGTCGATATCAATGAGGAAACTGATCAAGAACCCGGCAAGGCGGGCGGCGCTTAATCGTTGTCACGACCTTTTTTGTAAATAGTTTTGCGTGTAAATAGTGCGATTAGTGAGTAGTGCATCGAACTGTATAATTTATGTTCCTAGGTTAAGTTCACTAGTGTAAGTTTAGCACGTAAGTTTTCCGTAGTCTTATTGATCTCGTCCGTTGTTCGCGCTTCGACGGTGACCGGTTATTCGAGAGGCTATGTCATATCGCGTCTCCTGCATCTGCGTCGTTTGTCGAATTGAATGCACTCATTCAAGGCGGGCGGTGTGTTTCGGAACTATAATCGCTCCAACAGTCAAAGGCTTGAAACACGCGAAAGTCGGCTGTGTTTATCATCGGGCCTTTGTCTCGCGCGTCGAGGTTCGGCCTCGGTAACCCCCGCTCCCGACAATCGTTAGAAGATTAACGGTTTTCGGGTCGAACCGTTTGCGGCATCAGCCCCGTTCTTCACTCGAATCGCTACCGTTGTAATCGCTACATCGCTCATTCGTGCAATTAATCGTATCGAAATAAACCAAGTCTTATATCTGTCGCTTTTGTCGCTTTTTTCCTACGTCGCCTGACTCCGGAGTATTCCTACCATCACGCTATAAGTCATCATCAGCTCGTGCGTGAGAGTACGATTGGAACCGTGTTTCGTCGACTCGCGCACAATATTTAATTTCGACGTTGTAATCCTGTATCGATAAAATCCATCGCGTGAGACGCTGATTCAATAATTTACTATACATAAGAAATGTAATCGCTTTATGATCGGTTAAAAGAAAAATTTTGGAACCGTATAAATACGTCCGGAATTTCCCCAACGCCCACACGATCGCTAGTAATTCCTTTTCGGTGGTAAAATATGCTAGTTCAGGACCCTTCAACGTTCGGCTGGCAAATTCAATAGGTTTAAGCTGATTGTTCGCGTCGCGCTGTTCGATCACGGCTCCTACGGCCGTGAAACTCGCGTTGGTTGATAAGAAAAATTCTTTACGCGTGTCTGCGAATTGCAAGACGACTTCTTTGCAGAATGCGTCCTTTACCCCTTCGAAAGCCGACTGCATCGTGTCATTCCAAAACCAGCGTCGTCCCTTTTTTAATAGTGTTAATAACGGGGCTGTCGTTTCCGCTTGCCTATCGGTAAATTTACCGTAATAGTTAACGAGACCAAGGAATCCTCGTAATTGTTTCACGTTTCGCGGAGTTGGAAATTGTCGAATCGCAGCGAGTTTATCCGGATCTTGGTTTAATCCTTTTGCTGATAAAATATGTCCAAGAAAATTAATCTCCAGTCTCATAAATTTGCATTTTTCAAGATTGACCGTCAAATTATGCTGTTTTAGTCGATTTAGTAACAGGGTGAGATGCTGTACGTGATCCTCGAACGTGCTCGAAAAGCATAGGATATCATCTATGAAATTGATTACAAACCCCTCCATTCCTTCCAACACGCGGCGTAACGCCCGAACTAAACTCGCGCTGCTTGTTTTAAGACCGAATGGTGTGACAACGTACTCGTAGTATCGACCACGATACATAAAAGCTGTGCATTTCCGCGATTCTTCGGTTAAAGGAATTTGCCAAAAACTACTAGTCAAATCGAGGCTTGTTAGAAAATCAACCTTCTTAAAATTTTGGAAAATGGCATCAGGTGTTTCCGACATTTCATGGTCCTCCACGAGCATCTCGTTTAACATTCTCGCGTCTAGACAAAGCCTAACTGACCCGTTCTTTTTTAGCACTGGCACCACCGGATTGATATAGGGACTCGTACTTGGTCTGTTGATATCATTCGCTAGCATTCTTTGAATTTCCGCGTCTGCCGCCTCGAGGTATTTCAACGGAATGGGGTACGTTCGACTGAAATACGGTGAGTTCTTTTTGATGTGCAGATGATGTTCGTAGCACGTTACACGGCCGATCTCATCTCTCCAAACTTGAGAAAATTCTTTAATGACATGTCCGAGTCTCCTCTTTTGGTCTTGAGTCGCTTGAATCGGTTCTAGCAAGGGTGGTAAGGCGTCTTGCAGCGATTGTGTGTTGTGATTGTGCGTAATCGGTGTTGTGTGGATTGTCCGGATTGCATCGTCGTGTGTGTCGTCGTCGGTCATTTTGAGTTCGATGGAACCCGAGTTGGTCATCATGGTCAGTGTTTCTTGTCCGAAGTCCAGTTTAGCTTTTGTGTGCCGTAATGTGTCGATCCCGAGAATGGCCTTGCAAACTAACGCAGGGACAATGATAATCGCGGTTTCAAAATTCGTCTTCTCGTGGCTGATGGTAGCCCAAACCTGTTTCTTTAACCGTGTCGACCTGCTTCCGGTCGCTCCGATAACAAACGCACCGGCGATCGGTAGTGTTGGACATTTACGCAGCTGATCTTGGTGTGCGTTGTACCAACTCTCTGAGACGGCTGTCACGGTGCTCCCGGTATCCACCAGGGCTCTAACAGGAACTCCTTCGATTTTAATAGTGATTTCCGGACAGCGATTGACCCCTCGGAATGGCAATGGCGACGTCTCCTCCTCTACTACTTCGCGACGCGGATCTTGGAAAACAGAGCCGATGACCACCAGTTGTTCTTCCCCTTTGTCTTCTATGGAAGTCCCTCCTGACTGAGGGGGGAAGTCACTCAGACGGCTTGCCGAGGTCTCCCTTACTCGTTTTCCGGCTGCGTCTCAGGCGCGTCCACCTCTGGTTCGTCTTCTTCGAGGTCGTCTTGGACAAGAGTCGTTCGAATACGTGGTGGCCCTTCGTTCCTACGCGCTTCACATCTGTCACAGATGTTCTGTGGTCGGTCACATGGTTGTCTGTAGTCGTTGGACTGACGCTGATTCTTGTTACTCGGACGCTGGTACTCCCGTTGCGGACGCACGAAGGTAGAATTTGCCATGGGCTGCCGAGGTGCATTTATCGTTGGTCGGGTTACTATTTCGCGCGGTGGGTTTTGATTCCAGTCTCGGTTGTTATTCGGACGGTCGTTATTTCGTTGTCGATTTACCGTACCCCCGTTGTCGAAACGTTCGAGTAAGGCCAGAAACGCGTCGATGGTTTTTATATTTTGTCCTAAGATACAATCGTCTACCGCTTGTGAGAAGTGTCGTGCCAGTGTTAAAACAATTTCCTCGTCAGACGGACGGGGAATCAAATCTCGCGCGGTTCCAATCATTTTCATTGCACATGCAACGCGCGTTATGCCGGAATCGCAATGGTGTACCCCCATATCTAAATTGTCTCTAACCTTCCGCTGAATTGCCGAACTCCAAAACCGATCTAAGAAGGCTTGTGAAAATTGTGACCATGTTGTGATTTGATCGACCATGATGTCCCACCATTCGTTTGCAACACCCTTGAGCGCTTGCGTGATAATAAATTTTAACTCGTCCTCCCGAACCCGTGCAGCATCTATGAATCGTTTCATTTCGCGATCAAATTTTGGCGGTTTTTCAGTTGACTTTCCTTCGAATGTCGGAAGTTGTGGTTTAACTACGAAAGAACGCGACGCTGCAGATAGAGTTGAATCAAACCGTGCAGACTCATCTGCGCTAGGACGATATTCCATAGACATGGTTCGTGAGGTACGTGAATTTCGCAGCTCTCGTTGTTCCTGACGCTGGAATTGAGCAACCCTACTTGTTTCGCGGTGTTTTATATCTCGACGCTCGAACAAAGAGGTGTTTACTTAGTTAAAACATTCGCGAACTTCTTTATGGAGGTGCGCTACGCGTTCCGCCGTTGCATCGTAGTCGCGTTCCAATTGGTTCTCTATATCGCGTCTCCAATCGCGCATTTCACGCCTATGATCATTCAACCCTTCGTATAATTCATCGTATCCGACCTGCGTCTCAACGCGAGCGGCTAACCGGGATTCTAGATCGTTAACTTTACGATTTAATCGCACGACCTCGCTTTGCAATTCTCGGACGATATTCATAATTTGACTCATATCCGCAGTTTCGCCAGAACCCGATTCTAAATTGATCGATTCGACTTGTACAGCCCTGTCACTATCCTCGACGGTATTGCAGGTGTTTACATCTGGCGGTGTACGTATAACGCGTGACATTGTTTGTGTTATTGTACCTGCTGTTTGGGTCGGATCCGTTACCTCACTCGCGACTGGGTCACGATCGTTTTTACGTGTTTTTGATCGCGTTCTATTACTCATATTCAAATATTATACTTTCATTCAAATAGTTTCCAACCTTTCTTCGACAGATACTCGCCCGCCCCACGTTGAGCGCCAATTTATGTAACCGTTGTTCTCGCCCACGGGATTTTCCTTGGCGATGGTTACATAATTTAATTAGATTCTAGTATTTCTAAATTAATTAACCGTACGTCGATCGAAGTCGATAAACGCAATTCAACTATTTAGAGTGTCAGACGATGGAATTTATTAGATGGAGGGATTCGGGCCTCCAGGTACTGGACAGCGAGGAGTTCTGATCGGTTGTTGAAGTGAGTTGGAAACAATTTATGATGTAAACGTAATATATTCTGGTGAAAATCGGGTTAACAAAATTTACATTCGGCTGGTCACTAATTCTGGTAAATGTAGAAGAACTTCATGTGTTAGTACATGCTTGATTACGTTTCGTACAGTCTTTCCGCGTTCGCGAATGTAAGTGTCTTAGTCCTTTCTCCTGTCACGCGTTCGCGCGTAAACGCTAACATTTCGACTTCGGTTGTGGGAAACGGATGTATATCGATATTTACACGCGATATTACTTCGGCAGATTATGATATATATACACAGTTAGACGTTTTATGTACCGGATTTGGTTTAAGCAGATATTAAGACATTAGCTTTAAATGTAAAATTAATATTGAATTCTCTCCCTGTGACTTCTACAATCCAATTTGCATTACCGCGCTCGACAATGAATATAACAGATGGTTGTTTGAATCACTACTTTTACAATCGCACGATTGAGGATCTGTCGCAGCACCCTCGCTCTCGGCCGAATAATCGGAGGAGGAGTCTGGGTGGAGACGCCACGAAGCCTCAATTAGGTTGTGACACCTAAGAGTTCACCTGAGGCACGAATGTGGGGTGTTCTCCGATGCCGGACGCCTGACTTCGACTGTGTACAATCCGATCGTGAATTCGCGATACGCACGGTGCAGCAACACTCAGGTCGATCCTGCCGAGCAATTCGGGGAAGATCAAGTGGTGCCTGCACTATAATCTCACACGATCAATCGAGAACAACCAAAAGATGTCGGCAGGCACGAATCGTGGGCTGAGCGGCACTTCGGTTACTCAATTAGAATCGGTGAAGATTAATATACCGCGATGCTACCAAACAGAGCGATCACCGTGCCACACGGTCGTATCCACCTCTTCACAAAGGCATCCGAGTACATTCAAGAAGTGACGGCAGGGCACTTTCGTGAGCTGAGCGACACTTTGAATGCTCGAACGAGTCTGTGAGCGATGCCACGATCAAATGCCGGCAGAAATTGTGATAATGCTCACAATCGAGTCCACGTCTCACAAGGGCACGCAGGGTCAGCCAGAAGTTACGGCGGGACACTTTGCGTGGGCCGAGCGATACTTCGACTGCCTGTATGAGCCTGGGAGCTGAGTCAAGATGTATGAGAATTATCCGATCTCAATCGTTCACGGATTCTGTGGTTTTGCCACGCGAGATTCTACCATCAGCAGTGACTCGAAACAACCTTACTCACCGTTTCGTTCCGCTCAGCGAAAATTGATATTCGAAGATTTACCACTCGTTACGATGTTAAAGTTTGATTTTAACTTATTTGTGACTGCTACGCTGTACACACCGGAACAACACAAAGAAGAAAATCGCGTTCTAGCTGTGCCACGGCGCGGTTTGTACTCGTGACTCCTCGGTTTGAGGCGCGTATATAACGAGGGTAAGTTAGGCGGTTTGACTAAGTTACCAGGTCGGTTTGACCTCTCAATTATATACCGATTTTCGCTGAACGGAATTGGAAACGCGTGTTACCTGGTTCGCTTCCAGACGTAGAGTAATTCTTGTCGAACGAGCATCGATCTTCTTCGATCCATATCGAGTGGAGATCGATGCGCACGCATGTTTAATTAGTGGGGCGCTTCTCCTAAATTCTTTCGCACGCGACAAAGGACCGCGGATCCTTACGGTGGTAGGGGAGTCCGTCACACTCACACAGTCACACTCGGCTGTTCGTACGCCGTCTCTTGGTATGTAACCGACACGGTTACTACTCCCATTGCAAAATTCCTATTCTTTGATGCTACTCTGGAAGGAATGCTCCGATCGTCACAAAAAATGTGAAATAAAAAAATTTTTGAAAAAAAAAAAATACAACCGACTTCGGAATGCACTAAAAAGAACGAAATAATTTTAATTTATATTTCGGAGACGGCGCAAAATTAAAAATTTTCTAATTGGAAATTGTCAAAATTCTCTAATCCTTTTACACATTTTCACATTAGCAACTTTGTAACGAGTCGGCGAGGCCGCGACCCCTTACCGATACCACCCGCCGAACCGCGGGACCACGAGCCCCACTCCGCCGCCGCCACATATGGGACTCTCCCGACGGCCGCGAGGTGTCGAACCGCGACTCGCGCTTCTCGCGGTAGAACCGCGGAACCGCGAGTATATATACCGCGCCGCGGCAAGCAGTCGGCGGCTTGAGACAACCGCCGCCGGATAGTACACGACGTACAAATCGTGCCACCAATTTTTGTACACGTCTCTCGCCCTTCCTCTTTCTTCCTCCTACTGTGCCCAGGAGCTGGTTCGCTTAAGCGGCCGCTCGTCTGCCGGTATCGCCGTTCAGCCGCTGACCGTATGCGGAGGTTCGCCTCTCGCGGGTCTCCTTACACCTCGCCCGGACTGTCGGGTGGCGGCTCGCCCCCGTGTCCCAGAAGGCACCACCGCTTCCGTACCTGCCGATCCTCCTACCCAGCGATAGCAGAACGCCGCTAGCGACCGGATAGTACCGTGAAATCGCCGCTTAGACCTGCGATAGACCTGCGATAACACTGTGATAAAACTGCGATAGCACTGCAATAGAACTGCGATAGCGAAGAAATAGGGATGACGATTGCGAAGCGAGCGAACTCGCGTTCGGTTTAACTCGCGTTAGGTTAATTCGCGTTAAGTTTAAGTCGCGTTATGTTGTAAGCCACGTAGTTAATAGCAATAAGCAAGCATATCAAGCGGAAACCCTGCCTTGCTCATTTGCCCCGACCCCGGCGTATTGACTGAGACGGCACCTTCGCGACGGTCAATTCCGACGGACCGGAAGTCCGTGACAACTTCTTTCATTTACATAATTTTAATTTTGCGCCGTCTCCGAAATATAAATTAAAATTATTTCGTCCTTTTTAGTGCATTCCGAAGTCGGTTGTATTTTTTTCCAAAAATCTTTTTATTTTAATTATTTGTATTCGCTGCTCGGTAGAACTTCAATTAAATTTTTCCTGCATGACTGACGGTTTCGGGCAGCCTTGTCCGAACGTCCCAGGGACAGGGGCCGAGGCTACGCTCACGCTCCTGAGTGCGCGTGCAGCGGGCGCTGTGATTGGTCAGTGTTTTTCGTTAATAATTAAAAAACGAAGCCCCATCCGACATTTTTGCAAAGGAAATTGTTGTTCAGAATCGTCTCAGCTATCCCTCATTTCCGGCTCCTACACTATTTACGGGACACCCTGCATACAGGGTGTTCGACAACAGGTGGGCATAATTTCAGAGGGTGGTAGCTGAGATGATTCTGAACCGCTTTTTCCTTTGCCAAAATGCTCGTTAAGGCTTCATTTATGAATTATTAAAGTAAATCCCCGGCTAATTAGAGCGCACGAAGAGCGCGCGCTCAGTGACGGCAACGTTGTCTGCTCATCCGAATTGACCGTAGCAGGGACGAACAAATCCACACTGTATCTCTACGGTAACGAAGTAACCATCATACAATGGTCACAAAATTCACGACTGCTTATTAGCATAAATTTATTGACAGTGCTAATTCTATAAGTCAAAAACCAACTATTTTTATGTACCTTTAAACAATTTACAAACACTATCGTAAGTTTATGTATCTCGTAGGCGAATTTGGGGTTCCAGCAGTGTGTGGATTTGCTCGTTGCTGACAACGCTCAACTCGGGTGCGTAGCCAACGCTGCCGTCACTGAGCGCGCCTTCTTCGCGCGCTCTGATTGGCTTGAGTTTTTCATTAATAATTCATAAATGAAGCCTTAACGAGCATTTTGGCAAAGGAAAAAGCGGTTCAGAATCACCCTAGCTACCACCCCCTGAAATTATGCCCACCTGTTGTCGAACACTCTGTATGTATATTATTACACACCTCTTCTTGTAAATATTACATATTACATATTTCTAATTTTCTTTTTCGTACTCTTTATTTTATTAAATACTGTTCGCGAAACAGGTGTTGTTATTTCGAGGACTGTGATGACAGAATTGCCAGAGGTATTAGTTAAGACGTATTGTATTATCGTCAATTTGATATGTTGTGTCCGGATACGCACATAAAGAATGCACAATTCAGCAACTCCTACAAAGCGAGCAATGACCGACCTCCATCGAGCGAAGAATGTCTAACTCAGCGACGCGTGCCGATCGAACGGCAAAAGACTTCGAACTATTGAGAAATATCCCAAATAATTAAGGCATTCCAATTAAGCAATTGACACGATTAAAGAATATAAAAGCACCGCGCATCGCCGTGCGGGCAGACAGAGAGAAGAAATAACCGAAAGATCGTAAGCAGAACGTACATAAAGTAACTCTAGAACCATCAGACTTGTAACTCTAAAATATTCAATAAACCAAGTGAATTCCAATTCTTTAAACGCTCCAGAACCTCAGCAATCCCATAAATTAATTGTTGATACCCGTCGGGCACAACAGATAAAAAATGTACAAAGGTGTTGGAGTTCGTGATATGCCGGTTGATCGGGTTACAATGCAGCTCTGTTACCTGCTGGAGTGGTCAAATACCGTTGTAAGGGGTATTTGCTGGAGTCGTCGGTCGCGGTGATCTTGCCTGTCGAACGAGTCTTCGAGCACTTATCATTTCTTCTCCTGTCGAGTTCATTTGGCACGTTGTCTGTCGAGAATGCTGGGCGCTGGCTGGACGAGAATGTCCTCTGTACGTTGACTGCAAGACGACTTCGGGATGCTCTGCGCGAATGTAATCATTACGCGAGCTAGTCGGATGTACGCTGTCGAGCTTGGAGCGCCGTTAATTTTGTATTCGGGCCGTAGGATTCCGGCGTAGGAATCGAATCACTCACTATCCGTTTTGCAGATGAACCGGAGACGTTCTATGTCGCAAACACTCCTGATAATCATGTTCGGGAAGTCTATAATCGTCTCTAGATCGCACGCACGCGAGAGGCACAACCTGTTTTTGTGCGGTGGATGGGGACCGTATAAAAGAAATCGTACAAAAAAATATTTGGAAATTTTATAAATACTTACATTGTGACGTACGGGTTATGGGGCAGCCTAAGGGTTGCCCTGCGCGGAGGCGATCAGGGAAAATCGCTCTCTGCGCGCACCGTGCACAAACCCACGGACGATTCGATTTTTTGGGAGCCAGTGCCGTAGCACTCGTCCGGAACCCTCGCCCTTCCGGCTGCTCAGTATGGGAGCGGAAATCAGGGGAGGTTAATTGAAAGTTCCCAATACAAAGAAAAATCTCTACTGTAGAAACTAAAACTAGGGGCCGGATACAAAATGTCGGTGGTCCTAGAGTTTCAAATACAGGAGAAAACGAAAGATTAGTCGGGATCGCGGTCGCGGGTATGGGGGGACCCGTTCGCGATTCTGAGACGGAGGCGCTGGGGCTTCGACGAAGCCGACTATAACTTCCAGCGCACGAGATCGCGGAAGGAAGAGGCGCTTCGTTCGAACGCGCGGTACGAGCGTCAACGGCTACGGCTCCGAGGTCAAGCCGCCGGGGCTCGACCGTCGGACGGTACCGGACAACGAATCGGTCGGGAGCGGAATAAAGGGGACGGGCCTCGAGAGTCCTCGTCTCCTTGGGTCGGTCCTGTCGCCTAGGTCGCGGAACACGATACGATACGGAATACCCCGGTATTCCCGCGTTCACACCGATCCTTTCACACTCGCACACGCAATAAAACTCAACCCAAAAGGCGTGAGTCTTACCTGGACATGGAGTGCGGCGACGTATCCACAACAAAATGGTGCGGGTGGCCCTTCCACAAAACGGGCGCCACACAAACACACACACAATGACAAATAAAAGAAAGGGACTCGACACACACAACGAAAATACTAAATTAACTTCAAATTTCCCGACTACGACCGGTCTCGGCACATGCTCGTGCGCTTCTCTCTAAATTCCCCGCCGGTACGCGGTTCGAAGAACACATACGCACACGCACTCACACACACATACACAACAATATCCGCGTCCCGGAGGAGAGGACTCGCCGGAGCGGAGGGAGCGGGGCGCGCCAACGTCTCGTAACGAGGCCAAAATTTGCCTCGTTACACCCCCCCCCCCCCCCCGCCCCCTAAACATTATCTGGCGGTCTCCTCCTTCCTCCCCTCCCGCGTCTCGAGGCCGCGAAGCGCGGCGGCAACGCGAGAGACGTGACAAAAAAAAAATCGGTCGGCGGTGGTCCCCTGCAACCAAACTCAAAAGAAAAAAAAGGTTAGAAAAAAGAAACAAAAATTGAATCACCCGACACCACGTCCAGGGAGGACTCAAACCTTTTCCCATTGATACCAACGATCAACAGGCAATCACACATTTCCTTGCGCGTCTGGATCGGCGATGGGACGGCGGGATGCGGGATGCGGTACGCCTCGCGCACGGACGAGCGACGGGCCTCGGGAGAAGAACTGGCGCAAGAAGTGGTCGCGCCGTCTTAATCCGAGCGCGCTAAGCCGCACCGAAGCACAAAAACTAATAGGATTATTGTAATCCAATTCGGGGCTAAGCGTTTTTCATCGTCGCCGATGCCGCCGGCAATATTCTCACGGTAACGGTAATTTTCTCACACCGGTTAGCCGTACGTTTCGGGGCGCGAACTTCTCGACGCCGTTTTAAACGACGGAGGTTCGACGCTGCACCAAAACTCACAACTCCGCTCGACATTCGGGGCAGGCGTGTCGCGCGGAATGGCGGCCCACCGAGTTGCCTTCGATTTCTCCCGTTCGCTGGGTAGAAAAGTCTGCTTACAGCGTCGTGAACGGAGAAAGAGACGGTGAGAGAACAACAAGCAAAACGGAACGAAAACTCAGACCAAAATAAAAGATCGGTAATACAACCTTCTCGGCCCGACGGGCTCGTGAAGGAGAAGGTTGCTGAGAATATTGCCGCGTTGCGGCGCGAGGTAGAGTGCGGTACATCGGCAAAGCTACAATCAAATTCACACGAAACACAGACCGAACCCACGCCTAAGTGACGGGGCCGGGACGAATAAATAAAAAATAATAAAAACAATTAACTTAATTCTAACACACGAACCCAAAAAAAACCCTAGCCTAACATAGATAATAATTTTTTTTCCTTTTTCCGATTTTATGCTTTTTTTTCTTTTTTTTTTTCACCAGGACGGACGAACAACTAACCTAAGAGACAGACAAAAAAAAACAGACAACAGGGATTAGACAAACACTGCGAGACGGTAGACCGGGAGTCTTTCGCCTCTACTGCTTCCGGCGCGGGGCCTCCTTTTCCCTCCGCCATTCCCGCGAGCATCGCGGGCATGACTGGAGGGTTACCCCTGGCCAGCCGCACCGGTAGCAGAAGGCGAATGTCGCTGGGGTCGGACAATCAGCTCTGCTGTGTCCCCTCCGGCGACACTGATAACAGACTCCCGGGGGAGCCGGTCCGGCCGAGTGTGATCCCAACTGGCTTGGACTCGGCTCTCCTGACGTCGCTGCTAGCGGCGCCTCCTGCCGCGCCAAACCCAGCAGGACGGTGGCTAGCTGCACGGCGGCAGACACCACGCGGTCCGCGGTGACGGCGGAAGAGGCGGTTTCCGCTGGCGGCTGTTCCGCAGTCGCTCGCGCTCGCTTCTCCGGCCGCTCGTTAGCCTCGACGGCGGCCAAGGGCCTTTGTCGAGGCGCCGACGCCGGCGTCGCGGCCCGAGCGGAGCCGCGCGCACTCTCTTCCGCGCGGATGCGTGCGCGGGTTGCGCGGCTATCGGCGCTGGTTGCGCGGCTCCCGGCGCGGGTAGCGGTGCGGCGGTGGTCGCCGCGGCCCTCCTCCTCCGGCGGGGTCGTCGGGACCGCTTCCCGGTGCCGGGGCGGTCTACCGCGTGCCCTTCGACAATGTCGAGGGCCGCGTGCATCGGCGGGGCCTCGTCCTCGGGCCGCCGCGGGTTCATGCACGCCCCCGGGGGGACAGGCTGGAACTCCGGATCCGCGCGTCGAGGTCCGCCGGTTCGCTCGGCCCGGCTGGCGACGGTCCTCCAAATCGCGTTCGGCCGCAGCTGTCCGCGGGGAGCTACGGCGTGGGCGCCCCCTCTTCCTCCTCGCTGACTCCTGTGGCGGTGGTGGAGGGTTAGCGGGACTCGTTCCCACGGGATTGTCGTTGGGATCGTCTCCAACGAACGGTTTGAGGTCGAAGACGTGGACCTTCGGAACCATACGGGTTCCGGGCGTCTCCACCTCGTAGACGACCGGCGACAGGACCTTCGTTACGCGGTAGGGGCCGACGTAAGCTGCCGACAGCTTCGCGGCTACGTTTTCGGCGGCGGACGACAAAATTCGGTTTTTACGCCAAACCAGATCTCCTACTCGGTAACGCGTTTCACGGCGACGCGCGTTGTAATATTTCGCTTGTCGTGTATGAGCTTTCTCTAATTGTTCCTTCACTAAATCGTGTAACAACGACAAGCGGCGCGTGCGCTGTGCCCACGCGTGCGGTTCCTCGCGAGAGAGCAGGGGCTCTCCTTCCACGGCACGGCGAAGACTGCCGATGGGCCGTGGGGCTCTTCCAAAGTTGAGCACCGCGGGGGAATCGCCGGCGGAAGAGTGTACAGCGGTATTGACAGCGAATCGGAACTCGTGCAAGTGCAAGTTCCAATCACAGTGGTCCTTTTTAATGAACCATGAAATCATTGTTTTCAGGACGCGATTGACTCGCTCCACCGGATTCGCTTGGGCGTGATACGGGGGAATCGTTTGATGTTGGATTCCCCACGCCGACAAAGAATTATCGATATCTCGATTGCAAAATTCGGTACCATTGTCGGTGAGGAGTATTTTCGGGGCTCCCCAGCGAAATACTACGAGATCCTCGAAAGCCGATAAAATAGTGGATCCCGTAGCTGTTCGGAGCGCCTTACACTCGACCCACTTGGTAAAAGTGTCCAAAAAAACGACAATGTACCGAGATTGGTCCCTCCCGGGTGGAAAAGTGCCCATTACGTCGGCGGACACTACGGCCCAAGGCCGGTTAGGTATTCGCCGGCCCATGTGTCCAGCGGGAGCGCGCTGCTCGACCTTATGCTGCTGACATACGGGACAACCCCACACAAAACGGCGGATGTCCCGGAACATCCCCGGCCAGTAAAATTCCTGGCTCACCCGGTGATACGTTTTATCAACGCCCGGGTGGTCGGCCGACGGGGGGTCATGGGCTTCACGCATGGCCTTTTCTCGAAATTCCACGGGGAGAACGAGCTTCCACGCGTAGCAATCTTCTCCGATTATTTCTTGCGTGGGAGACGGACGGTGAAAATACAAACGTCCGTCATCAACCCGCCAATCGGGGTACGACGCGGGGTGCAATTGTACATTCTCCAAGCGGCCGGCGTACCATTTGTCCTCAATGTCCTTGAGGGCCGCTAGGAGGTCCGACGCGGGAGAAGTTTCGGTCGGGACGTCGCTCGGGGGTACCAAAACACGTGAAAGTGCATCGGGTACGTGGTGCTGGGCTCCCCTGCGATGCTCAATATGAAAAGAGTATTGCTGCAGGTCAAGGGTCCAACGTGCCAGTCGTCCCGTCGGATCCTTCAAATTGTGCAGCCATCGAAGGCTGCTGTGATCCGTGATTACGGTAAAAGTGTACCCCTCGAGGTACGGACGGAGTTTTTTGATGGCCCACAAAACGGCTAAACATTCTTTCTCCGTCACCGAATACTTCTGCTCGGCCGCGGTCAAGACTCGATTCACGTAGACGATGGGGTGCTCCTCCCCGTCCGGTCTTTGTGTGAGGACCGCGCCGATCGCGTAACTACTTGCGTCCGTTTGAAGGACGAACAGTATCGAGAAGTCAGGGCGAGCTAAGACGGGGGCGGCGCTCAGGTCTTCCTTCAAACGTTGAAAGGCTGTTTCCTGAGCTTTTCCCCAGTACCAGGGCTCGTCTTTCTTGAGCAACTGCGCCAAAGGGACCTTGTCACGCGCATGGTTCGGCAAAAATCGGGCGTACCAACCAACCATGCCGAGAAAACTTCGCAGTGGCTTCACGGTAGTGGGCGCCGGATACGATAAAACCGGCGCTACCTTCTCGGGACCAGGTTCGAGGCCTTTCCGGTTGATTAGATATCCTAAATACCGGACTTCTTGGCGACAAAATTCGCTCTTTTCCCGATTGATTTCGAGCCCCGTCTCGCTAAGTATCCCGAGGACCCTTTCGATCCAGCGGAGGTGGTCATCGAAGGTCTCGTTGACGATAACAATGTCGTCGAGATACGCGAAGGCGTGTGGTTCTAGCTCGGGGCCGATCAAGCGATCCATCAGCCTCTGAAAAGTGGCCGGTGCATTGGTCAGCCCGTACGGCATACGCGTGAATTGAAATAATCCCTTCCCCGGCACGACGAACGCGGTAATTTCTCTACTGGACTTTTCCAATGGAATCTGGAAATACGCCTGGCTTAAATCGATCGTCGAAATATAATGCGCAGTACGTAGTTTGTCCAGGATCGCGTCGATGTGCGGGAGGGGATACGCGTTCTTTTTCGTAACGGTATTAACATCGCGGTAATCGATACAAAAACGATATTTTCCGTTCGGCTTCGGAATTATCACGGGGCAACTCGCCCACGCGCTTTCCGAGCGTTCGATAATCCCGTCCGCGAGCATCTTATCTACTTCCGCGTGCGCGATTTCGTAAATCTTCGGCGAAACCCGGCGCGCGCGGTGTTTGATCGGCTCGTGCCCTTGCACGTCGATCCGATGCTCCACGAGGCTCGTGGTGGGCGGTTTCTCCTCGAGGGGAGGGATTCGCGAATCCAACAGCCGATTCAAACGCTCGCTCTGTATCGGAGTGAGCTCAACAATCGCGGCGCAATCGGCGTGAATAACCTCCTCCGAATCCTGGATGCCCGGAACCACGAAAGCGTGAACGGGTCCGTCACGAATTTTCCAGATCGCGTTGGACGTGTCCAGGGAGATTCCGAAAGCTTCTAGAAAATCAATCCCTAACACGCAATCGTAATCGAGATTATTCGCGACCCGGATCGGTAAATCAAGTTTTCGCCCGTCGATTTCAATCTCGACGACTGCTTCGCCTAGGATACGGTCCTGCGCGCCGTTGGCCATCCGCATTTCTCCAGCAAACGCGAGGTCAAGGCGCGATCCGAGCCACGGAACCGCGCACGGTCCCAAATAGGAGCGCGCGGCCACGCTGTCGATCAGCGCCCACAACGGATGTCCGGCTAACAGCAAACGGACATAATATCGGCGGTCAACGTATCCCGGCGGAAAGTCGCGGCGAATTCTTGAAGATTCGCGAGCCAAAACAACCACCTCGTTTTCCCCCGTTCCAGTCGGCAAGGTAGCCGTCGCATGGAAAAGCGGGGTACTCTGCGGGACCCCCACCCCCCCTTCCTCGGAGGGCGGGGTCAACGGCGGGCTCGCGAAATTCGACGGTAGAGACGGGAGAGACGGGAGAGTCGGCTCGACGGAGGTCATTGGAGTCTCCGGGAAAGCCGTACAAGTGTACGGATCCTTCAACTGCCCCTCCAGTCGAGTCGTGCCTGCGAACGAGGCCTCCTCGTCTTTACGCGGGTGGTCGCTGGCCTCTAGCGACCTTCCCGCTTCGCGTTTCCCGACCGCCGGGTAATGCAATCGGGACACGTTACGATAGTCTCCCCCTCCCGGTTGCAGCCAAAACAAACCCTTGTCCGTCGGGGGTGGGGGCAGTCGACGGCCCAATGTCCAGGCTGCCGACAGTTAAAGCACTCCCCCCCCCTGGATGGTGAAGGGGTGGGAGCAACCATCGCCGGCGCCGGCGCTTTAGGCGCGGGGCGCTTGGCCGCCGGGGAAGAAGTTTCCTTCGGCGGCGACGGGGGGGCTTTCTTCGGCACTGAGGGAGGCTTTTGGGGAGCCGAAAGCTTCGGCTTCCCGGCCTTTTCGGCGGTGCCGCGTTTCGGGGAGGGGGCGGGCGACTTCTTGGCCGTCTTCCGGGCCCTCCTCCTTCTCCTGGTCGGAGATTTCTCCCCACCACTACTGGTGGAAGACCCGGTAGCGGGGGAGGTTTCGATCGCGGCAACCCTCCCGGATGACCCTCGCGGTGGGCTGAACGCGGAGTTCGGGAGCGCGAGCTCGGATGCCGCGGGGGACGGCCGATGGGCGCGTTCCTGCGCCGCGGCTAGCTCGATCTCTTTTCCCAACTCGCGGAGTTCGCTGAAGGACGCGAACTCTGACCGGCGAAAACGTCTGCGGTAAAAGGGGCGCAAATTATCATACGCCATATCGAGGCGCTCGGCGTGGGGAGGCGGGTTTCGCATGTGCGAAAATATGACCTGCAGGTTGTCGAGGAACGCGCTAATCGTTTCCTTTTCCCCCTGGGTCCGATTTCGCGCGTCGTTCCAAAGTTGCCGCTGCAAGTTCTGGGCTCCAAAGCGCGCCCGGAAAGCCCGGGAAAACGCGTGCCAGGACATCCAAGCGGCTCCTTCGAGGCGATACCAATTGGCCGCCTCACCTCGAAAAACGGCCGGTAACGCGGCCAAGAGGTCGCGATCCGGCAATCCCGCGCTCCGGCGGCAATGCTCGAGACGGTCTAAAAACGTCTCGGCGCCTTCCTCGAATTCGTTAGAATAAGTGATATGCCACTTATTCAACGTGTCGACGGCTCGGTCCCCGCGGTAGTAGACTCGCGGGGACGGCTGTCGACTAGCGGCGGGGCACGAACAGTGCCCGCGGCAAGGCCCCCGGGTTCTTTCGGCGTACCGCGCGTGGGCGCGATACTCCGCGTAACGAGAGGGGGAGGGGCATGACTCGCTCGAAGGTGATCGAGCTTCCCTCTCTCTCCTTCTTGTCGTCCGCGGGGAGACTCGATGGTCTTCCTCCGATGACTCCCTCGGGGCGACCGGGCGATGACCTCTGACCGCGGAGGGTCGAGGTCGTCGCGGCAGAGGCTCCCGCTCTCGGGGCTCCCACGGCTCATCCCGATAGGACGAGGAAGCGTGGGGCCGAGGCGCAGGGACCTCCGCTCGGTCGCACGGTAAATACCGGCTATTGGGAGACCGGACACGGGGCGCGTCCGCGTGTCGGCGTTCGGTCTCCGGCCGCGTGAATCGACCGCAGGTGCGGGATCCAGCAGCGGCGTACAGCGGGACGTAATCTTCGTTCTCGCTGTCGTCGGTATCGGTACGGTGACGGGTCGGCCGAGGGGAGAGTGGGGGGGTCAACGTGCCACGCGAGCGCGGCATCGAAGGTCCTTTTCTCTTCAACCCTTTATCGGCACACGGGAAATAAGTGTCCGCCGAGCGGTTAACGCGAGGCTCGGCCGACTTCGACGTGACTCGGGGGGCGGGAGCGGAGAAACGGTCCTCTCCGGAGGAAGAGGAAATCTCGTCCCTCTCTCGCTCTCGCTCAAAATTTACCCGCGCGGCCGGGGCTCTTCGCGGGGGCGCGGCAGAGGGTAACCGGCGCGGGATCACCCCGGTCACGTGGTCGGTCATTCGCGGGCTGGCCGGGAGGCTGATGGGGTCCCTCCACCGGCCGGCGGAGTGACCAGTGGGCAGCCAACGCCCTGCGTCGACCCAATCTAGGGTCGCTTCGCGAGGAGGCGTGCTCACCGGTACGCGAGCTTCCGTATAGGATACCCGAGCTTGCGTTCCTTCGACCGAATACGTCACCGAGGTCACGGTGGTGGTCGGGATCGGCAAGGGGACCGCGGACGTACACGGAGGTACCCGGGGGGTGCTCGTAATCGGGCTGCGCGGGGTTCGTCGGAGGAGCGATTCGTAACGCGTTATTAAATCCTCCCCCCTACTACCAGCCAGCGCGGCCTCGACCGCCGTCGTCAGGATCTCGTCCCTCTCGTCCGTCTGGGGATCCCAACTGGCAGCGTCCGGACCGAATTCGCGGCGAAGGTGAAACCGCTCGAACCGGTCCGATAATGGGCCCCACGGGGAATCCCACTCCATCCCTAGGAGGTCCATCAGCATGGTCACCTCCGTGGTCGAATGGCTTGTTAAAAACTTCGCGCAACGCGCTCTCGCAGCCGACTTCCGTTCGCGGAGGGCGCGGCGGAGTGACCGGTCAGATGGAGCAGCCTCAGAGCTCGACATCTTCGCGCGTTGGATCGGGACGGTGGTCGGAAAACAAAAAAAAAACGAGACGGAACGAAACGGCAGGTTACGAGAGAAGGAGAGAGACAGAAAACCGGACTCTTCCCCTCGTTCTCTGTATGAAAACAAACACAGCCGGCACGATACGGCGAGACAGCTGATTCGAACAACGAGTCGACTACCGAAACGGTAAACAGTGGGGCGAGCACGGCAACGCGAACGCTCGTTGTTATTTCAAGCCGCTCAAAACCAAATTCTTCGCCCTCACTAGCCCGGAACGAGCACAACAAGGCAAATCGCTTGTTACTCGTTGGAACAGGGGGACGCGGGGAGGTGTCAAACTGACAACAGCAATCACCCGTTCCCTGTTTACGGCTTGGAGACAAAGGCAAGGCTCGTCGTCCAAATATACGATTCGAGCAACGGTAAATTCCAGACGAACCGGTAACAACAACAAAAAAAACGTTCGTCTGGCACTCGTGTCCCTTGGTCAAAAGAACTTTCAAGGGCCCCACGTTGGGCGCCAATTTTGTGACTTACGGGTTATGGGGCAGCCTAAGGGTTGCCCTGCGCGGAGGCGATCAGGGAAAATCGCTTTCTGCGCGCACCGTGCACAAATCCACGGACGATTCGATTCTTTGGGCGCCAGTGCCGTAGCACTCGTCCGGAACCCTCGCCCTTCCGGCTGCTCAGTAGGGGAGCGGAAATCAGGGGAGGTTAATTGAAAGTGACCCACGAGTGTTTCGGTAAATTAACGGTAACTTTAATAAAGGCCAAAGTGGCCGTGCCAAACAACCAAAAAACGGGAATTCCGCGGTACACTTTTGCGCAAAGGAAAAGGTACGCGGCCGCCAAGTGCGGCAAAAAGGAACCGCGACGCGGAAATTCCCAATACAAAGAAAAATCTCTACTGTTGAAACTAAAACTAGGGTTCGGATACAAAATGTCGGTGGTCCTAGAGTTTCAAATACTGGAGAAAACGAAAGATTAGTCGGGATCGCGGTCGCGGGTATGGGGGGGACCCGTTCGCGATTCTGAGACGGAGGCGCCGGGGCCTCGACGAACCGACTATAACTTCCGGCGCGCGAGATCGCGGAACGAAGATGCGCTTCGTTCGAACGCGTGGTTCGAGCGTCAACGGTTACGGCTCCGAGGTCAAGCCGCCGGGGCTCGACAGTCGGACGGTACCGGACAACGAATCGGTCGGGAGCGGAATAAAGGGGACGGGCCTCGAGAGTCCTCGTCTCCTTGGGTCGGTCCGGTCGCCTAGATCGCGGAACACGATACGAGATGGAATACTCCGATATTCCCGCGTTCACGCCGATCCTTTCGCACTCACACACGCTAGCAAAAATCAAACCAAAAGGCGTGAGTCCTACCTGGACATGGAGTGCGGCGACGTATCCACAAAATAACGGTGCGGGTGGCTCGTTCTCCAAAACACGCAATGCCACACAGACGCACGCACAAAAACGAAAATACAAAATGCCAACTCAAAAAGATACGGAGAAAAGAAAAGAAATTAAATTGAAAGGGACCGGACACACGCAAAGTAAACTATGAATTCTAAACTGAATCAAACTTTTAAAATCAAATCTAAATAATACACGACCGCTCTCTACACTCACTCGCGCGCTTCTCTCTCTTAAAATTCGTCGCCGGTACGCGGTTCTCCCCCCCAGGGAGTTCGGCAACCAAGATGGGCCGCTCGGTCGTCAGATCCTGTGGCCGGGTCCTGGGAGCCCTCTGGTGTGCTTCAGGCAAGATGGCGGTGGTCGGCTGCTCCTAGGCCCGGCGTCCTTCGAGGCCGGCTGCCGGTCGTCCCTAGGGCAGCTGCTGGGGTGGAGACGCTGCGACCGGTCAGCCGGGCGGGCAGCGGTGGTGGTGGACCCATCTGGCACCTCCCTCCTCCGGTGGAGGTCTCCACGACCGGCGGCGGCGATGCTCCGCCGTGGCGGAGCGCGAGGCGGTCGGCCGCAAAAAAAAAGAACACACACACGCACTCATACACTCATACACAAAAACATCCGCGTCCCGAAGGCGTGGACTCGCCGGAGCGGAGGGAGCGGGGCGCGCCAATGTCTCGTAACGAGGCCAAAATTTGCCTCGTTACAATATACTAGAATAGATAGAACTTTAGGCAGAAATTGGGGAAATCATATGTGATTCTATAAAAATAGCAACTAGCAACTCTTTATTTTAATCCTTTTTTATAGAATCACATATGATTTCTATATTCACTATTCTAGTGTATAGTGAAAAAAAATATAATTTAGAATTTTTTTTTACAGCAAATACATTATAAAAAAAATCGCTGCTTATATTGCGATGTTATTTTCAGAAACTATATCTTTTCAGTTACGATTTTCGAGTAAAATTAAAAAGTTGGTATGTACCATGAAAAAAAGGTTGCAAGAACTTATTACACTACACGGAGGGCCCACCGACCACTAATTAAAAAACTATAGTTAATAAAGTAGTGAATTTTTTGACTGACTGTAACTGAGCGAAAAATCCATCTTCGAACCATTTCAAACAATGGGACTGATCGTTGCCCATAGAACGGGACCGGCCGTGGGCAATTGGAGAGAACTTACCCTAATTGTGTCACTCCTTACAAATGCCTCGTTTTGAAATTCATCCCGCCGTGATCCGTGTCATAAAACAGTCCACCGTTGTACCTATTTTAATCCTCCAAAATTAACACTAAACCTACCGAAGCGGTCAAAATGACCGATCGAGTGTTTCTTATTTTAACTCAGAAAATTTATTAAGATGCTTTTATTAAAATGGGTGATAATTTTTATCACGATAAAGACTTGCTGTATGTGTTAATACACGTTTCATTATTTATTTAATTATTTTTCTATTTTATTTTCAACTTAAAGGTAAATGCACGTAAAACGCCGGTAGGTTTAGTTTTAAAATGTTACTTGAACCCGTGGCAACCATAAGTTTATGAAGCCATTGAACATTTTTTCGTTTCAATTTCTTTTATTTCCAACATGTTTCAACAGAATCAGAGCGCTTCATAAAGTTTTTACCTGCTAAGGTCCTAACTCAGGGAAATTCCCGGACTCATCGCAAGTACTCGCGTTACCTGAAGGTGACTGTTACTTTGGAAATTGGCTCCTTTGGGAAACCACCCCTTATAGCGATGTTAAAGTGATGAAATAGTAAATCAGCATGATTCACCTCCATCATGACACTTATTTCCCCATGCCTAAACACATTCTTTTTAAATAAAAACTAATTATCCACTGCTCAACACCGGCAGTGGACAATTAGAGAAAACCTGCCGTACTTCTGTCACTCCTTGCAGGAATTGGCTACCAGTGCCTGGAGACTAATAAGTCGTAAACTGTTCTTGAATTCGTTTTAAACAAAAGTACATTAATTTACTTTCCTGGTGCTCCATTCGACAAAGCACAAAACGTAAGAATCTTATTTGCTGATTTATGACAGATTCGCGATGTAAAGCTATTTTTCAGTTACGTTTACAAGTATTGCCGGCAATAGAATTTAGAACCCCTAATCTTCGTTTCGTTCTCAATAGCAAATTACATGTCATAAACTCGCTTCTTCCGAAGGGTACAAAAAACGGTCCGACTTTTAACGGGACCATCGGTAATGGGTTTTTCCCAAAGGAAAAGCCGGACTTTTAGAATCCTCATCTATGCATAGGTATCGCCCCACCTTTATCTGTTTCATAAAAAGTAACCTTTCAATAGTTTTATATTATTTTATGTCAAGAAACAAGTGTACCTTTCATAATTATAGCAATCCCTTACTGTCCATAGATTGGAACCGGCGGCCGTGGATGATTGAGGAGAACCTACCGTATTTGTGTCACTCCTTACAGTAAAAAATATCCGAATTATGTCGTGTTTGGTATCATTTTCATCGGGAAAATATAAGGAATCCACTGATACAATTTTCATCAGGATCTAATGAGAAATAAAAATTTTTAATGTGCAACAGTACATATTTTACACTTGACTGCGCGTATCCTTTGATGTTTGCCGAGCGCCTACCTGGGTTCGCTCGGCTGCCTAGGGTCGAACGGCTCATCGTCGAACGGCCGATGGCTCATCAATTTTTCAAAAAATAAAATTCTTTATTTTTCGTCGTATCAATGTGAAAGTGATACCAATGGATTCCTGATTGATGTCGCTTCCGCAAAGATCTGATCAAAGATGCGTACAGTCTATTAAGTAAGAGCGTATTCGGGTTAATTTGTTGAAAAAATTATTTAATACAATTTTCAAATATATGGGTATCTTGTACTTGATCCAACCAAACATGCAATTATATTAATAATGCGTCCAGTCACCACTGGCGTCGATAATTGCCTGACATCTTCGAGGCATGCTTTCAACCAAGTTTACGGCGTATTCATGCGGCAAGGACCTCCAAATGTGACGAATGTCTCGAGTTAACTGCTTCAAAGTGAATACTTTTCTTTCAGGAAGCTTGTGCTTTATGTATGCCCACACATTCTCGATTGGATTTGCGTCGGGCGACTGCGACGGCCAATCAAGAGTACAGTACTTCCACTCGGTACAGAGGTTGCTGCGGTGTTTGGGATCGTTGTCCTCCTGCAGGATCCAGTTCTCGTTTTTTTTTGATAAACCAACATTCGGCAGTCGGCAATAAAGATTTTTTTATAAATGTCGAGCATTTTCGGAGCATTCGGATTGTACGTAAACAGATGCAAAGCTCCGAAACCCAATTTTGAGAAGCAGCCCCAAAGAGGCAGCTGTATAGGGTGTTTAACGGTTCGCTGTACCAACCTGTTGGTGGAAGTTAACCAGGCACGTGGAGCGATAACATATCCCCAAACAGAAGCTTCATCCGTAAAAATTACATTGCTCCAATCTCGGTCGATATTATTCTTCGCCCAAGCAAGTCCATGGCGTTTTACGTGTTTATCTCACAAAACTACAATGTAAACTGAATCTTTCTTGATAATGCATGAAGAGCGAAAGTTCCCTCTATCCATTCACGAAAGAATTAGAACAGTACCATCCATCGACTGCTAATTATGCCGCACACGCTCTTACTTAACAGACTGTAAGTTAGTATTTTCATTTCTCAATGGCAAAAACCGGTTTTGTTTTTTGTAGCTCTACTGGGCTGGGGCATAAAGCCACAAAACCCAGTGAGGCGTGAAATCAGAAGTGTGAGAATAATTTCCATCCCTCTCCGAATGTCCACGGCCGGTCCCGAGCCGTTGACAGTTATTAAAGAGGAATCACTGTAAATCTCGAAAGCATAATTTCCAAATCTCATCGTAGCAGAGTTCTGCCACCCGGTTTCTCAAACGTAAAAATTGACAGCTAGAGATAATGATAAAGCAATGTAGAAATATAGGTAATGATAAAACAATAATTTGTGTAATTATTAAACTTCTCATTTATACTTTCAAGAACGTTACATATACATGTTGTCTCAGAATTATTGCAATAATCGAAAATGTGTGGTGAAACAATTCTGAACAAAATTTCCTGTGCAAAAATATCGGATAGGGCTTCGTTTTTTAATTATTAACGAACAACACTGATCAAACGGTTTCGAAACGAGCAACATGGGGACTTAACCCCCTCTTCCCACCCACTCACCACCAAAATTCAACGTGAACGATTAGTCAAAACGATATTTTAATTACATTTGTCTCTGTTGTAAGAAAGGAGGTGCGTAATGGGCGAGGTGCCGGTGCAGAGAAGATTATACGCTAAGTTCGCATGCGGTAATTAGTTGTCAATTCAAATTTCATCAACGGTGGTTTATGAACCGTGTTGTTTTATGTATTCTTTACTAAATATGTATATGCGTAAGCATATAATACGTGTTACATGCTTATCACTTATGTCAATAAATAATAACTAAATATGGTTTCAAACAGCAGACTTGTATCGTATTCTATCTTTTTTGCACATGGAATACCAATAATATAACGCGTCATTTTTACAATTTGGTCTTTTAGAATACCATATCAAGAAGTCCATACGTAATTTCATTGATTAAAAAAATACTATTGCAAGTATGAATAAAATTCTCTATCACTGCACGCATTAGTACGTATCATTTTATTCTCAAACCTCTTTTTCTTTGCTCGCGCTGTCCTTTTCTACGTTCACTCAATGAAAATCAAAATCTCAGCTCGAGCCGATTCATTCGCGTTTTCCTGCTGGCTAGAACGGCAACAGCGCGACAAAACTCTTGATACTTTTCGGCAACCATGCCTTCGGTGTGTATGCATTCACGTGCTTGTGAATTACTATTGACGCCATCAAATCTATGTTACATTTACCGACTGATTCATGTTTTTATCCAACCTGGTGGTAACATGGTCAAACCGGCTAAAATATACCATGAGCGCCCCACACAGAGAATCGTTGAATTATTGACCTTGTGTCAAAATCTGTCAAATTGCATGAAATGGTTATTCCGGAACTATGCCTTCAAGAAGTGATAAATCGGTGAAAATCGTATTTCTGTGAGATTGTGCTATTAACCCAAAAGTACGTGCAGTCCGCTTTTAGTGAGAAAATCATTAAATCGTCGGATAAATGCGAATTTCGGTACGACGTGCCGTCGGGCAGCCATGTTCCTTGCTGACATCAGCATCTCTCTCAAGTTTACATTTTCTAATATTAGATTTCATTCAACGTATGGTGTTTTTTGGTAGTAAAACGGAGAGCACTGCACTGCGGTGAAGTCTAATAGTGAATCCTCTACCCGCAAAAACTTCATTTTTGCAATTATCGGAGCGTCGCGTCGTTTCGGAATGATGAAATCGACTCTCTCTCTCGCGCATCGCGTATACCTATATGGCCCCCGTTGCTTGTGTGAGTGCACGCACACAGGTCATGGCACACGGAGTCTACCCCCTTAATGTGTGTTGTTTTATTAGACCAATTGCTGCAGTAATATCGTTTATGCAGTCTAAAATTGAGAATTTTTTCTAAACTTTAGTCAGGCTTAATTCACCGTTCTCTAGCTTTTTCAGAATGTAACTAAAAGTTAATTTGACATAATGTTTCTTAAAATTTGCGATTATGCCCTGATCCAGCGGTTGTATAAGGCTAGTTGTATTTGGTGGTAAAAACACTATTTGTACATTAGGATGTTCGATTGACGGACTGATCGACGGTCGACGATCTACGTCGCGATAGACTCGTGGTCCTTTTTTGTGCGAAAGTGTGCGCGTTCGGCAGCGACCAGTTCCGTTTTACTCGTCTAGCGTGTAAGTACCGTTTGCTCGTCAAGCGGGATTACCGTCTTGCTTGTCCAGCGTGTAAATACCTCTCGCGTGCGTGCGATTTAGACCTTTTCGAACTTGATTGTCACGAGTGCGTGTGACAAAGGACAGCTCCGGTTCATCAGTGAAGCGGATAGAGAGGACCTTGACACGTACCTACGCCACGTGAACAGCGAAAGAAGACAGCGGCCCGAATCCAAGATTAACGGCGCTTCAAGCTCGACGCAGTCAACGCACAGAAGGTATTCACGTCCAGCCAACGCCCAGGATTCTCGACAGACAACGTGCCGAACGGACTGGACAAGAGAAGAAAGGATTGGCTTCAGTCTTCAAGTGCCAACAATAGTCCGCCAACATGGCAGGTACGTCTTTTCCTAGGTAGCGTTTTTCCATAACACCGATGTCTTGATGAAATCGTTCACCATGTTCATCACTCACGTTTCCAAGATTTTCAGGAAAAATGTCTAAATGAGAGTGTAAAAAATGCATTTTTAGTGACATATTACATCCCATTTCTTTACAGGCTTGAATCAATCGCTCAACAATTTCTACGTAATTTGACGAACGATGCGACCCAAGAAAATTTTTACAACTGTTTTTGAATGCTACCCACACATTCTTTTCTATTTGTAACATTTTGTTTTCAAATTTCTCATCTTTAAATAAGACGCGTATCTGTGGTCCTATAAAAATGCCCTCTTTAATTTTTTCCTCTGACAAAGTTGGGAATTTTGTCTTTAAATATTGAAAAGCTGCTATGTTTTTGTCCATGCGCTTTACAAAATTTTTCATAATTCCCAATTTGATATGGAGTGGCGGCAAATATATCTTGTTTTTATCCACTAAACTACTATATTGCACATTTTTTTCCCCGGGATGAAAACTTTTCCTTAGTGGCCATGTTTTAATATTATAATGGTCTGACCTTGCGCGACTGTCCCACTCACATAAAAAGCAACAGTATTTGGTATAGCCACTTTGAAGACCCATTAATATAGCAATAACTTTTAAATCTCCACAGATATGCCACTTATACCGGTTGTAGTTTATTTGGAGTAGAAGTGTTTTAAAAATATCATATGTCTCTTTATGCTTTCTGCCATATGCAATTGGTATTGATGGATAAATATTGCCATTATGTAATAATACTGCTTTTAAACTGGTTTTTGACGAGCCTCCAATCCTCAGGATGATGTTTATAATGTAAATTGTTGAACAAATTTTCTATGTCGTAGCAGCAACACAAATTGTTTTGAATCGCAAAATACTGTTGTAATTTTTCACTTCTTTTCCGAAAGTGACTTACAGTTGTCTCCGGTGCAAGCAAGTTCCACTGTTG
The DNA here is from genome assembly GCA_943735885.1 of Stelis phaeoptera. NCBI lineage: Eukaryota > Metazoa > Arthropoda > Insecta > Hymenoptera > Megachilidae > Stelis > Stelis phaeoptera. The sequence continues at coordinate 1,207,961 of OX030933.1, read as the reverse complement.
TAACCTGAAGGCCAAAAGTTCAGATTTAGTTTTTGTTAATTGTAAATCTCGTACTAAATCGTTTAAATCTGCTTGACTGATCAGATGAATATTGCTTCGTGTAGAAAATTTTTGCTCATCTTCATCAGACGTAGTTTCGCTTGAACTTGAAGCTATAACAGCAGTTTCGCTTGAACTTGAAGTTATAACAGCAATTTCGCCTGAATTTGAAGATATAACAGGAGTTTCGACGACTGGAGTCGGCGCTTCTTCTTCTAGACGTATTGGTCGTATAGCCGACGAAACAGTTGGATTTTCTTGTTTTCAAACTAGGTCCAGCTATATCAATAACACATAAATAACAATCACTTCTGTGGTTTGTTGGTTCCCTCCAAACCATTGGTATATCGAATGGCATATTTTTTTTTCATTTCTCACATACCAAAGTAGTTCTACACTGCACCTGCTGCAAATTACGTGAGGTGCCCAATCTTTATCCTGACCGCCAAGATGGCATTTAAAATATTGCTGATATGCTTGTTTTATAGGTTCTGTAATGTTTCTTACTGAACTTTTAAACACCACTTCGCCACACACATAACAAAAGTTATTTGGCTTATTAATACACGTACGGGGCATTGTTATTTACATTAAACTATTAATTGCACTATTAAGAATTATTATTAAGTTGTAAGACAGTCGGATGGACCGTCTTCAATCGCTTGCCGACTCAGTCGGTACGCCGGGGTTCGGGATGAAATGAGCAAGCCTGGGTTTAGACGGTGATAGCGATTTACTCTTACTAACTGTTTACAGGCTCGCGGGCTATTTACACAGATGTCTTAATCCTACCTTAAAGCTAGTACGCGGTCACGGTTCGGCGCGATCGCGGTCGGTTACGGTGATGGGAGCGGAGGAGCTCTGAAAGGGGTTGCCCTCGGGGGTTCGAGGGGCGGCGAACACACCTCCCCTTGCCCCGGCGGTGGAACCGTGACCCGTCGGACGCCGGCGAACACAGCTGCCCTTCGGCGGTGGCGGGAGGCCACCGAGAGGAATATCCTCCGGTAAGGGCCAGCGGATAAACGGTGCTCAATGTCGCTGGACGGCGGCGAACACACCTACCCAGCGCTCGGGTCCTAAAAACCTCAGGGTGCTAAAGGGTTAAATAACCCACCTACGGCCCTGAAAGGTGTGCCAACCCCACCTCCTCGTGGTAGGAACCGGGCAACATCGTTTGGGAGGGCTTCGCGCCCTCGACGGTGGCTAACGGGGCTCTGGCCGGGTGAGAGTAGAGAAGGTTGTGCTAAACGAATGTTAACGCATTATACCGCAAAAAGTGTCACGACGAGTCAAATGTCATAGTTACGAACTAAATTGAACTCGAACCGAGCCTGCGGGCGATGACGATAAAGTGGCAAAAACCGTGAAAGCGGCCCGGACCTAGGCGTCACCTGTCTATCGGTCGGCAGTGTGGCATCCTGAGCTGACGCTATGATGATAAACAGAGTCCGGGCCCTGGAGGGTAAACAAATGCACCAACATAACCACGGCAACCATGCTTTTGCTGCTGACCCTCGGGGAGCGCTTCGGCGCTTCTGAGGAAGGGAGATCCGTGTTGCGGAGGGTGTAGGGTGCGGCCGTTCTTGGAGGGTACGAACGGACGCATTCTCTCCTTACCGCCGTTTCTCCTACTCCTTCGGGAGTCGTCCTTACGGACGTAGAAATGTGTGTACCGCTGTACACTACGGGCCCGCCTCCTCGTGGTTCCCCGTGGGCACTGCGCTCGCCAACGAATTGGTGAATGACTGGTTAAATGAGAGAGAAAACGTTGTGTGAAACAGACGGCGTTCGCAGTGGCTAAAGGGCCCGTCCGCTAAATTCGCGAAGCGGCATTGCTAGATTTTTCCATCGCTCGTCTCCTCTTGGTGGCGCCCGATCGCTGGGAAGTGGATTTGTATTTTTAACCGACTTCGAAAAGGAGGAGGTTACTCAATTCGACATGTATGTTAATTTTTTTTTTTTTTTTTTTTTAATGTATGTTCGCCAATTACGCCGAGATGGATGGACCAATCGGAACCAAACCTTTTCCATCTTGTAGGGTATGACTCCCAGTTGGTCCCGTAAAAAAAAAATTTTGCATTTCACCACCGCTTGCCCCTTTTTTATTGCAAAAAAGCGTCAGATTTCGTCCGCGTTGTGTATGGTCATCGATTACTCCAAGATGGATGGACGAATCGGAACGAAACCTTTTGCATCTTGTAGAGTATGACCAACAGTTGGTCCCGTAAAAAAAACCAGTTCGGATTTCTTCATTTTTTCCGCTGTTATCGCAAAAAACGTGCTATTTCGCGTGTACTCGGTCTGATATCGATGAAACCTAGTATTACATTTTGCGGCCGGAGATGTTTCCATGATGATCCCATTTGCAACATTCCCTTCACTTTCCTGCACTTCCCTTCGCACCCCCGCACTCCCCTTCGCACCCCGCACTTCCCTTCGCACCCCCGCACTTCCCTTCGCACACCTGCACTTCCCTTCGCATCCCTGCACTTCCCTTCACTTCCTTATCTTTCGCTTTCAAACTCAACTCCCCTGCCCCTTCCTTTCCTCCCCTCCCGCCCCTTCCCTTTCACTTCAATCCCTTTCCCTCCCTTCTCTACCAGCCACTGCTGTTCCCACCGGTGCTAATTACTATTGTTATTGCAATAATTACTGCAATTACGTTTTGCGCCCGGGGATGTTGCTACTATGATCCCGTTTGCAACATTCCCTTCACTTTCCTGCACCTCCCTTCGCATCCCTGCACCTCCCCTCACTTCCTTACCTTTTTCTTCAACACCCAACTCTCCCCTGCCTCTTCCTGCCCTCCCTCACGCCCCTTCCCTTTCATTTCAATCCCTTTCCTTCTCTTCTCTACCTACCCCTGCTGTTCCCTCCATTGCTAATTACTACTCTTATTGCAATAATTATGTTTCTAGCATGACGGCGACATGGCAAGTGGTAAATGCGAATCATGCAATATCCTACTTTCCTATATGTTACATCAGACACAGTAAATCCCAGTTGTTACGTGAGATTTGAAAGAATTATGTATAATTTCGTAAATTTTGTGTGGTTTTACGTATTTTATATAATTGATTACTATTTATTCCAATACAATATGATTATTAAGGATTTCAGTAGAGGAGTTAGGTATATTGCAGCGTTAGTATCCATGTTCATGTCTGATACAAAAGTACATATATCTTTCTGTAGTATAATCGTAGTGAAAAGAAAAAAGAAACACTCGCACGCACGCACGGAACGCATGCCCGCATCCCCGATCGCGGGTTGTGTGATTTTACGTATTTTATATACGTACCTCCACCCGCGTGCGGGCGTGCATGTGTGCGGGCTTTCGGGCGGGCGCGCTTGCGGGCGTGCGTGCGGGCAGGCGAGCGCGCGTGCGTGCGGGCGGGCGTGCGTGCGGTCGGGCGTGCGGGCGTGCGTGCGGTCGGGCGGGCGTGCGTGCGGGCGGGTGCGCGTGCGTGCGGGCGGGCGGGCGTGCGTGCGGTCGGGCGGGCGTGCGTGCGGGCGGGTGCGCGTGCGTGCGGGCGGGCGTGCGGGCGTGCGTGCGGTCGGGCGGGCGTGCGTGCGGGCGGGTGCGCGTGCGTGCGGGCGGGCGTGCGTGCGGTCGGGCGTGCGGGCGTGCGTGCGGTCGGGCGTGCGGGCGTGCGTGCGGTCGGGCGGGCGTGCGTGCGGGCGGGTGCGCGTGCGTGCGGGCGGGCGTGCGTGCGGTCGGGCGGGCGTGCGGGCGGGCGGGCGGTCGGGCGGGCGTGCGGGCGGGCGGGCGTGCGTGCGGGCGGGCGGGCGTGCGTGCGGTCGGGCGGGCGTGCGTGCGGGCGGGTGCGCGTGCGTGCGGGCGGGCGTGCGGGCGTGCGTGCGGTCGGGCGGGCGTGCGTGCGGGCGGGTGCGCGTGCGTGCGGGCGGGCGTGCGTGCGGTCGGGCGTGCGGTCGGGCGAGCGTGCGGGCGGGCGGGCGCGCGTGCGTGCGGGCGGGCGTGCGGGCGTGCGTGCGGTCGGGCGTGCGGGCGTGCGTGCGGTCGGGCGAGCGTGCGGGCGGGCGGGCGCGCGTGCGTGCGGGCGGGCGTGCGGGCGTGCGTGCGGTCGGGCGTGCGGGCGTGCGTGCGGTCGGGCGTGCGGGCGTGCGTGCGGTCGGGCGGGCGTGCGTGCGGGCGGGTGCGCGTGCGTGCGGGCGGGCGTGCGTGCGGTCGGGCGGTCGGGCGGGCGTGCGGGCGGGCGGGCGCGCGTGCGTGCGGGCGGGCGTGCGTGCGGGCGGGTGCGCGTGCGTGCGGGCGGGCGTGCGTGCGGTCGGGCGGGCGCGCGTGCCGGCGGGCGTGCGTGCGGTCGGGCGGGCGTGCGGGCGGGCGGGCGCGGGCGGTATGTGGCTATTATTTCGCAGGGAATGCAAAGATCGCCACTAAAAAATGTGAAATAAAAAAATTTTTGGAAAAAAATACAACCGACTTCGGAATGCACTAAAAAGAACGAAATAATTTTAATTTATATTTCGGAGACGGCGCAAAATTAAAAATTTTCTACATTGGAAATTGTCAAAATTTTTTAATGCATTTACATATTTTCACAATTTTTAATTTTGCGCCGTCTCCGAAATATAAATTAAAATTATTTCGTTCTTTTTAGTGCATTCCGAAGTCGGTTGTATTTTTTTCCAAAAATTTTTTGTTAATTTTGCTTATGCCGGCAATGGCGAGGAAGCACAGCAGAAGTCGCCCTCGAGGCGGCCTGCTTTACATTAACCTACCCAGCGCTCATCGTCGGAGGAAAGGATAGCACGAGACCCGGGAACAAAAATAGCGTGGTTACTTTGCATCAATGCGTACGCTGTCGGTGTGTAGCTCGCGCTGTCGTACCGTGGGCGAGCCGCGGTACTTATACTCGCGATCGCGAATTTCAGCCGCGAGAAACGCTCGCGGCTGTGCGTAGTGGGGCGCGTGGCCCAGCGGTACGATGGGTTGTCAATTGGGCGGGGTCGCGTCCTTACGCTAGTGTTTCGTCACAAAGTTATAAAATAACGCACTAAATAATACACTGAATATAACAATATATAGTACAGATTAAATCTAAGAGAATATACGCAACGCAAAACTCTGGTAGTATGTATAACTTTTTGTTTGGTTGCTCAAAACAGACAAGAAAATCTCAAGGAAATGCGAAATCTTTGGCTGTGATGTCCTTTTTAAAGGTACTTTACCGTGTGTTTGGACAATTTATAACATGGTCAATAGCTAAACGAGAATGGGAGAATCTACGTCTCTTAACTGTTTAAGTCCCAAGCAACGCGTTCGCGCTCTTCAGATTTTGTGTCGAAAAATCTCAGTACATTTCCAGCGTTATGGACAACTGACGGTGTAGTCATTGACTGTCGAAGTAGCGCGCTCAACTTTACTGACGCACGTACATCACATAGCTTACTTTTTTTAATGTAAATAATACAATCAAACATTTTGTATTCCATTGTTATCTGCTTAATAATAATAAATTGTACAAATAACATTTGATAGGTGTAAAATATTTAGTAAGCAAAATTACAAATTAAATATAAATAAAAAAGTTGAAGTTTAACAAAGGGGCTTCAATTTGTTAATCTTGTCACGGTCTTCCGGTCCGTCGGAATTGACCGTTGCGAAAGTGCCGACTCAGTCGATACGCCAAGGTCGGGGCAAAATGAGCAAGGCAGGGTTTTCCTTGTTATGCTGGTTTATTGGCTATGTGGCTTACAATCTAACGCGACTTAAATCTAACGCGAACTTAACCTAACGCGACTTAAATCTAACGCGAACTTAGCCTAACGCGAGTTAACCGAACGCGAGTTAACCCGCTTCGCAATCGCTGTTCCTATTTCTCCGCTGTCGCAAGTCTATCGCAGTTTTTATCGCAGTCGTATCGCAGTTCTGTCGCTATCGCTATCGCTGTCCTAAGCGGTGGCTTCGCGGTGCTATTCGGTCACTGGCGGCGCTCCGCTATCGCTGGGCAGGAGGATTCGGCGGGTACGGACTGGACGGTGCCTTCTGGGACGCGGGGGCGATTCCACCGCCCGACAGTCCCGGCGAGGTGTAAGGAGACCCGCGAGAGGCGAACCTCCGCGTACGGTCAGCGGTTAAACGGCGATATCGACAGACGAGCGGCCGCTTAAGCGAACCAGCTCCTGCGCACCGTAGGAGGAAGAAAGAGGAAGGGCAAGAGACGTGTGTGAAAATTAGCGGCACGGTGTGTACAACGCGTACTATCCGGCGGCGATTGTCTCAAGCCCCCGACTGCTTGTCGCGGCGCGGTATATATACTCGCGGTTCCGCGGTTCTACCGCGAGAAGCGCGAGTCGCGGCTCGACACCTCGCGGCCGTTGCGAGAGTCACATGTGTGGTGGTCGCGGAGTGGGGGGCTTGCGGCCCCGCGGTACGGCGGGTGGTATCGGTAAGGGGTCGCGGCCTCGCCGACTCGTTACAATCTAATATTAAATAGTTTATAAATGCAAAATTCAATATGTATAGTGTCACGTCCTGCGACGCATTCCTTAAATTCTTCCGAGTCATCCAAATTCAACGATTCTCCAATTCCGAGTGAGCAGTTTATTTGGGTCGCATATTGCAAAAATGCCGACAACCCAAGTAAATATAGTTCACCGGAATTAACAAATCATCACTCCGCCCTACTTACGCGATATAAAATCATGCGACCGATCACCTGCGAGGGGCTCCACGCTAAGTTTCAACGCACACGGTTCCACGATAAGTTTACTATCATTAAAGTTAACGCGCTGCATCCACACGGGCTCACCATTAAGTTCTCGCGCCTCCACGATAAGTCTACTGTCATAAAATTTAACGCGCCAAGCTCTCGCGCTCTACGCTCAGTTCCGATACTCGCGAAATAATAATTGTGCACGAAATCCGCGACTCTACTACGAGGGCGCCAGGACCTCGACAGAGCAAAATCTCGTCGACTCTGATACGAAGGCGACAGAACTTCGACAGAGCGAGATTTCACCCGCGTCAAGTGAAATTATTGTTACGCGACGGAACGCGACTATAACACCCGCGAGTAACCTTGTGAGAAGAAGAATGGTACGAACTCTGAATAAACTAGTTGGTGACCAAGTGTGTGGAATCTCACTTCAACCGCCTTCCATACCGTTCCAACCTTGGACAAGCTACCCCGGAGTCGCCCTAGCCATCCTTGACAAGGTAAGTAAACACATTTTATTCTATCGTGAGAACCCTCATGGTTCTTGCAAGAAGGTCCGCGGTTTAGTGAGAGTGAACCGCCACAGGACTTTACAAAAGTAATAATAACTGCGCGCCGCGCCGCGCCGTTCAGTTATTCCGGTACGCCGAAGCGGTATATACAAGCCGACCACCGCGCCGTGCCAACATTGAGTACCGCTGGCAGCGACGCGTGTTTTGCCGAACTATTTCCCTTATAAAATGAAAACGAAAGTGATTTAGTAAGTTCGCTTGCTGCTTTCGATAGCAGAAAAGTCTGCTCTATCACGTAGGATGGTTAGATTTTCGTCTAGTCCCTTAGTTTGTGAAATAAATTGAAAAATATCAGCAAAAATTCGTGCGTTTTTGGTGTCTTTCTCAATTTGATCATTATTTAAACATATTTAAATGTTTACAATGTAATAACAATTTATATCGTTTTATTCGGGAAAGTTTACAGATTTTTCTCGTGTCAAAAGCAATTGAATAGCTGCTATGGTAAAAGCGCAAAACATCTTCAAAGTTGAAAATTTGCAATTTTTTTTAACGTTAATTTTCTCAATAACTGTACGTCCTAGAGAGAAACGAAATTCAGATTCGTATTCAGCTCGCAAAAATCTATAAGAATTTGCTTTGTATCGTTTTGTAAACGTTACGTTCAATTATTGCAATTATTGCAAAAATGGCCTGAAAGTGACAACCATAACTAATTACATACATATGTAATTCCGCTTAAAGCATGTGATTTTTTTTTAGAAGAAAGGTTATTCTGTACTTCCCAATTTTACGTAATGTTTTTTAAAAATATGTACATAGCGTCCATGTTACTCTGAAGCAGTATTTTACATATAAAAAATTCGTCAAAATTTACACTGTAATCACTGAAACGTTGTACAAAAGTTAAAATTCGCGCGTCAAAATTCATGGTTTCGTTCGATCTCTCGGCGCTGCCTTCACAACGAAACGTTGCTTCGTCGTCGATAGAATAGGTTGGTGCATACACACACACATTCGCATGTACACTAAGTGCAAACTCGGCTTCCGCTAGGGAAAAACACTAGTAAGGGGAAGGGTCCCCCATCACCGAGTCCCGGGAGAATTCCTAAACTTTGAGGGAATATAAATTCGAATCAACACGCGTATCAATACATGAGCAAGCAACCATATTTCAGAATTGAAGCATTTAAAGCACAAATTATATATAAAATGACATGCTATTGTTAATTATCATTCTCATCGGTTCCTCGGGTCAAGATGGCGCCTCAAATGAAGAATCAGACGGACCATATATGTGGTCTGAGTGTGGTGTGCGTGCGGGAATTGAGTGGTCGCGTGAGTGGGATGAGTGCATGGGGCGAATTACGAGTGTTTGGAACAGAGCGGACACGAGTGAATGTTTAGGTTAAGATATCAGCGGAAGCATCGAAATCTTAGGGACGAAAACGTCGTCCGATGCAAGATGTTTTTTGTGCAGTGCGTGTTAAAGAGTTCTGAGAGCCAGAAGTCGAGAGTTGCGAGTTTTAATAAGTTTGTATGTATCAGTTTGCTATATTAAATTAATTTTCAAATGTACAATTTTTTCGTCATTTCCTACATATATTTATTTCTTAGCTATTCTCTCAACGAACTGGCAGAATAAATTTACTTTAATTGTCCAAAGCTGTCAATAAATTTATCAATTTCTTACCCTAACTATTCTGATACGGAAAATTATAAGAACCATATGCGTAATATGCAAGATGTTCGAAAACGTGTTTAGCATTCATAAAGTATTTAGCACTGGTTAATAATTATTATCAGTTCTTGATTTTCATTGCTTGTCAATTATTGCTTTAAAAAATTATGAGAAATTATAGTAAGAAAGTCGTAAATGCGAAGTGATGTCGCCACTTGAGGAGAAACGCCGTAGCTTGATCTGCTATTGGCTGACACCGAGGGAAGCCGACTTTGCACCAACGAATTTTGGGCTTCGCATAAGAGCCTCTCTCTCTCGCACTTACGGCAACGAGGAGGCTTCCAGCATCCTTGGCTTGACGACTTTATTACCATCAGAGTGGCCAGGTATGGCTATTTGTAGCTGTTGAGGATCTACGAGTCAATTACCGTCCGCGGCGATTACTAGAGCTCTCACGCGGAGAGCACGGAAGCGTTACCTCTCCCCACCCGTGACACCTAAAATTTCGACCTACTTGCTTGCGGCAACGAGAGCGACAGATTTCGTGGAAGAGTCAGAGAGAGCAGTGAGAAAGAGATAAAAATATTTTTGGAAAAAAAATACAACCAACTTCGGAATGCACTAAAAAGGACGAAATAATTTTAATTTATATTTCGGAGACGGCGCAAAATTAAAAATTGTATTAATGAAAGATGTTGCTAATGTGAAGATATGTAAAAGGATCAAAGAATTTTGACAATTTCCAATGTGGAAAATTTTTAATTTTGCGCCGTCTCCGAAATATAAATTAAAATTATTTCGCCCTTTTTAGTGCATTCCGAAGTCGGTTGTATTTTTTTTCCAAAAATATGTTTATTTCACATTTCTTAGTGGCGATCGAAGCATTCCTTGAAGAGTTCAACAAAGGAATGGGAAGGGAAGGGCAGGGAAGTGAGTGTAATCTTGCAAATGGGATCATCGTGGAAACATCTCCGGTCGTAAAATGTAATACTAGGCTTCATCGATATTAGGCCGATTATACGTGAAATAGTACGGTTTTTGCAATAAACGTGGAAAAAAACGAAAAAATGCATAATATGTTTGTTGCTGGACCAACTGGAACTCATACTCTACAAGATCCAACAAGTTTCGATCCGATTGGTCAATCCATCTCGAAGCAATCGGCGGACACACATGACGCGGACGAAACGGTACTCTTTGATTTGCAGTAATTTATAATAAAACATGATAAAACAGGGTGGGCAATGTTAAAATAAAAAATGTATTTTATCCCGTTTCTAGTGGGGGTCATAGCCTATAAGATGAAAAAGGTTTTGTTCGGATTGGTCCATCCATCCCGGCATAATTGGTGACGAAACCTAGCATGTACAAAACTGCCTTTTTGCTACAAAAAAGGTGCAAAGAATGACAAAATGGAAAATGTCTTTTATACGGGACCAACTGGGAGTCATATCCTACAAGATGCAAAAGGTTTCGTTCCGATTGGTCCATTAATCTCGGTGTAATCGGAAAACATATATAAAAAAAAAATTTTTTTTAATAAATAAATATACATGTCGATCCTGAGTAACCCCCTTCTTTTTTGAAGTCGGTTAATAAAATCCAGCAAGTACTAGTCTCAACCTGTACGTTAAAGCCCTTTAAGCCTCCATTAAAGGTACTCGCACATGTTGAAACAAGAATGGAAAGGGATTGGGAAAGAATGGAGAGGGAAAGGAAAAGGGGTAACATTGTGATAAGGGGGTTGAAGACGGAGAAAGAGGGGTCGGAGGGAAGAAGAGAGGAGGTAGAGAGGTTGATGAAAGAGTTAGGGGTTAAGGTGAAAATAGAAGAGGTTAAGAGGCTAGGAGGAAGAAGCAGAGAGGGGAGGGAAATGGTATGGGTGAAGCTAGGAAGCCTCGAGGAAAAGAGGAATTTAATGACGGAAAAAAGAAAGCTAGGGAAAAGGAGGGAATGGATTGGCGATGACCTGACGGAGAGGGAGAGGAAGGCGGAATGGATGATTAAGAGGGAAGCTGAGAGAGAGAGAAGGGAAGGGAGGTCAAGATAGGTTACATGAAGCCGTGGGTGGAGGGGAAGCAGAAGAGATGGGACAAGTGGGAGGAAGTTTTCAGGGAAGAAAAAGGGGTGTCGGATAGCAAAGAGGAAGGGAAAGGGGGAGCGAAGGGGTTTGGAATGGGAGAGGAAAGGCGGGGGGGGGGGGGGGAGGAAGATAAGCGGATAATAAGAATCTGTTTTTGGAATATGGCAGGAATTACGGGGAAAGACGCAGATTTTTGGAAGAGTTTAACGAGATGGGACATTATCTTTATTGTCTCTCAGAGACATGGGTGGATGAAGGAAGATGGGAAAATGGGGGGGGGGGGAACTACCAAAAGGGCATACGTGGGAATGGCAGAGTGCATCAAGGAAATGTAAGAAAGGGAGGGCGAGTGGTGGTATGCTAATGGGAATAAGGAAGGGAATGGAGGTAGAGCAGGAGGGAAAGGAGGGAGAGGAGGCAATAGAAGGAGTGATGACAAACACGGTAAGGATTGGAGGGAGGATATGGACAGTGGTATCAGTGTATATGAACGGGGACTGGCAAAAGAAATGGGAGAAAATCAAGGAATGGGGGGATTTGGGTAAAGACGAACTAGTTATTGTGGGGGGGGGGGGTATGAATGCGAGGACAGGAGAGAAGGGGGAGGAGCAGAGGAGGAGGAGGGAAGAAGGTCGAAAGATAAAAAGTTGAACAGAGAAGGGGAAAGGTTAATAGAGGGACTGGGGGAGGTGGGTTGGGAGAGTTTTAATGGGGGGTTAAGTGGGGACGAGGAAAGGGAGTGGACGTTTACTGGGGCTAGAGGTAGCTCGGTGATTGATTATGTGGTAGAAGGGAGGGAGGTGAAAGAGGAACTGGTAGGACTGAGGGTGGAGGATAGGATTGACTCGGACCATCCCCCCGTGGTGGTAGAGGTGTGGGGGGATAATAGAGGAGATGGGAAAATAGAGCAAGAAAGAGAGGGAAGGAAAAAATGGGACTGGTCAGGGAAGGGGGTAGAAAGGTTCAGGGAGCATACAGAATGTTGGAAACTAGAAGAGAAGGGGGGTGGAGGACATGTAGGGAATTCAAGGAAGAAGTTAGAAAGACTAGGGAGGAGATGGGGAAGGAAGCAAGAGGGAGGGGGAGGGAGGGATGGTGGGATGAAGAATGTAGGATAATGGAAGCGAGGGTGAGGAAAACGCTCAGGCGATGGAGAAAGGGGGAGGCGACCAGGAAGGAGTATAGAGAGGAAAAAGGTAGGTACAAAAGAATTTGCGAGGAGAAGAAGGAGAAGAAGAGAGAGGAATTTATGGAGAGGGTGGGGAGGATAAAATCGGAGGAGGTTTGGGACCTGTTGAGAAAAGAGAGGAGGGGAAAAAGGACGCCAAACGAGGGGATAACGGAGGAAAAATAGAAGGAATACTTCATGAGACTGTTGGGGGGGGGGAGTAAGGGCGGGAGGGGGGGAAGGGAGGGAGGAGGGATAGACCGGGAGGAGGTGGAGAGAGAGTTAAGAAGAATTAAGAGGAATAAAGCGTATGGGGAGGATGGGATAGAGGGGGAGGTGCTAAAATATGGAGGGATGGGACTAAGAGAGGGAGTGTGGAGGGGGGGGGGGGGCTGGCCAGAGGATTGGACGGTGGGAGTGATCGTACCGATTCAGAAAAAAGCGGGAGGGAAAAAGGTGGAAGACTACAGGGGGTGACATTAATGTCGGTTGTGTATAACGTGTACGCGAAAATTCTGGAGAATAGGCTGGGGAAAGAAATAGAGGAGAAGAGAATGCTACCGGAGGTTCAGGCGGCATACAGGGAGGGGAGAGGGACGATGGACCACATTGATGTTTTAAACTACCTCATAAATAGGGAGATAGGAAAAGAAGGAGGCAAGCTTTTTTTTTTTATTTAGCATCTGAAGACTCATTTGTGCGTCTTATTTTAGCTTAACAAAGTTAGTACAGTAAATAATACAATAGTTACATAATTATATATCTTACAGAAGTTAAATTTTTAAGTCGCATTTCTTCAGAAAGGTACACATACAAATACAAGCAGAAATATTTGGTTCGAAGATTAGTGTATCAATACACAGTGGTAACTGCATCTTAAATTTTTTAAGCTGTATAAGAAAATTCGACCGTTGTGAGTTGTACAGCTCACATTGACAGAGAATATGGTTAATATCTTGGCTTTCCTTTTTGCAAACACAGATGGGCTCTGCTACAACTTTAATCCGATACAGTGAGGCAGCTGAATTATAGTGCCCAGCTCTACATCTATTGATAGTAATAATTATTTCCCGTGGAAGTCTTTTATTGGCGTACCATGCTATAGATTTGTCAAAAAAAAAACTGTTGAAAATACTTTTTACCCTTTAGGTAGCCTTGCTCTTTAATAACAATGTTGGTCTGTGTTCTTAAGTCTTTTCTAAAACCTTCAAATAGATCAGAATACGGAATCTTAGAAATATGTGAATTTCCACCCGCTGTAGCTTCCTTTGCCAATTGATCAACCTCTTCATTTCCCCGGATTCCCACGTGCGAGGGGATCCAGAACAGTTTAATTTGACGGCTATTCCGACTTTCGCTTATGAATTTATTGTATTTTCTTTTGATTTCAAAAATGTAGGGATTAATTTTCACATTTAATTTTATATATTGAAGAGACTGAAGAGCACTTATAGAGAATCCGAGAATATGAAGATGTCTTGACTTCCGTTATTTAGAGCTATATCCATCGCTTCATTTAAGGCAATGCACTCTGCAGTGTAAACAGATGCGGACTTAGCTGGGGACTTTTACATGCCGAACCAACAAATTTGTTCCCGAAAATTGTACTACCATCAGTATAGATCGCATTGGCATCGTTATTCCGCAGAAAATCGTTGAAGACGGCATTCGGGTTACTTGACTCTTTTAGGTTGTGACATACGGGTTATGGGGTCAGCCAAAGGGGTGCCCTGCGCTGGAATACGACCAGGGAAAGTCGCTTTCCGCGCGCCCCGTGCACAAATCCACGGACGATTCGATTCACTGGGCGCCAGTGCCGTAGCACTCGTCTGGAACCCTCGCCCTTCCGGCTGCTCAGTAGAAGAGCGGAAATCAGGGGAGGTTAATTGAAAGTGACCCACGAGAGTTTCGGTAATTTAACGGTAGCTTTAATAACGGCCGAAGAGGCCGTGCCAAACAACAAAAGACGGGAATTCCGCGGTACACTTTTGCGCAAAGGAAAAGGTACGCGGCCGCCAAGTGCAGCAAAAAAGAACAGCGACGCGGAAATTCCCAATACAAAGAAAAATCTTTACTGTTGAAACTAAAACTAGGGCCGGATACAAAATGTCGGTGGTCCTAGAGTTTCAAATACAGGAGAGAACGAAAGATTAGTCGGGATCGCGGTCGCGGGTATGGGGGGACCCGTTCGAGATTCTGAGACGGAGGCGCCGGGGCCTCGACGAAACCGACTATAAGGCGCGCGAGATCGCGGAACGAAGATGCGCTTCGTTCGAACGCGCGGTACGAGCGTCAACGGTTACGGCTCCGAGGTCAAGCCGCCGGGGCTCGACAGTCGGACGGTACCGGACAACGAATCGGTCGGAAGAGGAATAAAGGGGACGGGCCTCGAGAGTCCTCGTCTCCTTGGGTCGGTCCTGTCGCCTAGGTCGCGGAACACGATACGATACGGAATACCCCGGGATTCCCGCGTTCACACCGATCCTTTCACACTCGCACACGCAATAAAAATCAACCCAAAAGGCCTGAGTCCTACCTCGACATGGAGTGCGGCGACGTATCCAAAAAAAAAGTGGTCCTTGTGCGGGTGGCTCGCTCCACCGGCTCCAACACGCACGCACAAAGAGTTAAACGGAAAATACAAAAAAAATTACAAAATAACGCAAAATTAAATACAAAGAAAAGAGATTGGAACACCAGGGACCGACACACGCTACAATAAAAAAAAACCAAATCGCACAAAATTCCGGAATGCTACTACTCTCTACGATCGCTCGCGCGCTTCAGTTGAAATTCGCCGCCGGTACGCGGTTCTCCCCCCAGGGAGTTCGGCAACCAAGATGGGCCGCTCAATGTTGTAAATTCGGTTGGCCGGGTCCTGGGAGCCCTCTGGCGGAGCTCCGAGCGAGATGGCGGTGGTCGGCTGCTCCCAGGCCCGGCGTCCTCGGTGTCCGGCTGCCGGTCGCTCCCAAGGCGGCTGCTGGGTGGAGGCACGGCGACCGGTCAGCCGGTTGGCCAGCGAAGGTGGTGGACCCATCTGGCCCCTCCCACCCCTGGGTGGAGGTCCCTACGACCGGCGGCGGCGATGCTCCGCCGTGGCGGAGCGCGAGGCGGTCGGCCGCAACAAAAAAAAAAGAACACATACGCACACGCACTCACACATTCATACACAGCAATATCCGCGTCCCGGAGGCGAGGACTCGCCGGAGCGGAGGGAGCGGGGCGCGCCAACGTCTCGTAACGAGGCCAAAATTTGCCTCGATCCCCCCCCCCCCCCCCACCCCCCCAAACATTGGCAGGCGGTCACCTCCTTCCTCCCCACCCGCGTCTCGAGGCCGCGAAGCGCGGCGAGCACGCGAACGACGTGGCAAATGAAAGAAAAAAATCGGTCGGCGGTGGTCCCCTGCAACAAAACTCAACAGAAAAAAAAAGGTTAGAGAAAAGGAAGAGAAACTGAACCACACGACACCACGTCCAGGGAGGACTCACACCTCTTCCCATTCATACCAACGATCAACAGGCAGTCACACATTTCCTTGCGCGTCTGTATCGGCGATGGGACGGCGGGGTGCGGGATGCGGTACGCCTCGCGCACGTACGAGCGACGGGCCTCGGGAGAAGAACTAGCGCAAGAAGTGGTCGCGCCGTCTTAATCCTGGCGCGCTAAGCCGCACCGAAGCACAAAAACTAATAGGATTATTGTAATCCAATTCGGGGCTTAGCGTTTTTCATCGTCGCCGATGCCGCCGGCAATATTCTCACTGTAACGGTACTTTTCTCACCTCGGTTAGCCGTACGTTTCGGGGCGCGAACTTCTCGACGCCGTTTTAACGACGGAGGTTCGACGCTGCACCAACACTCACAACTCCGCTCGACACTCGGGGCAGGTGTGTCGCGCTGAATGGCGGCCCGCCGAGTTGCCTTCGATTTCTCACGTTCGCAAAACGGAACGAAAACTCAGACCAAAATAAAAAGACCGGTAATACAACCTTCACGGCCCAACGGGCTCGTGAAGGAGAAGGTTGCTGAGAATATTGCCGCGTTGCGGCGCAAGGTGGAGTGCGGTACATCGGCAAAGCTACAATTAAATTCACAAGAAACACAGAGCGAACCCACGCCTAAGTGACGGGGCCGGAACGAATAAATAAAAAAAAAATAAAAACAATTAACTTAAATTCTAACACACGAAAACCCATAAAGAGAAAGAAGAATTCCTCGCCTAAATGGCGGGACTAACAAAAAGAAACCAAAAAAAAACATAACTTAGCCTAACATAGATAATAATTTTTTTCTCCTTTTTTTCGATTTTATGCTTTTTTTCTCTTTTTTTTTTCTTTTTTTTTCACACCAGGACGGACGAACAACTAACCTAAGAGACAGACAAAAAGGACCAGACAAAAAGGACTAGACAAACAATGCGAGACGGTGGACCGGGAGTCTTCCGCCTCTATTGCCTCCGGCGCGGGGCCTCCTTTTCCCTCCGCCATTCCCGCGAGCATCGCGGGCATGACTCGAGGGTTACTCCTGGCCAGCCGCACCGGTAGCAGAAGGCGAATGTCGCCGGGGTCGGACAATCAGCTCGGCTGTGTCCCCTCCGGCGACACTGATAACAGACTCCCGGGGGAGCCGGTCCGGCCGAGTGTGATCCCAACTGGCTTGGACTCGGCTCTCCTGACGTGGCTGCTAGCGGCGCCTCCTGCCGCGTCAAGCCCAGCAGGACGGTGGCTATCTGCACGGCGGCAGACACCACGCGGTCTGCGGTGACAGCGGAGGAGGGGGTTTCCGCTGGCGGCGGTTCCGCAGTCGTTCGCGCTCGCTTCTCCGGCCGCTCGTTAGCCTCGACAGCGGCCAAGGGCCTTTGTCGAGGCGCCGACGCCGGCGTCGCGGCGCGATCGGAGGCGCGCGCTCTCCTGCGCGCGCGCAATCTCTTCCGCGCGGGTGCGGGCGCGGGTTGCGCGGCTACCGGCGCTGGTTGCGCGGCTCCCGGCGCGGGTTGCGCGGCTACCGGCGCTGGTTGCGCGGCTCCCGGCGCGGGTGGTGGTGCGGCGGTGGTCGCCGCGGCCCTCCTCCTCCGGCGGGGTCGTCGGGACCGCTTCCCGTTGCCGGGGCGGTCTACCGCGGGCCCTTCGACAAATTTGTCGAGGGCCGCGTGCATCGGCGGGGCCTCGTCCTTGGGCCGCCGCGGGTTCATGCACGCCCCCCTGGGGACAGGCTGGAATTCCGGTTCCGCGCTTTGAGGTCCGCCGGTTCGCCCGGCCCGGCTGGCGACGGTCCTCCAAATCGTGTTCGCCCGCAGCGGCCCGCGGGGAGCCACGGCGTGGGCGCCCTCTCTTCCTCCTCGTTGACTCCTGTGGGGGTGGTGGAGGGTTAGCGGGACTCGTTCCTACGGGATTGTCGTTGGGATCGTCTCCAACGAACGGTTTGAGGTCGGAGACGTGGACCTTCGGAACCATACGAGTTCCCGGCGTCTCCACCTCGTAGACGACCGGCGACAGGACCTTCGTTGCGCGGTAGGGGCCGACGTAAGCTGCCGACAGCTTCGCGGCTACGTTTTCGGGGGCGGACGACAAAATTCGGTTTCTATGCCAAACCAAATCTCCTACGCGGTAACGCATTTCACGGCGACGCGCGTTGTAATACTTCTCTTGTCGTGTATGAGCTTTCTCTAATTGCTCTTTCACTAAATCGTGTAACAACAACAAGCGGCGCGTGCGCTGTGCCCACGCGTGCGGTTCCTCGCGAGAGAGCAGGGCTCTCCTTCCACGGCACGGCGAAGACTGCCGATGGGCCGTGGGGCTCTTCCAAAGTTGAGCACCGCGGGTGAATCGTCGGCGGAAGAATGTACAGCGGTATTGACAGCGAATCGGAACTCGTGCAAGTGCAGGTTCCAATCACGGTGGTCCTTTTTAATAAACGATGAAATCATCGTTTTCAGGACTCGATTGACTCGCTCCACCGGATTCGCTTGGGCGTGATACGGGGGAATCGTTTGATGTTGAATTCCCCACGCCGACAAAGAATTATCGATATCTCGATTGCGAAATTCGGTACCATTGTCGGTGAGGAGTATTTCCGGGGCTCCCCAGTGAAATACTACGAGATCCTCGAAAGCCGATAAAATAGTGGATCCCGTAGCTTTTCGGAGCGCCTTACACTCGACCGACTTGGTAAAAGTGTCCAAAAAAACGACAATGTACCGAGATTGGTTCCTCCCGGGTGGAAAAGTGCCCATTACGTCGGCGGACACTACGGCCCAAGGCCGGTTAGGTATTCGCCGGCCCATGTGTCCAGCGGGAGCGCGCTGCTCGACCTTATGCTGCTGACAGACGGGACAACCCCGCACAAAACGGCGGATGTCCCGGAACATCCCCGGCCAGTAAAATTCCTGGCTCACCCGATGA
Source organism: Stelis phaeoptera (assembly GCA_943735885.1). Taxonomy (NCBI): domain Eukaryota; kingdom Metazoa; phylum Arthropoda; class Insecta; order Hymenoptera; family Megachilidae; genus Stelis; species Stelis phaeoptera. Next base: position 1,189,394 of record OX030933.1, on the reverse strand, counting down.
TACGTTTTATCAACGCCCGGGATGGTGGCCGACGGGGGGTCATGGGCTTCACGCATGGCCTTTTCTCGAAATTCCACGGGTAGAACGAGTTTCCACGCGTCGCAATCTTCTCCGATTATTTCTTGCGTGGGAGACGGACGGTGAAAATACAAACGTCCGTCTTCAACCCGCCAATCGGGGTACGACGCGGGGTGCAATCGTACATTCTCCAAGCGGACGGCGTACCATTTGTCCTCAATGTCCTTGAGGGCCACTAGGAGGTCCGACGCGGGAGAAGTTTCGGTCGGGACGTCGCTCGGGGGTACCAAAGCACGTGAAAGTGCATCGGGTACGTGGTGCTGGGCTCCCCTGCGATGCTCAATATGAAAAGAGTATTGCTGCAGGTCAAGGGCCCAACGCGCCAGTCGTCCCGTCGGATCCTTCAAATTGTGCAGCCATCGAAGGCTGCTGTGATCCGTGATTACGGTAAAAGTGTACCTCTCGAGGTACGGACGGAGTTTTTTGATGGCCCACAAAACGGCTAAACATTCTTTCTCCGTCACCGAATACTTCTGCTCGGCCGCGGTCAAAACTCGATTCACGTAGACGATGGGGTGCTCCTCCCCGTCCGGTCTTTGTGTGAGGACCGCGCCGATCGCGTAATTACTTGCGTCCGTTTGAAGGACGAACCGTATCGAGAAGTCAGGGCGAGCTAAGACAGCATTAACAGGAATAGAAGTCATAACAGTATCATACTCACTTAGGTAAATATTATAGTTAGGCTGAACACTTAGCACTTCACTTCGACCCATTATATCTTCTATACACCATCTTAAGATTGTCTTGCATTTGTTTTTATTCTTGAGGCTCCTTTTATAGTGGTAAGCTTAGGTTACTTAGGACTTTGACAAGATATCGGTTACATAAAAATCTCGCTCGCTCTTTAATCAGAATAAGTTTAGACTCACCAAGCAGTATATTCGTTGGTGTACTTTTCCGATACCCTAGTGCCCTGGTGCCACTCTAATAGTCGAATGCTGGATTTTTTCTAATTTGGCTTGAAGGTTTATACGGTAGGGAAAGTACGCAAAGCAGTTGTACTCAATTATGGAGCGTACAAGACTTTTATACAATACCATTAGAGTTTCAGGATCGGAACCCCACCATGTACCGCAAAGAAATTTCATAATATTCAAGGCTTTCAGACATTTCCTTTCTACCTCGTTTACTTGTGGTACGAATGAAATTTTATAGTCATAAATAATACCCAAAAAGCGAGTTGAGTTTCACCAGGAGAGATGTTCTTATTGTTAAAATGAATGAGGATTGTTTTTTTTTTCGGGACCAGGTCAAGTCCCAAAGACGATAAGTTATCTTTTATCCTATTTACTGCCTTCTCGACAAGATTTCTGCATTTTTTTAGGGGTGCAATTTTAGAATAAACAGCTATATCGTCCGCAAATTGCGTTACAGTGACATTTCTAGGCAAATTGTCAGTAATATGTGCGACATATATTATATAAAGGAGAGGGCTCAAAACTCCGCCCTGCGGAACACCTTTGTATGTTTTTCTGTTGGTATTTTCGATTATATTTGAGTAAATGAATCTCTCATGCGTGATAAATTTAACAAACCTAACTAAATTTTCTGAGCAACCTATCGATGCGAGTTTAGTAATTAATATGTCAATATTAACACTATCGAATGCTCCTCTGACGTCAAGAAAAGCTGCAACAAGATCTTTTTTGTATCTTTTCGTTTTGCCTAAGTCAATTGTGAGACCCACTATATTATCAGAGCATGACCTACCCTTCCGAAACCCAGATTGACCATTCGGTAAGATATTGTTGTACTCCACCCATCATTGTAATCTATTTTTGATAAGCGATTCAAAAAGCTTGCACAGGCTCGATGTCAACGCTATTGGCCCTACATTACAACCAACGCTTTTTTCTATAAAGTGTACAAACGACTGCTTCCATCTAAAAGGGTAATCATTGCTCTTGTACATTTCGTTAAATATATCCAAGAGCAATAACTGAAATTTAACGGGCATTTTTTGCAGGGTTTCGTAGTCGATCCCATCCATATCTGGAGCGGAATGGCCATTTTTAGATCTTAAAACAAAATTAAATTCTGTAAAACTAAAGTGGGAACAAAAAAAAATCGTTTTCATTACAAAACGGAAGCCAATTCGGATTTGTATTAACCCACGGCGAGCTAATTTTATTTAACGCTATTAGCTTCATATGTTCATTTTGTTCATTTTCCCGGATGTGTAATGGTTTAACGCGAATCCATGAGTTTTTAAAAATTTTACATTTATTCCACACAAATTGAGGGCTAATACGAAAGTCTATGCTTTGTGCAAACCTTTGTGACGAGGCAAATTTCGCCTCGCCACGAGATAGCACAGGTCCGTCCGCTCCCTCCACCCTGGCGAGTCCCCGCCTCGACCGCGCCGTCCTGCGCCCCGGGCATTGTTCCTCACAGCCCCCCAGCATGGACAGAGTGTGTGGAGTAGAAAAGGGTGTCCACAATCCGAAACGGCGACAGTTGCCCGCCGCCGGCCGCGGTCGCCATCCACCCGGGCGAGGGAAGGCCCGGACGGGGCCGCACCATCGTAGAACGACCCGGCTGACCGGTCGCCACCTCCGCCCCGGCAGCCTCCCCGGGAGCGACCGGCAGCCGGACTTCGAAATTGCCGGGCCTGGGGAAACGACCACGCTGCCTCCCTCACCAGCCCACAGAGGACTCCCCAGGCCCCGGCTGAAGCAGGACGACCCCTGGTGGCCCGCCTCGGCACCCAAACTCCCTGGGGAGGGGGAACCGCGAGCAGGCGAGATCGCGACCGCGGATAGAAGATTAATTAGCGTGCGCGCAGAGAGGGAGAGAGTCCGCCGAGCAGTTTTCGTTGTTTTCTTTTTGTTTGTCGCAACCAATTGTTCTTTTTGCGGTCAATCGTTTTTTTTTCGAGCTCCGGTGCATTACGTTGTGTGTGTGGAGCCGACCACCCGCCACGAAGGCCAACGACCTCCGGGGATCCGCCGATGCCGAGGTAGGACTCACGCCTCCCTACGTTACAGTTTGGTGTTTGGTGCGTGTGTGTGCGGGTAGATCGACGAGAGTGAGCGGGAATCCGCCGGGCCCGCTACCGTCCCCGTCCCCTTCGCGACTTTGGCGACAGGACGCAATCCGAGAGGCGAGGACCCTCGAGGTCGATCCCTTGTCCCCCGAATAGCCGCCCTTCGCTGTGCCAATTTCGAGTTGCGACGACTCGAAAGCCGAATCGTAACGGTTCGCCCGCGCCAACCGCCGAGTTCGTCCTCCGCGTTCGAACGAAGGTCGTCCGCGTTCGAACGAAGGTCGTCCTCGTTCCGCGAGCCCGCGCATCGCCGCCGCTGTCGGTTTCGTCGAGGTCATCGAGACTCCGAATTTGAATCGCGGACGGGTATCCTCGACCCCCCCGCATTCCCGACTAATCCTCTTTTTTTTTACTGTATTTGAAACTCTAGGGCCACCGACATTTTTGTACCGATTCCTAGTTTTAGTTTCAGCGGTCGAGAATTTTCTTTTGTATTGGGAATTTCCGCGTCGCGGTTCCTTTTTTGCCGCACTTGGCGGCCGCGTGCCCTTTTCCTCTTCGTGAAAGTGTACCGCGGAATTCCCGTCTTTCTGTTGGTTGACACGGCCACTTTGGCCTTTATTAAAGTTCGCGTTAAACGACACTCGTGGGTCAAGTTTTCTTTAACCTCCCCTGAGCCCCGCTCCCATATTGAGCAGCCGGAAGGGCGAGGTTTCCGGACGAGTGCTACGGCACTGGCGCCCAGAAATTCAAATCGTCCGTGGAATTGTGCACGAGGCGCGCCGAGAGCGATTTTCCCTGATCGCCTCCGCGCAGGGCCACCCTTAGGCTGCCCCATAACCCGTACGTCACACCTTTTAAAATACTCTTTCTTTTTTTTCTTGAAGGTTTTGATCGCCAAGGCACACAATTTTTTGTATTCAATTAGATCTGATAATTCTTTCGATTGTTCCTATTTTTTTAAATGAGCCCGCCTAAGACGCTTAATCCTCCCACATTCGGTGTCCCACCAGAGTATTGGATTTTTATCTTTCCATTTATGATTAGACTTTCTATCAGGGGTGCTGGTTTTTAATGACTCACAATGAGGCGAAAAATGTGGTTTTCAGTCCCTCTTTCTTCTTTTGCTAGTGACTCCTTCTAAGTTCCACCGCGTCGGAGAACTACTATTACATTCGAAAAACGATTCCACTATCCCATAACTGTTGCAGAGCAGACCCGACAGTAGTAACATTTGTCGTGTTTTCACTGTACTATACTGGACGTAACGTGCTAGCTATACCTATTTACCGTCACATATATCGCAAAACTAAATGCTTATCAGTTCATTATTAACTGTCAATGATAAATGTTTCATTGATTACATTTCAAGTAGTAGTAATTAATAGTGGTCTTCCACACCACCCTGGAGGTGCCACTAATGGTGCGTTAGATTTTTTTAAGTGGATCTTCGCCTGAAGCCCTGTTATACCACTTTGCAGTATTATTTTCATTATAATGATGGAATTCACGTGTAACCGTGCTGGTTACATACCAAGAGGCGGCGTACGAACAGCCGAGTGTGACTGTGTGAGTGTGACGAATTCCCCTACCACCGTAAGGATCCGCGGTCCTTTGTCGCGTGCGAAACAATTTAGGAGAAGCGCCCCACTAATTAAATATGCGTGCGCATCGATCCCCACTCGATATGGATCGAAGAAGATCGATGCTCGCTCGACGAGAACTACTCTACGTCTGGAAGCGAACCAGGTAACACGCGTTTCCAATTCCGTTCAGCGAAAACCGGTATATAATTGAGAGGTCAAACCGACCTGGTAACTTAGTCAAACCGCCTAACTTACCCTCGTTATATACGCGCCTCAAACCGAGGAGTAACGAGCACAAACCGTGCCGTGGCACAGCTAGAACGCGATCTTCTTCTTTGTGTTGTTCCGGCGTGTACAGCGTAGTAGTCACAAATAAGATAAAATCAAACTTTAATATCGTAACGAGTGGTAAATATTCGAATATCAATTTTCGCTGAGCGGAACGAAACGGTGAGTAAGGTTGTTTGGAGTCACTGCTAATGGTAGAACCTCGCGTGGCAAAACCACAGAATCCGTGAACGATTGAGATCGGATAATTCTTATACATCTTGACTCAGCTCCCAGGCTCATACAGGCAGTCGAAGTATCGCTCGGCCCACGTAAAGTGTCCCGCCGTAACTTCTGGCTGTCCCTGCGTGCCCTTGTGAGACGTGGACTCGATTGTGAGCATTATCACAATTTCTGCCGGCATTTGATCGTGGCATCGCTCACAGACTCGTTCGAGCATTCAGAGTGTTGCTCAGCTCAAGAAAGTGCCCTGCCGTCACTTCTTGAATGTACTCGGATGCCTTTGTGAAGAGGTGGATACGACCATGTGGCACAGTGATCGCTCTGTTTGGTAGCATCGCGGTATATTAATCTTCACCGATTCTAGTTGTGTAACCGAAGTGTCGCTCAGCCCACGATTCGTGCCTGCCGACATCTTCTGGTTGTTCTCGATTGATCGTGTGAGATTATAGTGCAGGCACCACTTGATCTTCCCCGAATTGCTCGGCAGGATCGACCTGAGTGTTACTGCACCGTGCGTATCGCGAATTCACGATCGGATTGTACACAGTCGAAGTCAGACGTCCGGCATCGGAGAACACCTCGAGCCCACATTCGTGCCTCAGGTGAACTCCTAGGTGTCACAACCTGATTGAGGCTACGTGGCGTCTCCACCCAGACTCCTCCTCCGATTATTCGGCCGAGAGCGAGGGTGCTGCCACAGATCCTCAATCGTGCGATTGTAAAAGTAGTGATTCAAACAACCATCTGTTATATTCATTGTCGAGCGCGGTAATGCAAACTGGATTGTAGAAGTTACAGGGAGAGAATTTAGTGTGCAATTGCGGGTGGATCTTCAAAAGTATCCACGCGTCATTGCACACTAGTAATTTGGGTTTGTTCATTAAAGCCATTCAATATTAATTTTACATTTAAAGCTAATCTCTTAATATCTGCTTAAACCAAATCCGGTACATAAAACGTCTAACTGTGTATATATATCATAATCTGCCGTAGTAATATCGCGTGTAAATATCGATATACATCCGTTTCCCACAACCGAAGTCGAAATGTTAGCGTTTACGCGCGAACGCGTGACAGGAGAAAGGACTAAGACACTTACATTCGCGAACGCGGAAAGACTGTACGAAACGTAATCAAGCATGTACTAACACATGAAGTACTTCTACATTTACCAGAATTGGTGACCAGCCGAATGTAAATTCTGTTAACCCGATTTTCACCAGAATATACTACGTTTACATCATAGATTGTTTCCAACTCACTTCAACAACCGGTCAGAGCTCCCCGCTGTCCAGTACCTGGAGGCCCGAATCCCTCCATCTAATAAATTCCATTGTCTGACATTCTAAATAGTTAAATTGCGTTTAGCGACTTCGATCGACGTACGGTTAATTAATTTAGAAATACTAGAATCTAATTAAATTATGTAACCATCGCCAAGGAAAATCCCGTGGGCGAGAACAACGGTAATACACGTAAAATCGCCTCTGACTGCATATAGTAAAAATGGTCAGCTAACGTAAAATCGCCTTTAACTGCATATAGTAAAAATGGTCAGCTCACGTAAAATCGCCTCTGACTGTACATACTTGTTAGCTTTTACTGTGTGTAAGGGAGGCACACGTGTTAGGGTCGTTGCACCATGGGGCTTCGACGTACTTTCGAGAACCTAAGTCTAAGAAGAGCGTGACGAATTTTAAGAGTCGCGGATGTTATTATTAAAGTTCAATGCTCTTCCTTTGAGGATCGCCGAACGAACCGTGCCTCGTGGTCGATGACCCGACGTCATCGTGCTGCGTGGCGCGTGCAGGACGATAAGGGTGTTTCTAGAAGGATCTGGCCACGGAATGGGGAACGTGACGTACCTTCTGGTAAGAGGACCACGATGAACCTCTTGGCAGTTACCCCAGATCGATAGATCAAAATTCTAACATGAGAAGTGAGATACGTGAACTTGACGCGCGAATTCACAAAGTTATTTCGTAGCTTCATTTGATTAATAAGTACTTAGTCCTCCGTGTGTGGTTTAATAGTTACACGAGAAATGGAGAACGAAAGTGCAGTGTTAAATGTCGAAGATGTCATTCGCCGCGTATTAGAAGAAATCAAGGGCCAGCCGGACCCAGTGGCGATCCCAAGTACAGTCTGTTAAGTAAGAGCGTATTCGGGTTAATTTGTAGAAAAAATTATATAATACAATTTTCGAATATATGGGTATCTTGTACTTAATGCAACCAAACATGCAATTATATCAATAATGCGTCCAGCCACCACTGGCGTCGATAATTGCCTGACATCTTCGAGGCATGCTTTCAACCAAGTTGACGGCGTATTCATGCGGCAAGGACCTCCAAATGTGACGAATGTCTCGAGTTAACTGCTTCAAAGTGAATACTTTTCTTTCACGAAGCTTGTGCTTTATGTATGCCCACACATTCTCGATTGGATTTGCGTCGGGCGACTGCGACAGCCAATCAAGAGTAACGATGCCATACTGCTTCTTCCACTCAGTACAGAGGTTGCTGCAGTGTTTGGGATCGTTGTCCTCCTGCAGGATCCAGTTCTCGTTTTTTTTGATAAACCAACATTCGGCAGTCGGCAATAAAGATTTTTTATAAATGTCGAGCATTTTCGGAGCATTCGGATTATACGTAAACAGATGCAAAGCTCCGAAACCCAATTTTGAGAAGCAGCCCCAAAGATGCACCTTTATTGGGTGTTTAACGGTTTGCTATACCAACCTGTTGGTGGAAGTTAACCAGGCACGTGGAGCGATAACATATCCCCAAACAGAAGCTTCGTCCGTAAAAATTACATTGCTCCAATCTCGGTCGATATTATCCTTCGCCCAAGCAAGTCGCGTTGTTGCGTGACGCGTACGCGGCATTCATGGCGTTTTACGTGTTTATCTCACAAAACTACAATGTAAACTGAATCTTTCTTGATAATGCATGAAGAGCGAAAGTTCCCTCTATCCATTCACGAAAGAATTAGAACAGTACCTTCCATCGACTGCTAATTATGCCGCACACGCTCTTACTTAACAGACTGTACATCAGCGATGCCTGCACAACAACCCTTATTGGAAGCACTACCTGAATTCGGTGGCAGTGATTTGGCCGACAATGCAGCAACATGGTGCAATTTAGTGGACGAAATAACCAATGGTGTGTCGGACCAGCAAAAACTATGTTTAGCAACTCACGCGTTGACAGGCGCAGCTAAAACGTGGTACCAGGAGTGGAAGGGAAAACCACGTACATGGGGAAAATTTCGTGAGGATTTGTGTGCTGTCTTTGTCTCGGAGAAAAGCTGCACGAACGGCTAACTCGAGCAATAACCTACGCTAGCGACTCTGCCCGCTCGTATGCCGAATACGCGAGGACGAAACTAACGTACATAGAGCAAACTCGGGTTGCCTTTAAACCTGAGGCGTACGTGGAGCTAATAATCAGCAGAATAGTGAACCAGAACGTCCGTCAGGCTATGATTCATGGGCAATATGCAACAACCTCTTCATTGCTAGTGGGGATTTCACAATTCGTGAAAGTGCAAACCCAGAAGGACATCCCAAAGGAGGAATTTAAAGACCGTCACCGACAACGTTAGTGAAGAAGAGCGGTTACAGCTGCGAAGGAGTCAGACACGTCGTGAGTAAGTGCCCAAAGAAACGGAGATATGTGCCTAGTGACACAAAAGTGCCGACTGAAGGCAAAACCGTTCTCTCGTGCGGCTATTGTTTCAAAAAGGGACACGAAGAGGCGAAGTGCCGGTCAAAGCAGCGTGCGAACCGTGGTGCTGTAGAGAAGATGCCAGAAATAAATGTTTGTGCTTCAAATTTGGAACAATTAACACCGGCATGTATTCGCGACGTGACAGTGCAGTGTCTACTTGACAGTGGTGCCAAGTGCTCTCTAATCAAGAAGGAGATTGTAAGAATGTTCGGTGGTAAAATAAACCCTCACTTGGGCACCGTACAAGGACTGGGGAAACAGCAGCTGGAAACGATAGGCCGCGTCACGGAAATCGTCAGATTCCAGGACATCGCTGCACTGTAGACCAAAAGACCACAAAAACTGGCCAAAAGTCAGCTAATAAATCTGAAAGAAACTTGTACAGTTTCTTCATGCAGGAGAGTCGAAGTAACGTCAGAAAAAATTTAAAGGCATTTTATTCATTGGTGTAGCTTTGGTGATCACTTAAATTTGAAAAAAAAAAAAAATACATAGCTAATCGCGATTTTAACTACGGAAAATGTTATGCATTATCTTTAATGATGGGTTTTTACTGCTCGATATCATTTTATGTAACAGGGATGGATAAGTATGTAATAATATTACTGTTAATGTTGAGAACCAGGATAGAGAGTGACAGAAGGAAAAACTGGGGTGTTGACTATTAGAAAGATTTTATTAATTATCTGTAGAACTAAGGCAGCGCGAATGGAGAGGCCGAGTGTCCGATCCTGTCGCGCCGAAATCTCAAAACCGAATGATCCCCGCCGCGTCAATAGAAACCGGTGCCCCTTGGGGGATACCCCCTCTCTTACGATTGTATGTTTTCCCGCTCGCAGCTTCGCTCGGCCTGACGGCCTCGGCTCAACCTCGAAGGTTTCGCCGTACTCGTGGACCATAAATTATAGGGAGACGTTTCGATTTCCCTGTTTAGGTCTACCGGGCCTAGGATACTGCTTCAGCATCCTTACCCGTGGGCCTACGATCGGATCCATACCCTTCGGGTGTTCGATCTGCAAAGCCCGAGACTCCTCTCCTACGGAAAACTCGACATAAAAAATCCTCTCGCTCTTCTCGTTCTGCCATGTGCGTGCCAAATACATTATTTAATTTCTGACGGTGAAACATGATCCATATTCCGATAGTGGAAAGACTGAACAAACCACAGACATAAACAAGGTCATCATTGCTGCGTCGCCACCATGGGCTGAAGACTAAACAAACCTTGGACATAGACAAGATAACCATTGTCACGTCGCCATCATGGAAGCCCACGGAAGACCATCGAAGGAAGAACCAAACGCTGAAGACCAAACAAACCATGGACATAAACAAGATAACCATTGTTACGTCGCCACCATGGAAACCAATGGAAGATCATCGAAGGCCAACCCCAATGAGGAGGAGCATGAGTGACACTATAAAAGCAGCTCGTTAGTCAACCACTCGATTCCATTGTTAATCCGAACATCGACAGTTAATATTCACTGTATTACTTTACCAAATGCTTTGAATAAAGATAGTTTGTTTTTTAAAAACTCAAACTTTGCTCATTCGCCCGTCACACATTACATTGAAACACTTAACTTCGTTACATACTTGAACAGACCGATCCGCTACACTCTGTACGGGCAATAATGTTTCATTCCTTCAATAACCATATTATGTAATTTGACCAAAACGCTGAATAATTAAGCACACATAATACTTCGTAGGCTTTAACAATAAATCGTAACGCCAATTAACATAATACAACCGATTTTATTAAAGTAACTTATAATTTCTATCGAATGTACGCGTTAGAAACAATTTGGGTGAAGTAATTACTCGAAATCATAATATAATGCAACGCTAAATAAATTATAAATGAAGCCAAATAAATTCCGAAATAAATGTTATTAATAAATTGTCAACTAGCTCGCTTAAAGAATACCAAAATTTGAAAACAAATCTAATATGGATATAATGGATCAAATGAAAAAGAGTACACGGTACAAAGAAAACTTAACAGATTGCCATTCGCATTTCTTTTTAACATAACTTAACGGCACTGCCCTTGCCTCCTTTATCGTTCTTATCGGCAACATTCTCCCCCTCGTACAAAATCATGGGTTTTGTACTTCATCCATACCTAGCAACCGTATAAGTTTATGAATCGGTCGCGTAAATTCTCCAATTGGTGTGCGTACTTTTGCAACTCTAGCTACTCCGTCGAACCCTGGGTACGCTTGAACGATTGTCCCTCTCTTCCATACATTCCGCGGCGCCTGTGTGTCGACGATAAGTACAAGACCGCCTTTTTTTACAACATTTTGTTCTCTCCTCCATTTACTTCGACCTATTATAGATGGCAAATATTCACGCAGCCAGCGTTTCCAAAATCCGCCGGCAAAGTGTTGGGCCGTTCTCCACTGCTTTCGTAAACACGGAGATTGTGTCTGATATCTTCGTAGCATTATGTTTCCAGATAACGTACCTATTAGGAAGTGATTTGGCGTGAGTGCCTCGCGGTTACGTGGATCAACGGGTACATGCGTTAACGGCCGCGAATTAACCGAATGTTCTATTTCGGTCAATAATGTATGCAGTACTTCCTCCGTCGGTGCTTGTTCGCGTAAGACCACGTGTAGAGCAGTCTTCACGGATCTTATCAGGCGTTCCCATGCTCCGCCCATGTGTGGAGCATCTGGTGGGTCGAATATCCACTTTATTCGGTGGGCCAGTGCATACCCTCTTTGTTTTTCTCCATCCATTTCGACGGTGGCAGTTTTTAATTCTTTGCTAGCTCCTTTGAAATTTGTGCCGTTATCACTATATACGGCAACGGGTGAACCTCTACGGGCGGCCAATCGCTGCAAAGCCATAATAGCTGAGCTCGCGCATAGACTGTGAGCCAGGTGTACCTTGTTGTACCCTAGTTCTAGGTGTACGGCTCTTGTAGTGAGACACGTGAAGAGTACTCCCCAACGCGTCTCCCTTCGTCGACCAATTTTAACAGATATCGGACCGAAATAGTCAATACCACATTGACTGAAAGGTCTCTGCCTATATGCCAATCGACCCGCTGGCAACACTGACATAAGAGGAGGCTGAGGTTTGGCTCGCTGCAAATGACATATCAAGCACCTGCTGACTAATGAGCGCATGGTCCTCCTCAAACCTATGATAAAAAAGAATTGGCGAAGCTCGTTAACCACAGCATCATGACTAGCGTGATAGAACCGTCGATGGAATTCATTTGTGAACATCTTAGTCGCAGGATGTCTTCCTTCTAAGATTATCGGGTGGTTATTAAATTCAGGTTCGTTAATCATCGTTGCACGTCCGCCTGCCCTCAAAATCCCGTATTCGTCCATATACGGACGCAAATTAGCAATCTTGCTAGCCCTACTTATCTGTTCGGAATTCTTTATCGCGCGGATTTCCTCACTAAAGCAGTCGGCCTGTATCTTGCGATACCAATATTGTTCTGCAGCAGCAATGCTTTCCACGGTGATCAATTGGCGAGGTCTACCTTTCCAACGTCCTACAGCTGCTTGCACGCGTCTAGCCATAATCAATAAACCCTGCCATCCCAAAAGCCTTATTGGTAACGGAAAATCAGGGATTTGATAGGAAGTTGCCGCGCCTACAAACGTTTGGCGGGTTTCCGTTTCGTCTATCGATTTCTTTTCGGCCTCATTGAGGGCTTTCTCTATTGCCCAGTGGCGCTCCGGCTTCGGTAAAAATTCTGATCCAAAATACCAGCTGGTGGGCCCGCAGGACGCATCAGCATTCCAGCGTGTCGCGATGTCCGCCGGGTTTTGGACGGACGGAACCCATTTCCATTCCAAAGCCTCCATAATTTCGCCAATTTCTCCTAGGCGGTGGGCAACGAAAACCTGCCGTGTACGTGGCTCACCTCTTATCCATCGGATCACCCTCATCGAATCGGCACACAGAAACCGCTGGTGGAATTTGATGTCCAGCTCCCCTGTAATGGTTTTTGCTAGCCTTGCTGCAAGCAGCGCTGACTGCAATTCTAATCGCAGAACCGAAAGCGGCTTCAGGGGGGCGACTCTTGACTTCGCCATAATTAAGGTTACGTTCGCTGTGGCGACCTCTACAGCGATCCTCAGGTACGCTGCGGCAGCGTACGCTTCCAAACTTGCGTCACAGAAGACATGTAGTTGAGCTGTTGCTTGCCGGAAGACCGTTGGAACCAAGCAGCGCGGAATGTGACGTTTACTTACGTTTAGCAGCATCAGCAACCAAGATAACCAGCCAATATTTTCTTCGTCCCGTAGTGGTTCATCCCATCCAACTCCACTCCGCCAGATTCTCTGCATTGTAACGCTGCTGCCTCGTCACGCCGGTCGCCGTGGCGGGGCATCGCTCGAGGGCCTCCTGGTGCTGGACGCTGCAGCAGCCAGGGTTCCCGCGAGGAGGCCGGTCGCGGTAGGGAGGGGGTCGGGTCGTGCGAGTAACGAGGCGTGTTAGATCGGTTTTACAATATTTTATTCTTGTCGGCGTCTACATTATGCCGGTCGCGGTGTCCGGCGGTGGCGGCCGTCCCGGTGGTGGAGGCGCGGGCGGTGGCCTCGGCGGTGTTGGTCTCGCTCTGCCGGGGTGACAAGCATTAGTGGCGGCGGTGGTGGCGCTTACAAACTAGACTTAAACCTACGCGGCTTACAGACTACGGTCGGTGGAGGCGCCCGGCGGGGCGCCTCGCGGTACTTATCAACTACGGTCGGGGGAACGCCCGGCGTGGCGTTCGCGGAACTTATATCTACGGGCGGTGGGGCACCCGGTGGTGCCCGCGGTTCGGTTACGCGACTTAACCTAGGCGCGGGGTCGCGGTCGTGAGGAGGAGAGAAGGGAAGAATAAACTTGGCAGGTATTGGCTAGCTTTGGCCGACTGGTCTGTTGTTCAAGCCGAGAGTTCCGTTGTTCCTTCCTGGAGTTGGCTGGTGTTGCGCCCAGCGGTGCCGGAGGACCCCGCGACGAGGCCATGCCCTTCGTCGCGACGTCCCTGCTCGGTTCGGCTACTCCGGGCCTGCCCACGGAGTAGCAGAGCCAATGGACCGGTTGCCGCGGCCGGACTGGCCGTCCTGCGAGGCCATGTCCTTCGCAGCACGGTCGGCGCGTGGCTCGCCATCCCTGGGCCTGTCCTCAGGTCAGGCGGTCCACGTGGCCGCGGGGGTTGGCGTGGCCAGCCCCGTTGCGAGGCCATGTCCTTCGCAACGACGCCGGCCTCCAGGCTCGTCTAGACCAGGCCATGTCCGCGGGCTAGGGGAGCCGGCTGCCTTGGAGAGGACCTCCGAGGAGGTCCTGTCGGGGCCGAAGCCCCGAGCCAACTCGTCGGTCCCGTGATCGATTGCTTCATTAATTGCTCTTGCGCCGCGTGGCGCCGGTGCGCGCGACGGTGCTCGCGGGTGGGGCGCGGTGACGGTGCGCGGCGCTGCTGCGCGGTGACAACGGTACGCGGTGACGACGGTACGCGGTGACGACGGTGCCTTGACGACGGCTGTCATGGCGACCGGTCGTTACAAACTCTTTCCTTTATTTCTTTTGTTGTCACCCGTCGATTTGCATATTTTGATTAATAAATTGGCCTTGTCAATATAAAATACGCTGAATTTTATTAATTATAGCTACTAACTTAACCATTCATATGTAGGGTAGCTGTCTTCGTGACATGGTAGTAGATGTTCGACGGTGATGGTAGCAAGATGCAAATATCGCGTGAAACTATGAAAATCATAACGTTTGGTGATTTTTGTGATGGTGGTGCTTGACGGTAACGACAGCAGGGCACAAGTAAGATGCGGAGCTGTGAGTGTTGCGCTGTTACATCCGGCCTAGGTTTGTCCTTCGCTGCACCGCTTTTCGGAAATGGGTCGCGTTGCCCAAGCAAGCTAGGAATGTGTAGAACAGCACTTTTGCACGGTTACCGCTCAGGCTACGGTAACAGCGTGGCGCAACACCATGACCCAAAACTAGATTACGAAAATGCTATCCAGCAAAACTACACCAGCAATTGGGCACAGCCGCGAATATAAAAGCTTGGACAACATGCCCCGCACGGAGTGGAAATTAACGATCTTTTGTGAGTCGACGATACGCAACGCGCGTGTCCGCGCCCGCGATCGCGTACCAGAAGGAACCCGGACGTTTGTGCTCGGACGACGGTTCACGGCGTGTGTAATGCCGCGGTCAGACAGAGCTGACCCATAATTGGATACCCTCCAAGAGTGCACACGCCGCCGTGCAGTACCACCACGGACGCCGAAGTTCCCGAAGGGCCGAGACTTCAGCCGCGACGCGATTAACGAACGAGTATACAAACGAAAGCGAACCGCGAGTGAGACGTGTGTGTGTATCAGAAACGAGAGCGAGTGAAACGCCGAGAAAGCGGCCCGCAACCTGAGACGCAACGGTTGGGTATGTAAAACGCATGTTTATCAAAGAATATAAGTATACCGCAGATATCAGAGTTTGTATTGCACCGAACCCTACTCCTCGCCATCCTACACCGCAACCCGATAGCGCAAGGTAGGTCAAGGTGCGCTTTAACGCTTTGACACGGCAGTACCCGCGCCGCGTTTGTATGATACTAGAAGAAGCCCGCGGTCCTGCAACGCGGGACGTAACAGCGCAGTCTGGAGGCACGTCTCGAAACTGTTTGGTGGTAGCTTCAACAGGGCATCGACGAAGTGCTGGACTGTTGATGCGGCGACACCTGAGACGCTGTAGTGAGGCTCTACTTTGCAATCTCTGATAAATGTGGTTGTTAATAGTAACGGCGAAGCCTAAGTCCCCTAAGTAGGGACGGTTGGGCTGGGTGCCTGAGATCATGGGACATATTGGTGAGCCTGTTCGCTATACGAATTGTCATGTTGTATTAATTATCGACAGAGGTCAACGTTATGTTAAAGATCGTTCCATCGATGTTTCTCGAGAGCGAGAAGGTTGGCCGTGATAGCGTCGACTGTGTGTAAGAGAGGCACACGTGTCAGGGTCGTTGCACCATGGGGCTTCGACGTACTTTCGAGAACCTAAGTCTATCATCGGGAGAAGGATCGGTAGTATCCGATGGCAAGGACCGCGACGAATTCTAAGAGTCGCGGAT
This sequence comes from Stelis phaeoptera, assembly GCA_943735885.1. NCBI lineage: Eukaryota > Metazoa > Arthropoda > Insecta > Hymenoptera > Megachilidae > Stelis > Stelis phaeoptera. The sequence goes on along the minus strand of OX030933.1, from coordinate 1,173,389 downwards.
GTTGTTATTAAAGTTCGATGCTCTTCCTTTGAAGATCGCCGAAGGAACCGTGCCTCGTAGCCGATGAACCGACGTCATCGTGTTGCGTGGTGCGTGCGGGGCGATAAGGGTGTTTCTAGAAGGATCTGGCCACGGAGTGGGAAAGGTGACGTACCTTCTGATAAGAGGACCATGATGAATCTCTTGGCACTTACCCCAGAACCTTTGAGATCGATAGATCAAAATTCTAACATACTTACGATAAATTGTCAGTTCACGTAAAATCACCTCTGTCTACATATAGCAAAAATGGCCAGCTCACGTAAAGTTGCCTCTGACTGCATTTCTTACAAATGGTTTATTCACAATGGATTACCTTCGGTTATATTCATTAAAGACTACCAGTATGCCGGAAACTGTTTCACATACTTTGTACATTTATTACTTTTTGCACAGGTTTGTGTCGGTAATCATTTCTTCTTATGTGATTCCCTAACCAAACTAGATCTTTATGAATTTTAACTTTCATCATATAATATGCAAGATCCTTTCGATGGAAACCACAAGCTTCATGATCAAACCAGCCTGAATATTTTTGTCCCACTGCTTTCACCATTAATGGAAATAAAGTATCTTGTATTCCATACTGTTCTCTAATCTAAGGATAACCTGTATCAAATACTGCGTTCATTAATTTGAATACAAAAGAAAACTCTGAGGATGGAGTACATAAATGTCCAAATGTGTCCCCATCGTTTGTCTCGTAGGCTCGGAACAATGTCAAGGTTTGTCTATCTTGTACCGATTCATGATATGCAGTAATTAACGAGTTGGAACATTGTTCGCATCCAGACTTAGTTACACACTTCATGGCCACAAATCCTGCAAAATATTCAACTGCGGAGGCTTCTAATGTTTTATCTTTAACATATGACGCATCAATGACAATCTGGTCGACGTTATCACATATTTCTTCATTGCTCTCAACATCACAGGGTGTTAAAGTTGGTCATACGAATTCAACATTAGTTGTATCCTCACGATTCGAGCTTGGTAGTAAGGTTTCATCTTCATCATCCAAACAATTGGCAGACTGAGCCGGTTTTGATAAGTTTAATACTACATTTTTTTTGCAATGATAAACGAAAAGATTTTGCAGAGGGATTTTGATTATAAGTTTCACCATAAGTACGGATCATTGAAAATAAATTTTCCAGTGGGTCTTGATTTACTCTGGATGTCATAAAAAATTTCATCCCGTCGCATTTTAGATCATTCCATAATTGCAAAATAGCTTTAACAGAAATTTCCGAACCTTCGACACATGGTGGTATTTTCAGGCCGTTATCTGTAACAGTACGCCATTTTGAACAATCTTGTAATAATCGTCTTAAATTATTTTCCGCAGTTAACCGAATTTCTGATAATGCACATCTGTTTGGATTTGGATCATTGCAACTTCTGCTGTTTAAAGAATCAAAGGTATCGTTCAGAGTTCTAAAAAATTCAGCAGTTTGCATTACCGTCTGACTTTTAATTCCTCCTACTGTTCCTGCGGTTGAACGAGCTGTTGATACTCTGCTACTAAATACTTGCAGAGCTAAACAACATTTCATTCTTTCAAAAGTGTTTGGATAAATATGTTTCTCTGATAATTTACAAGCAGCTCTCGTTGCTTTACCATTTTCCAATTGCCATAATAAACGAACATCTTTCCATGATGCAGTTTTATTACCATCATACAGAATATCATATTTAAAAAGTTGATTTCTTATAGATTTATAAATGTGTGGTATATCAAAGATGGTATACACCTTCTGGTTTCCATGTTTCAAATAAGGGCAATTGACAGAAATCTTGTTTTTAATAGTACTTTGATTATTAGTACCTTTATCACAGACGGCAGCACGTACTTGTAATCCTGTGCTTAGTGTTGCTTCTGGAACTTCATCTTATATGCTTGACAAATTAATGTTTCTTACAGCATTGCCAGTCAAATAGTATGCTACTGGTTGCTTCCAATTATGAAATAAACCTCTGACCATAAAAACTAATGCATTCGTCGCTACCTTTTTACTGCATCCAAGCGATCCTAAATCTTCAAACCCTTCCACTTTCTGCCGACGTTCATGGTAATCAAAACATCTTTTTATTCGCATTTCATCCAGTAACAGAATACAGTTACGTTCATTACGATCCATGCAGTCAACTTTCGCTTGTAGTTTGTGGAATAAATTGTTGCAAATTCCTGGCCATAAATTCACTGCGCTAAACCATTTGCTGATGATACTTCTTCCAGGCAATATGAAATTAAATTCCTCACGCATTTTTGCATACAAACTCGATGACGTGTAATGCATTTTTTTGGCCAATTGCTTAACTTCTTCTGTATAAGAAGATTGTGGTGGATGGAATAACTGCATTGTTATAAATGTTAATAAAAAGCCTTGTTCAAAATTGTAACGGCGGTTTGTGCTCGTCCGCCGAGGACGACCAAACCGCCGACTTCTCTAGAAAAACTTCAAGCGGCACCCGTCGCCGAAATCAACAATCGACGGTTTTTGCATGTTTGTCATTCTCCCGCGCGACTCTTCAACCGTCGCTTGTTGATTTCGGCGAAACGTTCGTTACGGATTTACCCTTCTCGTCGCCGGTTAGGCCTCGTCCCAAACCGTTTGGCGGACGAATCCGCCAACCAGCGATCTCCAGAATTTCGAAATTCCCTTCCAGAGGGTCTCCCCCGCGGAGATAAATACGCGAGCGTCCGCCGTCGTAATTATTATCCGTTACCGTAGCGAGCAGTAAACGAGTAAAGCACGATTCCGTGAGAGACAGTTTCAATTTCCGAATTTTGCGTGAAATCCAAGTTGCGATTTCCCGATCGTTGCACGCGTCGAGCGTCGTTGTGTCGTCTCTCCGTTATTTCCTATTTTTTCGTTATCTGTTCTTGTAATCGTCCGCGTCGCGGTGAAGATCGTCCGTTTGTACATCAAGATTGTCCGTTGTTTTTCTGCTATTGTAATTCGTCGTATCGTGAAATAAACTTTATTCGTCGTCACCTCGGACTCCAGCGGTCATTCTTTCTGGTCCTCCCACGTATTCTCGCGCACGCCCATCGCTGGGCGAAATCAGCGAAAAAGAGTTCCGACTCGCGACTCTATTCGCGAAATCCGAAACAAGCCTTGTACTCGACGTCGCAAAGCACTCAAAAGGGTTGTATCTGACAAATAACCTGCCGTCAATATTTTTAACTTTTTTTTTAAACGAGAAATTATGCTATTTTTGGCATTATTCATCTTCTTCAACATATATTCTATTTTGAAAGTTGGTATCGCAATATTTTGACGTTTCATTTTTCTTTGCAAAATATGTATTCTCTCGCGATAGGATTTTCGATCATCGGCAGCGGAAGAATCTTCATCCTCGTCATCGGATTCAATAGGATATAGTACTGGTTCTGCATCTTTTTAACCGACTTCGAAAAAGAAGGAGGTTACTAATTGGACATGTATATTTTTAACCGACTTTGAAAAAGAAGGAGGTTACTCAATTCGACATGTATATATTTCTTTTTATGTATGTTCCCCGATTACGCCGAGATGGACGGACCAATCGGAACGAAACCTTTTGCATCTTGTAGGGTATGACTCCCAGTTGGTCCTGTATAAAAAAACATTTTGCATTTTGTCATTCTTTACACCTTGTTTATTGCAAAAACACAGTTTCGTACATGCTAGGTATGGTTACCGATTACGCCGAGAAGGATGGACCAATCGGAACAAAACCTTTTTCATCTTGTAGGCTATGACCCCCACTAGAAACGGGATAAAACACATTTTTTATTTTATCATTGTTTACCCTGTTTTCCCTGTTTTGTTGAAAATTATTGCAAAACTCTGGAAGGAAATCTCCGATCGCCACTAAAAAATGTGAATTAAAAAGACTTTTGGAAAAAAAATACAACCGACTTCGGAATGCACTAAAAAGGACGAAATAATTTTAATTTATATTTCGGAGACGGCGCAAAATTAAAAATTTTCTACATTGGAAATTGTCAAAATTCTTTAATCCTTTTACATATTTTCACAATTTTTAATTTTGCGCCGTCTCCGAAATATAAATTAAAATTATTTCGTCCTTTTTAGTGCATTCCGAAGTCGGTTGTATTTTTTTTCAAAAATCTTTTTTTTTAAATGGTGCATGTTCAATTATCTGAAATCGTACATGTGCAAATTTTTATTACAATTTTTGCTTCTTTTTTTATGTACATACATATTGTCATTAATACCATTATAATAACGAACCACAACAGCGAATAGAATTATCTCGAATTTTTGTATGGGAAATTGAATAAACCGTCTACGATTGAAGAATTAATAAATGCTGTAACGAGGCAAATTTTGGCCACGTTACGAGACGTTGGCGCGCCCCGCTCCCTCCGCTCCGGCGAGTCCTCGCCTCCGGGATGCGGGTAATTGGTGCCGAACGTGTGGGTATGAGTGAGTGAGTGCGTGTGTATGTGTTCTTTTTTTTTTTTTTGTGGCCGACCGCCTCGCGCTCCGTCACGGCGGAGCATCGCCGCCGCCGGTCGTGGGGACCTCCACCAGAGGAGGGAGGTGCCAGATGGGTCCACCACCACCGCTGCCCGCCCAGCTGACCGGTCGCAGCGCCTCCACCCCAGCAGCTGCCCTGGGGACGACCGGCGGCCGGCCTCGGAGGACGCCGGGCCTGGGAGCAGCCGACCACCGCCATCTTACCTGGAGCACGCCAGAGGCCTCCCAGGACCCGGCCACAGGATCTGATGACCAAGCGGCCCATCTTGGTTGCCGAACTCCCTGGGGGGGTGTTGAAAAATGAGATGTAGCTTCTTATGTAAAACCCATCTATTTCGCTAACATACATTAATAAACGAATTTAAGTAATCATAATTACATGCGACATAATCGCTAGAGCGAAGGAGGGGGGACGTTCCCCGGTCCCCCGTCCTCCGGTACTTCGAGGGGCTTGCGTGACGTGTTTACATACACAAGTACGCGGCGCTTCGCAAATTACCATAAAAGGCAACAAACGGTGATCTACAAAATTTGATTGGAGGACACTGAGCCTCTGAAACAAATACGTGTGACCTGCGGTGAGTCACCACGGGTCGAAGCTATAAAGGCCTTGCGACAAGCGGCGGAAATATTATTATTGTCTTTACAAACACGACCTCGGTTACGTTAGAAGAAGTACACGCGGCAGTTAAATAAAGTGTTTTACTTTCCGACTAAAAAGTTCGTTCCTTTTCCACCCGAATATTCCCGCATGATATTGTGGCTGAATCAGCAATTCGGTAAATGTTTCTACAACAGGGGGAGAACCGCGTACCGGCGACGAATTTTAAGAGAGAGAAGCGCGCGAGTGAGTGTAGAGAGCGGTCGTGTATTATTTAGATTTAATTTTGGAAGTTTGATTCAGTTTAGAATTCATAGTTTACTTTGCGTGTGTCCGGTCCCTTTCAATTTAATTTCATTTCTTTTCTCCATATCTTTTTGAGTTGGCATTTTGTATTTTCGTTTTTGTGCGTGCGTTTGTGTGGCATTGCGTGTTTTGGAGAACGAGCCACCCGCACCGTTATTTTGTGGATAAGTCACCGCACTCCATGTCCAGGTAGGACTCACGCCTTTTGGTTTGATTTTTATTGCGTGTGTGAGTGTGAAAGGATCGGTGAACGCGGGAATACCGGGGTATTCCGTATCGTATCGTGTTCCGCGACCTAGGCGACAGGACCGACCCAAGGAGACGAGGACTCTCTAGGCCCGTCCCCTTTATTCCGCTCCCGACCGATTCGTTGTCCGGTACCGTCCGACTGTCGAGCCCCGGCGGCTTGACCTCGGAGCCGTAACCGTTGACGCTCGTACCGCGCGTTCGAACGAAGCGCATCTTCGTTCCGCGATCTCGCGCGCCTTATAGTCGGTTTCGTCGAGGCCCCGGCGCCTCCGTCTCAGAATCTCGAACGGGTCCCCCCATACCCGCGACCGCGATCCCGACTAATCTTTCGTTCTCTCCTGTATTTGAAACTCTAGGACCACCGACATTTTGTATCCGGCCCTAGTTTTAGTTTCAACAGTAAAGATTTTTCTTTGTATTGGGAATTTCCGCGTCGCTGTTCCTTTTTGCCGCACTTGGCGGCCGCGTACCTTTTCCTTTGCGAAAAAGTGTACCGTGGAATTCCCGTCTTTTGTTGTTTGGCACGGCTTCTTCGGCCTTTATTAAAGCTACCGTTAAATTACCGAAACACTCGTGGGTCACTTTCAATTAACCTCCCCTGATTTCCGCTCCCATACTGAGCAGCTGGAAGGGCGAGGGTTCCGGACGAGTGCTACGGCACTGGCGCCCAAAGAATCGAATCGTCCGTGGATTTGTGCACGGGGCGCGTGGAAAGCGACTTTCCCTGGTCGTGTTCCAGCGCAGGGCACCCGTTTGGCTGCCCCCATAACCCGTCCGTCACAATACACAAGTTAAAATAATATTCGTTTATAACGTCAATAATACGAAGCAAACAGTGATGTTATCTATTACACGATATTCATATGTTACCACTGCATCGGTCTGTTGTAACGGAATATTTTATATTACCATAATTACAATTTTACCTGCAATGGCCCATCTCTCCTCCTGGTCCAACTCTCTTCCCTTTACCCTAATACTTTCACCTCTTTAATTCGCTCACCTTGTAAGACGGTCGGATGGACCGTCTCCAATCGCTTGCTGACTCAGTCGGTACGCCGGGGTCGGGGTAAAATGAGCAAGACTGGTTGTAGCGGTGATTGCGGTTTATTATCCTAGTATGTACAAGTTCGCGGGCTATTTACAGATGAAACGCAGTCGGCTTAATCCTAACGCGGTTGTCTTAATCCTAACGCGGTCGCCTTAATCCTATCCTATGCTACGCTAGTACGCGGTCGTGGCTCGGCGCGGTCGTGTGTGGTGGTGGGAACGGAGGAGCTCGAAAGGGGGGTTGCCCTCGGGGGTTCGGAGGGCGGCGAACACACCTCCCCTTGCCCCGGCGGTGGAACCGTGATCCGTCGGACGCCGGCGAACACAGCGGTCCTTCGGCGGTGGTGGGAGGACACCGAGAGGAATATCCTCCGGTAAGGGCCAGCGGAAGAACGGCGCTTACGTCGCTGGACGGCGGCGAACACACCTGCCCAACGCTCGCCGTAGGAGGATAGGATAGCTCGAGACCCAAGTAACGAAAATAGCGTCTGGATTCGCATCAGTGTGTACGCTTTCGGTGGGTAGCTCGCGCTGTCGTACCGTGGGCGAGCCGCAGTATTTATACTCGCGGTCGCGAATTTCAGCCGCGAGAAACCGCGAGTCGCGAGGCGCCGCGTCGCGGCGACGTCACGACTCACGCTCGCGGCCGTGCGTGGTGGGGCGCGTGGCCCAGCGGTACGACGGGTTGTCAATTGGGCGGGGTCGCGTCCTTACACTATTGTTTCGTCACAACCTCAATAATTACATATAATCAACCCTAGGAAGCATCGCGTGATATTATCCAATAAATAAATAAATACATTGATTTTTCGTTGTCTATTAACCCTTTCGCAAGGAGCGGTGATTATAGTCACCCAACGCCTGACGCTCGCTGCGTACGAGCGGTGACTTTAGTCACCCGTGATCAGTGTTGCCACCCCAAAATTTTAAAAATCCGTAGAGGCAAGATGACAATTCCGTAAAATTCCGTAGATTGTCTTATGCAAAATCCGTAGATCTATGGAATTATTTACGTATATATTTTTTAATTGTACATGTGTTCACGCAAGGAAGGGGTGTGGAAGAGAGAGTAGGAAAGTTTTCCGCGATAAGAACTCAAGAACTGATGTCCGTCACAAATAAAGAGTATATTATACAAGTAGACTATTAGAACGCTAGATATGACACACTGCGAATGTACGACCCTAATAACGCTTAAGAACAATAAATACTTTTGTTTTGACGCTCACTGAATTTCTAATGATTCTAACCGCTCGCACCTTGACGCCAGTACATATATCCAAGGTACGTGTGACGTCAGGCCTCAACGAGTGGGGAGGGGGATCTTCCTGACTGCTGAAACAACATGTTAATTATATACAGGGTGGGGCATTTAAAACAGGTCACCTGAATAACTCGCTTGTTTTTGAAGATATAGGAAAATGCGTTTAATCAAACTTGCTTGGTATCAAGGGGCTCATAATTTGATACTATTAATTTTTCTATAGGTGGAGGCGTCAAGGAGATATGATAATCAATTCTAGTTTTTTAAATTTAATGGTATGGTTTGGAATTTACAATCTGATACAGTACTTCAAGACGAATAGAATGACCTATTATGAAGGTTATTCAAGGTCATCCAAGGTATCTGCAATAGAAAATAAATTGTCTCAGAGCACACTTCGAATACTTAGACGATCTATACGCAATATGTTATTTACTTACTCACTGCTAGTACAGGTGTTCAAAATGACGACCTTGAACATGGATACATAGTGTAAAACGTTGTGATATTGATGGCACTGCCTGGCAAATTTCATTTGTATCTATTGCAGAGCAAGCTCTTTTTATTCGTTCTTGCATGTCAAGTTTAGTTGTTGGTTTTTCGCAGTACACTACTTCCTTTAACTTTCCCCATAAATAAAAATCCAAAGGTGTCAGGTCTGGGGATCGTGCCGGCCATTTGTTATTTCCTGATCGACCAATCCATCGATCTCCAAATGTTCTGTTCAGAAATTCTGTAATATTTCGCGCTGAATGAGCAGGACATCCGTCTTGTTGGAACCATATGGATTGTCGTATGTCCAGTGAAATGTCCTCGGATAATTCTGGCAAAACGTCTTCTAAGATTTTCTCGTATTTACAACTATTTAGAATGCCATCGATAAAATATGGACCAATTATTTTATTATGAAGAAGGCCGCACCATACATTTACAGACCAAGGTCTCTGTTTGTCCACTTCTCTCAGCCATCATGGATCATCTAGTGACCAGTAGTGCATGTTGTGACAGTTAACTGCTCCGTGGTTTGTAAATGTGGCCTCATCCGTAAACAAAATTTTATTCAAGAACATTTCATCGTCTTGCAGTTTTCGTAAACCCCGATCACAAAATTGTAAACGTTTTCGAAAATCATTTTCATTTAATTGTTGATGATATGAAATGTGGATCGGATGAAATTTGTTGACGTGAAGTATTCGCAAAATACTTCGACGACTGAGGCCACGCTCACGTTCAAGTTGTCTCGTACTGACATGTGGATCTCGTATTACAGCTGCTATAATGTTTATTGAGTTTCCATCATCAGTTACTCTTTTGGCTACATTGCGTGGTTTGTTATCCACATTTCCGGTTTCTTGGGAGTTTTTTATAATGTTTGTAAAGACAGAAAGTGAAGGTCTAGTACGATCGGGAAATCTTTCACCATACACACGCACCGCTTCCCTTATAATTCTATGACATTCACCATATACAATAACCATTTCTACTTTATCTGCAATCGTGTAACGCATTTTAGAAAATTGAACACTCAGATTGAATATTTATCACGGAACCGTACTCTAATCGATAGAAAAATATGTACCAATTGTAACAGTTGACACTCGATTCCATGCAGTGCGCCGTGCTCTTTGTAAGGAGAGCCGATTCGTGAAATCGACGCGATAAAGGAAAAGCTGTATGCCAACAATTGGTGAAGATACGAAAGTATCCGAAGTGTCCTCTGAGACAATTTATTTTCTATTGCAGATACCTTGGATGACATTGAATGACCTTCACAATAGGTCATTCTATTCGTCTTGAAATACTTAATCAGATTTTAAATTCGAAACTATACCATTAAATTTAAAAACCAGAATTGTTCTTCATATCTCCATGGCGCCTCCACCTATAGAAAAATTAATAACATCAGGTTATGAGCCCTTCGAAACCAAGCAAGTTTGGTCAAATGCATTTTCCTATATTTTCAAAAACAAGCGAGTTATTCAGGTGACCTGTTTTAAATGCCCCACCCTGTATATTGCGACGACGCCATGACACACGTCGTCAAGGGACCTTCGTCACCGTGTACCGCCGGCACCGCGCACCGTCACCGCGCTCCACCCACGAGCATCGTCGCGCGCACCGTCACCGCGTACCTAACAAGCAATTAAGGGAAGCGATCGATCACGGAATCGATGAGTTGGCTCGGGGCTTCGGCCCCGACAGGACCTCCGAGGAGGTCCTCTCCAAGGCGGCCGGCTCTCCTAGCCCGCGGACATGGCGCGGACTAGGCGAGCCTGGAGACCGGCGTCGTTGTGAAGGACATGGCCTCGCAACCGGGCTGGCCACGCCAACCCCCGCGGCCCCGCGGCCCGCTTGACCAGTGGACAGGCCCAGGGATGGCGAGCCACGCGCCGACCGTGCTGCGAAGGACAAGACCTCGCAGGACGGCCAGCCCGGCTGCGGGCGAATGGTCCTCCGGTTCCGCTACCCCGTGGATAGGCCCGAAGTAGCCGAACCGGGCAGGAACGTCGCGACGAAGGACATGGTCTCATCGCGGGGTTTTCCGGCACCGCTGGGCACAATACCGGCCAACTCCACTATGGAACAGCTTCTCTCGTATTCAACAACTGACCAGTCGGCCAAAGGTGGCCATTACCAGTCTAGTTACTCTTCCTCTCTCTCTCCTCCTCCTCGCGACCGCGACCCCGCGCCTAGTCTTAAGCCGCGTAGCCGAATCGTGGGCACCACCGGGTGCCCCGCCAACTGTAGTAGATAAGTTCCGCGAACGCCACGCCGGACGTTCCCCCATCCGTAGTCCGTACGCACAGTGAGGCGCCACGCCGGGCGCCTCCACCGACCGCAGGATAAGTTACTGTAATTGCGTGCCACCGCCGTCATTCATCACTGTCTCGTCATAGGCCGAGATGACACCACCGCCACCGAGACACCCGCAGCCGCTGACCGACGCCCGCGGCACGAGCACTGGTCGAACCACCGCCGCGACCAACACTGGGCCCGCCGGCCCGCCGCCGAACTAGTAGCCGCCGATTATGAATAAACCTATGTTAAGAGCAATCACACGCCTCGTTCTCTGGACCTCACGACCCGACCCCTTCCTACCGCGACCGGCCTCCTCGCGGGAACCCTGGCAGCGGAGGCGTCCAGCGCCAGGAGACCTTCGAGCGACGCCCCGTCACCCAGCCGACCGGCGTGACGGGGCGGCTACGTTACAATATTGATAATGATAAAAATAAAAATCTTTTAATCGCAATATGAATTAATAATGTTTCAATGTTAAATTCCTAATTGCATAACGTTAACATAGCCCAACAACTTTTAAATAACTTAAATATTAACTTCCGCTTAGGTTAATACCAACACCGGGCCGGGACGGGATTATGCGGAGGGAAGTGGACCGTGGGGTCCCACAGGGGTCCGTTTTGGGCCCGCTACTGTGGGACCTCGGCTACAACACGGTCCTGCAGGCCTCGCTTCCCGACGGCGCCACCTTAGTCTGCTACGCGGACGACACGCTGGTGGTGACCGTCGGGAGCACGTTCGGGAGGACCATCCAAAGAGCGGAGGTTGCGGTGGCAGCCGTCGTCCGGAGGATCCACGACCTGGGGCTGAGAATAGCCCCGGAGAAGACCGAGGCCATATGGTTTCATGGCCGGCCTCGATCCAAGCCTCCGGCGAGGTCGTGGATCCAGGTAGGTGGAGCCAGTGTCGAGGTGGGTTCCCGGATGAAGTATCTGGGACTCATCCTCGACAGCCACTGGAGTTTCGAGGCTCATTTCGACCGCCTTGTCCCCCGAGTTGAAAAGGCAGCGGCCTATATGGGCCGTCTGCTGCCTAATCTCGGGGGACCAGGGGATTGGGTGCGCCGCCTATACTTAGGCGTGGTGCGGTCCATGGCCTTGTATGGTGCCCCTATATGGGCACCGGCCGGGATGGCAAGCCGGCGCAACAAGCAACTGTTGCGTCGGCTGCAGCGGACGATGGCTATCCGCCTCGTCCGCGGGTACCGTACCACGTCCACTATGGCGGCGCTGGCTCTGGCTGGGGAACTACCCTTCGAGCTGCTCGCGGCGGTGCGCGCCTATATTTATAGGCGCAACAGCATTTGCCGCAACGCTCGGGGGGCCCCGCTGGAGCCTGAGGCGGTCCAGGAGCTGGAACTCCAGGCCCGGGGGCGCATGTGGAAGGTTTGGCGTAGGGAGTTGTCCTCCCACGCCAGTGATCGCATCTCCGAGGCCCTCCTGCCACACCTGCAAAGGTGGCGGGAGCGACGGCACGGTATGCTCACCTACCGTCTGACACAGGTATTCACCGGACACGGCTGTTTCGGTGTCTACCTGTGTCGGATAGGACGGGAGGAGACGGCGGTTTGCCACCACTGTGGGGAGGAGGAGGACTCGGCGCAGCACACGCTGGAGGAATGCCCCGCCTTTTCAGCGCTGCGTCGAGTCCTCCGATGTGAGATAGGAGGAGACCTCTCGCTCCCAGCAGTAGTTGGGGCAATGCTGGAGAGCGAGAGGAACTGGAAACAGGTGGCCTCCTTCTGCGAGGAAGTAATAAAGCAGAAGGAGGCCGCCGGGGGCGCCGGCGTGTGCGGCCGGCTAGAGGCCGCGCCATAGGGCCCCCGGGATAAGGAGGGTAGCTGACGGCGGGGGGTGGATCACATCTGGGGTCCCCTTGTTCCCCCGCCGTCAGCTGAGCGAGATGCAGTGTTCGACGGGAGCGGGGGGACGGCATGTTGAACGCCGTCCCCCGGGTGGCCGTGTTACCCAGGGCGGGGGCCCTGGGTAGTTGATAAACGGCCGCCAGGATGGAGCGGTGCGGGGCGCGGCCTCCCTGCACTGCGGAACCAGAGAATAGATGACCGGCCATGGCGAGGGGGAGTCGCGGTTGTGTTCTCTAAGAGTTCCCGTGACTCCCCCGAATCCGCCAGAGGTGGAATAGCGTCCGAAGGTCGCCGTGGAGGTTTTAGTGGGTCGAACCCCACACTACCCCTCTGTCGCTCCCCCGAGCGGCAGGGGGGTGTCTGCCGATCAGATTTCTTCCACGTAAAAAAAAAAAAAAAAAATAGGTTAATACCAACATTGTTTGTGACTCAGCGCTAAGATGATGAACTTTTAAGCTGGTGGATCAGGCTGACGAGAATTCGATTCCGTGTTTTTGTACATTTTTTTTTTAATGAATTAATATTTTTTTTATTTATTTTGTCATTAGACTTAAGTCAACATAATAGAATTCGAGATAAATTTTAGAAAATGTAAATAAATTTTTAAAAGTAGTTTTTTAAAGAAATAAAATTATGTTTTTTATACCATATAATCCATATTTCCATTATTACAACTGGTTATTCATAATCGTCATCGTCACTTTCGATACTGCTATCGTCTCTCTTATGGTTTTCGAGTTTTTTCTTAAAATCGTAGATATTATTATTGTAGTAAATTGCTTTCCGGCGTCGAACTGGTATGGTAAATATAATCTTCCTTCCAATACATCCTTGATAACTATATATTGTGACGTACGGGTTAAGGGGGCAGCCTAAGGGTTGCCCTGCGCGGAGGCGATCAGGGAAAATCGCTCTCTGCGCGCACCGTACACAAATCCATGGACGATTTGATTCTTTGGGCGCCAGTGCCGTAGCACTCGTCCGGAACCCTCGCCCTTCCGGCTGCTCAGTTTGGGAGCGGAAATCAGGGGAGGTTAATTGAAAGTGACCCACGAGTGTTTCGTTAAATCGTTAACTTTAATATTGGCCGAAGTGGCCGTGTCAACCAACAAAAGACGGGAATTCCGCGGTACACTATTACGAAGAGGAAAAGGTACGCGGCCGCCAAGTGCGACAAAAAGGAACCGCGACGCGGAAATTCCCAATACAAAGAAAAATCTCTACTGTAGAAACTAAAACTAGGGGCCGGATACAAAATGTCGGTGGTCCTAGAGTTTCAAATACAGGAGAAAACGAAAGATTAGTCGGGATCGCGGTCGCGGGTATGGGGGGACCCGTTCGCGATTCTGAGACGGAGGCGCCGGGGCCTCGACGAAACCGACTATAACTTCCGGCACGCGAGATCGCGGAACGAAGATGCGCTTCGTTCGAACGCGTGGTACGAGCGTCAACGGTTACGGCTCCGAGGTCAAGCCGCCGGGGCTCGACAGTCGGATGGTACCGGACAACGAATCGGTCGGGAGCGGAATAAAGGGGACGGGCCTCGAGAGTCCTCGTCTCCTTGGGTCGGTCCTGTCGCCTAGGTCGCGGAACACGATACGATAAGGAATACTCCGGTATCCCCGCGTTCACGCCGATCCTTTCGCACTCACACATCCTAGCAAAAATCACGCAAAAGGCGTGAGTCCTACCTGGACCTAGAGTGCGGCGACGTATCCACAAAATGGTGCGGGTGGCCCTTCCACAGAACGGGCGCCACACAAGCACACACACACACAACGAAGATAACTAAAAAAGGGGACTCGACACACGCTACGGAAAAGAAGCTGAATCCAAATATTCAAAATCCTCCTGATCTTGAATTTTGCCGCCGGTACGCGGTTCTCTCCCCCCCCCCCCCCCCCCCCCCAGGGAGTTCGGCAACCAAGATGGGCTGCTCGGTCGTCAGATCCTGTGGCCGGGTCCTGGGAGCCCTCTGGCGTGCTCCAGGCGAGATGGCGGTGGTCGGCTGCTCTCAGGCCCGGCGTCCTGCGAGGCCAGCTGCCGGTCGTCCCCAGGGCAGCTGCTGGGGTGGAGGCGCTGCGACCGGTCAGCCGGGCGGGCAGCGGTGGTGGTGGACTCATCTGGCACCTCCCCCTCCTGGGTGGAGGTCCCCACGACCGGCGGCGGCGATACTTCGCCGTGGCGGAGCGCAAGACGGTTGGCCAACAAAAAAAACACATGCACACACGCGCACTCACACACGCATTCCACGCACGAAAAGACCCGCGTCCCGGAGGCGAGGACTCGCCGGAGCTGAGGGAGCGGGGCGCACCAACGTCTCGTAACGAGGCAAAAATTTGTCTCTTTACAGTACCTACACCTATCAAGTCACCATTATTAAATAGCTTCACTTTACCATCTGCAAATACCACCTTAATGCCAGACATTTCTAACTTCTTTACTGATAAAAGATTTTTCCTTAAACTAGGTATATAGAACACATTTTTAATTTTACAACTTATCTGATTCCTATCGTCTTTCATCTTTCTGCAATTTCTTTTATAATGGCCTACCTCACCACAACCATAACAAACTATTGTTCTTTGTGATGCAAATGTTGTGGGTTTATGATGTTCTTCGATACTTGTTTTATTTAATCTTCGCTTTTCTACTTCACCTCCAAGTTTCGACTTTACCATATCCAAACTCAATTCTCCCTGTGGCATGTATTCTAATATAGACACTGTAGTATCATACGACTTTGGCAACGCCATTAACAATTGCTTCATCCTCCATTTCTACACCACTTGTCTTCAATCGACACAATACGTCATCGAACTTTATGAGGAATTCATCCAAGTCTTCATCTTCACGTAGCTTCATTAACACCGATCACGGCCTGGAAAATTATTGTCTTTCACACATGGCCTTCTGGCGCGTGCGCCGCCTTGCCGTACCCGAGTCTGTGCTCATACCGGCAGATGGTGGATTAGCGTTTAACAAAATAAACCACCGCCACTAAGAGGCCAACGCCAACGGGGGGCACCGCGTTCGGTGGGGCTCCCTTCGCCCTTAGCACCCATGTCGGTATGATTACACACACCACGTTTGATGGGTAACCGCCGAGACCGCTTACGCGGCTCTCTACCACACATCTAACGCTGCGGAAATCGTCCGTTGCCCACGGATGTGGGATTAGACCGATTCAGGCGCAACTCTATGGGCAAAGGTCGTGTGGTCTGCTTCGGGGACTCGTCTCGGATACTAGGACGGACCCGACACCTCAAACGACAGCCCTGCATTTACCCAGCGCGACAAGTCGCTACCACACTCGGCCTGGAGGTACGGAGGCACTTGATGAAGCTCGAGTGCCTCCCTTATGGCGGGCCAGGGCAGGGTGTTGAAGGCGTTGACGATATCAAATGATACCGTCAAATACACCCCACCCCGGCTGACAGCGTAGTCCGAGAGGGACTTGACGCGGTCGATCGCATCTACGGTCGACCGTCCCTCTCGGAAACGAAATCGGCTGTCCGCCAGATCGGGGCCAACGCGGGATAGATGGCTGGTGAAGCGGGCTGCGATAATACACTCGAACATCTTGCCCGCCTCATCCAGTAGACAAATGGGCCGGTACGCGGAGTGAGAATCCGCAGGCCTCCCCTCCATCTTCAGGAGGACCATCCGACCAACCTTCCAGGGGTCGGGGAAAGTCCCTGACCTCAAATACCCCGCGAAGAGGGCTTTCGTCCCCCCCCCCCCCAGGACGCGCAAAGCGAGCACCTAGGCTCGGCCGGGTATCCCATCGGGCCCCGAATGACGAATGAATGAATGAATGAACAGCGAATGACGCCGACCATCCCCTCCTCGGTGACCCCCACGTCGCACAGTGGGCGACATCAGGACAAAAATGGATTTTTAACTTTTTTTTAAATGAACGAAATTAATTATTTTACGTCTGTAACAATACGCTATAATGTTTATGAAAAACAAAATGAGTTAAAAGTTATTAAATATAAAATGATATTTATATTTAAGTATTGCCGTTAACGCTCATCCGTTGATTTTCGTAATATTTTTGTGTCCGTTCAAGCTCCTCATACACAGCTAGAGCTGCATGCAAAATTATCAAAAAATTTGCTGACATAGCTCATTATACACTGTATCCGTAAAAAAATTTTAAATATTATTTTGAAATATGTTTAATAATTATTTTCAAGCTTATTATTTGACCAGCGTATTAGCTCGATTCTGAACCAAAAAAGTAAATTTCCGATGTGCAATTTAGTAAGTTTGCCTGGTAATGCCTAAAAGTGACTAGGATAAATCTTTTCCTTAAAGTATCCTTAAAATTAAGAAACAACCCCCGTTTGCCTACTTTTGCCTATTGAAAAGATATTAATAATATAATACTACCAGTATTTTCATGTAGACAGTTAAGGGGCAATACGCAGGATCAAGAAAGGTGAATCTGTTGTAAAAAAAAATGTCTTGAATTAAGTTCATTGCATGTGT
Source organism: Stelis phaeoptera (assembly GCA_943735885.1). Classification (NCBI taxonomy): domain Eukaryota; kingdom Metazoa; phylum Arthropoda; class Insecta; order Hymenoptera; family Megachilidae; genus Stelis; species Stelis phaeoptera. Next base: position 1,156,227 of record OX030933.1, on the reverse strand, counting down.
TAATAACATTTTAAAGTTAATAACAAGTTGTTATTAACAAATAAATATATTTAATGCTAAAATGGAATTTATACTACTTGATGAACAAAATGTATTGATGTACTATCTCGCACCAGTATTTCGCGCCACACATAATGGGTATGTTTTTACATTGCATACATTTTCAAATATAATTAAAATAGCAATTAAACCAAATCTAGTCACTGTTTAATCTGAAGATAATATTCAACATTAACAACCCAGAAATCATCATTAGTGTGTATACAGGGTGTTCGACAACAGGTGGGCATAATTTCAGGAGGTGGTAGCTGGGGTGATTCTGAACCGCTTTTTCCTTTGCCAAAATGCTCGTTAAGGCTTCCTTTTGAATTATTAATGAAACCCCGTGACCAATCAGATCGCGCGTATAGCATGCACTCAGCCGTGATAGGGGAACTTCGAGTCGGGACGTCGGACTAGAACGAATCACGGCTGGGCGCGTGCTATACGCGCGCTCTGATTGGTCAGGGGTTTTCATTAATAAGTCAAAAATGAAGCCTTAACGAACATTTTGGCAAAGGAAACAGCTGTTCAGAATCACCCCAACTACCACCCCCTGAAATTATGCCCACCTGTTGTCGAACACCCTGTATATATATAATAATGTCTTCCATAATAAATTCACTGTTGTTAATTTTACAACTTTAATTTGATATTCGAAATAAGCGAACCCAAAAACACACATTGGACTAGCAATATTCAAATAATTTCGTTCGATATTCAATGAATTATCAATTTTTGCCCACATTTTCCAGATTTCGCTAGGTTGGATCAGCCATTTTGAATTCCACAATTTCGAAAACAAATTAAAATTCAGCATCCCCAATAACTCATGTATATCAATTTTCAAAAAAATCCATTCAGTTTTCATTTTTTGGTCCGCCATATTGAATCAACCATATTGAATTTGATCATTTTGATTCAAAATTTAAAATCTACACTCAAAACAATCTAGGGATACCAATTTTGTAAAAATTTATTGTAGAATTCACTGAGTTACCGAATTTTGTCTATTTTATCCGGATTTCGGCCACTGTGCGTCGGAGGACGTATAACATACCTCCGTCTCGGGTCGGGGTCGGGACAATTCCCCACCAGGGGGGAATAGCGTGTCGACGACCCTCCCGAGAAACTGGGGGTCGAGGCTCTCTGAAATGGGAGGCGCCCAAGAACGTAAACGTCCCATCACAATCTTATAAGGGCGCCCCCACGGATCTTTGTTCAGAGAGCCGAAGAGATCCTTCCATGCCTGGGCTTTCGCTCGCTTGATGGCCAACTGCAGGGCGACTACCTTCTCCCTGTAGTCCCCGTACAGCTAGGCAGCCAGATGTTCGTCTCGTCGTCGTCGTCGACGGGCGCGGGTGTACTGGCGTCGCACGCGGATTCACTGGGTGCGTCGATTCGCGATTTCGCTCGACCGCCAGTACACCGCCTTCCTCGAGTGGACCCTGGCCCAGGGCATAGCGACGTCACAAATGGACGTCATAGCACCCCGGAACCATCGGGCTTCCACCCGCCCGTCGACAGGCCCGGCCGGTTGTTCTGGCCAGGCCACGTCTTGGGCTGCCGCCGTCAGCGCGTCCCGGTCCAGGCGCCGTAACGCCCATCGCGGTGGTGGCTGCTGTCCTCCCGGGCGACGGCGGGGTTTCGCTTGGGGGGGCAGCGGAGAGGTCGATCACGATGTATCTGATGGTCTGATAGCGACTCGACCTCTCCGGCCACCCCCCACCCCGAAACACGGCGCGCGGCAGGGGGCGTTGCCCATGAAAGGTCAACGATCGACCCCCCGTTGTGCCGCACGCACGTGTGGACGGAGCCCGTGTTTAACAAACGGAGCTCCAGTCCCGCCGCCCAGTCGAGCATCTCCCTACCCCTCGAGTCTGTCCTGGGAGACGACCAAGCCGTGGCCTTGGCGTTAAAGTCTCCGAGGACGAGTACCGGACGGGAATGGCAGCGGGAGACGTATCTCCCCAACCCGTCCAGGTACTCCTCAAACTGCTCGTGGGGCCAGCTCGGAGGTGCATATACTGCCACTACCGTGAACCCTTCCCATTCTACCGCCAGGCAACCCCGCCCACGCTCCAGCAGCGTGCACGGCGTGGCACCTGGCCTACCTCCCCAGAGGGTGGCGACGGAGCCCGCTGAGTCCCCCATCCAGCTCGGATGATTGGGGACTCTGTATGGCTCCGCCACCAACGCGTACAATTCCCACGCAACCTGCGCAACCCTGCACCCATCCTGGGCCCTCCCACGCTCACGCGTGTATACCTGTGCAACTCTGCTCTTACTCAAAAGCGTTCCCAACGAGAACCGTCCACAGCTAAGGTTACCCGGGCAGCTCCCACGCAACCACCTCTAAAGCCAGTCCTCCGCAGCTAGAGCTACGCGTAGGTTTTCCGTACGCCTCTACACCAATTCAACCACCTCTGTGCTTCCACCGTATTCCCTATTTTTAGTGTTAATTCGCCATTCATAAGTGAAAACCTCCCTCGGGCATATCATCCGCAGCTAGAGCTACACAGATGATTCCCCGCACCCTTACGGGTGACCTGCACAACCCCACGCTCTCACCACACTCGCCGCCTGTCGACGCTATACCATTGCTCACACTGGAGCATTCCTCGTGAAATCGCCCGCTGCTAGAGCTACGCGAACAAGCACTCGTATCGTTACGAGCCACCTGAGCACCACTGCGCTCTTCCCACGTACACCACTTCTTGATGTTAAACCACTGTTTCTGCTCAAAGCATCCCTCAGATATTTCTTCCGCAGCGATAGCTACACTGAAGATTCACCCGCCCGTGCGGGCAACCGAGCTTTCCTACAGTCCTACCGTGCAGAATATTTCAATGTTATTCCTTTGTTCGATTAGGGAGCATCCCGTACGAGGGTCCCCCGCAGCCAAGGCTGCGCAGGCGATTACTTCGTACACTTCCCAACCTTAATGAGCACCCCGTGTTTACACCTGTGTGTCGCCAGCCGTGCCATTTCCTTGCAAGAGAATATATGCAACAAGAATCGCCCGCAACTATAATCACGCGGACGATTCCCCCGTGACCTCACAGGCATCCTAAGACCTGCACCCCCATTGTGCATCAGCCTCGAGGTCCTGATCTTTTCATGTTCCTCGATTCAGATGGCAGCTGCCAACCCGAATCAACAAACAGCCGCACAAGAGCCCGTACCCTGATTGAGCCACCAGCGCAGGTTAACTCGTCTGATCAATCCCGTGCCAAACAGGAGGAACGCCTAAGATCATCAGGTTGGCAATTCCGAGACAGTATCACACTCGGCCGGTCATGTTTACGCCAACCGTCGCGGTAGGGATAAATAGGCATAAGGACGGTCGAACGCGATCGGAAGAAATGCCACAAAAAGTCGCGCACTTCTTATACCCGTAAGAAGTGTGTAACGCTGCTGCCTCGTCACGCCGGTCGCCGGCGTGGCGGGGCATCGCTCGAGGGCCTCTTGGTGCTGGACGCTACAGCAGCCAGGGTTCCCGCGAGGAGGCCGGTCGCGGTAGGGAGGGGGTCGGGTCGTGCGAGTAATGAGGCGAGCTAGATCGGTTTCACAGTTCTTTATTAGCGTCGGCGTCTACATCGTGCCGGTCGCGGGCCGGCGGCGCGGTGATCGGTCCGGCGTCCGGCGGTCGTCCCGGCGGTGGAGGCGCGGGCGGTGGCCTCGGCGGTGTTGGTCTCGCTCTGCGGGGGTGACAAATATTAGTGGCGACGGGGGTGGCGCTTACAAACTATACTTAGATCTACGCGACTTACGGGCTACGGTCGGTGGAGGCGCCCGGCGTCGCGTTCGCGGAACTTATATCTACGGGTGGCGGGGCACCCGGTGGTGCCCGCGGTTCAGTTACGCGGCTTAACCTAGGCGCGGGGTCGCGGCCGCGAGGAGGAGAGAGAGAGGAAGAATAACGTAGACAGGTATTGGCCAGCTTTGGCCGACTGGTCAGTTGTTCAAGTCCGAGAGAGGTTGTTCCTTCCTGGAGTTGGCCGGTGTTGCGCCCACCGGTACCGGAGAACCCCGCGACGAGGCCATGTCCTTCGTCGCGATGTTCCCGCTCGGTTCGGCTACTCCGGGCCTGCCCACGGGGTAGCAGAACCGGTGGACAGGTCGCCGCGGCCGGGCTGACCGTCCTGCGAGGCCATGCCCTTCGCAGCACGGTCGGCGCGTGGCTCGCCATCCCTGGGCCTGTCCACAGGTCAGGCGGTCCGCGTGGCCGCGGGGGTTGGCGTGGCCAGCCCCGTTGCGAGGCCATGTCCTTCGCAACGACGCCGGCCTCCAGGCTCGCCTAGACCGGGCCATGTCCGCGGGCTAGGAGAGCCGGCTGCCTTGGAGAGGACCTCCAAGGAGGTCCTGTCGGGGCCGAAGCCCCGTGCCAACTCATCGATCCGGTGATCGATTGCTTCCGTGATTGCTCTTGCGCCGCGTGGCCCCGATGCGCGCGACGGTGCTCGCGGGTAGGGCGCGGTGACGGTGCGCGGTGACGACGATACGCGGTAACGACGGTGCCTTGACGACGGCTGTCATGGCGACCGGTCGTCACAAGTGTTATTATTTAGCTCAGAGTGCGTTGACTCCCTCGTGCCGCGCGTCAACCGCCAATCGACAATCTTCCGAAATGCCGAAACGAACAAATGAATGCAAACAGGAAACGTCGAGAAAGTTCCGACGACACGATGTAAAAGGACGCGTCCGCGGCGTGAACAGGGCAGAATACCACGAAGCACACGATTACGATTCCGATTACGGTTACGATTACGATCACGATTACGGCTACGATTACGGACACGGCACGATCACGATTACAACATGATTACGGTTATGACTACGGCTTGCGTCCACAGTTCACGATTACGATTTATCTCTTCGGATTGTATTTACGTCATAGTGTATTTGTCCAAATTGTAAATTGTCGTGTAATTCCTGAATAAAGATTCGATAATTCCACTCCTATAATTGGGGGCTCGTCCGGGATTAGACAACGACGAGGGAATTCGCGACGGTACAAAGTGGTGAACGGTGCAGTACGAGACGCATAGTGCACGACGAAATGGAGGAAAAAACACTGCAAGATCTCACTACGGTACGTTTGAAGGAGATCCTGCGCGAAAAAGCTCTGTCCATTAGTGGGACGAAGAACGAGCTGATCGCATGGCTGCTCGAACATGGAACGGAGCTGGATGACGCTTGAGATGGAGGAGCGACGGTGGACAGAGACGACTCGGAAATCATGCTGACGCCCCGCGCTCCTGTCTAGACCAACGAGATGGAACTCCTGAGGCTTCGACTCGAGCTTCTCAAGAAGGAAAAGGAGATAGCCATCCGAGAAGTAGAGCTGGCGAGGAGTGAGCTGGAGTTGGAGCGTCAACGGCGACTACATCCGAACCTCTCCGCATGAGCATCACGGCCACCGCGGAGTTAAACCATTTTGATGGTTCGGAAGGTACATTCGAAACGTGGACGAGACAGTTCCGACTTCTGCGCGGCGTTTACGGTTTGCAAGACAACGCATGTCGCATCCTCGTTGTGTCCTGGCTCCGCGGCAAGGCACTGGATTGATTCCATTCTCGACCCGAATTCATGGCCATACCAATCGAGACCCTGCTGGAGCATATGGAGTCCATGTTCTACCAACGACCCAACCGGCTGCTGACGAGACGACGATTCGAGGAAAGGACGTGGCACCGAGGGGAAACTTTCGCCAATTACCTTCACCAGAAGGTAATCCTGGCGAACCGCGTCTCCATCGACGAAGAGGAACTCATCGATTGCATCATCGATGGGATACCCGATCCCATCCTCCAGGTCCAGGTGCGCCTGCAGCGATTCAAGACGAACGCCGATCTGCTGGAAGCGTTTGGCAAGGTCACGCTCAGGCTGAGGGCAACCAGCGCAGCATCCAAAGGAGAAGAACTACCACCGAGGCCCAAGGCTGACAGGTCAATTGGGTCAGCAACGGTAACAAGGAGGTGCACCAATTGCGGCGACCGGGGGCATCCAACGACGAAGTGCCCAGCTCAGGACAAAGGTCGTAAGTGCTTTCAATGTAATCAATATGGTTATATTTCACGCGATTTCCCGACGAAAAAACAGCACGCGAAAAACGTCCTCGCTGTCATAGAAGCTGCGGAAACGAAATGTAGAAAGGATGTACGCGTAAAGGATGCGCCGCGGTGGCCGTCCTTGATACCGATAGCGACGTTTCCCTGATCCGTAAAAACGTATACTGCGACATTGGGGCACCACCGTTAACATGTGAGGGAATTCGTCTCCGCGAAATAGGGACGCAGGAATACCGGAACCTCGGGAAATTTGACTCAGATCGCACGATCGACGGTCAGATGCGCAGGGCCACGCTGCACGTCGTGGAAAACGCGGTTTTGACCTACGGAGTGTTACTGGGGTACGATTTCATCAACACCGCGGAATGGGTAGTAATGGACGGGGCGATGAGATTAGCGGAAGGACCAACCGTGCAGAGCGCCACGTCCGAAATTCTGCACATTTGCCACGAATCCGTGCAGGACGCGATTGATCCATCGCACATCAAGAACACGAAAATACGAAACGAAATCGAAGCAGCTGTTCGCGATTACAAACCTGATAAAAGCCGCGACGTTGGAGGATTATCGTCAAGGATGACCAACCGGTATATCAGAGACCAAGGGGACTATCTCCCTCCGAGAGAGAGACAGTGAATCGGCAAATAAATGAGTGGATACGCGACGGCGTCGTTCAACCCTCTTTCTCGGAGTACCTACGCGAGCCCGGTGGTGCTCGTAAAAAAGAAGGACGGCACCACGTCTGTGCGTCGATTACCGACTCCTGAACGCGAAGATCGTTCGAGACCGCTACCCCCTTCCACTAATCGAGGATCAACTATGTAGATTTCCTACGAGACGCCGTGATTTACAGCACAATAGATTTACAAAACGTATTTTTCCACGTGACGGTCGAACCCGAAAGTGGGAAATATATATCCTTTACAGTACCGGACGGACAATACAAATTCTTAAAAGTGCCATTCGGCCTATGCAAGTCGCCCACAGTTTTTCAAAGATTCGTGAACGTCGCGTTCAAAGACCTGATTGCGGAAAAAATTGTTTTGATGTATATCGACGACTTACATTAGTCATACCAGCGAAGGATTACGAAAGCGCCGCGCGACGAGTGAAGGATGTCCTTAAACGAGCGGCAGAATGCAGGCTAGTCATTAAATGGTCCAAGTGCGAGTTTTCGAAAACGCGGGTGGAGTACCTCGGGCATGTTACGACCCGAAGGGGTACAGCCGCGTGGCTGGGGGCTGTTTATAGGTTATGGTAACGCTGAACAACAATTTTTGACTTTTTTTTTATTTCGTAACCGCCGCTATGAAATTCTTACAGATTTTTGGAAGCTGAATACGAATCTGAAATCCGTTTCTCTCTAGGACGTACAGTTTTTGAGAAAATTAATGTTAAAAAAAAATGGCAAATTTTCAACTTTGAAGATGTTTTGCGCTTTTACCATAGCAGCTATTCAGTTGCTTTTGACACGAGAAAAATCTGTAAACTTTCCCGAATAAAACGATATAAATTGTTATTACATTGTAAACATTTAAATATGTTTAAATAATGATCAAAGTGAGAAAGACACCAAAAACGCACCAATTTTTGCTGATATTTTTCTATTTATTTTAAAAACTAAGGGTATAGACGAAAATCTAACCATCCTACGTGACAGAGCAGACATTTCTGCTATAGAAAGCATCAAGCGAACTTACAAAATCACTTTCGTTTTCATTTTACAAGCGAAATAGTTCAACAAAATACGCGTCGCCGCCAGCGGTATTCAATGGCAGACGCTTGTAAGTTCGCTTGATACTTTCTATAGCAGAAATGTCTGCTCTATCACGTAGGATGGTTAGATTTTCGTCTATACCCTTAGTTTTTGAAATAAATTGAAAAATATCAGCAAAAATTGGTGCGTTTTTGGTGTCTTTCTCACTTTGATCATTATTTAAACATATTTAAATGTTTACAATGTAATAACAATTTCTATCGTTTTATTCGGGAAAGTTTACAGATTTTTCTCGTGTCAAAAGAAACTGAATAGCTGCTATGGTAAAAGCGCAAAACATCTTCAAAGTTGAAAATTTGCCATTTTTTTTAACATTAATTTTCTCAATAACTCTACGTCCTAGAGAGAAACGGATTTCAGATTCGTATTCAGTTCGCAAAAATCTATCAGAATTTCATAGTGGCGGTTACGAAATCATTTGGCTGTTGTACAGGCTGGAAAAATATTCACTGTCATGGCTACTACAGCGTTATTCTACACCTCTGTATCGGTGGAGATTTGCAAAAGAAAGTAACCGCAAAATTGACCTTGACCTTGAAATTCAAGGTCAAATTTTTTTATTGGCCTATCGTGTAGCACTCGTCGAGAAGGTAAAAAGTCTGAAAGGAACCATGGTACGCAGCCTAACCGTTTTCTCGGAAAATGGAACTGAACTTTTACTTACTACCGGGCCTCAGAGTTGGGCATAATTAAATCATTCTAACAATTAACAATTAACAATTAAAATTTTAACTGTTAATTGCAATTGACAATTAAATTAGGTAGTTGTGAATATGCATTTGTTTTGCATGATTACAATTAATTAATTGTTAATTGTCCTTACAATTAAAACTAATTATTTAATTATTTACTCATTTTAACTGTTAGAACAATTAACAATTAATTTTTATTGTGATGATGATTTGATATATTACTTATTTTAAAGACTATAGATATTCTTACTGGTTGCTTGTATGGCTTTGCGAGAATGTCTTTTTTTTATAGAATAAGATGGTAAACGAGGAAATAAACATAGAGGTTAGTTTTAATAAAATAATAAGTAATAATTCTGATTTGTAATTTTTTATTTATGTAATATCATTACTAAATAATTGAAAGAAATTAAACCTTTGCACAAATAATAGATACACATACTTAAACTAATTAATACGTACTGTTTTGTAGAACTGTAGTGCTTAACAAATAATTAATACATACTGTTTTTCAACTTTAGTGAAAGAAACAAATTTGATTATTTTATATAATTGTTGACATTAGCTTTTAAAATAACTCTCTTCTCAAACATTTGGTCTGACAACTTGTGACTCTTTGGAAGATTAGTCATGGTTGCATATGAGAATAATCTTTCAACTGGTGCAAAAGATGGTAAAGCGGTGTTGTATTTGATGAAGACATTTTTATCTCCGGGTACCTATTAAGGATTTCTAATTCTTGACTTTCCTCAGCAAGGAAATGTAACATTAATAACTCGGCTTTTGTTTGTGGGGTATTCGAAGATTGATAGGACTGCATTTCAAAATTTTCAGAGTTCGAATCTGAATCAAAGTTGAAAAAATTGTTTTCCTTTGTATTTTTGGTTGTATGAGTTACTGCTACTGCTTCTGGTTTGTCATAAATTTCTTTCGATATAATTGTTTTGAAAATATTAAAAATTTTATTTTGTTGTATAAGCTCCACACAAGATAGCCACTTGTTTTTAAAGCGTGGATAAGACAGAGGAGCAATTGCAGCATTTTCTGATTCAGGTGTAGTTAGGTTGTAAAATTGGCTAAACCTTTTATCTACGCTTTCTATATAAGTTTTTATAAGAGGTTTACAGTAAGTTACATTTTTTTTCTCTATTTTTTTCAGTTTTTTTCTTAGTGCGAATAAACATGGTAGGACAATACCATAATATGTATTATTTTCACCTTGCATTATGTCCAGTGCTTCTGCAACTGGTGCAGCACACATTAAATACTCTTGTATATAATCATATTCATTGTCTTTAATAGGACTTTTAATATTTAATGCTATGTACAATTGTAAATTTTTTTCTTTAATAGACAAAATTTGTTGTAGTGAGTCAAACAAACTGTTCCATCTAGTTCCGCCGGGCCGGCTCAAAGAATGTCCTAAAATATCTTGCATTATCTCTGCCGACTTAGGACGACCCGCCGCTTTCCACAAAGCATTGCATTTCTTCATCACACCATTATGAATATTTGACAACGGAGTATTTTGTACATTTAATACTTTATTTGCATCAGTAGTTGCACATAAACTGATTGTATGTGCAGAGCATCTTAAATGTGACGGCAGTGAATACTTTTCCACGGTGTAAAGGTTCGATCCAGAGCCATCCACGATTAAAGAATTATCAATTTCTCTTCAAAATCATCAGAATCAGATAAAACCGCTTCGAACACAGCTTTGTCATAATCGTCAACCATCTTAATATTTGTTAATTTTACTCCGAACATCTTGAACGCTTTGATAAAATTACTGCCATTATCAGTTATGGTGGCAACAATCTTGTTTACAGTGAGATTAAACTCAGAATTGATTTCTTGTACTAGTTCAGATATTCGATCATAACTATGCGTGCCTTTAAACCTGCGACAAGCTAATGCCATTGACCTCCTGCACACATTCTTAGTAATCCAGTGTGCTGTAACTCCAATAAAACTCCGTTTTCGACCAGACCAGATGTCTACTGTCGTGCAAACATAATCAGTTTCATGTAGATTGGACTTTATTTCTGCTAGTTCATTCGTATAGTAATCTATTATACGACGTCTCAAGGTTCGTCGGCTTATTACTTTGAGGCCAATATTTGATAAATTTAAATCTGTAAACATGTTCAAAAAATATGGATCTTCTATAGCTCTCAGTGGTATCATAGAATGGATAAAATATTTAACAATGTTTTTATCAAATTGCTCCTGTGTCGATGTAACTGTTTGTTTCTTTAATTTCGCAGTTTCAGACACTTTGTTATTACTTTGTCCGCTGCTTTCCTTTTCATTTCTCTTTTTTTTTAACGTAATTTTTATATTCCTCGACGCAATTTTCGCCATGTTTCCTTTTTAAGTGACTTAAAAAGTTAGATGAGCAGTTATGATATCCCTTTATCTCTGTTTTTTTAGGGGAGCATTTCATACATGAAGCAACAATATTATTTGATGTTGAACTTTCTGGTACGTACTTAAAAAACTTTCCATCAAATAAACTTAGTTGCGGTCCCGTTATAGACGTGGAGGTATGTGGCGTTGGCGGTAATGATTCGTCAATTTCCGAATCGCTCACAGGATTATTACTGTCTTCACTTTCGAATATTAAAAGAGACATCTTCAAAGAAAATATAACGAAGCGACAGAACAGAAATCACTCGAGTACAAAATCTAGAGTGCGCAAAAAATAGGAGCACGGAGACAGAAATTAGACTGAAGATTGTGACTGAATTACACCACGATTACAAATTATAGCCCATGCACTATGCACACAGGAACGATAATGGTAACGTATGTTCCCTCACTCCGAGTCCGTTCTCCTCATCTGTTTTAAAATTTTCCTATTACATGTCGAAATTTAAAACAGATGAGGAGAGTGCATACAATGCGTTGTGAATACAATGCGTTACCGTTACCGTTCTTGCAAGCATGGGCCATTACTCGGTATCGCGACAAAGCAACCATAATAAACATCGATAACATCGAGTATCGACTTTACATATATGCCTTTTTTAGAAATGGATAGAATTGACATGTATTATATTGACATATACATATAGTAATTGAAAAAAAGTTCAATTACAACTAATTTTAGTTGCAATTTGCAATTAAAAAGTTAGTTGCAATTAAATTGAAGAGAACTTTTCTTATCAACAATATACTTTATTGCACTCAACAATTATTATACACTATCTTACGCTTAAGCCCCTTTGGGGTGACAACCGGTTCTACGCGCTTAACACTGGTTTTCCGTTTGGTCGCTCGAGGTCGCTGCTAACTCTACGCGCTGTCGTATCGGTTCACTGATCGACTGATTGATTAACGTCGCGCACGCTCGTATTATATACCGACGGTACTTCGCGATTTTTCGGTTTTTGGAAACTGCCGCTCCGGTGTCTTTGCGCTAGAAGTTTCGGGGTCGGCGCGGCGCGGTGCTCGTACCTTCGCGAACCTTCGTCGCTCTCTCTCTTTCTCGCGCCATACCCTCTAGATGTGTCGCGACGCGGTTTGGTCGCTACAAAATTTAATCGCAATTGAAATGCCACAATTAAAAATTCAATCAATCAATTAATTGAGTAAAGACTTAATTGTTTGATTTCCAACTCTGCCGGGCCTACATTAATTACAATCTACTTATATTTTCCAGCCAGATACAGAGTAAATAATGGCAAATATAATATCGAATGATAATAGTAGCGATAATAACGATAAATGGAAGAGAAATAACACAGAAAGTGTCCGCCGTAACTCTACCACCTTCGATTATTTCGTTGTCTGCAAACATAGAGAAATATGCATTTAGAAAAAGTTATTGTATTTCAAGAGGCAAATTAGGTGAATGGTGTAAATTTCATCCACAGATCATATTTTTCGATATTTCGCAGTGACCTCTTAATTTTTTTTAAATTTTGCGGTCACTTTCTTTTGCAAATCTCCACCGATCCAGAGGTGTAGAATAACGCTGTGGTAGTCATGACAGTGAATATTTTTCCACCCTGTACAGTGTAATTTGTTAGTTGGGTTAGCCCAGTATTGTTAAGATACTGAGCGCCCGAGGAATTAGAATCGAAGACTAGCCGACGTATGGCTAACGCCGGATGCTTCAGAACCTTCTGGCTATGGTGAACTAGCCGACGTATGGTTAACGCCGGGTGCCACAGGAAAGGTCAAGACGTGGAGACTAGCCTACGTATGGCTAACGTAGGGTGCTCCAGGAGAGTGATATGTGAAGTAGCCGACGTATGGCTAACGCCGGGTGTTACAGGAAATGTTAGTATTAGGTCTCGTAACTAGATTTTGACGGTAATACCTCGAGCGGCTAAGGTATACCGACGGATGGGTTCCCTTGGATTTTCGTAATAATTAATTGATGCAAAGTTATGTATAAAAAATGATAATATATTCTTCCAAACAGGGTTTACAAGTGTTATTATGTGCTTGACGGTTTAAGAAATTGACTCTAGTTTTACAAGAGTCTTAATGTTAAAGTTGTTTCGATTCCGACGGAGCGAGAATCTAATCCTTCCCAGTTTTAACGGAAACGAGAAAACGGAGGCCCGAGAGCAATGTTAAATAAAAAGGTAATGCCTAACAGTAGACTACGTACTGTATGGTTTACTTGACTCGACTGGAACTTTGATATCCGATCTCGTAAGAATTGCAAAGACTCTTGATTTGAACTTTAAACTGACGTTACTCGGTCTAGGTCTAAAGAACAACTGGGCCCGTGACGTCCTCGTCATAACCCTTTTTATACCCGAAAATGAGCAGAAAAAGGCCATGGTGGGGACTGCGCGGGAAAAGCCAACGCGACATTTTCGTGGAAAAGACTCTCCTTCGCGTTGGTCCTAAGTTGCTCGAAATTTCTAACTCGAACCATATAAGGAGTTGAAAATTGGTGGGTAAGGCTAAATTCTTGCTTCGCGGAGGTCTCGAACCACGCCCAAACGACCAGCTTCAAAATTAAAAGAAAAACGTACGGCGTACGTAACAGGCATATAGTGGAAGGAGGCACGGTGCGCCCGTCCGAGAACAAAACGAAAGCGGTGGCTCGTTTCCCCGCCCCGACGACGACAAAACAACTGCAGAGTTTCCTTGGGTTATCTGGATACTTTCGAAAGTTTATCCCTGAATACTCCGCTACTGCACGCCCGCTAACGCGATTATGAAAAGCCGACACGTCCTTCCGATTCGGAAAGGAAGAGCAAAGCGTGTTCCAGTCGCTCAAGGAAGCTCTGCTCAAGAAACCAGTTTTGCGAATATACTGACCCGAGCGGGAAACAGAACTGCACACCGACGCGTCGATGCACGGTTACGGGGCAATACTGTTGCAGCGCGACAGCGAGGACGGCGCGTTCCACCCGGAATACTACGCGAGCGGAATGACAATGGCGGCGGAGCATCGATACCCGAGCTACGAGCTCGAAGTACTAGCGATCGTAAGGGCCCTAAGGAAATTTAGAGTTTATTTGCTCGGTATTCGATTCAAAATCGTGACGGATTGTCGGGCATTCGCGCTGACCACGCGGAAAATAAATCTCTGCGTCCGAGTGGCTCGCTGGACGTTACTTTTGGAAGAATTCGAGTATTCAATCGAACACCAACCGGGAAATTCGATGAAACACGTCGACGCGCTCAGCCGGAACCCCACGGCGAGCTGTCTCGCGATCGAAAGCGAGGACAGCATCACAGCACGGATCCGCAAAGCACAGGAACGCGACGACAAATTACGCAAAATTATCCGCGGCGTTGACGAACGAAGAATCGACGGATACGCAACGAAACGGGGGCTCCACCTACGCGAAGTAGACGGCGAACCACGCATCGTGGTGTCCAAAGGAATGCAAACGCAGATCACTCGCAAGGCACATGAGAACGGACATTTCTCAGCGGCGAAAACGGAAGCATTGCTGCGACGCGACTATTGGTTTCCCGCCATGCGCTCAAAAATCGAAAGGGTCATAAACAACTGCGTGGACTGCATCCTCACTGAACGTAAGAAAGGACGACAGGAAGGACTATTGCATGCGATCGAGAAGGGGGACCGGCCGCTCGAGACCTATCACGTTGACTACCTCGGCCCTCTCCTCTCCACAAAAAAACAATACGGCCACATCTTCGTCGTGGTGGACGCATTCTCGAAATTCGTTTGGCTGTACGACGAATTGGCCAAGACGACGAATTCCATGGAGGGCACGGATCGATTACAGAAACAAGCAACGATTTTCGGAAATCCGCGACGAATGGTCTCCGACCGAGGCATGGCGTTCGCGTCGCAGGTTTTCAAGGACTATTGCGGAGACCAAGGAATCGAGCACGTCCTCATCGTCACGGGAGTACCGCGAGGGAACGGGCAGGTTGAACGGGTAAACCGGACGCTAATATCGTTACTAACCAAGATAGCTGCATCACACCCCACCGAATGGTACAAGCACCACCCGAAGGTGCAACAGCTTCTTAATGCCACCATCCACCGGAGCACAGGGGTGTCTCCCTTCACCCTGCTCTTTGGAACACGCATGCATCTGAAGGACGATCCACAGGTGAAAGAATGTCTCAGGCCGACCGAGACGAGATACGACAGCAGGCAAGGGAACGACTGCAACGTATTCAACAGGAGAACCGTAAACAATACGATAAAAGACGGAAGAAAGCACGAGTCTACCAGAAAGGCGACCTGGTGTCGGTCCGACGAACGCAGTCCGCTCCCGGCCTGAAGCTGGCCGGAAAATTCCTGGGTCCATACGAGGTGACGAGAGTGCTGCGCAACGATCGCTACCTGGTGGCCAAAGTCGGAGAGCACGAAGGGCCGCGGGTGACGTCAACTTCGGCGGACCGTTTGAAACCATGGGTCGACAACAACGAGGAAAGCGAGGAAGAAAATGAAAATGAAGATGAAGATGAAAATGAAGAACGCATCAGAGGCTATATGCCTTTTCAGGACGGCTGACTGTAGGAGACGGAGGCCAAACGTCGCGGCAGGGAAAAATAGGCATAAGAACGAACGCGATCGGAAGAAACGCCGCAAAAAGTCGCGCACTTCTTATACCCGTAAGCACACGATTACGATTACGGTTACGATTACGATCATGATTACGGCTACGATTACGGACACGGCACGATTACGATTACAACATGATTACGGTTACGACTACGGCTTGCGCCCACGGTTCACGATTACGATTTATCTTTTCGGATTGTATTTACGTCATAGCGTATTTGTTCAAATTGTAAATTGTCGTGTAATTCCTGAATAAAGGATAGATTTGATGATTCTACTCCTACAATATTAGTTCAATTAACCGATGTTAGTTATCCTCAGTTAAATTCCCGATCAAATTTCAACAGCGAAATTATCAACACTGATTAGTTTATAACTAAAAGTCCCTTAAATCTTCATTAGAAATGTTCATTATAGATAGATGGTTTAGTCCCACTGCGGGGTACATACGCGGACCTCCGCTCCGCTTACAAACACCACCTTTTCCTTCTGTACATGTCTTATTCTACCGCCTTTATTAGCTATACTTAGCGAGAGAGAGAGAGAGTACGCACATTCCATTCATTTATCATCTAGACACTCATTCCCTGGACCCCCGTTTCCGCTGCACGCCCTTTCTCTCAGCTCTTCCACTCTCTTCATCCATACATCCCCTTATCCTTCTTCCCCCAACACCTCCACCACCACTTCCTGCCAACCTTTATCCCTCCCCAAATCCGTACAATTCTCCCATATATGCTCCCATGATTCTACCCCTCTCCCACATATCCTACATCTTCTCCTATCCTTCTCCTCCCAATACCTTCCCCCTTTCATTTTACTCCCTAGCCTTTTTCCGGCTATCAGCTGCCACCCCCTTTCCTCCCAATTCTCCTTCAGGTACCCTGGCACATCATCTCCTTTTACTATTTTATACCACTTATTGTACTTCGACACCCTTATTCTTTTCCACCTTTCCTCCTCCTGTATAGCTTTTTCCCTTTTTATCAGCTCCTCTCCCCTCAACCGTCCTTCTTCTCTCAACTTCTCTACTTCCTCTAATGTCCATCCTTTCTTCTTGTAAAACATCCTCCTCTCCTCCTCCCATTTCCCAAGCGTCCTACCATTCTTCGCCCTTTCTCTCACCTCCATCCAACATTTCCTTGCGATGTACGCTCCTTTCCCCTCGCTTAGCTTCCTCTCATATCCCCACGCCCTCATACCTGCCCTTCCTCCCAATAACTCTCTCTGCAACTCCTCTCTTACCATATACCCTGGCACAGTTCTTTCTACTCCCAACACCCATCTTAGGTACTGTAGCGACCTGGGAAGTCTCAGGAAGACAATGTAAACAGACCCCTTCTCGGACGTAGAGAATTTCGGGCCGCTCGGTCAGACGCCATAAAACAATAAATCGTCGTTCGTCGATCGGGCAACCACTTCACGTAGTGAGGGCCTTTTCTTTCTCCCTCTCTGCTCGACTCTCCTTCAGAGAGCGAAAAGAAATATTCCCGGCGAAGGAAAGCAGTCTGGTTTTGGCGTTCCTCGCTCGCGTACGAGAGCGACGAATAAAGATTAATTCACAAGCAATTGTGCTAAATCATTTTAACACCCGCCATCCTTACCACTTCAGTACCTCTCCTGCACCCTCTCCATCTTCTCCCTTTCTTTCCACCCCCAAACCTCCACTCCATACCTCATTACTGCCCACACTAACCTGTCGAACAGCCATATTCTTCTACCCCAGTCTCTTGCGAACTTCCTTCTTCCTATCCCCCACACTTGCCTCATAGCCACCACCCCTCACTTCACCCTCTCAACCTCATGCTCCTCTTGCCTCCCATTTGCCATGATCACATACCCTAAATATTTAAACTTCCTCACTTCCTCTATCTCTTTACCCTTCCACCTCCACGTCATTCTGCCTCTCCACCCACCTCTGTTTCTACATCTCATCATCTTCATTTTTCCCACGTTCACCTCCAACTTTCTCTCTTCTATATACCTCTCCATTCTCGCTATCAACCCTCTCATCCCATCTTCATCCTCCGCCATCACTGCTATATCGTCCGCATATGCGAGCGTATATATCTTCTCCCCTCCCACTTTCACTCCCCCCCCCCCCCATCTTCCTTTCTTCAGCTCCTCCACCACATCTGCCAGCAACAGCGTGAAAAGAGTTGGACTCAGTGGGCATCCCTGCCTCACCCCTTTAACCGTAAAAAAAACCTCCCCTTCCTTCCTCCCCACCCTTACTTTACTCCTCGTTTCCCTTAACACCTCCACACACCTATTCACCAGCCCTTCCCTTACCCCTGCCTTCCTCGTCGAACCTGCTAATACTTCTCTGTCAACCGAGTCAAACGCCGCCTTCATGTCTGCACACAGTACCAGCATCTTCCTACCCTTTTTAGCTATCTGCCTGTTTATCAGATCGTTCAAGACAGATATTATCCATAGTTCCTACTCCCTTCCTGAAACCCGTCTGGTTTAGAAGTAGTAACTCTTTGCCTCTATCTCCTTCCTTAATCTTTCCGCCAGCACTGCTGCATATATTTTATATGCTGTCTGCGTCAGCGTTACCCCTCTGTAATCCTCTACTTTATCCCCATCTCCTTTCTTTACTATAGGCACTATGACCCCTTCCGACCATTCTTCTGGCCTGCCCTCTCCCCTCCACACCCTATTACATATCACCCATATCCTTTCTCTTATCACTTCACCTCCATATTTCCATATTTCATTTGGAATCCCATCCCCTCTTGTTGCTTTCCCCTCTTTCAGCCTTCTTATCACTGCCCATACTTCCTCTCTACTCAATTCCTCCGCTTCACTTTTCCTCCCTCCCTCTTCCTTCTATTCCTCTACACCTCCAACCGATCCCCCCTAATACCCCTCTAAAATAGTTATCCCTATCTCAGTGCTCGGAATTTTCTCCACGCGACGGCCGATTCTCGAGGGCTACGCTTCCTACCCTCTCCTTACCGTACCGCGCCGTCACACAGTGGTCCGGATTGCCGTAAGGTGTGACATTTTACCAAAGAATGAACTTTCTCATACCGATATGTATTGAATATATACTACTTCCTAAATGTCCGCCAGTCTCAAAAATAAAAATATTTGCATGATTTAATACAATTTTGTAATAGAAATGACAACTTAAAGTCGGACTTCCTAAGGATAGTGTTTTTCGTCGAAAAGAAATGCATTTTTTCTTTTCGAAGTTGTGATGTTACTATTTAATATTTTTATTTCATTCTTTTTTTGCAATAAAGAGGATTCCTTCGTGATTAAAATTCGTTCCTGTAATAATAATTACCATAAAAAATGTACTGTAAAAATATTGTCGAATAAACTATTACAAACGCTTCAAATTTTTTGTAATTGACAAAGAATATGTTTCAAATCCCACAGAATCCCGAAGTTTAGCAAATTGGAGTATTTTCAGGACAGTTTCCTCTAAATAATTAAAAAAGATTCAATTCCCACCTCGTCCCGCTGTTCAGATTATAATTGTTTAAAGCCCTTAACGTTAGACGCATCATCGCATCTATCTTCTGGTTTCTGTTTCGTACTGATACATTGTTGGTACTTGATACGTAAACAATTCGGTCACCATAACAACAATGGTGAACACATAAGGAACCAGTTAATACAAAATATGCGAATCGTTAGAATTTACGAATGTCAACATAAATACCGACGCGAGTGTAGGTGCATCAGAAGCACCATTAGAATCAAGTCGTGTACTAAAGCAAATTAAGGAATTAGATACAGACGCCTTTTTTTTTTTTTTTATTATTAAGCTTGAAACAGAACTTCTAAAGAAGTTATAAAGCTTTACATGATATATATTACATTATATAATTTACGAGGAATGGACTTACATCATACATATAACAGTCATTTACATTATATTCTCAGGTTACATTTTTTGATAAAACTGACTATTTGACGACATGCCGCAATGTTTGGACTATGTAGTAGCGATCTCATATCTAGCGGCGGGAAAAGCTTATATTTTTGTAAGCTCTTTAATAGCTCTGCTCTTTGAGAGTTAAATAAAGGGCATTGCCAGACTATATGGTTTAGGTTTTGTTCTTCATAACCACAATTGCATCTTGCATCGCTAATAATGCCAATCCGGGACAGAGAGGCTGCAAGGTGGTAATGATTTGCTCTACATCTGTTAACAGTGGCGATGAATTCTCGTGTGAGATCTTTCCCAAAATACCACGGTTTGTTGGTATCTTTATAATAATAGAGAAAATATTCCTTGCCTTTCCACTGTCCCTGTGTAACTATAGCTTCCTTTGTAGCTTGATTACACTTGCGCTTGAAGGTTTCGCGGAAATCGGTGAACGGAATCAGTGTACTGTTGGAGGGTTGTTCTGTGCATGCCTTTTTCGCCTGGTGGTCGGCTTGTTCATTTCCTTCAATACCGACGTGTGAAGGAATCCAAAAAATTCTATTTTCCGATTGTTATCGCATTTTTGCTTAAACTCAATGTATTTCCTTTTGATTTCTAGAATGAGGTGGTTAACTCTTATATCTATTTTCGGATTGCAGAGGCATAAAAGGGCGCTAAGGGAATCGGTGAATATCTTAAAGTCGCAATTGGTGTTCTTAAGGGCAATATCGAGCGCATCGCTTAGAGCCAAGCACTCTGCCGTAAATACAGACGTGATATTCGGAATGCTTCTCCTAACCGAAACATTGAGTTCCTTACAAATGCAGGATGAACCAGCTGAAATTGACCCCGATGATTTACTTCCATCGGTGTATATTTCATATGATTCATTGTTAGGCGATATTTTATTTAGCATAGCGTTAGGATCTTTGCTGTGTTTAAGAGCTAGTCCAAGTTCGATATCTATGGGAATAGAGGTAATAATGGTGTTATAGTCGAAACGGTATATGCTATAGTGGTTGCTTGTATACAACATTTTGCTAGTGCGCATAATTTCGTCAATGCATTGTTTAATGAGCCTATTCTTTTTGAGTTTTTTCCTTCTGGTTCTAGCGTAATATTGATTTATTGTTTTATTGAGTTGTAAGTTAGTATTGGAGAGGACCTTCGATAGAAAACTGTTACACAGAAATGTTACCCTGTCGCTGATAAGCGGAAGTTTAGCCTCTGCTAGCAAGACAACTGATGGTGTGGTTCTGCGAAATCCAAGAGCTGTTCTGATAGCAGAGTATTGTATCCGTTCTAATTTTTCCATAAGTCTTTTTTGTGTTGGATAATATACAAAACAGCCATAGTCAATATGTGACCGAATAATACTCTTGTAGAGAGTAACCAGTGTTACCGGGTCAGATCCCCACCAGGTACCACATAAGTACTTTATGATGTTTAGTGCCTTCATACATTTTTTCTGTACATAATTCAAATGAGATACAAATGTCAACTTATAGTCGTAAATGATACCCAAGAATCGAGCAGAATCGCATGATTTGATAGATAATTCATTGATTTTAATTTCCGTTTCTCCTGGAAGGATGTTCTTTCTGTTAAAATGAAGAAATGTTGTCTTTGGAGCACACAGTTCAAGTCCTAAGGACAGGAGATTCTTTTGAAGGATTTTTGTGGCTTTTTCAATAAGATTTTTGCATTTTTGGACTGGTGAGATTTTAGAATACAATGCAATATCGTCTGCAAACTGAGAAATAACAACGTTATTGGGAATATTATCAGTTATGTCTTTAACATATACCAGGTATAGCAATGGACTCAAAACCCCACCTTGAGGGACACCTTTACGAACTAATCTGGCATGGTTACCCGTAATACCTGTAAAAATCTCCCTTTGGTAGGTAAGAAATTTAACGAATGCAATTAGACGAGCAGTGCAGCCGACTGAAGCTAGTTTCTCCAGCAAAATATCGTGAATTACGTTATCAAAAGCCCCTTGCACATCCAAGAAAACCGCTAGAGTATCATTTTTATTAATCAGTCCATTCTCCGCATATAAGGTCAGATTAGTAAGATTGGCTATACAGGATTGTCCCTTTCAAAAGCCAGTTTGACTTATCGGAAGAAGGTTCTCATGTTCGAGCCACCACTGTAACCTATTTTTAATTAGAGTTTCGAACAGCTTACAAAAACAAGAAGAGAGAGCGATTGGACGAACACTTTTACCATCAGGCTTTTTAATAAAATGTATGTAAGATTGTTTCCATTTTAACGGATAATTGTTTGTACTGTACATCTGATTAAAAATATCCAGCAATATTAATCTATATTTAAGAGGTAGTCTCTGAATAATATCATAATTAATCCCATCTATACCTGGGGCTGATTTGGAGTTTCGGGAATTTAGCGCTAAGTTGAATTCAGTTAAGCTGAAGTAATTGTCAAAGAATGTGTTTGAGTTGGAATCCGGCAAGAAATCAGGATTATTTGGGACCCATGGAGGGCTAATCTTATTGAAGGCTGTGACTATTTGATTTTCAATCTGAGGAAGCTCTGATGTGTGAGGCGAAGTGTTCGCCCATTTATTCTTTAATATCTTAGTTCTATTCCATGTAAACTTCATATTGGTTTGGATATTAAGACTTTTGGCAAACTCCTTAAAATTTTCCCTCTTCTTGCTTCTGAATGTCTTTTTGGCCTGAGCAGCCACCTTTTTATAACTGATTAAATCTGACATGTCCTTTGTATGTTCCCATTTTTTATAGGAAGCCCTTCTTAACCTTCTAATTTTGTCGCATTCGTAATCCCACCACGGAACTGGATTTCTATGTTCGAATCGGTTTATAATTCTTTTTTTAGGTGTACTGATTTTAATTGAATTCGCGATTATATTTACAAAGATGTCATATTTTTCTGCCGCTGGCAGTAAATCATAATCTGGAGAATAGAATTGCTCATAAGAACTCTCCCAGTATGTAAGAACCTTACTCCAATCGGTACGAATGGAGTTTAATTTGAACGATTTCTTATGGTGATACCTTTTCTCTGTGTTAATATTTATATACATGGGGTAGTGATCAGAGCCCAAGGTTTCGTCAAGTACTTCTACGTGTATCTTATCCGCTATATTGATTGTTGATAGAACCAGATCTATATTTGACTTTCTATTTCTATAAAAATCTATATGGGTAGATGTATTTGAATTGTGCAAAATTAAATTGTAATCGTCGATACACTGTAATAGTCTTTCTCCGTTAACATCAGTGTCCGAACAATTCCACATGCTATGGTGGGAGTTAAAGTCCCCCATAACTATCCAGTTCTCATTATTATTAACTTTGTCGATTATTTGCTCCCATTGGGTCTGAGAAAATACAAAACCTGGAACTCTGTAACATAACATAATTTTAAACGAGGGGTTTACATTAGTAAGATGAATGCCACAAGTTTCGATCGATTTGTCAAATGCATCTACGTCAGTAATTTCTGTGAATGTTAAGTTCTTACGTATGAAAATTGCTAAGCCGCCACCCGAACCAAGCACTCTGTCTTTTCTATAGCTGTTAAAACCCGCTAACTGGAGATTCTTTCCGGGTTTCAGCCACGATTCCACACAGGCAAAAATATCTACATCCTTTAATATAAGTTGTAAGTCTTCTTTCCGCTGAATTACACTCCTCGCATTCCAGAAAAGTAGTCGTAAACTGCAAGGTTTATAGTTCGTTGAGGGCGTAGTTCTTTCAGTTTGTAGTTGAATAGGAGTGCCGTGGGAATCCATTGTTATTCGTCACAAGAGCTGAGATGATCACTCATGCTGGAGTCATTATCTTCTTTCTCCAGTTTTTTAACAAGTTTAGCTATACGTATTTTTAGACCCTTATGTATAATATAAGTTTGTGTATTTTTTAGCATAGACACGAGCGCAGTGAGATCATCTGTATAATTGCGAGCTAAACTCTTCACATCCGATTTACCATAACTTTCTGTAAGGAATGCAGATAGGTCTTCAAAACTGAGTGGCCATTTGCCGACTTCTTCGGTAGAGCGTTTTTGCGCGATTTCTAATTGTTCGTCTATATCATATGTGGGAGTAGGAAGTACCTTTATTTTTTTCTTGGTGTGCTGTACTATGTTAGTGAACTGAGGATCTCGGTTTTGCTTATCCTTACCTGTAAAGTCACTACACGCGTTCAACTGCTGCGGATCCTTATTGGAAGAGGTGGAAGCAGATAAGGTTCTTTTATTACCGACTACTGCTGGCAATTTGAAAGCTACATTTCCTTCATTTAAATCTTGATTCTCTTGAGAGGACATTAAGTTAGAGGGTGTTCCTTGTGGCAGTGGGATTGTTGGCTCTGTCACCGATAGTTCTGCTTCTTGAGGTATGCCCTGTAGTTCGTCGTTATTAATTCCTATATTTCGACAATATTTAGCAAGGTGGCCTTCCTCCTTACATAGAAAACAAGTTAGTTTTTCCGATGATATGTATATCCAATATACTGTGCCTTCGAAATTTATTTGAAGTGTATTCGGTAATTTGTTAACGTCCTCTGGGTCGATGTATACCTGCCGTCTAAAGCTAAGGATGTGTTCGTAACCAGGTTCGTTCACCGCAGCTCTAATAAAAGAGATCTGAGATTTTCTTGCCACGTTCATTTCTGCCAGTTTGTCCTCAATAACGCTGTGTGGGATAATTGGACACACGTTAGATATTATAATCCTTTTGGCTTTAGAGATCAGAGGACGCAATTGTAAGGTGTTGTTGTGTATGTTTATGCTTCTGTGATTGTCGAGAAGTTTGTTTACTGTTTCCTGGTTGCTGAGGTACAGACAGATTCTACTGTGTGAAATTCTCGACACGAAACGTATATTGCTCGGACCAATCAGTTTACCGATGGCTATTGTGTAATCTCTTATTGTAATACCTTCTATCGCGTCTGTAATTATAGCCTGTTCTTTCTTGGGAAAATTCATTTGGTGTACAGCTTGAGCATATGATCCTTTAAATGAAGACATTGTTGTGTTCAAACCGGTATTGTGTAAATCACGTTGACGTTGAGCGTCTCTAGGAGCAGAGACGCTCATAATTGAAATCCCCCCTTGTTGCCTCCGGATGCAGAAAACTGTATCCGGATGGAGAGATCTAGCCTAATTATCACAAACACTTCCTGATTTGTCACTACTATCACCGTTTAATATAAAGATAAACTCGCGAGCACCAGTAAACACGTCTAGACGCGTCAACGGCAGGAACGAGACCATACAGAAGCCTTAGAATTAATAATTAAATGTCAGGAAATATAATACTGGTAATATAAAACTGATAATAATGATAATAATAATTACAATTACAATACTAATAACGATAATAATAATAATAATAATAATAATAGCAATAAAATTGATGTATTTTTTCTTATCTAATCCTTAATCTGATATTAGTGCGTTGACCAGCCTAAATTTCTCGTCTATACCTTTTACGAATGAAAAGTTATGAGGCGATGTCACACCTTACGTCAATCCGGACCACTGTGCGTCACTCGGGCCCACAAGCTGACACCAGCGCAAGACCGTAGTGTGCCGCGAGTCCTTTAATAGATGAATTAACGCCCTGGAAAGTAAAGAGGGAGCGGGCCTACCGCACGACTCGTGGCACGCTACGGTCCTGCGCTGGAGTCAGCTTGTAGGCCCGAGTAACGGCGCGGTGCGGTAAGGAGAGGGTAGGAGGCGTAGCCCACGAATATCGGCCGTCGCGTGGAGAAAATTCCGAGCACTGCTCTATCTCAATCTCCGTATTCAGCCATTTCCTCCTCTCTCTTCCCCTGTTGACAATCTTCCATACCTCGCCCTCAGTTCCTACCCCTTCTATCTCTCTCTCTCCCACTTCTCTTTTTCACTTCTCTTCTTCTCTTTGCACAAAATACTTAGTTTATTTCTCGCCTTCCTAAATCCTTCCCCACTTCCCCCTTCTCTTCTCTACCTTCTTAAGCAGGTAACAAACTTCTCTGCAAATTCCTTCCTTCTTTCCTCCGTCCACCACCCTTTCTTCCCCCTTCCCTCTTTTCCCTTCATCCGTTTCTTCCTTTCCTCCCCTTTTCCTCCTTCTATCCATACTACCACTGGTTGATGATCCGAATCCACTTTTTCCTCGACTACCATCCTTTTCACTTTTTCCCTCGTCTCTCCATTACCTATTACATAGTCTGTCACCGATTCCCCATTCCTTATGTACGTAAACTCTCCCTCTTCATCCCCTTCCGTATCTCCGCTTATTATTTCCCACCCTAACTCTCCCAGAAACTCACATAATCTTTTTCCCTCTCTATTTACTTTCTTATCCTTCGATCTTCTAGTCTCCTCTTCCCCGTCCCCCTCTTCTTGTATTCCTCCTCCTTGGCTCCCCGTCCTAGTATTAAAATCTCCACCGACTATGACCCCCCCCCCCCCCCACTCCTTCTTCTCCATCCACTCCCTCAGTCTTTCCAACTTCCTCTCAAAATCCTTATTAACATACACTGCAATTATTTTCCATGCATCTCTACCTAGCCATACTTTGCTCACCACTATACCCTCTTCCTCCTTCTCCGTTTCATCCTTCACCATTTTAATTCCTTCCCTTGCTCCTATGATCATCCCTCCCATCGCCCTTCCTTTATTTCCTCGTCTCTCTGCATAACTCACTTCCCACACATACCCTTTCGTCGCCCTACCTCTCACACTCTCCCACTCTTTCCTATCCACCCACGTTTCACACATTTCTACTATATACCATTCCTTAATTCCCTCCCAAAAATCCCTGCTCTTGTTCTTCAACCCTGCTACATTCCAAAATGCCACCTTATACGTCCTCCTGTCCTTTCCCATTCTCCCTCCTACTTTTCGTTCCAGGCACTCCTTAGGTCCTCCTGTCCCCGCTGCACCCCCCTTTGCCCGTTTCCCTGTTCCTCTATCCATTTCTCCTCTATTTCATCTCATCTTCTCACCATATTGTTCACCCACATCCTCATATACCCAATTCGTACTACCTGTCCCTCTCTTCCCTCCCTTTCAGCTTCTCTCTCTATCTTCCACCTTGCCCTCCTCCCTTCCACTGTCAGGTCGTCCTCTAATCTTGCAGATCTCCCTTTTAGTTCCCTCTTTGCCATCATTACTTTCCTCTTTCCCTCCACTCTCTCCATCTTCACCAACATCATACCTCTTCCCTCTCTATTCACCCTACCCACCCTCCTTACCTCTTATATCCTTTCTTTAACACCCATTTTCGCCCAGATCTTTCTTTCAATTCCAGCCTTTCCACCTTCTTTTCCAGTACATCTATCCTCCCCATTAAAACCGCTTTTTCTTTTTCCCAACTATCCCTCATCTCACTCAAGTATCTTATCATTTCCCCTCTTCCTTCCTCCATCTCCTTCCCTATTTTCCTTATATCTTCCCCAATATTTTTTCTCATTCCTTCTCTCACCTCTTTTAACATTTTCTCTAACTCCAGTTTCCCTATTCCCATCTTTTCTGACGTTCTCTCCACCTTCCTACTCCTTTTAAAAATTTCTTCTTCCTCCCCCATTTCCATCCCCACCTCCATACTTCTATCCTTCCTTTTTAACCGACTTCGAAAAGGAGGAGGTTACTCAATTCGACATGTATGTTAATTTTTTTTTTTTTGTAATGTATGTTCGCCGATTACGCCGAGATGGATGGACCAATCGGAACCAAACCTTTTCCATCTTGTAGGGTATGACACCCAGTTGGTCCCGTAAAAACAAATTTTGCATTTCACCACCGCTTGCCCCTTTTTTATCGCAAAAATGCGTACGATTTCGTCCGCGTTGTGTATGGTCATCGATTACTCTAAGATGGATGGACCAATCGGAAAGAAACCTTTTGTACCTTGTTGAGTATGACCAACAGTTGGTCCTGTAAAAAAACCAGTTCGGATTTCTTCATTTTTTCCGCTTTTATCGCAAAAACGTGCTATTTCGCGTGTACTCGGCCTGATATTGATGAAACCTAGTATTACATTCTTGCGGCCGGGGATGTTTCCACGATGATCCCATTTGCAACATTCCCTTCACTTCCCTGCACTTCCCTTCGCAGCCCTGCACTTCCTTATCTTTCCCTTCCAAACCCAACTCTCTCCCTGCCTCTTCATCCCCTCCCACCCCTTCCCTTTCATTTCAATCCATTTCCTTCCATTCTCTACCTACCCCTGCTGTTCCCTCCGCTGCTAATTACTATTCTTATTGCAATAAGTATTGCAATAATTACTGGTATTATAAAGTTCTTATTATAATTTGATGTTACTCGGCAAGAAACTTTCCCATCGCGAAGAATTCTTCTACACGAAATAGCAGATGTTTCCGTACTGCTTCTATTTGCAGCAAAGTTCTTATTCTGCTTTTCTGTTATTACTCTGCTGTTATGCGGTGTGCAGCTACCACGTTGCATCGAATGTGGCATTCGTGATCTGGGTATAGACGTTGGAGATTTCTTAACCACTTGGTCGCCAATAAATACAACACAGACCATGGCTTGCTTCTTTACGTATCGTTTGCTGGTAGCTGATTCGGCCTGTTTCTTTGTAATAACAGAAGCCGCCGTAATCTTTCCATTTCCGCGAATGCTTTTTCGTCGTGCGGTTTACTGAGGACTTTGTTTGGTGCTAAATCAGACAAAGCTAGACCATGCAAACTTTTGACACAATTAAGAGCGACGTAAATTTGTCCTTTTGCAAAATTCTTTTTGCCAAGATTAATTACAGCTCTATCCAATGTTGTCCCTTGTAATTTGTGCACTGTTACTGCCCAGCTTAGGATAAGTGGTAACATTCTTCGTTCGACGTCTCCATAACCTTTTGTTGCTTGAAACGTTGCGCATATTGGAGATATTGGGATATAACCATCGGTACCTTTCAATCTACTACCAATGGATTCGTCGTCAAATTTTATAAGTATCGGGTCCGGTAATTCTCCCTGTTCCAGCTGATCTCTTCGAAGTGCCGGCCACATAAATTTCTTTACTATTCCCATTGCGCCATTTATCAAACCATCAGAAATTGATATATTTCGTCGCAGCATGATTCGCGATCCCTCACCTAACGATATTGTATGTAACAGTCCGCCACAATTATTTACATTTGCAGGTATGACATTTGTCGGTGGCCTGCTTCCATATGTAGCTGCCTCGCGGGACTCGTCTACTGAATCAATGACGTACATTCGGCGTGATACAGCTAATTTTTCGGTCATTTTCCTGTTATATTCATCCACTAATTTTACAGTTGGGAATATTCTAACAGCTGCTCCGTCCTCAAATTCTCCGGTTAGAGGAACTCTTCGTCCACACAGTATTTCTAGTTGCGAGGTTGTCACTTCCCCAAATCATAGGTTATTCAGTAAGTCGATGAATTCAACATCATCTTTTTGTCGCATATTAATGGTGAGTTCGCAGAATGAGAATTGGTGCCATAAATTAATTTCGGCAGTACACCAATGTGGTTGCACAAAGCACCAGTGGCCTTTCACTGGGGGTAATTGCATAATGTCGCCAAAGAGAAGTACATTTATGCCACCAAACAGTTTATCATTGGTCTTCAATTCCTGCAATCTTAAATGAATTACTCGCAAATTCTCGTACGATAACCACCTTGTGTGACGCCACTTGCGCCTCTCATTTTCTAGCCTTTGTCCTGTTAGCCGGCGATAGGTCATTGCGGTGCCTTTTTCAATAGGCAACGAGAACATGGCATGCAGTGTTTTTCCAAATATTTGACGGGCGGCGACACCGGTCAAAGAAGCTACTTCGATGAAACACGGTTTTATCGTCGTATCAACTGTAGCATTATAGCAGCGTTTTACATGTTCCACAAGTAATTTTAAAATAAACGACTTGCCACTACCAGCTCCTCCGGTAATGTACAGCAACATTTGTTCTTTATTTTCATCATCGGCATGTTTAACATCTTTCTCAATTACTGCGGAAAGTGATTTTAATAGGTCCTTCTGTTGAATATTGAGACTTCGAATAGTATTTGGGAATACGTCTTCCGGCATTCCCACTGTTTCTTGTTGTTGTTGTTCGTATAAATCTAGTTGATCACAATATATTACTTCGTCAGCATGAATCCTGCCTAGATCTCTTAAATGCTCATTATTATTACTTTCGTCTTCGTTCACAACATTCAAAGCAGCGGCCTGGGCGAGCGCCGCTTCAATAATGTGCTCTGCGTGAGTAAATTGTTCGACGGTTGCATTTCCCGACATAGGTTTTAATTCGTGTTGACGTCGCAGGAAACATTGTTCCGCGGATTCGTTTTCACCCACAAGTGTACTTTCATTCCGAAATGGAATGTGACACACTATTAAGTTACAGAAATATCCTTCTCTATCACTATTCAAGGTATAATATCGGTGGCGAAGTACAGCTGGTTTATTTCTTATTCGCATTCGGATATTGTTCTTCAAGTTTATATACGTCGATCTCGATATTTCTTCATCGTTATTTCTAAGTTCTGCATCGCCGTCCTCTTCTGTCCACATTCCACTAGAAACTGTTTCATATCGGACAGCAAATTCTGCCAAGCTCAAGTTCTCTAGGTTGTCTGGCCTTTGTACGTAACGATCAAATATGTTATTAAAAAAGGAAGTCTCATATCCCTCGAATCGCAAAATTCTATACCTCTGTTCAGGCCGACAGCTGTTTATAAACACAGCTTTGCGGGAACTCATTTTCAGAGGTAGATGGCATAATCGGTAAGCACATTCTGCGGCACTAACCATACGTTGGGACAGAACTGCCATAGATACCGAAAATAGTTGATTCCAGGTGCCGCCGCCCCGGCATTTTGCCCGTGAAACGGCATCTTTAATAATATCTCCCGTGTCCTGCGGCTCACACTTACTTGCATATTTAGCAATATAATATGCCACAGCTGTAACATTTCCGCACGGTTGGATATCCATATTTGCTTTCCACATCTTTAAAAGAGCGGGGTTGTAATTATTAACCATAACTTCATTTGCGGTTCGTTTAAGTACGCAGAAACGTCCGTTATTGGCAAGTGTGTCATCTGCACCTAGGCACATCGTACTTCCGCTTACCGGTCTGGGAAATCCAAATCGACACCACCGATTATTTCGATCTTTATGGCATGTAGCAGAATGTTTGTGAATTTGGACTGTTTCAACTATGCTGTTCATATTTTGTTCCCCTGTTTCCAGTGAACAAGATATCACATTCTCAATAACATTGCGGCCTTCATTGGTTAGGAAATCAGGTACGTTTGCACACCAAACAAGCATGTGCATGGGCATGCCGCCTCGCATGCCCAGCGCACTAGTTGAACGGGCCGACATCGGAGAGAGAGAGAAGATAGAAAGCACGTGGGGATATAAGACAGGAGCAAATAAATTGGAAATAAGTTAGAAATAAGCTAGAAATAAGTAGACCTAGTAATAAGGAGAGCGAACAATAGACTTTAATTGTCGTTTCTCTAATTACAGGTGAGTTGTAAATAGTTGTAAATAGTTATAAAGCATCTAATAAAACATAACCTCTAATTACAGAGAAACAAATTGGTCGGTTGTTAGTAATTGCCCCCCGGGATAGAATACTAGTCTTATATGCATATGTGGACTTCCCCTACTTTGAAATTCAATTCTATACCAAGAACCGACAACAACGCCACCTAGACAAGGTGAGTTTTTCAAATACTGCATTAAGGCGTTAACACGCACCGTAAATTGCCTTGCTATAACTACTGGGTACCTCTGAACCAACTTCAATCGATCTGCAAACGTTAGGTTTCCAGCTTCGGTAGAGGAACGGCCTTCAGATATTAGTAAAGCTTTCAACATATCTGGCCAGTTCAGATCATTGCAAGAGAATGTAGCAAACCATGTAGGCGGTCCAAGACATCGGACCATGGCGATTAATTCCGAACAGCAGCGTCTCCAGTATGATGCCGATCCTCTTATGTTTCTCATCGTAAGGTGAATATTATCTATTAATCCCGCCGGAGTATGTTCGCCTTGGCGCATTCTACACGATACTGAGACGCTAGCTTTGGCGCGGTAATATTCAACGACGGATGGTGCAAAGAACAAGTAATCTGTGCGTTGGTATCGTTTGTCATTGTTTAAAATACGTGCCTGAAAGTAATCCGGTGGTGTTATTGGGATATCTCGATGTTCTCCGAACCCATTTCTTCCGTCTGGAAAAAGGAACAACCAAGATAGTTCCTCCATCCTTCTTTCCCTTTCTAGGTTCAACGGTGGCGCTGTTTTTCTATGAATATTTGCCAGTTTTATCGGTTCGTTTTCCTCGTTACTATTAGCACCGTTGTTACTTACAGAGATGATACTATCGATATTAGGAATATTTTCGTCAACCGCGCGTAACATGCTTGTTGCGAATATAATCTGTGTTTCACCTGATTGTCTCCCAGGGGTCACAACAGACAACTGTTGTACCGTCCGGGCTTGTGGAGACTTACCCCTTTCAGGTGCGACTGTTAGAGGTGTTACTGAATAGACATTCAGCACATTGCTATTGCCTTCTTTAGCACGCAAATTACGATGCAATATGGCGTGTAAATCATCAATATTAGTACATTTCATACAGCATGAGACTCGCCTTAATGGTGCTTTATATCCTTTCGGACCTCTTGGATGAGAATCAAACAACCAATAGCTGGGATTATTCGGCTGGTTGTTCCGCGATATAGCTACTGATGTAAAATTCACAGTAAGAATTTTGTGCGTGTACTGTTCGAAAAACCTAATCATACCATTTTTTAAATTTGGAAATCCCTCATCACCGTTATCAATGTCCATATGACCATTTACAGTCGATTCGTTGCCTACGTTATTATTGACTCTACTGTTATTAAATGACAACTGTGGCAATAATTCGGTTGCTGCTAGGTACTCTATGTTGGCTTCCGTGGGGTCGGGATTACTTCGCGCCTCAATGCAATCACGGTAATATTTATCTCCTACTAACATTACGTAATCGACATCGCTAGAACACCACGTATTGGGATCAACCAAATGAAACGCGACACAAGCAACTGTTGCTATGCCGGTACATTGTTTGCCGCGAGATTCGATGCCGAAGCGATCGCTTGCTTGTTGGAACGAGCCTCGCAAAATAGATACATTACGGCCGACATTTAGGAATCTACTGATTGCTTCAGTATTTCTTTCGCCAACTTCGGTTTCCTTTCTTACGTAGGACGGCTGTTCCATTACATGAGTTCTATCCGAGATGTTATTACTTACATTAGAAAAACATGGTCGCACATCTTTGTACAGACCGTTATTTTTTAATAACCACTGTAAAGCTGTCCGAAGTTTGCCGACATCTATTTCAAACTGTCGCTGTCGTCCCAAATTTTCAAGATTTTCGACTACATATAATCATTACACCGGTTTGGTCTAATCTAACTGGAAGTTGCTCCGCTACTTCTAACACGTCACGGGCAAACAGAACTACCTGGCCTTTGCACCAATCTTGACTAAAGCGATTTTGGATTTTCATGATTTTAAGAAACGGTACTATTCTACACAACATCTGCTTTTCGATTTCCGATAAATTTGCTATCTCTGCAGGTATAGACATTAGTTCCATTTTATTCCAAAACGCCTGTGCAGGAACTTTGTGTTTCTTAAGATGCTGCAGACACCGAGAGCATGTTATTATCTTCTCTGATTCTATTAGGCGTGCGGGAATTATTCGAGAAACTGCCTGCGTATGTAAAGTGTGCCGTTGCTGCGGATACAATGTCTTACAACACACTGCGCATGGGACATCGGCAAAGTATTAATAGCCGATTTGAAGTACTCCTCCTGAATCAGGCGTTCCTTTCTTCGGTTATTACCTGATTGACGCATCTTACTTAAACGTGTATTTCTTGATTCGGATCGTTCATTTGATCTTAAACCTTGCATGCGATTTCTTATGTCGGAAATACGACGGGAAGATTTTTTATTAGATTCATTCGCTAAACGTCGTCGGATTGTTTCGAAGCGACGTGAACGTTCCGCGGGAGTTTCGTTCGCTAAACGTCGCCGAATTAATCCCATTCTATGCGACCGTTCCGCAGGAGTTTCGTTCGCTAAGCGTCGCCGAATTAATCCGATGCGTCGGGCCCAGTCCGCGGAAGTTTCGTTCGCTAAACGTCGCCGAATTAATTCGATGCGACGTGACCGTTCCTCGGCAGATTCGTTCGCTAAATGATTACAAATTCTGTACTGCCGACGACTTTTTAACCGACTTCGAAAAGGAGGAGGTTACTCAATTCGACATGTATGTTAATTTTTTTTTTTTTCAATGTATGTTCGCCGATTACGCCGAGATGGATGGACCAATCGGAACAAAACCTTTTCCATCTTGTAGGGTATGACTCCCAGTTGGTCCCGTAAAAAAAACCAGTTCGGATTTCTTCATTTTTTCCGCTGTTATCGCAAAAAACGTGCTATTTCGCGTGTACTCGATCTGATATCGATGAAACCTAGTATTACATTTTGCGGCCGGAGATGTTTCCACGATGATCCCATTTGCAACATTCCCTTCACTTTCCTGCACTTCCCTTCACTTCCTTATCTTTCCCTTCCAAACCCAACTCCCCCTGCCCCTTCCTTTCCTCCCCTCCCTCCCCTTCCCTTTCACTTCAATCCCTTTCCCTCCGCTCTCTACCCGCCCCTGCTGATCCCTCCGTTGCTAATTACTATTGTTATTGCAATAATTATTGCAATTACGTTTTGCGTCCGGGGATGTTGCCACTATGATCCCGTTTGCAACATTCCCTTCACTTTCCTGCACCTCCCTTCGCATCCCTGCACTACCCTTCACTTCCTTACCTTTTCCTTCAACACCCAACTCTCCCCTGCCTCTTCCTGCCCTCCCTCCCACCCTTCCCTTTCATTTCAATCCCTTTCCTTCCCTTCTCTACCTACCCCTGCTGTTCCCTCCATTGCTAATTACTACTCTTATTGCAATAATTATGTTTCTAGCGTGACGGCGACATGGCAAGTGGTAAGTGCGAATCAAGCAATATCCTACTTTCCTATATGTTACATCAGACACAATAAATCCCAGTTGTTACGTGAGATTTGAAAGAATTATGTATAATTTCGTAAATTTTGTGTGGTTTTACGTATTTTATATAATTGCTTACTATTTATTCCAATACAATATGATTATTAAGGATTTCAGTAGAGGAGTTAGGTACATTGCAGCGTTGGTATCCATGTACATGTCTGAAACAAAAGTACATACATGTTTCTGTAGTATAATCGTAGTGAAAAGAAAAAAAAACACTCGCACGCACGCACGGAACGCACGCCCGCATGCCCGACCGCAGGTTGTGTGGTTTTACGTATTTTATATACGTACCTCCACCCGCGTGCGGGCTTTCGGGCAGGCGCGCGCGTGTGCGTGCGGGCTGGCGTGCGGGCGGGCGTGCGGGCGGGCGGGCGTGCGGGCGTGCGGGCGCGCGTGCGTGCGGGCGGGCGTGCGTGCGGGCGGTCGGTCGGTCGGTCGAGCGTGCGTGCGTGCGGGCGTGTGTGTGTTTTTTATCTTTTTACTACGATTATACTACAGAGGCATGTATGTACTTTTGTTTTGGACATGAACATGGATACTACCGCTGCCAATCGTATGTATACCTTGATTTCATAACGATGAGATATAATATACGAAGAAAGGAACACCGTTATACAGTATGTGGCTATTACTTCGCAGGGAATGCAAAGATCGCCACTAAAAAGTGTGAAATAAAATAATTTTTGGAAAAAAAATATAACCGACTTCGAAATGCACTCAAAAGAATGAAATAATATTTAATTCTTTTTGTGGGTTTCTCTCCAGCTATGTATAACATTGATGACAATATTGCATTACATGTTAGATAAAATGCATATTTTTCGGAGGCGGGGCAGGGTCAAAAATTTTCTCAGAATCAAACAATTTTCGTAACTCAGTACAGGAAATGTTTAATTGAAAACTGTCTAAACGAAACATGTTGCTGATTGCAATTTGTTTGGGGTATGGCGGGCTTGATAACAGATGAGCGTCAAGAAAAACTCATTGATACGTGACAACGTGGAAGAATGAAACTGTATAGTGGTCAGTTTCGGCGTACAAAATGTTTTTCAATCAATACTTTCTATATGACAGATGTTGCTGATTATGATTTGATTGAAGGTGGACTTGGTACTGAACGGTCCGAAACAGAAAATGCATTTTTGATCCTGCCCCGCTTCCGAAAAATATGCATTTTATCTAACATGTAATGCAATATTGTCATCAATGTTATACATACCTGGAGAGAAACCCACAAAAAGAATTAAATATTATTTCATTCTTTTGAGTGCATTTCGAAGTCGGTTATATTTTTTTTCCAAAAATTATTTTATCTCTCTTGCCGTTTCACGTAACAATCTGGATTGATTATATTTCCGCATTAGAGATAATCTTGATTCGCGTTTTGTATCAGTTTCTTCGCGCCGCGTATCGGCATTTCTTTCCCTATTTTTATTGAGACGTAATTGTTTGGCAATCTCGGACTCGTTTGCACGATTCCTTCTCATACGGGACGCATTTTTTGTTGGCCTTCCCATAGTTGCGTACTTGTTTCTTGCGACAAATAGGAATTGTTCTAAATACAGTTTACGTCGGGTAATGCAGATTTGACCGTTTTACTTTTTTATTAATATAGTTTGGGTCGCACAATGTCGACCTGGGTAAAAAAAATGGAAAGAGGTAAAAAAAATGGAAAAAATTACAATATCCTAGAAACTGTTCCATAAAGAAAATTTTAACCTCGATTTTCGAAATCAGCGGAAGCAAATGTGTCAGAAAAGTTACCTCTCATCAAATGCATATGACATCAATTTAATTTTATAAACTAGTGATAATATTAATATTTCGCTTCTTTTTTCTTGCCGGCAGCTGTTTCATAATTAAACACGTTTGATATTACGAAATGCAGACTACTATGTAACATATAATATATCATCAATGGAACAATGACAAATTTGTAAGGACACTCATTTTTCGTACAAATTTGATGGTATTTCGATACTTTTGTTCGGTATTGTACATACCGCCAGGAATGCCGACATACACAACAATTGCTTCGATCGTGGATTGTGTCCCCATCAACTTTCTTCGGTTCGTACAGACTGATTGTTTGGCTGATCAGTTTAAAAGTCACCGTGATGGTGAACAGTGGTACGTACGACAGAAATAATATTTTAATATTACATTTGCTATTTATTATATACTACTTCTTAGCAGCCGGTGCTGTAGTTCTGTTAGTTGGTGTTTCGTAACTAGGTATTGCAAAATTGATTACATTTTATAATATATTAGGTCGTGTAACATGAAATGTCGACTTTATAACGGGAACTGTACATACACACGCTTTTCTATTGCACGTTAATATACATACAGCATCTCCTTACAATCTATACATTATTTGTCAATACATTATAATGCAATTTTCCTACCTGCGTTTCGTTATATATTTTTTTTTTTGTTATACTTTCAATTGCGCGTGCTTCACAGAAATGTGTAGAAGACACGTTTAAACGCGTGAGTCGTTACATATTTCGATGATAGCGCTATTCGACAATTTCCGACTGTTTTTCGATTTTGTAACCTCCAATATGCAATTCTTACAGCTTTTTGCGAGCTGAATAGGACACTGACACCCGTTTCTTTCCGGAACCCACAGGTTTTGACACCATCATTGTTAATAACAATTGCAAATGGTCATCGTTGAAGATATTTCTGTGTTCTTTTTTTGCCACAGCAGTTGTTCAGTTGATTTCGACATGAGACAAATCTGTGACCTTTCCCGATCGTCGGGACCACGGCGGCTGCCACGTGGTTTGCCGAACTATTTCATTTCTATACTAACAATGAAACGAATTCTTTTCCGGTTCTGCTTCCTGTTTTCCCTTGCTGAAATATCGACACTATCACGCAGAACCGTTACATGTTTTATATAATTTGTAACTTTTCTTTCCATCATTGATTCTTTCAAAACCCGTGGGTTCTGGAGGGAAACGGTTTTCGCATTCATATTCAGCTAGCAAAAATCTATAACAATTGCATATTGGAGGTTACAACATTTTTTCCGTGTTGAACAGTGCACTTCATCATAATACATTATATTCTTCCATCGATGTATCAGTAGTTGTATGCTGTGCAAGTGTTTCGGCGTATCGACTTGCTGCATGACTTCGGTATTTATGATGTTGATGCATACTGCATACACACTTGACAGAGAATCGTGAACATAAGCAGATATTCATACATGATAATTGTATGTGAAACAGGAGATGAAATTGAGAGATTGCACACACAAACATCGACATTTTATATTTCTCGA
Source organism: Stelis phaeoptera (assembly GCA_943735885.1). Lineage (NCBI taxonomy): Eukaryota > Metazoa > Arthropoda > Insecta > Hymenoptera > Megachilidae > Stelis > Stelis phaeoptera. Next base: position 1,118,332 of record OX030933.1, on the reverse strand, counting down.
CATCATATTCACATGCAAATATTCGTAATTAAGAGCGTATCATACAATCTCGTAAATTGTAGGGATTTCCTTGTAATTCACATAATTGCTCAAATGTGTGCCTAATGCAGCAGACATAGTTCTTTAAAATTTATAGAACACCATATAATTTCGTAGCATTTAGGGGCTTTTACGTATGTAATAATCTTGCTCACACTGCATTGCACGGTTACATTGCAAACTGATGTATTTATTTCTTTTTGTAGATCACAGTATGTTTACCGACGATATCCGTACGTATTTCTCCGAGTTTATCAGTATTGTACGATCGCATCTAACAAGTTACATATAACAATAATTTCTTTTTCTTGCAGAGATGACGACGGGAAGTGGCAGCAATGGTATATATACCATCACTTTCAAAACTAACGTGTGTCTACACTAAATCGCACATTGCATATATATATTTTATTCTTCCTATGTACAGATCAGGACCTGCGTCAAATGGTGGCCGGGCTGCAGGCAGCGATACAGCAGCAACAGCTGCATTATGAGCAGGTGCTGGAGCGGCTACAGCAGCAACTGCAGCAGCAACAGCATCAACTGCAGCAGCAGCAGCAGCAATTGCAGCAGCAGCCGCCGCAGGAGCAGCCGCAGGAGGGAGTGGCTGATGTGGAGTGGAAGAGGCGAAGTAAGTGTGACAGAATACTGTTAGGCAGACGACAATGTACAACCACATATGTATTTTCATTTCTTTTGGATTGAGTAACCGCCGCTACACAATTATTACATTAATCAATCTACATTACTATTTCATTATACAATTTTCTATATATTTAAAAAATGTATGACCGTCATGTACCGACTGTGTTTCTGATATTTCTCAATGTTTCATACATTCCAATACGCGGCTGGCCCACACTCGAAACATCTGAACGTTTGAAAATGTGCACTTGCTATTTTTCCCTTCCCGTCTGCTCTTAACTACGAGAATAATTGCATTTCGGCGGTGACGACACCATCTTTGTATTTGCACACTGTACTTAACCTACTTGCGTTACACAGAGGTATACATTGGTTGCACCTCATAGCATATGTATATCTGGTGATGCGTTTGCGGGTGCATTATTTCGCCTTTGCAATGAACTGTATTAGAAATATAACTATTTATCTGTTACATTATAGAGAGAGGAAAGGCGGGGGGCAAAGGTCGGGCCCAATGGCGGGGTGGCCGCGGCCGACGGGGTGGAGGCGACGGTCGAGGGGGAGGTGCAGCCAGCAGCAGGTCCGGGGGTGGCGGCGGCGGCTGGCGGGGGGGTTATGGGCGGCGCGGCTCGTGGCCAATCAGAAACATATATATTTTTAAAAATACATAACTGATTCTCCGAAATGTGTTTTTTTATTTTTTTTTTTTGGTTGATATTACATACTTCATCACTTATTACAGTTATGAAGCTGTCTGTCGGTATTATTAATTAACATACGATTCGTGTATGCTCGGCGGTTAATCGGCAGAATGTACCGCCGGCGTTATGCAACCATTCGTATCTTGTAGGAGATGCAATCGCCATGATTCTATTTGGAACAACTATTATGTTATGCTATACGGTCATGCACTGTGCGCTGCTATTTCTTTGCCACGAATGCTTCGGCCGCCACTAAAAAGTGTGAAATAAAATAATTTTTGGAAAAAAAATATAACCGACTTCGAAATGCACTGAAAAGTATGAAATAATATTTATTAACCGACTTCGAAAAGGAGGTTACTCAATTCGATATGTATGTTAATTTTTTTTTTTTATTTAATGTATGTTCGCCAATTACGCCGAGATGAATGGACCAATCGGAACCAAACCTTTTGCATCTTGTAGGATATGACTCCCAGTTGGTCCTGTAAAAAAAAATGTTTGCATTTCATAACTGCTTGTCCCTTTTTTATTGTAAAAAAGCGTACGGTTTGGCTCACGTTGTGTATGGTTATCGATTACTCCAAGATGGATGGACCAATCGGAACGAAACCTTTTGCATCTTGTAGAGTATGACCAACAGTTGATCCCGTAAAAAAACCATTTTGGATTTTTTCATTTTTTACCGCTTCTATCACAAAAAACGTGCTATTTCACGTACACACGGCCTGATATCGATGAAACCAAGTATTACATTTTGCGGTCGGAGATGTTGCCACGATGATCCCATTTGCAACATTCCCTTCACTTCCCTGCCCTTCCCTGCACTTCCCCTCACTGCCCTTCCCTTCCCTGCCCTTCCTATTCCTTTGCTGCTAACTACTATTTCCATTGCAAAATTCCTATTCGTTGATGCTACCCTGGAAGGAATGCTCCGATCGCCATTAAAAAATGTGAAATAAAATAATTTTTGAAAAAAAAATACAACCGACTTCGGAATGCACTAAAAAGGACGAAATAATTTTAATTTATATTTCGGAGACGGCGCAAAATTAAAAATTTTTTACATCGGAAATTGTCAAAATTCTTTAATCCTTTTACATATTTTCACATTAGTAACATCTTTCATTTACACAATTTTTAATTTTGCGCCGGCTCCGAAATATAAATTAAAATTATTTCGTCCTTTTTAGTGCATTCCGAAGTCGGTTGTATTTTTTTTTCCAAAAATTATTTTATTTGATATGTATAATTTCTATTCGGCTCTTTATAACATTGATTAAAGTATTACATTACAGTTTAAATACAATGCATACTTTTCGGAGGCGGCGCAAAATAAAAAATTTTCTTCATTGGAAATTGTCAAAATACTTTAATCCTTTTACATATTTTCACATTAGCAACATCTTTCATTTACACAATTGTTAATTTTGCGCCGCCTCCGAAAAGTATGCATTGTATTTAAAATGTAATGTAATACTTTAATCAATGTTATAAAGAGCCGAATAGAATTTATATATATCCAATAAAAATTATTTCATACTTTTCAGTGCATTTCGAAGTCGGTTATATTTTTTTTCTAAAAATTATTTTATTCCTATACTCAACATATCCTCAATATTCCCGAAGCTTCCCATCCTCTACCTATTCCAATGCTCCGCCTTCGTGGGTCTTCCTCTCCTTTTCGTCTCGTCCACTTCGTTCCCCTCTGCTTCTTCGGTCCCTCCCCCACCCGTAACGATCACTCTTTTATCCATCTTTGACTCAACCTTCCCACTCTATCCCTCTACCTCTTCCGATCTTTTCCCACTTGTATTTTCGCGCGTCCTATATACTCCTTCCTTCTCCGCTGTGCGCCACCACTGTTACTCCGTACTACTCCCACACTACCTATCTTACTAACCTCTTCCTGCTCCTATGCTTCCACTTAATTTTCCTCCTCGCTACTCGCTTCCTTCACTACTCCCTCCACTTACCCAACAGCCCCTCACAAACTCCACCAAAACAACTACCACACCACCCTCCTACTTTCATATTCCTGCACCAAAACGCCAAATAACCTCCGTACACCTTTTACACCGACCATACACACTGTCACCGGAAACGAAAGTCCTAGAAATGTTCATTAAAATTTATATATTATTTTCTTTAAATAATTCAATCATTAGCAAACTATATCTAAACTTAATCAATCAATATAATCCATTTCCTCCATTAACAATATTACGGATCATAATGAACACGCCAAGTTCATCCCCGAATAGTCCCAATAACCATACTGAGTCTAATATAATTACTACTTTAATCAACCAATGTTGACTATCCTCAACTTAATTTTCAAACACATATAAACACTAAAATTAGCAATAATGATTAATCTATAGCTAAAAGTCCTTAAATATCCATTAGAAATATTCATTTAAATCAAGACATTATTTCCTCTAAACAATCCAATCACTGACAAAACACCCGCTGTAAAACCAATCATAGATTCACCTTCAAAAAATTTACCTCCAAAAATAAAAATAAATAAAAATAAAACAGATACCAATCATTATTGTCAATTCCCGTTGATGATACTGCATTTTACATTACTAATTATATTATATCAACAATCTTATGTTAATAACATATTACATATTTGCGGTATCCGCAATCGGTATGAACGTGGGACCGATGTAGTGTGTGTATGTGTGTATGCCGACCGAGCGCGAGGTGTCGCTGTGTAGTGGCTCGAGGCGTAGTCCAAGAACGCCGGTGAATGGGGTGTAATTTGTATCCGTAATTACAGTATTAATAAAGTATAGTGTAAGCAAAGTCTGTTCTACGAGCCTGCCCTAACGTGATACATCACAATTGGCGACGAGGATTATAAAAGAGTGCTCAAGCGTGCAAAGCACAAAAATACGGTGAGTTAACCTCAAAAAAGAACACGGCGCGAAGGCGCTCGATCCGGGTAGTGTTCGTGAAATAACGTAACTGTGAAAAGGCACAGGTTACACGTAACTGTGGAAAGGCACAGAATACACGAGTCGTCTATTAATTATAAAGGAAAAGCAAGCGAGGTGACAAACCCGAATGCAGAGACAAGGCGCAACGGGATGAATACAGAAATTGAACAAGCAGGAAATAATCGCAGAACTAAAGAAACGAAATATTGCAGGCTCAAACGAAGGAAAGTACGACGACCTTCGCGAACGGCTAAGAAACGCGTTAAAACAAGAGCGCGAATTGCACGCAGCCAGTAAAATTGACAGCGACGAAATATTAACAAGCGGAAGTGAAACGGAACCGGAATCAGAAGGAGGCAGCACGATGTCCGGCGAAGGCCCAAAACTGAGTTTCACCCTGGAAAGAGATAACTGGGAAACGTTCACGGAACAACTGGAATTTTACATCATAGAAAAAGATATAAAAGACGACAAAAAGAAGTTATCTGCATTAATGACACGTGTGGATCAGGAAACGTTTAATTTGATTAAACAGTTAGTAGCGCCTGACAAAATAATAGACAAAAAATTTGAGGATGTGGTGAAATTAACAAAAGAACATTTCAATCCAAAGCCGTCAATTGCGATGGAACGATGTAAGTTCCACCAAGCCAGACAAGAGGCAAATGAATCGATTACAGAGTTCGCAGCAAAATTGAAAACACTCTCCCTAAACTGCGATTTTGAAAACCTCGAAACGGCATTGCACGACCAATTAGTATGCGGTATACGCGATAAGGATACGCGAGTCAAGCTATTCGAGGAATCAAGCCTCGGCTACGACAAGGCGTTACAAACAGCGATCACGCACGAATCAGCAGTGAAAAACGCAATGGCATCGCTTAATACGCTGGAAAATAAGCCACACAAGTCCGAAGTATTTTCCATGCAACACGAGCAAAGGCAGGGGAAATGGCGCTACGGCAATAACAAACACGATAGGGGCCGGGGAAAGCCGAATACGGTACGGAACGGCCCGACGACACAACGTGAGAACCCACACCGACCACGTGGCGAGAGCCGCGGTATCGTGTGCTACTGCTGTGCGAGACCCAACCACACCAGCAAGGAGTGCCATTTCCGCGGGTCTACATGCAATTATTGCCACAGAAAAGGTCACATGGAAAGAGCGTGTCGAAAAAAGGAAGCAGAAGCCCAGCAGGGTAGGGGCGAAGTAAAATTGACGACTGCAGGGACTGAGGCAGCAGCCAACAGCGCAGCAGCGGGTTCATCGCATCGGAGCGACTTTTTCAACCTAGAGTTAAGTAATTATAAAAACGAAAGTATTAGTACGTATAAAGATGTTAACGCCCTCGAATGTAGTACGGGTGGGCAAAATGCGAACGTAGCAAGTAATAGCGACGCGGACCCTATGTTCATAAATATTGTTATGAACGGGAAAAAACTAAAATTAGAAATTGATACGGGAACATTCGCGACGGTTATCTCAGAGAAAATTTTTAACAATCACTTCAAAAATGTTAAGCCTGGGAAAACAAACGTGAAATTAAAAGCGTACGACGGCAACATTTTACAGCCGATTGGAAAGATGAGTAATATTACAGTAGAGTATAATAACAGAACATGTGTATTGGAATGTTTTGTCTTACCCGGATCAGGGCCAGGATTAATAGGGCGCCAATGGTTAACGCAACTCGGCTCACGGCCTCTAATTATACCTACGGGGAATAAGTACGAAATAAAAACCCTAAACATTGATAATCTATCAAATTACTTTACAGGGAAGTATAAGGAACTGTTCAGCGATACCCCAGGATGTTACAATAAAAGTAAGACAAAGATCCACTTAAAAGATAACGCACGCCCAATCGCATTAAAGTGTAGGCATGTTGCGCATGCGCTGAAACCGCTAATCGAAGAAGAAATAGATTGCCTAGTGAATTTAGGACACCTGGAACCGGTGGAAGTGAGCGAATGGGCCACGCCGATCGTTCCGGTATTTAAGAGTAATGGTAACATACGCATTTGCGGGGACTTCAAACTGACTGTAAATCCTTATATTATCATTGACAAATACCCCTTACATACAATTGATGATATTTTCTCGAAACTGCAAGGCGGAGCGTTTTTTTTCAGAGCTGGACTTGGCGCATGCGTACATGCAATTTCCAGTAGACGAAGGTTCAAGGAACCTACTAACGATAGTAACGCATAAGGGGCTCCTAAGGTACACAAAAATTCCGGAGGGCATCTCACCCGCACCAGCGGACGTACAGAAAAAGATGGACGAATGTTTACGCGGAATCGATGGGGTTATCGCGTATCTAGACAACATATATGTAACTGGGCGTACCGAGGAGGAGCACCTAGAAAACTTAGAAAAGGTGTGTACCCGCTTACAAAATTGTGGATTAAGGTTAAACATTAATAAATGTAGATTCATGCAAAAACAAATAGAAGTACTAGGGTTTGTAATTAATAAAGACGGATTACATAAAGCGCTGTCAAAAGTAAATGCAATGATAAATGCACCGCGTCCTACCAACGCAAAAGAATTGGCATCTTTTCTAGGATTAATAAACTTCTATGCTAGATTTTTAGAAAATAGGTCTGCGAAGCTGAAACCGCTATACGACTTATTGTATAACGAGAAGTATGAATGCGAAGGAGCATTTGAGTGGGTCAAAAACGAACTAATCTCACCGCGCGTCTTGGCGAACTTTAATCCTAAGGAGGACATAGTACTAGCCTGCGACGCGTCCGACTACGGACTATCAGCGATTTTATCACATAAGTATAAAGATGGGTCGGAGAAACCTATAGCTTACGCGTCGAAGAGAATCCCAAAAAGCGAACTCAAAAGAGCAATTATACATAGATAAAGAGGCCATGGCCATTGTGTTCGGTTTTAAACGATTTTACCAATTTGTTTTCGGTAGGGAAGTACTACTACACACCGATAACAAACCGTTGGAGCTAATTCTAGGACCAAGGAAAGGTATTCCAATTACCGCGGACAATCGATTACAGAGATATGCATATTACTTATCAGGATTCAGGTATAAAGTCGAACACGTGAAGTTCGAAGCGAACGCGAACTGCGACGCACTTTCGAGACTACCGATAAACGATGACACGGAGGTATGCGATATTAATTTCTCTAACGTATGTTATTTTGAGGAAGGAGTTTCCACGTTTGATAGCAAAATACTTGAGATAGAAAGTAAAAAAGACGACACGATAAGTAATATAATTAAGTATGTCACGAACGAATGGCCTACCATCAATGCCTTAATAAGCGAGGAGAAGCTATATCACAAAAGGAGATTCGAATTGACGGTGTATAAAGGATGTCTGTTTTGGGGGTTACGAGCGTGCATCCCAGAGTCAATGCGACACATAATTTTAAAAGCGCTCCACGCGTCCTACCTTGGAATTGTAAAGATCAAAATGTGTGCGAGATCATACGTGTGGTGGCCAGGACTCGACCTCGCGATTGAAAATCTAGTAAATAGCTGTAAAATTTGTTTAACCGAGCGAAAGAAACCCTCGAATACGCCGCTAACTATGTGACCATGGCCAACCCGAGTATGGAATCGCATCCACTGCGATTTCGCAGGGCCGTTTTTCGGAAACATGTATTTAGTTGTCGTGGACGCGCATAGCAAATGGCCCGAGATCATAAATTTTAGGAACAATACAAAAGCGTACAGACTGATTGACGAGTTTCAAGTATTGTTTGCGCGCTACGGATTGCCTATGCATCGTATAACGGACGGTGGTCCGCAGTTCAGAAGCGTCGAGTTCCAAAGCTTTTTGAGAAGAAACGGGGTTAAACACAGTGTTTCACCTCCGTATCATCCCGCAACGAACGGTGCGGCAGAGAATTTCGTGCAAACATTTAAGGACAAAGTAACGAAAATTGTCAAGGGGGGAGAGATGCTGATAGCAGCTATAAATTTGTTCCTATTCGATTATCGTAGCGTTCCACACTGTACCACCGGAGCGAGCCCCGTGCAGTTAATGTACAAGCGTGAACTTAGAACACGATTCGACTTGCTCAAACCCGACATATCTCAGGTGGTAGAGACGCGGCAGAAGGCGCAGATCGCTGCGAGGCGGGGAGGCCGCAAGGTGAGCGTACAAGTGGGTGACAGAGTTATGATAGACAGCCACAACGCGAGGGGCGAAAAACGAGTATGCGGCGAAATCATAAAACAGACCTCGCCGTCGACATATGCAGTGGAAACCGATCAAAATATTGTACAAAAGCGGCACATAGATCAGATCGTCTAATGTACAAGCGACCCGTCTTCACGCAGATCACCGCGGCTGAATCCGGCAAAGGAAGAAAAATAAAGGGGGGAAGAGTTGCGGTATCCGCAATCGGTATGAACGTAGGACCGATGTAGTGTGTGTATGTGTGTGTGCCGACCGAGCGCGAGGTGTCGCTGTGTAGTGGCTCGTGGTGTAGTCCAAGAACGCCGGTGAACGGGGTGTAATTTGTATCCGTAATTATAGTATTAATAAAGTATAGTGTAAGCAAAGTCTGTTCTACGAGCCTGCCCTAACGTGATACATCACAATATTATATATTTATCATGGATCAAAATGCACATATCAGGTTCATACCCGAATGATCCCGATTAACCATATTGAACCCAATCTAAATATTAGCTTAACCAACCAATGTTATTTATCACCGATTTAATTTTCAAACAACTATGAACAATAAAATTAACAGGTATCAATTTTATTTACATCTTATTTATATCTTAAAGTCCTTTAAATCTACATTAAGAATGTTCATTTAAGCTCATATTATTTTCTTTAAATAATTCAATTATTGACAATATGTATCTAAATAAATCGATCAGTATGTTCAACTTCCTCCACTGACAATGTTACTGAACACAATAAATACATTAAGCTCGATTTCAAATAATCGTAATTACTACATTGAGTCGAATCCAAATTAGTTTAATCAACCAATATTAATTATCCTCACTTCAATTTCCGAACAAATATCAACAATAAAACTAGCAAATATCGATTTAAGTTATAACTGAAAGTACCTTAGTTTTCCATTAACAATGTTCATTAAAATTTATATATTATCTCCTTTAAATAAATAATTAATTTGGGCAAAGTATATGTTAAAGACATTACTATCTTACAATGCACGATTTCAAATATAGCGCGTTAATTTAACTGTATACTTTGTTCTGTCCCACACAGTACATGTATAATGTATAAGAAGAACGCCTCGTGGCTTGAGTGAGATTGAAATTAATAAAATACATTTATCAGTTAAATGTGCAAGCTTTGCTTATTTCCATGTACAATCGTCCGTTTATTGTGCTCTGCATATATTTAATAGGTTATGGGCCCAGGGCTCTAACAGTTATTGAAATTAATAGCGATTAGTTCGCCGGTCATTGTACAGGTTAAGTTACCACGTGGCGTTGAGGTTTTTCGAGAACAATGAATAGTGTAACTCGAATTCAACTGTTAGAAAAAGATAATTATGAGACGTGGCGTATGCAGATGAAGGCAATACTTGTTAAAAATGATTCCTGGCAACACGTAAATGGCACATTAGTAAAGCCTGAAAATGCGACGCAGAATGCTAATATGCAGTAGTAGAATGGGTAAAAAATGATTCCAAGGCAAAGGCCGACATCATTCTGTGCGTGAGTCCCAGCCAGTTATCTCAATTAAAAACACGCAATACTTCAAGAGAGGTATGGCTAAAGCTGGAAAGTGCTTTTGCATCTAAAGGTCCAGGAAGAAAAGCTATGTTATTAAAGCAGCTTACGTTAAAGAAAATGAGTGAAGGTGATGACATCACAGTTCACCTTAATAAATTTTTTGAAATTAAAAATAAATTAGCTGACATGAATATTGAAATTAATGAAGATTTGTTCTCAATTATGATGCTATACAGTCTGCCAGTTTCGTTTAAGAACTTTAGATGTGCCATCGAAACAAGGGATGAGCAAGGGACACCTTAAGCAAGAAAGTCAAATTCTGAGCCTTCGAGTGCAATGGCAGCATCAATGCCTAACAAAAATTTTCACAAGAATAAAAGTGAAAATGCTGGTGATAATTCAAGACTTACTGCGACCGTCGGGGTATGGGGGCAGTCAAAGGAGTGCCCTGCGCTGGAGTGCAACCAGGGAAAGTCGCTCTCTGCGCTCCCCGTGCACAAATCCACGGACGATTTATTTCATCTGCGCGCCAGTGCTATGGCACTCGTCCGGGAACCTCGACCTTCCGGCTGCTCAGTATGGGAGCGGAAATCAGGGGAGGTCAAATGAAAGTGACCCACGAGTGTTTCGTTAAATCTCAACTTTAATTCAGGCCGAAGTGGCCGTGTCAACCAAACAAAAACGGGAACTCCGCGGTACACTTTTGCGAAGGGAAAAGGCACGCGGCCGCCAAGTGCGGCAAGAGGAACCGCAACGCGGAAATTCCCAATATAAAAAAAGACTACGTAGAAACTAACACTAGGGGCCGGATACAAAACGTCGGTGGTTCTAGAGTTTCAAATACAGTAGAAAAGAAAGATTAGTCGGAATCACGGACGCGGATTCGGCGGGACCCGTTCACGATTCTAAAACGGAGGCGCCGGGGCCTCGATGAAACCGACTGCAACTTTCGGCGCGCGAGTTCGCAGAACGAAGATACGCTTCGTTCGAACGCGAGGTAGGAGCGTCGACGGTTACAATTCCGAGGTCGAGCCGCCGGAGCTCGACGATCGGACGCTACCGGACAACGGATCGGTCGGGAGCGTGGTCAAGAGGGCGGGCCTTGAGAGTCCTCGTCTCCTCGGGTCGGTCCTGTCGCCTAGGTCGCGGAACACGATACGATACGGAATACCCCGGTATTCCTGCGTCCACACCGATCCTTTCACACTCACACACGCAATAAAAATCATACCAAAAGGCGTGAGTCCTACCTGGACATGCAGTGCGGCGACGTATCCACAAAATAACGGTGCGGGTGGCTGATAACACACAAACACGCAAGGCCACACACACGCACCGACGGAAAACGAAAATCCAAATACGCAAAATAACAAAGAAAAGAATGAAACACTAAATAAAGAACGACTACAAAAAAAAAAAGGAAATAAACTGGGGACCGAACATGTTACAAAAAAAGTATTGAGATAAACTAAATTAAATTTCACAATTGTCGAAATACGACCGATCTCTACTCCCGCTCGCACGCTTCTTCCTGATCTTCCAGTGTGCCGCCGGTACGCGGTTCTCCCCCCCCCCCCCCCCCCCCCCGGGAGTTCGGCAACCAAGATGGGCCCCTCGATCGTCAAGTTCGGTTGGCCGGGTCCTGGGAGCCCTCTGGCGTGGCTGGAGGGTAGCTTGTGCGGAGCGGCGGTGGACTCGCTGCTCCCAGACTCGGCGTCCTCGGAGGCCGGCTGCCGGTCGTCTCCTGGGCAGCTGCTGGAGTGGAGGACCGCGACCGGTCAGCCGGGCGGTCAGCGGTGATAGTGGACCCATCTGGCACCTCCCTCTCCTGGGTGGAGGTCCCCACGGCTGGCGGCGGCGATGCTCCGCAGTGGCGCGGCGGAGCGCGAGACGGTCGGCCGCAATAAAAAAACACATGCACACACGCACTCATACACTCGCACACACGCATTCCGCACACTAACTTCTACGTCTCGGAGACGAGGACCCGCCGGAGCGGAGGGAGCGGAGGCCTCCAGCAACTCTCGTGGCGAGGCAAAAGTTGCCTCGTCACACTATATACTGCACTTGTAGAAATTTACGAACACAACACGTCACTTACAAGGGACCATCCCGAAGTGATAATTGCCAATTTTGATGAAACTTCGAACTTTTGCAGTTCTTATAAATTCATTCGACAAGTATTTTTTTTTTTTGTAGCGGCTAATATTCACTTTAAGGGTATGAAGTCAGCCCTCAAAGTTGGGGGTGCAGGACATGCTTTGTTGAATATCTCGGAAACCATTAGAGATAGAGGTGTGCCGTAAATTGATGAAATTTATGTTCTGAACGACGATTTTGATGGTGTAGAAAGATTTGCAAAATTTCCATTTGGTTACATATAATATGTTAAAAAATAATACATTTTTTTATTTTTCCCGTTGAATGTTAATTTTTTTTTCTTCTCCATTTGTAAAAAGAAACTACACATCCATGTACAAAATACGGATAAATTGGAATTTTTATATTTTTACAATAAAAAAGATTTTATATTTGACATTTTTTTTCGTATTTCGCGCCATACGAAGTAGCAGATCGTATATAATTCAACTAATACTATGGTTTAGTGAATTTTGTTTAATTTATATTGGAGTATGCTTTGCTGGCTGATCCCAAAATGCTAAAATTGTGGATATAACGACAGGTATAAAAGTTACCTGCGTTACGCTCCATATTACAGGACGGCAAAAATTTTCCTCGTTACAAGTTACCCACAACGAAATCACAATTAAGATACCGCGCACTGGAATAGCTAGAATGAAACATGAAATAAAATATGATACAATACAATACAACAAATAATCAAATGAACTGCCCCCCCCCCCCCCCCCCCCCCGCCCCGCCCCGCCAGAAGCTCAGAGATCAGAACAATCATAGCACCAAAGCCAGAATAGCGCATTCAGAAAATTAAAGTTGAAAATTCCTCGCGAGAATTAATTTAATGCAAAATCAGCATTGCCAACCTCAATCCTGAATTAAGACAATTAACGTACTGGGATATTAGATAAAATAGCTGCTAAATAGTGAAATAAACAAATCAGACTAATTAAAAACCTTTAAAATCAAAATTAAATTAAACTTAAATTCAATTCTAAAATTAAAATTTCACATTCAGAAAGATTAAAAGTCAGAAACTTCACGCACGAATTGATTCATACGTAATCAGCGTTGCCAACATTAATCCCAATTCATGACAACTGACGCACTGAGATATTAGACGGAATAATTATTGAATAGCGAGATAAACGAATCGAACCAGTTCATGCCCATTACAAATTTAATGACCAATACAATACGCCAGAAAAACGATTCAAAATTACTCATTCTAGAGAATAGAAGTATTTCACGCAATAATTACCTCGTACAAGACCAACACACTCCTCGTCAAAATCCCAAGTTCCGGTACCACACGCCAGAGTGGCTAATTAGAATAAAATAAAACAACATAAAATAAAATAGAATACATCAAATGCATTATTTACACTTCCCACCGGGAGGTTCCAATAATCAAAATAGGCAGAACTCTGAAACCAGACTTGACGCACAGAAATTTGAAGACTGAAACTCACGCAATATCACGCAAAATTGTGAACCCAACATTCTCAATATTCAGACTAAATTACAACGATTGACACCCTGGCATAACCAAAGTAATAATAAACAGATTACGTTAGCCACTCTCAGCCGTCGTAGCCTTCGTATTCAATGCAACTATACGTCGCACAGTATTCGCGCGATTGTACGCATAAATTCCCACGCGAAAATAAATTCCCGCAATCTTGAATTCCCACTGCCAGAATCCCGTATTTCAGTATTACACACCAGAATAGCGAATATTTTGTTTGCCACAGATGTAACATCCACTGGCACGTTTGAATCTATATTGACCCTCACGTGTGGCTTTATATGCCTTTTCATTCGTTGAATTTCCTCCAGATTGGTAGTGACCATTATTCTGCTTCAATCGGGTCTCTTCTTCACACAGGATACGTTGCACATCTTCTCGCGTAATAACTCTTTGTGCTCTTAATACTACAGCTGTCTTTTCAAACTTTGCATGCACACCCCTGACTACATGATATACTATTTCCCGGGTTGCTATTGCTCTACCAAGTGTTGCACTTTTTGCTGCAATATTCTTGGCTCTAGTCACATAATCTATCACCGTTTCGTGATTTCCCATTTTAATATTTCGTAATTCTAAACCTATATCTATTATCTGGTCTTCCGCTTGACCCATATACATATTTGTTAGTTCATTCCATACCTTTTTTGTATTGGTTTCGCCTAGAAACGCTCCAGCATGCTCATCAGACAGCGTTAAAATAATCATACCAAATGCTTCATCATTTTTTACTTCCCAGGCTAAACGATCTTTACTTTCCTGTGTCCCTGCGCCAACACTGATGGGCGGTTCGTCGTTTTCTATGACATCCTTAAAAAATGTACGGTTTCTCGACGCTGCGCTTACCTTTAGAGCCCACACGTGCTAATTTTTATTTGTCAAAGCTTCTATTTTACCCATTGGCATCATGGTGCTGTCCATCTTTTGTTCTGACTCTTCTTCTATCTTATTTTGTCTGTTCTTTTCGTACCGGTACCGGATCCGCCACGTGCTTTTCCTAACCTCTCTTTTTCCTTCAAACCCTTTTTACTTATTCACAGGTTTTGAATAACACTCGCAATAGAATTATCTTGGATATATATGATATATGTATTGTTTGAGAATGTGCGTGGGCGGAGAGGACGGAAAAAAACGAGACACGGCACCTTTGATTCGTATTTACACTTATTTATTATACAGCAACTTAGATTTAACGCGTAACACTACACTATAATCTAACGCAATGTACACTTATACTATAATTAAGATTAAACGAAGTCTCTGCAATAAGAATTGTTCTCGCAACACAAAATGCACATTAAACACCGCGCGGACAATTGGCGTAATACTTTCGCGTGATCTGAGATGCAGAAAATCAGAAACAAACTGAAAGTGAAAGCCACGTGTGAGCGCGTGAACTGCGTGTACGATAATGGCGTCGAACCGGCACCGCGTCGCCGTTGAGCGAGTTCCGGCTTCTTCATGGTGATGGCGCGACAGTAGCCATGCGTGTTCGGGAGGTGCTGCCGCCATCTGCAACGACGCACCGGCGAACTACTTTCGCTACGAACACTAATGGCCGCGCGTGTTCAAAGGAGAACTCGCCAACATTCCCCCCGGCCATCAGCGACTGGTCGGTGATGAAGTCTGCGTGTCCGCGCCGTCTTGAGAAGGCTGGTGGAGCAGAGCCAGCTTGACGATGGGCCGCGTGAGCGTCGTGGTGGCCGGCTTGAGCTTGACGACCCTGGTCAATCCATCCTTCCCTGGTAGGAGCCTGAGAACCCTGGCCATGGGCCATTTGCCTGGGGGCAAACGTTCGTCAGTGATAAGAACAAGAGAGCCTACCTTGATCTTGTTGGTTGGATGGTGCCATTTGGAGATCGCCTGGAGTCGTTGTAAATACTGCGTTGACCAGAGCTTCCAAAATTGTTGGAGCCGCTGTTGAATGAACTGCCACCTTGACAGTCTGCTGGCTGCGACATAAAGCAGTGCGGGTTCTGGGACTGCGTTCAGCTGCGTTCCGACGAGGAAATGGCCTGGTGACAGGGCTGAGACGTTGTCTGGATCGTCGCTGAGTGGCTCCAATGGTCGTGAATTGAGGATGGCTTCGATCTGAGCGAGCAATGTTACTGATTCCGAGTACGTCAGCAAAGCGTCTCCAACCGTCCTCTTGAGGTGAAATTTGAGTGACTTGACCGCGGCCTCCCATTTTCCGACCATGTGCGGAGCGGCAGGCGGGTTGAAATTCCACTGCGTACCATCCTTGGAGAGTAAAGCTGCGATGTCCTGATTTTCGCGTGTACTTTCGATGAATTGCTTCCGAAGTTGAGCGTCTGCTCCTTGGAAGTTGGTACCGCAATCCGAGTAGAGGCACGCTGCGATTCCTCTACGGGACGTGAATCTGCGATAGGCTGCGATGAAAGCATCTGTAGAGTAATCTGAAACAACTTCCAAGTGAACAGTGGAGGTTGCGAAACAGACGAATACGCAAATCCACCCTTTATGCGTTTTCGCTCCTCGTCCTTTCCAGGTCTTGAGCGTGAGCAGTCCTGCGCAGTCCACGCCGGTGTGCGTGAACGGGCGCGATGGAGTGACCCGACAGGGAGGTAGTTGGCTCATCAGTTGATGGGCACGGATCCCCCTCTGCCGAGCACACTTCACGCACCTGAGGATGTGAGTCTTCACCGGAGCTCTTCCACCGATGATCCAATAGCGTTGTCTGAGAAAGGCAAGGGTGTCTTGCGTACCTCCATGCATGGTTTGCTGATGGGCGTGGTTGATGAGTAGCGCTGAGAGCCGTGAATCACGAGGCAAAATTACCTGATGTTTGCCTTCGTGCGACAGTTCTGAGTCTTGCAGCCGTCCTCCTACCCTGGCGATCCCTTGGTGGTCGAGGTAAGCGGTCAGCCGAGTAAAAGGATGCGTAGATGGAAGCGAAGTCTCCTTGGCGAGTGCTGCGAGTTCGTCCTTGAAGTAAAGGGATTGCGTGGCCTGAAGCCAATAGATCCTGGCCTTTTCCAGGTCAGCTGCTGAGATCGTTGGCGTGGACGAAGCGTTGTGTCGTTTCAACAGTTTGTCCACGAATTTAAGGCAAAGAAACGTGATTCTGAACAACCTGTTAACAGAAGAATATTGATATATTAAATTCCATGAATATTCCTTGACTGCGTTCAACGTGTGGAGTGACACGACAGCGCGAGCTTCTGAAGCTCCTAGCTCGTCTGCGTCGCCACTGGTCTGCTTGGGCCATGCGTTCTGCGTTTTCTTGAGCCACGGTGGTCCCGTCCACCACATAGTGTGCTGATGTAACTGCTCCGTCGAAATGCCTCTCGACGCGCAGTCAGCAGGATTTGATGATCCCGGCGTATGTCTCCAATGATAGTTCTGCGTGATCTCTTGGATTTGAATTACCCTGTTGCGTACGTAATCCTTCCATTGGGAGGGGTGTGTCTTGATCCATGCAAGCGTGACTTCTGAGTCCATCCACAAAAATGTCTGCGTAACGGTCATGTTCAAAGTAGCGTGAACATGCCTTAGCAGTTTGGAAAGTAGCAGCGCTGCTGATAATTCTAACCTCGGGATGGTTAGGCGTTTGAGTGGAGCCACTCGCGTTTTCGAGCAAACGAGAGAAATTTGGGTACCCGTGGGCGGTGAGCGGACGACGAGGTAGATGACAGCTGCCATCGCG
The DNA here is from genome assembly GCA_943735885.1 of Stelis phaeoptera. Taxonomy (NCBI): domain Eukaryota; kingdom Metazoa; phylum Arthropoda; class Insecta; order Hymenoptera; family Megachilidae; genus Stelis; species Stelis phaeoptera. The sequence continues at coordinate 1,100,954 of OX030933.1, read as the reverse complement.
AAGACTGACGCATCAGAGAATCCGTGGAGTTCAACAGTCGACGTGGTCGTTGTGTTGAACCATCATGGGATGGAGAGCTTGGCCAAGCTGGTTAAATCTTCTCTGATGTGAAGCCAACGACGAGTGATGTGAGGAGGCAGAATGTCGTCCCAACCGAGTTCCAGTAACCAAAGTTCTTGAATTAAGATTTTGGCTCTTATGACTACAGGTGCGACAAAACCGAGAGGATCGAAGACTTGTGCTACTTCGGAGAGAATGAGGCGTTTGGAGAACTGCGTGCGTTTGGAAGAAGGTATAGTTGAGAAGTTGAAAGTATCTTGATGCGGGGTCCATTTGATTCCGAGAATTTTGGTCTCGCAGTCGTCGAATGAGATTGCTGCGTTCTTCTGATCGGTTGCGCAGACTTCAAGCAACGATTTGCTGGTAGAGTACCATTTTGCCAGAGGAAATCCACCCGCCTGGCAAAGTTGCGTCAGCTGCTGCGCCACTTCGAGGAGATGATCTGCTGTATCTGCGCCACCAAAAATATCGTCGACATACCTGCCATTCTTGATGGGATCCACGGCGAAGGGATATTTCGACCCTTCATCCTCTGCAAGTTGTAAGAGTGTGCGCACAGCGAGATACGTGGCAGCTTTCGTCCCGTACGTGACGGTGGTCAGCTGGTAGTGCATTTCCTTCTGCGTGTCATTAAGCCAGAGTATGCGTTGCAAGTTCCAATCATCGGGATGTACCTTGATCTGTCGATACATCTTCGTGATGTCCGTTGCAAACAGATGTTTGTACCTGCGTATCCAGATGAGGAGATCTGCGGTGTTCAGCATAAGATTGGGACCTGTATGCATCAGATCATTCAACGAGTATCCTGAGGAAGTTGAACTGGAGCCATTGAACACCACCCGAAGAGCGGTGGTCGTGCTGCTCAACTTGAGGACGCCGTGACGTGGAAGATAGTACTGCAACGAACTGATGATTGAGCTGTTGTTCAGTCTTACCATGTGGCCAAGCTGCTCATACTCGAGCATGAGCTTGGTGTACAGCTGATTGTACTGGTCGTCCTTGCTGAGACGTCTGAGAATTCGCTGAAGACAGGAATGTCTTGCGAATGGCTGTTTGATAGGAATTGCCTAGTGCTCGAGGATGTAGTTTGAGCGGCAACCGCACGATGTATCTTCCTGTCGAGTCCCATGAATGCGTGGTCTTGAAGTGTTCTTCACACTCCTCTTCTTCTGGCGTGAGCAACGGTGTCGTATCCTGTGGTAGCTCTTTTTGCGTCCAAAATCGGCTGAGCAACTCGTCCAATTGGCGATTGGTATTATTGACCGTGACCTGATGAACGGTTCTGCGTGGAGTAGGAGGGCCCTCGAAGGGGCCGATCACGAGCCAGCCAAAGATAGACAGTTGCGCGACCAGCTGCGTTGACGGATGTCGAATAATGTTTGGCTTGATGATCTGTCCGTAAGCGTCAGCTCCAAGAATGATGTCCACTGGTCTGGAAACAAGAAACTGCGGATCTGCGAGATTCAGTTTCTCCAGATGCGAGGGCGGTGTTGCGAGAGTTGGTGGCGTCGATGGTAGACAAGTTGTCACCCGTGGAAGCACGTGAGCTTGAATGGTGACTGAGAGAGACCGGTAGTGGGAATGGAGGGTAATATTGACCACTCCGTTCGACTGCGAAGTCCTTGCTCCACCAACTCCGTGGACATCGAAGGTGTAGCGTGTTCGTTTCAATTGAAGCTGCGTTACTAGAGATTCTGAAACAAACGAGATTTCAGAGCCGGAATCGACCAGAATTCTCACCTGCTGAACTGCGAGGTCGGTGTGCACTCGGTCGAGTGCTGTTGCTAGAAGTGTTGTCCGCGATCTGCGTGGTCTCGTTGCGTGGTCCGTATGTTGCTTGGAGGCGTGGGCTGCGTGGGCTGAGTTCGTCTCGACGACTGCGCCGACTCTTCAATCGCTGGTTGAGCTGGTGCGTGGCGTGGTCGGCGTCGTTGACTGCGAGATGCCCGTCGTGGCCTGCGTGGGCGGACGAGGACCCGGCACCACCACATGGCTTAAGTTTGCTCCATGCAGCATCGAGTGGTGCAACTCGTTGCAGAGTTTACACCGTTGCGTGGTCCGGCAGCTGCGTAGGTTATGGTGCCCGAGGCGATTGACGCACAATGAGTGCGCCTTCACCACATTTGCGCGATCAGCCGCACTCAACAGCCGGAACACGGGGCAGGCGGAGACGTAGTGCTGTTTGCTACAAAATGCACACGGATAGTGTGCCTGCCGAGGTTGCGTCGGTGCCGCGGTGATTGATTGCTCGGGCTTGCGAGCTGTTGGTGTGACGTTGCTGGTGGCTGCGTGTACCGTGGTCTTGGCGGCACCGACTCTGTGCTGCGTGGATTGCGGAGGCCGAGACGGCGTGGGCTGCGTGGGCTGAGGGGCGCCGCGGGCTCCCGGCAGGCGCTCCAACTGTTCGATCGTGCTAGCTCGAGCGAGGAGGAAGGAGGTCCTTCGGGAACTCCTTCTGATCCGACAGGGAGGACTCCCAACGCTCCCGAGTGTCGTGGTCGAGTAGTCGAACGAGGGAGGTCAGTAGATAACAATTGTGGGGGTCCTCCAGCCCGAACGTTTTCAGCGCCTGCGTGGTCTCCCCGATGATGTTCACCATCTTCAACAATGAAGAGGCCTTCCGCTGCTTCATCGGCTTTAGCGCATGAATCCTGTCCATATACGCCTGGACGTTCAGGCGCTTGTTTTCGAAGCAATCGTTGAGCAGCCGCCAAGCCTGGTCGAACGCCTCGTCGCTGGTAGGGAGGTGACTTATCAGCTGAGCCGCGCTCCCTGATACGGCTCCCTGCAAATAGTGGAGCTTGTCCAGGGCTGCGAGTTCTGCGCGATCCTTTATTACGGAGGCAAACGCCGCCTTGAACGCCGGCCATTGGCTGCACTCGCCGTCGAACTTCGGGATCGGGACCTCGGGAAGTCGTGCCCGACGATGGTCGGGCTGCGCGGCCTGCGTGGTCTGCGTGGTCTGAGTGGTGGGCTGGATGCTTTCCCATCGGCGCTCAAGTCGCGCGATGAGCTGTCGAGCATTTAAAACCATCCTCTCTTCTCTCGTGGCCACCTTATCCTTGTAGTAGCCGTGGTCGAGTTGAGAGGCCGGCCACAGGCGGCTGAGAGCCGTATGCTCTTGCTGGAACGAGGTGTGCATTTCCAGCAGCGTGTCTTTTCAAATGAAGAGCTCCTCCAGGCCGAGCTGGAGCGGCTCCGCTGTGGCCGCCGCCTCCAAGTCTGAGCCATGGAGCCAAGCCGTTCCTCTTGAACGAAGGCACGAACATGCAACTCCGAAGAAAGCCGTGCCGGAGAACGGGAGCGGGTTCCTGTCGCGGGCTGCGTGTTCTCTTTGGGAACCGTGAGAATCGGAGGCACGGGCGCTTCATTCTCGCGTACCCTGCCTGGCGGCGGCGATTCAGCCCGCGTTGGCGGCGATGACTCACGTGATTTGGGCATTGTTCTTTAACGAAAACGGACACTTAAAGCTATAGGACCCATGTATTATAAATATAAAATATAGAAACAGTAATGAAATAAGACATTATAATACAGCATTGTACGCTTGATTCAAGATCATTCACCAATCGGCTCTTGTTTAAAGGTGGAAATTAATGAGATTATTGTGGTTAATCAGCTTACTTTTAATTTAACAATCTAGTATTTGAGCACGCTCGCAAATTGTTACAATAAACGTTGTACTCGTGACGCACTACTCCTTTTCCTCTTACTCACTCTCCCTTCCTCTTTCTCACTGCTTTGTCTCTGACTCTTTCACGAAATCTGCTGCACTCTCGTTTCGCAAGCGAGTTGTTCGAAATTTTAGGAGTCAGGGGTGGGGAGAGGTAGCGCTTCCGTGCTCTCCGCGTGAGAGCCCTAGTAATCGCGTCGGTATTGATGCGCTCGGGCGGTAATTGACGCGTAGATCCTCAACAGCTCTTTTCGGATATAGTCGGGCTGGCGACTTATGGATCGTGTGGACACATGCGCGCCACAGTGGGAACCAAAGAACATGCGACCGTGGATAAATAGTAAGGACAGTGATAATAATACGTAAGATAGTTCAATGTACAAGTAGTTATAAGTGTTTTAATAATGTTTCAGTCATAGAAAGTAGCGTTTTAATTGTGAAGCATTGTATATCGCGCGCATAGACCGGGGAAGGTTTACTGTCAGGACGGCCGAATTGTAAGAGCCGATGCGTAAAGTCCTCACGGCGTGCTCCTTCGTTGGGAACCAGCAAGAGGCGTTGCGTTCGCGAAGTAGAACGCACGATTCCGAAAAACATCGCGACGCATTTTTCGATCGAGAGAATCGGCACGAGGCGCAATGAGTAACCAGTCGAAGTCGGTCCGCGATCACGTTTGGTCATCGCTCGGTCGAAATAGCATTTTGCTCAGCTAATAAACTATCCTGATTATTACAACCTTCCGTTTACGTGATTATTTCGACCTTTCCGATATTACAAGATGTACTGATGGAATTTCTCACATCCGAACTGAATTATTGTCTTTCACATATGGCCTTCTGGCGCGTGCGCCGCCTTGCCATACCCGAGTCTGTGCTCATACCGGCAGATGGTGGGTTAGCGTTTAACAAAATAAACCACCGCCACTAAGAGGCCAACGCCAACGAGGGGCACCGCGTTCGGTGGGGCTCCCCTCGCCCTTAGCACCCATGTCGGTATGATTACTCACACCACGTTTGATGGGTAACCACCGAGACCGCTTACGCGGCTCTCTACCACACATCCAACGCTGCGGAAATCGTCCGTTGCCCACGAATGTGGGATTAGACCGATTCAGGCGCAACTCTATGGGCAAAGGTCGTGTGGTCTGCCTCAGGGACTCGTCTCGGATACTAGGACGAACCCGACACCTCAAACGACGGCCCTGCATTTACGCAGCGCGACAAGTCGCTACCACACTAGTTACTGCCAACGGCATCCGTTGCCCACATACGTGGGATTGGGTAGCTCCGGAGGCAGTTTTATGGGTGGGCACCGTGTGGTCTAACACCCACCCGGATCCGAACTGAATAACAAATAATTCCTTTTCTATTTGAGCGTAATTTTCTTGGGACCACTTTTCTTTGGTACCACTTAAATTGGTAGATGATAATAATAAGGAGCTGTGGATAAACCCTCGGCCATCTTTAACACATTTTTGTAGGCCGATAAAATTTTTATTTATCAAAGAGAATGAGTCTTTAATTAGGGATCAAGAAGCTTCAATAAATGCGGCCATTGAAACTCTTTCTCCTTATACGTTAAATTTAGGCGATACCAATATGAAAGTGAACTTTCAATTACATTTCACTATGTTGGATGGTAGTGTTGCTAATATTTTATCTAACACAAATAGTACTTCGAAATGTTACATTTGTGGAGCAACTCCCAAGGAGATGAATTTGACTGGAATTACGGAAAAAATTCCTAAAACAGAATATTACCATTTCGGCTTGTCTACACTACATCTTTGGATTAGGATCTTCGAATGTCTCATTCATATAGCATATAGACTACCATTTAAAAAATGGCAAGTGAGAGGAGGTGAACACAAAGAATTATTTAGAAATAATAATCAGAGAATCCAAAAAGAATTTAAATCCCGCTTAGGCCTTATAATAGACAAACTGAAACCAGGATATGGTAGCAGTAATGACGGCAACACAGCCAGGACATTTTTTAATAATTCCGATATTTCCTCTCAAATAACAGGAATAGATATAAATTTAAGACATAAATTTCATGTAATTTTAAGGGTATTATCAAGCTGCGAAAAAATAAATACGGATACTTTTAATATACTTTTAAGGGAAACATTAGAATTGTACTTGAGTAAATACTACTACAGGTAACTACAGGTAACCCTCCTATAACACGGTAGTTAGGTTCCTAGAAAATGCCGTGTTGTGTGAAACCGTGTTGCATGAGACCCAGAGCTAGTACAAAAAGAGGGGTTACGTTCCTTTCCCCCGTCGCGCGTCTTGGACCCCGCGGCGGCCCAAGTGCTTGGATCACCTCAGGCGCGTGTCATATGAATCGCGCGTGGTGCATCAGGGCGACACTCGCATAAATAGATTTTCACATCATCCACGGGACACTATTTTCGATGCGTTGTTTTTTGTTAGTGGTATCCACCGTAGGCCTATACCACTGTATCGGATAATTTTGATTGGATGCCTGAAGTGATCCAAGCACTTGGGCCGCCGCGGGGACCAAGACGCACGGCGGGAGAAAGGAGGCATGACATCTGAAAATCGGCCGAAAAGAGCAGTTAATTCCGAAGCCTGACGTAGGTAAAACCACACGGAAAACTGACTGACTGACACCTCGAGGAAAACACACACGCATCTTAAACTAAAACTATTGTAGGCGTTGCCTAATTATTAAGCAGCAATTGTGTGTTCCCAGCCTAACTGGGCGTACCCCAATGTCCTACGGGGGACACAGGCCCCGATAAGAGGAACAACCGTGTTATAGGATGCCGTGTTGTAGGAGGGTTCCCGCAATTTACGAATCGTATTATAGCGAAACCGTGTTATAAGATACCGTGTTATAGGAGGGTTACCTGTATATGCCTATAAGTGTACATAAGATTTTAATTCATGGGCGTGACATCATTAAATATTTTGATTTACCAATTGGATTTTTTTCTGAGGAAGCTTTAGAAGCCAGACACAAAGAAATCAGAAAACATCGATTAAGTCATACACGCAAAAGAAATAGACAGGACACAAATACAGACTTATTTAATACTCTTTTGCTGACATCCGACCCGCTTATTTCAACACACAGAAAAATTACTACAAAAAAACAATATCGTGATTACACTGAAATTGAAACGTATTTAATAAGAGATGTGCAAGATCGATCACGGGAATCAAGTCTTTCGGATGACACGCAAACCACCACTGAGTCAGAAAGCGAATAATATTTCGCAAAATTTGTTAAACTTTTTGTTACTAATTTCTGTATCACTAATTTTTTGCACTGATTTTTTTTTAATTTTACAAATTTGTTATTAAGTTTATTAATTTTTAAAAATAAATTTGTTAATTGTTTGTCAAATTTGTTAATTTCTTTTTAAGTTTATTAATTTCTTTGTTAAATTTCATTTTTTGTGAATAAATAGCAAAATATTTACATCGATAACTAAATTTAGATTTTTGTCCACAATTTCGCCATTTGTCCGCACTGTGAATCGGATCGAAACTGTTTGCATCTTGTAGAGTATAACTTCCAGCTGATCCCGCAACAAACACATTATGCATTTTTTCGTTTTTTTCCGCGTTTATCGCAAAAAACGTACTATTTCACGTATATTCGGCCTGATATCGATGAAGCCTAGTATTACATTTTGCGACCGGAGATGTTTCCACGATGATCCCATTTGCAACATTCCCTTCACTTCCCTACCCTTTCCTGCACTTCCCTTCACTACCCTCCCCTTCCCTACCCTTCCCATCCCTTTGTTGCTAACTACTATTCCTATTACAAAATTCCTATTCTTTGATGCTACTCCGAAATGTATGCTGCGATCGCCACTAAAAAATGTGAAATAAAACAATTTTTGGAAAAAAAAAATACAACCGACTTCGGAATGCACTAAAAAGGACGAAATAATTTTAATTTATATTTCGGAGGGCGCAAAATTAAAAATTTTTCTACATTGTAAATTGTCAAAATTCTTTAAATCTTTTACATATTTTCACATTAGCAACATCTTTCATCTACACATTTTTTAATTTTGCGCCGTCTCCGAAATATAAATTAAAATTATTTCGTCCTTTTTAGTACATTCCGAAGTCGGTTGTTGTTGGCGAATTATCCCGTGAACACGCACGGCCATGGTGTTCGTAGCGAAAGTAGTTCGCCGGTGCGTCGTTGCAGACAGCGGCAGCACCTCCCGGGCACGCATGGCCACGATCGCGCCATCACCAAGAAGAAACCGGTACTCGCTCAACGGCCACGCGGTGCCGGTTCGACGCCATTAACGTACTTGCTGTCCACGCGCCAACACGTGCCTTTTCGTTCGTACAGTTTTTCGCTGGTTATACGTCTCAGATCACGCCAAGAGTTTCTCGTGGTGTTCGCGCACGGAGTAAGGTGCTGTGCGTGTGTTTTTCGAACGATACTTTTCCGTTTATTTACTTGTATAGTGATAGTTAGTTATAAGCCCCGCGTGTATAAACCGTTGCGTTGCGTATTAGAGATAAGTGTAATTTAAGCAGTAAATATAAGAGTTAGTGTTAGATCAAAAGGTGTCGTGTCTCTTCTTTTACCGGCCGCTCTGTCCACGCAAAAACTCAAACAGTTATATTTCTTTTCCAAAAATTATTTTATTTTTGTTCTCGCTTCTTTTTTAAATCTGCTGTATTAGCAGTCCGATTTTTAAACCGCCTTTAAACCGAAATAACGAATCCACGCATGCGAGGATGAAATTCCAAATGTGTAATTTTTACTATTGCAAACATGGGATGTTACTCGGTCCAAATCGTTCATCTCAGTTGGTTTTTCTTGGCAAATATAACATCTCATCGCAGAGGATGTATTTGTCATAGCATTACAAACTTTATTGTCGACCATGGTAAGCATCATAATATATTCTATTTTGACATTGTTTCTATTTTATGGTACCAAATTTTCAATTTCTGTGTTTACACTGTTAATTTCTTCTTTAATGATATCTTTATTTTCTTTAAGATACCGGAAACGAACTGGTCGGTAGAACCACGGTGAAGAAGGTGTTGAATTTTGCCATATTATTTCGGAGTTCAATTTGTTTTGTATTCTTAATGGTACTAAACTAGGAATAAAAATCGCTTCGTCCTCTATATCACAGCATTCACTTTGAATCTGTTTATATCGCGGTAAACCTGCTGCACCATCACATCCCCATTTGCATATGAGTGTTTCAGTATTTTTAATTACTATGTCTAAACTTTTTATTATTCTTGAGATTGTGTGATCTAAGAAGCTTTGTCAATCTTCTTCGGCGGGTGTTTCTGATATTTTTATTTTATCGTTTGGTGGATAACAATTACATATTTTTTTCTGTAAGTAACTTATGATATGATGGCCAGGGGTTAATGTTATACTTTATACCTTCGTTTCGCATAGCTATATACTGAAACTTGGACAAATCTGCCATTGTAAACATGCTCAACGCCTGTTGTGTTGTAAACTGTTTTTGTTTTGCAGCGTATATTTTTTTATTATCTCCATTATCTTCTAAACGGCGAAGAGCCTCTGTCTTTTGGTGCATACCATGTTTCCTAAAACTCATTCTTGTGGCATATAACAATTCATTTAGTGAAAGATTCACTCCGCGACAAAACTATAACACATGTGCGAAATTCGATAAAAATTCTATGTAAGGCTTGAATTTTGTCTTCCTTCATTCATAGTGTTATTGTTTACATTATATAGAAGTATATTCTACAGTTCTACAAAATATCGAAGGCTACAATTCCAAGAACTTGAGAAATGTATGTAAACATGCTATTCTCTTCGCGACAAAACTATAAGACAGAAGCTTTTCGTCGGTCGATCTTATGCTGTAATCGCAGTTACAGTGTTAGAAGCAATTGTGTACTTAAAATTAAACATTTGTAAGTTTGTTTTTACATAATATAACTACAATGCCGCGTGGGAAAAAGCTGACAGACAGTGAAATAAGGGTGATCGTAAATTTAAAAGAAAATAATACTTCAATTTCAGAAATTTCAAGAGTAATTGGGCGAAGTCGATGTGCCGTGCTCAATTATTTAAAAAATAGAGAAAATTATGGAAAAAAACATCCTGGTGGACGTCCAAAAGCGACAACCGAGCGACAACGACGAGCCATTCTGAGGGTAGCGTCGAATTCTAGCTTGACAGCACGTCAAATTGCAGCGGAAGCTGGTGTTCATGCCAATATTCGTAATCGGCACAAAGCAGCCAGAGAAGATTTTGCGGAAAGACATCTCCAGTGGAAAAAAAGTGGAGAAAAGTTATCTTTTCAGATGAAAAACGTTTCAATTTAGATGGACCAGATGGTCTTTCATATTATTTTCATGATTTGCGGAAGGGACAATTGCATTTATCAAGAAGGCAAATGGGCGGAGGCGGCATCATGGTATGGGTCGCAATAGGGTACCACGGGAGAACCGATATTAAATTTATTAACACCAGCATGAATGCAGTTAAATATATAGAAATATTAGATGAACAGTTAACGCGACATGCCAGCACTATTGCATGTGAAAATTATTTATTAATTTTTCAAGATGATAATGCTGTGCACACAGCGAAACGTGTTAAAAAGTATTTTGAAGACCGTAATATTCAAATTTTACCATGGCCTGCGAGGTCTCCAGATTTAAATATAATAGAAAATATCTGGGGAATTTTAGCACGTGCTGTATATGGCAACGGGAAACAGTTTTTGTCGGTGGAAGAGTTGAAAGCTTGTATTGAAGAACAATGGGCCAAATTAAGTCAAGATCATATAAAAAATTTATATAAATCGATCCCGCGGCGATTAATTGAAACAATAAAAAATAAAGGTGGCACAACACATTACTAATAAATAGAAAAAAGTTTGTTTTCATTAACTTCTATCCACTTTTTCTTACCTACAATATACATTGCCTTATAGTTTTGTCGCACCTTATTTTATCAAAAATTAGAAACTTTAATGAAACTTTTTTCAATCTAATTCAACAACATTGTCGCTATGGAAATGTATATACTTTGGTTGATTCTTTGGATTAATAACGAAACCTTTTACGAAAAAATTAGGATTAATAAAATATTAGGTAAAATCGCAGGTGTCTTATAGTTTTGTCGCGGAGTGTTGTTGACTAGTGACCTAGCCCTTTTTACTTTTTCATTTCTGCAACAGCCAGAGAATACTTTTCTTCCCTTATAAATTGATATGGTTGATGTTGGTTTAATTGCGGTACTTCCTGAAGGCGTTTCTTGTAAGATTCTACCGGGATATATAAAATTGTTTTCCAACCAATTATTATTCCTCTTAAGGAACCTGTTTTCCGTGTAGTTAGCATCAACCCACTTTTTCTTTAATTTGAAAATCAATTTTTTTTTATTACTTTTGAATTCTTTCAAATCTTTAGGTGGAATATCAATATTTTCACTTATTTTATCATACAGAAATGAAAAATCATTCATATCTCTGTTCGCATTTCGTAATAGAAAGAATAAATCTCGGTTTGTACGAAAACCTTCCGTTTGTATTAACTGAATAATACCTGAATAGCACAGAAAGAAATGTTACATATAAAAAGTAAGCCACGGAATGAATCTTGAAACGTTTCCATACTTACCAAATAGAAGTTTAATGAGATGTTATATCGACACAAAACAAAACAAAACTTAAATAAAACTTCAACTTTTACTATTAGGTTGTCCCAAAAGTTCCTTTCGCTTTGTTAATAAATAACGGGTACATAATACATTATTTTTCATGTCATGTTATTGAGTTATGTACGATTAACTTTGGCCTATCATCTTCTTCCGTTTCTCCGAAAGCTGCATAATACTCTTCCTTCTTTAACATTGCCAAACAAAGCGTTGCGAGCAGATAGGGAAAGAAACTTTTGGGACAACCTAATATATAGGAAAAGGTATAAATATATACATAAATAACAAGAAACAAGTTACAATAAAAAGAAAAACAAGATTTAAAACAAAACTAAACACAGTAACTTTATGAATACGCAGAAAATACTTCGAATGCCTGCTATGAATGCTCGGATGGTTCTGATGCATCTAAATGAACCAAGCTTCGAAACAGAATCGAAGAGGTCTTATCTAAACCATAGCATAAACATACTAAGTGCCATAAGCTAAACACTTCAGTCGAAAAAGGTGGATGTTGAACACCTCTCCTCGCGGAGTTTCATCAATTGATGCGATACCGCCTCCAACCTCAATAGCTTTAAACAATAATAATTTGAGCAGTGGGACGGGAGGGGAATTAAATCTTTCATGATTATTTAGAGGAAGGTGTGCCGAGAATATTCCAATTTGTTAAAACGCGGGATTCTTCGGGACTCAAAAGATAATCCTTGTCAATTGCAAGAAACTTGAAAAATTTGTTATATTTCATTCAACATTACTTTCTCGGTATATTCTATACGGTAATCATTAATGCAACACGTGGTTTTCTATCACGAAAGAACGCTCTTTACTATAGAAAAAGAGAACAAGAAAATATTGAATAGGAACATCAAGGCTCTTGAAAGAAAACATGCAATTTTTTGGTTAAAAAACGCTGTCCATGAAAAGTCCGACTTTAAGTCATCATTGCCACTAAAAGACGACATCAAATTGCATAAATATCTTCATTTTCGACACAGATGAACATTTAAGAAGTAGTATACACCTATGAAATATCGATATGTGAAAGTCGATTTTTTAAGGAAATGGCACACGATTTTCCAATCTGAACCACTGTGCGTCGGTATATATCCTCATTGCTTGTCTTTTTTTTTTGGGTGGGGGGGTTGTAGTTTGCCGACACTGGCGACACACTTATCCGTTGCCCGCGGCAATTCGAATCTATTTCGTGTATAATGTAACATCTCTTCCCCCCTTTCGCGAAAATGAAATTTCGATACGTTTGTATTAAATACCTTAAAACTATAATATTGTTACGCCGGGGAGTATTACTCGAAGAACAACTCATGGTTGTAACCGTTATTTCTCTCCCACGGGATTTCCCTTGGCGACGGTTACATAATCTCTTTAGATACGTGGTTTCTAGATGAATTAACCGTACGCGATTGAAATTGATAAACGCAATGTACTATTTAGGATGTCGGAAAATGGAATCGATTAGATGGAGGGATTCGGGCCTCCAGGTACTGGACAGCGGGGAGTACTGATCGGTTGTTGAAGAAGTTGGAAACAATTTATGATGTAAACGAAATATATATATTCTGGTGAAAATTGAGTGAACAAAATTTATATTCGGCTGGTCACCAATTCTGGTAAATGTAAAAGAACTTCGTGATTTGTACAGGCTTGATTACGTTTCGTACAGTCTTCCCGCGTTCGCGAATTCAAATGACTTAGTCCTTTCTTCTGTCACGCGTTCGCGTGAAAACGCGAATATTTCGAACTTGGATGTGGGGAAACGGATGTTTATCGCTATTTGCGCGCGATATTATTTCGGCAGATTAGGATAGACATATATATATATATATATATATATATATATATATATATATATATATATATATATATGTCTATCCTAATCTGTTAACAATTAAACAAGTTAAATGTTTTACGTAACGGATAAAAGATTAGCTTTAGATGTAAAATAGTTATTGATTGGCTTTAATGAACCCTACTACTAGTGTGCAACGACGCGTGGATACTTTTGTATATCCACCCGCAATTGCACACTAATTTCCCTCCCTGTGACTTCTACAATCCTATTCGCGATACAGTGCCCGACTATGAGTATAATGGATGGTTGTTTGAATCACTGCTTTCCAATCGCACGATTGAGGATCTGTCGCAGCACCCTCGCTCTCGGCCGAATAATCGGAGGAGGAGTCTGGGTGGAGACGCCACGAAGCCTCAATCAGGTTGTGACACCTAGGAGTTCACCTGAGGCACGAATGTGGGCTCGAGGTGTTCTCCGATGCCGGACGCCTGACTTCGACTGTGTACAATCCGATCGTGAATTTCGCGATACGCACGGTGCAGCAACACTCAGGTCGATCCTGCCGAGCAATTCGGGGAAGATCAAGTGGTGCCTGCACTATAATCTCACACGATCAATTGAGAACAACCAGAAGATGTCGGCAGGCACGAATCGTGGGCTGAGCGACACTTCGGTTACTCAACTAGAATCGGTGAAGATTAATACCGCGATGCTACCAAACAGAGCGATCACCGTGCCACACGGTCGTATCCACCTCTTCACAAAGGCATCCGAGTACATTCAAGAAGTGACGGCAGGGCACTTTCGTGAGCTGAGCGACACTTTAAATGCTCGAACGAGTCTGTGAGCGATGCCACGATCAAGTGCCGGCAGAAATTGTGATAATACTCACAATCGAGTCCACGTCTCACAAGGGCACACAGGGACAGCCAGAAGTTACGGCGGGACACTTTACGTGGGCCGAGCGATACTTCGACTGCCTGTATGAGCCTGGGAGCTGAGTCAAGATGTATGAGAATTATCCGATCTCAATCGTTCACGGATTCTGTGTTTTTGCCACGCGAGATTCTGCCATTAGCAGTGACTCGAAACAACCTTACTCACCGTTTCGTTCCGCTCAGCGAAAATTGAGATTCTAATATTTACCACTCGTTATGATATTAAAATTTGATTTAATCTTATTTGTGACTACTACGCTGTACACGCCGGAACAACACAAAGAAGAAAATCGCGTTCTAGCTGTGCCACGGCGCGGTTTGTGCTCGTGACTCCTCGGTTTGAGGCGCGTATATAACGAGGGTAAGTTAGGCGGTTTGACTAAGTTACCAGGTCGGTTTGACCTCTCAATTATATACCGGTTTTCGCTGAACGGAATTGGAAACGCGTGTTACCTGGTTCGCTTCCAGACGTAGAGTAATTCTTATCGAACGAGCATCGATCTCCTTCGATCCATATCGAGTGGGGATCGATGCGCACGCATATCTAATTAGTGGGGCGCTTCTCCTAAATTCTTTCGCACGCGACAAAGGACCGCGGATCCTTACGGTGGTAGGGGAATCTGTCACACTCACACAATCACACTTGGCTGTTTGTATGTCGTCTCTTGGTATGTAACCAGCACGGTTACATGGTTTATAAAAATAACACCACATTGCACGACAGTTTATTTAACAGGAGGGAAGATGGGAACTTTATACAATAATAAAGATGTCTCGCGTATGTCAAGCGCGCGTCCGAATCTGACGGATCGTCGTATTCGACTCTTCGAATATTTGCCGGTTTCTTGATAGCAACCGGAAGCTCGAATGCTCGCTTCCGCTCGCTCTCCGGGGCAGCTTCACATCGTTGCGGAGCATCTTCACGCTGTCGCAACGATGCAGCTTCGTGGCATTGCGTGGCACCTTCACGCCGCGCCGTCGCAACAATATGTACACTACCGGCCAAAAGTTTGGGTACATCTACTATATTTTCATTCTACAATCGTACATAATCCTTTTAGTTAGTGATTTTATTTTCAATATTTATTTGAAATTAAACTTTCAAGTATTTGAAAATATTGCTTGTAACTGACTAATTAAAATCCCTATCAACATAGATGGCAAATTCTTATAAAAGTTTATACGTTACCTAGATATGGGTGACATGATACTTGAAGTGTTAAATACAAATTGCAACATGCAAAATTTCATCATTTCTTAACTTTGGAACGAGTTCCATGTGATTTTAGTACCACAAAAATGTATACATTAACTTTTCTTTAGCTGCAGAGGTATAGTTTTGTACATTAGAAATGAGTTCAGGAAACGTTACGAACCGAGCTGTTTTCCCCGTACATATTTCTAGTAAGAGTAAAATATTTGAGAATATTTTTTTTTATTAGTACATGTACCCAAACTTTTGGCCGGTAGTGTATATCCTACGCAATGTACGTAACTAATATAATTGGGGTGATAAGGATCGGAAAGTGTTTAAATGCTCTAGCACGATTGCTCGAGAATTAATTTTTCTTCAACGCTCTCAAGCGCGAGCGAGGAACGCTAAAATCAGACTGGCTTTCCTTCGCCGGGAAAATTTATTTTTTCGTTCTCTGAAGGAGAGTCGAGCAGAGAGGGAGAAAGAAAAGGGCCTCACTTCGTAAAGTGGTTGCCCGGTCGACGAATGACAATTTATAGATTTATTGGCGTCTGACCGGGCGGCCCGAAATGCCTCTACGCCCGTGAAGGGCTCTATTTACATACTCTGCCTAAGACTTCCCAGGTCGCTACATAATCTACTCTAAATAGTATAACTTAGTGAGGAATCGGTGCACCAAAACGTTCAGGTTCTGTTCGGTTTCGTGTGGATCTTTGCGGGGTCCTCGGTGCCTGTTCTCTGCCTCCTTGCACATTTTCCTGCCTTGGTAATTGCCCTCCGGGCATTTCCTCATTCGGCCTTTGGAGCTCCGGGGTCGCCTCCATTTCTTGTCGTGATGGACCTGATGGATTGTAATCCCATTCTTCAACGTGGCTTGCGTCCTGTATGGGGATCCTGCCCACATTGAATATTTGATTTATATGCCGTTTCTAGGTTCGTCCGTCATCTAAGTGTATTGCGTAATGTAAGTCCCCTAATCTTTGTTTGACTATCCCGAATTTCCATTTCGTTTTTCCATAATAGTTTCTACATTTGACTCTTTCGCCTACTTGTAATACTCGCATATTTTTACAATTCGCAATTTTCTTGTCACCCGTCTCCTCTTTTTTCGGTAAAAATAGATCTAAACGTGTTCGTACTTTATAATCGATCATTCTATCTGCTGGTGGTACGCTAGTTGTTTGATGCGGAGTGCAACGGTAACGCAATAAGAAATTTTGTAACGCCACTAAAAGTTCTGCTTTATTTACTTGTACGCCTTGGAATCTTTTTTTTAATGCGGATTTCAAAGTTTGAACAAATCGCTCGGCCTGCCCATTGGTGGCTGGATGAAAAGGGGCAGTCGTTTAATGCTTGATTCCGTTTGATTGTAAAAATTGTGTGAATTCGGTAGAGACGAACAAACGCCCATTATCGGATACCATTAATTCCGGAATTCCGAGCATTGAAAATGTTTGCTGTAATTTTTGAATTGTTGTCGCGCTTGTTGTATCTTTCGTCACACGTACTTTTGGCCACTTCGAAAACGCGTCAATTAGTACCAGAAAGTAATGTCCCATAAATGGACTCGCGTAATCTATGCGAATTCTTTGAAATGGAAACTTTGCTGGTTCCCATTCCTGGTATTTTGGGTGGATCGTTTTGTGCCAAATTACAATTTACACAATCTTTAACTGTAGCTTCCAAATCGCGATCGATGCGCGGCCAGCACAAATACCTTCTCGCAAACACTTTCATTTAAACTATTCCTACGTGTTCCGCGTGTAATTCTTGTAGTATTCTTTTTCGGAGTCGCGTAGGTACCAGTACTTTGCCTTTACGTAAAACTACTCCTCGCTGGCAGCTAAATTCCGTTTGTGGTATATTAAATCTATCACTGAATACTAATTCTTTTCCTTGCAATAATCCTTCTTTTAACTTTTTCAGTCCCGCATCTCGCATTGTCTCCAACGCTAAATCTTTAAATGTAACAGGCAGTGCATTTATTAAAGACTTATATTTCTGAAACGGTTTCGAAACTAGCAAAATGATGACTTAAACCCCCCCTAATTTTTACGTGAACTACAATATATTTAATTTAGAACAAAATTTAATTTAATTACAGAGGAATAATTTTTTAATTAATTTTTTTAATTAATTTTGTAATTAATTTTTTAATTTATTACAGAGGTATAAAATAGAAAAGCAAAAGAAAAGAGGAAGTAATGGAAAATTAGATGGAACAGTGGGACAGTGGAATATTATGAGATAAACGATAACAGCGGAGTGTTTAAATGAGTGAAAGGAGTATAAACCAAACTCAAACATATTGTATATGTATTTAAATATTATTCTATCATAACTGCTGCTACTGTTACTAATAGTAATGATGATGATTATGATGATAATTTTTTTGTTTTGTTTTTGGGGAAGGAAAAGAGGGGGAAATCTTCTGAAAGATCCCCGGGGCTGGCCACTACTCCGGGGTATGTGGGATTCTTACCCACTAAAACCCCCTAACCCTGCAGCGGCTCTGAGTCTCTCCCGGGACAGTTTATCACAAGACTTCGGGGGGGGGGGGGCGCTGTTATGCGCGTTTCCGCGTGTCACGCTTCCTGTGGCCTCGCTGCAGGAGGTGGCCCGCGAGGAGCTACTTCAACGCGTCGGTCGGGCCCCCTAAGTTGGAGCTAGGGGGTTCCACCGACTCTCCTCTTTCTTCTTCTGTTGGAGCAGCCGCCTTATAAAGCAAGCGACGGCGCTCCAACTCTCCCAGCTTCTTAGCATCACCCCCGCGATGTTGCCGGGGGTGATGGGGCCAACCTCCTGCTCGAGGGCATCCCTCTCGGCCATCCAGCGGTCGCACGCGAAGAGGGTGTGCTCGGTACTATTCTCCGCATCGCTGCAGCCATATCCACACGACGGCGAGGTGGCCTTACCCATCCTGAAGAGATAGGCACGGAAATATCCGTGCCCACTCAACGCTGAGGTAAGGTGGTAATCCGCCTCGCCGTGCTTCCTGTCGACCCAGGGGCCGAGACTAGGTATAAGTCTCCTGGTCCAGAGTCCCCGGGTCTCCTCGCTCCATTTCAGCTGCCAGCGATGCAGGGTGCGCTCGCAAGCCACCCTCTTCGCCTTGGCCTTCTCCTGACCGCTTTTCTTCGCCTCATAGACCTGTTTGCGCTGGTGGGCAAGCAGGTCTATGGGCGTCATGCCGACAATCACCAGCACAGCTGGCTCCGCAACCGTTCGATAGGAACATGCTACACGGAGTGCGCACCTCCGTTGGATCGCCGCTAGTCTGCGGCGGTACTTCTCGAAGCGGAGGGCATCCGCCCAAACCTCCGCGCCGTACAGCAGTACAGCTTCCACGGAGGTCATCAGACGCCTCTGCTTCGCCGACCTTGGGCTTCCGATATTGGCCACGAGGCGAGCCAGGGACGACGCGATAACCGCCGCCCTGACCGCTGCCTGCCTTATGTGTACCCAGTAGGTCCGCTTGGTATCGAGCAGGACCCCCAGGTACCTCACGGCAGGTGTGGCGACGATGTTATGGGACCCCACACGGAAAGGGATTTCCGTAGGGATCCTTCGCCTGGACAGGACGACGATTTCGGTCTTCTCCGATGCTAGTCGAAGACCCACGTCGTCCATCCATCTCTGCACTCGCCTCATGACCTGGTTCAGGCCGTATTGTGCGAAGTCCGTGTTGCGGGCGACGATAACTGCCGCTATGTCGTCCGCGTAGCCCACCAGAAACGCCTCGCTGGGGAACTCGATCCGCAGGATGTCGTCGTAGAATGCATTCCACAAATCAGGGCGCAAAATGGAGCCCTGAGCGAAACCTGCGGAGACTCTTCTCCTCCGTCCTCCCTCGACCGTGTCGAAGAGAAGGATACGGTCGGAGAAATAGTCCTCCAATAGACGGAGGAGATAGTCCGGCACCTGGAATTTGGTTTCCAGGGCCGCGAGTATCCCCTTCCAACTCGCCGAGTTAAAGGCGTTCCTGACGTCCAACGTGGCTACGAGGACGACACGCCAGCTGTGCCGGTTACCGGACTCCGCCCTGTCGGCGGCCTCCGTTACCTCCGTTATCGCGTCGACGGTGAACCTTCCGCTCCGGAAGCCGTACTGCCGGCCCGAAAAGTCCCCCGCCTCCTTTATGACTGAAAGGAGGCAGGGCTTAACCATCTTCTCCAGCAGCTTACCGGCCGTATCCAACATACAGATGGGGCGGTATGCGGACGGGCCGGTAAGCTGGGCCTTGCCTTTACTGATCAGCGCAAGGCGCTGGATCTTCCATCGGGCCGGCCAGTTGCCGGAACCCAGACATGCGTTGAGCATGCAGCAGAGGTTGAGGGCGAAGCTGCACCGCCAGCTTCACCACCTCCGCTGGAATGCCGTCCGGGCCCGAGGCTTTCCTGTTGCGGAAGGTCCGGGCTGCATCCTGCATCTCCTGCATGGTGAAGGGGGGTGGGGGGGATTCCTCCACCTGCAGCCCGTCGAACGCCGCTCCCTTTCCGGATGGTCCGGAAAGAGGGCGTCCACGATCGCCGATGCCTCGTCTGCGGGAAGGACCGCGGGGCCGTTTTGGGCACCGATCTTGCATCGCACGATGCGGTACCCTAGACTCCACGGATCCCGATTGACCTCCTCCCGGAGATCCTCCCAGCAGCGCCGCTGACTCGCTCTGATCGAGTGGCGCAGCTCCCTGCGTTTGACCCTGTAGGATTCCCACAGGGCCTCGCCTTTCGCAGTGCGCCTGGAGCGCTGGGCTCGACGCCGCAGACGATGGCAGTCCTTCCGAAAGTCGGCGATGTCGCCAGACCACCAATACGCGGCCCTTTTGGGACCGCGCGGTCTCCCGCGGTTCATCGACGCATCGCACGCCGTATAGATGGCGTCCATAATCGCGTCATGGAGCCGCTCTACCGATAGCCGGGAGATGGGCCCTCCTGTGGGCTGCAGGATGTTCCGCAGTCCATCTTGGAGGGCCTGCTCGAAGCTGTTTTTGTCGAGCGTTCCCAGGTTCCACCCTCGATGCGGTGGTGGAACCCTGCTGCTCCATCTCCTCCCGGCTACGCGGAAGACAATGTATTGGTGGTCGCTCCCCGTGTAGTCTTCGATGACTCTCCAGTCCTCGACACGGGGTGCGACATCTTCGGAAGCCATCGTGACGTCCACGATGGTCTCCTGATACCCGAACCTTCGGCAGGTAGTGGACGACCCTCTGTTTAGGCTCACCAGGTTCTGGCGAGCCGATAACTCGACGATCAGCCGTCCTCTGGTGTCCGGTCTGGGCATTCCCCACTCGACCGCCTTCGCATTGAGGTCCCCTCCGACGATGCATCCACCCACGCATCCTGGATGGCGTCTTCGAGGACCTCGATCTTTTCGCGAAACTCCGCGATGCGGTCGTTAGGGGAGAGGTACACGCTGACGAGCGTCAAGCCCCCTCCCCTTACTCAGACAAGTCCGGCGCCTGCGCCGTGCGATTGGACCCGGAACCTGGAAGAATCCGGGATCCAAATCGCAGCGGTCCCCAACATGTCGGCAAACCACGTCGGGTCTTCTCGAGCTCTGTACGGCTCCTAGAGCAGGAGGATGTCGATCTCCTGCTCGCGCCGTAGCTGCTCGAGAAGAGCGTCCGTGACGCGGCTTCGGTGCAGGTTGCCCTGAAGCGCCTTAGCCATTTCGCCTGTTGGTTTCAGCTAAGGCGTCACGGTACGCTTTGCAGGCACCGGACCCCAGAACGTGCGCGAGGTCTGCGTCTTTGCGACCGACGTCGGCGCAGACCAGGCACCTCGGGGGTTTTTGGCACGCGGACTGCGTGTGTCCCTTCTCCCCGCATCGGTAGCAGCACTGCTGCGGGTCGGGACCTTTGCAGCCACGCGACAGGTGCCCGTAAGCCAGGCACTTGTAGCAGCGCGTGACTGCTGTCCTCCTTTTAGGGCGGCTTATCACCATCCCGACCCTTAATTTGCCGTGGTCCATTAATTTAGCCGCGGCGCTCTCCTCGAGCTCCGATATGGTGAGCTTTTGCCCCCGGGTGTTCTGTTTCGAGACAAAAACCCGGAACTCGCCCAGGTCGCGCCTGATGGCCTCCTCGACTTCCCCGACCGTAATGAGGCTTGAGGTCTCGAAGCTCCACCGAGGCTTTCGGCTCCATCTGCCGGACGGTTCCGATTTCTCCCACTGCCCCTTTAACGACCTCGCTAAGCGAGGCCTTCTGCTCGACTTTCGCGGCGCCCGCGAGCTCGAGGAGTACGTCGCCGTTTCGGATCTGCCTGATGATCTTAATTTCTACCCCGGCGGTCTCCGGCTTCACCTCGGCTCGGATTTTCGCAAGGACGTCCGCGTACGTCTTGCCCGCCGCCGGTTTCACTGCTACGGCAGCTGCGAGCCGCTTTCGGGCCGATTTGGTATTCTTCTTCTTCTTCTTCTTTTGTCGCCGTGTTTGCGGAGGGGGCGTTGGTCACTTGCCGAAACGCAGTGGTCTTCGCCGCTTTCGGCTTCCTCTTAGCCACGACGCTCCACGTCTCCGCGCCGTCTTTCAGCTTTTTCTCCGCTGGGGACGGCTGGGAGGAACGGCTCGAGGTCTCCTCCCTTGTGCGCTTCCGAGCTTTGGCGCATTGCGGCTCCATTTCCGCTTGGGCCGCTTCGATGGCATCCGCGATCTCAGTCAGGCGCGGAAGCCCATTTTTTATGGCCATGGCAACATTACGCTGCTTGGCCGTAGCAGCCGCCATTTCTGCGACGACCGCCCTCAGCTGTTGTAGAATCTGCGCGATCGGACCCGTCTCGCCTTGAGATCAAGCGGGCTGGGGCATCGTTGCAGCCTCAGCAACTGGTGGTGTGCCTGCTGCGCTACCTGGTGTGTGGCGCTGACTTTCCACCGCCACCAAAGGGCTGGTGCCCGGTCGCGGTAGTGGACTACGCACCAGTCTGCGCCTCGGCGCAAACGCCAGGTGCTCTTCTTCGCCGATGCCCTCGAGGTCGAGGTCCTCTCTCCGTCCGTCTTCTTCATATTTTTGTTGTTGGTCGCCATAGTTTCTTCGTTGATACTCCAGGGTACCAGGCCGTCTCCGAACGCGGTTGTCTCCGGGTGTGTGTGTGTGTAGGGGGGGGGGGGGGGGGTGTGATCACGACCGCAGCTACCTCCATGACTGCGACCGCTTGTGGCACAGGGGCGGGAATGTTACATCCGCCCCATATCGTGCACCATCGCCCTTCATCGGCATCCTGGTACCCCCTTGGGAGCGGCGCGTTGATGCCGGGAGCCACCAGGAGGCGCACGCTGCCCGGATCATCCACACATCCCTTTCGGGCAGTGTCACCGTACCCGCTACGCCTCCTGACCCAAAGAGAAAAACGGCCTGCCACTAACATGGGGAACAGACGCCGACCAGAATGCCGCCCGATACGGAAACAGACGCGTTCTGGATTTGGTGTTCCAGTTTTGGTCCGCGGAAGCTATTTTATTTCACTCCTACCCTCCACGCACTCCGAAAAGTGCGCGGCGAGCATTCCCCTATCTGCCACCTGGGGACGCGTCCGATGGGGGACTGGAAACCCCGCACGGAATTATGATGATAATAATAACAATAACAACATTAATAATAGTAATAATAATAATAACAATGATTTTTTTTTTTTTTTTTTGTTTTGGGGAGGGAAAAACAGGGGGAAATCTTCCGTAAGATCCCCGGGGCTGGCCACTGCCCCGGGGTATGTGGGATTCTTACCCACTAAAACCCCCTAACCCTGCTGCGGCTCCGAGTCCCCCCCGGGACAGTTTTTCACAATACTTCGGGGGGGGAGCAGCCATTATGCGCGTTTCCACGCGTCGCGCTTTTTTATTGCCTCGCTGCAGGAGGTGGCCCGCGAGGAGCTACTTCAACGCGTCGGTGGAGCCCCCTACGTTGGAGCTAGGGGGGGTTCCACCGACTCTCCTCTTTCTTCTTCCGTTGAAGCAGCCGCCGCGCATAATTGGCGACGGCGTTCCACTGCTGGAAGGACTCCAACATCACCCCCACGATGTTGTCGGGGGTGATCGGGCCCACCTCCTGCTGCAGGGCGCTCCGCTCCGCCATCCAGCGGTCGCACGCGAAGAGGGTGTGCTCGGCACTGTCCTCCGCATCGCGGCAGCCGTACCCGCACAACGGCGAGGTGGCCTTACCCATCCTGAAGAGATAGGCACGGAAATATCCGTGCCCGCTCAAGGCTTGGGTAAGGTAGTAATCCACCTCGCCGTGCTTCCTATCGACCCAGGGGCCGAGACTAGGTATGAGTCTCCTGGTCCAGCGCCCCCGGGTCTCTTCACTCCACTTAAGCTGCCAGCGATGCAGGGTGCGCTCGCGAGCCACCCTCTTCGCCTCGGCCTTCTCCTGGCCGCTTCTCTTGGCTTCATAGACCTGCTTGCGTTGTTGGGCAAGCAGGTCTATCGGCGCCATACCGGCAATCACCAGCACAGCTGGTTCCGCGACAGTTCTGTACGAACATGCCACACGGAGTGCGCACCTCCTTTGGACCGCCGCTAGTCTGCGGCGGTACTTCTCGAAGCGGAGGGCATCCGCCCAGACCTCCGCGCCGTACAGCAGTACAGCCTCTGCGGAGGTCATCAGGAGCCTCCGCTTCGCCGACCTCGGTCCTCCGATATTGGCCATGAGGCGAGCCAGGGACGACGTGATAACCGCCGCCCTGTCCGCTGCCTGCCTTATATGTACCCAGTAGGTCCGCTTTGAGTCTAGCAGGACCCCCAGGTACCTCACGGCAGGCTTGGCGACGATGGTGTGGGATCCCACACGGAAAGGGATTTCCGTGGGGATCCTTCGCCTGGACAGGACGACGATTTCGGTCTTCTCCGATGCTAATAGAAGACCGACGTCGTCCATCCATCTCTGCACTCGCCTCATGACCTGGTTCAGGCCGTACTGTGCGCACTCCGTGTTGCGGGCGACAACGACTGCCGCTACGTCGTCCGCGTAGCCCACCAGGAACGCCTCGCTGGGGAACTCGATCCGCAGGATGTCGTCGTAGAACGCGTTCCACAGATCAGGGCCCAAAATGGAGCCCTGAGCGACACCTGCGGAGACTCTTCTCCTCCGTCGTCCCTCGACCGTGTCGAAAACAAGGACACGGTCGGAGAAATAATCCTCCAATAGACGGAGGAGATAGTCCGGCACCTGGAATTTGATTTCCAGGGCCGCGAGTATCCCCTTCCAACTCGCCGAGTTAAAGGCGTTCCTGACGTCCAACGTGGCTACGAGGACGACTCGCCAGCTGTGCCGGTTACCGGTCTCCGCCCTGTCGGCGGCCTCCGTCACCTCCCTTATGGCGTCGACGGTGGACCTTCCGCTCCGAAAGCCGTACTGCCGGCCCGATAAGTCCCCCGCCTCCTTTATAGCTGAGAGGAGGCGGGGCTTGACCATTTTCTCCAGCAGCTTACCGGCCGTGTCCAGCATACAGATAGGACGGTATGCGGACGGGCCGGTGAGCTGGGCCTTGCCTTTGCTGATCAGCGCAAGGCGCTAGATCTTCCATCGGGCCGGCCAGTAGCCGGAACCCAGACATGCGTTAAGCATGTCCAGCAGAGGTAGAGGGCGAACCTGCACCGCCAGCTTCACCACCTCCGCCGGAATGCCGTCTGGGCCCGGGGCCTTCCTGTTGCGGAAGGTCCGGGCTGCGTCCTGCATCTCTTGCAGGGTGAAGGGGGGGAATTCCTCCACCTGCAGCCCCGTCGAACGCCGCTCCCGTTCCGGATGGTCCGGGAAGAGGGCGTCCACGATCGCCGATGCCTCGTCTGCGGGAAGGACCGCGGGGCCGTTTTGGGCACCGATCTTGCGACGCACGATGCGGTACCCTAGACCCCACGGATCCCAATTGACCTCTTCCCGGAGGTCCTCCCAGCAGCGCCGCTGACTCACCCTTATCGAGTGGCGCAGCTCCCTGCGTTTGGCCCTGTACGATTCCCACAGGGCCTCGCCTTCCGCAGTGCGCCTAGCGCGCTGGGCTCGACGCCGCAGACGATGGCAGTCCTTCCGAAGGTCGGCGATGTCGCCAGACCACCAATACGCGGCCCTTTTGGGGCCGCGCGGTCCTCCGCGGCTCATCGACGCATCGCACGCCGTGTGGATGGCGCCCATGGTCGCGTCGACGAGCCGCTCTACCGTTAGCCGGGAGGGGGGCCCTCCCGTGGGCTGCGGAATGTCCCGCAGTCCACCTTGGAGGGCCTGCTCGAAGCTGCTCTTATCGAGCGTTCCAAGGTTCCACCCCCGATGTGATGGTGGAACCCTGCTGCTCCATCTCCTCCCGGCTACGCGGAAGACAATGTATTGGTGGTCGCTCCCCGTGTAGTCTTCGATGACTCTCCAGTCCTCGACACGGGGTGCGACATCTTCGGAAGCCATCGTGACATCCACGATGGTCTTCTGATATCCGAACCTTCGGAAGGTCGTGGACGACCCTCTATTCAGGATCACCAGGTTCTGGCGCGCCGATAGCTCGACGATCAGCCGTCCCCTGGTGTCCGGTCTGGGCATTCCCCACTCGACCGCCTTCGCGTTGAGGTCCCCTCCGACGATGCATCCACCCACCGTATCCTGGATGGCGTCTTCGAGGACCTCGATCTTCTCACGAAACTCCGCGATGCGGTCAATAATAACAATGATAATAATAATAGCAACAATAATAATAATAATAATACATTACAACAATAAAAAAAGACGCTACGCGATGTTTGCATTTAAAAAACAAATTTGATTAACTTTCTCTGGCAATAATGACGTTCGCCTGTCTGTTACAATGTTGCCAGCTCTTGAGAACAGCCTCTCACTATATGCTTGGCTGGCTGGAATGCCCAATACATGTTTAGCAACAGGTGCTAAATAAGTACATCTGGCCTGATTGTCCCTCCACAATTGTAATGCACAATTGTCGGCTGCAATTACTTTTTCGCCTATGTAGGCGTTTATTTATTTTTGCAATTCATTTGTCTACGTCTGTTCCTCTTGTTCTGCAATATTATTGAAAAATGAGAACAGCGCTCCGGATGATAATGATTCTGCAATGAAAATGAAATATTGTACGTGTAATAGTGACAGTGAACACAATGCCGTATATTCTGCTGATAGTTTTGTAGTTACCTGATGTTCCACGTCGTAAAGTATCAGGCTCGGTACTTCGAAGTTCTATGTAGTACCGCATTGCAAACTCGTTTAACCATCCGAGAGCCTCTTGTTTTTTTTTTCGGCTGTCAACAGGCGGTCTTTAACAGTGGGGTCCATAATCATGGAAACCATGAAAATTTTTCCGTTTTCAATAAACCGGGATTTATTATCCAGTTGGCTGAGTAAATTGTTAGTAAAATTAGTTGTGTACTGACAGTTTTCGCTACTGATTATGTTGGTAATGTTCTGTCTAATCCCATAAATGACCGGAAAATATCGGGACAAGGTAGGCTTCTTTTCGGCTGTTAACATTACTGTTGCTTCTTTAAATACTTTCAATGCTGTGCAATATTCTTGTATAGTATCCCAATCGCAGCTGCTTGTACCGTCCGGCATTCGTGGCTCACACAATACTACAGTGAGGGCTCGTCGCACCTCCAATAATCGGTGCAGCATGTCGTATTGGCTATTCCACCGTCTTTCTACATCATTAATTATTTTAGTGGCTTACGATGCGGATAGCATGTTGTTTGCTCTGCTTTAAATATTGTCTGTGCTGACGCAGACCGATGGAAAAAATTGATTATTGTTTTGCATTTCTTTAAAATATCAGTTAACTGTTCACATTGTTTAATGCTGTCTTTTACCACCAACTGAAAAGAATAAAGTGCATGTAAATGTGAAATGTTGACGATATATTAATTTCTTTAACAGCTAATTACTTGATACTTTTTGGTTATCTGTAACGTGGGAGCAAAGCAAGGGATACGCTGCCACGCATCACATAATCTAATTGCTTTCGTAATGTTAGCTGCATTGTCGGTGATAAAATATATGTCGTGATTGTTATTGTTACATCCCCATTCATTCAACGTCCATCTCAAAAATGTATTAATATTTTCACTGGTGTGGCATTCGGGAAGGACGGTAATATTTAAGGTGTAATTAACAATTTTTGAATTAGAATTTAAATAGTGAACAGTCACAGACATATAGTTTTCATTTGCCCGCGACGTCCATGCATCTGTAGTAAAAGCGAAGGACCGCACCTAATTCAACACAATAAAAAAATAATTATACATTTGTTGATAGCTGCACTCCTCGCGAGATATTTCACCATTTATGTTTAAATATAATTTAAAGCATACACCTACATGTGCTATGTCTTTTTTATAATTTCTTCAATTTTCTGCTTCTCTCACTGGTACATCGTGGGTATAATTACATCGGAAAAGGTAGTGCGGCTTGATATGTTATACCGTGGCTCTAATATTTCTAATAACTTTCTAAATCCTTGGTCGCTCATAATAGAAAACGGCTGGCAATCCAAAACCATCATTTTGGCTATTCCTTCCGTTATTTCTGCGGCCCGACCTGAATTTTCCGGAAGCATTGTTAATGCTGTTGCTGCTGCTGCTTCCCTGTTGTTTTCTCCACATCCGCTGTTTCCTTCCGCACTTGCTTCTATGGTATTGCAATATATCTCCCTGTACTGATGTTGCACGTGCCTCTTCAATGCCGTGGAACTGCCGCCTTTACAATTCAATTTTTTATTGCACAAATTACAGGTGCTCTCGCCTCTACTCGTTCGTGAAAACCACCTCCACACAGCACTTTTGGTTCTGCGATATTCGTCAGCAGAAGAAGAATTTTCTCCAATCACCGTTACAGGTGCACTGTATGTAGTTTCCGCAATATCAATATCACTGCTAGCACTATTTGCTGAAATATTCGTTTCCATCTTTGGACTTCTCGCCAGAACGATTCAAGAAAAACTGAACCCCTTGTCCGAGGGACAGTAAAATTGTGCCTATTCTTCCTCCCACTTTTCATACTTAGCCACTTCGACACCGTGGTAGTTACTTATCTCCAGGCATAAACAATGCGTTCCTCGCAACTTGCAAGGATCTGAAGAGCTTAAGTGTCAAAATTCTTGAGACACTCGACTTCGTACCGAACACCGAACCAAACGTATCCCTGTCTAGGTTTATAAACTGATAGCAATCCATTATTTAAATAATAATGTTCAGAGACAGAATTATGCTTTAAACATTACTGTTTCATCGGAACATCATGTACCGTAATTCCTTATTATTTGTCACCGACTCGGGACCGGCCGTAGACATTCGAAGAGGGATGGAAACTATTCTCACAGCTCTGACGAAGCCCGAGTCATCGTTTATTACAAAACTGCCGCAAATGTTTGCTGCAAAACGTATGTTCGACTCCTCTCTTCGAATGTTTTCAATATTTCCGCTATCATAAAAATATTACTGGAAAAAAAATATTTTTTTAGCCCCGTCCACGAGAAGGCCATGAAAATTACATTACCACAACCCATTTCTTGAAAAATATTTCTTGAAAAGTAATTTTAATAATTATTATTTAATAATAATCTCGGAATTCCCCAACCCCCGTAAGGGATGCGGGGAATCGATTGACTTAGGTCGATCACGGCTGAGCCCCAACCGAGCGCGTCTCCGGGTGGCGGATAGGAGAACGACCGTGGCTGCAAGCAGGTCGCCGGACACCACGAACCGGATCGCCTTTGGTGACCGGGACGCGGAGGAAGGTGATCCTGTGGACGGCAACGGCCAACAGGTGCTATAGGGGATCCCCAGGGCTTAAAAACCCTGGTTGGCGAACTAAGGCCCTGTCGTGGACCAGCTTCCCAAGTTAAGGTGGAAGCAATCGTGCCGAGGACTGGATGGCACCGGGGTAATGGTGTCTTGAACGATGCCCTTGGGGAACCAGGCGCCACCCCATTGTATTTAGCCTTACCCCTGTATGCGGGCTCTGCAGGGGTGGACCTATACTTCCCGACTACTCGTGGGACACACATGGAAACGAACAACACAAACAACAACAAAAACAACACAGTGACTCGAACAGAGACACAAACATCGAACCCCATCGAACCCCCCCCCCCCCCCCCAGCGGGGCAGCGGAGGAAGCAAGGGACCCAGTAATGGGAACCGCTTCTGAGGCACCTGCGACGGGAGAAACCGGAGTGAGCGCATCCGTGGCGGGCGAGGATCCAACCTTGCCGGCTCTGGACGCACTCACCCTCGAGGAAGAATCTTCCTCAGTCACGACTGAGACTGGGCAGGGAGGAATCCCTAAACCAGGATCGGAAGGACTGAGGAAGATTAGACGTAGTGGGGCAGCCAAACGGAGGGCCCGGAAAGCGCGGCTTGCGCTGGACGGGAACACCGGCGCGGCGGCACCCACGAACGTGAAGTGCGTGAACCGGGAAACCGGTACGACGGACGCTGCGAAGGGAGGCCTTGTGATAGGGCAACCCAGCGTAGCGACGTCGCAGACGGGAGACAAGGAATCTGATGGCAAGGGACTCAAAAGGTCACGGCCATCCGAATCCCCCCCAGTTACGCAACCACTAGCGAAACGGCGCCAGCAAATCTTCCCGGCGCCAGTCAGCTTCAAGGAGGCGCTGACCACAGAAAGGAGGCTGGCCATCGCGCCGGCCAACTATCCGGAGGAAGTCCTCACAGAGGCACAGGCCACATTAATCGAGCGGGCGATTGTTAACGCGTTGTGTGGGACCCCCAAAGGGGGAACCATGCCACGCTTTGACGACTGCCGGTTCGGAGGAGGAATCCTCATGGTGACCTGCGCAGACACCAATGCGGTGGAATGGCTGAAAACCATAATCGCCCGCATGGAACCGTGGAAGGGCGCAGCTTTACAAATCTTAGAAAAGCAGCGCCTTCCACGTTTAAGAAGGATGCTGACGGTCATTCCCGGCCCTCCAACAGCGACCGACATCATTCTAAGAATGATGGAGGGACAGAACACAGGACTCCGCACAGGCCTATGGAGGATCTGGAACAGGAGAGAGGGACCTAACTCGGTGACTCTCGTCCTGGGGATTGACCCGGAGTCATACACCGCCATCAGCCGGCAAGGTTTTGAGGGTCACGTGGGACTACGCAGGGCTCTCTTCAGGGAGGGACCTGCCGGTTCCACGGAGGAACCCAAACGATTAGATGGAGAACCGGTGCCCAGCGCAGCGGCCCCGGGGAAAGAAGGCAATGGGAGCGGGGGAAGGGAGAGGTGATGGGGAACCAGGGGCGCCGCCAGATGCGACCCAGGGAACCCTCATGGCTCCTTCCAGCTCCACCACAACACTGGAGATCTCGAAGCGAGACGCGGTAGCCGGCCCTTCAAAAAGACAATCGGAAGAGAGGACAGCAACACCTCCGCCTAGCGAGTGCCCCCCCAAGACTAGCAAGTCTAGGGGGAGGCCAACTAAGGCGGAGGCGACGAAGAAGACCGGGATAGCAGGGGTGCAAAAGGGGTGGCAACGCACCCTACCAAGCACCCTGAAGGACGGGTCAATCAGCAAAAGAGGGCGAGGCTCTGGTAAGGGCCCCCCTCCAAGGTAAGGACCATGGGCCCCTTTGGGGAACGTGCCAAACCCATTTGCACTAAGCGAGAACGGGCCAATTCTGCCACCAACAGGGTGGTAGACGGCACCAAATTCTCGCAGATCAATTTGCAACATTGCAAAGCAGCAACGGACATTCTCCTGCGCCGCCTAGCGATGGGGCAGACAGACATAGTCCTCATACAAGAACCTTGGATTTGCAAGGAACGGGTAGGAGGACTAGATACGAGAGAGGGGTCACACTTTTATGACACCTCATCCATAAGACCCAGGGCCTGTATCTTTGTAAAAAGAGATCTAACGGCCCTTAGACTACATGAATTCTGCACAGGCGATTTGTCAGCGGTTAAGATATATCTTAACCTCGGAGGGAGCACAGCGGAACTAGTTGTCTGCTCGGCATACCTCCCGTATGACTCAGAGGACCCACCACCAACAAGGGAACTCGGAGCGCTGATCGATCACTGTGACGCCAACGATCTGCACCTGGTGATTAGTTGCGATGCTAATTCACACCACACCGTATGGGGCAGCACAAATACCAATAGACGAGGCACAGCGTTGCTGGAATACCTCGCCACAACAAGATTGGAAATACTTAACACGGGCTCAGTACCCACCTTTGTTACCTCCAGAAGACAAGAGGTAATCGATCTGACTCTGGGCACCACAAAGGTAGCACAAGTCATTGAGGACTGGAAGGTCCGAGATGAAGTCACACTCTCGGACCACCGCCTGATCACTTTCAAGTTGAGGGGCAACAGGACAAACGGTACTGACGACGTATACAGGAACCCTAATGCCACTAACTGGGCACTCTACAAAGAGGAACTGGCCAGCAGGCTCAAAGGGTACTGGCAACGTCCCAGGACCGAGGGCGAGATCGAGCGAGCGGTCACACATCTGAACACCGCCATTGTTCAAGCCTATGAAGCAGCCTGTCCTGCCAAAACTAAGAACAGTGGCAAAAGGGTTCCCTGGTGGAACAGAGAGCTGGACAAATCCAGAAGGGAAACCCGAAAGCTGCTGAATAAAGCCATGAAGGCTAACTCGGAATCAGCCTGGGACAATTATAAAAGGTCCCAGAAAGATTACAAGAGACAAATCAGAACTAACAAGAGGCTGGCCTGGAAGAACTTCTGTAAAGAGACCGAGGCACTACCACTGGTGGCCAGGTTAAGGAAGGTTTTCTCTAACGGCCCCTTACCAAAGTTGGATCGGATCAGACTCCCAAATGGGGGAATGACGAACAACCACAAAGACACCCTGGAGCACCTGATTCAGGTACACTTTCCGGGCTCAGTAGTGGACGGTCACGGACGGCACCAGAACGATGCCATACGTATCGACCACGCTACAACGGACTGGAAAATGGCCGAGAAGGTGATAAATCAGGATAGACTGAAGTGGGCCGTCAACTCCTTCAAAAGATTCAAGAGCCCAGGCACAGACGGGATCTTCCCGGCACTCCTACAGGAGGGCGGTGAGGAGCTGTACAGGCGCCTGGGCCTAATCTTTAAATCCTGTCTGGCGAAGGGGTATATACCTGAAGCCTGGAGACTCTCCAGGACAGTATTCATCCCCAAGCCGGGGAAAGCGAGTTACGACCAAGCGAAGTCATTTAGACCCATCAGCCTGACATCCTTCCTTCTCAAAACACTGGAAAGATTGGTTGACAGGCACATCAGAGATGGGGCTCTGATCAGGAGACCATTGCACCCCTCCCAACACGCCTATCAAACTGGCAAATCTGTCGAGACGGCACTTCACAACATGGTGAGTTTCATCGAAAGTGCTTTATCGAACGGCGAACCCACCCTCTGCATCTTCCTGGACATCGAAGGGGCATTCGACAATACACCGCACGATACCATACAGGAAGCTGCAAAGAGTTATAACATCGAGGATTCCGTCATAAGATGGATCCGTAATATGCTGGCCAATAGAACAGCTACAGCGAGTCTGGGCGAGACTACGGTGAGGGCGGACATTTTAAGGGGCTGCCCGCAGGGAGGGGTTCTGTCTCCCCTGCTGTGGACCCTTACGGTGGACGACCTTATACGGGTACTCGTCCGAGAAGGCTCTAACGTACAAGGATATGCGGATGACCTGTCCATCTCGGTCAAAGGCAGACACCCTCTGGAACTATCGAGGAGATTGCAAAACGCAATCACACTCGTTGAAACATGGTGTCAAAGCCATTCTTTAACGGTCAACCCGATCAAAACGGAGCTGGTTCTTTTTACGAGGAGGCGACGCTTTTATTTTAAGGCTCCCTCCCTTTTCGGAAAGCAGCTACAACTAACCGACGAGGTGAAATATCTAGGCGTAATACTAGATAAGAAACTCACATGGAGGAGCCACATCAATGTGCAGACCCGGAAAGCAATTAACACTTACTGGGCTTGCCGCAGAATGTTCGGCCCCACGTGGGGGTTAAAACCTAGGGTGGTAAAATGGATTTACCAGGCCATCCTCGGACCTATTTTTACCTATGCCTCAATTGTGTGGTGGACCTCCTTGAAGAGGGGAGCACACAGAAGGACAATAGATAGGATTTATCGCATTGCGTTGCTGGGGATAACAGGTGCGTTACCCACGACGCCCACCCTGGCGTTGGGTGCACTGCTTGACATCAAGCCACCCCACTTAACGATAAGGGCGGCGGCCTGGAAAGCAGCCATCCGACTATACCAAGCTGGAAATTGGTCGCAGCTGAGTAGCGGGCACCACACGATCCTCGCGGAATTGGAGTCGGAAGCAATTCTGACCCAAGGGAGTGACCGCTGCAATACTGCGTACGTTTTCAGACGTAAATATGAAATAATACTCCCAGACAAGGAGAAATGGATGCGCAACCCTGACGACATTCTAATGCCGGGGGGCTAGTCTGGTTTACAGACGGCTCCAAAACCAGAATTGGTACCGGAGCTGGAATATGGGGAAGCAGCCCGAAAATCGAACTGGCCTACACACTGGGCCAACACGTCTCTGTCTTCCAAGCGGAGGTATTTGCGATTTGGGCCTGTGCCAACTACAACCTGGACAGAGCCCACACAGGAAAGCATATCTACGTATGCAGTGACAGTCTCGCTGCACTTGGTGCCTTACACAAAGTGGAAACAGGGTCCAAGTTAGTCAGGGACTGTACACTGACATTAAATCAACTGTCTCAGAATAACAAAGTCAAGTTGCTATGGGTGCCAGGTCATGCTGGCATCACAGGAAATGAAAGGGCTAACGAACTGGCTCAGCTGGGGGCGACGAGCACACAGCTGAGCCCTACGTACCCCATAGGTGTCTCAGGCAGCATGCTAAAGGGCCTAGCCAAGGACTGGTTGAACCAGGAATTCCTCAGGCTCTGGCACAACGCAGATGGCATGGGACACACGCGGTACCTCCTTGAGGGACCGTCGCAGAGACTAGGGGATGTTTTATTGAACCTAGGCAGGACACAGCTGCGCTTACTCGTAGGACTGGTGACAGGACACTGGTTCACGAGGAAGCACCTTGTACGCTTGGGACTCACACTTGAGTCAACATGCCCAAGGTGCCAAGAGAAGGACGAGACTCCCCTCCATGTACTGCTACGGTGTAAGGAGCTAGGGGCCCTAAGGGAATCAATACTGGGGGCCCCGGAGTCCACATCGTTTAGAATCTCGGCTGACTCGGCAATGAAGCTTCTACGCTATGCAACAGAGGCTCAATTGACAAGACACAGCCAGTAAGGAGTCTGCCTTACGGCCCGGGTACAATGGTCCAGTAGGACTGAGTGCCCGGTCAGCCTCAACCATGGAGATGAATGATGAATGATTTAATAATAATTTTAATAATTATTATTTAATAATAATTTTAATAATTATTATTTAATAATAATTTTAATAATTATTTTTTAATAATAATTTTAATAATTTTAATATTATTTTTCCTTAATATTTTTCAAGAAATGGGTTGTGGTAATGTAATTTTCGTGGCCTTCTCGTGGAGAAGGCTAAAAAAATATTTTTTTTCCAGTAATATTTTTATGATAGCGGAAATATTGAAAACATTCGAAGAGAGGAGACGAACATACGTTTTACAGCAAACATTTGCGGCAGTTTTGTAATAAACGATGACTCGGGCTTCGTAGCGAAACATTGTCGGGTGCAATTAACCGATGGGTATTCGGGCTCTGGGCGATGTACGGCAAGAGCATGGCCTGCACGTTCGGCGATTGCAGGTAATCCCGTGTCGCGCAGCAATGGGTTGCCATACCTAGGAGTTACCGTTGGAAAAAAACACGTGCGGCAACTTGGACATGGAAAGGCGACAGACGTCGTATTGCTATAAACAAACAGGGGCATTTTTCTGACCTAGTCCCGGAGTGGGGAAGACGAACGTATTTTTCGGGGAGGAAACTGCGATTCGGCAGTCAACATTTTTCACAGAACCTCCGCGTTTCCGAACACGAACAGACGTGCGCAATGGATCGGACAATCGCCGAGTATTACCGGATGTTTTATCTTTTCGCGCATTGCGGGTCAAACGCGGAGGAAGCCGCCCGTAGGTACCGAAAGAAATATCTTAGCGATAATCTACCATGCGCGAACAGTTTCTCGAGACTCGCGAATCGGCTTCACTCGGGTGGCTCGTTATTACCCGTGCATCGCGACGCGGGACGCGTGTGTCGAATTTCCACGGCACGGGCGGACGAAGCGCTCGAACAGTTTCGCCGGGATGGCACGGTTAGCATACGCGAGGTCAGCCACAAATCCAGGTAAGATACACGGCACAATCAATTGAACGTTTACAATGGCAATGCATTTTCGCGTGTATTAATGGGTTCTTAAATTTTATTTCAGCATCAGCCATTCAACGGTGCATCGTCTGTTACACCGGTTCGATATGCACCCGTACAAGTATGCACAGGTGCAGCATTTGCTCCCCAGGGATTATGTCCAGCGGGTGGATTATTCGCGGTGGGCGTTGAGGGAAATTGAACGGAATCCGTCGTTTACCTCGCGTGTTTTGTGGACGGATGAAGCGCTCTTCACAAGAGAAGGGTGCTTTAACGCCCACAACGCACACGTGTGGGACGATGCGAATCCGTTTGCGATTCGCACACGAGCAGCGCAGCATCGGTGGTCCGTGAATGTATGGACGGGCATTTGTGGGGAGTTCATCGTTGGACCGTACATTCTGCCCCACAGATTGGACGGCCCTGCGTACCAGAACTTTCTGAAACATGTTCTTCCGGGTTTCTTGGAAGAAATTCCATTAGAAATCCGGAAGAACATGATTTTCCAGCATGATGGAGCTCCGGCCCATTATCCCAGAAATGTCCGGACATATCTTGATAACACCTTTCCGGACAGGTGGATCGGCCGCGGCGGTGCTGTTGAGTGGCCTCCTCGTTCCCCGGATTTGAATCCCCTGGATTTTTTCCTCTGGGGGCACTTGAAGGTGCGTTCATTGTTTTTTCTCATCCCCTCCACCCTTTTATGTATTTCTGTTAACATTGCGTTTCCGTATTATTTATTCCAGAACGAGGTGTACCGGCACCCTATCACTTGCGAGTAGGAAGTGGTGGGGCGCATTCAGGCGGCGGTGGCGACAATT
The DNA here is from genome assembly GCA_943735885.1 of Stelis phaeoptera. Taxonomy (NCBI): domain Eukaryota; kingdom Metazoa; phylum Arthropoda; class Insecta; order Hymenoptera; family Megachilidae; genus Stelis; species Stelis phaeoptera. The sequence continues at coordinate 1,064,448 of OX030933.1, read as the reverse complement.
ACCCCTGAGATGCTTCGCAGGGTGCAGCGGAGTGTCGTTAGCCGTGTCAGGGCCTGCGAGGCGGCGAAGGGGGCCCAATTTGAGCCCTTCCTCTATTAGCACCCATCGGCCCCTCACGAGGCCACCAAACGTTTCAAACGAGAAATTTAACTCTCGTTCAATCAGTAAAACAATCGGCTCCTTTCGGGGCCAGAAAAGGAACAACAATCGGCCCCTTTCGGGGCCAGTTACGTTTTTTTTTTTTTTTTACAGGAACCACAATCCGGACAGGAGCAACAATTCAGGAAGCAACAACAATCCGGACAGAAGCAACAATTGAGGAACAACAACAATTCGGACAGGAGCAACAATTGAGCAAGCAACAACAATTCGGACAGGAGCAACAATGCAGAAAGGAGCATCAATCTGTGAAGGGTGTAACAATTCAGGAAAGAACAACAATCGAAAATCGGTGCATCGGAACGCATCGGCATGTGAAAGTGAAAAGTGCCAGTCACCGCGAAGTGAAGTGTTTTTGGGGTGACAAGTGAATTTAGTGTCCGAACCGTCCCATCAGCTGTTTTTCGTTAGGGTCTTTGGCCTTGCCATTATCGACTGCCGTACGATGACCCTCCGGCCGTTCTTTATTGCCAAGGCAGGTCAACTTGCAGGTGAATGGGTGAGTCTAATACCAATTATTTCTCTATTAACTGTTTGCACTCGAGGGATGTTTCGGTATGCACAAATTCAGTCTGCTTTTCCAGTAATATTTTTAAAAGCAAACAGTTACAAATGGTTCTCACTGGATTTATTTTAATTTCATTAAAAAAATTCCTATTTTTATTTTAAAATACTATGGTTAGAAACGTCACTTCAGTACAAAGGGTTTGTTAGGAGAAGGGCCGTTTTTCTGGAACTCGAAGCGGTGAGCGTCGGAAACGGTTGAGGCGCGAAAAACACGTGGCGGAGACGAGCGGTTCTTAACGTAAATTTATTATTTAAAGAATCCTTAATTACTTTGCGCAAAAAGTCTTTGTCTTAAACACTAACTTAGATTAAAAACTACGAATAAAAAACTGTACACTAGATATAAGAGAACGGCCGCTGAGAGAACGATCCGAGAAGAAGCCGAAACTACGCGTAAAGACGCGTTAAGAGACGATCCAAGATGGCGAATTTTGTACTAGGTGCGAGCGATACTCCTCGTGATGGACTTCGCGAGCGCGAATATTTTTTTTTTCCAAAAATTATTTTATTTCACACTTTTTAGTGGCGACTGAAGCGTTCGTGGCAAAGAAATAGCAGCGCGCAGTGCATAACCGTAACATAACATAGTAGTTGTTCCAAATAGAATCACATCGCGACTGCATCTTCTACATATTCTACAAGGTACGAATGGTTTCATAACGCTGGCGGTACATTCTTTACCGATTAACCGCCGAGCATACACGAAACGGACCTGAAATCGAAGGTTAACTAATAATACCGTCAGACAGCCTCACAACTGTGATAAGTAACGAAGTATGTAGTATGAACTGCGAAAATAAAAAAATACACTTCGGATCACGTGGTTATTTATTTTCATATATTTTTTTTTTTAAATTAATTAAAAAAAATGATATGCTTTGGCGGCAACGCGCCGCGCGGCCAAGGCCTGCCCCGCCAGCCGCCACCGCCACGCCAGCCGCTACCGGATGTGGCGCCACGATTGCTCCCACCACGATGGCCTCGGTGAGCCCGCCACCGGGCCCGGCTCCTCCCCGCTGACGTTCCTCTCTCTGTAATGTAACAGATAAATATCTAAGTACATTTCTAATATAGTTCATTGCAATGGCGGAATATTGCACCCGCAAACGCATCACCAGATAAATGCTGTCGGGTGCAAACAATGTATACCCTTTTATAACGCAAACGGGGCAAGTGTAGTGTGAAAATACAAAGACGATATCGCCACTGCCGAAATGCAAGTATTGCATATAAAATGAAGTCGAAACGGAACCGTGATATTCTCTCGGACAGATTGTATTTGAGAACAGCAAAAAAAAAAAAATCAGATGTTTCGAGTTTGGCCCAACCGCGTATTGGAATTTATAAAACATTGAGAAATATCATACACGCAGTCGGTACATGCCGGTTATTCATTGTTTAAAAGAAATACAAATATAGCTAGAAGCAGGAAACATCTACAAAGTGGGAAACATTCAATATCAGCGTTACATTGCTGTTCTCCCGTTACAGATCCGCCCCATAGTGAAATGTACGTCATATTCGTATTCAGAGACCAATGATATGTAATAATTGCGTACCGGCGGTTACGAAATCCGAAGGAAACGAAAATATGTAATTGTACATGGTCGTTTGCCTAACAGTATTCCGTCACACTTACGTCGCTTCTGCGGTTCCACCTCCTCGTCGGCCGGCTGCTGCAGCTCCCGCTGCTGGTGTTGTTGTTGTTGCTGCTGCTGCTGTTCCTGTTGATGCTGCTGCTGCTGCTGTTGCTGTTCCTGCAACAGTTGTTGCTGCTGCAGCTGGTTTTGCTGCACCGTTGCCGTAAGACGGGCAACGGTGATGCTCAGGTCCGGATCTGAACGTAGGGAAGACAAAAATATATGTACCATGTAGGAATCGGCTTAGACGCATAACAGTGTTGAAAGTGAAGGTATACCTACCATTGCCGCCACTCGCCGCCATCATTGCTGCAAAAAAAAGAAAGAATTATTTTTGTTATACGTACGTTGTTATGTGCGGTGTTATGTACAATCGTATCTTGCTGATGAAATCGGAGAAATACGTACGGTCGTGCTCGTTCGGCATGCTCTGATCTACAAAAAGAAATAAATACATTAGTTTGCAATGTAACAGTGCAATATACTGTGAGCATACATGATTTTTGCATCTTGCATACGTAAAAGCCCCTAAGTGCTAGGAAATTATATGATGTTCTATACATTTTGAAGAACCATGTCTGCTGCAGTAGACACACATTTGAGCAATTATATGAATAATAACAAGATAATCCCTATAAAGTACGAGAGTAAATGTTACTCTGCGGATTATGGATATTTGCATGCGATTAAGATGTCGCGGAAAATGAAATGTCGAGTTTTTATGGTCAATTATTTACATCTACCGGTTCGAATAACATTCGGATCTGAGAAATCTTCTGCACGTCGATAATACTTACAAGTAAACCTACCCAAGTGTTACACTCCGATTTTGATGAGCTTTGGATATGTTGTAGTGTAGATGAAAATAAGAGACACGTATTTTTTTATACGTGCCCATACGGCCGATAAAGGGGTGAAACACCCTCTTGAAAAAAATCAGTTATCATATTTCTGAGCATATACCGCCGAAATGGTAAAAGATATAAAAAAAAGTTTTAAATAAAAGTTATATTATATTAAATATACTTTACAACAGTGTACTTCGATTTTTTGAAAATATCATTTTTTTCAATATTCCTACCCCCTCCCTCAATAGTAAGGAATTTAAAATGTTGTCTTATTGCAAATCTTATAGTACATGTAATGACAAATTAAACCATATATGGCACAGTTATTTTCCAAAAACAGATTTTTCAGAAACAAACTAAATATACCTATATATCACAATACGTGCATTCCATTGGTATCCATATCTCAATACCTATTGCTACAATTATTTTTTTAATGTTTTTTTATCACATAAATATGTTCTAAATCTTATGATCTTTTGTTTCTATATTTGGTTTTATGTATATTATGGATATATTATGGATATTAAATATAAAATCTTTTTTTTTGTATCATGATGTAGGTTTTTAATGCCTGAAAATTCGTACAATAATGAGGACGCCCAGAATCTTTTGGGTCAAAGGATTCTGTGCATTAAGCGTATCTAAAAATTGCAATGCCACGACAGGAGTCACAAATAAGATTATTATTTTTTAAACAAAAATTTACAGGTGTCTCGCATTTAGGTGGTTCTCCTTCAATGTAACTACTTTTGTACCAACCATATCTAAAAAGGTTTACGAATTTAGGGGATGAAAATTGGTTGTGAATAAGAGATTGAATTTTTTAAATATTATTTCTCAAATACAAATTTATATCATAATTATATGATATAATTAAGTCTGAAAAATGATATAAAAAATTCTTCCACTGACCTAAACGTATAAACGTCCAATGGCTGAATCATACCGGTCGTTCCGGCAGGAATTGTCAAAATATTTACTTATTTTCCACCTTTATCAATGGTGTTAAAATTTTTTTCGTATTGCCCTGTCCATGAGTCTAAACACAAGACAGATTTTTCATTAGTGATAGATAAATAAATCTGATCAAACCATTTAATTACAATCTCGCTTGTCAATTTTTAGATGCGCTTGGTGTACAGAATCCAAATGCATGCAACATTTTTTTGACCCAAAAGATTCTGGGCGTCCTCATTATTGTACGAATTTTCGAGAATGAGACACTTAATAAATAATAAATAATACAATTCAATCTACAAAAAACCTATAAAATTATTTAAAAACCTACATCATGATACAAAAAAAAAAGATTTTATATTTAATAACCAAACATAGAAACAAAAGATCATAAGATTTAGAACATATTTATGTAATAAAAAAACCTTCAAAAAGTAATTGTAGCAATAGGTATTGAGATATGGATACCAATGGAATGCACGTATTGTGATATATAGGTATATTTAGCTTATTTCTGAAAAATCTGTTTTTGGAAAATAACTGTGCCATGTATGATTGAATTTGTCATTACATGTACTATAAGATTTGCAATAAGACAACATTTTAAATTCCTTACAATTGAGGGAGGGGGTAGGAATTTTGAAAAAAATGATATTTTCAAAAAATCGAAGTACACTGTTGTAAAGTATATTTAATATAATATAACTTTTATTTGAAACTTTTTTTTATATCTTTTACCATTTCGGCGGTATATGCTCAGAAATATAATAACTGATTTTTTTCAAGAGGGTGTTTCACCCCTTTATCGGCCGTATGGGCACGTATAAAAAAATACGTGTCTCTTATTTTCATCTAGACTACAACATATCCAAAGCTCATCAAAATCGGAGTGTAACACTTGGGTAGGTTTACTTGTTAGAATCTCCTGTTTTACGGACACTTGTCACGTACGAATATTTGCTTATGTTTACGCCTCGCTGTCAGATTTGTATGCAGTATGCATCAACATCATGACAACCGAGGTCATGCAGCATTTCTATACGCCGAAGAACTGGTGCAGACTGCAACGACTGATACATCGACGGAAGACTATAATTTATTGTTAATAAGTGCAGTATTCAACATGGAAAAAATGTTACAACTTCCAATATGCAAGTGTTGTAGATCTCTGATGGCTGAATACGAATGTGAAACCCGTTTCTCTCCAGCACCCATGGTTCGTGAAAGAATCAAATAAGGTGAAAAAAAAAAGAATGACGTTGCAAATTGTGTGGAAAATGTAACGATTCTGCGTGATATTGTCGATATTTCAGAATGGAAAAACATGAGGCAGAACTTCAAAAAAATCATGTTTCATTATTGGTATAGAAACGGAATAGTTCGGCCAACCACGTGGCAGCCGAAGTAGTACTCAACGCCGGCGCGGCGGTCGCCATGCCTACTGCTTGGCGTATCGATGATGGCGAATGACCGGTTGTGAGTACCACTGCTCTCGCTACGTTTTTTGCCGAACTATTTCGCTTCTATACTAAAAACATGAAAGGATTTTGTACTTCTGCCTCATGTTTTCCGTAGCAGAATTGTTCGCTCTATCACGTGGAACAGGAGATTTTCATCCCGACCTACAGGTTTTCATATAAATCGAAAAATATCAGCAAAAATACCGCCAAAGATGAAAATTTTCAAGTGTTTGTAAATATGAGTTTTTCAAAATCTGTGGGTTCCGGAGAGGAACGGTGTTCAGAGTCGTATGCAGCTTGCGCAAAGCTGTAAGAATTGCATATTTGAGGTTACAAACAGCGAAAAACAGTCTGAGTTTGTCGCACAGCGTTATCATGGAAATGTGGTACGACTCACGCACTTAAACCGTGTCCTCTGAACATTTCAGTGAAGCATGCGCAATAGATATTGTAACAAAAAGTTAACGAAAAGAATGTAGGAAAATTGCATTGAAATGTTATGAAAATGAAAATAATGTACGGAATGTAAGGAAATGTTGCATGTATCAATAACGTGCAATAGAAAAGCGCTTGTATGTACAGTTCCCGTTATAAAGTCGACATTTCATGTTACACGACCTAATACAACATAAAATGTTATCAATTCTGCAATACCTATTTACGAAATACCAACTAACAAAATTAAAGCACCGGCTGCTAAGAAGTACAATGTAATAGATAGCAAATGTAATGTTAAAATATTATATCTGTCGTACGTACCACTTGTCTCCGTCACGGTTACTTTGAAACTGATGAACAACAATCAGTCTGTATGAACCGAAGAAAGTTGATGGCGACACAATCCACGATCGAAGAAATTGTTGTGTATGTTGACATTCCTGTCGGTACAGTACAGTATCCACCAAAAGCATGGAAGTACCAACAAATTTTTACCAATATTGAGTGTCCGCACAAATTGTACATTGTTCCAGCGATTATATATTTCATATTAGTCTGGATTTCGTAATATCAAACGTAGCGAATTATGAAACAACAGCCGGAAGGAAAAAAGAAGCGAAATATTAATGATATCACTAATAGTTTACAAAATTAAATAGATTTCATGTACATGTTATGAGAGGTAACTTATAGATTTCCTCCCGCTGAATTCGAAACTGAAGGTTAAAATTTTTTTTACGGACCAGTTTTTAAGATATTGTAATTGTTTCAATTTCTTTACCTCCTTGCACTTTAAAAACCTCATCTGGAGCAACATGTGTCCGAGTTGGTTGTTCATGGTACCAAATGAAAGACATTGAAGCGATGATTTTTTAATTCAGCGTGAGAAAATTTATAAGAAAAGTTACCTCTCATGATATATACATGAAATCAATTTAATTTTGCAAACTAGTGTTTTTTGTACGTGCTTTGCGCGACCCTAACTGTAATTGTTTAGTAGAAGTGTAATTAAGTTGATAGTTACACTATAGTTCAAATAATATACCTCTTTATTTTATTGATTGTGATTGTCTCATTAACCGCCGTGGACACCGCTTGGGGGTACAAGTACCCTGAGTCCCACGGTATGGACTTCGCCTGGGGGCTGTTACCCTGAGTCCGTTGTGAAACAAGTGTTCTTTACGTGGTCACGACACAATACGAGCCAACCGACTTCCTCGAAGGAAATTTTTCTACTGACTTGACACCCGCTGCGAACACTTGCTAAGCCCCCCAAATGCGCAGCGCGGTCGACCCTTTTATGTTACCTGATCGCCGGCAACGCCGTCATCAACGACTTGCGTCCTCACGCTTTATTTTACGTATATCTCCGCGTTATCTTGTTTGAGTTTGGTTCCTTCGAGAAGATCGGCGTGTATATGGTATGTGTTCGCACATGTACATGACCAGTATTCTACGTTAATCGTTTCGTATTTGTCGTGCACGACTGTATAAGAGCTCTACGCAACAGTAATAAAAATTAACGGGCCAATGATGACAACAATCGCTGCAATTGCTGCACATTACAATGTGTTACAAGAGGCGTACCAATTTTTTGTGTTGTGTAAACAATTGGTTTCCAGTTTCTGGAACAAATAATGGGTTATACGTATGCACCCTATTGTGGTATCCAAGGTATGGGTTCTACTGGAACATTACCGAATCGTATAATCCAAATTACAAATAACAATCGTGGATATACGAAGTACTAGTAACATACTGGACACTATATTTCCCCCGATTCGTCCGGTGTGCGAACAAACGTATGTGACACTGACTGTACTGTTTCGATTGTCCTCACGACGTAAGGAAACACAGGTAGCGGTAATAACTAAATCGTGTAGTCAGTTGAAACGAATACGTTAACGACCGAACTTGACGTCTTTAAATAATTTCGTTGTTCGCAAGTGTGAACGTGTTCAACCCAACACCGTGCAGAAGGTAAGATTTACTGCAATTTTTATATCATTAATGCGCAGTGCGCCGTGTGCGCCCGTGGAGATTGGAAAAACGAACCGGCCAAGTCTGCTTTCTGTGAGTAATTCTTGGCCAAAAAGAGTAAAAGGGCCCGGTCTGCATTGCGCGACCCAAACTGTATTAAAAAGAAATTAACAGGGGCCAGGTCTGCACTGCGCGACCCGAACTGTATTAAAAAAATTAACGGGTCAGGTCTGCTTTGCCCGACCCAAACTGTATTAACAATAATTCCTATTTGTCGCAAAAAACAAATACGCAACTATGGGAGGACCAACAAAACGAGCGTCCCGTATGAGAAGGAATCGTGCAAACGAGTCCGAGGATGCTGAACGAATACGTCTCAATAAAAATAGGAAAAGAAACGCGCAGACTCGGCGACAAGAAAGTGATACCGAACGCGATTCGAGGTTATCTGCAATGCGGAAATGTATTCATTCGATATTATCACGCGAACCGGCAAGAGAAAAAAAACGTCGGCTGAAAAAAATTCGTAATCGTTTAGCGAATGAATGTGCCGAGGAACGGTCACGTCGCATTGGATTAATTCGACGACGTGTAGCTAACGAAACACCCGCGGAACGGTCGCGTCGCATCGGATTAATTCCGCGACGTGTAGAGAACGAAACTCCCGCGCAACGGTCACGCCGCATGGAAGTAATTCGGCGACGTCTAACGAATGAAACTGCTACGGAGCGTTCACGTCGCTTCCGAACGATCCAACGACGTTTAGCGAAGGAATGTAATAAAGAACGTGTGTACCGTCTACGAGATGTACGATCTCGTATGCGAAATTTAATATTAAATGAACGATCCAAATTAAGAGAAACACGTTTAAGTAATATGCGTGAAACAGCTAGAAAACGAAGAAAAGAACGCATCCTCGCGGAGAACTACTTTATATCGGCTATTAATATTTTTGCTGATTTGCCGTGCGCAATGTGTCACAAAACTTTATATCCGCAGCAACGGTGCACTCCGCACACGCAGGATGTTTCTCGTATAATTCCTGCATGTCTGATAGAATCAGAGAAGATGATAACATGCTCTCGTTGCCTGCAGCATCTTAAAAAACACAAAGTTCCAGCACAGGCGTTCTGGAACAAGCTGGAAGTAATGTCCGTACCCGAAGAGATAGCCAAGTTGTCGGAAATATAATAGAAAAACAAATGTTGTGTAGAATAGTACCGTTTATTAAAATCATAAAAATTCAAAATCGCTTTAGTCAAGATTGGTGCAAAGGTCAGGTAGTTCTGTTTGCCCGCGATGTGTTCGAAGTAGCTGAGCAACTTCCAGTTAGATTAGACCAAACCGGTGTAATGATTATAGTGGAAACTCTGGAAAATATGTATCGAGCGACAACGACAGTATGAAATAGATGTCGGCAAAATTCGGATAGCTCTACAATGGCTAATACGAAATAACGCTCTGTACAGAGATGTGCGACCATGTTTTTCTAATATTACTACTAACATTATGGGCATAACGCATGTAATTGAACAGCCTGCTAATGTAACAAACGAAACAGAAGTTGTGCTCAGAAATGCCGTATCAAACAGTAGATTTGTAAGTGTTGGCCGCAACGTTGCTATTTTGCGAGGCTCGTTCCATCAAGCTAGCGATCGGTTTAGTGTCGAGTCTCGCGGTAGGCAATGTACTGGCATAGCAGCAGTTGCTTGCGTCGCATTTAATTTGATGGATCCTAATACGTGGTGTACTAGTGATGTCGATTACATAGTTTTAGTAGGAGATAAATATTACCGCGATTGCATGGAGGCTCGAAGCGATCCTGATCACAGAGAAGCCAACATAGAGTACTTAGCCGCAACCGAATTATTGTCGCAGATGTCATTTAATGATAATAGAGTCAATATTAACGTACGAAATGAAATGACTGTAAATGGCCATATCGATATTGATAACAGTGATGAGGGATTTCCAAATTTAAAGAACGGTCTAATTATGTTTTTCGAACAGCACACGCACGGAATTCTTACTGCAAATTATACAGCAGTAGCAATATCATGGAACAACCTGGCGGACAATCCGTGCTATTGGACGTTTGACTCTCATGCAAGAGGTCCAAAAGGATATAAAGCACCGTCAAGGGGAGTCTCATGCTGTATGAAATGTACTAATATTGATGATTTACACGCCATATTGCGACGTAATTTACGCGCTAAAGAAGGCAATAGTAATGTACTGAATGTGTTTTCATTAACACCTATATCGATACAACCAGAAAGGGATAGGTCTCCACAAGCCCAAAGGGCACAAAATTTATCGGGTGTTACCCCTCCAGGACAATCAGGCGAAACGAAGATTATCTTCGCAACAAGTATGTTATGTTCCGTTGACGAAAATATTCCAAACATTGATAGTATCATCTATGTTAGTAACAATGGTGTTACTAATAATGAAGTGGAAAACGAGCCGATAGAGCTGGCGAACATACATAGAGAAACGGCACCACCTTTGAACCTAGAGAGGGAAAGAAGGATGGAAGAACTCTGTTGGTTCTTCCTGTATCCGGACGGAAGAAATGGATTCGAAGAATTACGCGATATCCCAATAACACCGCTCGATTACTTCCAAGCACGTATTTTAAGCAATGACAAACGATTCCAACGTACAGATTACTTGTTCTTTGCACTATCCGTTGTTGAATATTATCGCGCTAAAGCTAGCGTTTCAGTATCGTGTAAAATGCGCCAAGGCGAACATACTCCAGCGGGATTAATAGATAATATTCACCTCACGATGAGAAACATAAGAAGGTCGGCATCATACTGGAGACGATGCTGTTCGGAATTAGTCGCCATGGTCCGAAGTCTTGGACCACCCACATGGTTTGCTACATTCTCTTGCAACGATCTGAATTGGCCAGATATGTTGAAAGCATTACTAATATCTGAAGGCCGATCATCTAACGAAGCTGAAAACCTAACGTTTGCAGATCGGTTGAAGTTGGTTCAGAGATACCCAGTAGTTATAGCAAGGCAATTTACCGTACGTGTTAACGCGTTAATGCAATATTTAAAAAACTCGCCTTGCTTAGGTGGCGTTGTTATCGATTTTTGGTATAGAATCGAATTTCAAAATAGGGGAAGTCCACATTTGCACATGCTTGTTTGGTGCGCAAACGTACCTGATTTCCTAACCACCGAAGGCCGCAACCTTATTGGGAATGTTATATCTTGTTCATTGGAAACAACGGAACTGGACACGAACAAAATAGTTGAAAAAGTCCAAATTCATAAACATTCTCATACATGTTACACGGATCGAAATAATCGTTGTTGTCGATTTGGATTCCCCAGACCGGTAAGTGAAAGCACGATGTGCTTGGGACCTGATGACACACTCGCCAACAACGGACGGTTCTGCGTACTTAAACGAACCGCAAAGGAGGTGATGGTAAATAATTACAACCCCGCACTGTTAAAGATGTGGAAAGCAAATACGGATATTCAACCGTGCGGAAATGTTACAGCTGTAGCATGTTATATTGCTAAATACGCAAGTTAGTGCGAGCCGCAGGACACGGGAAATATTATTAAAGATGCCGTCGCACGAGCAAAACGCCGCGCCGGGGCGGCGGCACCTGGAATCAACTGTTTTCGGGATCTATGGCAATTCTGTCCCAACGTATGGTCTGTGCTGCAGAATGCGCTTACCGATTATGCCATCTACCTCTGAAAATGAGTTCCCGGAAAGCTGTATTTATAAACAGCTACCGCCCTGAACAAAAGTATAGACTCTTGCGATTCGAAGGATACGAAACGTCAGTTTTCAACAACATATTTGATCGTTACGTACAAAGACCAGACAACCTAGAGAACTTGAGCTTGGCCGAATTTGCTGTCCGATATGAAACAGTTTCAAGTGGATTGTGGACAGAAGAGGATGGAGATGCAGAACTTAGAAATGACGATGACGAAATGTCAAAGTCGAGGTTTATAAAATTGAAGGACAATGTCCGAATGCGAATAAGAAATAGACCAGCTGTACTTCGCCACCGATATTATATCTTGAATAGCGATAGACAAGGGTATTTCTATAACCTAATAGTGTGTCACATTCCATTTCGGAATGAAAGCACACTTATGGCCGAAAACGAATCCGCGGAACAATGTTTCCTGCGACGTCAACACGAATTAAAACCTATGTTGGGAAATGCAACCGTCGAACAATTTACTCACGCAGAGCAAATTATTGAAGCGGCGCTCGCCCAGGCTGCTGCTTTCAATGTTGTAATCGAAGACGAAAGTAATAATGAACATCCAAGAGATCCAGAAAGGATTCATGCCGACGAAGTAATATATTGTGATCAAGTGGATTTATACGAAGACCAGCAACTGGAAACAGTAGCAATGCCAGAAGACGTATACTTGAATACTATCCGAAGTCTCAATATTCAACAGAGGGACTTATTAAAATCAGTTTCCGCAGTAATTGAGAAAGATATTAAAAACGATGATGATGAAAATAAAGAACAAATGTTGCTATTTATTACCGGAGGAGCCGGCAGTGGCAAGTTGTTTATTTTAAGATTAATTGTTGAACATGTCAAACGTTGCTATAATCCTACAGTCGATACGATGATAAAACCATGTTTCATTGAAGTAGCTTCTTTGACCGGAGTTGCCGCCCGCCAAATATTCGGAAGAACTCTGCATTCCATGTTCTCTTTGCCTATTAAAAAAGGTACCGCAATGACCTATCGCCACCTGACAGGACAAAGACTGGAACATGAGAGACGCAGGTGGCGTCACACAAGGTGGTTGATCATTGTGGCAGCCTCGGTTTAAGTGTCCGATAGGGAACTGGTTAATACGGTCGACGGGACGTCGAGGAGGAATTATGACTAACACAAAATACGGCTCGTTCGTGGTTTTATTACATCTAAGTATCACCATTAACAAAATTAACTTCGCGCTCGTTATGCATACGAATCACCGTAATCAGCTTATCACACGTGTTTATCCTTCGACAGCGTACACACCAGTGACGATCGGCGACGACCGAACCGAAAGCGCGGCGCGAGAGGGGGACCCATCACCGGTATTCGAATGTGAACTATAGAGAGCAGCGACTAGGCGAGTCGAAGCGCATAGGCGATTAAAGGGATCGGTCGGTACGGCAGGCAGCCGGTGCGCAAACGCGTACAATCATCGATGAGATATCAATGGTATCTTATGAGAATTTGCGAATAATTCGTTTAAGATTACAGGAATTCAAGACCAATGATAAACTGTTTGGTGGCATAAACGTACTTCCTTTTGGTGACATCATGCAGTTACCCCCAGTGAAAGGCCACTGGTGTTTTGTGCAACCACACTGATGTTCTGCCGAAATTAATTTATGGCACCAATTTTCATTCTGCGAACTCACGATTAATATGCGACTGAAAGATAATGCTGAGTTTATCGATTTACTGAACAACCTACGATTTGGGGAAGTGACACCCTCGCAACTTGAAATACTATGTGAACGAAGAAGAGTTCCCGTAACCGGAGAATTCGAGGACGGAGCAGCTGTTCGAATATTCCCAACTATAAAATTAGTGGATGAATATAACAGAAAAATGACCGAGAAATTAGCAGAATCACGCCGAATCTGTAGACGAGCGTCACCTGTGATGGGGCACAGGAAATGTGCTGACTGTACGGGGGGGGGGGTCAGTCTACGCACGACGGTGCTCCGTCCCACCGAGCGGCACGAGTCATTCTTATATTAAATTTCCCTATTTAGTGATTGTGCCTTGGAGTCTTTTTTTATTGTTCCTCCCAGTACATAACAATACTAATCACGAAATTTTTGTCGCCGCGTTGTTCGACTTTATAAGGGCCATCGTATGGCGGTTGCAATGGACTACGGACTGCGTCATGGCGCAGGAATACATATAGTGACGTCGAGAGATCTTTGAACGTAAAACATTTTCTCGTACCGTGGCGTATGATCGGACTCGGTTTGATATTATCGACGCGTTTCTTAAGACGCCTGACGTAATCTGAATTGGCTTCGCGATTTATACATAAAAAGAAATCCGCTGGAAGACGAATTCCGGTGCCGTAGACCATTTCGGCTGCGGTCGCGTTTAAATCTTCCTTGATCGCGGTACGTATCCCCAGCAAAACAAAGGGCAAGATATCGACCCAAGTATCGGTATCATGACACTTTATCGCCGGTTTCAATTGGCGATGTAGTCGCTCGACCATGCCGTTTGCCTGGGGATGGTAAGCCGTCGTTCGTAGGTGTTTTACGCCTAACAATTTACGCAGTTCGCTGAATAATTCGGATTCGAATTGGCGTCCCTGGTCGGTTGTAATTTTAAGCGGTACGCCGAAACGAGCGATCCAGGTCGAAACGGAAGCGGTCGCCACGGTCGATGCTTCTATATCCGATAAAGGTATCGCTTCGGGCCAACGAGAAAATCGATCAATGCAAGTCAAACAATACCTGGACCCTTGCGAGTATTGCATTGTTATTAGATCTAAATGCACGTGCTCGAAACGACCAGCTAGACTGTAAGATTGCACTGGCGAAGAAACGTGCCGATTAATTTTGCAACGTTGGCAAGGAATACACTGTCGCGTCCAGTTTCTACAGTCTTTATTAATCGAAGGCCATACAAAACGTGTAGTGAGTAAATTTTGCGTGGCTCGGATTCCCGGATGCGATAAACCGTGAAGCGAATCAAAAACACTACGTCGAAGAGGCTTAGGGGCGTAAGGTCTTACAATATCGTTTGTTTGGTCGCAATAAATTTCCGCGTCGTGATCGGGAAAACGTACCTTTTTCAACTTTAACGCGCAAGAATCTGAATTAAGGATGTCGTGTAATTCGTTGTCCTCTTTTTGCGCGATTTCTAATGACCGATGATTTGGTTATCATGTCAACACGAGACAACGCGTCGGCTACGCTATTGTCAAGGCCCTTGATGTTCCGTATATCCGTTGTGAATTGTGCTATGTAGTCTAAATGGCGGAATTGACGCGGCGACCATTTGTCAAGATTCTGGGCAAAGGCGTAGGTCAAAGGCTTATGATCTGTAAAGATTACGAAGTTTCTACCCTCCACAGCATATCGGAAACGCTTTACCGCGCTGTATATCGCGAGTAATTCGCGGTCGTACGCGCTGTATTTACGTTGTGCGGCTGATAAGGTTTTAGTGTAAAAACTTAACGGTTGCCATTCGTTACCCACGCGTTGCTGCAACGCGGCGCCTGTCGCGTAATCCGATGCATCAACGACAATGCTGATCGGCGCACCTGGCACGGGGTGAGCTAATATCGTTGCCTTTGCAAGCGCTTGCTTAGCTTCCGCGAACGCGTTTCGGGTCTCTTCCGACCAGGTAATTGGCGCGTTGCCTTTTTTCGAACCTTTGAGAAGGTCGTTCAACGGCTGCAAAATTTTAGCGGCTCCAGGTATGAAACGCCGATAGAAATTTAGCATACCTAGAAACCTTCGAAGTTGTTTGACGTTCGCGGGGGTCGAAAAATTTACAATTGCCTCGACGCGGTCAGCCAACGATTTTACGCCGTTTTTATTTACGGAGTAACCCAAAAATGTTATCTCCGAGACGCCGAAAACACATTTCGCGGGGTTTATTACAACGCCGTACTTGTTACGTCGCTCAAACAGAGTTTTTAGGTGTTGGAAATGCTGCTCTTCGTTTTCGGAGGCGATTAGAAAATCGTCGATGAACGCATAAACAAAGTCTAACCCGCGCGTAATTTCATCGACAAAACGTTGACACGTTTGGGCAGCATTTCGCAAACCAAACATGGTATTTAAAGCTTGGAACAAACCGAAGGGTGTCGTGATCGCTGTCTTTTCGATATCGGCGGACGCAACTGGAATCTGGTGGTAAGCGCGCACGAGGTCAAGTTTCGTGAATACCTTTTTCCCATACAATTGCTGACCGAAGTCCTCGATATGGGGAGGGGAATACCTGTCGGGTATTGTCCGTGCGTTGAGCACTCGGTAGTCACCGCAGGGTCGCAAGGTGCCATCCTTTTTTGGTACGACGTGCAGTGGCGATGCCCAAGGACTCTTCGAGGGTCTTATCACGCCTTGTTCGAGCATCAGATCGAACTCAGCTTTGACTTCCCGAAGTCGGTCCGGGGCGAGACGTCGCGGTCTGCTGTGAACAGCTGGTCCTGGCGCACAGTGGTCCGGATCGTAAAATTTGGTGACATTTTTAAATAACTTTTGAAGTATGAGTTGTATCGGAGTGAAATTTATACTGAATAATGAGGGGATGTTGTATTATAGATTGGTTAACAAGAATTATGAAAATAGCAATGGTATATTTATGTGAATAAATAAAATAATAATAAATGAAGTTCTCCTTGTATTTTATTATTGCTATAATATAATTTGATTTTTCTTTTTTTTATTTAACAATCAGCTGTGTAGCTCCAGGATCCAGTTGTTTACTATTTTTGTTACAAGATTTAATTCTTAAGGTTGATATGTGAGGATCAGAAGTTAATCATAATCTGTAAAATATATCCGCGTTTGTAGCTGTTCTTGAAAATTGAAATCTCAAACGAACAAAACGAGAAAAAAACTTAAACGTAATAACTTCTAAATTTTTCGAAAGTGCTTTGAATATTTCACGATGCAGGCTCGAATGGTACTGTCTGAATCAAATGCAGACAGAAAATCGAAGCCCCAGTTGAAAATTATCTGCAGCCTCGCATAAACAGTTGAAGTGTTTATAACGTAAACAGTTCCTTAAAAGAAACGCTTACCTCCTTGGGAAGTCCCAACGATAGACGCGGATGCATATACGTAAAACGACGCAACGCAAACGACTTCAAACAGTAATAATTCGAGTTTTGGGAAGAATTGGGACATGATTCTTGCATACTTTTGTAGGGGAGAATGTGACAAAGAAGTTTCAATTTATAAAAGTGCGGGACTTTTTGGGACTTACAACATATTCCTTGTCAATGCTAAATGATTATGAGAATTTTTGTTTACTTCATTGAGGGCTATTCTTTCGCACATTATGTACACTAATTTTTAATGGAAGGCACGGTTTTTGAAAACAAAAGAATACTTTTTATTTATATAAAAAAACAGACAGGAAATATTAAACGATGTTGTCAGGATGTCTCACATAAGCGAAGTAATTTTTTCGGATGAAAAATACTCCCTCGCAAATGTTCAACTTTAAGTGTTAATTACAACTACAATTTTTATTATATTTTATTATTGTTATTCTTTTCAAGATTAATGGACATTTAAGAAGCTATATAACGTAAGTAGACATGAATATGGGAAATTTCATTTTTTGGCAAAATGTCACCAAATTTTACGATCCGGACCACTGTGATATGGCGTCGCGTCGTCTTGATATGATGTCTGACTGTGTGCTTCGTCGTCTCCCTGCTGAAAACGGGCGGTCGGGTCAGATCCGGATACTCAGCTAGAAGTTGATGGTATTTGGATCCACCGACGATTGTTTTAATGGTGGCGACGGTGGCGGTGGCTACGTACCCATTTGTTGATAGGCCTGTTTTAACGTCAACAAGCCTCTTATTTCGCGGGTCCACCAATAAACCATAATGGCACTAAAAATCCATCCCGATGATGGGCGTGTTGGGTGACGTTGGTGACGTCGGCCACCACGAAACGCCATTTGAAACTCCGGCGGAGGGACAAGTTCAATTCAACCGCGACCGTACCGTATGTCGCGATGCGCGCACCGTTAGCCGCGAAAAGTTCGTACGTACACTTTTTGGCAGGTCTGCGTAAACGGTCGCATGGATATACGCACAGATCAGCACCCGTATCAATCAGGAAAGAAATCTTCGTATCCTTATCCTGTACGAAAATGCGGCGGGATGTTGAACCGTCAACGAGTGCCGCGTTCACGGACGGCTCGTTTAGTTTCCCGCGCTCCACGTGCATGGTGCCCTGCACTTTTTCGCGTTGTGTTTGAACGTCGCGTGATACCAGCACACCCCAGAATTATCGGCGTTATCGCGCCGTGGCGTAGGTTCTCGGCGGCGTGACTTGCTTCGTTGTCGTGTTTTCGAGCTAGGTCGCCGTTGATTCCTCGCGAACGCGTTGATCTGGAGCCTCAACTGCTTAATTTCTTCGCGCAGGGTACTCACATCGTCTCCTTTCGTCGTGGTCGCCGCGATGTGCCCCCGTTCTGGCCGGATCTCGTGAATCTGATCGGCCATTTCGGTGAGAACCGCGATATTCTTCTCGGTGGTCGCAGCCAAAACGCGTTGAGTGTTGGCCGGCAAACGGTTTCTCCACAGTGTGAGAAGGAAATCGTCGGGAACGGAGGAGGTTGCCAATTTCCTCAAATCGCAAAAAAACTGTGAAGGAGTTCGATCGCCGATTTCCTCGCTCTCGAGAAGTTTACGCACACGCGAACTATCCGATTCGGTTAAGCGTTTTATCAGTTCACTTTTTAAAAACTCATATTGTCCAATCACCGGCGGTGCGAGCACAATGTCCTTCACTTGTTCAATGTACTGTTCACCGAGATTCGCGATCGTAATATTAAATTTCGTTTCGTCCTTGGAGATTCGCGTGGACGTGAACTGCGCTTCCAACAGCTTGAACCACAGTGCAATTTTGTGCGGCCGAAATTGCGGAATGCATAAGTTCTGTTGGCTCACCACTCCGACACTATCACCGTCAACATTTGTATTGGTTGAAATACCAACGCCGTTATTCACTACGTCGGGACACGACATATTGGCAAACACTGTTCAACGAAAGAAAAAAAGTGTACACTCGCACTACGTTATCACCCTTTTGCTGCGAAATCACGTCGGGGTCACCAATTTCTGGAGTGGATGATAAAAGAATGTACGCCGGATATATATTTTATATAACAACAACAATTTATTTTATTCGGTATGCGAGTCTGGAATCGAACGCGAGTGAATGCGCGAGTCGAAATTTCCGTTAACTACTACAGAAGTATTTCTCTTTCTTTTATTAATTAATCCAGTAAACCTTGTGACGTACAGGTTGTAGGACAGCCTGATGGGGGGCCCCGCGCGGAGGCGATCAGGGAAAATCGCTCTCGGCGCGCCCCGTGCACAATTCCATGGACGATTTGAATTTCTGGGCGCCGGTGCCGTAGCATTCGTCCGGAACCCTCGCCCTTCCGGCTGCTCAGTATGGGAGCGGAAATCAGGGGAGGTTAATTGAAAGTGACCCACGAGTGTTTCGTTTAACGGTAACTTTAATAAAGGCCGAAGTGGCCGTGCCAAACAACAAAAAGCCGGGAATTCCGCGGTACACTTTTGCGCAAAGGAAAAAGTACGCGGCCGCCAAGTGCGGCAAAAAGGAACCGCGACGCGGAAATTCCCAATACAAAGAAAAGTCTCTACTGACGAAACTAAAACTAGGGGCCAGATACAAAATGTCGGTGGTCCTAGAGTTTCAAATACAGGAGAAAAACGAAAGATTAGTCGGGACCGCGGTCGCAGGTATGGGGGAACCCGTTCGCGATTCTGAAACGGAGGCGCCGGGGTCTCGACGGACCCGACTACAACTTTCGGCGCGCGAGATCGCGGAACGAAGATGTTCGAGAGATTGCGGAACTTCGACCGAAAGCGCGGTACGAGCGACAACGGTTACGACTCCGAGGTCAAGCCGCCGGAGCTCGACAATCGGACGATACCGGACAACGAATCGGTCGGGAGCGGGATAACGGGAACGGGCCTCGAGAATCCTCGTCTCCTGGGGTCGGTCCTGTCGCCTAGGTCGCGGAACACGACACGATACGGAATACCCCGGAATTCCCGCGTTCACACCGATCCTTTCACACTCACCCACGCAATAAAAATCCAAACAAAAGGCGTGAGTCCTACCTGAACATGGAGTGCGGCGACGTATCCAAAAACAAATGACGGCGATGCGGGTCGCTCAATTCACGGAGAACACACTCCAACGCACGCACGCGACAAACGGAAAACTGAAAATACAAAATAACGCAAAATAGAGAAGAAAACACAAGAACAAATACAAAAGAAACGTAATGAAAATAACTGGGGACCGACACACGCTAACTAAAGAAAACTAAATTACAGTAAACTGAATCCACTTCGAAAATATAACACGTCTCGACTCTATGCCTACTCGCGCGCTTCTCCCGAAATTCGCGCCGGTACGCGGTTCAAATTTTCGAATGAAAATTTTCACTTCATTTCGAGAATACCAACCACGGTCTTCGCCGTGTCGCATGCGATATTTGTCGTACGATAATTATCGCGCACGAAAATTATCGCACGATTTCAAGAATAGGCCCCCTGGCGTTCTTCCGATTAAAATGATACCTTATATCATGTAAATCGGCCTATTTTTAACGAAGTTCGTTTTTAATTATGCATTTAGATTTTTCTTGCAACTTGATTAATTATTGTCCAATTTATATCGTGTTTGGTGTCATTTTCATCGGAAAAACATAAGGAATCGATTGACGTCGCTTCCGCAAAGATCTGATCAAAAATGCGAAAGCTCGAATTTTCATTTCTCAATGGCACCGGTTTTGTTTTTTGTAGCTCCACCGAGCTGAGGCATCGAGGGTCCCCAAACCGGCTCTCGGTCTCTCTAATTGTGGTGGGGATGATTCCAGGACAATTAAAGAAAATTTTCGATGGACAAATAAAGAGGAATCAAGTACAGAATTGATACGAATTAACAGAAGTTAAAATACAAAATGTAACAAGGAATTCATTTTCCTTCCAACCTTCATATTCCGTCGTACAATCAACGTATTTTTTATTAAACTATTATTATAGAAATATTTAGACTTTTGCCACGAGGATATTACATCCAACTGAAAATCAGAAGCTGTATAATTTTTTATTACTAGTGTTTAGCTTTCCACGTATATTTTAGTTTTCATTATCCTTTAGATACTATTTCAATATTAAATGGTAAAGAGTCAACTGCTTATGAGTTGCTCTTTGGGAAAACTGTACCTGCTTTGTTAACTGTTTCATTATTTCTGAATATTGCTGTAATTGTAGATATTTTCGAGATAAGTTTGAGGTGTTACGGTCAGAGAACTGGAAATGTGAGCGAAAACTGTTTACTTCAGAAATATAGACGTGTGAAAGAAAAGTGTTTGGGACTTGGGACACTTGGGACAGAGTGTTGAAGATAGGACCATGACTGTGGCCAAGGAAAAGAATGCATATTTCATTCAAGGGTTCAACAAAGAGTTTATCTCCTTGATGTGACACAAACAAATAGAATTAACTGCACAAATGCGTAGCAATTAATATATTTGTAGAAAATACTATTTCCATATATATTTTTTCTTGTTCTGGAATTTTCGCACAATCTATTACAAATATTGTTCATTCTGAGATACATTGTATGAAAAAATGGATTATCATTTTACTAGAAAAGAATAACAAAAATATATTATTTCTTAATATTGTTTCTAAACAGATGCTGCTTCTGAAGATCTATGTACACTATCAAATTCGTCGTTAGAAAATATACCAACTATTAAATATCAATTTATACCATTCTCCTCTGTCTATTACAGAAGTTCTGAACTCTCATTAATAACCATTATTTATTTATTTGTTTATTTATTCCATATACGGGCATGGCCCTTGTGAAAGTAATACATAAAAGCAATAGAGATAAATATACAATGTCAGTTAGAAAACGAGAAGGATACAAAAACCGATGAGTAACGAAGTGATTAGCGCAGAGATACAAACATAACATAAATACTTGTGTGTATACATAGTAGTTCAACATACTGAAGTTACTAGCAGTGCCGGTGTTGGGGGGGGGGGGGGGGGGGGCGGTCGGGCAATCGCCCAGGGCGTTAGATCTGTATGGGGCGCCACAGCCCGGTGTCCTTAGTATGCGAATATACCAATACTTTTTCATTGTCTCTTCTCTCTATCCACATCTCATATGTTTTAAAAAATACAAGAAATTCGAAAAAAAAAAAATGTAAAAAATACAAAAAAAATTCGAAAACAACAAAAGAATACAAAAATTAGAAAGAAAAGAAAGGAGCTACAAAAACTTTCTACGTCCACGTCGTTAACTCTAGGTAAAGCTAAAAGAAAGTTCTGTGAATCCTTGTATGCGTTTATTCATTTATATATCCGTTTAGATTAGTAAAAAACTGCTATGTCAATTAACAGTTTTTGCAATCTAACTATAGATTCATCGTTTGATATTATTACCTTGTCTTCTTTTCTCAAAAATTTTGAGCCCCTGAGTGGGCGCCACGGTACCTAATCTTGCCCAGGGCGCCAATATTGCTAAAACCGGCACTGGTTACTAGAAAAAAGTATATGATAAAGTATTCGAAACAATTATCCTTTTCGATAAAGCACACTGTTCGACAATATGTACACATTTGCATATCACGTAGAGCACGAAAAAATATTTAGAATCTATTCGAATCGTTCGATTCCTTTCAGGCGCTCGAAATAATTCGAGCCGCTCGCTTCAATCCGAGTTATTCGATCATTTCGAGCTGCTCGCGTCAGTTCGAGTTACTCGGTTCTTTCGAACCGCTCGCGCTCGCGTCATTCCGAGTTACACGGTTCCATCGAACTACTCGCTTTAGTCCGAGTTACTCGGTTGTTTCGAGCCGCTCGTTTCTTTCGAGTACTCGGCTTGGATCAAAACGCGAGACTCACTTGTCAGCTTGGCTCGGCTCGCGAGTAACTCGAAACATTCGAGCTTTCCAGCTGGCCTACTCCCCGCCAATCGCTCCTCGCCACTGATGAAAAATAAGTGCTGTTGCCACATATAAGAGAAATTATATTAATTTACACAATGAATTCAGTCACAGTGAACATCGTACACCATATTTATCATTTCCGTTTTGGCTGAAAATTCAACTGTTTGTAACCGAACACAATGTGTACGGTACATAATAATTACATATGGCGTGTGAACACGCCATAAACGAGCTAAAATATCGAAACAATGTGCGCGTGCGCGACGAACTCCGCTCCCCAACGTGCGAATTCGCTGCGGATGACTCGCGTGTCGATCATCGGTCGATCACCCGTCGCTGAGCGAAGAAACGGACTAGACGTAAAGTCGAGAGGTAAAGTATTAGACACGATCTCGACACGGGTCGCGATCGCATCGTAGGGACCCGTCTCAATTCGCGAGTATCAGAACTGGTATGACTCCGTCGTACGGTATCTCCTCTTTCGAGATCTCTGGGACTCCCCGGCTACCCTGACGCCCCTCGTGCAAATGACGTGCCGCGAGGCGGCAACGCGCTTTTTAACCGACTTTGAAAAGGAGGAGGTTACTCAATTCGACGTGTATGTTAATTTTTTTTTTTTTTTATGTATGTTCGCCGATTACGCCGAGATGGATGGATCAATCGGAGCCAAACCTTTTCCATCATGTAAGGTATGACTCCCAGTTGGTCCGGTAAAAAAAATTTTGCATTTCACCACCGCTTGCCCCTTTTTTATTGCAAAATATAATTTTTGGAAAAAAAATACAACCGACTTCGGAATACACTAAAAAGGACGAAATAATTTTAATTTATGTAAGCCTGACGCCTTATCAAACTTGGTCACGGTGACGTCTACGGCACTGACTACGCCAGGCACGTGACCAAGAGGTTACTCATTATAAACTCGCTGGTTAGCCGCCGCACGAGATAGTCCTTCGCTGTAAAGCTGGAAGTAAACAGCTAGAACGAAACAACGGCAATTGTGTTGATTCAGGTGCGGGTTTTGCAATAAGGTAATTGGGTGCAGCCCATATAGAAATTGTGGCTATCTTATTTTATGTAAATACAGTTATCACTTGCTGCAACAACACGTGTCGGTCACTTCTGCGTCTCTCTCTCTCCCACGCTCCCGGTAAACCTCTGATTCCGAGGCTTACATTTATATTTCGGAGACGGCGCAAAATTAAAAATTATGTAAATGAAAGATGTTGTTACTGTGAAAACAAATTTTTGGAAAAAAATACAACCGACTTCGGAATGCACTAAAAAGGACGAAATAATTTAAATTTATATTTCGGCGACGGCGCAAAATTGAAAATTGTGAAAATATGTAAATGGATTAAAGAATTTCGACAATTTCCAATGTAGAAAATTTTTAATTTTGCGCCGTCTCCGAAATATAAATTTAAATTATTTCGTCCTTTTTAGTGCATTCCGAAGTCGGTTGTATTTTTTTCGAAAAATTTTTTTATTTCACATTTTTTAGTGGCCATCGGAGCATTCCTTGAACAGTTCAACAAAGGGATGGGAAGGGAAAGGCAGGGAAGGGCGGGGTAGTGAAGGGAAGGACAGGGAAGGGCAGGGAAGTAAAGGGAATGTTGCAAATAGGATCACCGTGGAAACATCTCCGGCCGCGAAATGTAATAATACTAGGCTTCATCGATATCAGGCCGAGTAAACGTGAAATACCACGTTTTTTGCGATAAAAGTGGAAAAAAATGAAAAAATCCAAAATGGTTTTTTTACAAGATGCAAAAAGTTACGTTCCGATTGGTCCATCCATCTTGGAGTAATCGATGACCATACACAACGCGGACGAAATCGTACGCTTTTTTGCAATAAAAAAAGGGCAAGCGGTGATGAAATGCAAGAATTTTTTACGGGACCAACTGGGAGTCATACCCTACAAGATGCAAAAGGTTTGGTTCCGATTGGTCCATCCAGCTCGGCGTAATCGGCGAACATACATTAAAAAAAAAAAGAAAAAATTAACATACATGTCGAATTGAGTAACCTCCTCCTTTTCGAAGTAAGTTAAAAATACAGCAATAAGCAAACAGTGAAAAACACGTGTTAACGCGTGAACGGCATGTACAATAATGGCGTCAAACCGGCAACGCGTGGCCGTTGAGCGAGTACCGATTTCTTCTTGCTAATGGCGCGATCGTTGCCATGCGTGTCCGGGAGGTGCTGCCGCTATCGGTAACGACGCACCGGCGAACTACTTTCGCTACGAACACCATAACCGTCCCGATAGAGATTTTCTCCGTTCTTCCCGGTACAGCCATGTCGTACGTCGAGGAACTTTTATCGGACACCTCATGACCCGTGAACAGCGGGCTCGGAAGGTGACCGCCACCGCCTACCTTCAGCAGTTTGTGCGAAGTAACTCCATCCCCAATGTCCTCATCATAATGGACGCTCTGCGCAAGCAGACAAAATCGCCGTGAGCGGAATTATCAGACCGCTTCCGTCGGTACCGCCTACGACGCGAGCTCGGACCCGATGCCGCGCCATGGAACCCGGAAGTGGACAAGCGGGTAAGCGCGTACGAGCCGCTATCCGCAAGCGCGTTTGCAAACCTTGGGGGGGGGGGGGGGGGAGACGTTTTGCCCGCGTACGAGCAGATTGCAACGTGTAGGTGAGCGAGCCCCCAAGCGTCGCCGAGCCGCGCTCCTCCCGCGACGGTCGTCCCAATAGCGACCCCGACCACGACTGCGACCAAGGTCACATATTCGGTTGTTGGGACGCGAGCGGGCCAAACCCGTTTCCCGCCGTTCCCGGTCGGAGTGCCGCTCCTTGACACTTCGAAAGGATGGGCTAACACTCCCCGGTGGGTGACCACGGGTCAATTGGAAGATCCGTGCGTGGACCCCCTTACGGTCCCCGTCCTCGCGTCCGTTACGACCGCGCGCGTGACCGGGTCAGTTCCGCGGTCGTCGACCCCTGCACCAGCAAAATCGCGCCGGGATGAGCGTTGCGTGGCGCGATCGGTAGACCGGGGGGTACCGGGAACCAGCGGTCAGGAGACGGGAAAGAGAGGTGGGGAGAGACAGCGTTCGCGAGATACGCCGTCCCACACCCTATCCACACCGTAGCGACGAAATCGTGATATCTACGACAGCGCGACGGAAGATGACGCTGGGAGTGTCGCCGCGGCTATTTTACGCGTACGCGACAAGTTCGAGTGTCTCAACACGGGCGGACGCGATCGCAACAGGGACCGTGATTCGTCCCCGCGCCACCACCCTCATCATTCCGAAAAGGAGACCTGGGAAGAGCGTCTCTCTCCTCTGCCAGCGACAAGGAGGCGGGAAAGGAGAGACCGCTCACCTTCGAGCGGATCCGATTCCGCCCGCTCCCGCCGTGCTGAGTCCCGCGCCTCCAAAAGGATTGCCAGATGGCCTCGTGACCAACGTCACAAGCTTCCCCGCAGCCCCTCGCCCCGTCTACCGCTTTCCCCACCCCATTCTTTTAGGGGGGATCGAGCCGTCGACGTACTACATAAGTGGCACATCTCGTACGCCAACGCGTACGAAGAGGGAGCGGATTCCTTCGAGGCGAAGCCGCGAAGTGGTATCGCCTCAAACGAGCCGATTGCCAGACTCGGCGCGCATTTTCCGAAGCTTTTCGGAAGCGTTTTGGCACCCGGAAATCTGAGCAGCAGCTCTTGAGGAACGCGATGACTCGAACCCAGAGGGAGGGCGAGTCGATCAGCGCATTTTTGGATAGTGTTCCGAAACAGACAAAATCCGGATGCCACGGGCACCCAGTCACGCGATACGAGCCTTAGCGGGCCCAGGAAGCGCCCTGCGCAATTGTCAACCCACGCTCCTGGGCTCCGCCTCGCGAGCGCTCAAACACGCACGCTCGCGTGCGTGCGCCGAAAAGACGTCACGCGTGCTAATCGATACCGCGATCGATCGATTGGTCAATCCGGATCCTTTTGTTTCCGACTATATATATACCGAGCGCTAACGGTCAATATTACTTCTTCTTGTCTCGTTTTTCAAGAACCATACTCCCGCAATTCGAGTCTTGTTGTCGGTACGTTTGTGTTTTACCACGCGCTAGAAGTCGATTCGTGCCGAGGGATTCCACGTGCAATTCTCCGATCTCTCGAACCCGTGTAACTTTGCCCATCGTCTTCGCGCCGATCGCTATTGTGTGGCCGAAAACCTTTCGCCAATATCACCGTACCGCCAAACGAGTTCCGCGCTTCACCGCTTAAATCCGTATCGTTGTTAACTGTACAAAGTGTGAACCGATTAAAACGATAGTTATAAAACATATATTGTGATCATCCGTCGACCTGTGCTTGACTGTCCGCCCCCCCCCCCCCCCCCCCCGCTCCAGGTGACTTTCCGTTCGCCACGTTCTTACGCCCAACCGTTTCCGAGCCCTGTCGAGGTCCTCCGCTTATCCTCACTCCGCATCCTGAAAATGGTGAAAACCCGCGACCTCGTGGCCAGCGATCGCTCGTTTCGCTTCGCTACGAAACAGATAGCCTACAGCTGGTATTCGAGCGGTTGCATGTCCGGCTTCCCCTTAAGGATCGCCTGGACATTGCATACAGCAATTTGTTGCCGTTCTATCAGCGGCGATTCCGAAAGTCGGAGTTTACGACCTTCGAGACGTTGTGTGACCTGGGACTGGAGGTCGAGGAGGCGAGGACCACAGCGAAAAGGAATCGCCTGCTTTCTCCAGCGCGTGAGTCGATACCGCAGGACACGGCTTACCGTGCCCAAAGGAGGACCTCCGGTCGAGTAGCCGCGATAAAAACCTCCCCCGCTTGCGGGTCTTCCTCCAGTAGTTCCGGGTAGAAATCTCCGACAAGGAGACGGAGGAGGGCCCGGAAGACAGCCAAGAAGCCGTCCGCCCCTCCCAAGAACACGGTACCGCCGAAAAGGGGGGGAAGCCGAAACCTCCGGCTTCTCGAAAGCCTCCCCCATCGCCGAAGACCTCCCCCCCGCCAAGCGGCGGAGCCCGCCGCCGCCTCGAGAAACTTCTTCCCCGGCGGCCAAACGCTTCGCACAAAAAGCGCCGGCGACGGTTGCTCCCACCTCTTCGTCATCCCGGGGGGGGGGGGGTCTTTTAATTGTCGACAGCCTGGACATTGGGCCGTCGGCTGCCCCCAGCCTCGACGAACCATGGTTTGTTTTGGCTGCAACCGAGAGGGGGAACTATCGTCACGTGTCTCGACTGCATTAAGCGGCGGTCCGGAAACGCGAAGCGGGAAGGTCGCTAGAGGCCAGCGACCACCCGCGTAAAGACGAGGAGGCCTCACTTGAAGGCACGACTCAGATGGAGGGGGAGCCGAAGGGTCCGTACCTTTGTATGGATTTTCCGGAAGCTCCCGCAACCTCCACCGAGCTGACTCTCCCGTCTCTCCCGTCGACTTCCGCGAGCCCGCCATCGACCACGCCCACCTCCGAGGAAAGGGGGGTGATCGCCCCGCAGAGTACGCCGATTTTCCATGCGACGGTTACTTTGCCGGTTGGTGTTGTGTTCTTATCACTATTTATTGATACACTTAGGATTACATAATACTTCTTGGATTTCCTTGAGGATCTCTAATCACATATTCACATGCCAGTCATACATTCTGCAGGGCACGTTGAGGGCGCTGCTCAGTGGACCGCACACACACACACTCATATGCACCCATACCATCTTATCTCTACAACACCTGCCCCTTTTTTCTTAGTACTTTGTAATGTACTAATGACCCCCCCTCGGCCAGCCACCCGGGCGTTGAAAAAACGTATCACCGGGTGAGCCAGGAATTTTACTGGCCGGAGATGTTCCGGGACATCCGCCGTTTTGTGCGGGGTTGTCCCATGTGTCAGCAGCATAAGGTCGAGCAGCGCGCTCCCGCTGGACACATGGGCCGGCGAATACCTAACCGGCCTTGGGCCGTAGTGTCCGCCGACGGAATGGGCCCTTTTCCACCCGGGAGGGACCAATATCGGTACATTGTCGTTTTTTTTGGACACTTTTACCAAGTGGGTCGAGTGTAAGGCGCTCCGAAAAGCTACGGGATCCACTATTTTATCGGCTTTCGAGGATCTCTTAGTATTTCGCTGGGGAGCCCCGGAAATACTCCTCACCGACAATGGTACCGAATTTTGCAATCGAGATATCGATAATTCTTTGTCGGCGTGGGGAATCCAACATCAAACGATTCCCCCGTATCACGCCCAAGCGAATCCGGTGGAGCGAGTCAATCGCGTCCTGAAAACAATGATTTCATCGTTCATTAAAAAGAACCACCGTGATTGGAACTTGCACTTGCACGAGTTCCGATTCGCTGTCAACACCGCTGTACATTCTTCCACCGGCGATTCCCCCGCGGTGCTCAACTTTGGAAGAGCCCCACGGCCCATCGGCAGTCTTCACCGTGCCGTGGAAGGAGAGCCCCTGCTCTCTCGCGAGGAACCGCACGCGTGGGCACAGCGCACGCGCCGCTTGTCGTTGTTACACGACTTAGTGAAAGAGCAATTAAAGAAAGCTCATACACGACAAGCGAAGTATTACAACTTGCGTCGCCGTAAAACGCGTTACCGAGTAGGAGATCTGGTTTGGCGTAGAAATATAATTTTGTCGTCCGCCGCCGAAAACGTAGCCCCGAAGCTGTCGGCAGCTTATGTCGGCCCCTACCGCGTAACGAAGGTCCTGTCGCCGGTCGTCTACGAGGTGGAGACGCCCGGAACCCGTATGGTTCCGAAGGTCCACGTCTCCCACCTCAAACCGTTCGTTGGAGACGATCCCAACGACAATGCCGTAGGAACGAGTCCCGCTAACCCTCCACCACCCCCACAGGAGTCAGCGAGGAGGAAGAGGGGGCGCCCACGCCGTGGCTCCCCGCGGACCACTGCGGGCGAACGCGATATGGAGGACCGTCGCCAGCCGGACCGGGCGAACAGGCGAACCCCGACGCACAGAACCGGAGTTCCAGCCTGTCCCCCCGGGAGCGTGCTTGAACCCGCGGCGGCCCGAGGACGAGGCCCCGCCGATGCACGCGGCCCTTGACAAATTTGTCGAAGGGCCCGCGGTAGACCGCCCCGGCAGCGGGAAGTGGTTCCGACGCCCCCGCCGGAGGAGGAGGGCCGCGGCGACCAACGCCGCACCGCCACCCGCGCCGGGAGCCGCGCAACCAGCGCCGGTAGCCGCGCAACCCGCGCCCGCACCCGCGCGGAAGAGAGCGCGCGCCTCCGCTCGCGCCGCGACGCCGGCGTCGGCGCCTCGACAGGGGCCCTTGGCCGCCGTCGAGGCTAACGAGCGGCCAAAGAAGCGATCGCGAGCGACCGCGGAACCGCCGCCAGCGGAAACCGCCTCTTCTGCCGTCACCGCGGACCGCGTGGTGTCTGCCGCCGTGCAGATAGCCACCGTCCTGCTGGGTTTGGCGCGGCAGGAGACGCCGCTAGCAGCGACGTCAGTAGAGCCGAGTCCAAGCCAGTTGGGATCCCACTCGGCCGGA
Organism: Stelis phaeoptera; assembly: GCA_943735885.1. Taxonomy (NCBI): domain Eukaryota; kingdom Metazoa; phylum Arthropoda; class Insecta; order Hymenoptera; family Megachilidae; genus Stelis; species Stelis phaeoptera. Next base: position 1,034,152 of record OX030933.1, on the reverse strand, counting down.
CCGGCTCCCCCGGGAGTCTGTTATCAGTGTCGCCGGAGGGGACACAGCAGAGCTGATTGTCCGACCCCGGCGACATTCGCCTTCTGCTACCGGTGCGGCTGGCCAGGGGTAACCCTCCAGTCATGCCCGCGATGCTCGCGGGAATGGCGGAGGGAAAAGGAGACCCCGCGCCGGAAGCAGTAGAGGCGAAAGACTCCCGGTCTACCGTCTCGCAATGTTTGTCTAGTCCCTGTGTCTGGTTTTTTTTTTGTCTGTCTCTTAGGTTAGTTGTTCGTCCGTCCTGGTGAAAGGAAAAAAAAAAAGAAAAAAAAGCATAAAATCGGAAAAAGAAAAAAAAATTATTATCTATGTTAGGCTAGGGTTTGTTTTTTTTGGGTTCGTGTGTTAGAATTAAGTTATTTGTTTTTATTTTTTAGCTTTGCCGATGTACCGCACTCCACCTCGCGCCGCAACGCGGCAATTTTCTCAGCAACCTTCTCCTTCACGAGCCCGTCGGGCCGAGAAGGTTGTATTACCGATCTTTTATTTTGGTCTGAGTTTTCGTTCCATTTTGCTTGTTGTTCTCTCTCCGTCTCTTTCTCCGTTCACGACGCTGTAAGCAGACTTTTCTGCCCAGCGAACGGGAGAAATCGAAGGCAACTCGGTGGGCCGCCATTCCGCGCGACACACCTGCCCCGAGTGTCGAGCGGAGTTGTGAGTTTTGGTGCAGCGTCGAACCTCCGTCGTTTAAAACGGCGTCGAGAAGTTCGCGCCCCGAAACGTACGGCTAACCGGGGTGAGAAAATTACCGTTACCGTGAGAATATTGCCGGCGGCATCGGCGACGATGAAAAACGCTAAGCCCCAAATTGGATTACAATAATCCTATTAGTTTTTGTGCTTCGGTGCGGCTTAGCGCGCCCGGATTAAGACGGCGCGACCACTTCTTGCGCCAGTTCTTTTCCCGAGGCCCGTCGCTCGTACGTGCGCGAGACGTACCGCATCCCGCATCCCGCCGTCCCATCGCCGATCCAGACGCGCAAGGAAATGTGTGATTGCCTGTTGATCGTTGGTATGAATGGGAAGAGGTGTGAGTCCTCCCTGGACGTGGTGTCGGGTGATTCAAATTTGTTTCTTTTTTCTAACCTTTTTTTTCTTTTGAATTTGGTTGTAGCGGACCACCGCCGACCGATTTTTTTTTTTTTTCTTTTGCCACGTCTCTCACGTGCTCGCCGCGCTTCGCGGCCTCGAGACGCGGGAGGGGAGGAAGGTGGAGACCGCCAGCCAATGTTGGGGGGGGGGGGGGTGTAACGAGGCAAATTTTGGCGTCGTTACGAGACGTTGGCGCGCCCCGCTCCCTCCGCTCCGGCGAGTCCTCGCCTCCGGGACGCGGATCTGTTTGTGTATGAGTGTGTGAGTGCATGTGCGTATGTGTTTCTTTTTTTTTGTTGCGGCCGACCGTCTCGCGCTCCGCCACGGCGGAGCATCGCCGCCGCCGGTCGTAGGGACCTCCACCCAGGGGAGGGAGGGGCCAGATGGGTTCACCACCTTCGCTGGCCAACCGGCTGACCGGTCGCCGTGCCTCCACCCAGCAGCCGCCTTGGGAGCGACCGGCAGCCGGACACCGAGGACGCCCGGCCTGGGAGCAGCCGACCACCGCCATCTCGCCCGGAGCTCCGCCAGAGGGCTCCCAGGACCCGGCCAACCGAGTTTACATCGAGCGGCCCATCTTGGTTGCCGAACTCCCTGAGGGGAGAACCGCGTACCGGCGGCGAATTTCAAGAAGAGAAGCGCGCGAGCCATAGTCGAGTCAGGTGGTGTATAGTTGGAATTTTGTAGAATTGAAGTTAGTTTTCTTTACTTAGCGTGCGTCGGTCCCATATCGTTTATTTTCTTTTCTGTGTATTTAATTTCGCGTTATCTTGTAATTTTCTTGTATTTTTCGTTTTGTGTGTGCGTGTGTGTGGCGCCCGGTTTGAGGAAGAGCCACCCGCACCGTCGTCATTTGGATACGTCGCCGCACTCCATGTCCAGGTAGGACTCACGCCTTTTGGTTTGATTTTTATTGCGTGTGTGAGTGTGAAAGGATCGATGTGAACGCGGGAATATCGGGGTATTCCGTATCGTATCGTGTTCCGCGACCTAGGCGACAGGACCGACCCAAGGAGACGAGGACTCTCGAGGCCCGTCCCCTTTATTCCGCTCCCGACCGATTCGTTGTCCGGTACCGTCCGACTGTCGAGCCCCGGCGGCTTGACCTCGGAGCCGTAACCGTTGACGCTCGTACCGCGCGTTCGAACGAAGCGCCTCTTCGTTCCGCGATCTCGCGTGCCGGAAGTTATAGTCGGTTTCGTCGAGGCCCCGGCGCCTCCGTCTCAGAATCGCGAACGGGTCCCCCCATACCCGCGACCGCGATCCCGACTAATCTTTCGTTTTCTCCTGTATTTGAAACTCTAGGACCACCGACACTTTGTATCCGGCCCCTAGTTTTAGTTTCTACAGTAGAGATTTTTCTTTGTATTGGGAATCTCCGCGTCGCGGTTCCTCTTTGCCGCACTTGGCGGCCGCGTACCTTTTCCTTTGCGCAAAAGTGTACAGGGAATTCCCGTTTTTTGGTTGTTTGGCGCGGCCACTTTGGCCTTTATTAAAGTTACCGCTAATTTACCGTAACACTCGTGGGTCACTTTCAATTAACCTCCCCTGATTTCCGCTCCCCTACTGAGCAGCCGGAAGGGCGAGGGTTCCGGACGAGTGCTACGGCACTGGCGCCCATGGAATCGAATCGTCCGTGGATTTGTGCACGGTGCGCGCAGAGAGCGATTTTCCCTGATCGCCTCCGCGCAGGGCAACCCTTAGGCTGCCCCATAACCCGTACGTCGTACCCTCAAATCGCAAAGTTCTGTATCTCTGTTGAAGACGACAGCTGTTTATAAATACAGCTTTGCGGGAACTCATTTTCAGAGGTAGATGGCATAATAGGTAGGTACATTCTGCGGCACTAACCATACGTTGGGACAGAATTGCCATAGATACCGAAAATAGTTTATTCCAGGTGCCACCGCCTCGACGTTTTGCCCGTAAAACAGCATCTTTAATAATATCTCCCGTGTCCTGCGGCTCGCATTTACTTGCATATTTAGCAATATAATATACCACAGCTGTGACATTTCCGCATGGTTGAATATCCATATTTGCTTCCCACATCTTTAAAAGAGCGGGGTTGTAATTATTAACCATAACTTCATTTGCGGTTCGTTTAAGTACGCAGGAACGTCCGTTGTTGGCAAGTGTGTCATCAGAACCTAGGCACGTCGTGCTTCCACTTACCGGTCTGGGGAATCCAAATCGACAGCACCTATTTCGATCTTTGTAGCATGTATGAGGATGTTTGTGAATTTGGACTTTTCCAGCTATGTTGTTCATATTTTGTTCCCCTGTTTCCAGTGAACAAGATATCACATTCTCAATATCGTTGCGGCCTTCATTGGTTGGGAAAACAGGCACGTAGTGCACACCAAACAAGCATGTGCAAATGTGGACTTCCCCTATTTTCTCGTATCTTGTAGGAGATGCAGTCGCGATGATTCTATTTGGAACAACTATTAGGTTATGCTGCGGTCATGGACTGTGCGCTGCTATTTCTCTGCCACGAATGCTTCGGTCGCCACTAAAAAGTGTGAAATAAAATAATTTTTGGAAAAAAAAATATAACCGGCTTCGAAATGCACTGAAAAGTATGAAATAATTTTTATTTGATATGTATAAATTCTATTCGGCTCTTTATAACATTGATTAAAGTATTATATTACATTTTAAATACAATGCATACTTTTCGGAGGCGGCGCAAAATTACAAATTGTGTAAATGAAAGATGTTGCTAATGTGAAAATATGTAAAAGGATTAAAGTATTTTGACAATTTCCAATGTAGAAAACGGGCTGCTTGCCCATTCGTAGTGGGATGGTACGGCGCAGTGTATTTAATTACGCACTTTGACATAAATTGTTTGAACTCCTATGACGTAAAAGTCCTGCTGTTATCCATAACAATAACTTTGGGTAAACAAAACTCGCTAAATATCTGTCTACATATTGAAATAGTGTTTTCGGCGGTCATGCTACTCATTCGTACAATAGGGAACTTTGAATACGCGTCGATTACGATAAGAAAAACTTTGCCCAAGAACGGCCCAGCAAAATTGAGGTGCACTCTATCGAAAACGTCTTTTGCTTGTTCCCAGATGTGCGTTTCGACTTTGGGAGGGTCGCTCCTGTGCAGATTACAGATCGAACAATTCTTAGAAATACTCTCAATATCTGTATTTAATGTGGGCCACCAGACTGTTTTTCGAGCCAAATTTTTCATTTTAACAATGCCAAAATGTCCCCAATGTAATTCATCAAGTACTCTTTTTCTTAAATTCGTAGGGATTACTACTCTATCGCAACGTAAAATAACATTGTTGCAGATCGAAAATTCTTGAATATTAATACCATGTACTTTCTCATCTCTGGATTTTTTGCAAATTTTATCGTATAATTTCATTAATTCGTTGTTGGTACTTGTGTATTCAGCAATTTCCTTTGCTGTAACAGATAAAGAGTTAATTGCTTTGTCACGTCCTGTGACGCATTCTTTAAATTTTTCCGCGTCATCCAAATTCATCAACTTCCCAATTTCGAGTGAGCAATTTATTTGGGTCGCATATTGCAAAAATGCCGACGATCCAAGTAAATGTAGCTCACCGGAATTAACAAATCATCGCTACGCCCTACTTACGCGATATAAAACAATGCGACCGATCACCCGCCCGGGCTCCATCATTAAGTTCTCGCGGCTCCACACTAAGTTTCAACGCGTATATTTCCACGCCAAAGGTTTACGCGACCGCTAAGTTAACGCGCCAAGCTCTCGCGCTCAACGCTCAGTTTCAATAACCGAGAAGTAAAATTGTGCACGGAACCCGCGACTCTGCTACGAGGGCACCAGAACCTCGACAGAGCAAGATTTCGTCGACTCTGCTACGAAGGCGACAGAACTTCGACAGAGCGAGACCTCAACGGCGCGTTAACGTAAGCATTGTACGAACCGGTACCAATTGTAACATTCGCGAGCGAGTTACCATAAAACGTGTACCATTCAAGTCTGAATAAATCGGTTGGTGATCAAGTGCGTGACGTTACTTCGAACGCCTTCCCTATTGCTCCAACCCCGGACGAGCTACTCCGAAGTCGCCTTAGCCATCCTCGACAAGGTAAGTAAACACATTTTATTCTATCCTGAGAACCCTCATGGTTCTTACAAGAAGGTCCACGGTTTAGTGAGAGTGAACCGACTTCTGTTTCCGGCGGCAAGTGTGAGTAACGGTAGAGTGAGAGAATGAGTGACTTTTAGGGAGTCTGTGGGAGTCGGAGAGTGGTGGTAGTGAGAAAAGTTAGCGGTGGGAGAGAGGAAGAGTTTTCCCGGGAAAAGGACGATACGTGGCGAGGAGGAGTTGGTTAAGGAGGGTGATTCTCAGCGTAGAGTGAAAAGTGAGGTTGTGACGACCGGTCGCCATGACAGCCGTCGTCAAGGGACCGTCGTCACCGCGTACCGTCGTCACCGCGCACCAGCGCCGCGCACCAGCGCCGCGCACCAGCGCCGCGCACCGTCACCGCGCGACGCGAGAGCAATTAAGGAAGCGATCGACCACCGAATCGATGAGTTGACTCAGGGCTTCGGCCCCGACAGGACCTCCTCGGAGGTCCTCTCCAAGGCAGCCGGCTCTCCTAGCCTGCGAACATGGCCCGGTCTAGACGAGCCTGGAGGCCAGCGCCGTTGCGAAGGACATGGCCTCGCAACGGGGCTGGCCACGCCAACTCCCACAGCCACGTGGACCGCCTGACCTGCGGACAAGCCCAGGGATGGCGAGCCACGCGCCGACTGCGCTACGAAGGACATGGCCTCGCAGAACGGCCGGCCCGGCTACGGGCAAACGGTCCACCGGTTCTGCTACCCTGTGGACAGGCCCGGAGTAGCCGAACCGGGCAGGAACGTCGCGACGAAGGAAAGGAGGGCGGAATGGATGGTGAACAGGGAGGCGGAGAAGGACAGGAAGGAAGGGAAGAAGGTGCATGTAGGGTATATGAGACTGTGGGTGGACGGGAAATGTAGAAAGTGGGATGAGTGGGAGGGGATTTTCAAGGGCGAAGTGAGCGATGGAAAGGAGAGGGAACAGAGGAAAAGGGAGGGGGGGGCGAGAGGAAGGTTTTTCGGGTTTCGGGATGAGGAGGGAGAAGGTGAAAGAAAAAACCGACGGGAGGAGGGAAGAAGGAAGCATACAAGAATAGGGTTTCGGAATGTGGCAGCGTTAATGGGAAAAGACGAGGATTTCTGGAAGGGACTAACGAAATGGGACATAGTTTGTCTGTCGGAGACGTGGGCTGAGAAAAAGAGTTGGGAAAGATTGAGGGGAAGGCTGCCTAGGGATTTTACGTGGGAATGGCAAGGGGGCAGTAGAAGTAGGAAGAAAGGAAGGGCTAGTGGGGGGATGCTGATGGGTGTAAGGAAGGGGATGGAAATTCTAAAAGAGAAAAGGGGCGAGAGGGGGGAGGGGGAGGAGCTGGAAAGGATCGTGACAAGGAGGGTGAGGATAGGGAAAAGGGTGTGGAGGGTGGTGGGATTTATTTACATAAATGGTGACTTGCAGAAGAAGTGGGGGTTGATCAAGAAATGGGGGGAGATGGAGGGTGAGAGGATCGGGGGGGAGGACATGGTCTTGATCGGAGGGGATATGAATGCCAGGACTGGAGAGAGAGGAGGGAGCATGACAGAGGAGGAGGGAAGGAGGTCGAAGGATAAAATAGTGAACAGGGAGGGGAGAAGGTTGTGGAAGGAAATAGGGGAGCTTGGGTGGGAGATTTTTAATGGGGGAATAAAGGGAGATGAGGAGGGGGAGTGGACATATACGGGCCCCAGGGGGTGCTCAGTGATAGACTATGTGATTGGGGGCGAGGAGATTAGAGAGAAAATAGCGGCCATGTGGGTAGGGGACGAGGTGGACTTGGACCATCACTCGGTGACGGTGGAGATCAAGGGAAGAGGAAGGGGTGAGGGAGAGGAATATAAGAAGAAGAGGGGAATGAAGGTGAAGAAATGGGACTGGTCGAAGGAAGGGAAGAAAGCTTTCAGAAATGAGACAGAGGGGTGGAATTTAAAAGAGGAGGGGTTGGACGAAATGATTAGAGAGTTCGAAGGGAAGGTAAGAGAGGTAAGGGAGAAGCTGTGGAAGGAAGAAAGGAAAAGGGGCAAGAAGGGGTGGTGGGACAATGACTGCAAGGAACAGAAACGGAGGGTAAGGAAGGCGCTAAGAGACTGGAGGAAAGGGGTCGGGGAGAGGGAGACTTACAGAGAAGAAAGGGGACAATACAAAAGGCTGTGTGTGGATAAAAGAGAGAAAAGGAGGGAAGAATTTATGGAGAGGGTTGGAGGGATTAGAACGGAAAAAGGGGTATGGGACTTATTGAGAAGGGAGAGGAAGGGAAGGAAGAGGACCAACGAGGATATAGGGAAGGAGGAGTGGAGGGAGTACTTTATGGGGCTGCTAGGGGGCACGGGGGAGAGGGTGAGGGACGGAACGGAGGGGGAAGAGACGGATGACGGAGGAATAAGAAGGGAGGAAGTGGAGGAGGAGCTGGAAAGGATAAAACTGAAGAAGGCGAAGGGGGAGGATGGGATAGAAGGGGGGGTACTTAGGTATGGAGGGGAGGGACCGAGGAGTTGTGTTTGGAAGATATGTGATAGGGTGTGGATGGGAGGGAAGGTGGCCGGAGGTTTGGAAGAAAGGGCTGATAGTACCCATCATAAAGAAGGGCGAAGGAAAGGAGGTAAAAGACTACAGAGGGGTGACGATAATGGGGGCGGTGTACAAGGTGTACATGAAGATCCTGGAAAAGAGGCTTGGGAGGGAGATGGACGAGAAGGGCATGTTACCGGAGAACCAGGCAGCGTACAGGACAGGCAGAGGGACAATGGACCAGATCTATTTCCTAAATTACCTGATGAACAGGGAGGTGGCGAAAGAAGGGGGGAAACTGTTGGCGTTTTTCGTGGACCTGAAGGCGGCTTTTGATTCAATCAACAGAAGGATTCTGTGGGAGGTGCTAAGAGAGAGAGGGGTGAGTGAGGGGATCAGAGGTAGGATAAGGGAGGCATACAGGGAGACAGTGAGCAAGGTAAGAATGGGAGGAGGGAAGTGTGGGGAGGATTTTTGGACAGCGAGGGGTGGTAAGGCAGGGGTGTCCGCTTAGCACGAAGCTTTTTTCTCTACTGATAGCGGATATGGAGGATAGGCTGAGAAAGAGGGGAACGGGAGGGGTAGAGATCGGAGGGAAGAAACTATACAGTCTGGCGTATGCAGACGACATAGTGTTGCTGACGCAGGAAGAGGGAGGTTTAAGGCTGATGATGGAGGAGCTGAGGGCGTACCTAAGGGAGAAGGACTTGGTGCTAAACGTGGACAAGTCAAAGGTGATGCGTTTTGGGAAAGGGGGAGGGAGGAGGAAAGAGGGAAAGTGGAGGTGGGGGGAAAGGGAGATAGAGGAAGTTAAGGAGTTTGTATACTTGGGGTATAAAATGCAGAGGAATGGGAAGCAGGAAGGTCAAGTAAGGGACAGGGTGAGGCGTGCGGCAGGGGCGATGAGGGAGGTATGGGGGTTGGGGAAGAGATTTTTTGGGAAGGATTGGAAAAGAAGGATTTGGTAATACTATATGGCACCTTGGTGTGGACGGTAGCGGGATACGGGGTAGAAATCTGGGGCTGGAAGGAAAGAGAAAGGTAGAAGGGGTACACGAAAGGTTCGTGAGATGGGTGATGGGAGTGGACAGGTCGACACCGGGGTACTTGATAAGGGACGAACTGAAGAGGGAGAAGATGAGGATAAGGGGAGGGAAAAGAGCATGGAACTAGGAGGAAAGGGTAAGAAGGGGGATGGGGGCGGGGGAATGGGCAGGTAGATGTTTGAGGGAAATAGAAGAAAGAGCGAGGAGCGGAATGGGGAGGTCTACATGGTAAAAGGAGAGGCTAGGCTTCTTGGAAGGTAAGGGGGTAAAAGTTAGTGAGGTAGGTAGAGTGGAGGGTCTGTGGGAGAGGGTAGAGAGGGAAGAGAAGAGAGAACTGGGCAGGGAAAACTGGGAAAGGATAGCAGGGTCGAAGTACAACAATTGGTACAGGGTGATAAGGGAGGAGAAAGTGCTAAGGTACCTGGAGTCGGGATGGATGGAGGAAAGGTGGAGGAGGGTGGTAAGGTACAGAGTTGGAAATGAGATGAAGGGGGGAAGGTACTGGCTACGGGCTGAGGAGAATAGGTGCAGGGTATGTAGGGGTGAAGAAGAAAGCTGGGAGCACGTGTTGATGAGGTGCGGGGAGGAAGAAAATAGGGAGTTAAGAATGGAAGAGAAAGTGAAGGCAATACTAGATGGAGAAGGAAAGGGCGAGGGGTGGATGATCAGAAGGGAAGAGAGGATAGGAAGGGCGGAAGCGGGAGGAACGGATGGAGTCGGAGAGGAAGGAGCGAACGGCGGAAACGGAGGTCCCTAATGAATGAGAGAGAGAGGGAGTGGAGGAATGAGAGAGGAGGAAACGAGGAAAAAAAAATTTTTTTTGGGAAGCGATACGTGCGATGGCGGAAGAGACTGGAGTAGGGAAGTAGGATGGACAGAAGGGAGTGAGAAAGAGAGAACGATGAAGCTTTTTGTTTGATTCCGTTTTGTTACATTTTGTGTTTTAAACGGATACGAAAGTATATTGAGAGAGAGAAGTAGGAAGGAGGAGGAAGGGAGAGCGTGAAAGACAGGATAGCGATTAGCTGGGTAAGGAAGCGATTGAAAGGCGGAGCGGGTGTCCGCCGTTTTTGTACCCCGCAAGGGAAGCAATAAACTAATACTATATATAGTGAGAGTGAACCGCCACAGGACTTTACACAATAATGGAAAATGAAAAAAGAAATAGAAAGATTTTTGGAAAAAAAAATACAACCGACTTCGGAATGCACTAAAAAGGACGAAATAATTTTAATTTATATTTCGGAGACGGCGTGAAATTAAAAATTGTGAAAATATGTGTTCGGGATCATAGTTACCGACGTCGGCTAGGTAATTAGGAGCGTCCGCTCTAAGACGTTGTGACGAAACAATAGTGTAAGGACGCGACCCCGCCCAATTGGCAACCCGTCGTACCGCTGGGCCACGCGCCCCACCACGCACAGCCGCGAGCGTGAATCGCGACGTCGCGGCGACGCGGCGTCTCGCGGTTCGCGGTTTCTCGCGGCTGAAATTCGCGGCCGCGAGTATAAGTACCGCGGCTCGCCCACGGTACGACAGCGCGAGCTACCCACCGAAAGCGTACACACTGATGCGATACAAGACGCTATTTTTGTTACTTGGGTCTCGAGCTATCCTCTCCTCCTACGGCGAGCGTTGGGCAGGTGTGTTCGCCGCCGTCCAGCGACGTAAGCGCCGTTTATCCGCTGGCCCTTACCGGAGGATATTCCTCTCGGTGGCCTCCCACCACCGCCGAAGGACCGCTGTGTTCGCCGGCGTCCGACGGACCACGGTTCCACCGCCGGGACAATGGGAGGTGTGTTCGCCGCCCCCCGAACCCCCGAGGGCAGCCCCTTCCGAGCTCCTCCGTTCCCACCACCACACCCGACCGCGCCGAGCCACGACCGCGCCGAACCGCGACCACGCCGAACCGCGACCGCGCACTAGCTTAGCTTAGGATAGGATTAAGGCGACCTGCGTTAGGATTAGGACGACCGCGTTTTCCTCTGTAAATAGCCCGCGAATTTGTAAATACTAGGCATAAGGACAATAAACCGCGATCACCGCTTACAACCGGTCTTGCTCATTTTTCCCTGACACCGGCGTACCGACTGAGTCGGCAAGCGATTGAAGACGGTCCATCCGACAGTCTTACAACGTCTCGCGTAGTCACTCTCGCCGCGACGTTCTTCCCCCACCTCGGGGTACGGTTAATCGCTACCGAAAATCACAGTTGAAAGGTATAGCTGGTGATAGAGAGATGTATAGAGAGAGAGAAAAACTGAGAGTACATTGTAGGAGTGAGTGGATTGAGTTTTGGTGAAAAATCGAACGTTTAAAGGCTCGTAAAACAACCTGAGCATTGTTACTAAAACTAGCGGATTTTTATTAAATAGACTTATTACAGTTCTCTTAAACTGGCGCTTCATTCACCCGATTCCCTCCACCTCAAAATTCTGAGCTTAAACATTGGTCCTTCGAGCCGGATTTAACGCACAATAATCGAAGTGAGTGAAGTGTACAAATCTAACTGTGCTTTAAAGACAATTCTTTGTTAAAAATCACTGAACTTTTTGAAACTTCACGCAACGGTTGCCCTTGACTCACCGCGTGCGGACGTAAACACCTGGTGTAACTTCGACTCCTACCGTTACTTGTTGTTCTGAAACAGAAAAATAAACCATGGAAAAACACGTTATGAAGCAGCTCGAACTATTTAAACGTATCCGCTCAACTGTCAAAAACATGAGAAAAATGGGTTCGGCAGAAATAACGAAGGGAGTTATTACCTCACGTCTGAAGCTGTTGGAAAAGAACTGGAGCGCGTTTTCTGAAGCGCACGACCAGCTCATAGACGTCTTTTCACAAACAGAGCGGGAAAATGCGTATTTCAAACAAGATCACATCGGTCAATGCGAGGAAGCGTACGTGCAACAAAAGGCCGTCCTATTGGATTTACTGGATAAATACTGCACGGGTAAGCCCGAACTATCTAACGGAAACGCGTCACTCCGATCATTGCCCAAGATTGTACTGCCGAGCTTTTCTGGCGACTATAAAAGTTGGTCTAATTTTCGTGATCTATTCCAAGCTTTAATTCTGGATAATGTATCTCTCTCTCTCCTGTTGAAAAACTGCACTATTTAAAGACAAGCTTAACCGGCGAACCGGCACTTCTACTTCAAAATCTCTGTTACCGGTGATAATTTCGAGCGAGCATGGGCTGCAATAACGAAGCGCTATCAAAATCTGCGAGTACTGATTCACTCCCAACTGACCTCGCTGATGTCTCATCAACTTATGAGAAGAAAATCCTCTCGCGACCTGAAGGCGTTACTGGACGGAACGACGGACGCTGTCCAAGCTTTAGAAGCCTTGAATCGGCCGGTCCAGCACTGGGACGACTGGCTCGTCTTCATAACCGCGGAGAAGCTGGACAACAAAACGCGGATGGGATGGAAAACGTCCATTGGAGCCACTACCGAACCTCCCACGTTCGCCCAGCTGAGACGCTTTCTCCGGGCGCAGTTACGCGCCTTGGAAGCTGTGGAGGGAGCGTCCGGATCTTCGACCTCACTGCAGGAGAAGACCTCTGCCGTCCCAAAACCGGAGAAGAAGACGCCGTCCAACACCTTTCGCATTAAAGCGCATGCGACACACACGGCGGAAGCGAACCGGCGGTGCTCCATCTGCCAAAAGGGGCACTTTCTCCTCTTTTGCCCTACCTATAAGGGCATGAACCCACGCGAGAGGAAGCTACTGGTAACCGAGAAGCGTCTTTGTTATAACTGTCTGGCACCGCACTCTTCTTCAGTATGTAAGTCTACTAAACGCTGCCAGGTTTGCGTGGGTAAGCATCACACCTCACTTCATGCTAATTTTGAACAATTCACTGCCGCAACCAATTCTTCTTCCAAGCAGATGGTAGGAAGGAGTGGCGAATCGGACGACGTCGCACTAGCCGAGGCTTCATCCTCCGATTCTGGAAGGACGACTCACTGCGCTTTGACCTCCTGCTCAGTGACCTCGCCCGTCTCCGTGGTGCTCGCGACCGCGGAACTTACGCTGGAATCAGACCAGGGAAAAAGAGTATCCGTTACAGCCTTAATAGATCCTTGTTCGGAAGTCTCGCTGATAGAGGAGAGCGTGGCTCAAACTCTGAATTTACACCGGGTACCGGAAAAAATTCCTGTTATTGGCGTCGGTAAAACGCAAACTTACACAAACGGTAGGGTCTCTCTTAACTTAATTTCTCGACTTGGCCAATCCATACCCTATCGTCTCACTGCTTACGTTCTCGCTCGGTTGTCGTCATACCAAGCCGCCAGATCTTCTTGCCCTGCGGCCCTGTCTCACTTAGAAGGGCTGGAACTGGCAGATCCTCACTTCCTGTCCTCAAGGCGTATTAACCTTATCCTGGGAGCGGATATCTACACTCAAATCATAAGGGCTGGCTTGAAACAAGGCCCACCCAACACTCCAATCGCCCAAGCTACTTCTCTAGGATGGATCCTTACTGGGCCGTTAAGGCAGTCCCCAAATCTGGCGAGTGACACTCACCGTGCTATTTCTTTGCGTGTTCCATTCGCGAAGCAGACCTCGTTGAAACTCTCACTCGGTTCTGGAGACTCGAGGAAGTGCCGTCTACTTCTCAATTACGCTCTGAGGAGGAAAAAGCATGTGAGAATCAGTACGTAAAAACGCATGGGCGAGATGAAACTGGAAGGTATATCGTTTCCTTACCTTTGAAATCCTCGCTCGCGGAACTAGGCGAAAGCAAGGAGTCCGCCGGCTCTTTCTTCGTCAAGCTGGAACGACGGCTTCGAGTAAACCCAAATTTCCGAACCGCTTATCATCAGTTCTTAAACGAGTACGAAAATCTTGGGCATATGGAACGCATTCGTGAAACTTCTGAAAAGGGGAGGCCCGCTTACTATCTGCCACATCACGGCGTGCTTCGCGAATCTAGCTCCACAACGAAACTCCGCGTAGTTTTCAACGCGTCGTTCAAAACTTCCTCCGGTGTCTCGTTAAACGACTTGCTTCATATCGGTCCTAACTTACTTCTGGAAATGTTTTCACTATTGATTCGCTGGCGCAAGTACGCGATTGTTTTCTCAGCTGACGTAGAGAAGATGTACCGCCAAATTCGAGTGGAGGAAAAAGACTGCGATCTTCAACGGATCGTTTGGCGAAGCAATCCCGCGAGCCATTAACTAGCTACCGACTTCGAACTGTCACATATGGCATGGCCTGCGCTCCCTATCTAGCTATTCGTACTCTTCAGCAATTAAGCCGAGACGAAGAAAGAGCCTACCTCCTCGCGACGCGCTGCCTCCGAAGCGACGTCTATATGGATGACGTTATTTCGGGGGCAGATACTCTGGACGAGGCCGGTCAGCTTCAGCAATAATTGCTAGCGTTGCTGAGGGCGGGCGGCTTAAAACTACGGAAATGGTCTTCAAATGATCCCGATCTGTTAAAGCCTTTACCGGCCGATTACCTAGCTTCGTCTCCCGACCTCTCATGCGATTTTGATGGCGTCTCCTCACTGCTCGGTCTAAAATGGAACACGGCATCGGATTCCTTCCTTATTTCACTGCCACCCCGCAAAACTTCCGGGCCAACCACCAAACGAAGAGTATTTAGTGAGATAGCCGGCCTCTACGACCCGCTGGGTCTGCTGGCGCCCGTCGTAATCGTTGCAAAAATGTTTATGTGGTCTTTATGGCTGCTCAAGCTAAATTGAGACGACGCGCTTCCGGAATCCCTGGAAACACGTTGGATAAATTATCTTTCTGGCTTGCCACTTCTCTCCGAGTTACGAATCCCGTGCTGGCTTGGCTTTACGCGACGCGAGAACAATTACGAACTTCACGGCTTTACCGATGCCTCGGAAAAGGCCTACGCTGCCGTAATCTATTTGCGAGTCGTTCCGAGAAAACCCGAGCAAGGAATCCGCGTCAACATTATCACCGCAAAAACTCGCGTCGCGCCGCTTAAGCAGGTCTCGCTACCGCGCCTGAAGTTATGTGCCGCTACCTTGCTTGTTCGACTAATGGATTCGGTCAAAACCACGTTAGACTTACCCGCTTGCAATCTTCACCTCTGGTCTGATTCCTTCGTGGTCTTCAGTTGGCTGCACCAACATCCTTCGAAATGGAAAACGTTCATCGCATGTCCGAGATCCAAACGACCTTGCCCGAAGCCATCTGGCGCCATGTGCGTTCGGGCGATAATTCTGCCGATGTCGCTTCTCGTGGGTTGCCTGGGAACAAACTAGTATCTTATAAATTGGACCGAAGGACCCCCCTTCCTAGCCACGCGCAATTCCAACTTCGATACGCACCTTCTAACAAATCTGGTCACTGAACAAGAGGCTCGCGTCGCGAAGGTCTCCTTCGCCACCCTTTCAGGTACTCCTTTCTTGGACGAATTTATAAGCCGTTACTTGTCAATACGAAACCTTTGCCGAATTACGAGTTGGTGCTTACACCTACGCAAACGACCCGCAGATAAACAACCGGATCGTGAAAATCTAAGCGCGCGCGAATTTCGCGACGCACGTCTTACTTCGCTTTGCTTACTACGCACGACGAACACCTTAATTCGAGGTGTTCAAAGGTTAGCCTTCCCCGCGGAAATGACTTCTCGGCCAGTGAGCTTCTCTTTCTCGCGGTCCTCTAGTACGCTTGAACCCCTTCCTGGACCCGGAAGGAATCCTTCGCGTAGGCGGACGTCTAAAACACTCTCTTCTGGACTTTCAAGAGAAACATCCGATTATGTTACCCACATAAGGGCACTTTACGACGTTACTAATACTCGAAGCACACATTGAGACACTTCACGGTGGAGTGCAACTTACCTTAGGCACGTTACGCCAACGCTATTGGATTCTTGCCGGCCGTCGCGCCGTACGCACATACATACACTTGTGTATCACTTGCTGGCGATGGCGAGCGAAGACAGCTCAGCAACAAATGGCCGACCTTCCGCTCAATCGCGTACGACCGGCCCGACCGTTCGCGAATTCCGGTATCGACTACTCCAGACCGTTCCTCGTAAAAACGTCACCCGGCCGAGGCTATCGCACTCGAAAAGCGTACGTCGCGGTCTTCGTATGTTTCGCGACTCGCGCCGTACACTTAGAACTCGTAAGCGACTATACGACCGACGCGTTCCTTGCTGCGTACCGCCGATTCGTATCTCGCCGCAGCCGATGTTCTTCGCTTCACAGCGACCAAGGGACAACCTTCGTCAGTGCCGATCGCGAACTGCGACGCCTCTTCAACGCTGGCCAAGCTGATTGGGACCAACTGGCTGGGCTGCTGGCTAATGAGGGCACGACTTGGCACTTCAACCCCCCTGCCGCACCACACTTCGGGGGAATCTGGGAGGCAGCCGTGAAATCCATGAAATTTCATCTGCGTCGCGTAATGGGGGATACGCCTCTCACTTTCGAGGAAATGACGACCGTACTAACACAAATAGAGGCTTGTCTGAACTCGCGACCTATGTCTCCGTTAGAGGTCGACTCGGACGCAAACGAGTTTCTGACGCCAGGTCACTTCCTCATTGGTACGCCTCTTACCGCCGTACCGGAACCTTCGCTGACGGACGAACCACTAACCCGTCTCTCTCGATGGCAACTCTTGCAACGAATGCGCGACCACTTCTGGAAACGCTGGTCAGCCGAGTACCTTCAAGGACTGCAATGTCGGACAAAGTGGTCGCAACCGCATCAAAACATTCAGCCTGGTGACCTTTGTTTGGTCACGTCTGAAGCTACCCCGCCGTCCAAATGGCCAATCGGTCGTATACTGAACACCTTTCCCGGCGACGACAACAAGGTCCGCGTAGTAACGCTAAAAACGCCTCTAACCACAATCAAGCGATCCATCACTAAAATCTGCGTCTTCCCGGCGACGCGAACACGCGAAAACTAACTAATGGTCCGCAGTACGCAGCAATTTCGTGCATTCGTCGTCCCGACGAAGGCGGGCGGGAATGTTTGGGATCATAGTTACCGACGTCGCGTCGACTAGGTAATTAGGAGCGTCCCCCCTAAGATGTCTCGCGTAGTCACTCTCGCAGCGACGTTCTTCCCCCACCTCGGGGTACGGTTAATCGCTACCGAAATTCACAGTTGAAAGGTATAGCTGGTGATAGAAGGTATAGTTTTGGTGAAAAATCGAACGTTTGAAGGTTCGTAAAACAACCTGAGCATTGTTACTAAAACTAGCGGATTTTTATTAAATAGACTTATTACAGTTCTCTTAAACTGGCGCTTCATTCACCCGATTCCCTCCACCTCAAAATTCTGAGCTTAAACAATATGTAAAAGGATTAAAAAACTTGGACAATTTCCAATGTAGAAAATTTTTAATTTTGCCCCGTCTCCGAAATATGAATTAAAATTATTTCGTCCTTTTTAGTGCATTCCGAAGTCGGTTGTATTTTCTTTCCAAAAATCTTTTTATTTCACATTTTTTAGTGGCGATCGGAGCATTCCTTCCGGAGTTTTGCAATAATTTAAAAAAAAAACAGGGAAAACAGGGTAAACAATGATAAAATAAAAAATGTGTTTTATCCCGTTTCTAGTGGAGGTCATAGCCTACAAGATGAAAAGGGTTTTGTTCCGATTGGTCCATCCATCTCGGTGTAATCGGGGAACATACATAAAAAAAATAAATAAATAAATAAATATACATATCGAATTGAGTAACCTCCTTCTTTTTCGAAGTCGGTTAAAAATAGAAATTATATTTTAATAAAAATAGAAACAAATATTAATCATAAACGAACGTTTATTTATTAACTTAAGTGTTCATTTATTAAAAGAATAATATATAAAATCTTTCGCATAAATTCATTGATACAACATAGGTTTAGAAGTTCATTTTAAATGAACATGAAATTTTTTTGTACAATCATAAATTCAGGCAAGTGAATTCCGAAGCGTGAAACTTCCTACATTCTGGAAGGAGGAACCACCTCTGTGGTTCACTATGTTGGAGCGAGAAATCGCTGCCTACAATACAAAAGCGGACGCGGTGAAAAGTTCGGCGGTGATTAGAAATCTAGACCAGGAGACAATGAAAATAATCCTGGATATCATCGAGGCACCGCCAGAAGAATCAACATATAAGGATGCGACGGTTACCACGCAAACCCCGCGACGCGTCACCGCTAATCGTCGCGCAGGCGCCGCGACAGGTGCCACGGGTGGGGAGACCGCGTCAGACCCCCCACCGCGATCTACCAACAAATCTAATATCGATACGCGATCGATCTCAGATAGAGTCGGCTCGAGGCTTCAGCCTCGGCAAGACCTCCTCGGAGGTCTATCCTGGAGCGCCGGCTTCTCGCCAACCGAGGATCTCTCCCGGTCGGCGGACCACGGCATTGCGGTTCTCCATTCCGTGGACTGGCAGCTCCCTACACCTGGCCGTAGACAATCGGCGCGTCCACCCCGAGGACCCTCCCGGGGCGGCCGAGCCGATAGGCAGCCGGATCGAGCGGAGGACTCTCCCCGCAGATTTGGTAGCCGGTCTACACGGCCCGCGAGAAGACGCGGCTACCTTCGCCGCCTCGTCCCGAGGACACTCCCGAGACGAGTCGGAGACGGGAACCACCTCGTCGTCCGGAGGTCTCTCCCCGGCCGAACAGGAGGGGTAGCAGCGCGTCCACCGCACCACCGCCGGCTCTCAGGAACACACTCTCTTCGACAATAAGAATCGTCGACGGCCAAAGCTGGCCCTAACCTGTGGTAGTTATTTATCCCTCCTCTCCTCCTCGCGACTCCACCGACCGCGCCCGCGCCCACCGAGCCGCGCCGCCCGAACACCTGCGGACCCGCGAAGTCGACCAGACCCGCGCCGGCGACCGACCGACCGCGCTCGCCCCGGACCAGCCGCGCCGCGCCTCCACCGGTTCGCGCCATCGCCACCCCGCTCGTCGCAACCGTAGTTGTAAGACCCGACCGTAGTTGTAAGAACCCGCCGTAGTTTTAAGAACCCGCCGTAGTTATAAGAGCCGACCGTAGATATAAGCAACGCGTACCTAGATGTAAGACCCGCGCCTCCACTGTCGCTAACGAACCGTTCTTTGTCACCAGAGGAACGGACCCGCCGGAGAACCAGCACCGCAATAAACCACTTGGAATCGCACTTTGCCTCGTTATTCAGGGACCCTCCACCTCTCCCTTCCCACGCGACCGTCCTCCTCGCGTCGACCCTGGCACGCTCCGAGCACCAGGTAACCGGAGGACCCCCTTGACACGACCGCGCTCGCCCCGGCGTGCGCGCGTGCGCGCGCCGGCCGAGGCGAAACGTCACAAGGACATTAAACAAGCCCTGATAGATCGGCTCTCCCGATCCGACGAAGCCAACCTGAGACGACTTCTCACAGGTATAGAACTCGGAAATAAAAAACCCTCCGAGTTACTGCGTGAAATGTCCCAATTAGCGGGCAAAAACGTAGGCGAAAATGCCTTAAAGGCACTCTGGATACAGAGACTGCCGCCAAGGATTTAGGAAATCCTGGCAATCGTCGACGATACCGCCGATTTAACCAAACTGGCGAAACTTGCGGACAAAACGGTGGAGCGTTCCGAAGTTACAGAAATAGCGCCCCTTTTAGACGCCACCCACGCCACGCGGTCCGCCATGATGGAGGTTCGCAGTCAAGCGACACCTAAGGCCCAGGAGGGTGAAATAGCCGCCATCTTGAAAAGATTGTCAAGGCTGGAGACGCATGTATCCAGACGAGGCCGTGACAGCAGCCGACACCGGTATCAACGAAGGAGCAAATCCCGAGGTACTCCAACCCGAAAAAAAGCGACGGTCTCTGCTATTATCACGCGCGGTTTAGGGAAAACTGCCACCGTTGCCGGCCGCCATGTTCCTGGACAGGCCCCGATAAGCGGCCCGCGGAAAACTAACAGCGGCGTTGCAAGTGGAGGCCCTTGCCGACCCGCCAAAAAGGAATCGCCTCAGCATCAGGAACATCAAAACAGGAATCGAGTTCCTAATTGACACGGGTGCAGATGTTTCCGTGATACTTAGAGTCTTTGGAGGTGAAGGGATGCAAGAGTGGTGACATTCTGGGAAGCGAATCAACTTCCGACACAATGTTCGGAAGACAAAACTTTATTTCGATACACAATGAGTGTCGCGTTTTACAACTCGGTAACGAGGTTGACGGAAAAGTGCCAAGTCGATTTTCGTTACGCAAAACCGCTACGCTTTTCCGTGCGTACTCCCACTCCCGTGAGCGGAGTGACTCGTCCTAATTGGCCATAATCTTGACGGCGTTCGTCACCTCTAGCCAATCGGTTTGTACGCGCTGTCTATCACTGTTGATAGCGCAGTCCGTACTTCGCACGCCGAATTAACTTTGTGCGAATAATTTTGTTTTAGTGGACTGTATTTGATCGGTAGAGTGACTCACGATAGTTTCAATTTCAAAGCTATGTATATTTTTACAGTTCGGAAGTTTCTCGAAAAATTCTGCCTTTCGTTGACTGACAGTGCTATTTATCATGCTTGGGTGGGCGTATACAAAATTCGGAAAAGTCTGATTTGTTAATGAACGCTGAGGGTATGTGCTTAAAGTAGTGGGGTGGTTGACAATTTTTCGGGAGGAGTGGGAGGTGTTGTCCTTCCCCAACAATCTTAGGGAGGTACCGAGTGTACCCCCTCGAGTGGCCGATGCAGGCGACCCGACCGTCCTTACAACTGACCATAGCGAGCAATAAAATCAAAGGATCGCCTCGACTTCAAACCACATCTGGGAAACATAAAATCTTAAACCCTTGGCAATAACGCGACGAGACTAATAAAAACTAGGAAATTAACAAGTAATGGTTCCTTGGGTGTTTATGGCTGCTATGGTAAAACTCCTGGTCGAAAAATACACATTGTTAAAGTTTCGAAGAGGGTTCGCTACGCGACATACCGGCCCCCTTGAACGGTCACGTTCAAAAGAATTAAACTCTCTGGATTCGACAGACAATTAAACGGTAGACAAAGCTAACTTCTTACGCTACATCACTATATACCTATGAATTTTACTGCTTAGTCCATTATACCGCCTAGTCTATTATATCTCAATTGAAATGTATATCGTATGATAAACTAATTATGCTATCCAACGAATAAAAGTTCTGTCTTAAATTAATCAAATGAAATTTAACTTAAACTTAAATTTAACGGTGTTTTCGTATCCTATCATGCTGCATTCACTCATCACACACAATCTACTGGTAATGGCGCAAGTCTTTTTACACTTCGCTTGTAAACACCTAGTGGTGTCTTTATCGTCACTACACGAATAACATTATCTTCTCCTGGGTGTATCTCCAGGATTCGGCCTAGGCTCCACTGCAACGGTGGAAGATTCTCCTCCTGTACGAGGACCAGCATCCCTTCCTTGATGCCAGTGTTATTACCAAGATGCCATTTGCACCTTGTATGCAACTCGTGCAGGTATTCGTGATGCCATCTCCTCCAAAAATGTTGTCTCACTTTTTGAGCATGTTGCCACAACGACAGTTTGTTGTTTTGCACTTCTGTCCATTCATATTCCGGTAGGGTTTGGAATGAACCACCAATTAGGAAGTGAGCGGGGGTAAGGGCAATATAATCATTGGGATCTGAGGATAGAGGTGTTAGTGGGCGACAGTTCAGGATGGCCTCGATCTCGATTATGATGCTGTTCAATTGTTCATACGTAAACAGGGTTTCTCCGATGGTAACCTTTAAATGCCTTTTAAATGCCTTTACCGCGGCTTCCCATAGGCCTCCGAAATGGGGCCAACGGGGGGGAGAGAATGACCACTTGACCGCTTCATCGGTTAAATACCTTTTTAATTTTCCCTTATGTTCCTCGGAGTTCACAAATGCCGTCAATTCCATTATTTCATTGTTCGCGCCTACAAAATTGCTCCCGTTATCAGAGTACAGGGTTCGTGATTTTCCCCTCCTCGCGAAAAATCGTTTGATCGCAGCTATGCATGATTCGGTGGTTAAATCCGTTACTAATTCTAAATGGGTGGCCCTTGTGGCAAAGCACACAAAGACTACCACATATCCCTTGATTTTCGTTATATTCCTGTGTTTCCTTTCCTTAAGAAAAAATGGTCCGCAATAATCCACTCCTGCGTTTTCGAATGGTCGCGCTTGTGTCACGCGGTCCCGAGGTAAATTTCCCATGATATACTCGGATATTTTAGGATTCGCTTTAAAGCACCTAATGCAGGTGTGAATTAATCGACGCGTGAGATTTTTGCCATCTATCGGCCAATATCTTTGCCTTACGGCGCTTAATGTGGCTTGTATACCCGCGTGCCAATGCTTTAAATGTTCGTGCCTAACTATTAATTCGGTAACATGGTTGTTACGTGGTAACAATATCGGGTGTTTGTGTGAGTAATTTATGGGTGCGTGTTTTAATCGTCCGCCTACTCGAATTAAACCCTTTTCATCAATGAAAGGCGCTAAGTTGAGTAATTTGCTTTTCCTATGTATCGCCTTGTCTTCATTTAAATCCTTTAACTCCTGTCTAAACTCTTGTGCTTGTATTAATTTTAATATGTGTACGTGTGCGTTCGAAATTTCTTGAATAGTTAATTCGCCCGATATCTTGTCCTTGCCTTTACAATTATTATAAAAACGAAATATGTAAGCGAGCACCCTATTGATTTTATTTATTGTAGAGAATCTATTAACGAAATCTGTTGTATCAACTCTTGCTACTAATACCTTGAAATTACGCCGTTCTGGTATTTCTATTGCAGGTAAACTAATAAATGGCCAGGTTTGTTCAGCCTGTGAAAGCCAGTGTGGCCCATTTGACCACAATGGGTTGTTAAGAAGCTGATTTGGTGTTTGTCCTCTGGATATAAAATCTGCTGGATTTTCGGTACTAGAAACATGAAGCCAAACTTGAACATCTGTGTGTTCTTGAATTTCGCTCACTCGATTAGCGACGAATGTCTTTAATAAGTGCGGTGCTGTCCTGATCCAATTTAACACGATAGTGGAGTCCGACCATAACACAATTCCTTTGATTTTAAGGTTGGTGATTGCACTAATGGTTTCCTTCACCAGCGTTGCTAATAGATTAGCAGCGCACAATTCTAAGCGAGGCAATGATATTGTTTTTACCGGGGCAACCCTCGATTTCGCACACAATAAGCTAACTTTACAGTTACCCTGGTTATTAACTGACCTTAGGTAAATGCAGGCCCCATAAGCTGCCTCACTGGCGTCGCAAAAACCATGCAATTGTATTTCCGATGGGTTGTCAATCACGGTTTTCCTCGGAGTCGAGAATTTATTCAAGTATGATAGCTCTTGCGTAAATTCTCTCTACATTGTAAATATTGATTGGGGAACAGACTCGTCCCAACCTAAGTCAACCTTCCACAATAGTTGCATTATAATTTTGGCTCGAACTATTACCGGTCCTAATAGCCCTAAAGGATCGAATAATTCCGCGATCTGTGATAGTATGGTACGTTTCGTATGTCGCGGATTATCTTCGTTCGGTTTTATACTATATCGGATTTCGTCCGTTCTAGGATTCTAACCGATGCCTAACGCCTTCCTAGTCTCGTCTATATCTAAGGAAAGAGTACGCTCTTGATTGATTAGTCCTAAATCTTCGATTAAACCTTCGTCATTTGACGTCCTGTAACCGTTTTTTCTCTCGCCCACGGGATTTCCCTTGGCGACGGTTACATAATCTCTTTAGATACGAGCGTTTCTAGATGAATTAACCGTATGCGATTGTAATCGATAAACGCAATCTAACTATTTAGGATGTCAGAAAATGGAATTGATTAGATAGAGGGATTCGGGCCTCCAGGTACTGGACAGCGGGGAGTTCTGATCGGTTGTGAAGAAGTTGGAAACAATTTATGATGTAAACGAAATATATATATATTCTGGTGAAAATTGAGTGAACAAAATTTATATTCGGCTGGTCACCAATTCTGGTAAGTGTAAAAGAACTTCGTGATTTGTACAGGCTGGATTACGTTTCGTACAGTCTTTCCGCGCTCGCGAATGCAAATGTCTTAGTCCTTTCTTCTGTCACACGTTCGCGTGAAAACGCGAATATTACGACCTTGGATGTGGGGAAACGGATGTTTATCGATATTCGCGCGCGATATTATTTCGGCAGATTAAGATAGACATATATAGATATATACAAGTTAAATGTTTTACGTAACGGATAAAAGATTAGCTTTAGATGTAAAATAGTTATTGATTGGCTTTAATGAACCCTACTACTAGTGTGCAACGACGCGTGGATACTTTTGAATATCAACCCGCAATTGCACACTAATTTCCCTCCCTGTGACTTCTACAATCCGATTCGCGATACAGTACTCGACAATGAATATAATGGATGGTTGTTTGAATCACTGCTCTCCAATCGCACGATTGAGGATCTGTCGCAGCACCCTCGCTCTCGGCCGAATAATCGGAGGAGGAGTCTGGGTGGAGACGCCACGAAGCCTCAATCAGGTTGTGACACCTAGGAGTTCACCTGAGGCACGAATGTGGGCTCGAGGTGTTCTCCGATGCCGGACGCCTGACTTCGACTGTGTACAATCCGATCGTGAATTTCGCGATACGCACGGTGCAGCAACACTCAGGTCGATCCTGCCGAGCAATTCGGGGAAGATCAAGTGGTGCCTGCACTATAATCTCACACGATCAATTGAGAACAACCAGAAGATGTCGGCAGGCACGAATCGTGGGCTGAGCGACACTTCGGTTACTCAACTAGAATCGGTGACGATTAATATACCGCGATGCTACCAAACAGAGCGATCACCGTGCCACACGGTCGTATCCACCTCTTCACAAAGGCATCCGAGTACATTCAAGAAGTGACGGCAGGGCACTTTCGTGAGCTGAGCGACACTTTAAATGCTCGAACGAGTCTGTGAGCGATGCCACGATCAAATGCCGGCAGAAATTGTGATAATGCTCACAATCGAGTCCACGTCTCACAAGGGCACACAGGGACAGCCAGAAGTTACGGCGGGACACTTTACGTGGGCCGAGCGATACTTCGACTGCCTGTATGAGCCTGGGAGCTGAGTCAGGATGAATGAGAATTATCCGATCTCAATCGTTCACGGATTCTGTGGTTTTGCCACGCGAGATTCTACCATTAGCAGTGACTCCAAACAACCTTACTCACCGTTTCGTTCCGCTCAGCGAAAATTGAGATTCTAATATTTACCACTCGTTATGATGTTAAAATTTGATTTTATCTTATTTGTGACTACTACGCTGTACACGCCGGAACAACACAAAGAAGAAAATCGCGTTCTAGCTGTGCCACGGCGCGGTTTGTGCTCGTGACTCCTCGG
Source organism: Stelis phaeoptera (assembly GCA_943735885.1). NCBI lineage: Eukaryota > Metazoa > Arthropoda > Insecta > Hymenoptera > Megachilidae > Stelis > Stelis phaeoptera. The sequence continues at coordinate 1,008,982 of OX030933.1, read as the reverse complement.
TTTGAGGCGCGTATATAACGAGGGTAAGTTAGGCGGTTTGACTAAGTTACCAGGTCGGTTTGACCTCTCAATTATATACCGGTTTTCGCTGAACGGAATTGGAAACGCGTGTTACCTGGTTCGCTTCCAGACGTAGAGTAATTCTGGTTGTACGAGCATCGATCTCCTTCGATCCATATCGAGTGGGGATCGATGCGCACGCATATTTAATTAGTGGGGCGCTTCTCCTAAATTCTTTCGCACGCGACACAGGACCGCGGATCCTTACGGTGGTAGGGGAGTCTGTCACACTCACACAATTACACTCGGCTGTTCGTGTGTCGTCTCTTGGTATGTAACCAGCACGGTTACAGTCCATTGTCTTAAGTGAAAACCGCCTAATTTTGCTAACGCTATTGTTTCATCGCGTATTCGTAATGCTCTTTCGCGTGTGGATGCTCCGGTGAGCAAATCATCCACATAAAAATCTGTTTTAAATATGGCTGCCGCCACGGGAAACTTGTCCTGTTCATCGTTCGCCAATTGTTGGAGACTGCGTATGGCTAAAAATGGAGCCGAAGTGGTTCCGTACGTCACGGTATTTAATTCAAAAGTTTTAACCGGTTTATCTCGTGAGTCGCGCCATAAAATTCTTTGGAATTTCCTATCGTCCGCGTGTACCTTTATCTGCCGGAACATCTTCTCTATATCTGCCGTTAAAACGTACGAGTGCGAACGAAATCGAAGTAATAATTTGTATAGAGTATCTTGTAATATAGGCCCATTTAACAAGGTATCATTTAGTGCTATACCTGTTGAACTCTTCGCTGAGGCGTCGAACACTACGCGTATTTTCGTAGTCTCGCTAGACTCTTTTATTACTGCGTGATGCGGCAGGTAGAAACCATCGGTGAATTCGTCTCCGTCTACCTGTGTCATATGCCCTAATTGTTCGTATTCTCTCAAAAATACACGATATCCTTCCAAGAGTCCTGGATTAGAATGTAGCTTTCGTTCTAGTGCGTAAAATCTCTTTAATGCTATTTCTCGCGAATTCCCCAAAAGTTGTTTACGTTCGTTAAATGGTAGTCTTACACAATATCGTCCGTCTACCTCTCGTATCGTACCCTGTTTAAATGATAATTCCGCGGCTCTTTCTTCCTCTGATAAATACGATTTATCTGTAAATTCCTCTACCTCCCAGAATTTGTTTAATGTTTTATCTAGTGTTGTTGAAACATGGAACGACCTTACTGATGTTGGTATCTTATACGGAGGTTGTAAATCGGTTTCGCCGGTAACTATCCATCCTAGCCTTGTTTTTTGCAAAATAATTCTGTTGTTATTTAATTTAATTTGTCCATTGCTTAATAGACCAAAAAATAGTGTGTTTCCCAATAACGCATCTATTTTTCCGGGTTTGTGGAATTCCGGATCTGCTAACGAAATGTTATGTGGTACTTGAATATTTGTTCTATTAACCTGTCGGGACGGTAGCAATCCGGTAATCGAGGGTACCGTAATTAACGACATGGGGGTGGAAAAGTTCCCGTTCCGCCTTGACTACCGTTCTTATAATATATTGTGCCCTGGTTGCCTGTTGGCCTAAACCTGAGAACGTTAAATTTACGCTGTGTTTGCGTAACTGCAATTTATCGGCTAACTCCGTGGTTATAAAATGCGTTTGGGATCCTCCGTCCAATAACACTCGACAATCGTGTTCCTTGTTGTATTTGTCCAATATTTTAATTTGTGCTGTCCCAAGCAATACCTCAGAATCGCACGTAACCGTTAATGCGGTCGCATTGGCTCCCGAGTTTGTTGCTTGCGTTTCTATTTGAGTAGTGTTGTTGTTCGGATTAACCCGTTGCTCGTTATTGAAGTGTAATAAAGTATTATGTTTCTGATTGCATTTCCTACACCCGCTGGCTTGACATGCACTGACTAAATGATTGGAGCGAAAACAATTGAGACATAATTTGTTTCGTTTTATCACATCTAATCTATCCCGAACTGAGGCTTGCAAAAAACGTTTACAATAATAAATTTCGTGATTGTCCCTACACATGATGCACCTATTATTATTGGTCGTTGCTACGTGGGTGTAGCCCTTTGTATTCATCCTATTCCGTAACGAACGATCTTCATGCTGAACCCGCCTACTCGTATTACATGGATCTGTTTCCAATTCAGCGCCGCGCGCTTGTTTGTTCACGAAACTAACTAATTGCTCGAATGTCGGCATCTCGTCATTTTCTAACGTGCGTTCCCATCCGCGTCGTGTATTCTTATCTAGCTTTTTTCCTATCAGGTAAACTAGTAGCGCATCCCATTGTGCTACGGGCTGACCTAGGGTGGCGAGAGCGTTCACATGCATTTGAGCTTGTTCCGCCAATGATCTAAGACTCGATGGTGCATCGCGGGTTACCGCCGGCAGTTCAAATAAAGTTTTCAAATGCGTTTGGACGATTTGTCGCGGTCTATTGCATCGCTTTTCTAGCAAATCCCAAGCTACCCGGTACTTGGTTTCTGAAGCGTTTAACGAGGAAATCACCGACGCGATTTCTCCGCGTAGCGTGTTCTTTAATAAATGAAACTTTTGTACCGCAGGTAAATCTGAATTATCGTGGACCAATGTTTTAAATGTGTCGTGGAAACTGTGCCATTCGATGGGGTTACCGTCGTATGGTTTGATTTCGATTTTCGGTAAAAGAGTGCTCTCTTGTCTTACCGTTACTGTATTTGGCGAGTCTGTGAATCTACCTGGAGTTATCTATATATATATATATATATATATATATATATATATATATATATATATATGGTTGAATGAACCATTAATAGCCAATTAAAGTAATATTAAACGGATTTAAGTCGTGTTTGGACTCATTTTAATTGGAAAATTCCCAACAATCCGTTGGTGCAATTTTCATTGAGATTAGATGAAAATTATTACAAGTGAAATTTTCTTTACTGGATGCTCATTTGTTTTACTCGCGGCATTCCTTTGAGGTGCCGTAGCTCGACCGTCGTTGCTCGACGTATACCTATACGATCTATCTCACTTCCTTTCGTTATTATATCTATTCTTTTACGGTAAAATTTAGCCGAGCATCGCTGTACTGTGTTTCTTTATGCCGATGAACGGCACTGCCCTGTTGCCATGAATTTCCTTAATGTGCATACATATGTTACCCGGTGCACGGGTCGCAGTTCGTTAGCGAACATTCACCTGAACACATCTCTAGCGATTGTTTCTTTTGCCATTTTTCTCAGCTTTGTAAGTGTTTCACACTATACAATGTATAGCATTATAGCATTAAACAACTATTTATAGTAATTAACTTTATACATATAAAGTCGATAATATATTCACAGATTTGGAATAACGTAGATACAACTAATTTTGTTGGATCGCAACGAGGCAGCCAGACGCCAAGCATAAATATTTTGAAAAATATATACTATAACTCAATACTTGGCTGGTTTTGCATGATATCCATTACTTTTTTAGAAAATTCACAAAATATGTAATAGTTTCCAAATGTTTTCAATATGCATTGTGTATTAGTGGAAAGAAGTTCTCCGCTCGCAGTGCCTAAACTACTTGGCGTTACCTTTTTTTTACATGTAATGTACTTTTTGTGGGATATAATAGTGGCATCGCCAGACATGGAAACTCACGAGAAGCATCTGCACACCCTGTTTAGTAAGTTACAAGAAAACGGACTGAAAATAAATGTAGCAAAGTGTACATTCGCAAAAAAGTCAGTAGAATATTTAGGATATAAGGTAGATAATAAGGGTATCGCACCGTTGGACAAACGGGTCCAAGCGATTGTACAGTATGCAAAACCAAACTCAATAATGGATTTACGTCGATTTTTAGGTATTGTAAGTTTCTACCGCAGGTTTCTACATCGAGCTGCAGATTGGCTGGCGCCTTTGTACGGACACCTCAAGGGAGCTAAAAAGAAAGACAAAAGGTTGGTACGCTGGGACGAGAAATCAGAGAAAGCCTTTGAAAAAGCTAAACAGCAAATTCCCACAGGGTCATTCCACGCCAAATCGATCACTTTTTGCAGTCACCATCGGCGATTTTGTTCTAAATGAAATATGTTGTAGTCCATGTGAAATTAGGGGGGGGGGGGGGTTTAAGTCATCATTTTGCCGGTTTGGAATTTGTTTAGGAATTACAGGCCTTCAAAGTTTGCAATTTTTGCCCATTTTGACGAAAACGGGCTCCACTTATTAATTTTTATCTCAGGAACTATTTATCCGATTGAGCTAAATGTTTTTTTTTGTTTTATAAAGAAAGGATTGGGCTATTATAAAATAATTTTTTTAAACCCGATAATTAACTTTATAATGTTGAAAAATGCAAACAAATTCTTTTTTTGCGTTTTTTTCGATGATGGTCCAGAGTGATTTAAATTTTGAAAAAAATATCATCATATTCTTTGAAGTTTCCCCTTCAAAACGAGCCCTTCAGAAGGATGGAGAATTGAAAATTGGCGTCACAATGAGCTGGAAAAGTCGTGGAGTACCCCCGTTTCTGGTAGGCGAATCGTGCGCTCCGCTATTATGGTCGGTTGTCTATACCGCTGATCTCAAAGCAATACCAGCAGACTTCGTATACGACTAAATAACCTTGTTTACACCTCGAGAACTATATTTTTAACCACTTTTGGTCAACGAAACCTTTTTAATCATGACTGCAAAAAGTGATCCATTTGGCGTGGAATGACCCCACAGCATCCCTGCTGCACCATCCTAAAGAGAACGCGATATTAACTTTGCGCACAGACGCCTCCGATGTGGCAATCGGGGCAGTCTTAGAACAACGCGTAAATGGTAAGTGGCAACCACTCGGTTTTTTCTCGAGGAAATTGGAAAAGGCCCAGACGAACTATAGCGTATACGATCGAGAACTTTTAGCCATTTACAAAAGCCTAAAATTTTTTAGATATTTCGTAGAAGGTAGGGAGCTGCTAATACAAACAGACCATAAGCCGTTAGTATACGCATTTCGACAAAAGTCAGACAAGGCTAGCCCGCGACAAATTAGACAACTAGATTTTATCAGTCAATTTACTACAAAAATAGTCCATGTGGACGGTGACGAAAACACAGTAGCTGACGCATTGTCCAGAGTTCAGACCGTACAAATGCCTGTTATAATCTCTACAGAGGAATTAATGCAGGCTCAAGCAGATGACGAAGAACTGGCGCGGTTAGTATCAGAAGGATTCAGCAGGTGCAACTTCCAAAAGATATTTTTGGATGGTTCAGATAAATACTTGTATGGAGACATTATTAGGAATAGAATCAGACCGTATGTACCAAAAAGCCTACGAAAAAAATATTCAGCAGCGTCCACAGCTTATCTCATCCTAGTGGACGTTCAACTAAAAAGTTAATAGCAAAAAGTTTCGTCTGGCCCTTTATGAACCGAGACATAGCAGAGTGGTCACGCACTTGTTTAACTTGCCAAAAAGCAAAAATTCAGCGTCACAGCAACCCTATACCAGAAAAGATAGAAATTCCAGCATGTCGATTTGAGCATATACATGTAGATATAGTAGGACCGTTACCAGTCTCAAAAGGTTTCAGATATTGCTTGACCATTATAGATTGTGACGAGGCAAATTTCGCCTCGCCACGAGATAGCACAGGTCCGTCCGCTCCCTCCACCCTGGCGAGTCCCCGCCTCGACCGCGCCGTCCTGCGCCCCGGGCATTGTTCCCCCACAGCCCCCCGGCATGGACAGAGTGTGTGGAGTAGAAAAGAGGTCCGAAATCCGAAACGGCGACAGTTGCCCGCCGCCGGCCGCGGTCGCCCTCCACCCGGGCGAGGGAAGGGCCGGACGGGCCCGCACCATCGCAAAACGACCCAGCTGACCGGTCGCCACCTCCGCCCCGGCAGCCTCCCCGGGAGCGACCGGCAGCCGGACTTCGAAATTGCCGGGCCTGGGGAAACGACCACGCTGCCTCCCTCACCAACCCACAGAGGACTTCCCAGGTCCCGGCTGAAGCAAGACGACCCCTGGTGGCCCGCCTCGGCACCCAAACTCCCTGGGGAGGGGGAACCGCGAGCCGGCGAGATCGCGACCGCGAATAGAACGTTAATTAGCGTGCGCGCAGAGAGGGAGAGAGTCCGCCGAGCAGTTTTCGTTGTTTTTTTTTTTGTCGCAACCAATTGTTCTTTTTGCGGTCAATCGTTTTTTACGGGCTCCGGTGCATTACGTTGTGTGTGTGGAGCCGACCACCCGCCACGAAGGCCAACGACGTCCGGGGATCCGCCGATGCCGAGGTAGGACTCACGCCTCCCTACGTTACATTTTGGTGTTTGGTGCGTGTGTGCGAGGGTAGATTGACGAGAGTGAGCGGGAACCCGCCGGGCCCGCTACCGTCCCCGTCCCCTTCGCGACTTTGGCGACAGGACGAGATCCGAGAGGCGAGGACCCTCGAGGTCGATCCCTTGACCCCCGAATCGCCGCCCTTCGCTGTGCCAATTTCGAGTTGCGACGACTGGAAAGCCGAATCGTAACGGTTCGCACCGCGCCAACCGCCGAGTTCGTCCTCCGCGTTCGAACGAAGGTCGTCCTCGTTCCGCGAGCCCGCGCATCGCCGCCGCTGTCGGTTTCGTCGAGGTCATCGAGACTCCGAATTTGAATCGCGGACGGATACCCCCCCCCCCGCATTCCCGACTAATCCTCTTTTTTTACTGTATTTGAAACTCTAGGGCCACCGACATTTTTGTATCCGATTCCTAGTTTTAGTTTCAGCGGTCGAGAATTTTCATTTTGTATTGGGAATTTCCGCGTCGCGGTTCCTTTTTTGCCGCACTTGGCGGCCGCGTGCCCTTTTCCTCTTCGTGAAAGTGTACCGCGGAATTCCCGTCTTTCTGTTGGTTGACACGGCCACTTCGGCCTTTATTAAAGTTCACGTTAAACGACACTCGTGGGTCAAGTTTTCTTTAACCTCCCCTGAGCCCCGCTCCCATACTGAGCAGCCGGAAGGGCGAGGTTTCCGGACGAGTGCTACGGCACTGGCGCCCAGAAATTCAAATCGTCCGTGGAATTGTGCACGAGGCGCGCCGAGAGCGATTTTCCCTGATCGCCTCCGCGCAGGGCCACCCTTAGGCTGCCCCATAACCCGTACGTCACAAGATAGATTCTCCAAATGGCCAGAAGCGATGCCATTAACAGACATCTCAGCTGAAAAAGTAACAGAAGCGTTGTACAACAATTGGATAGCTAGATTCGGTGCTCCAGCAACTATTACCACAGATCAAGGTACACAATTTGAATCTCAAGTATTTCAATCCCTTGTAAAATTAATAGGATGCAATAGAATAAGAACTACAGCTTACCACCCTCAGTCAAATGGGATGATTGAAAGATGGCACAGATCTTTAAAAACAGCGATAATGTGCCATGAAAACAATAACTGGGTAGGGATACTCCCAACAGTTTTGCTGGGACTCCGAACTAGCTATAAAGAAGATATAAAAGCATCAGCTGCAGAGATGGTTTATGGTATCCCGTTGAGACTGCCTGGAGAATTCTTCATTAGTGAGGAAACAGCAATGGAACCACATATTTTTCTGGACAGATTTAGAGAACAAATCAGGCTATTAAAACCTCGCCCGGTCACACATCACAACAAAAAACGCATATTCATACAGAAAAACTTATATACATGTACACATGTGTTTGTTCGAATCGACAGGCTCAGAAAACCGCTTGAGGCTCCGTACGAAGGTCCATTCGAAATTATCGAACGTATAACAGACCACGTTTTCAAAATAAATGTTAATGGAAAGCCGGTTAACGTATCAGTTGACAGGTTAAAGCCAGCCTTTCAAGAAACATGCAGCAGCGGTGTTTTAGATCCAGCACCGAAAACCTACGCTGCTCGAAAAGTTAATTTTGCGTGAGTTAAAAAAACGGTAACTCACTTGGGGGGAGTGATGTAGTAACCAGTCACTTCCAACCACCGCCGACGCGCCATCTATTTTTCGTTAGGTTAAGTAGTGTTTAGTCTTTAGAATAAGATAGTTGGTAAGCCTGTATATAGAGACACGCGCCTCCACCGATTTTCTATTGAGGGGACGCGTACATTCAAATAGATCGACTCATAGGGTGCAGACGGCAGAGTAAGAATAAAGTGTTCTTTTTGTGAGAGTCGAAAACGCTGACTACAGAGTTTCTTTTAACCCGTGAGTTTCCGCAGTGTCCTTTCTTACCGTGTATAGTCCTGTGTTGTGATATGGGACGGGTTTTCTCGCGCATGCGCGACTTTTACAGAGACGTATCTATGGGTGCATTCCGAATTAAACATGGAACGCGTAGACTGCAATACTGATGCGCAACGCTTTGGAATCGTTCCGTTTCTTTAATGCACGCATAAAACGCATGAGCGCTTGAAAATTTTGGAACGATTTCCGAAGCGACCTATGCGTTACGCTGCAGTGGACAGCAGCCCACTGTAGTATTGTGTTGTGTGTTACACAATATTTGTATGTATATTGCAAAACTATCGGTGTCCAACATTATGAACAACATTAGATACAAATTCGTAACAATAACAATGACTTGGTAAGTACTAAGAGAAGAACAATAACGAATGCGTTGCAAATAAGAATAAATGAATCATTAATATTAAATATCTTTGCTGTAATTGTACAAAAAAATTTCATGTTCATTTAAAATGAACTTCTAATCCTATGTTGTATCAATGAATTTACGCGAAAGATTTTGTATATTATTCTTTTAATAAATGAACACTTAAGTTAATAAATAAACGTTCGTTTATAATTAATATTTGTTTTTATTTTTATTAAAATATAATTTCTATTTTTTTTCATTTTCCATTATTGATATTCAACATCATTAATACTTATAATCAATGAATATAATTAAAACTATAAACTGAAAAAGAAAAATAACGATGTGCAATCGGTGAAAACAGTGAAAATATGTTCCGAAATACGCAACAAATGCTTAGAACGCATACACGCATCGAACGCATCCACTGCCTCTGGTTAAAAGAGAAGCAGCCTGTTAGGAATTAATCTAATCGAGTAGAAATTGGGGACGTTCTCTCGATCGAGGTTCTGGGGTAAGTGCCAAGAGGTTCATCATGGTCCTCTTACCAGAAGGTACGTCACCTTCCCCACTCCGTGGCCAGATCCTTCGAGAAAACCCTTATCGCCCTGCACGCGCTACGTAGCACCATGACGTCGGGTCATCGGCCACGAGGCACGGTTCGTTCGGCGATCCTCAAAAGAAGGGTATCGAACTTTAATAATAACATCCGCGACTCTTAGAATTCGTCGCGGTCCTAGCTATCGGATACCACCGATCCTTCGCCCGACGACAAACATAGGTCCTCGAAAGTACGTCGAAGCCCCATGGTGCAACGACCCTGACACGTGTATCACCCTTGTACACGGGTCGACGCTAACAAGCCCATGCGCTGCCGCTGGGGGGGGGGGGGCTAAGAATTCAGTACGGTTAGTACACTCTAGGGAATTCATAGCTCCCTCGAAGCGCTTTTGAAGCGCGCAATAGCTAATTCGGAACGACTTTCTATGTACTCTACGCGCTTCATGCGAAATTCGGAATGCACCCTTGGAGCGTGTTCGCAAACTGGCTGACAGTACTGTCAGTACTGGATTTCCGTTCAAAAATGCTTTTCAGTATGGCTGACGAGACTGTAACGTATTACCATTTTGTCGGACATCGGTCCTAGGGAATTGCGGACTTCCGGCAGTTCCGGCTGTCGAGACTGTCAGAAGAGAGGTAGTGCAGCGTCAGAATGCGTCAGTATTGCATATGGCGACGCCCAGCAGTGTTGTGTTGTAGGAACTCCATCTGTGTGGTTTTTGTTTGTAATATATAACTGCAATAATAGTTTGTGCTAAAAAAAAATTATAAATCATAAAATGGCGGAGATGTATGCAGTACACGTAAGTGATGATGAAACCGCTACTCCATATATGATAAATTTGACACGGGAGGAGTACGAAAAAGCGGTGACCGGTGAGTTAACCTCTTTTTCGTCCTGCTACTACAGGCTTCGGAATTAACTGCTCTTTTCGGCCGATTTTCAGATGTCACGCCTCCTTTCCCCCGCCGCGCGTCTTGGACCCCGCGGCGGCCCAAGTGCTTGGATCACCTCAGGCGCGTGTCATATGAATCGCGCATGGCGCATCAGGGCGATACTCGCATTAATAGATTTTCACATCATCCACGGGACACTATTTTCGATGCGTTGTTTTTTGTCAGTGTTATCCACCGTAGGCCTATTCCACTGTATCGGATAATTTTTTGTCGCATCATTTTGTGATAAATCACGTTAAAAAATAGATTTGGAAACTGCTTTCAAATTTTGCTCTCAAAGTTTTAATGAAATATGAAAAAGCTAGGTTTTCCCGTACACTAAGATGTGCTCAGGTGGTTAAGATAGAAAACAATATGAAATTTATTATTACGGGTGTCTCCCTAATGCGCCACGCGCGATTCATATGACACGCGCCTGAGGTAATCCAAGCACTTGGACCGCCGCGGGGTCCAAAGCCGGGTACAGACGAGCGCGCTGAGGCTGCAACGCGGCAGCAGCGCGGCAAGAAACGAACGGATTTGGGCGAATGTTCGTCCGTTTGGACGGCAGCGCGAACATGCAACGCGGCAAGGTTGTACAAATGCTGCGTCCAGACGAGCGCGCTGCGGCTGCAACGCGGCAGCAGCGCGGCAGCAGCGCGGCGAGAAACGAACGTGTTCGGCGAATGTTCGTTCGTTTGGACGGCACCGCGAGCATGCAACGCGGCATTGCTGCAATGCCGGGCAGCGAACCAAATTTTGTCGGTCTTTTGCGCGAACACAAAGGAGGGCGCGCACAAGAAGTCCTTGCCGTGGTCTTCCCGCAGTGTTGGTATCAAAACATGACATAATTTGGGCAATAATGAACGAAATTGGGGAAGGACTACTCGTTTAGAATATATTTTTATTGGATTGAAAAATGACTTTTACAATATTGAAAATTATAAACAAATTCTTTTCTTGAAAGAATCGCTTAAAGGTCGCGTCTTTAAAAATCTGAAAAAATGATTTACGGATTTCTTGAAGTTTTCTCTATGTTTTCACGATGGTGTTTTTCCTATTAACGGCACAATAAAATGTTATGGACAGCCGCTACGCACCGTACAGGTAATCGTACAGGTAAACGGGCCGTAGTTCGGTTTGCTATTGTTATTATGGGCGGCTCATCGGACTGATATTACCCTATACCTGTTAATACAATGAATTCAAAAAAATTGAGATGCTTTTACTAATGCCTAAGTAATGTCATTTATACTTGCAAAAAAATGTTAATAACCCACTTTTAGCCAATGAAGCTGGTCCTTCCCTAACAAAATAGAAAAAAGTGTAGGTCAATAGAATAAATACTTCTCGAGGTAAAAATTCAAACGTACAACCCATTTTCACAAAAATGGGTAAAAACCGCACATTTTAAAGGCTTATATTTCTCAAACGGTTCCGAAATGAGCAGAATGATGACTTGAATCCCCTATAATTTCGCGTGAAATACGATATATTTAATGTAGAACAAAATCCGAGACATCGCCAGAAAAAAATGATCGATTTAGCGTGGAAGTACCCATATCTGAAAACTAACTTCGTTAAAAATAGTCCGATTTATGCGATATGAGATACGATTTTAAGCGGTAGAACACTAGGAATACATTAGTACCACATTCATATCGATACGATGAAAAATAAGCAGTTTGATGTTTTGAAACATTGGTGAGTTTTCATCTGCTAGACTTTTTTTTTTTTTGCAAGCCAAGGCAGAAATGCTTGATGCACACCCCCGGCGTGCGAGTTATGGCGTTGCCAGGGGTAGTGTGGGACTCGGGGGTGCAATCTACCCACTAAAACCGCCTATCTGGTAGGGTACCAGGCCCCGGAACTCTCGTGCAGAGATTACTACTAGTGGCCTGGTATATCCCAGCACGCTGAAGACCTGCAACCTCGCGGTCGTCTACCCGCTCACTTGCAGGCCGGCCGCCCCCTCCGCCAAATGAAAGGAGATCCGGCAACACGGTGCACCAAAGGGAAGGGCCGGCGACAACAGAGCGCAGATCCACTACTCCCCGGTGCGTTCGTCCGCCCCGACGGTACGGGGACAGGGATATCATCCCACGATGCCGACCTGTCGGTTGTTGTTCACTGTCTCTGGAACCACGAAACAGGGTCTCCATTTCATCCCTCGTTGCCACTAGGTGGTCGGTCCGTCGTGCGTTAGTACGTGCGTTCGTTCGTGCGTCAGTCACCTGAAATAAAACGACAGCCGCTCGTGTCGTCACAGTTAGGGCCACTTGCTCCCCTTCCAGAACCACCCGTTCGGTTACACCCATCAACAGCCATCCTGTTTTCGATGTGCCTTGCCATGAGCTACCCGGAGCCGTAGCCTCGCTAGCATTTCCCACTCGGGGCCTTACCCGCTACTCCTGCCTAGTAGCAGTTGCTGTTTAATTGCCGTTCGGGTCGTTCGCAGCTACAGCTACGCGAACCACCCCCTATATTCTCTGACACACGCCTGTCTTTTACCTTTGTTTCATCTTTACTCTTGCTCGAGAGCATTACCACCGAGAGCTGTTTGCAGCTCAGGTTGCGCAGACCAGCCCACGCAACCACCCTCTAACCAAACACCCCGCAGCTGAAGCTACGCGAGGAGTTCGTGTGCCCCTTACTTCTGTTCCCCGTTCGAGTCACCCGCAGCTACAGCTACGCGAGCGACTCGCGCGCACTAGGCGCGATCCTTCTGTATTACCTGGGCTTTCGCCTTATTGTACAACCGTTTTAAGACCTCGCTCTTGCCGAAGAGCGTCCTTACCAATAGCCGTTGTCAACGGCCACCCATCGTTGAGCTCTCCGCAGCTGAAGCTACGCGAAGAACTCCCATACCTCTTACCTTTACTTCCCGCCTTTGTTCCATCCGAGTTATCCGCAGCTAAAGCTACGCGGATAACTCCCAGTCTCTTGTTCTGCACAGTCCTGCTGCATCATCCTGTGCCCTTCGCGCTCGCGCGTACCTGCCTTTACGGCATCACCCTTGTTTAAGATTGCTTCCACCTAGAGCCGTTCGCAGCTCAGGTTGCACAGCTACCTGCGCAACCACCCCCGGTCGAACACCCCGCAGCTGAAGCTACGCGAGGAATTCGTTTACCTTTGCTTTCTTGCCATTCGAGCCACCCGCAGCCGTGGCTACGCGGGCAGCTCGCACGCCCACACTTGGACTGGGCCCTTTGCACCCACGCTTACCTGCGATCACTTTTCCGCATTAATCCAGTAGCACTCCCACCCCGAGTTTACGCCCAGGTTGCGTGGGTCACTCCCACGTGGCTTCTCTGCGATCCGAGCCCTCTGCAGCCGAAGCTACGCTGAAGACTCTCGCTGTTCCTCCCTTTATTCGGGTATACTCGCGCCTCCTTTGTCCACGCCTCAGCTTATCACTCACGCGACTTGCCCCCTCGCGCGCCGTTTACCGACGCCTTTGACGTACGCGTCTACCAGCGACCGGGTTCCCCCTGTCCCGCACCTCTTGCCTCTCCTTCTCTTTAGCCTCCTTTTCCTTCATCACCTCGATAATGAAGTTGGTGACCTCCCGGTCGTCACCCTCCCTAACGAGCGCCCTCGCCAGATTTTCCGGGGCCAGTGCTTGTACCCTGCCTCTGTTGACCTTTGCTCTCTGTTCTGCCCACTGAGGACAGTGGAACACCGTATGCTCCGCGTCATCCGGCCGATGCCTACAGAACCAGCACCTTGTACCTTCCCGATCTTATACAGGTACGCCGCAAAAACTCCATGTCCGGTTAGGACCTGCGTCACATGGAACCTTAGCTTCCGGAACTCTTCAGCTTTCAGCCAGCACTCAAGATTAGGTATAATCCTATGCGTCCACCTGCCATGCTCGGCATGGTCCCAGTGCCACTGCCACTTGGCCACTGTCTGCCGTTTTATCCTTGCAATCTGTTCGTCAGATTCCGCCTGATATTGCCTATATCTTTCCGTAATGAGCAGTTCCCATGGCGGGCGCCCTGTTAGCACGCACAAGGCCGCGTGTGACGTGGTCCTGTACGCTCCAGCTACCCTTGTCAGCCCTAGACGTTGCACACGATGCAGCTGCTGCCTTACATAGGCCAGCTTTTCCGCCCCCCGCCACACCGGAGAAGCATACAATACAATGCTTTCCAGGACTGTATAGTACAGTACCCTGGGGCCTGGCCCGCATCCCCGAACATTGGGCATCAACCTGGTCAGCTGCCCTGCCACTGCCGTTGCCTTCTGGCAGACCTTGTCCAGATGTACCTTGAACGACCTGTTATTCTGATACATGACTCCAAGATACCTAACGGCCTCCTGTGTCTGTATCATGAACTCCCCATACGTAATGGAGATCCCCTGTGGCACCTTCCTGCCCGTGAGCAGAACCGCCTCAGTCTTATGAACTGCTAGCACGAGCCCTTCCTTCTCGTACCACTCGCCCAACGTCCTCATGGCGTCCTGCACCTTAGTACGCACTACTTCAGTGGATCTACCTAGCGCAACAAGCGCCTCGTCATCGGCAAAGCCCACACTCACAGTGTCCCTCGGAAGCTCCATCTTGAGCAGATCGTCGAATGCAATGTTCCACAAAAGCGGACCAAGTACCGACCCCTGTGGCACCCCGCCATAGACCTGCCGGGACGCCCATGTCCCTTCCTCAAGCATAGTGCCAACTTGTCTGTTCCTCAGGTAGCTCCGAAGTATATCCACCAGCTCGCGTGGGAATTTCCTCCCCCTAGCAGCCCTTATGATGCTGCTCCATCGCACCGTGTTGAACGCATTCTTAACGTCCAGCGTTACCAGCAAACAATGTTTGCCAGTCGCGCTAGCATTCCGCCAACACTCATTGACAATTTGCATGGCCTGCACGGTTGACCTGCCTATTCGGAACCCAAATTGCCTATCCGCCAAATCTCCGGACCTCTCCAAGGCCGTATTGATCCGGTCCTTGAGTATGTACTCGAACGTCTTTGCCATATTTGACACCATACACAGCGGCCTAAGATCCGCTACCGTTGCGTACTGCCTGCCCGCTTTGGGTATCAGCGTAAGCCTTCCGCTTTTCCAAGCATCCGGATAATAACCCAGCTTTAAGCAGTCATCCAAGATCCCGGCCACAAACTGTGGTGCTACCTTGCCAAATGCCCTGACCGCCATGGCAGGGACCCCATCCGGCCCCGGGGCCTTGCCCAGCTTGACCTGTTTAGCCGCTATCTGCACCTCTCCGAATGTGATAGCTTCCCTTTCGTTCAATCTCAAACTGCTGCTGTCAGACTCCGTATCGTTCCGAGAGCTGCGAAAGCTACTTGTCCCTTCCCGTCGCCGGGCTACCCCGCTGGTCCATTTCTCATCATAGTTCGTGATGAACAGCGTCGAGACCGCTTCGTCGAACTCCACCTGGTTCATTTCGACCCTTGTTTGATTCCCTCGAATCCTCTTCATCACCGTCTTGTACGGCCTCCCCCACGGGTCTCCCTTGACCTTATCCACTAGCTCCTTCCATGCCCCATCCTTGGCTTGATATATCGCTTTAGCCAGCCGCTTTCTGGCCCCTCTCTCCTCTGCACGAAGCCTAGCCAACTCCCTCTCGTTACTTCTGGCGCTCTTGCTTGCCCTGGCCACCACCCTGTGGGCTCGAGAAGCTGCCTTTCTCAGCGCCACGATTTCATCGTTCCACCAGTACACCGGCCTCCTATTACCCAGCGCCGGTGGCAACACCTTCCTGGCTGATTCAACTATCCGCTCAATCAGCTTCACCCTTTCATCGACCCCCGTCCAGGTTCCTCTGTGTTCATCCTCGTTAAAGGATGCCAGTCTCTCCAGGATACGAGACTCAATGATTTCCTCGTCCACCGGTCCCTTCGTTCTCACGTTGCCTCCCCTCCACGAGGGCTGTGCCTTATCGCTGATCCGATGCACCAAATAGTGATGATCAGACCCCGAGTATGTGTTAGCCACAAAGGACTTAGCTACCTCCCGGCTCCAGTTTGCGCTATGCATAGCCACATCCACACGGGACCCCGTGCCCCTTCTCTCGAAGGTCCACCCCCCTTCTGTGCTAACTATCCGAAGACCAGCGTCATCGCACATCTCCCGAACGACCTTTCCTCGTTCATTTTCCAGTACGGATCCCCATCTATCCGACCATGCATTGAAGTCTCCCGCCACCACTTTTGGTTTAGGTAACTGTTCCACTGCATCATGTATCGCCCCCACCTGCCTTTGAAACCTATCATAAGGCGCATTGGGCGTTAAATAACAGCTAATGGCTGTGAACTCTTTGGTTTCCACCGCCACAAAGCCGTCACCACTACTGACCTTTTTGGCAAATCTCATCTTTGCCAGCCCTTCGTTAGGGCACCATATAGCCGCCCTGCCATTTGCATCAGCTATCCAGTTGCCCAGGACTCGATAAGGCTCGCTTATGAGCACCATATCGGCCCGGAATTCCGTCGCAGCCTGAAACATTAACTGCTGCGCCGCCCTGCAACCGTTCAGGTTGATTTGTAGCAATACTACATCCCCCATGGTAGCTGTACCGTTTCCAACCTTTGCACCCCGTTAGTGCGTCCCTCCGGGTGTAGGGCCGGCTTATGCTTCGCTCTTGCACCCGCCTGCAGTCGCGTGCCGCAGCCTTGCTTGTTTCTTAATTGGCCAACCGCCTATCTATCGTTCGCCTTCCTGGTCGGGAATCACGAACCCCCTCTGGTCTGGAGCAGCTGCGTATAGCAATACAAATCCTGGCCTGCGTACGCCTTGCACTCTCGCTCCTAGTTCAGTTATTTAATGCCGGAGAGAGAATCCTCGATTCTCAATTCTTAATTAGTTATTAACTAATTAATAATCAATAACACTGTACAACAGCCAAATGATTTCGTAAACGCCACTATGAAATTCTTATAGATTTTTGCGAGCTGAATACGAATCTGAAATCCGTTTCTCTCTAGGACGTACAGTTTTTGAGAAAATTAATGTTAAAAAAAATTGCAAATTTTCAACTTTGAAGATGTTTTGCGCTTTTCCCATAGCAGCTATTCAGTTGCTTTTGACACGAGAAAAATCTGTAAACTTTCCCGAATAAAACGATATAAATTGTTATTACATTGTAAACATTTAAATATGTTTAAATAATGATCAAAGTGAGAAAGTCACCAAAAACGCACCAATTTTTGCTGATATTTTTCAATTTATTTCAAAAACTAAGGGTTTCGACGAAAATCTAACCATCCTACGTGAAAGAGCAGACATTTCTGCTATAAAAAGCATCAAGCGAACTTACAAAATCACTTTCGTTTTCATTTTACAAGCGAAATAGTTCAACAAAATACGCGTCGCCGCCAGCGGTACTCAATGGCAGACAATACGCCAAGCAGTTAGCAAGGCGACCACCGCGCCACGCTAGCATTGACTACCGCTAGCGGCGACGCATATTTTGCCGAACTATTTCGCTTGTAAAATGAAAACGAAAGTGATTTTGTAAGTTCGCTTGATACTTTCTATAGCAAAAATGTTTGCTCTATCACGTAGGATGGTTAGATTTTCGTCTATACCCTCAGTTTTTGAAATAAATTGAAAAATATCAGCAAAAATTGGTGCATTTTTGGTGTCTTTCTCACTTTGATCATTATTTAAACATATTTAAATGTTTACAATGTAATAACAATTTATATCGTTTTATTCGGGAAAGTTTACAGATTTTTCTCGTGTCAAAAGCAACTGAATAGCTGCTATGGGAAAAGCGCAAAACATCTTCAAAGTTGAAAATTCGCAATTTTTTTAAATATTAATTTTCTCAAAAACTGTACGTCCTAGAGAGAAACGGATTTCAGATTCGTATTCAGCTCGCAAAAGTCTGTAAGAATTTCATAGTGGCGGTTACGAAATAAAAAAAAAGTCAAAATTTGTTGTACAGTGTAATTAATCAACAATAGGCTTATAGTCTTGCTCTCTTGCTTCAAGTCCCAATATAAGTATAAGCATTATAGTTTGTATTAATGTCAATGTCAATAATTAATAATTAAATAACATGCACAACACAGTAAATCACGATGTGCACTGTTGTTATCCCTGGCCTCGACTTCACTGTACTTCACCATACCATGCCACACTTTGCACTTCGTATTTTCGTTCAATATCCAACAACTTACACGTACGCTTTGCGCCTTGTCTCTCCATCTGCTAGACCCTAGGCACCCAAATGAGCCCAGGTAAGCGCTCAGCGGGGAACAAAAGATACTAGCGGCCAAGCGTTAAATAACGTACTGCTGCACATAAAATTTTTTATATTTTTCATGAGACCCTCATGGAAATAATAGTAATGGATTTCTTATATTTTTGCAATGAAAATGATACCAAACACCACATAATTCGGATATTTTTCGACCCAGCGCGGCTTGAAACAAATGCCAGGTTCGTTTCTATTTTTCCCCAATTGTACACGGCCGGTCCCGAGCAGAGGGCAATTAGAAAACGAAAACTTCATGAAGATGTTTGCACTTTTGGCCACGAAAACCAGGATTCCAGTCCGCGGTGCGTTCGAGCCCAGGTACCGGAAGCAATAAAATGCTTTCTTCGCGCACGTGGGGCAGGTTGCCTGTTCCCCTTTATTTCTGCGAGCGGGACCTTTCCTGGGTTTTTCCAAGATAGTTCCGGAAAAACGCATCGGGAATGCGAATGGCATTCGGAAAACAGCCTTCGCGTAGGAACGGTCGTGTAGGAGCGATACAGTCATTTCAAAAAAGGGCAAAGTGTTGTGCCTGAGTGTAGTGATCATGGAGTGGCATGAGGCCGAAATGGCAACTCTTATACAAGCATATAGGAAGTTTGAAGTTCTGTGGAATCCACATCATCAAAACTATTTAAAAAAAAACGAAAAAAGTGATGCGTGGGTGCAAATTAGCGAACAAATGGGCAGATCGCCGGACGACTGTAGGCGAAAAATTACCAGCTTGCTCTCATCGTATCGTCGTGAGAAATCACGCACAAAGATGACCATCGGTACAGGAAAAGGTAAGCCATTTTGCTCTTTCCTATGCTGATGAGGTAGTCCTTCTAATTAAAACTATTTTTTTTTTTAACTATTCATTTATTAATATTCTTTTTTTTATTTCGATACGTTGAATATTGCCGTCGATAATTGTGTAAACAAATAGTTGCTGTAACAACTATTTCTGCTTTTTCTGGTTCCAACAATAATGGTTTTCTTAAAACTCTGAATACCGAACTTAAAATACCAAAAGCATTTTCCACGACCCTGCGAGCTCTGCTCAGTCGGTAGTTAAAAATTCGTTTGCACGAGCCTTTGGGATGCTCTCCTCCGTACGGCTTCATCACATTTTCTTGAAGTGCAAAAGCACTGTCCGCCGCAATAAAATAAGGCACTTTGACCTGTCGCCCGGGAAGTTCGGTTGGCGCTGGGAACCCCAGAGAATTGTCCTTTATCATTTGATATAATTTGCTGTTATTGAACACGCCACTATCGGAAATTCTCCCTTGGCATCCAACATCAGCAAATAGAAAATTATAATCTCCATCAACTAATGCGAGCAATATGATGCTAAATTGAGATTTGTAATTGAAAAACTCAGAACCGGAGTTAATTGGTGATTGCAGTACAACGTTCTTCCCATCAATTGCAGCTGTGCAGTGCATAAACTGCCATGTCTGTTCGAAGACCTCGCATTTCGCCATCCACTCCAAAGGAGTTCTAGGAAGCTGAAACACACAGTCATTGGATTACATTAATATAATTAACAAATTTTTTGTTATTTCTAACTACTAATTGTTGCTAATTGTTATTTCTTCTTCTCTGTCCAGGAGTCCTTATCTACTAGGTTTTCCAGCGAACTGGCCGGAGACGAAAGTGCAGAGATGGGTTCGGACAATCCGGAGATGATTCCGACCACATCAGGTGGAGCAGCGGGACAGACGGCATTTGCCAGTCCGCGACCACCAAAACGAAGAAAAGGGGACAAGGGGATGGAGCTACTAGAAAATGCTGTCAATATTTTGCAAAGCACAGCGGGGAGATTAAGCGCGGCGCCGTCAGTACCGGATACTGAAGTGAAGGCCTTTTGCGCGTTCTTATCGTCCAAAATGATGGGCTATTCTCGCGCAACACGGCAACGAATCCAACACGAGGTGTATGGACTCCTTGTCAAAGCAGATCTTCAGGAGTTTGAACCTCCAGAAGTCCAACCTCGGACTGCACTTGCAGTTTCACCTCCCACAGCACCACAAGCCACCCCTTCCATCCGGACCGATTCTCCCGTAACTCCCATCCACCCTTCTCCGCCGGCCTACGAAACCCACAACCTTTCCACTCCTTCCACAAATTCGTCCTCCCATATGTACTATCCCGATGATATTGCGGATTGTACTTATTTATAAATTTTTATTTTTTATTTAATTTTGTAAATGTTATTATATCGACATGTTTAGAAATAAATATACAGGGTGCGGCAAAATGGTTGCCCCGATTTGGGATGTGAATAAAAACCAATCCAAACAAGATAAATAAAGAAACATTTTATTTTCGAAATGTAATTATCTTGCTATTTTTAAAACATACTATTTAAAAATTGTAGAAAATGAATGTGCGACTTGCAGCACAAACAGTAAGTAGCAGCGTTGCTGACGCTATTGATTATTTGAGAGCTACCGGTGATTCGCGGTTCGCGGGTAGTGAAGCTACTTCTGAATTTATTCGAATATTTGATCGGTTGTTCGATATAATGAACAGCCGATCCTCATTTGGCAGAGGATTTAAAAGTCCGATATTTCGACACAATGTAGAACTTATAAGAGATTTTTTCTCAACCGCAACTGAATATATAACAACATTAAAGATTCGCGGAACAAACATTTTGTTCCATCGAAGGAAAACTTTTGCAGTTGGCTTCCTATTGAACATGACCAGCTTACTTGAGTTAAGCATGACACTTCTGACAAAAGATGAAAATTTAAAATACTTGCTAACATACAAGTGCTCTCAAGATCACTTAGAGCTTTTTTTTTCGTGTATTAGATCACGCGGAGGGTGGAACGACAATCCCAATTGTCTCCAATTCATGTGGGCAATGCGAAAATTATTATTTAGAAATAGCGTTTCGGGAAGCAGAAATGGGAATCGTCTGTTGGACAATACAGAATCCTTACCAATTTTGGAATTTCGCACAATAAAGCGAAGCATTGTTCAACCACCCAGTATCCGTTTAGACGAAACAAATAATATAAATAATTTAATTCAATCTACGGACATCCAGTTTAGTAATTTTCAAGAAAGCATTTTATTTTATATAACAGGATTTGTTGTGAAAAAACTTGTGTCAACCATGTCATGTACATATTGTAAAAACTTTTTACTCCAACCGTTAACAAATACGGATCACACATATACTATGAATAGAAATATATGCAGCTTTACAACGTTTGTAAATCGAGGAAAATTACACTTTCCGTCTGAAGCTGCATATAGTATCATTAAATATGCAGAAAAAGTTTTCAGAGCTGAAATTCAGTTGCAAGGACTGAATAAAAATAACTTTAAACACCGCTTGTGTTCGGCTGTTTGCAACAAATTTAGCGATGTAATTATCAGTTTATTTACACCCCCGCACCCGGTAATTGAAACTCAAGATTTTAATGAGCTACACGAACTACAGATTTTAAAATTAATAACAAATACCTATTTAAATATTAGAATTATTACATATGCTAAAAAGATCACAGAAAGGAACTTGGGTGCTCGTATTCATCTGAGACAAAAACTACATAAAAATATCTTATTTTCGCATGTATGATTTGCTGATTCTTTTGTATATATTTCTGTCATATGTGTCTTTTGTATATATTTCTTTTGTATCTATTTCTTTTTTATGTGTATATTTCTTTCGTACACATGTCTTTTGTATTTACTTCCTTTATGCATATATTGGCTTATTGGCTTTGGTTTTTGATTTAAATACATCATACTCGCATGAGTATCTACAACTTAACTGTTCCATAAATATATTTTCCTTGCGTGCGATTGATGTTTTTATTATGTATGCTTCATATTTTCCAGAGTTTTTAACTAATTGATGTATGGATAGTAAATGTGCTTATAATAAAACATTTGTTTTTATGCGTCGTAGGCCTACAACATTACATAACTGTATTAATTCTATTTTCAGATTCTTTGCCACATAAAATTGAATAAATACAATACAAGTTAAATTGTAATAAATACTGAAATTTAGCTCTACACGAAATTGTATATATTTGTATGATTTAAATGATGATATGTAAATTCTGTATATTTAAATTACGAATATTATTTCATGTATTTACATTATTATTATCATTATCGTTATTATTAATGTTGTTACTGTTTTATACATAAATAAAAAGGAAATAAAGTTCAAATTGCTAGTGCAGCGAAAAGGAGTCTGTTCCCATGGTTCCCCAGTGATGGGCAGTTGCGAGATATTTCTGGCGCATGCGTACTAAGCAAACCCTGTGAGTCCTCAGTAGCGTATATAGTTTTGTGAAATATCGGGTATCGTTGAAGCCCTGAAAGAAGAAATATAAAAAAAATTGCGAGGAGAAAGGAAATAAGTTTATATCATAGAAATACATCATATTTAATAGGAACAACACTGCACCTTTTGTCCGTTATAACGTGAAAACGCGGGAACTATTAACACTAGAACTACCGACGTTTTATGTATACTGACTTTCAAATGGAAAATAAAATAGAAAAATAAATAAATAAAGAATGAAATATATATTAGCATATACAGTAGGTCTTTATCTTGATAAAAATGAACACAGATTTTAATAAAAGCATTTCGATAAATTTTGCGATTTTATTTAAGAAACCCTCAACCAGTCATTTTGACTGGTTCGGTAGTTCTAGTTCTAGTGTTAAATAACGTGGGAAGCGGGAAGGGCCCCTCATATGCACCCACCAAATGTAGTGTCGTGGTACGGCAGTAGTAGCAGCCGGTGTTTCTGCTGTGACGTCATTTCACGCATGCGCATGGAGCTCTCGCGGGAGAAAATATCACGCAACTGCCCATCACTGTGGTTCCCCCTCTACACATAAATTTGCTATAGGATAGTACCGGAACCACCCGTCTTGCATCTCTCTCGGACCGGCACCTATCTCACAGTTCACACTCCAGTTAGGATAGAGCTCAATGGCGAACACAGCCTTAGTGTACTGTACTGATGCTAAAATCGCCGCGCATGCGCGAGAAAACCCGTCCCATATCACAACACTGGTATAGTGTCTCCCACACTCCTGTAGCGTTAGTTAGCCTTTAAGAAAAGTCCCTAGGTTATAAGCAGTTAGTTCGTAGTCTAGGTTAAGCATTTAGTTCTAGTAGTTGTACAGATTTGAATCACCGACGCTGCATGTGCCTGACGCAATAAAAAGACTGATTGTGATTTACATCGTTGTGTTTATTCCTCCCAGCAAATAAGAAGGTTAATAATATTAACGTAGCGGAATCGCGAATAGACTGTAGGTACCTAAAAACCCTACACTCCTTTATGTAGTGGCGCTACCTGTAATAATAAAGCTAGGTTCATGCGATACTGCAACAGTCTCTGCGTTTTAAATCTCGAAATTACCGGTAGATCGCGCAAGAATAAATATCATTTTCTTCAATAATCTCATGCACATATTTTCATTGCATGGATTAGAGCGAATAAGTGTTTGGTTTTGTGCCATTCGATTTCTTTACATTGTACGTTTTATTGAACTATTCTGTTGAAATGTTTTAATAAATTTGTGACGTACGTACTTGTTGTTCTAGTGTTTTATGTTAATTTTTCAAAATAAAATGTCGAAGATGAGCTCGAAAGATAAAGATAACAAAACATTACATGACAAACTGAAACAATTCTTTCGTATCAATAAAGGTAATTTTATGAATTCATTTATTCTCATCATATTTTATCGTTCTGTATATATTAGGTTGTTGCATATGAAATGTCGAATTTATAATGGCAATTTTAAGTAAACACACATTTTTTATATTAAACGTTAATAATAATGAAAATAAGAATTATTAAAAGCTGTACATTTTTTCAAGAAGTGACAAGTTTTCTACTTTCGTTTCATCAATTTTCGGAAAAATTACGAATATTCGTGCTTCACAGAAATTTGAGAAAAACACGTTTAAACACGTAAATCTTAACAAATTTCGATGGTAATTTATCACAATAAATCAGTCTTATTTTAAAATAAAAAACGTTGAAATCTGCACATTTTCTTCAATGAATCAAAGCGCTTTATGATTTTCGCAAAAATCATGTTAATACATACATATTTCATAAAAACTTGAATAGAATGTTATCTGTTATAGAGTAACTTTCATATGTGAAAGTTATCTGTGATAGAGGAGATTCTAAGCTTCTAATCGATGTATAAAACATCTCAAAGACACAAATGTTTATCGAGTAAGCAGAATTAAAAAACTGATGAAACAAAATCGGACATTTCATATGCAACAACCTAATAAAACGTAATAACTTATATTTTATTAAAATGATATATATTTATATGTTATTTATAAATGTATATGTTCGTTATACGCGGTACATAATTTATGAACATACAATAATCAATTTCTTTAGGGAATTATAAGAGTCGTGAAGATTTTGTATTGACACATGATCTTGAAAAAGAAATTAGCCCTGAAAGTCCTGTACATTATCGTACAAAAGCTATTAAAGACCTTTGTGATGCAGTCCTTAATCAACAATGGGAAGATGTAAGTAAATTGTAGTTGATAATAAATTTACTAATAAAGATGTATTCAAAGCTTTCATTTTTATCTTTTAATAGAAAGCAGCTGAACGATTATGGTACTTGGTACAAGATCTTTTGGAGAAAGATGTACCACGTGAACATAGACATGTCACATTAAATTTTTTGCGATGTCTTGTTCAAGGACAATATTCTAAGTTGTCTTCTCTTATGAGAATAAAATTTTTCATGGTTGTTAAAGAACATAATATTCCTGAAGATATTGGACCTAGGTATTATAACTATTAAAATACAATATCTAAGAATTATTTTTGAACTGAGTAATTATCAGTAGTAACCTGTATTTTTAGATTGGAACTTTTACAAAGTTTAACAGAAAATGGGAAAGATATATTACATTTAGAAGAGAGAATAGGACCTTTTTTATTAGATTGGATGTCTGTTGTAACTGCTGGAGATGGGAAAAGGAGTGCTGAATTTCTGTCACTTCTAGTTAATGTCATCAAATTTAACTCAGCCTATATTGATGAAGACATTATATCAGGCTTTGTTCAGTAAATATTTTGTTGTTTTTTAAAGTTATGATATAATATTTATATCAAGAAAAATATTGTACTTGTACTTTTAGGTATATTTGCCATTTATGCTACTATAGTAATAGCAATGAAGTTGTTTCTGGATGTTTAGAAGTTCTAGATGCAATTGTTTGTTACAGTAATTTACAATCTGATTCATTACAAACATTTATTATAGCATTATGTGGAAGTGTTAACGTTGAAACATATTGTCAAATAAGTTGGAAAGTATGTTAAATAATTGTATAAATCATGTGTTAATTATGTTTTAATTGCTTAATTTAATTTAAGGTTCAATCTAATTTGAATTTCTTATATATCTTTTAACTAACAGTGTACTAGAAATAAGTTAACATAAAGTGTAAATAACTTTTTGCAGATAATGCGTAATTTATTAGGTACACATATGGGCCATTCTGCACTGTATACAATGTGTCGTATGTTGCAAGATACAAATTTTCAACGCGATGTACGTTTACTGCGAGGTGCAGTATTTTATGTAAATATGGGTCTTTGGGGAACTCATAGAATTCCAAAGCTAGAATGTACACCAACATCTGTGTTACCTTCATTCTACCAAGTAAGTAGTAAAAGTTTATTATTGCAGTATAACATTCAGTTTTATATAACTAAGAATTGTTCATAAATGATATTATTAATATATATTTTATTTCATAAGGCTTTAAAATGTAATCATCCAATTGTTATGTATGAAGTGACATTATCAATCCAAAGATTGGTAAATAAATATGGTTCTGAATTATGGGATCCCACATGGAATATTATTCTTGATATTATCGCAGAAGTTATTTCTCATACAGGTATAAACTTAAGGCTTATTTCTCGAATCCAGCTGGGGATGTATTACCAGTATAGTATATTTGTATTTTAGAAACTAGTAATCAACCTGCAACCAGGCAAGTTTCAGTAAGTTTGCACGAAACAATAAACAGCATTGAAAATTTATTGGATAATAACCATTATAATGGTTCTGTTCAACGGTTTTACGAACTTGTTGAACGTTGTAGTGATACACGCCCTGTAATTATTTCATTTATAGTGTTCTATTAATTTTCTAATATAAATATAAAATTATTTTTTTTTTTTTTTTTCATTGATGTAAAATTAAATATTTCAAATATTTTTATTCTTCAGGAGGGATCCGTTTTGAAATTAATTGAATACCGAGCATATACCATAGGACCTACTCATTATCAGTGGCAATCTAAATTAGCCAATTTAATGGAACGTTATTATAAAATCGAAACACGTACTAACATCAGAATGAAAATTCTTGATGTTTTAGCCAATATAATTGAAGTTAATAGGTATTAAAAGATAATTTTACCCTTTATTTCATGAATTTTGATTTCATATTTTTATACAGATTTAGGTATGAAGACGAATTGATTGAAAAAATAATTGTGCCATATTTTCAACATATCGATATGGATCCAGATATTACAATTCGTAACACTGTTGCACATCTAATTATTGATCTTTGCCTTGAATGTGACACGAAACGATGTTTAGAACTTCTAGATATACTTGAAAAGGTATTCAATATTTTATACAACACATGTTGATGTTAATGTAATATTTTAATACAAGTAACATTTTTTAAGTTGATCAACAAGCCTTTTACTTCTGACACTCCAATTTTAAAAGATGTGGACATCAAAGATGTGAAAACTGCAGTAGTCAGTGTAATAAAAATATTAACAACAAAAATTTATCATTTGCCGTCAAGTCATGCGATACGTGCTTATAAAATTTTAGTTAATCATCTAGAACAGCATTATAAAGAACCATCTATATTTCATGATGCACCTTCAATTCGATACCTGGTAATGTACAAATAACATACAGTACTTAACCTTTAAGAGTTAATAATATAATAATGATTTATGTACTTTATCTAATTAAAAATGTATTCTGTATTTTAGATTTTTGAATATTTCTTAAAAATTAGGGCAAATACACTTTATCATCTTGGATTTTTGGATGCAGAAAATATATCAGCAATAAAATTCAGTCCATATTTAGTTCTGGAGCATACAACTGAACGAATTAGTGGTAGTGGTGGTGGAAATAGTCCTCCGCCAGCTAGTCCAGTTCCATTACAGCACTTATCTTGTCAGATTACTCATATATCGCTAGTACATGCATGTAAAGCTGTTATTTCCTGTATTAAATTAGAAAAAGGTTTGTATCAAATTCAGTTTAAATACAATCACTTCGGTATGACAAAGTATAGTTACAAAATACATATAATTTTATGGTTGGGTGTAATAAAACATTTAATAGTACTTTTAATTGTGTGAAAATATTTCGTTATATTTCTTATTTTGATAATAATTATAGTTGCTCATTCATATAAAATTGGCCTTGATAACATACACCCTGGGTACAACTATAGTTACTCTTTAGAACGAACAACTGCTGTCAGTAAATAACTATAGTCACTTTTCATACCGAAAAAAAAAAATTATTCGTATTAAAAATAATTCAAATTACATGTATTACGTTTTCGTAGACTGGAAAGTTTTGCAACTTGTATTAAAAGAGTTACCTCAAGTAATGCAAAACAGAGCATTAATATTATCACGACATACGAATGATATTGATTATTTTGCAGCAGCACTTTGCTCGATGGTACGTTTATTTTGCGTATAATTCTTTGGAATATTTATTATAGACTTATAAAATATTTTTATAGGTCAGTGATAAAAGTTTGAGACTTCCAGAGTCGCTTTATAATGTTCCTCCGAAATTTACTCAATCTGAATTTCGCGTTCATGTTTTTCCGGTATTGGCATCATTAGCTTCCTATCATGCATATTTAGAGCCTAGTTTACAACAGCGTTTAATTAAATGTTTGGAGGTAAACAACAAAATTTATATTTTAATTGTTTGAAATATAAAATTTTTTGTAAGTATTGTATCCTTTAATCCTATTATTTTTTAGGTTGGTTTAACAGCAAAATGTGCAAGCCAATGTGTTACTAGTCTTACAACTTGTATTTTAGAAATGCGTGATACGATGAATAAACTGTTATCAGAAGTTCTCTTAAATTTATCAAAAATTTCAGCAACAGTACATATTGCTATACCAATTTTAGAATTTTTGTCTAGTACGTATAAAATTGTTTTACGTTTATTTAAATGTAGATAATATTTACTTATTTACCCACTATAGCTCTTACAAGGCTGCCAAAGGTTTTTGCAAGTTTTATTGGAGATCAATACATGTCAGTATTTGCAATTCTACTACCATATACAAATCCTTTCAAGTACGACCATTACACAGTGTCGTTAGCACATCATGTAATTGCAGTATGGTTTTTGAAATGTCGGCTGCCATTTCGAAGAGATTTTGTTAAATTTATTACTACGGTACGTGTATGATTAAACTATGAAATTAGTACAAAAAATATGGTATTATAAATTAAAAGTAATATTTAATAAGTTTTATACTATTTTTATATTTAGGGCTTAAAGGCTAATGTAATAGTTCCTTTTGAAGAAGGGCATTTAATGAAGTCAGATTTTAATTTTATGAATGAAGATTCTTCAAATAGAAAACGTAGTTCAAGTTTAACTGAACAGGTATGAAGAAATTAAAAGAACTTTGTTACTGTTATTATTGTTCTTTCATTTCATGGTTTGCATTTATAGGGCAGTAGGGGTCGAAGGGAAAGGCCAATAATGGCAAATCGTATTATAGGAGATGGTAAAGTTTCAGATTTAAAACCTCCAATTGATGAAGCTTTAATGAATTTTCATGTTGAGCTTACCGAAACTTGTATTGATCTTATGGCTCGGTATACATTTTCAACTTACTCGGCTCGGCCTAAGAGGTAAATTTATAATTTTTTTTATGTTTTATTCTTTACAGAAAGTATGACCATGTCAGAATTCGCTTTTACTTAGACTTCCAGGTGCAAAGTTTCTTCTCAAAGAAGGTCAATCGATGACATGGCTACTTGGTAACAAACTTATTACTATAACAACTAGTGGCTGTAGTAATAAAGCAATGCGTGGCGGTCTTTGTGATAATTGTTGGGTTGCGTGTAAGCCTAGCTCTCAGTCACCTGAACAAACAAAAACAACTAACTTGAATTTACGACGCACATCGGGTACTGAGGTATTACGAATTCACGTGCTTAATATTATTTATATCAATTTTTTCCCCTATTAGTACATTTTTTAATACCAAATTGCACACACGTATATATAGATAACAAAAGAAGACAAATTGTCTAGACAATCTTCCGGAAGTCATAGCAATTCTACTATAACTACAGTTACAAATTCTCCAGCAGAAGAGCCCAGGAAAATAATAGATGATCCGAATGCAAGAAAAACAGATTATTCTTCCGAAAAGATGGAGAAAGATCAAATTGAATCATCGAAATTAGAACAAATACTTAATAGTGAAAAACAAGAAGAGCATATACTTTGTGCATGTTGGTGTCAAGGTTGGGCGGAAATATATGTACGCAGACCTACAGGTGACATGTCTTGGATAATGAGAATTCAGAATTCTATGCAATTCGAAACATATGCAGATTTTCCTGTACATGACATAGTTGCTTTATATAAACCGAGTCAAGATTTAGGACAAAAGCAGAAAGAATCCCCATCAGAATGTTCGGAAGATGAGGTAAAAATAGACTTAAAAATGTGTAATTAAAAAACTATGAAGAAATTCATTATAAAATTTTATAGGAAATTACGGATAAAAGCCATCAAGATCAAGTGCGAACTGATTGTAGTACTCTTCCGAAATCTGTAATAGCATCTTCCGTGTCTACGGATCCGATTGCGATACCCGGTTCACCAATACGACCGAGTCCTTCAAGACAAAGTTCACGTGATAGTTTAGAAAGTTTAGAGGATGGCGACGATGGTATTACATAATATTTCATATAATGATGAATAATTGATAAAACATTTATATTCAGTTATACAAATTGTTGATAGATTTACGCCGTTCTCGAAATCCAGTGCGTAGATCAAATTCTAGTCCTGAAATGAGCGCTAATTGGAAAAATCCATTTTTGAACAAAGAAAAATTGAGCTTCCAACAAGAACGAGATCCATTGATAGATTTAGACGCTAAACTTGATTCTGAATTAAAGAAACATGCAAAAAACATGTATGCAAAAGACATGAGGTATTATCGCTTACAATAGTTAATAAATATTTTAATAAACGCATATACAAATATTAATTGATTAAATGTCGTGGTAAATAGATGTACGATACTTAGATATTTTTTAATTATTATATTGTCATAGATGCAATACTTTATTGTATATATTGTAGGTAATTTATGTATAAATTCCATAACGTCATAAATGAAAATATAATATTTTTAACAGGGTTAGTTGTGAAGCAATACCGGAAGAAATGTTTGGCATGAGTACAACACCTCCATCGTCAGAAAATCCATCGGAGCACCCAACTGCTTTACAGTCTCAGCGTTCGTATCCAGGAGCAACACAAATAACCCAAATTATTAGTAGCACTACTAGCAATACTGTACCGCCATCACCTACCACACAGGTTTAGTAATGACATAAAACTTATGGCAGGATGAAAAAAATCATAAAAACCTTTTGTGTATTTTTATAGGTCCAAGGAAACTTTCTGGGAATACAAGGACGCACAACACAAATGTCTACTGCGAAACCTCCACAGTCACCAACACAAATCTATTCCCGGATATCTAATTTTGATTCTGGGCAAAACTTAATTTCATTAGGAGCAGAAAGTAAATCGTTTCTTGGAAGAAATCATCTTACAGATAAGGTATTAAAGTGTATACAGGATAAGGTGCATTGCGTAAATATTATAACAAATAATTTTGAAATCAAAAGAGCCATTTGATAAAGTTGTATTTCAAACAAGATACTGTATAAGTTCAAAGTTAGTGTAACATGAATTGGAATAGAAGAAGACTAGATTAGGTCTGGTAATCTGTTGATCTTTACGAATTCGATCCATATTTAACATACATAGTTATAAAATAGTATTAAAATGTAACTTATTATTAGTCATTTTTATATAAATTTGGGGTTCTGCTATATTAACCCTCGGAGTACGGTCGCTAGATGGCTGGAGACGGGGTCTCTCGTGATTCACACCGACTAATACATACTTTCTGATCCCCAACCACACCCGTTCGGAACTGCTCGGGCCTCGGAACCTGCGACTCCAGACTCTGCTCCCCTTGCCTTTGTATTTCTCTCTGTTGTTTACGTTTATATATCCGTTTATTTTTTATAAAATAAATGACATTACTACCGCATATACATATACGTATTGCCAGTTCAAAGTTTACAAACTAAATGATTTATACATCATTGAGGAAGAACGTGAAGCTTCTGTCCACGACCGTGATTGGCACTTCGCTACTACCATACGCAAACTTCTTTACTGCTCCGACTAGACGTGTCTTTAGTGACCCCGCTACCGTATTCCGATGGTTAAAAACATATACAGGATGTTAAAATAGCCAATTTTTAATCAAAAATTTGTATAGCTTTTATTACTATTTTAGAGTTTTTTAGTTTGTGCTACTTAGAAGCGCTTACACACTTAGCAGTTTATTGTAAAAAGTAAATATTAAAATTATTATATGTTATTATACAGGATGGTCCACACAATTGTTTCAGGTCATAACACCGTTATTAATGCATTTATGAAAAACGCCAAAGGAGAAAGATAAATGTGTCGAAGAGCATTACATCTATAGACCCTCCGATTCTTTTTAAGTGCAACAGTGCATGTGCAATTAATAATTGCATCATTTCTTTAAATGGAAATGTATATTTTTTGTTGCATAGATCGCTTCCCCTGTTCATTCTACGTGAAAAATTATTAGGGTACCATGTTAAAAATGTTATTATTTCTCGAGATATTTTCAAAAAATATCTTTATTGAAGAAGATGCTCAAACGTCTCATAACTGTTGTAAACGTAAACTAAGAACTCTTAGTTTTTGTACTCGAGTTACGATATGTAAATTGCTACTGAATGATGAAATGCTTACTCATACAACTCAGTTTCCCTTATGACAACAGTTTACAATTTACATCGTCATAAAGCGTTCGAGCATCTGTTTCAATAAAGATATTTTTTGAAAATATTTCGAGAATTAATAACATTTTTGCCATTATATCCTAATAATTTTTTACGTAAAATGAACAGAGGTAGCGACCTGCGTAATAAAAAATATAAATTTTCATTTAAAGAAACGATGCAACTGTTAATTGCACATACACTGTTGCACTTAAAAAAAATCGAAGACTCTACCAGATGTAGTGCTCTTCGACGCATTTATCTTTCCCCTTTGCCACTTTTTCGTAAATCCATTAATAACGGTCTTATATCCTGAAACAATTGCGTGGACCACCTTATATAAAAGCAGTTAAACAGATCTTTTACGTTTGAGAAGTTGGATTTGACAGTAGCAGGGGTTGACATAATTACTATATTTTTTTATTTCTTCCCTTGAGTTTGAAAATTATGAGTAATTATAATAATTGAACTCATTTGCAGATAAGCTAAAGATTAAACACATACAAATTTTATTTGTTAAAAACAGATACAATAATTTAAAATCCAAAGTTAATCTCATTTCAGTTTATCTCATCTTTTTTTTCCGTATCATAGATATTCATGCAGATAATGGCATATATGCACTTTACGTTTCATAATTATAAGTAATACTTTTTTCATTCTTATTTTGGTTTAAAACTGTATATACATTTTCTAGAAAGATGAAAAACCTGATCCTTCTATGTTACCACCTCTGCCATTACCTTTTCGTGACAGAGGTCATACGATTTCTGTAATGAGTCCTGTGAAAAAATCACGTGGTGAATGGGATAACATTCGTAGAGGAAATTCACCGCGAGTAAAAGATATTCCAAAGACTGGTATTAATCCTAGGTAGCATAATGATTTTAAATATAAATGTAATTTGTTTTTATTATGAAGTTCATATTTAGATTGTATGTTGCAGTTTCGTGTTTCTGCAATTATATCATGCAGCTCATTTTGGCTCTCCTTCAGAGAAACCTCTACTCGTTCCACAAACAACAGCTGTGCAAAGAGCAGTAACGAATTTAGATAGAATACAACCCTATGAAACTCATAAGATTGGAGTTCTTTATGTTGGCCCAGGACAAGCTTCTAATGAGATTGAAATTTTGGCTAATCAACATGGATCTGTTCGATACACGGAATTTTTACAACGATTAGGAACATTAGTTCGATTGAAGGATATTGATGAAAGTGTATTTTTAGGCGGTTTAGATCGTAATGGTGAAAATGGGAACTTTGCATATATTTGGCAAGATGACGTGACACAGGTTAATATGAATTACTGATGTTTATAGTATATATAATTTCAAATATGTAATAACAAGATTTTGTTTATCAGGTAGCGTTTCACGTGGCTACTTTAATGCCAACAAAAGCAAGTGATCCCAAGTGTACATCTAAAAAACAACATATTGGAAATAACTACGTTACTGTCGTTTATAACGAATCGGGAGAATCGTATAATATACAAACTGTAAAAGTGCGTGTTATTGTAATAGTTGATAATGTAATTTATCTGTATTAACTTCTTTTCTATTTGTTAGGGACAATTCAATTATGCATGCGTTGTAATTCAACCTTTAGACCATGGTACCAATCAAGTCACAGTTCAAGTAAAAGAGGAATTAGCAAAACATATACGACATAATGAACCAAAAACTATTTCTGATCAAAATTTAGCAATTTTATCTAGGCAACTTGCTCTTCATGCTAATGTAAGTCCTATTTTATTTATGAATAAGTATATAATTTTAAGAGTAAAACGTTGCAAAACAAAACTTATACTCAGTGTAAATTGTAGTTTCTATATACAGGGTATTTCACCTAACTTGACCACCTGAAATATATCGGTTATTTTGTATGATAGAAAAAATGTCCGGGGGGGGGATATTCTATCCGAAGGCGCCAATACGGTGATGGGCCGAATTTTTTTCTCAAGGTCATTTTTTCCCGGAGATTTCAAGGTCATTGTATTTTTTTTTTTTTTTTTTAATGGAACTGCATATTTTCACTACACGGTCTTATAGCTTATAAAAAAAAACGAATGCAACGAGATGCAATATGTTGACCTTCACGTGACCTTTAGCGAGAAAATTATGAAATGTTTGTCAGTAACTTCAGTACACGTTCGGGGACGGTAAATGAAGGAATTTCAATTTCATTGAAATACGATGAGACTTTGAAATCTCGAAAAAAATGACCTTGAGAAAAAAATTTAGCCCATCACCATATTGGCACTTTCGAACAGAATGTTTTTTCCCCCTGACATTTTTTCTATCATACAAAATAAGCGATATATTTCAGGTGGTTAAGTTAAGTAAGATACCCTGTATAATATATCATTCGTATTATATGTACCACAATAGAATATTAATTAGTCTTTAATTTGCTTCTGCTACAGCTAGCTTCAATGGTTTCATCGTCTTTGGAACAAAACAGTCACAATCCATATGCCTCCAATTGGTTGGAGCGTTTGCGACATATAAAACGTCTCAGAAATCGTGTGTTACAAGAATTAATAAATAATAATCCGGATGGAGCGACTGATGATTTATCGCCAAAAGCAAACAAGCGTATTTATATGGATGATTTTACTGAGTATACAACATGATTTGATTTTAATAAAAGAAAAACTTTGCTACTGTTATTAATTTATATACATTATAATAATATATTGATAAAATAATTTAGTATCACTTAAAATAAATTCAGTTATATATTTATCTATGAATATTTTCTCTATATTAAATTGTAACAATAAGTATAATGTTTACATAGTAATTTAATAGTAGAAATTTTGTAAAGCTGTAATAAATACTTGTGTTGTATGTATTGTATAACCGTACAAAATCCTGTGTACGGTACATACATAATAGCGTGTCAACGTGCGTGCGGACGCGATCGCGCTGAACCACGGTACGTACGCGCCGCGAATATCCCCCCCCCCCAACCTATGTCGATCTTTTAAGCCGGGGAGAATGGAAGGGAAGGGGGCGGGGAGGCAACAATATTTGAAATTTACGAAATATTTTGTTTTGCGCCGCCTCCGAAATGATTGCATTGTATTTAATGTATCATGTAATACTTTCACGAATTCTACAAAGAGCTGGAGCGATTTCATACAAGTTGAATTGAAATTATTTCATACCTTTTAGTACATTTTGAAGTCGGTTGTATTTTTTTTTCCATAAATTTTATTTCACACTTTTTAGTGGCGATCGGAGCATTCCTTGCAGAGTAACATCAAAAAGTAAGATTTCTGGAATAACAATAGCTCTAATCAGTAAACAAATTCATAAATTTTTGGAAATTGGATCATCACGAAAACATATGCAACTAAATGTGCCAGGTGTCATCGCGATCGGTAAATTCCTTGCCGAGATGCATCGAAGAATAAGAATTTTGCAATCAGAATAGTAATTAGCAACGAACGGAACGTAAGGGGCGGGTAGAGAAGGGAAGGGCATGTGCTACTGAATGTCCAAGGTTCTATCGCGCTCAGTAAATTCCGTGCCGAGTTACTTCGTACAATAGGAATTTGGAAATGAGACTAATTATATTAGTAACAAAGGAATGGGAAGGGAATGGAAAAGAAGGGTAGGTAGGGAACGAAAGTGAAGGGAATGTTGCAAATGGGAACATCGTGGGAACATGTCCAGCCACAAAATATAATACTAGGTTTCATCAATATCAGGCAGAACATGTACCGCAGGAGGTACCGGATAGGTCCACCGCCACCTCTGGCCGCCCGGCTGACCGATCGCGACTCCTTCACTCCAACAGCTGCCCTGGGGGCGACCGGCAGCCGGCCTCCGAGGACGCCGGGCCTGGGAGCAGCGAGTCCACCGCCGCTCCGCCGAAGCCACCCTCCAGATCCGCCAGAGGGCTCTCAGGACCCGGCCAACCGAATTTGGAACCACCGCGGCCCATCTCGGCCTCCGAACTCCCTGGGGGGGGGGAACCGCGCACCGACGGCGAAGTTTAAACATCATAAAAAGCGCGCGAGCAGGTGTAGCGAACGGTCGTATTTGGAGTTCATTTTGGAATTTTATATAGTTTAATTTAGTTTATTTCTTTTTGCGCGTGTCCGGTCCATTTTCATTTACTTCCTTTTCTTTTGTTTATTCGGGTATTTTTGGTTATATTCGTAGGTGCGTTTGCGTGGCGTTTTTATGGAACGAGCCACCCGTACCGTCGTTATTTGGATACGTTGCCGCACTCCAAGTTCAGGTAGGACTCACGCCTTTTGTTTGACTCTTTGTAGCGGGTATGAGTGTGAAAGGATCGGCGTGATTGCGCGAATACCAGGGTATTCCGTATCGTACCGTGTTCCGCGACCTAGGCGACCGGACCCACCGAGGATACGAGGACTTTCGAGGCCCGTCCCCTTGACCACGCTCCCGACCGACTCGTCTGGTATCGTCCGAGTGTCGAGCTCCGGCGGCTCGACATCGGATTCGTGACCGTCAACGCCTATACCACGCGTTCAAGCGAAGGGCACCTTCGTTCCGCGAACTCGTGCGCCGAAAGTTGTAGTCGGTTTCGTCGAGGCCCCGGCACCTCCGTTTTTGAATCGCGAACGGGCCCCCCCGAAGCCGCGTCCGCGATCCCGACATTCTTTTCTACTGTATTTGAGACTCTAGGACCACCGACGTTTTGTATCCGGCCCCTAGTGTTAGTTTCTACAGTAGTCTTTTTGTATTGGGAATTTCCGCGTCGCGGTTCCTCTTGCCGCACTTGGCGGCCGCGTACCTTTTCTTTTGCGTTACAGTGTACCGCGGAATTACCAGTTTTGTTTGGTTGACACGGCCACTTCGGCCTGTATTAAAGTTGAGGTTTAACGAAACGCTCGTGGGTCACTTTCATTTGACCACCCCTGATTTCCGCTCCCATACTGAGCAGCCGGAAGGGCGAGGTTCCCGGATGAGTGCGAAAGCACTGGCGTCCAGGGTAAACAAATCGTCCGTGGATTTGTGCACGGTGGTGCGCGGAGAGCGACTTTCCCTGGTTGCACTCCAGCGCAGGGCGCCCTTTGACTGCCCCCGTACCCCGCACGTCGCAGTGTTTATTGCGGGACCAACTGGGAGTCATACCCTACACGATGCAAAAGGTTTCATTCCGATTGGTCCAGCCATCTCGGCGTAATCGACGGACATACATAAAAAGAAATATATGTATATACAGGGTGGGATACCACATTTTACCATTTAGATTTACGTCATTATTATTACACATAGCAAATAATGTTTCACATGAAGTTAAATGGTTTCGAGGGGGGCACATTCTGATGGTACATTTTTTTTCGTAGGTAGTCGTGTAAAGGACATATTAAGGTCATTAACGTTTTTTTACGTGGAATCATACATTTTTTATTGCATCAACTGATGCTCCTTCATATTCTTTATAAAAAAGTATTAACCTATTTGTGTAAAAAAATCATTAGTTTAGGAGAATTGTAATTTGTTAGGAAATCTCGACTTTCTAGTCAACATTATGAATTTAATGTGATTATGTATGACAGCAAGAATTATCAACACAGAAAATGTAAATATTTACATTTTCATTACATTACATTACAATTTTACAAACATTTACATTAAATTCATAATATTGACCAGAAAGTCGAGATTTCCTAACAAATTACAATTCTCCTAAACTAATGATTTTTTTTACACAAATAGGTTAATACTTTTTTATAAATAATATGAAGGAGCATCAGTTGATGCAATAAAAAATGTATGATTCCATTTAAAAAAACGTTAATGACCTTAATATGTCCTTTACACGTCCACCTACGAAAAAAAATGTACCATCAGAATGTGCCCCTCTCGAAACCATTTAACTTCATGTGAAACATTATTTGCTATGTGTAATAATAATGACGTAAATCTAGATGGTAAAATGTGGTGACCCACCCTGTATATACAGAGTGTCCCGTAACTAGTGTAGGAGTCGGAAATGAGGGGTAGCTGAAACGATTCTGAACAACAATTTCCTTTGCCAAAATGTTGAACGAGGCTTCGTTTTTTAATTATTAACGAAAAACACTGACCAATCACAGCGCGAGTAGAGCGCGCGCTCAGCTGTGATAGGGTAACCTCGAGCCGGGACGTCGAACTAGAACGAATCACGGTTGAGCGTGCGCTCTACGCGCGCTTTGATTGGTCAGTGTTTTTCGTTAATAATTAAAAAATTAGGCCCCATTCGACATTTTTGCAAAGGAAATTGTTGTTCAGAATCGTCTCAGCTACTCCTCATTTCCGAATCCTACTATCTATGTAGATGTTCATGATTAATACCGGGTGTACGCAGCCAACTCCAAATAAGGAAACATTGAGGGCGGAAACGTAACACGAATAATGAATATTTTGCGAGATAATCGCGTGGAAAGATTATAATGAGACACCCTTATACACAATTCTGTACTTACATATTTATTATTTAAAATTTATATTTATTAATATTTGTAAAATCATGCATGGGTATTATAAAGTAATCCTCAGGCGATTGAATTAACAATGACTGAAATCACAATATCAAAATTCACAAATACCGAAAATTAACGGGATATCCAGACGATGCCAGTGCAATAAAAATGCAACACGTGCAGAAAACGTCTAGATTTTTGTCTTATCCTGCCAAAATGGCCGCCACCTATGCGATTCAACTATACCTGGAGTCCCTCTTGATTGGTCATATCATCAATAGTAATCAACATGATATCCAATTATACTGCAAAAATAAATAAAAATTCATATTCATATTATTTTTGAAAATTCGCTTTTGGGCATGAAAAGGACGCAAAGCCGCTATTGACGCCATCTCGCGCAAAGCCGGGGGAGCACCATCAAACAACAACAACAAACAAACGAATCAAAATTCACTTTTAAACACAAATTAGTTATTAAAATAGTGACCTCCGCACTTAAAGACCGTGACTTTATGTCTTTTCTCGTTAAATACTATTGAAAGAAACACAAACTAACTGAAAATAAGGGTTCCCCAAAATAAAGTTCAGCCATAAAATAAACTACACTATGTTATTTTTTATTGAAAATAAAATCCTTTTAGAAATTATTATGAACTACGCATAAATTACATTAAAAAAGTTGCATTACATTACATTAACACCTGTGTATATTCATATTTAGTTATTAATTTGATAACAGCAGTGATACTAGATGTTTTTATGCATTCACCCTGATTTCTCATGGTACTCAATGGCAATCATAGTAGCAGCAGGCCCCCCAAGCTTCATTCTTGTGAACTTGAAGCCAATTTTAGTTCTGTAACATCACTACTTGGAGCGCTAGAGGCGCTCTTCTCCATGTATACTTCAATCACCGATATTGCACACAAAGTAAGAAATCGTGACGTCACGTTTCCACCAATTCTCTGTAATTCACGCGGGAATTCCGTGGTCATCGTGGTTACTTGGCTTAGGCTCTGTGCATTCTTTGTGGCTTTTTTTATTGAATCAACTTGTGTTATATTTGGAAAATATGCAACAAGAGGAAGAAACGAGCATGAAGTAAGTAGTACTCATTATTTTAATAAAAATATAGAAAATTCAAAAAGAATTGTACATGTTTATGTTTTATTGGTTATAATTATTCTTATATTATTTCTTGTTTCAAACATTGCAATGGTAATTGATAAAACTAATCAGTACAATATATGCTTATAGGAGGAATAGCAGGAGGAAATGCAGCGTAAAAGGCTGAACCATCAAAGGAGGACGTATTATTCTTTTAATATATTTTGCGTGTATTTTGTGTGTATATTTAATATAAATGTCTATTTTCGATTAAAATTGTATAATATTATTTTAATATATTGTATTCTTTTCATAAATACTGTTTTTCTTTTCCCCATAATTTATTTTGCTTATAAGTATAAATATTATATAGCACATATATAGCACCATGTTCTTGTGTGTGTATCTCATCGACGTCGTGTATACGTGTTAGTAGCGATACCAGCGCTCCCTGCTAGTGATGTGCAAGAACTATATTTGGCTTCAGGCGAAATACGGTAGTTTGGGGGGCCTGAGTAGCAGCGTTGAGCAGCGTGTAGAGACAGAGTTTACGTGTAATCCAGTGTAATCCTCTATGAAGCGATTTTTTTATGTAATCGTGGAGAGGTTTCTTTTCAATAAGAAATAATTTTTTTTAACTACAATTTTTTTATTCAATCTATAAAAATGGTAAGTATTTATTTATATTTAGTTTGCACATAATACTGTTGATAGCTATCCTTCTATCCACGTGTTATGCTATAGGTTAGGTTTCACGTGTACAGACACGTGTGTTTAATTACTTGCAATGATTACATTATAATTAATAGTAAGATTAAGATTTTAAAATAGATTGTACTTACAGTTACAAAAGAATAACGTTCGTGTTTGTTATACAGGTAGATGAAGTTAATCCAAAAGCATACCCTTTAGCTGATGCTACTTTGACAGCAAAAATTTTAAATCTAGTACAACAAGCAATGAATTACAAGCAGTTAAGGAAGGGAGCTAATGAAGCAACCAAGACATTGAACCGTGGTTTATCGGAATTTATTGTAATGGCTGCAGACGCAGAACCTTTAGAAATTTTATTACATTTACCACTGCTATGTGAAGATAAAAATGTTCCATATGTATTTGTAAGGAGCAAACAAGCTTTAGGCCGTGCTTGTGGTGTATCCAGATCTGTTGTTGCTTGCTCTGTTACAGTCAACGAGGGATCACAATTGAAACCACAAATTCAAGCTATACAGCAAGAAATTGAACGTCTTCTAGTTTAAGTATTTTGTACCTGATATAAAATCTTATTTTTGAATTTATATTCCTCATTTTCATTTATATTTTTAATATAAAAATTTTCAAAATTTGAGCAGTACATTGTTCATTCATGCAACGATGTGTATCCATTAATTGTACTAATAAAAATTAATTAAAATATATAAATATTTTGTTATTTATGTTATATATTTAATTAAAGATTTCTATTAGAAGTATTTTCTATTTTTTATAAATATTACACAGTACGAGTCACATAAACTGTTACAAATTATTTAAAAAGAAACTAATATGGATAAATATTAACTTTTTTTATGTTTTATGAACTATTGTCTTTACGTTTCTTAAGGTTTACATTAATTGAACATGTTTGAATAGTGTTTTAATTTTTCAATTACTGTGGCCAATAAACCTACGTTGAAATCATTTTTGACGCGCTGATATTTCACTAATCCACATAATTTTCACTGTAGATTTGTAATAGCAGTTCTTTAGCGATCCTGATTTTGTCACTTACACAGGCAGCTCTGTGGTCATGTGCATTCTTCCTCTTAAACAGTGACTGTGATCCATTATGTGAAGGGTTAAAAGACAAACAACATTTATGTGAAACTGTCTTATATTTTCTATAATTACAAAAATAATAAGCTGGTATAATTAGTGGTGAAAGATTTTTGATTAGAAACTAGAAATTAGATAAATTAATAATCGTACAATTTTTATTTTTGTGCACTTGTAAACATTTATGAATTCTTTTATTAATTTATCTTTTACTGAATTTTGTATGAATAGCTATTAAGAGGATTCAAATCTTTGGAATATAGGTAATACATGGATACTGTAATGTACATTATGGTGTTCTCTTTATGCTAAAACCATAAAAGTACACTTATATACATATGTAAATTTTAAACTCAGTTATATTAAACTATTCTTTTAAATTCTGTAAATGTTAATTTCAAACAATCATAAAGCATCATAAATATTTGATTGCTACATGTACATTCAATTGCTTTGCTATGAGTGTATTAAGAATATAAAAAAAATACTTACATATTATATTACATTTTTAACCGCAAACCAGAAATTTACATAATCATGGGCTTAGTATGAAGGTACAATCTATTATTTTATGCAATTCCATATTCAATTGGTAGTTTAAATAAAGAGCTATGAAGTTAGTTATAGTTACTTATAAAATTGAGTCTACATCAAATATGCGGAACATACACATATATGTATATGTTAAAAAATATGAGAAAATAACTTAAATTTCGTCCATGAAAACATTACATGTATTGTATGAATACAGATAATTTGAACACTATATTTTTAATTAATTACAGATGAAATATATGTATATGGTGTACCTATCAGATTTTATTTAACAAAATAGAAAGAGAACATGTAATTCACACACACAGAACTGAGCATACACATAATAATGTTATTCGTTTACATAATATTAATATTTTGTTACCTAACTGTATATGTACATATATCTGTGGCTATTTGTAGACTCTGTGATATTGTGCGCATTAGCTTTTTTGTTACTAATTCCAAAATTGTTATCCGTTCTTCATTTTTGAAATAAGGGAGAATGTACAAAATGTGTGAACGAATTCACATATATACATAATATATTAACATTTTAAATAATAAATATATATATAGAATTGTGTATATATGTAGATATAATTCACACTTTTTCTTTAATTCCAAATTTATCACATGTATATTTATTTATGTGAACTTTAAAAGAGATGAATTAAAAGGGGAAAGAATATATAACAAAATAAAATATTTTATTTGGCAGAAAAATTAGAGTACCAGAATGCTAATAGTACCCCCTAGATTTTAGATTAAATACGTCACTGCTAACGGTCATTCTGACCGCGCATGCGCGAAAAAACCCGGCCCGTCTGACATCACTGATTGGCTGCCGCCGAGGGAAGCCGACTTTGCTCGGTCGAATTTTGGGCTTCGCATAAGAGCCTCTCTCTCGCACTCACGGAGATGATGTTGCCAGTTGCCAGGTTTCGAGCATCGTCGCTTGGAGCATGCTCGTTAGTATACTAGTTACTAGTGTTTGTATTGAATGGGTTTTTAGTTTTCAAAAGGGAGTTCGTTATTCTTGTTCACTGACGTAAATACAATTAATACTGTTGTGCTTTAAGATTTATAATTCTCACAACCTTACACATGACGTCAGCGATAGAATCTATGGTGGTAGATGAAAAGCAGCTACCAGAAAAACCAATAGATAGAGAAAAAGTAGGTAGTAATACAAAAATTCGAGAAGTTGATAAATAATTCCTAACCGTTTTAAAATCATTTGAGTGTATTTATCGTTGATGTAGTGAATTAGTTGAAAAGTAATATTGGAATATTTAGTACGAAACATTAATAATTTATTCAAATAATACATAGACCATTTTAGTACACAATCACTTGACTTTCCATAAGCAGCATTATTCCATTCTTTCAAAAGTTTGAGTCTTAAAAAATAGATTTTAGAGTCTTATAGGGAGTTGGGTTAGAACTCTTGCAATGTTAGATATAGTTGAATATGTGAGAACGTTTCAGGTACTTACTTCTGCAAAAATATGGAAAATGTAATTACTTGAAAGTATATTGAATAGTTGTCCATATTCAAGGGTGAAGAATTCAAGAAAATTTAACCGAATGTTTAAATCTCTTTTAAATTATATTTTGAAGTGCTTTCAGAATATATATATATTTTATAAACTTGTAATAAGTTCTTAACTGAAACAAACAAAAACAAATTTCTACTATAGAATTTCACAATGTTTTCTGGCTAACTCAATATATTTAACCCTTTGTGGACGATGGGCAGACATATTCGTCCAAATAGAATCTTCATAGTATCTTATAAATTTGTATATAAATTACTAAATATCGTGCTGTAATTTTGACACAAAGAAAAACGATAAATGTAGAAGTAGGGATTTTTAATATATCCTTTAAGAAGGCAAGTATTGTTTCTTTTGCTTTAAGTTATTGATATTTCCTGCATACACAGTGTCAAACTTGGAAGTGCCTCGTCCACAAAGGGTTAATGTTTCCCAAATTCATATTAAATAATATTTAATTAATATTTAATTTTCAGACATGCCCACTTTTACTAAGAGTATTTTGCAATACAGGACGACATCATAATATAATGGAATATAGTAGAGGCAATGTTCCTTCAAACGAATTACAGATATACACATGGTAAAATTGTTTATCTATATTTATGAGTTTTGCATTATTATTTTATAAACTTTTAAATTAAATACATTTGCAAGTATGGACTTTAGTACTTCAGTATTTTTAATTCTGAATAATTTCATAGTCTGAAAATTATACATTACTTTTAAACAAATAGATTTTGATGCTAGAAACTGGGTATTATTAAATTTTGTGAATATGTTAAAAAAAAAGTACTGTCCCAAAACAAAGTTTAGCTCTCAAAGATTTCAAACAACTGTTAAAT
Organism: Stelis phaeoptera; assembly: GCA_943735885.1. Lineage (NCBI taxonomy): Eukaryota > Metazoa > Arthropoda > Insecta > Hymenoptera > Megachilidae > Stelis > Stelis phaeoptera. The sequence continues at coordinate 964,148 of OX030933.1, read as the reverse complement.
TTAAATTATTTATAATTTTGATTTCCAAAAATTACCGAATATTCTTTCAATATTCTAAAATTAGGGTCAATAGTATTTTTTCTTAAAATTATAACTTACACGTATTAAAAAAAATAATAATAAAGAGGATGTTAAACGTGAAAATTGAACCTGAACTTTCATTGGAGTGTTGGATAGACTAAGGTGTCCAAGGCATGATTTGTTCGTTTAATTTACAGGATGGATGCAACTTTAAGAGAAATTACAGGATTGGTTAAAGAAGTAAATCCAGATGCTAGGAGTAAGGGAACATATTTTGATTTTTCATTAGTAACACCAGAACTACGGAACTCTGGATATCGCATGCGTGAAATTGGTGTTACCTGTTCGGGACAGAAAGGTGCCGATGATAACAAAACACTTGCACAAGCAAGGTATACATTTTTTCCTTTCTTTTTTTTATTAAATAAACGTAAACATAAAAAAAGCAGAATAATTTTATTTATTTATATAATTGCAGGTTTACAATTGGTGATTACCTAGATATATCTATTACTCCACCAAATCGACAGCCAGCAATTAGGCGTGGTGCACTACGTCAGTATTAATTTTTATAATAAAATTGTATCCTTTATAAATCATTCTAAAGATCCATTAATTTTGTATTAATTAAACATCTCACTCAGAATATATTGTTATGTTACTATATTACTAAATTGGGACAATTGACGCATCCTTTGTTTATTATAAGTTTTATCATATTGTGCGTTCACGACTTGATGGCTAGTGACAGTGTTTACGTTCTCACTCTGTTCCACCTCTCCTGCACCACACGCATGATTGTTATTGGCTGAAGAGGTGACAAAGGACGACGACGAGCATATTTAGATAGAGTGAAATATAAATCATTACAATCATTATATTTCACTCTATCTCAATATGCTCGTCGTCGTCCTTTGTCACCGCTTCAGCCAATAACAACAATGCGTGTGGCGCAGGAGAGGTGGAACAGAGTGAGAACGTAAACACTGTCACTAGCCATCAAGTCGTGAACGCACAATACATATATACATGCTTTAAAATTTGCAACACATGTATCTTCTCTGTTTTGTGCAAATAAGAAATGATACTGAAGTAACGGTATTAATGATATCGAGTCGTTAAGTTACACTAACAAGGGAACATCCCGAAGTGATAATTTCCGATTTTGATGAAACTTATGTATAATATAGTTCTCAAAAAAATATTTGACACGTATTTTTTTGTAGCTGCCGACATTGATGTTAAAGGGGTGAAAATAATCCTCAAAGTGGAGGGTGGGAAACATATTTGGTCGAATATCTCGGAAACCAGCAGAGCTGGACGGATGCTGTAAATTGCAAGATTATGTATTTTTTTATGAGGAATTCAGATATGCAAATGGATTTCAAGAGATCTTATTTGTTTAAATAATATATTAAAAAATAACACTTTTTTGTTAATTTTTCTAATCAAAAGTTGATGTATCTCCCTGTAAATTTCCATGTGAAGAGTTCACAAAGTGCGGATAAAATGGAATTTTCATTTTCGCATTGTAAATGAAGTTATCGTGGTTGAATTGTTATCGTATTTTTACGAGACTCACAAGGAGAGGGCCCCAACTGTGGCACTGACTTTTTATTGAACTTTTACACAATGACAGAGCTTAAAAAATTGAAGCTAATGAAATATTTAATAATAACAAAAAAATGTACTTATTAAAAAAACAGGAGAAAGTGAATTATTGTGACATGTTGAAAAAATCTGTCCAACGGGATTTGAACTCGCGACAAAAAATATCCACCTACGGGAGGCCGACGCCTTACTGATTACGCCACAATCCTTATTGAAATCACTTCCTATACTTCAGATCATACGCAGAGTAATAACATTAAAATTAAATATCTCATGAACTAATAACCGTATAGGCCCAAAACCGGGTATTATTAGCTTCAATTTTTCAAGCTCTGTCATTGTGTAAAAGTTCATCAAAAAGTCAGTGCCACAGTTGGGCACTGATGGGGCAGTGCCACAAAATTGAGGGGCCCTCTCCTTGTGAGTCTCGCAAAAATACGATAACAATTCAACCACGATAACTTCATTTACAATGCGAAAATGAAAATTCTATTTTATCCGTACTTTGTACTTGCCAGTGAACTCTTCACATGGAAATTTACAAGGAGATACATCAACTTTTGATTAGAAAAATTAACAAAAAAGTGTTATTTTTTAATATATTATTTAAACAAATAAGATCTCTTGAAAGCCATTTGCATATCTGAATTCCTCATAAAAAATACATGATCTTGCAATTTACAGCATCCGTCCAGCTCTGCTGGTTTCCAAGATATTCGACCAAATATGTTTCCCACCCTCCACTTTGGGGGTTATTTTCACCCCTTTAACATCGATGTCGGCAGCTACAAAAAAATACGTGTCAAATATTTTTTTGAGAATTATATTATACATAAGTTTCATCAAAATCGGAAATTATCACTTCGGGATGTTCCCTTGTAAGTGTAGCGGTCTTCATCATGTTTCGTGCCGGAGAAAGTGTTCGTAGGTAACAAATATACAGGGTGTTACGTTTAATGCCAGGTTTACACCTAACGAATAACTCGGCTGAGTCAAAATCTTGACCGAGTGACCGTTTACATTGGTCGAGTGGCTCGAACGAGTCAGTCCATTGTCACTCGGCCTACACGTAGTAAAAATGAATCGTCGTCGGGGACATTCGCGTGCTTTTACAGCTTCTCGTGACTTTACTATTCAAGACCCTATCCCGCAAAAGGGATCATTTTGTAGGTAAGATTTCAAAGAATATGACCATACTTTTTTTTTATGTCGAAATTGTAACCCTCCCTGTACCTCATAATGAAATTGACCAAGAAACGATCGGTTTACAGTTTCTGGGACTATAAAATCCGTTTTTAAATAAAAGAAATATCACCATTGTAGGGCGATCCTTCTAGATTAAAATTGAGAAACGCCATCCCTTTTCATGGGAATTGGCAAAAATCATAAAATTCAAAGGTTTGCATTTAGTAAACAAACTCGAAACCAGCAAAATGATTACTTACTCCCTCCCTCCTCCTTTATTTCACACGGATTACATCATACTTAAATTTCAACAAAATCCCCGATAGCGACGTAAAGAGGCGATCGAGTTGATGTGGAATGACCCATACAGAAAATGCTCAAATTCTCCATCACACCCAGGTATAAGGTCGGCCACCCCTGCATTACGGTAATTCTTATTAACTCTCGATGAAAATTTTTTCTAACATTTTTTTTACGACAACCTCTAGAAAAGTTCCATTTAACAAAAAAAATATACAGTGTTGGCTCGAAATAAGCAACAGTTTTCTGGCTCGAAATAAGCAAATCTTTATCCCCACCTTTTCGTTTGATGTCGCCCACAGAGCGAGAGATCCGAAAACGAGCGAGAGGTCCGTGAAAGCGGCGAACTTGGCGCTACACCGAACCTCCCTGTTTTTTCTACACGTTCCCCCTCGACTCACTCAAGAGCAAAGTCAGCCGAATAGCATACCTGGCTCGTAATGTCGACCGAGCCCCTACTAGATATTCTACGACGGTCCCCTTTACCCTCGGTCCCAAACCACGCACTCACCGTTTTTCAGGTATTTTATGTATCCTGACCCTTTTTCCTGCTTTTCCGATCAGATATCCTTAGAAAAAGGTCCCACGTATCCGATCCTCCGGAAACCTCGATATTTATGTATCCGGGACTGATTCCCGCATTTTTTCCAGAAAACCCTCACTGCTCTCCCACCTACCCCTACCACTACTTTCCCTACCAAAAACTCCTTATAAAAGGAGGACCCAAAAAGCAGAGACAGTACAGTAAGAACAGTCAGTATAATCAGAACTTTTGTCGAGACTCCGCAAGTCCGTGCGCGTAGTTAATAAGATCCAGTGTTTGTTTGTATAATCTTCGAAGTATTAAATAAAGAACATTTATTAAACCAACTCATCTTGTGTGACGTTGACGACAGTAATAAGCAACTGGCCAGACCCGAGCGTGTTGCTTATTTCGAGCCAATACTGTAACCCGATACAGTTGCGTTACCCATTCTGTATAATATGCATATACGTTTTACGATCAAATAATTAACAAAAGAAATAATGAAATAAACCGCAGATAGCGTTAATATTAAGCCCATAATGCTAGGTACCGAATTGAAAGGTCAAATTTGAAAATTAATTGATTGTATTCTAAACAATTAGAGTTGAGGTGACATAGGGAGAAGTAACTGTTTGACGCATTCGCGTGGCAAATATATTTATTTATTAAGGGTATAGGGGAGTGAATTTCAGGAAAGAAACGAACTGACTGAAGGACGAGTTTTCGTTCTCTCTGCGCATGTAACGTGATGCGCATGCGTCCCTATGACGATCGTGACGTCAAAAGTATATACCCAGCAGGCAGAAAATTGTATGATCCTTGTCGATCGCAGTATGTTTCGTAGTATGTTCGTTTATCTTTTTTCACCGCGTACATTTCCCTAGTCTCTCAAGTTGCACAAATCCGAATCTAGTGCCTACAGGGTCGAGTTTTTCCCAAATTTCGGACTTAATAACGAGAAAAATGCATTATAATTACGATATTTATATTCTGGAGAAATGTGCCCATCGCTGTACAAAGCCCTTTTTTTGAAAAATTGTACTAGAAGAAATTTCTTCTATAAGAACGTACACTTTTATTTTTCACAAAATTTAGAAACCCAAATTGCAAAATCGGGCTCTGTACAGCGATGCGTAATTGTATAAGGAATATTAAGAAACGAACTTCATAAAGAAATATTGCTTCTTCGCTTCAAAATCTGGGAAAAACTAAGTTGCTAAAACGGGCTGTTGGGTATCGCTCCGTCTTTGTCTCTCCTGCTATTGTTGTATCACCCTCTCTGTCACGACGCCGTTGGAGAGACAAGGATCGTCTATCCTTGTTCGGGAACTTCCTACTTTTTCCGCAACTGTCGCTGAAGTCAACTCGGAGTTTGGCCGTCACTCCCCTATACCCTTAACCCTTTGACTACTGTTGGCGCTTATTAGCGTCTGAAACATGTTGGCTTCCTGGCACTTTAGACGCCAATGGGCGCTTGACTTATTTTGCTCCGCTGGTACTGTTGGCGCCAATAGGCGTCCGGACCAAATTTCGCCTGTTTCGTGAATAATTGCCGATTTAAAATTTTATAATTGCTCTTATGGTAATGTAAGCCTATAGTGGTAATGTAGATTACTTTAGTGTAATAGAATTCAATAATATTTTGAATATTTTATTATACTTCGTCAGAAATGCATGCCTATCGAAAAACTTCGCTGTTCTCGGTGTACGTCGCGGTTGAATTCATACTGTACAGTACGGCCGGTGCGTGCCAAAGTCTGCCGTAGTCAAAGGGTTAAAGACGCGCGCCGCCAAATCTTACACTGTCGCGCGTGCTTGCTTAACAACGTGTAACGAACTCGAGCGCGTTCGGCGGGTGCCGGAGGACGAATGTCTATTATCTAATGTGCTTACAAACTATTTAACAACTTATAAACTAATTATAACTGACGCACCGATTATATTTAATATGCGTAGAGAAAGGGAGAAAAATAAGGTTCGTTTATTTACAAGAGTCGCTAATACCTATGCGGTTTGATTAGTTAACTCCTGCTTGGAAACGTTCCGGGAAACGAACTTCTCTGTCCGAACGTGTCGTGTAACTGTCTCGCGGGGTGCGATTGTCGTACGCGGTAATTGTCGTGTGCGTTCGAGTTTCGACAGTCGTTTCTCGTGGTTGTGATTCCCTTTCGTCAAGCTGATTTTCGATGTTGACCGCGATGACGAAAGCGGGTTTCAGGCGGTCTACGGAGACTCTAACGTTCGTTCCGTTAACTTCTATTACAAAGCTTTTATTGTCGCGTTTAATTACTTTGTACGGCCCGTCGTACGGTGGTTGTAACGGACCCCTAACGGTATCGAAAATGAACGTTTTTCGGGACACGTGCCAGGTAGCAGGACAAGGTTTGGTATCGGCAATGCGTCGCTTGAGGCGCGTGACATATTCTGCGTTCGCCTCTTGGTTGACCGGTAAGAAGAAATCAGCGGGTAAGCGAATACCTGTGCCGTAAACTAATTCGGCTGGCGATGCCTTTAAGTCTTCCTTCAAAGATGTACTACGAATGCCCAGTAATATAACTAGTAAAATTTCAACCCAGTTGCTTGTGTTGTGGCATCTGATCGCGGCTTTTAATTGTCTGTGCTATCTCTCAACCATTTCGTTTACTTGCGGGCGGTACGCTGTTGTACGTATGTGATTCGCACCTAACATTCGACATAGTTCGCGAAATAACGTCGACTCGAATTGACGCCCTTGATCAGTAGTGATCCTCGCGGGTACGCCAAACCGAGCGATCCACGTGCTGAGAAAAACGGACGCGACCGTCGCTGCTTCCATGTCGACGATTGGGATCACTTCCGGCCATCGCGCATAACGATCGATACACGTGAGGCAATATCGATAGCCCTGAGAATACTGCGTAACGATGATATCTAAATGTCCATGTTCGAATCGACCGGATATATATTCACAAATTCGCTTAGCGGAGTCGATACGTGGCGCGAGATTTTGCAGCGTTGGCACGGAATGCACTGTCGTGCCCAGGTTCGGCAATCTTTGTTAATCGATGGCCATACGAAACGATCAGTAACTAATTTTTGAGAGGTTCGTATGCCCGGGTATGATAATTCGTGCAACGAATTAAAAATGCTTCGTCGCAAGATTTCCGGCACATACGGTCTCACTCTGTCGGAGGTTACATCACAGTATAAGTCGGCGTTTTGTACAGGAAAATGAACTTTTCGCAACTGTAACGATGACGACGAAGATGTCAATAGATCACGAAGTTCGTTGTCGTTTCCTTGCGCCGTTTCAAGGGTCCTGTACTTCCGTGAAGTCGCTGCATGAAGTTCTCGATGTGTGGCAGAGTGTAGCGATCCGAACTCGATAATCACCGCAGGGTCGCAAAGTTCCGGTCTTTTTGGGCACGACGTGCAGCGGTGATGCACACGGACTGTTCAACGGCCGGATAATGGGACAGAAAATCTACGGCAATTATGGGTATACCCACGTCGGCTACCATGAACTGCCACTTAAAATTCCGCCGAAGTGATAAGTCGAGGTCCGCCGCGATTGTACCGAAAGTTGCGATGCGCGTACCGTTTGCTGCGAAAAGTTCGTACGTACTTTTCTTCAAAAGCCCGCCCAAACGGTTGCGGGGGTACACGCACGAGTCGGCACCTGTGTCCACTAAGAAATCCATTTTCATTCGCTTATCGGTAACAAAAATGCGGCGGGTCGTGAAACCGTCGTCGCGAGTCGCGTTCACGGACGGTCGTTCGCGTTTCCCGCCACGCCGACCAGTCACATGAGGATCGGCATTTTGACGCGCGATTCCCGAACGTCGCGTGGTACCAGCATCGTCCGTCACTACTACGATTCGGTGTCGCGGCGCGTGAGCGTGATTGTGGGCAACGCGAGGCCGCGAGGAAGAACGTCGTCGTTCCTTCTTAAACGCTTGAAACTCGAGCGTGAGCTTCTTCAGCTGCTCTTGGAAGTCCGTGATTACGCGGTTCTTATCACACTGCACTGCTGCGACGTGCGCGTGGCCGGGTCGAATCTCGTGGATGCGGTCGGCTATCTCTGTCAACGCAGCGGCGTCGCTCTCGATCGCAGCTGCCAAAACCTGTTGTGTGGAAGGTGGCAAATCGATTTTTCGGCTTACGATCCCCGATCTCTTCACCCTCCATTAGTTTCCGCAAGCGCGAACTATCCGATTCGGAAAACCGCTTAATCAGTTCCTTTTTCAACAGTTCGTATCGGTCACTTAACCGGCGGATTAATTATAATGTCCTCCACACGATCGATATATCTTTCTCCAAGGTTAGCGAGAGTGACGTCAAACTTCATATTGTCCTTAGTGATTCGCGCCGATGTAAATTGTCCCTCTAGCACCTTAAACCATAGTGTTGAATGTTTACAGAAAGGAAACACACAGGTTTCTAGTGTCTTCCTCGTGTAATTTTATTTAAGAAAAGAAGCAGATTAAAAATGCGTAACAGAAAGTTTAAATTAGACAAAATGTTTGGAGTGACGCGGTCAACTCCTCTGCGTTGATCCGAAAGCGTTCGGGTAACAACAACGACTGGCTCGACTGCACAGTGTTACACCGTTATTCCCCCTTTTTGGGAATTTCCCGACGTTATTTCTCTGTGCAACGAAAAGCGAATTTTTCCGGTGTCTGGTATGACCAGCAACCCCAGTCATAAAACTTGGGACAGGGGCTGCCAGTCCGGTCATCATTAGCCTACGGGTCTAGAAAAACGAACAACGAAACATTCAAATTATAATCAAAAGGGATTTTCGCAGAAATCCAACACATAGCACCACTTTGCGTGGCCAGAATTCCGGAATCCGAAGATTTTGCTGGCTCATGCTTACCAGGTCACCAGTGCGTGCACTTTCACTCGGCTGTGCCATTTCACCAACGTATATTGTTCACCGAAAAAAAAAAAAGAACACTGTCTATCGCGCGCCTTGTCTCTTCTTTCCGTTGTGATCACGTCGGGGTCACCAGTTTGAGGTAACAAAGGGAGAGATAACTACTTGATGCATTCGCGTGGTAAATATATTTATTTATCAAAGACGTGCGTCGCCAAATCTTACAAGAACTCGAGCGCGTTCGACGGGTGCCGGAGGAGGAGTGTCCTTTTCCTCACCATGCAATGGGGGTGCGTGCGAAGAGAAAGTTGCAACGTTGCATTGGAAAACTTTCTCTAGTTCAGGCCAACGGAAACGGTGTTTTATGACGAGGCAACCCTCAAGCTCTCGAACGTTCGAACACTCGAGGCTCGAGGGTTTAACCGTCGAAAACTTGACCGATCCGTTGACCTGAAATTTTCCAGACGCACGCCACACTTCTATTATGTGAAAGAGTACTTTCACAAACAATGCAAAACGGTTTTCCTGATGAACTTGGTATAAATAACAACTCGTTTTCCCACTGTTCATTAAATTCACGCCTACTGTCGCTTTCTGCGCTTCTTTTGCACTGTGATGGATAACAGGAATTTGAAAAACAACATAGAAAAGTACAAAACTCTAAAAATCTAAATGTTGAAAAACAACAAATAGATCACAAGTACGTACGTCGTGTCACACACTGTTCGGGCAGTTTCGTCCCGCGACTTTTCCCAGGGTTGGAAATCGGACGAAAAGTAAAAGGAAACGGGTTGCCGGATCGGGGTGTCTCCGAAGCAATTGATCTCGCGGTCGTGTGGTTAAATGTAATTTAATTAAGGAATAAAATACTACGCTTACTTGACTAGAACTTACAATTAGATTAAGATATTTACAATAGGGTTTGTTCAAGCGGTATTGTCCGATGCAACGCGTTCGCGAAATAAGATTTCCGAAGCGCGGTGTTCGTGGAAAAGCGTAAGAACTTTATTTCGGTCGGTTCGCGGTAACGATTGCGAGGAATCAAGGCTCGCAAGTACGATTTTGCTCGGTATTTATGTAGGATCTGGCAGAATCAGAATCGTGCTTCTCTCGAGAAAAAAATAACCTTTCGGACCTCTGCGTTCTTTCGATCGTCCAAACGCTACCGCCTCACGCGCCTCCTCTCTCACGCTCTCTCATTCCGTTGCTACGCATTACAATTTACACACTGTTGCCGGAATATGTCTCGCTACATCCGCACCACATTTATATTAGTCGGCCTTTTGTTCGACCGGCTACTGCCCTTCTGCCGATTCGTTCTGCGTAGTTCGTCGTATTCTTTTTCTGTCGATGGTTCGATCGAACGTGTCAACGGTCGGCCGTTTTCGAAATCGGTTACGTATTTCTTAAACTCACACAATAACCTGTTAAGGGTCAACAATCGAGGAAGGAATAATGTGTTTATTAGTTTATTCTAATGTGAAAGTGACAAGTGTCGGGAATTGTGAAGTGAAATCATTTTGTGGTAAATAAGTGACCGGACCATTCCGTCAACTGTTCTGCCATGGGGTGTTCGTCCATCCTCGGTCAGGATACGTACGATGACCATTGGCAACGAATAGGGTCAACTTGCAGGCGAATGGGTAAGTCGAAATCAAATTATTTATCAATTTTCATAACGTTACAGTCGCCTTTTTATTGCGAAATCGTTATTTATTTCCAAAAAATTCCGAGAACACCTTCTCACATTTTATTCATTCTTTTTTTCAAACAATGAGTACAAATAATTAATAAATTCGATTTAGAGATAACAGTTGCGTACATACTGTATTTAATTAATCGTATTCGTTGCTCGGAAGAACTTCAATTAAATTTTTCCGGCTTTATCGACGCATTAGCCTAGTTCGAACATCCGAGGGCCCAACCCTATGCTCACGCGCCTAAGCGCGCGAAAAGCGCGCGCTGTGAGTGGTCAGTGTTTTTCCTTAATAATTCAAAAACGAAGCCCCGCACGACATTTTTGCAAAGGAAATTGTTACTTAGAATCGTCCCCCCTACCCCCCATTTCCGGCTCCTACACCAGCTACGGGCCACCCTGTTATTATGTATGTAGTATAGTGATGGTATGATATAGTATAGTATAGTATAGTATGGTGTGTGCTATTTTAATTGTTTGTTTTCTGTTGTTATTCTTGAATGATTGCGTTTCCTTTCTTTTTTGACGTATATATATGTATATATATATTTTTTTTCATTTAAATTTTAATTTCGTTTGTACTGAGGCAGTCTGTGATTATTTTGATGGCCTTTGTGTGTGGTCTTTTTACCAATGTTTCTATCTTGTGTGTGATTGCCTTGTAAGCTTTTGGATTATTTGTTGTCTTGTGTTATTATACAATGGACAGTCCCATAGTATGTGATCTAAGTTCTGTATGCCTTTTTTGCATTCGCAATTGCTATTTGACATTATTCCTACTCTTGTTAGGGATTCCGCTGAGTTATAGTGGTTGCTTCGGTATTGACAGACCCAGGAAATGACTTTTCGTGGAAGGTTTGTGTTGTAATACCAAGATTTTGTTCCGGATTCGAAGGTCACAAAGTATCTTGTTCCTTTGTAGTTGGCTTCTCTTCTCCATTCGGCTTCTGAGGCTTGCCACATTTTCTCTTTTAGCATAGAGAAGAAATCGGAGTATGGTATTTTGTAGTTACTGTCCGGCATTGACTTTGTTGCCTTCTTAGCTGCTTGGTCTGCTTGTTCGTTGCCTTGTATTCCTTTATGAGCTGGAATCCAGTATAGCCTTAGTGAACTATTTTCAGTGCTATTGTTTTCGAATTTGTTAATGCCTTTTTTTATTTCTAATATGTGCCAGTTTGTTCTGTGTGCTGATTGAGTTTGTGTTAAGTGCTTGAATGATGCTGTAGGAGTCTGTTCATATGATATATGACTTGAAGGGATCCTGATTGGCTATCTCTAATGCTGTTATTATTGCTGTTGCTTCAGCAGTGTAAATGGAAGCACTGTTGTCTAAGCTTACCGTTTTTGTTGTGGTTAATGGTGGGACTACACATACAGCTACTGTGGAAGTGACCTTTTTGGAGCCATCTGTATACATGTGGATGTGTGTATTAAAAAGTGTTTCTTTTCTGTCTGTGTATTCTAGATTTGTATGTGTTGATTGCTGTAGTTGACGTCCCAGGCTGTGATTTGTGTCAATGTGCTCAAATATGGTGTCATATTCTGTCTCAAAGATGGGAATGTTGTTACGTGTTTCCATGGTTTCCAGGATTGGTCCTATTTCTTCCCAACACCTCCCCATGATAGTTTTTGGCTGCCCGTTATTAAATTGGTGTCTGTTATTATGTTTGTTCCGTCGGAAGTTGATCGGCGGCCGAATCCGCATGCATCGACATTCGACGCGCCCTCTTTTATTTTGATAGTTGGTATTGCCCCAATTACGAACATGCTCGCAAATTGGCTGACAGTACTGTCAGTACTAATGCTGGTTTTACTGAAAAATGGGCGTTCTGTTTTGCTGACAGTGCTGTCAAAACTGCTAAATGTGAACGCGTGTTTTAGTACTGCCAGCACTGTACGTACACATATATACAGAGTGTTAAAAAAAAACCATTCAATATTTATACGGTATATAGGACGCACTGTACCAAGTAAAAAAGTTTTAGTAAACATAGGTCGAAAGGACAACCGTTCCTGAGATATAAACATTTTTAGTATGAGAGAGTACTTAAACACGATGTTCGGTCAAAGGTGGATTGGACGTGGTGGGCTAGTTGCATGGCCTCCTCGATCCCCCGATTTCAAACCTTTGTACTTCTTTTTATGGGGATATTTAAAAAGCCAAGTGTATTCTTTGCCGATAAATAACTTACAAAAGAATTACGTAACCGAATCCACCATGCTTGTCAAATAATTCGACAGAAATGTGGAATTTTCGAGAGAGTTCGCGACTCTGTAAGAAGAAGATGCCAAGCGTGTATAGAAATGGAAGGTGGACACGTGGAAAATCTTTTGTAAATATCGAAAATTCAGTAGTAAGTCAATCATGATATTAGCAAATAAAAATGTTTATATCTCAGGAACGGTTGATCTTTCGACCTATGTTTACTAAAGCTTTTTTACTCGGTACAGTGAGTCCTATATACCATATTATTGAATACTATTGAATAGTTTTTTTTTAACACCCTGTATATATTTGTGCGTCATAACCTTATCTGCTTAAATCGGAGCAAAATGAACCCGACAAATTAAGCTGTATTAAATGTAATTGTTAATAAAATTTGTTAGGGTTTGAAAAAGAATAAACACATAACCGTATATATAATATTTGAACATAAAAGTAATAGATATATTTAGAAGTTAGCAAAAGAATACATAATATGTGGAAATGTCTGAATTACGAAAGAACACGCGTCCACTCACTTCTTACAACGTAACGGAACAGAAGAAGATGGCGCAACACACGCGGTAACTTATTGAAAAGTTATTCTGTACAATGGTGCCAACCTAGTGGCTTACATGGGCCGAACAACTCTTCAAAATTAACATAGAGATGGAGTTTCTAATTTATAAGAGGAGGATAAATTGGAAATGAAAAATTCATATAAAATGCCTAAAATTTGTCAAACAACCCTGGGCGTCGCCGTATGCAATACTGACGCTGCACTACCTCTCTGCTGACAGTATCGACAGCCGGAAGTCCGCAATTCCCTAGGACCGATGTCTGACAAAATGGTAGCACGTTACAGTCTCGTCAGCTATACTGAATAGCATTTTCCACCGGAAATCCAGTACTGACAGTACTATCAGCCAATTTGCGAACACGCTCTATATTTCGTTACGCCGTCCCGCGTGACGGCCTTTTGTTTAAGTTGGCAACAATCGTCAACCGCATGGCGCTACGCATAGCGCCGCTTCCGCTTTACTTTCACTTTCTCTTCGTCACCGACTACTCTCGGGTATGGACGTGTGTCAAACGCTCTCCAAGTTTCTTTTAAATCATCATCGTGATATAGCTCGCGAGTTATTGTGCGATTAGCTTTAATCACCGTCACTTCTTGAATGTACTTGAATGCCTTTGCGAAGAGGTGGATACGACCGTGCGGCACGGTGATCGCTCTGTTTGGTAGCATCGCGGTATATTCAATCTCACCGATTTAAATTGAGTAACCGAAGTGCCGCTCAGCCCACAATTCGTGCCTGCTGACATCTTCAGGTTATTCTCGGTTGATCGTATGAAATTGCAGTGCAAGCACCACTTGATCTTCCCCGAATTGCTCGGCAGGATCGACCTGAGTGTTACTGCAACGTGCGTATCGCGGATTCACGATCCGATTGTACACAGTCGAAATCAGGCGTCCGGCATCAGAGAACACCTTGAGCCCACGTTCGTGCCTCAGGTGAACTCCTCGGTGTCACAACCTGATTGAGGCTTCGTGGCGTCTCCACCCGAACTCCTCCTCCGATAATTCAGCCGAGTGCGAGGGTGCTGCGACAGATCCTCAATCGTGCGACTGCATAAAGTGGTGATTCCAACAACCATTTCTTATCTGAGTATTTATCGTCGAACGCGGTATCGCATTTTTGTATTGTAGTAGTCACAGGGAGGGAAATTAGCGTGCAATTGCGGGTGGATCCTCACAGGTGTCCACGCGCCATTGCACACTAGTAGTTTGGGTTTCATTTGTTCAAGCCATTAAGATTCAATTTTACGATTAAGCCAATTTCTTAACTTCCGTTTAAAGTAAATTCGGTCGATCTGTCATTCTATCTAGCGTGTTTAATTTGATCTTTGTATTCTAATCTATCTATGTACAGTGAAAACTCGATAAATGTCGCTGCTCTGGGTCCGGCCAGCAACACTTATGGGATAGGAGAATCGTTTTTCGAATTTGATTGTAGTTTGCCGAACGTAGAAAGAGTCAGTAGCTAAAGAAGAAAGAGGGACTGAAAACCGGATTTATCGCCCCAGTTTAAATGCCCGTGTCAGTGTGACCACACTAATGCACAGAAGAAACTTTTTTATTTTTTACTTTTTGTTAATAAAAATTGTACTATCATGTAGGGGAGAATTTTCTGATTAAAATGAGACTAAACACGATATAAATCGGTCAATATTTAGTAGCATAATATTGGATTAAATATTGAACTTGCGAGTCTTTCTCTCTTTGTTTATCCTTCTTCTGCTGTCCTTTTCTATGTTCGGAAACATCAAAGGATGACGGATTCGAGCTGCTGGTTACATTTATCGAATAGGAGGTAGCTATTTCCAGGCGAAACGCTTCCACTATTCGATAAATGCTCACAAACAGCAACACTTATGGGATAGGATGTTTCGTTAGCTACCACTGTGCGATAAATGTACCACCGCTAGTCTTGCGAAACTAAAGACTAAATACTGACCGATTTATATCATGTTTGGTCTCATTTTAATCAGAAAAATCTCCCCAACATGATAGTAAAATTTTTATTAACAAAAAGTAATAAATAAAAAACTTTCTTCTGTGCATTAGTGTGGTCACACGGCATGGGCATTTAAACGACGTTGACGAAGGCAGTCAAGATTTGTAAAAAAAGCTGCTCGTCTCCGATTACACTTCGCTTCACTGGTTCAAGGGGGAACCCCCCTAGTGGTGGGGATAGAAATGTTACATTTACGGAACAGCTCCTGAAGACATTTATCGAGTTTTCACTGTATTATAGTATTTTATATAGCGTAATCTAAAGATCTCTTATAATCTAAATCTGGATCAAAATTCAATCAATTCCATTCACGTTCGTTTGTACGGTGTATAATCGAGAATGTACGATCCGAGTTTGTGCGCAACCGTGTGAAAGTACAAATTAAACAAAGACAGTTACGTTCGCGAACGCGGGAAGGCTGTACGAAACGTATTACAACTTAGTAAACACATTGAGTTCTTCTACGCTTACCAGAATTTATAACAAATCAAATATCAAATTTGTTCTCTTAATCTCAACAGAATATATCGAGTTTCGACCAGAAATCGTTTCCAACTCTCTGCAACAACCGATCCGATCTCCCCGCTATCCAGTACCTGGAGGCCCGAACCCCTCCATTGGATACTTTCCACCATTCGAATATTAAAAATCAACTAAATCACGTTCATAAAATTAAATCATAACACATCAACTCAGTTTAGAAATCACCGAACACAAGTATAATATGTAACCGTTACCAAAGTAGAGCTTTGGTGAAAAGAACGGTTACATACTCCTTTGTATGTGGTTCTTTTGATTGGGTTTTCTCTGTTGCTGCTTCTTCCTATTATTTCCACTGTTCTTTTCTGCATCCAGTTTATCATAAATTGTATTATGTTTTTGGAGATCCGGAGATCAGACTTGAAAACGAACTTTCGGTACATCTTTGGTATATCGCTAGATATCACACAGAGTAGGGCTTTGCTCTTCATTGCACTAACACTCACTTAAAATGAACGCTGGTTTGAGCCTATCCTTGCTGACGTTCACTTCACGCTGTCCTATCTTAATTACAAAATTCTTATCACTACGGCTTACTACTAAATATGGTCCCTCATACGGCGGTTGCAGCGGTTTTTTTTACCGCGTCGCGACGAACCAATACGTGCGAAACTGTGTCCAACTCTTTAAACATAAACACTCGCTTGTGTCCATAGTGCGCCTTCGGAGCAGGTTTCAACAACCTCATGTGGTCTCGCAGCTGTTCTACGAAAACGGACACTTCCGCCTGGTCGTTGCCTGCAATCAAGTCCCCGGGAAGACGCAAAGTCTCTCCAAAGACCATCTCTGCAGGTGTTGTCCCGCTGTCCTCCTTTACCGCTGTGCGGATGCCGAGAAGCACTGCCGGAAGGGACCCCGACCAGGTGTCCTCTTAATGACACATAATCGCTGCCTTCAGTTGTCGATGAAAGCGTTCGACGGCTCCGTTGGACTGCGGATGATAGGCGGTTGTCCTGTGATGCTCCGCTCCCAACGCTCTAGCCTAGGACTTGAACAACACGGACACGAATTGCCGACCTTGATCCGTCGTTACCCTAAGCGGTACGCCATAGCGCGAAATCCAGCCCGCGAACAGCGACCGCGCGGCGGTCTCCGCACTGATATCGCCTATCGGGAAAACCTCTGGCCATCTGGAGAAACAATCAATCACGGTCACACAGTGCGTGTAACCTCCTGAGTATGGCAGTGGTCCAACGATGTCCGCGTGTATGTGCTCAAAACGTGCGGTGGGAGTAATGAACTCCCGACCGGCGTCGACACATGCCGTGTAATCTTTGACAATGACACTGCAAGCAACTCCTTGCCCAGGTCCGGCAGTCTTTCTTAACGGACGGCCAGACAAAACGCTGCGTCACCAGCTTCATCGTTGCCTTGGGTCCAGCGTGCGATAGGTTATGCAAACCCTTAAAGATGCCTTTCCTGAAAGGTGCTGGAACAAACGGACGAGCTTGACCCGTTGAAATATCGCAGCATATACCCATGCTGGGCTGTAGAAAGCGGATCTTCCTGATGACCAGACCTCTGGGGTTCGCCATCACCTGCTGGAGTTCGTTGTCTACTCTCTGTGCGTCGGCGAGCGCCTGGAAATCCACCGGCGCGATCACTTCCTAGATCCGCGACAGGGCGTCAGCGGTGGTATTATCCGCACCTTTAACATGCCGTATGTCCGTTGTAAATTGCGCAATATAGTTCAAATACCGAAATTGCATTGGTGTACACTTTTCCGGTTTTGACTAAGGTCGAAAGTCAGTGGCTTATGATCTGTATACACACTAAAATCTCTTCCTTCAACCGCATAGCGAAAATACTTGACCGCTGAATACATTGCCAGCAACTCCCGATCGTAGGCACTGTACTTCTTCTGTGCTGCATTCAGCTTCTTCGAAAAGAAGGCCAGCGGTTCCCACGCGTCGTTTCGGAATTGCTGCAGCACTGCTCCAATCGCAACGTCCGAAGCATCAACCATCATGGCTAACTTGGCCCTGGATGACGGGTGCGCCAGCGTGGCTGCGTTCGCCAAAGCTGCCTTGGTCTTCATGAAAGCATTTTCGAACTCCGGTGACCAGTCTACAGTATCGCCTTTCTTGCCTGTAGTCAGACAACTCACGAGCGGAGCTTGAATTTTCGCTGCTCTTGGAATACAACGTCGGTAAAAATTTACCACCCCGAGAAACCTGCTGACACCGACGAGCTACTGTTAAAGACTGTCAGCCTTACGGGACTTCGCGTATCCGAAAAATTCGCTGTTTTCTACCGCCCGGTAGGATATATTGCGGTCAGAATAAGAAACACTCGCAGAAGACGTGACTGGTCCCATCGTCTAAACGAACGCCGGGGCGAGGGGAACTTTTCTGTCTCGCTTTGTCACATTTTGTTCCATAGGCGTTTTTTGTCACGAGGCGACCGCTCGTCGCTTTACCGATGGAGCGACAGAGCCCATCAGAGCCCACTTAGTGGTACGCCAAAATACACAGGGGCTGGCAGTCTTTAATAGTACCTGGTCGGTGCTGCTGAGCTCCGCCTGGTTTACCGGCCTCGGATAATTCGTAATGGCTTCCACCTTATCGGCCAGTGGGCGGATCCCCGCCTTACCGACCGTGAAGCCTAGGAACGATAACTCCGGCATACAGAACTCGCATTTTGCCGAGTTAACCACTACTCCGAATTTTTCGAACCGCTGGAACAGCTGCTCGAGATGCTTCAAATGCTGCTCTTTAGAGTCCGAATGGCTTCGAGCACATCGTCTATATATACGTACACATTGTCTAATCCGCGCACAACCTCATCCATAAACCGCTGGAACGTTTGCGCGGCGTTTCATAGTCCAAATGTCATCACCGGAAACTCGATTAGCCCGAACGACGCACAGTGGTTCAAACTCCCCATATTGAGGAAAAAATACGATAGCATCGATACGACAGCTTCAATTTGCGTAAAAATTGGTATTCCGATGTTTTTGAGGTCGCTGATTATAAATCTGAAGTCAAAATTTAAAAAAACAAAATGGCTGATCCAAAATGAAGTAATAATTTGTGTTAAAAGACGAAAAATTAAGAAATGTTTTTCTCGTTGCAAACAGTATAGTACATTTATGCAAATGTAACGAATAGTTTCGTAATTTATAAAAAAAAAAAAAAAAAAATACGTTTCAAATGAAACATGGGAAACAAGGATAGCTTTACCTATATAATTATTATCTTGTAATCACCTAATCATTGTCCTCTGCGAGTAAAGCCATCACATCGTCATTCAGTTCCAACAGGTGTTTCTTTGGCACTGTTCTTAAACTATTTATATATGGATTGGAAGAAGCTAGACGCATGTGCATAGTATCTTCATCGGTACATATCCGAGAATATTTCCTCGAGTGTTTCAACCGGTATTGTCTATAATCTTTGTTTCTTGCTTCTTGGGCTTCCTCAGTTAACATTCCTATTGGTAACATGGCAGCTGTTATTATTTTGCTGCCATGTAAAAGTATTTTATGCACTGTATTCGGCATATTATACCAGCTGTACAGCTGTACGTACAAATCAGCAGTCTGGTTGCAATAAATACCAAACTTTTCTGAATCTATTGCATGGCTACTATTTATTGTTTGAAGTATAATCGAGAAACGATAGATTAAATTTTCGTCCACCCCTGTTATTTCTGCTGTTAATTTTGGATTACTGAAAAATCTTCTGGAGGTGTTTCCATCGTTACTGGTACCCATGCCCTGTTTTACAACATCCAGTTTCAATCACATTTTTTTAAGGAATCTTTCTTGTATTATTGTTTTAGTTTCAAGTTTTTGTGGTTTGGTATGTATATTTGTTCTCCAACTTTTAAATGACTTGTTATATGCAATATGAAGAATGCATTCCATAAATTTGATTCGTGCATGTAGAGGTGATAATCCTAAGTTAAGGGTATTTGCAGCTTCAGGTTTATTTCTAATAGCATCCAAATTGTTCATTTCCGATGGTTTCGTTTTGCATATATGTATAACATACTGCCATAGATGGTGTATCGGTTACTGTCTGTGCAATTTTACCATCGATCATCGTAAATAGGAGTTTATGGTTTATATTATATGTATGTCTTACCATCTATTTGAATTATGCTGTTATTAATATTTTTAATTTTTGTCTCCATTCTTGCAACTTCATTTTTTATATTATCTGATGTTTCTGGGGTAAATTGAAACTTAATTGGTCTACAGAACCTCGTAGAGGAAGGTTTTGTATTTTTCCAGATCACCACAGAATCGTTTTCTTTTTCATGTAGGTGCAGGGGAACGAGGGATGTGAGAAACATATTTGCATCTGTGACGTTTTCTTCATCAAAAGCCTACTTATATTCACTGTGCCCAGATGACCCATCACACCCCCATTTAGAAACAAGTGTCATTTCACTTCCTACTGTTCTAAGTTCCTCGCTTTTGGTTTTCAAAATTCTTGAATTAACACTGGCACAACTTTCAGTTACGTCGACATTAGATGGATAACACTCTTTCTTCGTATTTAATAATTTGTGGTAGGATGGGAAAATATCATGACCAATCTCCTGAGTCGCTTTCCTAAGAATTTCATACTGATATTTTGACAATGAAGCATCAAGAACTAATGGCAATGCCTCTTCTGGACTGAATCTAGCAGTAGGCATTGACAAATTTTCAATTGTACGCCCAGCCTTAACAATTAATTCTTCGGAATATTTTTCACGTAATTGTTTAATTTTGTATCGTTTAGCTCGATCACAGCACTCTTCAAAACTTTTTTCTGGGCGTCCTGTTTGAAAATGTTGGGAAGGGCCTGGTTCAGTATCAGCAATATTTTCTGTGAGATCCAAAGTAACTGAGAAGATTTGATCCAACCATTTCTTATTTTTCTTTATGAAGGCATTTTTATTTCGCGATGCAGATTGCCATTTTTTTTTTTTTTTTTTTTTTTTTGAAAAATTTGGTAAGAAAACTTTCATTAATTTTTTATGAATCTCTTCCATCATATTCTCTGTAATGTCTGGATATTTAACTTTAATAGCTTCGACACATTTAGAGATGTTGGTTATTTAATTAAATATACGCAGTTTGTATGAATAATATAAAGTATATATATTTGCACATTATAACGTTTATAGAAACATAAGTAACACGTTTTGGGTAAAAGTGCTTGTACAATAAAAGCGCGCGGAAAAGAGAAAGTGGTGCCAACCTAAATCACGAGATATATATGCATAAAACGTAAATACGTAAAAAACCCTACAAGAGATTTCACGATTGCTTAACAACACAATGTCAACCAATTCCCTGTTAACTCTTTAAGCGTTTCCCTCGAGCGTTCTGGGGTAAGTGCCAAGAGGTTCCTCATGGTCCTCTTACCAGAAGGTACGTCACCTTCCCCACTCCGTGGCCAGATCCTTCGAGAAAACCCTTATCGCCCTGCACGCGCCACGCAGCACCATGACGTCGGGTCATCGGCCACGAGGCACGGTTCGTTCGGCGATCCTCAAGAGAAAGGCATCGAACTTTAACCATAACATCCGCGACTCTTAGAACTCGTCGCAGTCCTAGCTATCGGTTACCACCGATCCTTCGTCCGATGACAAACATAGGTTCTCGACAACGACACCTTAAGACCCCCAATGAGTAGGTCAAAGCCCCCTGATGCAACGTCCCTGACACGTGTCATCCTTGCACACGGGCTGACGCTAACACGGCCAATCTGACCTGCTTCACGTTCTCGGGAAGCATCAAGATATAACAATTTTTCCACCATTATACCAATCACACAATCCGTCCTTTTCACGATTATTTTGCTAGTAGATGTAGTGCATCCTCATAGCCATCATTTTGCTAGTAGATACAAGCAGTCTCGATAGCCAACCTTTTGCTAGTAGACGCAACGCGTCCCCCTAGCCAATTTCTTCGTTAGTGAACGCAAAGCGTCCCAATAGCCAATTTCTTCGCTAGTGAACGCAAAGCGTCCCAATAGCCAATTTCTTCGCTAGTGAACGCAAAGCGTCCCAATAGCCGATTTCTTCGCTAGTGAACGCAAAGCGTCCCAATAGCCAGTGCATGCTGCTCTCCCATATCAAAACACTTATTTTAACCAAAGAGAAAGAAAAACAAAGCTACTAATTAAGATCGGCATACATGGATCAATGAAAGGATAAATGTGAAATTCAAGGAGCTGCTCAATGTATACATAATTAAAATCTTTCTGTAAACATTTATTCAAAATAAAACCGTCCGCTCTATAATTTAACTACAAAGTTTGAATTTGCTTTACATAACGCTAACACGGTTCATCCGCATTCTCATTATCACTATCCTCTAAGACCTCTTCACCGGCCCACTCTCCGTTCCATAAACGTAATCTGTCTTTCGGTGCCACTTGCGGCCTCCCTGATTCGCCCAAAATCTTATACCGATCGTTTGACATGATTTCGGTAATTACAAATGGGCCCACAAATTTTGTATCTAATTTCGCTCCACGCGTTGCAGCAGGCTTAATGAAAACAGTATCATTTACCTTGTAATCAATATTATTCCTGCGCTTTTTATTAAAATTCTTATTTTGTTTCTCCGCATTTTTTAACAATCTTTCCGAAGCAATTCCTCGATCTCGCATTAAATCTATTTTTTTTCGTTCAAATCGGGTAGTTCGGCTTCAATATGTAAAGCATCTCCTGCATTGCGATCTATTCCAAATAATAAGTAACTAGGTGAAAATCCCGTAAACGACTGTTTTGTTGTATTTAAAGATTCTTGTATTTTACACAATTTGTTCGGCCATTCTGAAGCTTTTCCAACTTCCGTGGTCAATAAATTTGTGACCGTAGCAACATAACGTTCGGCTTGACCATTTGCACGCGGTGCCCCTGTAGCGATTAAATGTAATTCTATATTCTGCTTTTTCAGCCATTGTTGCAAAGATTTGTATGTAAAATTTGTACCTCTGTCCAGCACTACAACTCGCGGTCTACCAAAAAGAGTCAGTCTTTCCTTAAACACCTGTAATGTCTCAGCACCACTTAATGATTTCAGAGGAATTAACTGCAAATACTTGGTAAATGCATCTACTATTAATAGGATATGCTGATACCCTTCCTTCGACGGACTAAAAGGACCGACGCAATCACAATGCACCGTGTCGAATGGGATCGGTTTTTTATGAATGGAATGCAGTAAACCTTGCTGGGGTCCCGCCTGACGTTTTGAGACGACACAAGTGAGGCAATGCTTTACATATTTTTTCACAAAGTAACGCATTCGCGGAAACCAAAATTTTCTAGCTATACTTTCATATGTTTTTTCATAACCCACATGACTGTTTTCGTCATGATAAAGGCGTAATAGAGCAATCCGGTATCCTTTAGGTATATAAAAACGCGAAAGAATATTTCCCTTACTACTAAGTATTTTACGGCATAGAATACCTTCCAGCATACAAAAGTCACTACATACAGCATCTCCCCTTTCTACCCGTTGGATTAAAGCTTGAACCTCTTCGTCGTTTCTTTGAGCAACTTTGATCCACGAGTCTGTAGAGATTACCTGTTTGTCTAAACGGGCCGCGTTAATATGTCTCTCCTTTGGTGGATTTCTGCTAAAAACATCAACGTGCTCGATTTGTTTTCCTTTACGGTATTCTATATCAAATTGAAAATCTTGTAAATACACCCACCATCTAGCTATACGCGGTAAAAGATGTTTCTTATCTTTGGTGGCCTTTAAAGCATTACAATCGGTCACAATCTTAAAATGAATGCCCAGAAGGTAGACCCGAAAGTATTTTAGAGCATTTACCACTGCAAGAGTTTCAAGCTCATAGGAGTGGTAACGGGATTCCTCGTTGGTGGTTCGACGACTAAAATAAGAAACGACTCGTAAACTCCCATTCAATTTTTGAAATAATATACCACCATAACCGAGGGAGCTTGCATCGGTATGTAATTCCGTTTCCCTGCCAGGATCGAAAATTATTAACAATGGTTCCGCCGTTAAACAATCAATTACATATTGACGAGATTCGTCATGCTCACGCATCCATGCCCAGGGAACATTGTTTTTCGTAAGATTGGTGATACATGCCGTACGAACCGCAAATTCCGGTATAAATTTTCGGAAATAGCTTGCAAGCCCCATAAATTGCCGGACTTGCTTGACATCGGTAGGAACAGGTGAATCTATCAAAGCTTGAATCTTTCGTTTTCCCGATCGGATACCTTCTGCAGATATTTCACGCCCCAAATAATCGATGGTAGTTTGGAAGAATTTGCATTTATCAACATTGATCGTAAAACCCGCGTTATCCAACGCACACAGTACGCGATCTAAATATTCCAAGCCTTCCTCTATTGTCTTGGAAGGGATGATGACATCATCGATATATACTATAGCGATGGAAAATCTAAGATTTCCTAATGCTGCGTGAATACAACGCTGAAAAGTGGGAGGTCCATTAGTCAATCCAAATGGCATACGGAGATATTCATACTGACCATCAGGGGTAACGAAGGCCGTCTTTTCTATTGAATCAGCGTCAATTGGAACCTGATGGAAACCGGAGGTCATATCTAGCGTAGTAAAGTAGTGCCCTTTTCCTAGTCGATCTAACTGGTCCTCTATCAAAGGTAGAGGGTAATTATCCCGAACAGTAATTTTATTCAAACCTCGGTAGTCTACACACATTCGAGTTCCACCGTTCGCCTTAGGTATTAAAATAATAGGACTCGCAAAGGGTGATACGCTTTCTCGTACAATACCGGCGGCTATTAGGTCAGCAATAATTTTACGCACCTCCGCCCGTTGTGCAAATGATAAACGGTAGGGCTGGTATTTCACGGTTTTATCTTCTTTTAAAATAATTTTTAATTTTCCCGTACTTACAGGTCGAAGGTTATACCCATCCGCAATCATCTGAGGATACTTCCTCAACTAACCTTCCAGTGCTCGTCCTGCCTCCGCTGGTATCGCTCGGATCACACTACAGGTTAATCCCTCCTTCTCCTTTTCTACTCTACGTCTTGACGGGAAATGCAGCAATTTCTTTTCCCCATCGACCTTCTTGACACATAAATCTTCATAATCGAGGATATCTTCTCCAAGAATCGCATCGTGGGTCATCGCTGAATCAGGAACCACCAGGAACTGGATCTCGGCGGCCGCGTTTTCCGATTGAATGGTTGCAACAGTGCGTCCGATTACAGATACGTGTCCACCTCCCAGTCCATGGACCTTAGTAAAATAGGACTCGATCTTACAGTTAGCTTGCTTAGCTATTTTTTCTCGTACAAGCGAACAATCAGCGCCGGAGTCGAGCAAAACATGCACCATCAGATCTTGTAATAAGAGAGGTGTGAGGCCAAGTTCCTTAACGCGAATCGCATTTGCCTCCAATTTCTTATGGTCTACTTTCGCTGTCTTACGGACTTGATCCTCTCGAAGGGTTCTTTGCTTCGCCCAGCATTGAGCTTCGGCGTGTCCACGCTTCAAACAAAAGGAACAAGTCGTCACATTGGTGCTCTTCGTCTCCTCTCGAGGCACTTCACTCCTATCTTTCCTTTTCTTGGGGCACTCTCTTCCCACATGTCCTGTTTCATAACACTCGAAACACCGCTTACGAGGAAAAAGGCGAGCACGCAAAAGTTCAGGGCGCGTAGTCGAGCGTCTATTATACTCGCGAGAAGATTCACGTCGTTCACGTGATTCATCGCGATTAGCATTGTCACTCTTATCCTTAATTGGTACTTTGGAGAAATGTGCGATTCCACTCAGCAAATCGGCCGTAGACGTATGCCGTGCGTTAATGAGGGATTGGCGCACACTCGCATCCGTAACATGACCAATGATCAGGCTAATCAATTCATGAGCTTTGAAGGCAATTTGAGTCTGCCCATAATATTTTAATTTATTGCGCGCATATTCAGAGTACGAACTCGCGGAGTCACTGGTATAGGACACCGCACGAGTTAAACGCTCACACAATCTGTCTTCGGACACAAACACAGAACATATGTCTTCCCGGAATTTTGTCCATGTACGAGGGTTGCCTTCCCAATCTTTGTACCATCTTTTGGCCGGACCCGTCAAAGCATGCGTAGCAAGACTTAACCGTTGAGCAGCCGAGAGGGTTTTAGTTATAGATTCAACTAAATCATACCACTTTTGAGCATCCTCACCAATGTCAGCACCACTGAAGTCAGGCACGGCTTCCACAAAACTATTAGGTGCCGCAGACACAGCGGAAGATACCGGTCCACTCGCGACCGTTTCCAAAAACCGGCGAAACAAATTTTCCAAAGTCGGTTCCGCGGTTTCACCTTCCACACCGTTCATGGTGACGCTTACTTCTCGTCAGAAGATACAACAAGGAGCGATATCCGTTTTAAAATTCACGGTCTTTTATCCCACTTCTGATGTTAACTCTTTAAGCGTTTCCCTCGAGCGTTCTGGGGTAAGTGCCAAGAGGTTCCTCATGGTCCTCTTACCAGAAGGTACGTCACCTTCCCCACTCCGTGGCCAGATCCTTCGAGAAAACCCTTATCGCCCTGCACGCGCCACGCAGCACCATGACGTCGAGTCATCGGCCACGAGGCACGGTTCGTTCGGCGATCCTCAAGAGAAAGGCATCGAACTTTAACCATAACATCCGCGACTCTTAGAACTCGTCGCAGTCCTAGCTATCGGTTACCACCGATCCTTCGTCCGATGACAAACATAGGTTCTCGACAACGACACCTTAAGACCCCCAATGAGTAGGTCAAAGCCCCCTGATGCAACGACCCTGACACGTGTCATCCTTGCACACGGGCTGACGCTAACATCCCTGTAACCAACGTTGAAAGCTTCCATGTTGTAAGACAAATAAAAATTAAACACTATGAAAAGATAAAAGTCAAACACTATAATTACACACTATAAACGAAAGTTAAAAGTCAAACACTATGATTACACACTATAAACGAAAGTTAAGAATTAAACATGAACCAAAGTTTAAAATTAAACACAATGAACGAAAGTTAACGCTAAAATATAATTTTCTGTCTGAATTTTCCGATGCTGCATGTACGTTACTGTTCTTTTCACTGACTGATCTGCTAATGCTAGAAACCTCTTGCATCTACCATGTGTTTGACTTTAGAATGGTTTGTTTATTTGACTGACTCCACTCCATCAGCCAAGCCCGAGTTATCTGTACCCGTATGCGATAGGCAATATATGTATATATAAAAGTCGATAATGATTTTTTAACGGAATCATATACATTTAAATGTATTATTCGATTTAATTTGCTATTCTCTACGAAAAAGTATTAACATACTTATGCCGAAAAACTATTATTTTGGGAGACATTTGAATATCAACATTAAGTCATTAAATTATAAAAAAATTTTTGGAAAAAAATACAACCGACTTCGGAATGCACTAAAAAGGACGAAATAATTTTAATTTATATTTCGGAGACGGCGCAAAATTAAAAATTGTGTAAATGAAAGATGTTACTAATGTGAAAATATGTAAAAGGATTAGAGAATTTTGACAATTTCCAATGTAGAAAATTTTTAATTTTGCGCCGTCTCCGAAATATAAATAAAAATTATTTCGTCCTTTTTAGTGCATTCCGAAGTCGGTTGTATTTTTTTCCAAAAATTTTTTATTTCGCGTTTTTTAGTGGCGATCGGAGCATTCCTTGAAGGGTTTAACAAAGGGATGGGAAGGGATGGGCAGGGTAGTGAAGGGAAGGGCAGGGAAGTGAAGGGAATGTTGCAAATGGGATCATCGTGGAAACATCTCCGGTCGCAAAATGTAATACTAGGCTTCATCGATATTAGGCCGATTATACGTGAAATAGTACGGTTTTTGCAATAAACGTGGGAAAAAACGAAAAAATGTATAATATGTTTGTTGCTGGACCAACTGGAAGTCATACTCTACAAGATCCAACAAGTTTTGATCCGATTGGTCAATCCATCATGGAGTAATCGGTGACCATACATGACGTGGACGAAACAGTACGCTTCTATGCCATAAAAAAGGGGTACACGATGATGAAATGCAAAATGTTTTTTATACGGGACCAACTGGGAAGCATACCCTACAATATACGAAAAATTTCGTTCCGATTGGTCAATCCATCTCGGAGCAATCGGTGGACATACATGACGCGGACGAAACGGTACTTGATTTGCAGTAATTGCAGCTTTGATTTGCAGTAATTTATAATAAAACATGATAAAACAGGGTAAGCAATGTTAAAATAAAAAATGTATTTTATTCCGTTTCTAGTGGGGGTCATAGCCTACAAGATGAAAAAGGTTTTGTTCGGATTGGTCTATCTATCTCCGCGTAATCGGTGAGTAAACCTAGCATGCACAAAACTGTGTTTTTGCAATAAAAAAGGTGCAAAGAATGACAAAATGGAAAATGTTTTTTATACGGGACCAACTGGGAGTCATATCCTACAAGATGTAAAAGGTTTCGTTCCGATTGGTCCATTCATCTCGGCGTAATCGGGGAACATACATACATACATACATGAAAAAAAAAAGAAAAAAAAACGTCGAATTAACTAACCTCCTTCTTTTTCGAAGTTGGTTAAAAACCAATAGTTTCCCGACATAAATATGTTGGTATTTTTTTTGTAGAAAATAACAAATACAATGAAATAATAAGTTAAAAAAAAAAATATACATGTCGAATTGAGTAACCTCCTTTTTCGAAGTCGGTTAAAAAAACATATGACTCCACTTAAGACACTATCAATGAACCAAAATAAAAACGAGATATTTCAGACATTGATCAACATTACAGAAAAAATGCTCCCAACACCGAAATCGCAGATTTACGCAGCTGAAACCTGTTTGGATATAATCTTAAAAATATACTGCACAATTAGCAGTAAGTCTTACCTTGACGCTAGCTGACGCAAAAAATTTATATCTAATTGCACTTCAATTCTATTCTTAAAAATACCGTTTTGTTCAGCATATGTATTATTGAAATAAATGAGATTGTTATTAACTTTATTCATGTAATTTACTTGCTTATTGTCAACATAATCAAATTACATAATTGTATTTTTTCTTTTTAGTAGATACTTGTTACTGCGTTCTTTTGTAGATGCACTTATAGACTGTTACGTTCCCGCCCTCAAAATTTCCTTATTTGGAGTTGGCTGCGTACACCCGGCATTAGTCACGTAGTCTCGAATTTTCGAGACCAACGCGAAGCAAGGGCGTTGTCCCTCGAAGTCACGTAGCGCACTTCCCCACCACCCTTTTTTCTCTGATTTTTGGGTATAAAAAGGGTTGCGGCGAAGGCATTTTGGGTCTAGTCAAAATCTAGAAAGGGCACGTTACACGTCTGTGTAGGGTTATTTTTATTTAGTATTAAGAACTAGGCTTAAGAGTGAGAAAAAATTTAAGTTGGCAAGAGTGTAAGGACCCACCTTCTTATTGTATGCCACCACGCGATGTGTGAGAGATGTATTGCGCGTCATCGAGTATTGCTAATAATTACTTGTATCTAATATATCTTATGTTTGAAGTATATTATTATAACAATATATTATTTTTTCTTCCATAGTCTGTACGTTTCTCTTACGACGCATAGCAACTTAGCGAGATCGGGTTCAAGTCCCCCTCGAGCGTTTCTTCTTAACCATACAGTACGTAGTCGACTGTTAGGCATTTCATTTACGGTTGTAGTCGTCCCCCGTTTGCTCGCGTTCGTTAAAACCGGGAAGGATTAGATTCTTGCTTCGCGGAATCGAAACTAACAAATTCAACTATTT
This sequence comes from Stelis phaeoptera, assembly GCA_943735885.1. NCBI lineage: Eukaryota > Metazoa > Arthropoda > Insecta > Hymenoptera > Megachilidae > Stelis > Stelis phaeoptera. The sequence continues at coordinate 934,848 of OX030933.1, read as the reverse complement.
TCAAGTAATCATTGTAACTTAAATTCAAGTTAGAACACCGCGACAAATTACACTATAACAGTTGTAAGTCCCGGTGCATTAGAATAAACTGAATCAAATAGATTTAGTGTTGATCAATTATAACAAACGGTCCCGAACCCACTAAGGTGTACCTTTACCGCTCAAGGTGCACCGAATACGTTACGAGCACTAATACTAACATTTCCTGCGGCTCCCTACGTTAGCCATACGTGGGTTCGTCCTCGCGTCTTGACCTTTCCTGAGGCTCCCTACGTTAGCCATACGTAGGTTCGTCCTCGATAACCAACCTCCTGGAGCTCCCTACGTTAGCCATACGTAGGTTCGTCTCCGCGTCTACTTCCTTTTATCAAATTACCATATACCTAATATAAAGCCCCGGCTACGCAGCCGTGCCCCTCCGGCTCGTAACAGAAACTGGTGACAGCGGTGGGATCCACTGATAACATCCGTTAAGGATACCGTGGAATATCTGGACCTTTATTATAATTGTTTGTAAAGTTTTTCAACGTCAGAATGAATCAGTCACAAGCCACGCTTTCTGCTGACGACGTTGCAAATCTAACCACGTCAATGGCCAATTCAATGGCGTTATTGACGCAGCGTAATTGCGTTCAATTTGCTATCGCGCCGATTCCTACTTTTGACGACGAGAATCCACCCTTGTCGGTTTTCGCGCAAAGTGTAGAAAACGGGCTTGCGTTAGTACCCGAGAATTCGGAGTCAGACTATCTGAGCATAGTTTTGATGAAACTCACTGGTCCTGCACGGATCAGTATTCAAGATAAAAGTTTTAATAACGTTACGCAATTGTTACAACATCTTAAAAAACGGTACGCTCCTGGGAAGAACTTGGCGTATTTCCAAGCCGAAGTTTCGCGTCTTAAAATTCGAGAAGACGAATCGCTTAGGAAATATATCGATAGAACCAGTCAACTTGCTCATGGTTCACGTATCGCGATCCGCGAGAGGTATCCAACCAATCCGGATCAAATCATCAAGGAGATGGAAAAGGATATACTGGAGAATTTCCTTGAGGGATTACCAGAGCGAATAGCCTGGAGGATCGCCGCCCTGGACAAGAAGATTAAAACATTAGAAGAAGCCTACGATGCGGTGCTTCAAATAGAACGCCGTTTAAAAAATCGTCGGGAAATTCGGGAAAAGGAATCACCAACCCGTCGCAGTGAAGATTTCCACAGCTGGAGACGTTCAAGGGACTCGGAACGCCGGAGTGTTTACTCTCGGTCGCCGTCACCCCATCGACAAAGACGAAGGGATCGAAGCACATCTGGTTCGGAATCTGACTACGAGTTTCAGTGACGACCTTCACGCGCTACGGCGCTGACCTTGCGCAAACACAGCTGTGCCTGCTCTCCTGATCACTCTCCGGAGGCGCCAAAGTATGACGAACCTTTTAATACCAAAAATGATATTTACGAATTCTACTGCAGAAATTGCAGTACCATTGGACACAACAAAAGGTGTTACGAAGAGCCACCTCGCGATGAAGGACACCGGTTCTATTATCGTCAGGGATCGGGAAGAAATTCTTCACCTACCAAGTATAGGAAGTCTTTAAACCTCAATCGCGCTCACCCAAACGGCGATGTGGTGAGCGAACACAAACAAGATCGCCGGAAAACCGTCCGATTTGCCGATCAGAAGCAGGGAGACGAATCAAAGAAGCTCTAACCCCGCGCATCAGGATCAAAGTTCCAGAATTGGAGAAAGGAACGGGAGAATTTCTAATTGATGGAGGAGCTTCTGTTAATTTAGTTGTTCTTCATTCACTTGGGGAAAAAGCAGAAATTACCTCCAGGGAAGAACTCAAAATCGCAGGTCTGGCATCGACGACAATTAGGAACTACAATGCTGCAGATCAACGGATCTGATTCGGAATTTTACGTCATTAAAGATTTACCCATTCTTGCCGATGAAATATAGGAAGCCCATATTTGTTACAGGAAGGAGCTGAGATACCGCGACTGGTATTTGATGGTACGCACGCACCAAATCAATCTTGGAAAAGACGGACTTCCCGTACAGATTTTGCGCAAAATCCTGTATATGCGGCACTGGGTACTCATCGGGTACCGTCCGAGCGTTCAAAGCGCGATAATCCCCGCACGGACGCCACTCACTGTTTTTCTTTGGCACTGTTCAAAATTCAAACCACAACACGAGTCACCGGGACAGTCACGGTTTTTTGCAAAACGACGTCCTCGTTCCGCGCTCTGTTGTGGCACATCGAACGAGGCCCCGGAGCCCAATCGGTGTGTCCGAATTGTCACCCGATTTACTGTGACCAATCCGCGACAAAAATAAAAACCTTCCGACCAGGTTCCGTTGTTCGTCCAGGCAAATCAGTATCAAAATAGCTCTCGTTGTTTCTCGCACACGTTTCGTGTCGCACCGAATTACCGAAACCTGCAGCCAAGTTGCACGCGCATCGCGTCACGCCCAGTTTCGTTTCGGCACGTTTTACTTGTCATCTGTTCAAATCTCTGTGTCCGCGTCATTGTGTCCATGTGCATGTGAACAATAAAGATCACAAGTGCTCGTCAACAATTGTGTTTATTTGCTACAACATCGGTACAAATAACCCTTCAACGCCAACGCTCAGCGCTGAGCGATTCCGGCGCCTCCATCGGCACTGCGGCAACCACGCTCGATCCGATACAGGCACAAAATGTAACGGCGATGCCCACGCACTCTTGGATGGACGAGCGATGCCTTGTTGCAGCATAAATTCGAATTCTTGCTTCGCCGCCTTCAACCGGTCCGTTGTCAAACGCCGCGGCTTCTGCGACACCGGAGGTCCAGGCGTGGTAAGGATATGATGCTTTACATCATGTTTAGCTACACCACCACACACCGACGGTCGCGTAATGCACTCGTACCGCTTTAACAACGCGTATACCGCACCGTCCGGCACTGGAGCCACGCACTGCGCCGATTCAACACCGCCGCTCGGTACGGTTCCCGGCACTGACAAGCCGGTGGTTTTATCGATTAACCGTCGATCCTGAACGTCCGGCAACAGACCGAACCGTGCCAAAAAATCTGCGCCAATAATAGGTCGCTCAATGTTCGCAATAATAAACGTCCACGGGAATGCCCGGCGTAACCTTAAGTCTACATTCACTACTATTTGTCTGTACGTATTAATCACTGACCCGTTCGCCGCTGTCAACAAAAAACTCGACTTCACTCGCGAACCGCTGACTTTTTTCCGCGGGAAAATGCTCACCTCAGCCCCGGTGTCGACCAGGTACTGGGTTTTTGTTGTCGCGTCGGTTACGAAGAGGCGACGTATTGTCCGTCCAGGACCGCTCGCCGCCATCAGCGACTCTGCTTTTCATTTCCCTGTTGATACGTACAGGGTTGAGTGCACTTGGTCGCCTTCTCCGTAAATCTCCAATGGTACCAGCAGAGACCCTTCGGGCGAGGTGCCGATTTTGACCTAGAACATCTACGATACCGACTGCCGGACCCGCTACGCTTCCTATGACGCCCTCTGCTTTCCAACTTGGAGGTGACTAGCGCGGCGATCTGCTCCACGAGGGCGTTGACGTCGCCGAGAGCCGCGACGTTGCTGGCTGCCGGTGCGGCCGGCGCTTGAGCTGGCGCCACTTCCCCGACTCTGTCAGCCAGGACCGCCATTTTTTCGAGCGTGACGCCGTCCTGAGTAGCCAGCACTGACTGCATGGTCACCGGCAATCTGCTCAACCACAGCGTCCTAATAAATTCTTTCGGCACATCGTTGCCCGCCAAGCCTCGCATGTGCCGCAAAAATTGCGATGGGGTCCTGTCTCCTTTCTCTTCATGTTCGAGGAGCTGTTTAATTTTTCGCTGCCTCGACGTGGACAGGCGCGCAATCAATTCCTCTTTCAACCTCGTATATTGATTTTCAGCTGGGGGGTTAAGGAGAATGTCCCCCACTTCCTCTGCAGACTTGGCGTCGAGCTGCGACACCACGTGCCAGAACATTGTCTCCTCCTGTTTTATGCCACGCAACTTGAATTGTGCATCCAACTGCGTGAACCACAATGCCGGCTTGTGCGGCCAGAATTTTGTCACATGAATGGCTACCGCCGAACTTTGCGCTGCGTCTTCCATGTTCACCGAATCAGGATTCTCTTCGGGATTCGCGCCGGGGTCACCAATTGTAGCGTTCATCACTCTCAGCGGATCAGGGTAGGAAAATGATTAACTCGTGTTACGGTTGAGACTTGCTTATTGCAACTCTTTCTATTAGGGCGGAATCGAACAGACTGTCCTCGCGTGGCCAGCTAGACATCGAGCTAGCAACTCTCGCGTTCGCGATTCGTACATTGGCAGATCTGCTGCCTGCTACGCCACCTGCCGGAACCACCAGGAAGTTACGCTTGCTTCCTACAACTTTATTAACGCGGGTTATATTACTATGTACACTTAACGCTAACAAGACGCAGAAACGTTATCGTATAATTACGCGGACTCTTAACACTAATTAATTACAACTAAGCGAACGTTTTACAGCAAAAAATTGTTCTCGCGACACGGAGTGCACCTTAAACACTGCGCGGACAATTGGCGTGATACTTTCGCGTGATCTGAGATATAAATTCAGATAATTATACTGAATGAAAAAACCACGTGTTGACGCGTGAACAGCGGATACGATAATGGCGTCGAACCGGCACCGCGTGGCCGTTAAGCGAGTACCGATTTCTTCTTGCTGATGGCGCGATCGTGGCCATGCGTGTAGGGAAGTCTTGAGCGACAGTGAATTTAATGATTCACTAACCTACTTCAGAGAGTCCTCCAAGGACGGTATTAAATGAATTAATACTCAACGTAATAATTATAATTTCATTTATTAACTTGAGAGACGACGCCAACATCAAACGAACGCGGACTCTTCTTCTTCTCTCTAATCTGAACCTCTCGCTTTTTCGTTGTCTTGCCAACCTTCTTCCCTAGTTCGTTCGGGAAAAAGGCGCACTAGCGCCATTCGCCACATGCGTGTCCGGGAGGTGCTGCCGCTATCGGTAACGACGCATCGGCGAACTACTTTTGTCACGAATACCATGGCACTGCGTGGTCATGGGGAATTTCGCCAACATGTAGCATTCATTAAGGGTATAGGGGAGTGAATTAGCGCCTTTATCGGAATAGAAGTAAAACACTGGAAATTGTTATTCGTTTCAGGAAAGAAACGAACTGACTGAAGGACGAGTTTTCGTTCTCTCTGCGCATGTAACGTGATGCGCATGCGCTTCTATGACGATCGTGACGTCAAAAGTATATACCCAGCAAGCAGAAAATTTTATGATCCTTGTCGATTGCCGTATATTTCGTAGTATGTTCGTTTATCTTTTTTCACCGCGCACATTTCCCTAGTCTCTCAAGTTGCACAAATCCGAATCTAGTGCCTACAGGGTCGAGTTTTTCCCAAATTTCGGACTTAATAACGAGAAAAATGCATTATAATTACGATATTTATATTCTGGAGAAATGTGCCTATCGCTGTACAAAGCCCTTGTTTTGAAAAATTGTACTAGATGAAATTTCTTCTATAAGAACGTACACTTTTATTTTTCAGAAAATTTAGAAATCCAATTTGCAAAATCGGGCTCTGTACAGCGATGCGTAATGGTATAAGGAATATTAAGAAATAAAAATCATAAAGAAATATTGCTTCTTCGCCTCAAAATCTGGGAAAAACTAAACTGATAAATTTGGGCCGTTTGAACACCGACATGGCTGCCTCACTCTTTCTATCTTTGTCTCGACTACTATCTTTATCTCTCCCGTTATAGCTATGTGGACTATGGACATGCCAAGTCAATGGCGGCCAAACAGACGAGAAATGGGCGATAGGTTAGGGTTTCAGTTGATGCAGGTGCCGCAATTGAAAAATCATTTTTTTGTATTTTGTTACGTATGTTTTTATTTGCCAAATAATCCCTGCTATCAAAATGTATATAGTTGAAGAAGACCGGTTATAGAACGGAGCGCATTGTAAAAAGTAATTAACAATATTAAATAAAAAACAAACTAATTGAAAAAGTAAATTATTAAATTTAGACTATTGTTGAGCGGCGTTGTATGAAGGTGTTATAAATAAATGACAGTATGAATATAATTATACATGTTTATTGCATCGTTATAGTGAAGTACATTTGTTTCCCGCCCCTACGACCCCCTCGCGGTGCAGTCGCGGTCCTCCTTCCACGGCCTCTTGCCTGCTGCGCTTGTTGCTGCTGCTGCTGTTGCGGTTCAACAACCGCTGCATTTCCTTTAGCAGCAGCAACCGCTGGCGGCGACGGTGACGGTATCTCCGTCGCCTTTCTGCTGGCAAATTCTACAATTGAAGCAAAAACGTTAACCGATTGAACACTGAAGCGTTGAATTAATATCTCAGAACTGTTGCACTATACGCGAATAGTAAATGTTGAATATGTTACCATTTCTGCCATCGGAGGTTGCGGCGGTGGAGGCGGCGGTGGCGGTGGCGGTGGCGGAGGCGGAGGCGGAGGCGGAGGCGGCGTATGTGGCGGAGGCGGTGGCACCGGCATTACTGCCGGTGCAAAAATAGGGTGGTTAGGGCGTTCGGCCCTGCACTGTGGTGCAAATTCCGGTGCCGGAGCTTGTACCGGCACCGGAATTGGAATAAAATAATATGGCTTGTATGGAGCTGCAAATAAACAAATGAAAACAGAATTATAATAAATCAATTATTACAATTATTAGCACGTTATGAATATAATTATTTGCATAAATATACGTTGTATATGTTAGAAAACACGTACCATTATAGACGTGAAATTTTACCGTGTCTTTCGTTGGGATCCATCTTGATTATTGTGATTTTCAATTGTTTCTCATCCTCCGTAACTAAGGAAACGAATAGAGGAATACGCGAACGGGCCCCAAATCGTCGGTTCGAAATTTATCTTATTCTGTATTCACTATAGTATAGAAGTGCAATAATGAGTAAGTGTAATAAACAATTTAGATGTTGGAAACGCATGTCTGTAAAGCAGAAGATGCGGTTCTTGAGAGGGAGAAAAGATGTGTTGTCCGATGAAAAGGACAATACATCTAGGGTGGTGACATCAGGTATGTCAAATAAATTTTATACAGGTGAAGGAAATGTATCAGACAAAGGGAGCAATCGCAATATTACGACATCGTTTGCAAGTACGTCTTTTGATTTCTCCGTTGATTCATGCAGCAATATAAATGAAATATGTACTACAAATGATAATAATATAAACAGTTTAAAAGACAATGAGAGTGTAACCGAATATTCCGATGCGGATGAAACAGATATGACAGCAAACGATGTGTCAATGTTGTGTTCTGCATCTGATACATTTCCACAAGTTTCTGTAAATTCCAGTACGGTAGACGGTACATCGTTGGACATGCAAGACGATATGGACGAAGATGCAAAAAGTATCGTTTTGCATGAAGATGGGAACATTGACGTAGATCGTTTACGTTCTATCGAGATTGAGGGACGAAGCATCGTTGATTTTGGGCATGTTTATGCAGAACTGCAAAGACTATCCACCCATTGGATCAACGAATGTCGTTTTACTGATCTTGTTATAACGAAAACGAGGCGTCACGGTCTCAAAACTCAGTATTTTGTCAAATGTCGTATGTGTCACTTTGAAGATAGTTTCTGGAGTGAACCGACAGCTGATAATATATTGGATGTCAATAGAGGTTCCGTATGCGGTACTATATTGACAGGGACCGGCCACAAGCAGATGGAAGAATTTTTAGCTGCTGTGGATGTTCCGTGCATGAGCAACAAAGCATACCAGTTGTATCATGACGAAGTATCCAACGCTTTCGCTGCCGCCGCGGAAAAAGAAATGTGTGCGGATGGCGAAAAAGAAAGACAATTGGCCATTCAGAGGGGTGATATCATTAATGATATCCTACATATACCGGTGATAACAGATGGTTCCTGGATGAAGAGATCCTACCGCAGTGGTAGTTACGATTCTCCATCCGGAACAGCTGTTATCATAGGTTATCATACGCGAAAAGTATTATTTGTAAGCGTCCGAAACAAATATTGTGTTATTTGCGCAAAGGCAGCTAAATTAAATACTGCAGCAAAAGAACATACATGTTTTAAAAACTGGGGGAACAATCAGAGTTCCACCAGTATGGAAAGCGATATAATCCTCGAAGGATTTCGCTGTAGCATTGAAATGCATGGATTGATATATAGTAAATTCATTGCTGATGGTGACAGCAATGTATTAAAGAAATTGAGAGATTATATATAATCCCTAAAACATAAATCCCTAACATTAACATTTCTCCATTCTCTATACAGGTTGTTTCAGAACATCGGGGACATTTTTGGAGGATCGATACTAGAAGCCAAAATAAGTGAAAAATCAAGAATACCAAAATCCCGTTTGAGGCTTATTTTTTAAGTTATTAACAAATTAATTTCCGCCTGTAGGATGGCAATCTCGCTGCACCGTGGTCGACATTTCGACAGCTGACCGGGCCTGAGCTATGTCACACAGTAACGTATTGTAATGTCGTTGCCTCGGGGGGCAAGCAGGGCCATATAGCGGAAAATATTAAAGACAATATTATCGTGTAATGTCATGTACACGACTCGCTATACCGGTATTAATTGAAATTTCTATATAATGCAAAACATGAATACCATCATAAAAAATAATGTTTTAATGATTTTTAGGACTACATTCACGTCATCTATTATTTAATGCAATAAAATCTTACCTTGTTATAAGCAGCGTAAAATTTTACTAAGTCCTCCGACATCTGATTACATATTATCGATGAATGGGCATTCAACCTACCTACTTGCCGAAATCCACACGAGTAAATCAAATATCCACCCATGGGATTCCTGAGTAGAGAGAGTGACTGCCTTTACCTCGTACAAGTCATATTATTCACTTTAAAAATACACACACACCTTACTATTGTCCACATTAAAGTCCAAAAATGTCCACACACACGCACCGCGATTGTCCCGGCCGCGAATGTGCACACAAAAGTCCAAAAATGTCCACACACACTATGGAAGACAGTAAAAAATTTGCAAAAGTCTTTCTTATTAGACAGTCTTTCCTATGTGCTTCTCGAGAGAAAACTGAGTGAGGAAAAAAGCAGTCTCGGAAAACAGAAGACTCGCATTGTTTGGAGCCGTTGTTGGCCAGAGATCTGGCACGCACGTGAATTTCTAACCAGATGTGCCAGAGGTCTTGGAAATTTCGAAGGGTCAAGAGAAACCAGGTACGGGGGAAAAGTTGCCCGGTTGACGAAATCCGACTTTCCCGTAACAGTATACGTTACGATTTGTAATAAGCAACTGGTCCATCCCGAGCAACTTGCTTATTTTAGAACAAAACTTTAGTACATTGTATCACGCATAGTGTAACATTTTTGGACTTTTGTGTGGATATTCGCGGCCGAGACAATCGCGACGCGAGTGTGTGAAAATTTTTGGACTTTAATGTGGACAATCGTAAGGTGTTTGTGTATTTTTAAAGTGAATAATATAACTTGTACAAGGTAAAGGCAGTTACCCTCTCTACTCAGGAATCCCATGGGTAGGTATTTGATTTACCCTTGCGGATTTCGGCAAGTAGGTAGGTTGAATGTCCATTCATCGATAATTTGTAATCAAATGTCGGAGGACTTAGTAAAATTTTACGCTGCTTACAACAAGGTAAGATTTTATTGCATTAAATAATAGATGACGGGAATGTCGTCTTAAAAATCATTAAAACATTATTTTTTATGATGGCATTCATGTTTTGCATTACATAGAAAATTCAGTTAATACCGGTATAGCGAGTCATGTACATGACGTTACACAATAATATCGTCTTTAACATTTTTCGCTGTAAGGACTGTCTCGCCTGGGGGTGCAACGACATTACAATACGTTACTGTGTGACGTAGCTCAGGCCCGGTCAGCTGTCGAAATGTCGACCACGGTGCAGCGAAATTGCCATCCTACAGGCGGAAATTAATTTGTTAATAACTTAAAAAATAAGCCTCAAACGGGATTTTGGTATTCTTGATTTTTCACTTATTTTGGCTTCTAGTATCGATCCTCCAAAAATATCCCCGATGTTTTGAAACACCCTGTATATCTATAAACGCACGGATCTTCTTCTAATCTTATTAAACCTGTCATTCTGAGTATTTCTCCTACCCTTTTACTCCAGCAATATCCTGACTGCGGTAGACCATAGATACTTTTTGCATACTTTACTTTTATCTGAGTCAAAACCTGGTGGCTGTTCCATTAAGACTTCCTCCTCTAACGTGCCATACAAATACGCTGACTTCACGTCGAACTGTTTAATTTCAAAAAATATGCTTGCAACAGCTAACATAATTCTCACCGATTCTAACTTTATCGTAGTGTACACCTATCTTCTGTTGGCATCGGCCCGCACAAATCCATATGTATTAGTTCCATCGCATGTGTCGTCACCGACTGTAATGGTTGATGAGGCTTTTGTGACAGTTTGCCCATTACGCATGCCTCACACATTTTTAACTTTCCTGGTGTTGACGTCAGGTCTCTAACTACATTTTCGTTTAACATTTTTTCCAAATAGGCTTCACAGACATGGCGTAAGCGTTTGTGCCATAGCATTTTTTCTACCATTTTCCCCCCTTCAGGGTGTTGTTTTACAACATTGCCACTTTGTTGCTCTCCTTTAGTGTCTAATCCTTTTGCTAGAAATGCTTTTCCTACTCCTGTGGTCAATAGGAATGTTCCATTTATTTCTCTTGCCACCGCAATGACACTATTTGTTCGTCCATCCACAATCTTTGCCACGTTCCTTTCAAATATCACTGTATGCCCATTTTTCAATAGTTTGCTCACAGACAGCAGATTTGCCCGCAACTTTGGCACAAACAATACATCTTTTATAGTTACTAGCTTTCCACATCCCTGTGTCCGTGCAATCACTTTAACATCACCTTTTCCTTCTGCTTTCAAGTTTCTTTCATCTTCCGCCAGATTCACTGTAACATGAACAAGGTTTTACATCTCTTAAGAGGTCCCGACTGGGTGTCATATGTGACGTGGAGCCCGAGTCCAATGCCCACACTTCATTTACTTGGTTCCCGCCAGTATTTAATTCCTCATGGACCACTTCTGTAACTTGGAATGTGACTTCATGTTTCTCAGCTGTCAACATATTACTATGTTCTCTTCGATAGTCTTGTCTCTTGCCTGATCCATTGTACAGGTACCTCTCAATCTTGCTGTTCCACCTCTATTTTGTTGTCGATGATAGCATTCCCTTGCTTGATGATTCGTTCTGCCACATATGAAACAACCACTATCTTTTCCTTGTTTATACTTTCTCTCATTAGTTGCCTTATACGCTTTTTCGTTCTTCCATCCTTGGCTTGAATTTGTTGAACTTCTATTTACTTGATTTACCCTTTCTTCTTCTTCTAACAATGCTCGTTGAACTTCACTCAACGTTGCAGCTCGTTATGGTCTCAAAACCATTGCCGCTTTTTCCAATCTTAGATGCGTTCCTCTCACAACATAATATACCAGTTCCCTGTCTGGTATGGGAAAACCTAGTGCTGCACTCCTTGCTGTTATATTTTTCGCCCTAGAAATATATTCATTAACGGTTTCACCTGCCAGCATGGTTATATTCTTTAATTCTAACCCGATGTCTATCCTTCTATCCTCTGCATCTCCTGCGTACATGCGTCTCAATGTCTCCCAAACAGTCTTTGCTTTCTGTTCTACCAAGAATTGGCCCGCCTGCTCATCTGAAAGCGTTACGATTAATATACCAAATGCCTCGTCGTTTATTAACCGACTTCGAAAAAGAAGGAGGTTACTCAATTCGACATGTATATATATTTTTTTTTTTTTTAGTCTCCCACATGCTTCTCGCTTTGGCTTCTGCAGACTCCCGGTCTGCGACTTGTGGAGGTTCTTCATTTTCTATAACCTCTTTGAACAGTTTCCGCGCACGGAGTATTGCGGCCACTTTTAACGCCCACACATGATAATTTTTGTTAGTTAATAGTTCCACTCTGCTGAGTGGTAAACCAGCAGCATCTGCCATCTTGTCTATATACGCTGGACTCTATTTTTGAATTATACGTACCGTACTTCTTTCGACGCCACGCGGTCTTCTCACCTCTCAAAACAGCCTCTCGTTTTCCGCGCGCTTCTTGCGCCTCGCGACCGCTGCCATCAACTCTTTATTCTGTTTTTTTCTTTTCCTCTTCAACCACGCTCTGCTACCAATTGTAGGTTTCGTGGATCGTGTTTGTAGATCAAAATATACACGGATTAGTTTTAGAAACGCATTTATTAAACCTCAATTAACCATCGCCATTATACAGAATAAAAAAAAAACACAACACGCATCATCTACCACGCTCGCCGCCCATCGGCGCTCCTCTCGCGCACACCTCACACACACCCGCATACATGCATCTATCATGTATGACCACTAGATGGTCTAACACATTTCGCAAAAAAAGGCTCGTACCAAACACGCGTAAAAGCATCAGTTGCACAGTACAATACCTTTAAAGCAATGAGTAGTGCTTGTTACGCAATGGGTAAAGAGCCGCCAGCACGTACAGCAATATTTGAAGAAAGAAACATTGCCGAACGCAAAAAATACGATGAACATATGCGCGCAGCGAAAGAATTAGGTATCTCTGTTCGTAAATCTAATTATTGGGCCAAAACGTGTAGAGCGGACAAAGATTATGGACCGAACGCGGAACGGCCAGATATTAATGATAGTATATACGAACAGCGGAAATCTGATCATTATAAAATGCTGCAATGTTAACAGCAGACTAGAGACGTATTGGAGTATGTTACGCGAGGTCAGCATCAAAACTGGCAGTGGCATTATATACGTCAAAAGCTGCTGACTGCTTCAAATTTTGGAAAAATTTGTTGCAGAAGACAGGCCACTTCATGCCAAAATCTCGTCAAAAGTATTCTCTATTCTCCTCAATTAAGAAATGCTGCTGTTGAGTGGGGAAAAGAAAAAGAGATTTTGGCACGAGAGCAATTGCAGGAGATTTTGAAAATAGAAATAAATGACTGTGGGTTATTTATTGATAAAGAATATCCATATTTCGGCGCGACGCCTGGTGGCATTGTTGGAGATGACACTATCGTCGAAATTAAATGCCCTTATGCGGCGCGAGAAATGTCTCCTGCTGATGCCATTCTGAATAAAGTCGCAAATGTTCATCGAATTTTTGACAAACAAAATGAAAATTGTATAAATAAAAAACATACATACTATTTCCAAGTGCAAGGGCAGCTTCACATAACGCAAAGACAGTATTGCATTTTTGCAGTGTGGACGCCTCTTGGGATAAAGTATACAATTGTTAAGCGAGATGATAACTTTTGGAAAGTGAAAATGTTACCAGCCCTTAAACAATTTTACGAGGACTGTCTGGTTCCTGAAATAATTGACAGTAGATTTGAAAGAAATATGCCAATTCGGGAACCACAGTATATTGTAGAAGCACAGCAAGCGGCGAAAGAAGGAACAATTTTATTGAATGATGACGAACAATAGCCTCTATGTATGTACATCATTTTTAAAAGTGTAAAATTCTTCGTCGCTGGGGAAGAGGAGGTGGGCAATATTCTGCTTATTACTGCTATTTTTCTAATAATAATTTTATTATCATTGCAGGAATTATATTGTTCATAATCATTCCTACTAGATTTTTTTGAAATTATTAATACATGAAAGAAGTGCATTGCAAATCAGATCGCAATTTAAATTGAGCTAATGATTGCGTCGCAAAGTATTTGTGTTGCAGATATTGTGTAATGCATTGCCTTCATGTATGAACAGTAATAGGCAGATATAAAAACAATAGTATATAACATACAGGAGAGATCCGTAGAAACGTTGAACATAGTTTAATGTTTCACATCTTTTCTAAAGCAATGAAAACAAATCAAATTAAAAAATATTTCAAAAATAAAAAAATTTACTTTCCGTTATACGATTGGAATAAATTTTATTTAAATTGTTAATAAATTTAAATTGTTAATAAATTTACCCGCAAAGTCGTGGAAGTTTTTTACCTGTTTGATTATATGCAATAATTAAGGACCGTGTCTCGCAAAAATACAAGACTCAAACTTCCGCCACGATAACTTCCTTCACAATGCGAAAAAGAAAATTCCATTTTATCCGTATTTTGTACTTACGTATGTACTTTCCACACGGAAATTTACAGGGAGATACAACTACTTTTGATCAGAAAAATTAACAAAAAAGTGCTATTTTTTAATATATTATTTAAACAAATAGGAATTTCTGAAATCCATTTGCATATCTGGATTCCTCATAAAAAAAATACATAATCTGGCAATTTACACCATTCTTCCAGCTCTGCTAGTTTCCGAGATATTCGACCAAATATGTTTCTCGCCCCCCACTTTGAAGGCTATTTTCACCCCCTTAACATAAATGTCGGCAGCTACAAAAAAATACGTGTCAAATATTTTTTTGAGGACTATATTATACATAAGTTTCATAAAAATCGGAAATTATCACTTCGGGATGTTCCCTTGTTAGTGTGAACACATAAAACAGAAACTAAAATTGTCTTTGGCCTAATCCCTTTTGGGTCTTGACGATCCTTGGCTGGGGTTATTCCTTTTTCTTGGACTCCTTCTTGTATTTCGTCGGTACGATGATGGTGACCTCCTGGCCGTCGTTTAGTTCCGGCCTCTCCTTCATCATTTCGTCGAGATCTCAATCGACGAACGGAGAATATAGGGCCTGTAAGGCTTGGCGGCGTTTCTCCTCTGACAATTGTCTTGCATTCTTGGCTGCTGGATTGGCCAAGAACTCAGCTGTGGCCAGGGCATTCTCCCTTATTAAAAATTGGCGGATTTCATTAGTTTTATTCGTGGGGTCGTCAAACTTGATCCTGTATTTTCTTTTTAAGGCGCTTTCCCCTTGTCCGACCATAACCCGATGGTCCTGGGGCACTAACCAGGATGGCCAGGTGGCGTAATTCAATCGTAGCCAATCGGTGACGCGGCCATAACGGACATTACAGTCCGGGCACTCGGGGCAATATAAGTCAAGGTCCCTGGAGCATCCGGGGCACCTTCCTAGGACACGTTCGTGTTCGATCCCATGTGGATAAATACAGTCCGCCGTGTCGAATCCGTCTGCCCCGCAAACTTGACAAAATCCGGGCCTGTATGGCATCTGACACTTATTGAAATGATGGTCCATCGACCGGCAGTTCACGCAGCCGATCACATACTGCTTTCCCACCTGTGTGACGTAAGTTTGGGTGGCGCGATGGACTTTCTTAGCTTCCATCCGGGCGACGAGCCCCTCTGCTCGTTTCTTGATTATGTCCTTTAACATTTGCTCCGATATAATTCGGCAGTCGACAAAGTAAGCCGGTTTCCTCTGCTGTTCCGTCGGTACAAACTCTGGCACCCCCAATTCGTGCAAAATCTCGTTGAATGTCGGATCGCGTCCTAAGGGTGCCGGTTCAATTTTGACCGATGGAGCGACGGCGGCGGTGGGGTCGTCTGTCGTTTTTACCGCTTGCCCGTGCAACATCTTGACGGGGTGTCGATCCTCTTCAATACGTTTCCGGAGGAGGTTCTCCCGGTGAACATCCCTTTCTTTGACGATTTGTACTTCTGATTTCCTCTTTTCCGGGGGCGGCTGATTACGGATTGACTCCAGAAACTCCTGGATCTTCTCGGGTATCCTGGTCTTAGGATTACGGTTTGATCTGGGGTCAATTGTGTTGTCGATCTTTGGTATAGCTCCCGTTTCTTTTGGGAGGGCCCGCGGTTTAGTGGTGTTAGCCTCTTCCTTGAAAAGGGCCTCCAGGGACAGATCCTCCTCGCTCTTGTCGTTGTCCGCGATACATATTGCGGGTGGTATTGTCCGAAACTTGATCCGGTCAAGTTTCTTCGTCGATTCCGCCAGCTGTCCTTCAATGGCAATCCGTTGTTCCTCGATATCGCGAATTTCCTCTGCACGAGGTTCCGTTGAGGTGGTGGGGATGATTTCTGACATAACGTATACGTGGACGGCACAACGATAGGAAGTTGACAAGGAGCCTACGAGGGAACACAAAGTTTTCTTAAGCTGCGCCGTGGGATTTTCAAATCAGTGAGGCAGTATTTGCCAACAATTTTATTATCTTTGTCTACTAATTCCACGGTCGTGGGTCCTGACACCCTCTTTATTTTTGCTGGGCCTAAGTAACGGTGGGCTAACTTGGCATTGTACTTACTTCAACTTGGCTAATCGTTTATCGGAGTAGTTTTTTAGTTGTATTTCGATTTTATGCCGTAGCTCGTCGATGCTATTCATTCTCTCCACCCACTCCTTAATGACCTCGTTTGGAGTCAACGGTGGGTTTCCCGAGTAGTCGGTATGTCTTACAATAGCTTCACGTCCGTGATTGAGAAAAACCGGCGATATTCGCGTCCCCGCATGCGGCACGGTATTGTACGCTAATTGGAGTTTAGATAGATACTGGTCCCATTCGTTTTGTTTTACTCTAACAAACGCAGAGATCATCGGTTTTATTGTTTGGTTAACCCGCTCGACCGGGTTTCCCTGCGGATGAGCTAAGGGAGTAGTAATGTGTTTTACCCCCCTCGCGGTCAAAAAGTCTGCCACGTCTTTATTAAGGTATTCCTTACCGTTATCGGAAACAATTGACCGAGGTGTTCCCCATCTATCGAAAAGAGAGTCTAAAACTTCAACTACCGTTCTTCCTTTTTTATCGCGAGTCGGGAATAATTCAATATACTTGGTCGCGAGGTCTTGTACGACGATAATACACACGTTACCCTTCTTTGAACGAGTTGTCATATCAGCGTTATCAATTGCGATTTACATCCACGGAGTTTGTACTGACCGGGTTACCAGCGGCCCCTTTTCCGGGTTCTGGTTATCTTTAACTTTAATGCAAATATCGCATTCTTCAACGAACGATTTAATGTCCTTCGTCATTCCCGGCCAATAATAGGCTTGACGAATACGATCTAGAGTCTTATCGCGCCCCAGATGTCCTGCCTGCGGTGTTTCGTGGTTTTCGCGCATTATTTCGACGATTTTGTTAGGTCTCGCTACTGCCTTCTAAGGGTGTTCGTCGTCAATTATTGCTTTAGCGTAATCGGGTCGATGACACATAAGTTCATCGTTTTCTATTTTCCATTCCGGAAACCTATCGGGATGTTTGCTTACAAGTTCGCGTTTCGTATGGTACCAATGTTGATCACAGATGCAATTTAACTGGGTTCGACCGCGGATCGCCTCTTCGACTATTTCCTCCCAACCGACCGGATCTATGTCAACGTTGAACATGCGGGAAAGCGCGTCAGGCGCTTCGTTTAGCGTACCGCGCTTATGTTCGACCGTCATATTATGCTGTAAGAGGTAAATAGCCCATCGGGCGAGACGGCCCACTGGGTTCTTCAACCCGTGCAACCATTGCAAGGCTTGATGATCCGTAACGACCTTAAACGGCATTCCCTCTAGGTAACAGCGGAGTTTTTCGACTGACCATACCACCGCTAAACACTCTTTCTCGGTGGTTGTATAGTGGAGTTCCGCTCCCCGGAGCGGTCTACTAAGAACCTCAATTAAAAGTTCCTCGTCTAAATCGGGATGCTTTTGTACTAAGATCGCGCCCAAACCAAAGTCGCTCGCGTCCGTGTACAGGATAAACGGTCGTCCTGGTATCGGCGTATACAACCGCGGTGCTTCCACTAGGGCTTGCTTGACCTCGTCAAAGGCTTTCTGTTCGACCTCGGTCCAGCGCCAGGGGACTTTCGGACTTGTCAACTTGTTCAGTGGTCCCTGTATACGTGCGATGTTCTTTAGATGGCGGTGATACCAGTTAACTAACCCGTTAAACTGACGCAATTGGGTACGATCTTTAGGTACTGGATAGTCAAGAATTGGCTGTATCTTTTCCGGGTTTGGTTGCATACCAAGCTCATCGACAATATAACCGAGATACTTAACGTTCTTACACGCGAAGCTACTTTTCTCGCGGTTAATTGTCAAATTGGCTTCCCTTAGAACCTCGAAGAGTACAGATAATAGTGACAAATGTTCATCTAAGTTCTGACTAACGATGATCCAGTCGTCAAGATAGACGAACAATTGATCCGCCCAATGATTCGGTAATTGACGGTCCATTATGATCTCTTTGACCCGTCTCTTTAGAGCGTCCATCAACCGCTGGAACGTTGAAGGTGCTCCGGTCAACCCATCCTCAACCATTCAAGAAGGCCTTTTCCTACGATAACGAACGCAGTGTATTTACGGCTTTCCTCGTCCATCGGAATTTGATGGAAGTCTTCGCTCATGTCCAAAGTCGAGATTATTTTCGCCTGGTGTAATTGCGACAGTATTGAACCCATTTGTGGGAACGGGTACGCGGGTTTTTTCGTCTTTCTATTTAGTTCCCGATAGTCGATACAAAATCTTAATCCGCCGTTGGCCTTTGGCGCTACCACCGGTGAGCTAGACCAATTGCTATTACTCCATGTGATATAGCCTTTAGCCAACAGGCGATCGACCTCCTCATTTATGAACCTTCGCATTCGCTCGCTCCGCCTATAAGGTTTTTGCCTGTGCGGTGTAGGGTCGTCTAATTCGATGACATGCTGAATTAAATTGGTTACACCCGAGGAAATTTTATCAAACTTGACGAATTCCCTATCCAGGAAGTCTGCTAATTCTTGCGTCTGGTCGGTTGATAAGACTTTTAATTCTGTAGGGAAGACGAAACGATGGGAGAGCTGGTACGAATATTGGCTTTCGGCCAGCGACCACGTTCTTTTATACGGATCGACTTGTACTTTAAACGATAACCAAAAATCCATACCTAATATTAGGTCACCTGACAATTCTGGGAGGATGCTGAGCCACTGGGGACCGTAAACGTATCCCACATCGACGATGAAGCAAGTTCCCCCAATAGACTTAACGACGGAGCCGTCGCCTAGGCGTATGCCTTTTGTCGACGTAGAATCTGGCTTTAGGTTGTATAATTGGTACTGTTTTACTCGTTCGTACGCTTCCGCGCTCAAATATGACCTTTCGCTACCACTATCTATGATACCCTTAACCTTCTAGCCGAAGATAGTGATTTCCACCGGAATTTTTAGTATTCTAGAGGGTTCTTTTACGTTGCTGTCCCCGCGATATATGTATACGCCTGTTACATAATCGGTCGATTAAACGCGGTGGTAACCCTATCGGTCTCCAATTTTTCAACGATTCTGAGTCTAGCGGCTGCTCTACGTCCGGCGCGGTGCCCTCGCCCGATTCATTATCCCGTAATGTCGAAAGTTCGATTGGCTTTATCGCGTGGTCGTCGGGTTCGATACATAATTCCTCAGCCGAAGGATCCATTTCGTCAGGTGTTTCTTCGTCTATTTCCCATAACGGGACTACATGGCTATCGAGGTTCGATCGCGGGTCATCTCCTACACACAGCGAGATGCATGGTGGAGGGTTTTCGGAATTTTTGTCAAGGTCTTTCTCTTGATCAATTCGAAATTTTGGGTTTTGTCTAGAGTTCCCTATCTGTTCCGTAGGATTGTTCTCCTCCGACACGCCCTGTGGTTCAGTAGTTAGAGGGGAAGCTACTGAGGGCCCTTTTCGTTTCCCTGTAACGTGGGACAATTTTCGTTAACATGTCCTTTCTTTTTGCAGACACAGCATATCTCTTGCCTAGGGGTCCTACATAGGTGTGTTAAATGCCCCCAGTCACCGCAATTATAGCAAAATACCTTGCTCCACTCGCGGGACGAATTAAAGTGGCTTTTATTGGGAATGTTCTTTTCGTTTTTGCTACGTTCCTCGAACTTTGATAAATTTTGTTCAAGGCGTTGGCGTACTAGGGGCTGCGAATTTGTTTCGCACCCCTTGTTAGATTTGTTTGCTTGATTTTTGTTCTTTTGGAAGGCTTTCAGGTCGACTGTAACATTACGGTGACTCTGTTCGTTATTATCGCAAGAAGCTCGCGAGTCGCTTTCGCTTGTCGTTTCCTCTTGCATGAAGTGCATGTCTGATTTGTCCTTTTTTACCCGCGACTCTTTTTGACTCTCTGCCGATCGACTATAAATATAGTTTCTCTCGTTGACATAATGTAGAAAGTCTTCGTAATTGTAGATAGGCAAATTCAAAACCTCGAGAGTTAACCGCGGATTGAATTTTACAAGAATTTGTTTTAACTTATCTTTAAATGGAGGCGGATACTTCATCTTCTCGAAAATGAAGCGAGCTCGACAAGTAAACAAAGCGAGCGACTCTCCCCTTTCTACTTTTAAATCGCGAACTTCGGCAAAAAGATCGCCGTCAGCCTTTCTTACCCCCCATTGGTATCGAAAAGCTTTGACAAATTCTCTCCATGTACGCCAATTCCTTTTATTAATTCGGTACCAATTTCTATATGCACCTTCGAAGATGTTTGATAGGCACGGGACAAATAGGTCTTTATTAATCCCGCTCGTATTAAGAAGATCTTCCAGTATCAATAAGAATTGATCCGGGTCTTTCTCCGATCGCGGGAAATTAATTTTCCATCCCCCGACTATTCTGCCTATCTTAATAGCCAAATTCGAGTCCGAAATATTTGAATTAGTAGGTGAAAAATTAACTCTCCTATCGCTCAGTTTGTCGATAATACGCGCCCCTTCTCCCCGGTTCCTCGCGTCGGTTCGTACGACTTCGTAAAACCAGCAAACTATCGTCACTGTCCGAATTCGTCACGTATTCCCGCCGCGTTCCGAATTGAGAATTTCTATGGCCCGTATTGCGAGATGCGTTTCGGTTGAAATCGTAATCGTTAAATTCATCTAGCCGGGATACTTGACGATACTCGTCCGTCGTTACGAATTTCTCTTCGAATACTCTCCTGCCGTTCGGTAGGTAGTACACGATTTTAATTTTTCGCGCTTCGTCGAGAAATTTCCGTTCCGCGTTGGTTCGTCTTTCGTCCAGTCGTGTCGTCATATCCGTATTATTTCTATTATTTGGTTCCGAATCGTCAAAATGCACTCTTCGGAACTCTCTTTCGATTGGCCCCCCGATCCCCCCACGGATCGCGGGATCGCTGAAATTTCGATGATCAAATTCAAAAGAATGAGGATTGGGAATATCCCCGATCCTACTATTAATACGGGTACGGTCAGTTCGAACTCCAGACGGTCCTCCCCGACTTCCCTGATTCATACGCGAGTTTACAGTTTTCATTAGCGACTGTTCTTCGCAATTTTCATAGAATACGTTTTCAGTTCGAACCACAGACGGTTCTTCCTGACTTTCGTTAAATATATTACCAGTCCGAACAACAGACGGTTCTACCTGGTTTTTAACCGACTTCGTCATTAAATAAATTCCCGGGATGAACTACAGACGGTTCCCTCCGGATACTATTAATTGTTTTTGGATAACCGGCTTGGAAAGCTACTGTTCCTTCGCGGTGAATTTCCCTATCGGGCGAATTTTCGATTCGTATCATTGATCGATTATAATTTGTATTTCGATCGGGTTCGGCAACAGACGGTTTCCCCCGATTTTTATTATTAATTTGAATAGAAGTGAAGGTCCCCCCTCGTCGATTCCTACGGCGCGGGGTTTTCGAATTCCTTCCTTCGTCGATGCTCTCGCTGTCTATTGAGGAATCTATCATCTCATTGACTCGCACTGGCACCTTTGACGCGTCTCCCCCCTCAGACCGGTGGTCGGGACGCGACGAATTTAAATTAATATTTTTTACAGAATTTTCCGAATTCTGACTTTGACTCTGCCCCATTAAATTTTGAATTAAAGAGATTACTTTCATTTGAAATTCATTAAGCCTAGCGTCTATCGCGCGTCCATGTCTCCAATGGTTAATACCGGAGTGGGGGTAGGGGTACCTTTCTCCCTTTGCCCCTCCGCTACGGGCGAAGTCCCCACCCGTACAGACGCGGGTAGTGGTTCTCCGCTATCGTTCGTTAATTCGAAACTTTGATTATTATTTGACGGATTTACTTCCGACTGTAAATTTTCCGAATTTCTTTCGGTTTGATTCGGCGCGTTACTCGCGGTAGATTCCCCGCCCGATATTTCTTCGTCGAACGAGGTTAAATGCGTCGCTTCCGACGTACCCGAATTTTCCCGGTTTTGTTAGAAAAGTCGAAACCGGTCAACGGACGGGGTAGGCCACGTGCATTTTGTCAATGCGCTACCCCCTCTCAAGGAAAAGTTCCTTGAGGGCGGAGGGTATCGTAAACAAACGGACGCGCTGACGAAGGCGTCCTAGCAGGCAAAGGAAAGTATTCTTGTAACGACCATCGGTCTGTGCAGGTCTTTGAATAAACGCAGAAGTCTTATTTTGTTATAAACGCTCACATTTATTTTTAAAACCGGCCCTTATCCTTACAGTTTTTTGTATTATATCGCGTTTTGCGTTTCGATTTATCCTTCGTTTTATGCGGTGGCGAAGTCATTTTGTACTCTTTAAACGAATTGCCAAGTTAAACAATTAATTAAATTCAGAAATATTATTCAATTCAAAATTATTATTCAATTTGCTATTATTATTCAATTCAAAATTATCATTTAATTCAAAATTGCAAACGTTGTTAATAATTAATGAGTTTGATTATCAATTGTATTATTTAAATTTAGTAATTATATACTTTTTGTAATAACCAATTAATTTGACTTTCAAATATAATATTTAATATTTTAATACGCATATACGATTTCAACAATCGTTAACGAAATTCAACAACAGACGGTTGAAATCGTTAATTATGTATAATAATTTTCATTTGACCGGAATTAATAGACAAAGATTCAATAACACAGTAAATGGTGAAGAAATTTCAGAAGAATTCGCAACACATAATATAACATTTCATATACAGTATTTGAAAGCAGAGAAATAGAGAAGTTGTAAAGTGCGAGAGAGATAGTAAGAAAACCTCTCCCCTCGAGGACCTTCGAACGTCCCGTAACATAAACAGGATGGTTCGACGCGGTCGAAATTACGACGTTCGGACGTCCTTTTAGATGTCGACCGAGCCCCTACTAGATATTCTATGACGGTCCCCTTTACCCTCGGTCCCAAACCACGCACTCTCCGTTTTCAGGTATTTTATGTATCCTGACCCTTTTTCCTGCTTTTCCCATCAGATATCGTTAGAAAAAGGTCCTTCGTATCCCAGCCTCCAGAAACCTCGATATTTATGTATCCGGGACTGATTCCCGCATTTTTTCCAGAAAGCCCTCACTGCTCTCCCACCTACCCCTACCACTACTTTCCCTACCAAAAACCCCTTATAAAAGGAGGACCCAAAAAGAGTAGAGGCAGTAGAGTCAGTAAAGACAGTATAATCAGAACTTCCGTCGAGACTCCGAAAGTCCGTGCGCGTAGTTAATAAGATCCAGTGTTTGTCTGTATAATCTTCAAAATACTAAATAAAGAACATTTCTTAAAACCAACTCATCTTGTGTGACGTTGACGACATAGACAAAGAAATCGTACGACTTTCGTGAACACGTTTCAAGCAATACAATTCGACTGTTAATAATTCGAATTTTTCTTCTCTAGTTCTCGCTATTATTCACAAAATAAATCTGTTAAGTTTTACCGATATGGTCAATAACTACAAGCGATGTGCACAAAACAGAACAATTTTATTAGTCAGAAAAGAAAAACACGTGAACTTTGTATTATGGAAGACATGTATATAATTGGTAGCAACATAAGAATAATAAACTATATTGAAATACAGAACAGTGTGACCAACTTCATGTGAACACCGTCTAACAAAATCATTTTTAATAAAACAGATCATTCGTAATGAGACAAATTATTCATTATAAAGCAAATTGTTCATAATAGAAAAAAGATTATTCGTAATAGACAGATCAATTATTATAGCACAAAGTATTTATTAAATTTTCCAAATTGCCCACTCTGTGAATGAGATAAATTAATTTAATATATTAAATTTTCCAACTTGGTCCCACGTTGGGCGCCAAATGAGACAGGATCCTTGCCGCGATAAGATTTATTATTAATTATTTATAAAAATTGAGAAATTCTGTTACAAGACGGCAAAGAACCCACCCGGCGCGGCCTGGGTCAGTGGCTGCCGGGGCTCTAAAGAAAGTTAATTAATTAGGTAAGATTAAATGGTCGCAATTCGACAATAAATTTTGTGGGCGCCAGTCGATTTTGACGAAATCGGCAATAGAACATGAAACTCCCTCAGAGGGTGGGCAGTTTGGAGACCCGTATTAATTAACGAAATTTATACAAGAATTGGAATAAAGAAGTATGATTTTAATCCAGTAAGATACAAATCTTCTGACTTACAAATTGGCGAATGTCCTCGCTTAGGGCGTCCTTCCGCCTTTTCTGAGATTGACAATAACGCAGCTACAACTAATATTTGTCGAAACAAAGAGACACGCTCGGTAATTTTAATATATTCTAGACGACTTCACGCTACAATGGTCCGGGTCAGAGTGGTCCGGTATCGATCGACGATCGAACGCGTGACGCGCTGGCCCTCTCGGTGGACCCTTTAGTAATTTTAGAGGGCTCGTCGCCACTCCGTCGGTAAACAAGGGAATTGTCTCTGTCCCGCTATTCGCGGGTCCCCTGACGCTCGGCTTTTGACGCGTTGAGGGGATTTCTTATTCTCCTGTCACAATTGATTCAAATACGAACATTTACGCTGTAGCCACGCAGCGTAGCGCGCCGCGTTATTGTATTGGCATGGTCATGCCCCGTTCACGTTTCGCGGAAATCATTGCGGACTTCCCTGATGTGTCTGGCGCGTCTAAGTTGGCACCGTCAAAATCCGCTGACGTATTTCATCATATTCTGACTACCGGTCCGCCCGTGTCGGGGAGGCCTCGTCGCCTCAACCCCGAAAAGCTAAAAGCCGCCAAGAACGAATTCAAGGCGCTCGTTGAGGCGGGCATTTGCCGCCCATCTTCCAGTTCGTGGGCCAGTCCCATACGCATGGTTCTTAAGAAGGACGGTACTTGGCGCATCTGCGGCGATTATAGAGGATTGAACCGGATAACTATTCCGGATAGATACCCTACTCCCCACGTTCACGATTTTGCGTCAAATCTCTATGGAAAAACGATTTTCTCGTGTCTTGACCTGTACAAGGCCTATAATCAGGTTCCCATGGCACCCGAGGATATCGAAAAGACGGCTGTGACAACGCCGTTTGGGCTCTTCGAGTTTATGTTTATGACATTCGGTCTGAGAAATGCCAGTCAATCCTTTCAGCGGTTTCTGAACAGAGTTCTCGGAGACCTTGATTTTGTATTCACATATATCGACGATATTCTCATTGCGTCGGACTCCGAAGAGGAGCACGCCAATCACCTTCGGTTGGTACTTCAGCAGCTTCAGGAGCATCATCTGCGCGTTAACCCGAGTAAATGTGTTTTCGGAGTTCCCGAGATTGAATTCCTCGGTTACGCGATCAATTCTTCAGGTATTAAACCGTTAGCGTCCAAGGTCGACGCCATCGTCAAATTCCCTGAACCCAAAAATGTTTTGGACCTTCGTCGGTTCCTCGGCATGGTAAATTTTTACCGCCGGAATATTCCTCGTGCGGCGCATCTTCAGGCACCGTTGAACGAGTTCCTTCGTAATTCTCGGAAGAATGATAGGAGGGAGATTAAATGGACGACCGCAGCGAGGGAAGCGTTCGCAAAAACGAAGGAAGCCCTTGCCATGGCGACCTTGTTAGTACATCCTCGCGTCAGTGCCGAGCTTAGAATGGTGTCTGACGCGTCCGATTTCGCGATCGGTGCTGTTTTGGAACAGCAGAGTTCTGATTCCCTTTGGGAACCCCTTGCGTTCTTTTCTCAAAAGTTGTCACCGGCTCAGGTCCGGTATAGCGCGTATGATAGGGAACTCACTGCCATGTATGAGGCCGTAAAGCATTTCCGAGATTTCGTAGAGGGTCGTGAATTCTCGATTCTAACGGATCACAAACCCCTCATGTACGCATTTCTTCAACGTCCAGAGAAAGCGTCTCTCCGGCAGGCTCGTCAACTGTCGTTTATTGCGCAGTTCACCACCACGATTCGTTATATCCCGGGTTCGGACGATGTTGTTGCCGACTCCTTGTCGAGAGTCAGTGCTCTTCGTTTATCCCTCGAGATTAGTCTCGAGGACATTGCGGAGCAACAGGCCGCGGATGAGCAATTGAAACTCATATGCGATTCTGCAGGTTTCCCCCTTAAATTAAAGAAAATGCTGTGGGGCCCGGAGCATGTCGCCATTTATTGTGAGATCTCTGGCGAAGAAATTCGCCCGTATATTTCTAGTACTATTCGTAGGACGGTATTTGATCAATTTCATAACCCTGCTCACCCTAGTGCAAGGGTGTCTGATCGTCTGTCCGATTCTGTAGGCTTTGTGTTAAATGTCAACAGTCAAAGGTGTCGCGTCACAATCGTCATCTGCCGGAGCATTTTGTTGCCCCGGACGGAAGATTTGATCATGTGCATTTGGACATTATAGGTCCCTTGCCGCCCTCGGAAGGTTTTTCTTACTGTTTAACGCTCATAGATCGTTTTTTCGCGCTGGGTGGAGGCAACTCCGTTGAAGGACACCTCTGCGATGACAGTTGCGAGAGCGTTTTTCGAAACGTGGGTTTCGCGATACGGCGCGCCCAAGGTATTGACGACGGATCAGGGATCCCAATTTGAGTCGCGATTATTTTCAGCTTTGTTGTCGCTTATCGGGTGCGACCGGGTTAGAACGTCTCCGTATCATCCCGCATCGAACGGATTGGTTGAGCGGTGGCACCGCGTGCTTAAAGCAGCAATTATGTGCTACACTGGTAGAGAGTGGTCGCGCGTTTTGCCCACCGTGTTACTGGGATTGCGATCGCATGTGCGAGCTGATGTCAGAGCGTCCCCGGCGGAATTTATGTTTGGGTCGACCTTGCGTTTGCCGGGAGAGTTTTTCCTGCCCGAGAACTATTCGCCGGATCCCAATGTTTTCCTTGAGGAATTTAAGAAGTATATGCGCGATGTACGTCCTGTGCCCGTTGTGCACAATTGTAACAAGAGAGCATTTGTCCACAAAGACTTACATTCGTGCTCTCACGAATTTTTACGCCGTATGGCCAAAAAGGCATTGGAACAACCCTATTCCGGACCGCATAAAGTTGTCAAGCGCGTTTCGGAGCACCTTTTCACAATTAATGTGAACGGTACGGAGCGTACGGTTTCCTCAAATCTACTAAAACCGGCGTTCTTTATACCGGAAAATCCGGAGGAAGCGCCTGGTGTTGTTGATTGTCCTGACCAGTCTGGTCATAAACGCCCCGCTTTACGAACATATTCGCGGAAAACCGTCGCGTTCGCATCGGTTGCGTGTACATAGTTTTCTTTTATATCCCGTATTTATAGTTTAAGTTCTTATGTATATTACCCGCGTGTATAGTTTAAGTTCCTATGTATATTGCACGCGTGTATAGGTTATGTTCTGTGTTGGATTTTTGAATAAAATTTCGTTGCACTCGGGGGGGGGAGTGCTGTGGGGACTTGGTGCCCCCACCCCACCGCGTCGCGGTAGAGCTCGGTGTGAAGTTGACCGAGAAGAGAGAGACTGGCTATGGCCGCCGAGTGCAACGGTGGAAAACAGATATCGGTAGTTATTATTCTCCGTACATCGTTCCGAGTGGGGATAGATCCCCATAGCTTCACTCGCGACGCGCCCTCTGGTCGGTGATCAGATGAGAACCGGTTTTTTTTTTTGAGGAATAATTTTTATTCAGTATTGTCATACATTTCTTAGTAACTAGGTATAAAAAATAATGAAAAGACCTTATAAATTAGCACTTAATGGGTTAATTTGGCACCTTGGAATTGCACTCATTACCCTGTAGTCACCTTTGTATTGCTGTTTCGTTATATTCTAGTCTCACTTGTTCGGACTTTAACAATTGCTGTCTCTCTTTTCGCGTTACTGTAGTTGCTGTCGGAATAAAAAAAAGAGGGTCCTAGCGGGCCCCCAAAAAACCGTTTGCTGGGATCTTTGGTTGTTTACTTAATATACTTATACCTAAGGTAAGGGGGTGGGAGTGTGTTGGAGGGTGGACTATATACATTTGCACTTATGCGGGTGCACTATTTACACGTTTGCGTATCTTTACGCTCTCGTTCTTTGCTGTGCGTTTCTTCTTTCTCCATTTTCACATCTCTCCTCTTTAGTTCTTTTTCTTCTATGTATTTCGTCGAGCTGTTGCGCGTTGCCGGTCCTCCACCAGAGGTGTTCGTTTAATCTATGTAAGTCAAATAAGTCTGCGTCTGAAATGCCCTTGTTGTATCTTGTACCATGGTCCTGTTCTGGTGGGTTTGCTTCGTCGTACTCCAGACGTTTGTCTGCTCGGTTTCTTTTTATGTGGTAGATTCGTGGTGTGTTGTTGTCGTCTTGTATCCTTCCTTGTTCGTCTATGTGTGGGAACGCTGCTAGTGGGATGTATCCTGGGGGCCTATTCTTGAAAAATATCGCATGCGATATTTTACGAATGTTACTAGAATATCGCATTCGACAGTGAATTGGTATTCTCGAGATTTCACAAGTAGCTAGCATGCGATAAATATCGAATGGCAGGTATCGAATGGGTCAGACCATTCGAAAAGAAATATCGCATACGAAATGTGTGGCAATACTGCCAGCGTCGATCATGGCGCCACCTTTAGAAGTTTAAGTAGTTTTTAAGTTGGCTATTCAAAAAAGAGAGCGCTTCTCTTCCGAACGTATTCCTGTTAGCACGCGGTGGTATAAACGTTCCTACAAATAAAATTATCTTTTGTCATCGTGCAACAGCAAAAACTGGAAGTGTGTTTTCTTGATCGTCGAGCATCCTGCCTGCTCTCCCATTAACCGGGTCCCCACAAATGTACGCGAGGCAGCGCACCCGTACGGGCTTTGGCGACATTAAAAGCATTCGTAAATTCCATTGTCGCATTGCTGAGGCATTTGTATGTGTGGGTTTGATTTGAGTTTGCGAAGTTTGCTGGAGTTCGAAGCTACGATATTATATAGTGAAGATATTGATGCAATAAAGTGTTAATTGTAAAAAAAAAGAAGTGTAAGTTTATTAGATGTTTTAGTAAATTTGTTAAATTTTTGTTAAATAGTATTATAGGGCACACCTAATTATTACAGATTTAGTTGATTTTAGCTGGTGACGCCGTGCAGCAGAATTTAATAAATCTTGGAGTGATGAATGTTTTGGATGAAATCGAAGATAGAGCGAATAGGCGAAGAGGGTTTCAACCGAGAAACGACCCGTTTTCGTTATCGGACGATAATTTTGTAAAATTGTACAGAGTAAATAAAAACATCGCCACGAATGTGATAGACATCGTGTCGGAGTACATACATAGGTAATACCAATCGACGACGGTCAGCATTAGCACTAAACCTACCGAAGCGGTCAAAATGACCAATCGAGTGTTTCTTATTATAACTCACAAAATTTATTACGATGCTTTTATTAAAATGCGTGTTAATTTTTATCACCATAAAGACTTGTTGTACATGTTAGTATCCGTTTCATTATTTAATTATTTATTTTTCTATTTTATTTTCAACTTGAAAGTAAATGCGCATAAAACGTCGGTAGGTTTAGTGTTAGATTCAGCTGTACAGATAAATTAAATTGTTTGTAAAAACTGCATTCCTGTCAAATCAGTTGTTTGTATAGATATCTATAGTCTCAATTACATTAATTATTTATTTTAGGTTGTAACTGCTATCCGCTTCATGGCATCTGGCAGTTAGCAAACAGATATAGGCCACAATGTTAATTCGGCAGGAAGTCAGCCATCCGTAAGCAGATGCATTAAGAATGTTACCGAAGCGTTGAACCAGCCACACATTTTAAACAGGTGGATTAAATGCCCTTCAAATCTACAAGAGGTGAAACACATTAGAGATGGGTAAGCAATGTATTCATATGTTACATATGCATACTGCGAATGTTATACTTTGCAAATTTTATGTTGTTACGTCCCGCGTTGCGGGACCGCGGGTTCTCTAGGACGCGGCGCGGGTTCTGCCTGTTTA
This sequence comes from Stelis phaeoptera, assembly GCA_943735885.1. Taxonomy (NCBI): domain Eukaryota; kingdom Metazoa; phylum Arthropoda; class Insecta; order Hymenoptera; family Megachilidae; genus Stelis; species Stelis phaeoptera. The sequence goes on along the minus strand of OX030933.1, from coordinate 904,647 downwards.
AAGCGCTAAAGCGCACCTTGACCTACCTTTACGTTACGGGATCGCGGGGCAGGACAGCGGAGGAGAGGGTATGCTATGACTCGGACGCAGATATCTTTGTTCACTATGTGTATTAGATTATATCGAACAACGTTTTACATACCGCTGCTGGCGGCGACTCGGGTTGCGCCTCGTTCGCTCGTGGCGGTTTATTTCGGCGGACCGCTCCTGTATCACACACTCTCACACGTTCATACTCCTTCTCGCGTCTCGTATGATGTTTTTCTCTGGTACGCGGTGCGGCTGCTAACTCGTGCTCTCCGGAACTCCGGCTGCTGTGGTGAAACTGCACGGCGGCGTGCGCACTCCCGGACGCGGTCCGATTATGGGCCAATTCGGCTTGGCCACGGCGATACGCACGCGGTTGACCGTCGTTCGAGCACCGCACTTCGGATTCCGTTGGGTTCGAGATGCCGACCGCGAGGACGTTCGTCCGCGGGTACTGGACTTCTGACTCTTTCAAAAGACGGGCGACCAAAGACGCGCGGGCCGCGATGTTCCGCGTTTTATCGCCTCGGCATCGACCACGTCCGATCGTCGACGCCAAATTGCTGACCAGCGTTCCCACGGATTCCTCGTTCGCGGGTTTCGTTGCCGGGCGGTAGACCGGATGTAAGAAAGCTGTCCTAAGTATGATTCCTAGAACTCCGACTGCGCGTCTAGCTGCTACCGACCGCGGCACGTGGCCGGGCGCGGGTCACCTTGGCGAAAACGCTGACGTTTCGCGGATTCCTCGTGGGAACGCTGCTCATACCCAGCGACAAGGGAACAGCGAAAGACAAACGTAGGCCGGATATAACAATGTAAAAAGTCAATCTTGTTGTACATCAATTACAGTGAGGTAAAGGAAATAATTATTGTGAACAGATTTTGGGAAAAGTACCAATTCCCAGGAATTATGGGATGCATTGATTGCACGCACGTTGCGATTGTGGCACCTCAGGCAAACGATTCGCAATTTCCGGAACACATTTATGTGAACGGGAAGGGTTACCATTCCATAAATGTGCAGCTGGTAAATTAGTAACATTTTAAACGCATGTAAACATATGTTAATTGTGTATGTTTATTTGTAATTATATTTTATAGATCTGTGACGGCAATATGAAGATTATCCACATAAATGCGAAACATGCTGGTAATACGCATGATAGCTACATATGGAATAATTGTAACTTCCTCCCACTTGCAAAGGAATTGCACAATAGAGGACATAATTTGTATCTGTTAGGTGGGGTATAATCAACTAAATATATGATTGTACATCATAATTATTACTAATTATTACTGATTATTTCATGTTATAGGTTTCAAGCAACAATATATAAAATATGTTAGGGTTTGAAAAAGAATAAACACATAACCGTATATATAATATTTGAACATAAAAGTAATAGATATATTTAGAAATTAGCAAAAGAATACATAATATGTGGAAATGTCTGAATTACGAAAGAACACGCGTCTACACACTTCTTACAACGTAACGGAACAGAAGAAGGTGGCGCAACACACGCGGCAACTTAAGAAAATGTTATTCCGTACAATGGTGCCAACCTAGTGGCTTACATGGGCCGAACAACTCTTCAATTCCCCACTTTGCGAGGCCCATGTACTTTACATAACGATCGTGGGCTATCTTTTTCAGTCCCTTGGTTAACCCATCCGCCAAATTCTCATTCGATGGAACGTAGACCAAGTTGACCAATCCTTCTTCTACCTTCTCTCTGACGAGGTGGTGCGCTATATCGATATGCTTTGTCCTGCTCTTCTCAACTCTACTCGCAGCAAAGTCAATCGCTGCCTTGTTGTCACAGTTAATCTGCAAGGGATGTGACACATAATCTATTAGCTTTAATTCGGACAACAGCATATTCAACCACATGGCTTCTTTAACTCCATTCGCTAAGGAAACGTACTCTGCTTCCATTGTAGAAGTTGATAAAGATCTTTGTTTAACCGACCTCCACTGTACGATATTGTTTCCAACCAATGTTACCATTCCCGAGAACGAGTGTCGATCATCAGGATCACCAGCCCAGTCAGCGTCACAGTAGATTACTATCTTAGGATTATCGCTGGCCTTGTATACAATACTATAATCCTTGGTTGCACTCAGGTACCTCAAAATGTGCTTCGCCTGCTGCCAATGCTGCTTGCCGGGGTTGGAGTTGTACTGCGACAATTTGGTTACCGCAAACAATATGTCAGGCCTTGTACAGAGTGCCAAAAACATCAACGCTCCAATGAGCTCTCTATATGGTATGTTAGCCATTAATCTTCTTTCCTCTTCTGTGGTAGGTGCATCTTCTTTAGACGTTCTAAGACTTGGATCTAATGGAGTCGCTGCTTTTCTGCAGTCCATCATGTTGAATCTTTTCAGCATTGTTTCTACATACGACCGCTGTGAAAGGCGTATGTCTCCTGCACCATTGCGTTCTACCTTGACACCTAGTGCCTGTCTAACCTCGCCTAAATCCTTGGCTTCATACTTCCGAGTGATGTCCTTCACTGTATTTGTAACTGACTTCAAATTTGGCGCGAAAATGAAAATATCATCAACGTATACTATTATAATTGTCCAATCCTCCCTCTTGTATACACAGCTTGACGACTGCAATCTTTTAAATCCTTGGCCTGTCAGAAAAAGGTTCAGCTCTTGATTCCAGCTCCTTCCTGACTGCTTCAGACCATAAATAGGTCGTAAGAGCTTGACTACCATGCCTTCCTTAACTTTATACAACGGTGGTGGCTTCATATAGATTTCTTCCTTGAGCTCACCATATAAGTATGCACACTTAATATCTACATGTCTAGTATGCCATTTAAAAATTACTGCTAAGGCTAAAAATAGTCTTATTAAAGAAAAGTTAGCTACGGGTGAGTAAGTGTCTGTATAATCTACCCCTTTTTCTTGTAAAAAGCCTTGTGCGACTAACCTCGCTTTGTATCTGGTAATTATTCCCTCAGTATTGGTTTTGAGCTTGAACACCCACCTACATCCGACGCACTTCCTTCCCTCGGGTAATTCTGTCTCTTCCCATGTTCTTCTACTTATTAAGCTATCTAATTCTTCTTTTATTGCATCTTTCCACTCTGCAGCTTGCGGTGAGCTTAATGCTTCGTCTAGGCTGTGGGGTTCAATTATCTCTACCAAATTTGCTTCAACATCGCTTTCTCTCTCATCGCTGTCTTCTTCTGAATGTGAATGTTCCTGATTCTGCAACCTTGGTTTTCCTTTCCTTCCATACGGATTGTTAACAGTCTTCTTTGGCCTTCCTCTTTTCTTAGCCTGAGGAGTGTCTTTTGTCCCCACTATTTCGTCTTCCCTCATTCTCTGATCATGCTTTTCTGACCTTTCCGGTGATAAATCTTCTTCGTGGATTCCAATACCATCTGCTGCAATATCTTCTTCTGCGACATCCTGTTCGGAGTCCGTCCATACCCAATTATACCTATAGTCTTCGGTGCTTCTTCTGTAAATCCACTCATAACCTATTTTATCTTCGGCGAATCTTACATGCTTTGTGGTGATCACGTCCTGCTTCTGTGGACACCATAATCTATAACCACGCGTCTGATCCGCGTATCCCACGAATATACATTCGATGGCTCTGTCGTCAAGTTTTCTTCGCCCTTGACTCGGTAGACGTGCGTACGCCAAGCAACCGTAAACTTTCAGGTGACGAACGCTAGGTTTCTGGTCTGCCCATAACGTTAGCGGTACTACGCCTCCAATCGCTGAGTGACCAACTCTATTCTTTACATAGCCAGCCGTTGTGATTGCTTCTCCCCAAAATTTTTGAGGTAATCCTGAAGACTTCAACATGGCTCTTGCCAAATTCAGTAAGGTCCTATTTAACCTTTCGGCCACACCGTTCATTTGTGGTGTTTCTACATTGGACCTCTCATGTTTAATACCTAATTGATTAAAATATGCAGTCAGATCTTGGTTACAATATTCCAGTCCATTGTCAGTACGGAATCTTTTTATCTTCTTTCCGGTTTGGCGCTCTATCCTTGCAACATAATCTTTGATAGCGTCCTTTACTTCATGTTTTGTCTTCAAGCATTTCACTGTAACCAATCTTGAGAAGTCGTCGGTAAACGTTATAAAATATCTACTTCCACCAATGGTTGGAACTGGCATCGGGCCACAAACATCTGAATGAATCAGTTCACATATTTCTTTGGTTTGTCTTACCTTTATTTTTTTACAAGGGCTCCTAGTTGCTTTTCCTATACAGCAAGCATCGCATGTGTATTTATCTAATTTTGTATTACACAGTCCTATGACTTGATCTGAGTTCGATAATTCTTTTATCGCATCATTACTAATGTGACAAAAACGTTGATGCCATATTGCTTCATCCTGAATATTTAAGTTGTTTGATTCCACTGTCCCACCAAAATATGTCTGCACTTCAGCTCTTACTATATACAAGTCATTCTTTCTGTAGGCTTCACACATGACCTGCTTCGTTAAAGTGTTTCGTATTTTAACTGTTCCTTCTCTAAAAAGTAACTCTTTGTTTTTCTTCTCTATTTGGGACACAGACATTAAATTTTTTCTAAGATTGGGCACAAAATATACATTGTTCAATATGACATCTCTTCTTTCATTTCTAACAAAAGTTTTAAGTATGACATTACCAACTCCTTGTGCATGTAGTACTGCACCTGGTTTATTTTGATCAGCTGCTGTATTTATTACCTGTATATCAATCTCTCGAAAATTGGAAAACCATTCTCTTCTTTTACAGACGTGATGTGTGCTTCCGCTATCCAAAATCCACACATCCTCAATATCGACATGGTTCAATGAAACTAAGAAGGCATCATATTTCTTTCTGAATTTTTGTTCAAACTTCCTCTTATCTTTTTCTATTTTAACTCTGCAGTCTTTTGCAATATGTCCAACTTTCTTACAATTGAAGCATGTAGCATTTCTAAATTTATTATAATTTTGTACCTTTTGTTCCTTCGCTTCTGTCTTCTTTGTGATCTGGAACGCTTCTTTATGCACAGCTCCGTCTTCACTTCCTCTTGACGCTCTTCTATCATATTCTGCCAATAAGACTCTTTTAATTTCTGTAGACGTAAACTTCTCATCTGGTAAGCTCGCCAGTGCCATATTCAAATTTTCATAGCTGTCTGGTAGGCCTGCTAAGAGTACGTATGCCAAATCTTCATCCCTCACTTCTGCTCCTGCTTCCGTTAAGTTATTAGCTATAATCTTTGCTCTTGATATGTAAGTTGACATGGACTCACCGTCTTTCATTTGTGAGTGATGAAATTCTCTCTTAAGTTGAAGTATTCTTACCCTAGACTTCGGTTGGTGTACCTGTTCCAACATTTTCCAAGCATCTCGTGCTGTTACACAATCTTCTATGTGAATCTGCTGTTCCGGTTCTATGCTTAATCCAATTGCTGCAATGGCTTTATTGTCGTTGTTTGTGAATGTTCTTCTTTCTGCTTCAGAGGCATTTTCTTTCAGCACTCTATCTTCCAACACATGGTCTAATAACCCTTTGGCTCGTAATAGCCATTTCATTTCTGTTTTCCAGGTTCGGTAATTCCTGTCAGATAGCTTTGTTATCTGCGATTCGTTTCTGCTATCCATTTTTCTAACTGGCACTAGTATACTTCGCGATTCGTTTCTGCGCTTTATCTTAACCGAACACGTGGTCGCTATTGCAGGTTATGTTTCACTTTCTACGCGTTCCTGGGCCCATAACCATTGTTAGGGTTTGAAAAAGAATAAACACATAACCGTATATATAATATTTGAACATAAAAGTAATAGATATATTTAGAAATTAGCAAAAGAATACATAATATGTGGAAATGTCTGAATTACGAAAGAACACGCGTCTACACACTTCTTACAACGTAACGGAACAGAAGAAGGTGGCGCAACACACGCGGCAACTTAAGAAAATGTTATTCCGTACAATGGTGCCAACCTAGTGGCTTACATGGGCCGAACAACTCTTCAAAATAACATCTGACAAAAATAGGAACATACATTGATATAATAATACCTTAGTTCTAAACAAACAATAATATATAAAATAACATCTGACAAAAATAGGAACATATATTGATGTATAGGGTGCCCCGTAACTAGTGGTAACATCGGGACACTCAAAACTATAATAACTATAACTACATGAAAAGTGTACTCTTTGGCATAATAAAAAAAATACTATAATAACTATAACTATATTATTCTGGTTTCTTATACTTATCAACTATTTTTTCTAACGCATTTGCGATTCTTGCTTGCACTGCTACTTGGCTTTTCATTATTTCTAATTTGCTCCTATAGTATTCTCTCCTAATGTTCTGCTCCTCCATTGACAATTTTACTAAATGTTTAGTATACTCCTCCGTTCTATGTGCACGTTAGGATGCATTTGACTTATCCATTGTAGCGCGTCTTTCAGTGCTGTTACGTGTTGTAGCCTCATCTTTATTACATTTTTGTGAAGAGTACACATCTTCAACATCTTCCAAATGTTTCACATCTTGCAAAGTAAACGAAACATCTGTTTCAGCGACATCATCATGTCCAGCAATTGCTGTCGGACTAATGGTGTCTAAAACTTGCTGCTCTGTTTGAGACAGCTGCTGTGTTGTACTGGGTCCTCCGCCGGTTCCTCCTCTATACTGCCTAATGGCGTTGGATTTTGCTTTCGCTTTGGTACATGTAGGAATAGAATTGGTTTTGATTCTGTATCTACCCCTTTATTCAAGAGTAACGCGACAAAGAAACATACACAATGCTGAGACAATTAAACAACAGGTACCGTGACAATCAGATAACGCGCGTCGTAACAATCGTCGTGCCGTAAATCGTGAACCGTAAATCGTAAGCCGTAAATCGTAGTCGTGGTCGTCGTATTCGTAGTTCGTACTCGTAATCGTAATCGTGGTTGTTCGTAACTCGCTTTCGCTCAAGACTCTCTCTTCCCGCCGCGAACACGCGCTTTTATGTCCCCCGGTCGCTGGGCGTTTTTGCGGTCTTTTGAATTTGCCATTTGGAGGATCGTCGATCGGCGGTTTACACGTAGCACGTGGAAGTCAATGCACTCCATGCCAAACAGATCTTTTGACGTAAGCATAAACGGTTTCGAACGCACACGTACACACACACACTTGCCCGCACGAGGCCGGCACGCTTGGGAAGGTTCACGAACTCGATCAGCTGTTGTCATTGCGTTGGCTGTTTACGTTTCTTTTAGTTATTTCGTCCGTGCGCGCATCGGAGTTCGAAGACCTTCCCGTTCGTTAGCCTGCCTCCTACATACATAAATCGTGCCATGTCTGTATGTAATGCCAAATCAATTTACAAACTTATAAAATGATCTATCAGAAAGATTCAATGCATTGTTTTAAAACATAAATGTTACATATTTCCTTTGTACCTTTCTCCACTGTCTCCAATCTTTTATTGCACCATTCGGCACTTTGTGCAATTCTTCACTGATGCTGAGCCACATTTCTTGTGCTTGTTTGGCTGTAAATGATGCAGAAAATTTTCCACGTCTAAGCTGCTCATTTTTTTGCATGAGCTCGATGAGCAACTCTTTTTGGTATGCAGTAACATACGTACTTCTTGCATTCATTTTGCTAAACAAATTGAAATAATTGTTAATTTACATTATTATCTTTGCGTAAATTTATTAATAATGTCTACAACACTTACCGTTACCTTCTTTTGTTTACACACAAACCCTTCAAACTGCTTCAAACGCTTACTGACGCTTACTTCGCCGCTTGCACGCTTACTTTCACTTTCCGTTATTCCCCAATTCTGATTGGTTCACATTCACACCGTACACTTGGCAACATCGCGACGCATCGTAAGCCTATCGCATGCGATAATTTTCGGATTGGAAATTTTCACTTCATTTCGAGAATAGCAACCACGGTCTTCGCCGTGTCGCATGCGATATTTGTCGTGCGATAATTATCGTGCACGAAAATTATCGCACGATTTCAAGAATAGGCCCCCTGACCTCCTGCATTTGTCGGCATGCATGCGTCGGCATGCGTATTCCTTGCTGCATGTTGTTAGGTTATATATCATTGGGTTTGTCGATCGTCTGCAGTTTATCAGGAAGTACCTTATCATCTTTATTGTGAAATTATCGATTCTTGGTATATTCGCTTCCATGAGTATCTGCTTGTTGCTGTAGAATTTTTTGTACACGGATTGTGGAGATCTGTGCATCCTTAGGCAAATTCTTAGGCATTTCCTTTCGAATTTTCTCAGTTTCTCCATGGTGGAGGCCGAGATGTTCCACCATGCTGTGGGGGCGTAAGTTATAATTGATCTTATGAGTAGGAGGTAGCATATGACTTTAGCTCTTCTTGGTATGTGTTTGTTGTAGAACAGTTTGCTGTTAGCCATCAGCTTTGCTTTTGTTAGCTGTGTGTCAACTTGTGTGTTAATTCGGAGGAGGTGGTCCAGTTGTACTCCAAGCAGCGCCCGCTCTAGGGGCGGGCAACCCGGACATTTGTCCAAGGCGCCAAAATTTAGGGGCGCCATTTTGGTTGTAAGTGTGAGAAAAATACTGATGTGTTAAATACCCAATTAATAGAAAATTTACAGTGCGTAGCATATTTATATTGTTTATGTCTAAAAGCTAAAAAGATTATCTTTATCTAAGATTATCTTTATCTTTATTTAAGTTTATATATATATTTTTTTTAAGGGATTGTTAGAGAATTTAGAATTAACGTATACGTAACGGCCGAGGCAAGTCATGTGCATTTTGTCAGGGCGCTTTCCCTCTTGAGTCCAGTTTTTATGTTTTTACTTAGGAAGTCGTATGGTTTTCGGAACACTATTGTTTCGCATTTTGTTGGGTTCAGTTTCAGGTTCCACATTCTGTGATGTTTGTTTCTTTTCTCTACGATGTCTTGAAGTGTTTGTTTAACTGAGTTTGTTGATTTGCCTGCTACGTAGATTATCTCGTCATCTGCGTAGGCTATAGAGTATACGTTGGGGTCTTGGTTTAGTTTTGCCATATTTATTCCGTCGTTGTATATATTGAAGAGTGTGGGTGCGCAGACTCTTCCTTGTTGTAATCCTTCTTGTAGTCTGAATGTGTTATCCGAGCATCTTGTTCCGTCTGCTACTTAGAATGATTGTCCCTTTAACATATTGTCTATTATTTTTATGATTGGTTTTGGGAATCCTTTCTTGATTAGTTTGAATATTAGGCCGTTGTGCCAAACAGTGTCGAATGCCTTTTCCATATCCAGTAGGCATGCGGCCACGATATCGTTGTTGTTTAGGTGTTTGTATACATCTGAGATTAGTTTTTCTATTGCGTGTAGAGTGGAGTGCTTGTGTTTAAATCCGAACTGGTTGTGTGGGATAATGTTCTTTTTCTTGCATATTGCTTCTATTGTCTCCTTAATCAGTATTTCGAACACTTTGCTTATGTTTGGTGCTAGGTTTATTGGGCGGTAGCTGGCTGGGGTTCCTGGATCCTTGTCTTTTTTTATTATTGGGATGACCTTCGTTTTCTTCCATGCTGTTGGAAAGTATGTATTGGTTGAGTGCGTTGTTAAAAATTGTGGTGTAAGTCCTGATGATATTCGGTGGGAGGTGCTTTATTACTATTGCTGGTATTTGGTCTGGTCCTGAAGATGTTTTGTTGGGGAGTTTCTTACAAATGTCCTGTATTATGCGCCCGTTGCAGAATATGTTTGTTCCTTCCTCTATTTCCGTTGCTCTGGGGCGTGAGGTCGGGTGCCATAGATGCTCTTATTTAGTTTGCATATGCGACCGGTGCCGTCATCAAATCCTTCAGGCTGATACATGAAGATATCCTCTTCCAGTTCGCCATGCAAAAAAGCGGTTTTGACATCAAATGTCATTAAGTTCATTTTTCTGGAAGCTGCAAGACTGAGTATCAATCGCACGGATTCATAACGGGCCACAGGACTAAAAGTCTCCGTGTAATCAATACCCTTCACCTGCTCAAAACCTCTTATTACAAGTCTTGCTTTAAAGCGACCATCCTGTTTGCGTCTTAGTATCCAGCGACAGGTCAAGGGTCTAACGTCCTTCGATGGATCAACCAGGTTCCAAGTCTGCATTTTGATCAACGTCTCAAACTCCTCAAACATGGCCTTACGCCATCTCGGATCTTCCATGGCTCTGGATACAGAAATATTCTCAGTCTCACTCAGCATGGCCATATTTCTTTCTTTTTCATTGGTAGTATAGTTTAATACATAATCATTGTATTTGGCAGGCTTCTTTAGGGTTCTGCGATCTCTTAAGTTCGACAGTTCTGACTGACCCGGATTGTTCGCACCAGAAATGTCATCAAGGTCAATTTGCTGATCATCAACATCGGAACTCCCGATGTCGCAGTCTTGATACTCTCCTCCTGAGTCCTCATTCGAGTCGTCAAACAAGGGGGTTTCATATTCAGTATAGTCACCTTCGTCTTCAGTGCTCTCATCAAATACAACATTATCAGAGCTGACAACATTATTTTCGTCTGACATATATATTCTGTAGCAAGGTGAATCCACGTCATATCCAACAAAAATTCCTTCTTTGGATTTTCTCTGTGATTTGGCGCTTCTATGATTTTCTATGAAAACGTAACACCTGCTGCCGAAAATCCTCAGCTTGGTAATATTAATTCTGCGTTCAAACTACAATTCTGCTGGATTCTTGTCCCTCTGTGAACTTGTTCCTGTTTGATTTAAAGAGAAAACTGCATAATTTACCGCCTCTGCCCATAAATTTTCATCCAGGTTTTTTGCATGAATCGCAGAACGTGCTGCTTCGACTACAGTGCGCATTTCACTTTCTACGCGTCCATTTTGTTCAGGTGTATAAGCACTCGCTCTAGCATGAAACACTCCGAGTTGTTCAAGCATTCTTTTGGTGTCGCTGTTTCTAATTTCGGTACCATTATCAGACTTGAGACACTTCACATTTCTTCCAAATTGATTTACGGTCATTTTGAGAAATATATTCAATTTGGCAACGGCTTCGTCCTTCGTTTTTAAAAAATACACCGTTCGGAAATGCGAAAAATCATCCTTAAATAAAAGAAAATACTTGGCTCCTCCTAAGGATCTAATATTCATTTCACATAAGTCAACATGAACCAAATCCAGCGGTTCCTTGGCAATTTTACAATCCATTTGATGCGAAATACGATGCTGTTTCCCATATAGACAGCCTTTACATACATAACCTGACCAATCATCAATGTAACTAATTGAATGTCTTTTTAACACCTCTCTGACTTGCTTGACAGTTTTATGAGCCAGTCTTTCATGCTATGTTTTGATAGATACTGCCAGCATACACCTATCTGATTCCTCCTGTCGAAATAACAGTCTATATAAATTTCCATCACGTTGAGCAACAGCTACAATTTCCTTGTCGTCCAGTGTTTTAAACACTGATTGATTTGCAGTTGCAGTTTGATGATAGCCCTTGTCTAACAACTGGGTGACAGACAAAAGATTAAAAGCCAACCTTGGGACATGCAAAACATTTAAAAGCACTATTTGGTGCCACTCTCTTCCATTGAATGCTTCCAATTCGACATTTCCCTTTCCCGTACTTTCCAATTTGGTGGAATCGCCAACCATAATCGACATAGGTTCCTCAAATTTGACAAAATTTTTAGGCCAATCTGCACGATGCGTCATATGCTGCGTAGCAGCACAGGCACGACGATTATACTTCCCAGAGTTATTTCTTTCGTGTTCATTGCTTCTTGAAATGTTGGCTTCACCAATATTACCTTTAGTACATTCCTTGGCAAAGTGACCCTTCTGGTGACATGTATTGCATGTATAATGATTCTTACAATAAGACAGATATTTGGGACAAGGCTTATTCTTACAATATTTCTTAACATGTCCTTTCATTCCACATTTGAAACACTCAACGGATAAATTATCAGACATACTTCTTTTTTGATTCGACTTACCAAGATTATTATGTTTCACGACAAGAGCATTTTGATCTTTGGTTCCATCCGACTGTTCGTTACCATTTAACCTGTCTTCTTCCAAACGTAGGCGTTCAAACAATCTAGTCAGGTTTCTATCATCAGCAGTGGCATTATCCCAAGCAGAGCGAAAGTGATGAAGTTTGTGTGGCAGTACTCCCAATATCCTGGTCATAATCCAACTTTCTTTAATTTCCTCACCTTCTGCCTTCAAATCTTCAGCATATTGCTGAACCATCATACAATTCTCAATAACCGACTTGCTTGTATCATACTTGAAATTGAAAAATTGTCATTGCAAGTTTTCAACAACATGTTCCGACTTTTTACCATACAGAGTGTCCACCTTGTCCAACATTTGACTCGCTGATGTACAATTTGCAATTTTTCTTGCTATGTTGCTGCTTACATTCAAACCAACAATAGTCTGAGCTTCGAGATCCTGTTTAATCCAATTCTTAACTTCGTCATCACTATCCAAACCCTGAGGTCTTTTTACTAAACCTGACGCTGTGTGAAACAAACCTTTAGACTTCAACATTAAATTCAATTTAAATTTCCAGGAGACATAATTCACATTTCCTTGTGAATCCTCAGTATCTTGTAAAGGTGCTGGGATTTTTGTGGGGGTACACTCAATAACGAACGGATCCAACGCTCAAAAGGGATTTTACTGTATCTCTATCCGATATAGACGTCTTGCACGAAAAACGCTTTCTTACATACGCAATGCATACCCACGGACACCTCTCGCCGTTTCTAGATGGCGCCTATACGCGGAAAAGTGACGGGACATTCAGTTTCTTACATCCTCCCACCTGGAGTTCCGAACTCCACACGCTTTCGCAAAATACATATCAAAGTGAACACAAAAAAACATATAAAAGGTACAACTTATACATAATGTTCAATGGTCTTTTTAAAATGCCGTCCTTCGTTTTCAAAATCGCAACTCGCGCCACACCGTCGCGTCCCTCAATCAAACCTGCAACTCTAGCTAAGGGCCAATTGATACGTTTCCGATTATCATCACCTATCATAATAATATCACCCACTTTTATTGCGCGAGATTCTTTGGTGCCACTTTTAAAAACTAGTTGACTAGTTGTAAGATACTCCCTGCGGAAACGCTCGCGTAAATGCTCCATTACTTCCTGCCTACGTCGGATAGCCTTATCAGTCTTTCTAAAAATATCAATATCTGGACACTCAGATTCTCCTATATCGTTCAAAAACATGGCAGGGGTAAGGGGCTTCAAATCATCCGGAGACTCAGACACGTATGTCAAGGGATGCGAATTGATTGTACGCTCGCAGTTAATTAAAACGGTATACATTTGATCGTAAGTCAAACAGGCCTTTCTGAGAACTTTACGCAAAATAACTTTTACCATACCTACCAAACGCTCCCACCAACCTCCCCACCATGCAGCTGTTGGCGGATTAAAAATCCAATTTATTCGTTTAGCAGAGCTAGTTTTAGCGATCGTGTTCCAATTAAGCTTATCAAAAACATTGTTGGCCCCGACAAAGTTCGTGCCATTGTCGCTATAAATGACGGATGGTCGATCGCGACGACCAACAAAATTATCCAATGCATCCAAAAACGCTGCCGTTGACATAGAGGTCACGAGTTCCAGATGCATCGCGCGATATACGGCGCACGTAAACAAGCAGATCCAGGCCTTCCGCCGCCCGCGCAGGTATAACGGCCCTGCGAAATCTATGCCTGTAACTTCGAATGCAGCAGCATCCTTCACACGATTTAGTGGCAAAGGGGCCGGATCTACTTTCATAGGCTTAGCAGATTGTCGCTTACAAACAATACACTTTGAAATGATTTCTCTTACCGTTTTTCGCATGTGTAGTATCCAATATTTCTCTCTCAATTGACACATTACTGATTGTACCCCAGCGTGGCTCATACTCTCATGTGTTTCGCGTATTAATAATTGAACAACTATGTGCTTACTGTCCAACAATATTGGACACAAAAAAGAGAAACTGTCACTTCGTTGTATTATTCTTGTTTTTAATCGCAAGAGGCCATCAGTGTGCTTGAAAACTTTAGTCGCTGATAACTTTGGATCATTCTTTGGCGAGAACATTTCTTCTTGTAAACATTTTAATAATTTAACTTCTGTTTCGTAAATCTCTTTATATGTCAAATACTTACTTCCTATAGCTTCTTTTTTCAAGAATTTCTTAAATCTAAGCATAATACACAAAAATCTTATAAATTTATTGTACGATGAGAACTTGTTTACTAGGCTTACATCTACGCGTTTAACATTAAGCATAGAGATCTCGGCTGACTTTTTTAGCTCACTATTCACCTCGCTTTCGTCAATCTCGCCCTTTAAACTCGGCCAGTTTCGCTGATTCTCACACAACCACTTCGGCCCCTCCCACCAACGCGAATCGTACAGCTGCTTAGCTTGGCATCCGCGCGACGGAAGATCAGCTGGGTTCATGGGTCCGGGTACATACCGCCATGTCCACGATTTCGACGTACGACGAATTTCGCGTACGCGGTTCCAGACAAACACACCCCACTGACTATCTCGATTTATCCAGGTCAAAACGGTAGTCGAGTCCGACCAACAGAAAACGGGCAGACCCCTACAGCTGAGAGCCTGCACAACTTCCTCAGTCTGACGGCTACCTATGCAAGCCGCCAAAAGTTCGAGACGCGGAATGCTCGCGTTATCCGGTGCGATTTGTATTTTCGCAGCAAGCAAATGCAATGCCACGTGATCCTCACTCTCTACACGCAAAAATGTGACCGTCGCATATGCCATCCGACTGGCATCACAGAAGGTGTGCAAGGAAAAAATGCCTGAACCGAAACTTCTCGGTATCTCGATTCGGTTTAAATAAGGCAACTGCTTGTGCCAGCTTAAAAATTCTCTACGCGTCTCTTCGTCTATTGGTGCATCCCAATCGTATCCCGAATTCCACAGTTTTTTCAATGTCAGCCTGGGAATTATCATGACCGGCGCTGTGAACCCGATTGGATCGAACACTTTGTGTGCGACTGAGAGGATTTTGCGTTTCGTTAACTCTTTAATACTGTCATTAGTCATCGTAGCGTTAATCGATATTGTATCACGAGTCTTGTTAAACACAATCCCGAGTACCCGAGTCGTCTCTTTCTCTGAAGAATCATGACTATACTCCCACCCTCGCAAATCGAAACCACCCTTTGCCAGCACTAACTGTGCCTGTTCAATAAAAAAACTTAATTCTGCTTGTGATCCGACACTCGTAACGCAATTGTCCATGTAAAAGGATTTTGCCAATTTATCAATAATATCTTTGGGCGTTAAACCTTGATTTTGCATTTTTGCAGTTTCTGTAAAATGATATCCTAAAACTGCCCCTAGCAAAAATGGACTACTCGTAAGGCCAAATACTACGCGCCTATGTCGCAAAACTATAAGTTTTCCTTCTGAAAACCATAAAAAACGTAAATAGTCGCGATCCTTAGGATTAACTTCTATTTGAAGAAAAGCCTTACGAATATCTGCAATTACAGCTATCTTATTCTCTCGGAATCTTAACAATGTCGCAGGAATCAGTTCAATTAAATTTGGCCCTTTCTCAAGGCATTGATTTAGAGAGGGGAAACCCTTTTCGCTCGCGGAAGCATCAAACACTGGCCGCACCGGAGTAGTGCTTTCAGGCTTCACAACGTGACGATGAGGCAGATAGTGAGCTGGATTCCTCACCTCGTCGTCCGGCACACGTTCAACTATGCCCAGATCCAACCACTCCGAAAATATTTTATTATATTCACTAAAAAGACCGTCCTTGTTTAGTTTTTTCACTGTGCTATTCAATCTATTTTTTGCTAATTCAAAATTACGCGCAAGCGGCGCGTGGTCCTCGATCCAGGGCAAATCAACCGTGTAACGTCCGCTTCTGTTCAATGAGACAGTACGCAAAAAATTTTCTTTCACCCTCCGCTCGCTCGCAATGTGATCAGCCTTCTCGATCGGATCTCTAATACCCATAATATCTAATTTCCAGAGATCTGAAATATTTGCTTCGTTTACAAACATTGATAACTCGGTCCATGTGCAGTCTTCTCGATCTTTAATAAGCCTTTTACCCATGATTACCCAACCCAGTTTTGTTTCAAATGCCGTCAAATCATTGGGCAAATCGTGCTTTCTCCCTGTAAAAAGTTTACCTGCCACATCTGCGCCTATCAGAAGGTCGATAATTCTATTAGAATCATCGGCATTATTTTCCAAGTCCGTGAGAGAAATATTGTTACGCTTCAATTCATCAATCCAAAGAGCTTTTCCAATTTTTGGAATATCCGTACAAATAATAACTTCATTCATCACTTGGAAATTACACGCATATCTACCATCCAAACTCTTCATGCGAGCCAAATAGACGTCATGCTCCTTGGATTTCGAATTTATGCCGCCAAAAAGCGCGTGAGATACCGCCCTTTTTCCAAGAGGTTCGTACTTCATGAACTTCGCCACGTCTGAACGAATAAAAGATCTATGAGAACCTTGGTCGATAACCACGCGTACAACTTTTTCTTTTGAATCGGAATACAGAACGACGCGTAACGTTTGCAAAATTACGTCAGGCATACTAATAAAATTCGCGAGTTTCTGCTCTACGTTTTCTTTTTTGTCCGACGATTCGCTTTTACCGGCACTCGCGCCGTCCGTAGAACTACGCAAATTCGGACGCGTCAGTATCGAATGACGATTGTTACACCACGCGCAAGATATTTTGACTTTACAAAGCTTCGCTTGATGATTCGGTTTCAGACACTTGAAACAGCACTTCATTTCTTTAATTAAATCTCTGCGTTCATCATACGATAGTTTTTTAGCCTGTTCACATTTCGCGTTCTCGTGGTCGTTGCCGCAAAAAAATACATTTCTTACGTTTACTCTCACCCGAAAACAATGCGCTGGCACTCGGTTGCTCCATAGACGAGTTGACCTTCTCCTTACCCTTATCCTTATTTTTCTTCTCCACAGGAACTTGGGACGTGAAACCGTTGATCGCCATGTTAATTCTCTCTTCATTACTGACCTCTGCCTTCAGGAACTGGAGAAGTCGCGTCAAACGATCCGGAATTTCGCCGCTTCCCGCTCCTCCGTGATCCATCCCAAAACTCAGCGGCGAGTGCTGCCACGTCCGAAGAATCTCTTCCGGCAGCGAGGATTCGACCAGTGGATAGAGCATGGTCGCGCAATTATCTGTTTTCACGCCAAGCGTCTCAAGGGCACGGATGTGCGCCGATATCTTGTCGTAAATCGTTGAAACGTTCACATGTTTTCCTTTGTGTAACGACCCTAGGGCGTTGCGCGTATGAAAGGAGAGCGGTTCCGATCATACGCGGCTCGAGTAGTTAGGTGGGAGAATGGGTTCGGATGGCGCGCGGTTAAGAATTGAAATTCAAAGTAAGATCTTTCATAAAACGGTTTATTAAATATTAAAAATACGTATATGTATATAATTAAATAAAGATATAAATATGATTTAATCGATTTGTAATCGCGTGTAATTTCGAAGTTTAGCTTTGAGTATTTAAGTATCTAGATTCGATTTACATTCAAGTACGGTTACGCAAGTAGTTGTGAGAATTGATTTGGTTCTTTTAAATATAAATGAGATATCACTCAATACTGTATTCAATTCTCTAAATAACGAGTCTCAGAGACCAGGTCGCTCAATAGGGAGCTTCGCCCCTCGCTAGCTTCAATAACTTCCGCTATCCTGAACCTAGAGCGAACCCCGAGTGTCCGAAAGATTGAAACAGTAATTGACGTGAATCTATAAGTTAAAGTTAGATTCAGGTTGTCGCAAGAACCCTACGATTAACACTCCTCCTTAACAATGAGGTTCAGAGACCAGGTCGCTCAATAGGGAGCTTCGCCCCTCGCTAGCTTCAATAGCTTTCGCTATCCTGAACCTAGAGCGAACCCCGAGTTTCCGAAAGTTAACGCAGTGCTCCGGCTATACCCCGAATCGAGAGTCTTTTGACTCTTTATGGTCTGTTCTGTACCGAGGCCAGATCAATTCTGCTCTAAACGCTACCCCTGCACGTCTATTTATACCCCAGATTCCGCGTACTTTCACTTTTCAAGGTCGCGCTAGTACTATCTCTATCGCAGTCGCTCGCATTGCAGAATTGACTTATTATATTAATTTTACTTTAATTGCTAATAAAAATAATATTTATATAAGCGTTATAATTCTGTTTTACCTTTGAGATTATAGTTTTAATAAATATTTAATTAATTATATTGTTTGAATTAATTATTATCCTACCGTGTCGCTAACGCTTGCTACCATCTTGAATATCTCGGACTGGCGCGAAATTCAAAGTAATCATACAAAAGGAAATGTATTATTTTATTAACTCTATATATATATATATATATTTATAATAATATTAGCTTATAACTATTACATTCTTCAGGGACGTTACATTTGCTTGTCGCATTTTGTAGCGCAAGCGAGAGTAGCTCTCGCGTGTAAAATTCAATGAGCAAATCGTCTTGGCCGAAACGATTCTTGAGGCTTTCGAAAGCTTTGTCGTAATTTTCGGCTGTTGTCGGGAACCCGTTCACTATATTCTCCGCTTTCGACCCTTCTTCCATCATCTGTTTCAAATATTCTAGCTTGTCTTCCTTGGAAACAGACAGGTCTTCGTGTATTTTTAACCGACTTCGAAAAAGGAGGTTACTCAATTCGACATGTATATATATTTTTTTTTTTTTTTTTTTTTTATGTATGTGCCCCGATTACGCCGAGATGGATGGACCAATCGGAACGAAACCTGTTGCATCTTGTAGGGTATGACTCCCAGTTGGTCCCGTAAAAAAAAAATTTTGCATTTCACCACCGCTTGCCACCTTTTTATTGCAAAAAAGCTGTTGTGCCCGACGGGTATCAACAATTTATTTATGGGATAGCTGAGGTTCTGGAGCGTTTAAAGAATTGGAATTCACCGGAACTTCACGAGAATAGACGAAGTGATACTTGGTTTATTGAATATTTTAGAGTTACAAATCTGATTGTTCTAGAGTTACTTTATGTACGTTCTGCTTACGATCTTTCGGTTATTACTTCTCTCTGTGTGTCTGCCCGCGCGACGATGCGCGGTGCTTTTATATTCTTTAATCGTGCCAATTGCTTAATTGGAATGTCATACTTATTTGGGATATTTCTCAATAGATCGAAGTCTTTTGCCGTTCGGTAGGCACGTGTCGCTGAGTTAGACATTCCTCGCTCAATGAAGGTCGGTCATCGCTCGCTTTGTAGGAGTTGCTGAATTGTGCATTCTTTATGTGCGTATCCGGGCACAACATCCCTCCCCCTTTGGAAGGGGTGCGCTTACAATGTTTCGGTAGTGTAGCATTTCTTTTTTTTTTTTTTTTGTGTACATGATACATTTTCGTCGTATGGTTAATAATGCGATATTACAATAATACTTACAATAATAGTAATGTAATACAAATATGATAATAATAATAATAATACAATACAATATAAGGTTATGAATTATGTGTCTTTGCATCTGCTTTTACATTGTGCTCTTTCGATTTGTCTTTTTGGGTTTTTCTCGGATAATGATTTTTGGTTCGCCTTGTATCGTGTCGTTGTTCTGTTCTGTCAGTTCTATTTGTAGATTGTTAATTCGCTCGTTTCTTTTGAGACATTTTAGTCGCTGAGAGTATTTGTAACAAATTACTATGGATAATACAATTAAGGTGAATGCGGTTATAGAAAATGAAGAGATGAGCGTGTAGTGGTACTGTATCGGCGTTTGGTTGTAATTAGTATTTAGATCGGCTGTTAAATCCGTTAAGCTTTTACTTATCGCGTGTAATTCTTTTGGATCTCTAATAATTTTGCGTAGTTTGTAATGATTTTCGGATTCGATATGAGATATGTTTACAGTTTGTAATATATTCGGTATTGTTAAGTTATACATCGGTAAGTAATTGTAGGTTTCTTCAGATTTATAAGTTTTTCCTGTTAGTATTGTGAATTCGGCGGTCGAAATTGTACATTTTTCTTTAATAGATAAGATACCAGAGTCTTGTATTTGAGTGTTTTGTGTTGTGTGTTGTTCGCATGTGATTATCGCTCGTATTGGTTTTGGCGCAATATAAATCCAAGTTCCCGGATGAAGTAATTCGATAAAAATTGTTTGATTGAGGTGTATGAATCTAGTGTTACAATTTTTGGGTTGTTGAACTAATTTTGTGAAAATTTGTATTTCGCACGGGCCATGTGGAATGGCTTTGAATATGGGATGATTTAGTTTACATAGATAGGTGTTTTTTAATAATTTACATTTGTTAAGATCTTCGCTGTTGATATGTATATATTCTAAATTTGTCGTGTCTATTGCAATGTGCGTTTCTGTAGAGTCTATATAAGCATAAAGTGTTTCGTTGATCTTAGTTGGTACCGGGTATACCTTACTTAATTTATAAAATTTTGAGTTTAACAAAGGAATTTCGATAATTGCTGTGATCGAGTGTGAATTTGAATAGATTGCTAGGTTTACAATTTCGTATAGGTAGTGTATGTTTTCGACTGTGAGCGGTAGCGGAAAATTTAAACCTTTTGGTAATTGCGATGCTACTGATTTTAGGCTATTAATAATTTGTGTTGCAGGGTCCCCGTTGGTGTTAAACTTGTATGTGTACTATATAAATTATAAATATAATAATAATAAATTGGTACTGTGTTCGTCTGGAGGACTTATATGAGTAAAGTGTTGTCTGTTTTTCCTTTCCTTACTGCGCGAAGTGTTTTAACCTGTTTGTGTGGACGCGAATCGCTCTACGACCCTTTTTTATAGTATAATTTTCGTTATCGTGTGTTTGAATTATCGTGTAGGGTCCTATCCAGCTCGGTGCTAGTTTTTTAGTCCGTCCTCGTCTGATAGTTTCGTCTCGTAGAAGCACTTTGTCACCCAGTTTAAATTCGTTACCTTTCGTCTTTTGGTCATAATTGCGTTTCGAATGTAGTTTGTTGTATTTTAAAGCGTCTCGTGCTATCGCGTTAGTTGATCTTATGCGTTGTCTTAATTCGTGGGCGTAACGGTCGTACGTATAGTTCGGTTGTGGCGGTAATGTAAGTGACGTTGGTAGTTCGGCTTGTCTACCGTGTATTAATTCGTAAGGTGTAAATCCTGTCGCGGTGTGTGGGGTAGTATTGTACGTAAACATTGCGTAGGGTAACCATTCGTCCCAATTTGATTGATCTTCGTCTATAAAGTTTTTTAGATATTCGGCTAGCGTCCTGTGACTTCGTTCTAGGGCTCCGTTTGATTGGGGATGATAAGCAGTCGTTTGGATTTTGTTAATTTGTAGTAACTTGCATGTGTCTTTGAATATTTGACTGAGAAAGTTGGTTCCTTGGTCGGTTAGAATTGTTTTTGGTATTCCGTGTTCGCACACTATTTTGGTTACGAATTCTTTGGCTATTGTATTCGCTTCTTGATCCGGAATTGGTATTGCCTTACTGAATTTTGTTAGCGCGTCTTGACAAGTTAATATATATTTGTTGCGATGATTCGTTTCCGGTAAGGGTCCTACAATATCTAAAGCGCATTTTTCGAAGGGTTCTGTCGGTGTATCCGTTATAAGCATAGGGGCTTTGCGTGAATTATAATTCTTGTTCTTTTGGCATTTTTCGCATTTGGAGATGTATTCTTCTATGTCCCTTTTTATTCCCGGCCATGTATATTTTAATTGTATTCGTTTTAGTGTTCGTTTTATGCCTAGATGTCCACCTAAGGGAGCGTCGTGATATTCGTAGAGAATTTTTTTCTTTTCGTCTTCCGTATATGTGTCCTGAGGTGTAATCGTCGAGTCATCAGAATCTGATTCGTCGGACTGGTCAGTGTCTTGGTCTACTTTGTCTGTCGGGTCTGTCGTTGCTTGGTCGTCGGGTAGGGGTATCTTTCGCGGCCTACCTCGTCCTCGTTTAATTACGTACATACGACTGAGAGCGTCGGCATTTTGATTATTCTTTCCTTCTTTATATCGAATGCTGTAATCGTACTCTTCTAACTTTATTCTCCATCTAACTAATCTAGAACCCGGATCTTTAACGTTAAATAACCATGTAAGCGGTTTATGATCTGTTACTATTTCAAATCTAGTGCCGTATAAATAAGGTCTGAAATGCTGTGTTGCCCATACAATTGCTAAAAGTTCTTTTTCGGTTGTACTGTAGTTAGTCTCGGCTTTGTTAAGGACTCGACTTGCGTATGCTACTGGTAGATCTTTATCCTCGTGTTGTTGAGATAATATCGCGCCTAATGCTGTACCTGATGCGTCTGTCGTTAAAGTAAATTGTTTAGTAAAGTCGGGGTATTGTAGAAGTGGTGCTGATGTCAATTTTTCTTTAAGTATGTCGAATGCTTCTTGTTCTTGCGCGGTCCATCTAAATTCCGTGTCCTTTTTTAGTAATTGCGTAAGGGGTTTTGCAATTCGTGAAAATTGTTCTATGAATTTTCTATAATAACCTGCTAGTCCTAAAAAGGATAGGACGTCTTTAGCTTTTTTGGGAACTGGAAATTTTTTCACTGCTTCTAATTTGGAAGGGTCTGGCTTAATTCCTTCCTCCGATATAACGTGTCCTAAATAAATTGTTTCTTTGCGTAAGAATTGACATTTATTTGGTTGCAATTTTAAACCGCTGTCTCGAATTCTGTTGAAAATCTGTGTTAGTCGGTCTTGGTGTTCCTTTAGTGAGCGTCCATGAACTACTATGTCGTCAATGTAAACAAAACATTTGATTCCTCGTAAGCCTCCTAACAATGCTTCCATAGCTCTTTGGAAGGTCGGTGGGGCACCTTTTAGGCCAAATGGCATTCTTTTAAATTCGAAATGTCCGTAAGGGGTCGAAAATGCTGTTTTTTCGCAATCCTCTGGTTCCATGGCTATTTGATGAAATCCCGAGGCGAGATCCAAGGTGGAAAAATATTTTGCTCCTCCGAGCTGATCGAGAATGTCGGATATGTTGGGCAGAGGGAACGAATCTCCTACCGTTACATCATTTAATTTTCTGAAATCGACGACTACTCTATATCTCTTTTTTCCAGTTTCGTCCGCTTTTTTCGGAACTACTAATAATGGAGCGTTCCATTCGCTCGTGCTGGGCCCTACGATTCCTTGTTTTAGCATTTCCTTTACTTGTTTATCTACTTCTTCTTTGTGAATTTGCGGTAATCTGTATGGCTTCACGTTTACGGGTTTCGTGTTTGGCACTAATCGTATTTTATGTGTAATTCTGTCGGAAAATCCTAATCTGTCGCCTTCAAGGAAAAATATGTCGTTGTACTTTTCACATAACTCCATCAAATTTGTCTTTTCTTCGATATTTAAATGTTCGGTGTTTATATTTTCTCGGAGTGTCTCCATTCTATCCTTGCCGGTCACTGTCCTAATGTCACACGCGGGCGTCTCGTTACAGTCTTCGTCTCCGCTGTCGGATAGGTCAGTGTCGTCCGTTATCGCGGTCGTGTCCAGTTGCACTACTGGGGATCGCAGCGATATTATTTTGTCCGTTAAGTTTATTATGGGGACTGGGCATGTGCCGTTCTTAGCTATTGTTAAACAACTTCCTATATATATTCCCGGTTCTACTAATTGTTTGTCTATTACTCCTTGTCCGTTATTGTCCGTACGTGCGTTTATTATCGTCTCTGTGCGCGGTTGTAACTGAAATTCTTCGTCTTGGATAAGGGGCCAGTGCGCTCCTAGTAATTCTACACGTGTTCCTGGGTTTATGATAGCCTTGTGTTCAGTTATGAAATCGTATCCTAAAATTCCGTCGGCTCGTAATGGGAAATCATCTCTTACTACACGACATGGATGTTTAATGTATGTGTTACCTATTTTGATATTCAATTCTATTTTGCAAACCGTGGGTATTTCAGTGCGTCCGATGCCCCTCAGGGTTACCACCTCTCGAGTGGTAGGCACTTCACCACGAATTTTGCCAAATTTTAGGAGAGTTAAGTCCGCTCCTGTATCGACTAACATCCGTACTTTCTGGAATTTTAATTCTTCCGCCTCAATTTCTACTATGTTCTTTAGTTTGTGAGTTCTTTCTGCGCAATTTATTTCGTAGGATCGAAGAGGTAATCCTTGGTCCGATTCTGGTTGTCGCGGTCTATTTGGTCGGTCGTTATTTCGTGCGTTAGATTCTCTATTACTGTTTGCGTTCCGTTGGTTTGCGTATTGTTGCCTAGTATCGTTATTGTTTGTCCAGCCTCCGTTATCTCTCATTAACGTTCGACAATCGCGTTGAACATGCCCCGGCCTTTTGCAGTAATTGCATACCACTGTAGTGTAGTTCACCTCTCGTTTAATCCCAAAGCTTTGGCGATTAGACGAGGTACGATCTGAAGAAAAGGCTGGTCGCGGCATGCTCAGTCGCGCGTAGCAATTCTTCGCGAGATGCCCTTGCCTGTGGCATCTTTCGCAAGTCTGAATATTAGAACTGAATCGACTTCTATTTTGTCCGGAACTATTCGGGTTTCTGTAGTTACTAAAGTTTCCAAAATTCCGTGTCGGAATTAAACCTAGTGACTGCTCTTCTTCTATCGCAGCTGTTATAGCCGCCTTAAGGGTATCATATTGCCTCGACCGTATGATGATCCTTAACTTTTCCTTTAACCCGGTAGTAAAAAGATTGAGCGCTTGTTCGTTAACTGATTCTGCTAACGCGAGGTTTACTGCGTTTGTGTTTCTTGGTTTCATCATTAATTGTGATAATTCAGTAGCCAGTTTTTCTACCCTTGTTGCGTAGTCCCTAACGTTTTCTCCGTCTCTTTGTCTGCACGCGTTAAATTCTGTCTGTACTATGCATAGGGATCGTTTTTCGGTAAATAATGTGGTTAAAGTCGTCCGTAATGATTCAAAATTGTCTATGTCTCTGTATTCAAGTTCTAAAGCCGCTTTGTTCTTTAATTTAGTCCCTAAAATTGCTCGTAGTAATAGTGGGTGTTCGCGTTCTGTCACCAATTCTTTCGCGATATTAATTGATTTGATAAATGACGCTAGTTCCAGTGCCGATTCTCCGCCAAATTCTTTTACCAGCGAGAGTGCTGTGATAACCGAGGTTGTTTGAGTTGCCATGTCTTGTGATTCAAGTAAACTAAAGTCGGTTACGTTGATGGGAAATTCTCTTTCTACAATTACGTGTTCAAAGTTTTCGCTATCGCTCGACGTGTCTGAGTCGAAACTAAAGTGTGGTGCGCGTAGACGTTTTCGTGTTGATGTTGGAGGGTCGGAAAAAGGTGTATTCTCTACTCTTCTAGTATATGAAAGATATTCTTCAAAGATTGATTCAAAAGATCTTGATATGACTTTACTATTCGGTAATCTAAAGCGATTTATGTCTTCACCTTCTGTCGACATTCAAGATTCTGGTTTACAATTTTAAGATTTATAATCGTATTTGACTGACTTACAATATTAGCTGTATAAGCATCTCGTATTTCTGCTAGCTGCTGCTGCTGTTGCTCCTTCAACTTCCTTCTATCCAACCAATGGTCCTCGGACTGCTATTGGCTGCTTGCTCGTGTTCCGTTTGCTCCTGCTGCTTGACGGTGAAGGGTTGTCTGGATCGTCGATCTCCTCAGATGATCGGCTGCCAAAATTCCTCCTTCGTTGTCGTCAATCGGCTGTCGGGTATCGCCAAGGTCGTGCGGTTCACACCTGAGCCTGGTATCGGCTTGCTGAATTTGGGCTGCTGCACGTCTCCTCGAAGCACGTTCAGAATCAGCTCCTTGATGCCACCTCAGTAGCTGTCAGTTGCCTTTTTCGTCAGGTTTCGACGCTTGCTTAGCGATCTTGAAGGGAATTGCACTTTTGTGTTGCAAATTCCACCCGGTTTCACGTACTTCTCGAAGCACTTTATTCAATAACTTTCAGCGTAAATCCCACCGCTGCCACCAAAATGTTGTGCCCGACGGGTATCAACAATTTATTTATGGGATAGCTGAGGTTCTGGAGCGTTTAAAGAATTGGAATTCACCGGAACTTCACGAGAATAGACGAAGTGATACTTGGTTTATTGAATATTTTAGAGTTACAAATCTGATTGTTCTAGAGTTACTTTATGTACGTTCTGCTTACGATCTTTCGGTTATTACTTCTCTCTGTGTGTCTGCCCGCGCGACGATGCGCGGTGCTTTTATATTCTTTAATCGTGCCAATTGCTTAATTGGAATGTCATACTTATTTGGGATATTTCTCAATAGATCGAAGTCTTTTGCCGTTCGGTAGGCACGTGTCGCTGAGTTAGACATTCCTCGCTCAATGAAGGTCGGTCATCGCTCGCTTTGTAGGAGTTGCTGAATTGTGCATTCTTTATGTGCGTATCCGGGCACAACAAAGCGTACGATTTCGTCCGCGATGTGTATGGTCATCGATTACTCCAAGATGGATGGACCAATCGGAACGAAACCTTTAGCATCTTATAGAGTATGACCAACAGTTGGTACCGTAAAAAAACCCGGTTCGGATTTCTACATTTTTTCCGCTTTTATCGCAAAAAACGTGCTATTTCACGTATATTCGGCCTGATATCGATGAAGCCTAGTATTACATTTTGCGACCGAAGTTGTTTCCACGATGATCCCATTTGCAACATTCCCTGCCCTTCCCTGCCCTTCTCTTCCTATCCCTTTGTTGAACTTTTCAAGGAATGCTCCAATCGCCACTAAAAAATGTGAAATAAAAAAATTTTTGGAAAAAAAAAATACAACCGACTTCGGAATGCACTAAAAAGGACGAAATAATTTAAATCTATATTTCGGAGACGGCGCAAAATTAAAAATTTTCTACATTGGAAATTGTCAAAGTTCTTTAATACTTTTACATATTTTCACATTAACAACATCCTTCGTTTACACAATTTTTAATTTTGCGCCGCGCCGTCTCCGAAATATAGATTTAAATTATTTCGTCCTTTTTAGTGCATTCCGAAGTCGGTTGTATTTTTTTTTTCCAAAAATTTTTTTATCCGAAAATGCGACCAGAATTGCAGCCACGTGCTCACGCTGCCACTATATTTTACAACTTTCAAAAATGGCCGTTTAAACGGTTTTTCGCTTTGAGCTGCTGCCTGGTTAAGATTTGCATCTTGTCGTGTATTCGTACTAATATGGTTCAAGAAACCTAACTTCGATTCCAGAAATCTTTGTTTGTACGCGTCGTGAGCCTCCATCTCCGTTTCAATATCTTGTTCGTCGGCATCCGTTTCCGATAATAGATCGACATATTTCGAATTAGCAAGTTCGAGCTCTTGCATTCTCGATTCAAGCATTTGCAAAGCAACTTGCCGTTCTTCCAGGGAAACAGTCGCATTACTACATTTAGCCGAGAAATTATTCAGATTTTTTGTAAAAAGCGCACGTTGAACAGTCCTCTGTTTCTTTGCCGTCTCCATTTTTTGAGCTTAAATCGACACGAGGCACAATATTCCACTCACCAGCGTAGTCCTATCACGGTCGCCAGATGTCTTGTAAAGGTGCTGGGATTTTTGTGGGGGTACACTCAATAACGAACGGATCCAACGCTCAAAAGGGATTTTACTGTATCTCTATCCGATATAGACGTCTTACACGAAAGACGCTTTCTTACATACGCAATGCATACCCACCGACACCTCTCGCCGTTGCTAGACGGCGCCTATACGCGGAAAAGTGGCAGGACATTCAGTTTCTTACATAGAGTATGAAATTTTGTGTCTGTTGTTCAGTTTCGTTTCTCCAAGGAGTATGATGTCCGGGCTGTATTTGTTTATGAGCTGTAGTAGATTTGCTCTTTATCCATTATTGGAGCAATTTGATAGGGACAATTTGTGGAAAAGTTGCTGAATGTTGCTTGCGTTGAAATGGACTGCTTGTTGTAGTGCTTGCATTTGGGTTTTTATATCCATTAGTATATTTTTGATTAGGTCTGATTGTGAGTTTGGGGGTGGGTCATGGAGCGTGCGGGTGTGCATCGGGGTGGGTGTAGTTGTATTACTGATGTTGTTTGTGTTATATTGTATGCTGGGAGGGTTGAGTGAGGCGGCTATTTGGGGGGCGGGGGAGGCAGTGGTAATTAGGGGGGTGGGTTTCGCGCTGGCGGCTACTTGACTATAAGAAAAAGCTGGATTTGTTAGTTTCTGTATTTTTGCTATTTTTATGTTTCTTAATTCTACTTGTTTTTGCTGTAATTCTGCTGTGTCTTGTTTGTGCTTTTTCGTGAATGGACAGCCTCTGTAAGAGGCTGGGTGGCCATTTAGACCACAGAGCACACATTTAAGGGAGGTAGGGTTCTCTTGAACGGTTGTGATTACACATTTCCCTGGTTCGTGCGATTCGGCGCATTTAACGCATCTGTATTGGAGGCTGCAATTCGTTGAGGAATGTCCTAATCTTTCGCATTTCCAATATTGAGTTAGATCTTTGTTTATCAGTTTTTCCCATCTAATGGTTTGGTGAAGTAATTTTTTGATTTGAGAAAGATTGCTAAGGTTACTGTCTGCTGTTAGTTGTACTGAGTATATTGGCAGTTGGGTGTTAAGTGCTCTGGACTTTTTTGTGTGGAATCTGTTTACTTTAATAAATTGTAGGTTATTTATTTGAAGGTTATTTAGAGCTTCTAAAATTGTGTCATGGTCGTAGTTTCCTTCTAGGTCTTTTAAGATTATTAACTGGGGTTTATCATATTTGGAAGTGTAAGTGAAGAATTTAATGTTTTTACTTTTCAGTAAAACTATGATCTTATTATAATCCTCGGGGGTGTCTATATAGAGGTTGTGGGATCTTTCTGTAGTTTTTTCGTGCGAAAGTTACCTGCTATATTAATGCCGCTAGTAAGTATTACGTTAATTGTTTCTTGCGCGCTTTGGTCATGGATTATTACAGGGGGGGTTTGCTCTTTCTGACCTGGCCGTCGTTGTGAAGGTTGTTTCGATGCTTGGTGTATGGTCTGGTTTGGTTTTTTTAGGCTCGGCGAGTCCTTTGTTGATTGAGTCCCGTTGCCTTGACCGCTTAGGGGTGCTGAGGGTGCTGGAGGTACCTGCTCGGGCGTTCCTGGTTCTTTACTGCTACCTGCGGTGTCTTCTTCTTGCTTTCTTAGCTTGGTGAGGAGAATGGTAATCTGGCTCCGTTGATCTTCGTTTTGGCGACGAAGTTCTTCGTTTTGTTTTCTGAGTTCCTCTAGGAGGTTTTCCAATTATGGCTTATTATTGGTTACATCGGAAGCTGCCGAGGTACTTCCGCTTGCTCCTTTTTGGACTTGGATGATGTTTTTCGCTATTTTGACTGTTTGGTTATCCTGGTCCCGTTGTTTTCTTTTTGGAGCTTTTTGGAGGAGCTCTTCAATTTCCATGGGCTTTAGAGAGCCGCGTTTTTCTTTACTCACTATTTTGAGGAATGTTTCGTGAGGAATCGTCTCTTTGTTCTTCATTTTGTCGGAGACGATATGGTCATTTGCGTCATGAGTCACATTCACTTTGTCGCATGCGGTGTAGCCGCATGTCCCTTTGGGAGTTGGGTCCTCTATTTTGAACTATAATTTTTCTTTGGCACCGTCACTGTTTATATATTCTTGAATAACAATAATTTGTAGGATCACGAAATTTGCCACTATGCATGCGCTGCACGGGCGAACGGGCTAACGCCTTTTACACTGAGTTAATCACTCGGAGCGGTCTGGGCAATGTTACCTGTTCGGTGGTTAATGGCAGACTGGGTATACCCTACGTAGTATGGTCGTTGGCTGTCAGACATGCCGTGCATTGTAAAAAAAAAATTCAACTGTTACTTATTGCAATTACAATATATTTGAAAATTTCTTTAGTTAGTATATTAGAAGGAAATTTTCCTTTGTAACGAACCGATGAAGAAAGTTTGATGCGGTTATACCGTATAATAATAATTACCCGATGCAATAAGTGGAAACTTTAATCTGAAAAAGTGGTGCGATGGAATTCTCGGGTGTACGGTCGTTTTCATTGCAAAAGTCATTGCGCCCCGGGACGTGAGAGGGAATTGGTAAAAATATAATTGGGTATTTAGTAAACTTCGTTTATTTAAGAAAAAAAGAAAGCCAACAACACGCGGAGTTCCCAGCCGGTACCCATCCAAGTACTATCCGCGCCCAACTTAGCTTGACTGCGGTGATCAGACGAGAACCGGTATACCCTAAGTTTTTTTTTTTTTATATATATATACGTTTATCCAAGATTGCCAACACTTACAGTTATTTTATAGTTATATAAAAACATATGAAAAAATATAACGATACATTTGGATTTTTTGAAGTCTTATGGCTACATATATTCTTAAAGACTAGTTTCTTTGGGATGCGATATTATACATTTTTGGTTTTCTTTGGTTTCTTGTGTATTTTTGTTGTTTTTGTGACGCGCCTAGGTAGTTTTTCGTTTAGCTACTGGGGATAGGCGCGGAGATGGTTACTTTATAATTTCGCTTATACCTATGTTTGTACATGCTATATCTAACTTAAAAACCTAACTTAGAACTAGTAATACTGCTAGAGGGCTAGTTACAGTTGTATATACATATTTACATATTTACATACTTAGGGTTTTACAAGCTTGTTGGATTTGTATTATTTTTTTTTATTTTTTTTTTTATTATTATTATTTTTATTATTATTATTTTTATTAAGGATGGTTTGTGTTTGTGTTCTGTGCTGTTAGCCACCAGTAACTTTTGTTGGTTTTGGGGTTCTCCTGTTTGTCTTTGTTCGAGATTTGTGTACAGTATTTTAGTGTGTTCTCGATTCAGTAGGGATGATTTGCTGGGTTAAATTTGATGGCTTTGCTGTTGTGGCCTCTTTGAGCATGGTATATTGTTGGGGTGTTGTTTTTGTCTGTTATGTAACCATTTTTTTCTAAATGTGGGAAGATTTCGGGCGGAGTGAATCCTGTGTTCAGTGTGTTTGAGATGTAATGAGTGTTGGTTTGGATTTTTTGAATGAGGTCTTTGAGGAGCTGGGATTCTGGGGTTTTGGCAAAATAGTTCCTGCAGAGTTTTATAATAAATGAGTCTATGCGGTGTATGTCTGCTTTGTTGAGTAGGATTATGTTTCTGTAGTTCTTTTTATAATTTGATTCTGGTGTCTTTTTTAGGTTGAGGCAGGTTCTGAGGCAGTGTCTTTCGAAGATTCTCATTTCTTTCATTTTGAAGTTGGGGATGTTATGCCAGATAGGGCAAGCGTAGGTTAATATTGGGCGTATTAGCACTACGTAGCAGAGGATTTTGACGTTGTTGTTTAGGTATTTGGAGAAAAAGAGCCTTGATAGTGTTTTGAATGCATTTTTCGCTTTCGCTAATTGTGTGTCGATATGTGGGAAGTATTTTAATTGTGTGTCTAGGGTTACCCCAAGGTACCTTACTGTTTGTTTGTGTGGTATTATTATGTCGGAGTTTGAGGATTCTTTTAGTTGGAATATTTTCCAGTTTTTTTGCGTGCTGTTGCTGGTGTTTTTTAACAATTTTTAACGCATTTAGTCGTGTTTATTTTTAATTTCCAGTTTGCATAATAGTTGTTGATTTTTACGAATAGGGATTGAAGTGTTTTTTGGATTTTTATGGAGTCTTTATCTGTGCAGTAAATTATTAGGTCGCCGGCGAAGGCTATTGATTTTATGTTATCTGTACTTAAGTCGAATAGGTTTAATAGAGCTGTTGTGTATATGTTAAATAGAATCGGTGATGTGACTGTTCCTTGCTGGAAACCGTTTGTAACCGTAAATGTTTTAGAGGATTTGTGCTCTCCTTCCTGAACTATGAATTTTTTGTTTTGGATCATGCTCCAGATGATTTTGGTCAGATGATGAGGGAATTTATATTTGTTGTGGTTATAATAGTTTATTAATAAAAGATGAAAATACTGACAATTACATTTTGCGCAGTTGCCTCGTGTCGATCGTACATTTGTAGTAACGAAGCGTTCGCCGGTCTTGAAGTTGGCAACGCAACCACGCGATCAGCGGACACGCACAAGTGTTCCGTCTTCTGCTTATATCTACGGTGGCGCGAGTTATGAATGTGTGGCAAACTTCTATCAATCCCTCACTTTTGTCATACATTCATACCTCATACTTATTTCTAACGCAGTCTTAATCTTTCTACATGAATACACAATACATCGTACGGTAGAGGTTTCGTGAACATATCCGCGACATTGTCCTTTGAAGACACATATATTAACTTAATTAATCCTTGCTCGTATTTCTCTCTGGTTATATGGTACGCTATATCTATGTGTTTCGATTTCGCTCTCTCTACCCTATTTAACGTAAAATCTATCGTTGACTTATTATCGCATCTGATAATGTATGGCACCTTCGGAACGCTAACATTAAGTGACTGTTGTAATTCGTTAAATAACATGTTCAACCATATTGATTCCTTTACCGCGAGTTCTAAGGCTACATACTCAGCTTCCATAGTAGAAGTAGTTATACATCTTTGTTTGCTCGCTTTCCAATCTATCGGATTATTTCCGAAAAACACTACCATGCCACTGCATGAATGTCTGTCATCCGCATCACTCGCCTAGTCTGCGTCACTAAATATTTCAACCACAGCATCACCTGGACTATACTTTAAGGGTGCGCAGGAGTCACTAGAGAATTTTTCGTTGACTTCAGCGACAGTTGCGGAGAAATTAGGAAGCTCTTGAACAAGGATAGATAGATCCTTGTCTCTCCAACGGTGCTGTGAGAGAGAGAGTGATATAACAACAGCAGGAGAGACGAAGACAGAGCATTAACCATGCCGCTGCTTTTACAATTTAGTCGAGTACACTTTCAGAGACGAGGAAGCAGTATTTTCTAATAATTCTTTTTTTTTAATATTCCTTGTAACATTTCCAGTGGAAGTACAGAGCCCTTTTTTGGAAAAAGTGTCCATACAAAAATTTATCCTATAAAAACGTACACTTTTATTTTTATTTAATTGTCAGAAGCGAGGTTGCAAAAAAGGGCTCTGTACTTCCACTGGAAATGTTACAAGGAATATTTTAAAAAAAGAATTATTAGAAAATACTGCTTCCTCGGCTCTGAAAGTGTACTCGACTAAATTGTAAAAGCAGCGGCTTGGTTATTGCTCTTTCTTCGTCTCTCCTGCTGTTGTTATATCACTCTCTCTGTCACAGCACCGTTGGAGAGACAAGGATCTATCTATCCTTGTTCGAGAGCTTCCTAATTTCTCCGCAACTGTCGCTGAAGTCAACGAAAAATTCTCTAGTGACTCCTGCGCACCCTTAAGACCTTTCCTTTCGTAACAGATCTTAAAATATCTTAATATTCTTTTCGCTTGAACCCAGTGCGTTTTCCTTGGACTTGAAACAAACTGTGCCAACTTTGATACCGCGTACATTATATCTGGTCGAGTCGCTTGTGCTAAATACATTAGAGATCCAATTAGCTGCCTATATGGTACCTCTTTCATCTCATTTTGTTCATATTCGTTACTTCCATCGTGACTTGATAGTTTTACGCCTGGTTCCATAGGTGTTTTTACACCTTTACAATCATTCATGTTATACCTATCTAACAATTTCTCAATATGTAGTTCTTGCGAAAGTTCTATATTATTATCCACGTACTTAATGTTTATCCCTAATAAATAAGATGCTATTCCTAGATCTCTGATCTCATATTGAGACATCAATATCATTTTCGCTTGATGCAACTTATCTTTATTCTTGCTGAGTAATATAATATCATCTACATACAGTGTTAAAATAACTTCATTTTCATATACGTAAACACAGTTGTTAGTCTTTAGTCTTTGAAATCCATTTTCAATCAGAAACGCATCAATGGCATTATTCCAGTCACGCCCCGACTGCTTCAATCCATAAATTGGCTTCATCAATTTTGCTACTTTATTTTCTGCTTCAGCACTTCCTGGTGGCAACTTCATATAAATACCTTCGGTTAGTTCCCCGTATAGGTATGCACACTTGACGTCTAAATGGTGTACGTCCCAACCATAACATACTGACATTGCTAATAATAGCCTGATCGTAGACATGTTGGCGACAGGAGCGTACGATTCAAAATAATCTACATTCTTTCTTTGGTTGAATCCTTGCGCGACTAACCTAGCCTTATACCTAATAATTTTATCGGACGGGTCTGTTTTAACTTTGTATACCCACTTGCTACCAACACATTTCATGTTTTCGAGTCTTTCCACTACCTTCCATGCGTTTCTACTCTCTAGACTTTGTAACTCTTCATTCATTGCCCTTATCCATTCTTCTGATCGAGGTGAATTTACTGCTTGTTCATAAGTGGTCGGTTCTTCTATTTCAGTTAAGTGAATCTCTACCTTCTCTGTATCCTTCGGTTTTCCCTTGCAACCCCATGGATTCCTTACTACCTTCTTATCCTGAGTCCCTTTATCCTTGCTTCCATCCGAACCATCTTGATTATTATCTGTGTTTACCTTCATTTCGTCTCTTCTGTCTGTCTGCATTTCGGCGATACCTGGGCTATTTTCCACATCATCCTCGGACATGTCCGTATCTAAATCTTCTTTAATCGTCTCTGGTGTATCTGGTATAATGTGCTCCTCAATAAGTGGGATTTCATACGTTTTCTTATTATAAATGTACTCGTAACCGTTTACCCCTTCTACGAATTCTACATGCTTTGAATGTATCACGTCATTTTTGGTAGGGTCCCATAGTCTATATCTCTTCGTTTGACTTGAATAACCTACAAATACGCACTCCTTTGCCCTCGAGCTAAGCTTGTGTCTACCTGGTTGGGGAGTGTGTACGTATGCCAGACATCCATACATTTTTAAATGCTTTACGCTTGGTCTATTTCCTGTCCATACACCCTCAGGTACGTTACCATCTACATTCGAGTGAACTACCCTATTCCTAATGTAACACGCCGCCAATAACGCTTCCCCCCAAAATCTTTCGGGTAATCCTGCGCCCTTTAACATAGCACGTACTAAATTTAGCAAAGTTCTATTAACCCTTTCAGCTTCGCCATTCATCTGTGGCGTGTACGCGTTTGTGCGTTCGTGCTTTATTCCTAATTCATCAAATAGCGCGGTTACATATTTGTTACAAAATTCTAACACATTATCGGTTCTTATTCTTCTTACCCTTTTATCAGTTTCTCTCTCTACTCTGGCTATGTATTT
This sequence comes from Stelis phaeoptera, assembly GCA_943735885.1. Lineage (NCBI taxonomy): Eukaryota > Metazoa > Arthropoda > Insecta > Hymenoptera > Megachilidae > Stelis > Stelis phaeoptera. Next base: position 869,379 of record OX030933.1, on the reverse strand, counting down.
CTTTATATAGCTTGATACTTCATCCTTTCTTTTTAAACCATATACGGTAGTTTTTCTAGAGTAATCATCCATAAACGTCAAAAAATACCTTGACCCTCCTATTGAATTTACTGGCATAGGGCCACATAAGTCTGAATGAACTAACTCTAGTATATTCTTCGTTTGCTTATTTCCTATACTTTGGCACGGAGCCTTTGTAGACTTACTAATACTACAACCATTACAATGAATATTCTCAATTTTTACATTTTCTAAGCCTCTAACTAACCCTTTGATTGACAACTCTCTAATATTGTGCATACTTACATGACAAAACCTATGGTGCCACTTATCGCTTATATTTGTGTCATTACCATTAACTACATGCATTTCTGCTCCGCCTTTATTATTTCTTATAACTTTGGCCTCAACGACATACAATCCTCCTTTGCAGAAAGCCCCCCCCACTATCATCTTGTTTCTTTTACTCTGGATCTTTATCCTATGGTTATCTATTATTAATCGCTTATTATGTTTTTCTATTTGGGACGCTGACAATAGATTTCTTCGCACGTTGGGAACATGATACACATTCTGCAAACTTATACTAAATATATTATTGTTCACCTTAGTTTCTATATTAACGTCTCCAACACCAACCGCCTTTAAATTATTCTCTACACTACTGTCCGCTGAATAAATTGTCTCATTTACAATGGCTCTATAATTGGAAAACCAGTCTCTGTACTTACATATGTGATGCGTTGCACCACTGTCTATTATCCATGAGTCGTTCACCTGAATATTGTTTAACTCAGCTAACATTGCTTCACTGGTTTTATTTCTATATTCACTCTGATTCCATCTTGTTCTGGTGTTTTGCATCCTTGTGCGACAGTTGTTGGCTATGTGTCCTGGCTTACCACATTTGAAACATTTCTTCTCCATCCTCTGGTACTGTTTGGGTTGCTTTGCTTCCTCTTTGACCTGATGAAATGCTTCCTTTCTTTCTTCTTTTGTTGTAATTGTATCCTTTGCCATTCTTCTTTCGTATTCATTCAGCAGCATGCTCTTCACTTCTGAAGATTTAAACTTTGTGTCGTCCAAATTTGTAAGCGCCATTATAATGCCATCATAACTATCTGGCAAACCACACAGCATCGTATATGCCAATTCGTCATCTCTTATTTCATAACCTGCTTCCGTTAAACTGTCACTACATTTCTTTATTCTTGTCAAATACGACGTCATTGTCTCGTTTTGCTCAAGTCGTATAGACACCATTTGTTTCTTCAACTGCAATATTCTTGGTCTCGATCGCGGTTCGAATGCCTTTCTTAACGCTTCCCACGCATCGGATGCCTTTTTACAATCCACTATATGTATTTGTTTGAGAATGAGCGTGGGCTGAGAGGACGGAAGAAAAACGAGACACGGCACACTTGTGGACAGTCACTAGATAATTATATTTACAGTTTATATTACACTTAATAACTACACCGCGACTTATAATTACTATTAAAACTACACGTGGACGTTAGCTATAACTCTAATGCTAAATTAAACAATAATTGAGTGTCTATGGCACACGAAATTGTCCTCACTACAAGGCGAGCACTGCAGTCACTGCGCGGGCAAGTTCAGATAAACGCGTGAGCAATTTAAGATACAAAATTAAGAGAAAATACGGACTGCGAGCAACACGTGGTTGCGCGTGAACAGCGTGAACGATAATGGCGTCGAACCGGCACCGCGTGGCCGTTGAGCGAGTACCGGTTTCTTCTTCGTGATGGCGCGATCGTAGCCATGCGTGTCCGGGAGGTGCTGCCGCTGTCTGCAACGACGCACCAGCGAACTACTTTCGCTGCGAACACTAATGGCCGCGCGTGTTCAAAGGAGAATTCGCCAACAGTATTTGATGTTCCGGTTCTATACTTAATGCGATTAACGCTAATGCCTTTTCTACCTTGCGATTGAAACTTTCTCTTTCTGCGCCATCATTCGGGGGTTCAACGGCTTCCCCCGATACGTATTGCCATAATTCACGTAAAATCAGACTCATTTTCATATTATATTTCCATGACCCATAGTTATGCCCATTTAACTTATCAATGCGATCGCTTGATTGTATCGCAGATGCCATCTTTATATGAATTGTACTTACTTTGTTATAACTTTTTCCGCGCACGTGGCCGGCTTTTACATAACCTTATATTTTCTATATTGTGGCGACTGAATTCACTTCACCAACATTTATATTTGTATATACATACACATATATGTACTTGCGTAATCCTGGGCCCATAACCTTGTTGTGGTTATAATAGTTTATTAATAAAAGATGAAAATACTGACAATTACATTTTGCGCAGTTGCCTCGTGTCGATTGTACATTCGTAGTAGCGAAGCGTTCGCCGGTCTTGAAGTTGGCAACGCAACCACGCGATCAGCGGACACGCACAAGTGTTCCGTCTTCTGCTTATATCTACGGTGGCGCGAGTTATGAATGTGTGGCAAACTTCTATCAATATTTACTTAACTTGAACAGCAGTCCTTCGTGCCATACTGTATCAAAAGCTTTTTCTAAGTCTATTAGACAAGCTCCTACGCATTTGTTGTCGTTTAGGGCTTTATTTATGTCTGATGTGAGTTTATTTATGGCATGTGTGGTAGACGTTTTGGATTGGAAAACAAATTGGAATTTTGGTATTATGTCGTGTTTGTCTGTATGATTAGCTATTGATTTGTGGAGGATTTTTTCAAATATTTTGCTTATGTTGGCTAATAAGCTTATCGGCCTGTAGTTTGCGGGGTTCTTGTCGTCTTTTCCTTTCTTTTTTAGGGCTATTATTTTTGCTGTTTTCCAAGCGGTAGGAAAGTAACTGTTATTTATGGCGTTGTTGAATAATATTGTGTAAAGGTAGATTAGTTTTCCTGTGAGTTTTTTAAGTACTGCGTTTGGGATCCTGTCGAAACTGGCTGTCTTTTTATTATTGAGGTTTTTTAGGATGCTTTTTATTTCGTGTTGTGTGGTGAAGGCGTTTTCTGGGTTTTCGATTGCTGGGTTGAAGGCTGGGGAGTTTCTGAAGAAGGTTGTTATCGTTATATGTTTGTCTGTTTCGTTGGTGAACTGTTTTTTTATGGTGGATGTTTTTGCTTCTATTAGTGAGTTTAGTTTGGGATTTCCCATATGATTGTTTTTTGTGTGGGTTAGTTCGAAGTGTGCTCCTAATGTGTTTAATTTCCAGACTGGGTCAGTTATTGTTAGGTTGTTATTTAGTGCTTGGGTTTGGATTGTGATGTCTATTTCTGCGGTTTGTATGAGGCGATGGTCGCTACTGTTAATAGTTAGTGTTTCTATGTGTGTGGAGCTACTTTTGGTTTTGAATCTCTTGTTTATCTGTTGGAATGGGTTATTGGGTCCTTTTCTTGAAATTTGGTTTATTTTGTTTTTCCAGTGCGTACTAATTTCTTTTTTAAACTCTGCGTTTATTTTTAATTTGATGTCCTTGAGGAGATCTAGCAGTGAGTGCCTTAAGGAGTTGGCTGAGGGGTCGTTGAATCTATTTAGCTTGTTTATTTGTTTCAGTAAGTAGTTTTTGCTTCTTTAGAGTTTCTTAATTGTTTTATTTATGTATATTTCGGATGAGTTTGGAGTGAAGGATTTTGGTACTGTTTTGTCTATTGTTCTTTGTAATGCAGATTCTATGTATTCCAGATTCATGTCTATTTCCTGGTTGGATAGGTTTCTGTCATGAGGTATTTTTATGTTGCGTGTTTCCCTTGTTGCAGTTCTCTGGAATTTATGTCAGTCTGTTTTTGTGTAATTTGGTCGTTTTTCTGAGAGGGAGTGGATCAGGTGTGAGATATTGTCTATTGAGATGGTGCAGGTAATGCAGGTAATCGCGTTGTGGTCGCTGTCGAAAGTTATGGTTTCGAGGTTTTGGTGGTGTAGGTTGTGGAATTGGATTCTTGCATCGTGTAGGCATACGTCTATGAATGAACCGCCGCTGGGGTAGGATGGTAGGTTTGAGCATTTTAATTGAATGTTGAGTTTTGCTGAGTTCTTTTCTAACCATTTTTTGAGTTGTGAGCCTCTGCTGTTGTTTGTGGTGTTCTTCCAGGCTGTGTGTCGAGTATTTAGGTCTCCTGCTAGTAGGTAGTAATTGTTTGGATTTGATAGGTTGAGGTCGGTGAGTGTTTTTTCTAATTCTGGTAGGAACTCCCTTTTGTTATTGCCAGGTGCATAGGCTGCTATTAGGAACAGTTTTTCGTGACTTGGAAGGTTTATTTTTATTATTGTTGATTCTACTAATTTGTTGATCGTGTCTGAGGGAGGGTGGATTCTTTGGTGTTTGATTGAGTTCCTATTAGTATCGCCGTACCCCCTCCTTGCTTGGCGCTTGCTCTGTCTGTTCTGTGTATTTTATAATCTGTGTATGTGATTTTGTGGTTACTGTTAAGTTTTGTTTCTCCTAGCAGTATAATGTCTGGTTTGTGTTTGTTTATTAATTGAAGTAAGCTTGCTCTTTTCTGGTTTGATATTAAAGACTTTACGTTTAGTGCTATTATTTTTATTTTTTGTGTTTAGTGGCGGTGGGTGCTGGTTAACCATTTTTTATGTTATTTGGAAAGGTCTGGTGTTGGAAAAGCAGATGGATATTGTTTGTGTTATTGTATACTGCTTGGTGTAGTGCTTGGATTTGGTTTTTGATTTCTTGTAAGATGTTTGTTATTTGGTCTGTTGGTGCATTTATGTGAGCGTGGGTGTGGATGTTGGTTAGTGATGGGATGTGAGTTGGATCACTGTATTGCTTGGTGTGGTGCTCCGATGCTGGTGGGGCTGTTGTCTGACTGTATTGCTGAGTTTTTTGTGTAGGTGGGTGATGGGAAGGCTCTGTGGTGTTTTTGTGGTTGTTGGTGGTTATTTGGCTGTATGAAATTTTGGGATTTACTAATTTTGGAATTTTTTCTATTTTTAAGTTTCTTATTTCTATTTGTTTTAGGTTTAGTTCTAAGATGGTTTGTTTGTGTTGCTTTGTGTAAGGGCAGCCTCTGTAAGAGGTTGGGTGTCCGTTTTGTCCGCAGAGTGCGCATTTGAGTGTGTTTGGATTTTCTTGAGGGGTTGTGATTTTACAATTGCCTGGCTCGTGATTTTCCGCACGTTTAACGCATCTGAATGTCAAATTACAGTTAGTTGATGAGTGCCCTAACCTTTGACATTTCCAGCATTGTGTTAATTCTTTGTTTTTTAGTTTTTCCCACTTTATTGTTTAGTGTAGGATCTTTTTTATTTGTGAAAGGTTATTTATGTTACTGTCAGAAGTTAGGTGTACTGTGTAAATTGGGAGTTTCTTGTTGTTTGCTGTTGAGTTTTTTGTTTGGAATCTATTAATTTTGATAAATTGCAGATTATTGATTTTTTCATTGTTTAGTGCTTCTAATATCGTATTGGTGTCGTAGTCCCCTTCTAAATCTTTAAGAATCATTATCTGGGGTTTTTCATACTTCGGTGTGTATGTGAAATAGTTTACATTTTTGCTTTTTAATATCGCGATGATTTTATTATAGTCTTCGGGTGTTTCTGTGTATAAATTGTGCGAATTTTCTGTGGTTATTTTAGTGCGGAAATTTCCTATTATTTTAATACCGCTCGTGAGGATTGTATTGATGGTGCTTTGCGCTTTTTGGTTTTGTATTATTATGGGGGGGGGGGGGGGGGGGTGATTTCTGACCTGTTCGCTGCTGTGCTGTGTTTGGCTTTGTTTGGTCTGTGCTGATGGGTCTTTCTCCGTTTGGGTGCTGCTTGGGTAGGTTTTCTTGTTGAGTGGTGGGTCCTTTGGTCGTTGAGTCCCGTTAATTTATCCAGCATTCGAAGGTCTGACTCTGCTCATCGAATGATATGAACATTTGTCAAGTTCATTCTAATGGTATTGACTAGTGGATCAGTAAAATTAGTGCAAACAGACCTATTTTAGTCAATATGATTAGAATGAACTAGACAAATGTTCAAATCATTCGATGAGCAGAGTCAAACATTCGAATGCTGGATAAATTTCTGACATTTCTGTATTAAAGAAAAAAAAAATGAACCGAGTTTCACATTGAACCATCGTCGAGGGCAATTAACCGAACGGTATTTTGGCTTTGTGCGGGGTATGGCAAGAACATGGCCTGCACGTGGTCGACTTCGGCGGTTGTAACAATCCGACGCACGGCCGTCGATGCCAGGTAAACCCGTGCCGCGCAGCAATAAATTGCCGTACGATTTACCTGTGGAGAAAAAACCTAGAGTCGCTTGGACATGGAAAGGCAACAGACATTGCATTTCTGTAAAGAACAGGGACACAATTTTCTCGAGGGCCAACCTAGCCATGGAGCGGAGAAGGGGAAGGTATTTTTCGGGAAGGAAACTGCAATTAGGCAGTCTTCGCAGTACCTTCGCGTTTCTGAAAACGAACAGACGTACGTCACGTAACGCACGTCATGGATATTTTTCGTATTCGCGTAGTGTAATGAGAACGCGGAGCAAGATGCCCGCCGCGCCGGTACCGAGGAGTGCCCCAGCGAAAACCCACCGACCGCGAACTGCTTTCGCTGGCTCGCGAATTGGCTGCACCCGAAGAACCAACAATCTAGGAAGGAGTAACAATACAGAAAGGAGCAACATCCAAAAAGCAACAACATTCTAAGAAGCATCATCGGTCCAGGAAGGAGCAACAATCAAAGAAGGGTGCAACGGAACGCATCGGCATGTGAAAGTGGAAAGTGCCTGTGACCGTAAAATAAAGTGTTTTCGGGGTGGCAAGAAGGTTTAGTGACTGGACCGACCGATCAGCTGTTCTTCGTTGGGGTCTTCGGCCTTGCCATTGTTGACAGCCGTACGATGACCCATCGGCCGTGCTTTATTACCATGGCAGGTCAACTTGCAGGTGAATGGGTAAGTCTAATTCTAATTATTTCTCTATTAACCCTTTGCACTCGAGGAATATTTCGGTACGCACAGATCTAGTCTGCTTTTTCAATAAAGTTTTTAAAAGCAAACAGTTACAAATGGTTCTGATTGGATTTATTTTGATTTCCTTAAAATAATTCTTATTTTTATTTTAAAATACTATGGTGAGAAACGTCACTTGAATACAAAGGGTTAATTTCCTAAAAATTCCGAGAGGCTTTCCCACATTTTACGCCTTCTTCCTTGGATACAACGAATACAAATAATTAATAAATTCGATTACGGGATAACAGTTGTGTAGATACTATTTTTAATTATTTGTATTCGCTGCTCGATAGAACTTCAATTAAATTTTTCCTGCTTGACTGACGGTTTCGGCCAGCCTAGTCCGAACGTCCCAGGGACAGGGCCCGAGGCTACGCTCACGCGCCTGAGCGCGCGTGAAGCAGGCGCTGTGATTGGTCAGTGTTTTTCGTTAATAATTCAAAAACGAAGCCCCATCCGACATTTTTGCAAAGGAAATTGTTGTTCAGAATCGTCTCAGCTACCCCCCATTCCCGGCTCCTACACTATTTACGGGACACCCTGTATATGAGCAACTTATTGTCACGGCTTAACACTGAGTTTTTAGCAAGTAGTGGGTATAAGTTTTTTAATACCGCGTTACCTTTCATAATGAGATTTTTGATATTATGTTTATATGTGAGTTTTGTATCTAATGTTATCCCGAGGTATTTAACGCTATTTTTTTATTGCGTGGGGGTGCTGTTTATTGTTAATGGTTGAAAGATTTTGTTGCAGGTGTATTTTTTTGAGAAAGTTATAACTTCTGTTTTTCCTGCATTTAGAGTGATTTTCCATTTTTTATAGTATTTTTCTAATTTTGTGATGTGCATTTGTATTTGTTTTGCGGCTACTGTTGCGTGGAACGATTGAGCGTATATTGCTGTGTCATCGGAATAGAGTGCTATATTTGTTTTTGGAAATTCCTCTATGTCATTTAAATATATATTGAAGAGTGCTGGTCCTAGTATTGAGCCTTGGGGTATTCCCGCTGGGATCGGCTTGTATTCCGTTAGAGTTCCGTTTATTGTTGTTTTGAAGCCTCTGTGCCTCATATATGAATGCATGAGCTTGATGATAGTGGACGGGTACTTGTGCTGAATTAGTTTATATATGAGTCCTTCTATCCACACCTTATCGAAGGCTTTCTCGATATCCAGTAACAACATTGTTGTTACTTTGTTTTTGTTGAGCCCTGTGATTATGTCATTTGTGATCCTAGTAATTTGTTGTTGCGTGTTGTGTTTCTGCCTAAAACCAAACTGCTGCTTTATGATTATATTATTACTTACTTCGTGTCTCTGTAGCCTTGTTAGTATTAGTCTTTCTGTTACTTTTGCTAATGTTGGTAGCAAGCTAATGGGCCTGTAGCTGCTAGGTATGTTTTCTGGTTTGCCAGGTTTGGCTATTGGTATGACATGTGCAATTTTCCATTGTTGTGGAAAATATCCCAATTTGAGCATGGAGTTGATTATGTACATTAATTGAACTATGGCTTTTTTACTTAGATTTTTTAGTACAATGTTCTGAATTTTGTCTGGGCCTGGTGCTTTTAGGTTTGGCAGTCCTTTGATAGCTTTTACAATTTCTTTAGGTGATGTCATGAATTTTGTCCATTCTTCCTTTTCAGTTTCGTTTTCTCATATGTAATCTAGTACTGTTTCTATTATGCGTTCTTGTTCGATTGTGTTGTCCTTGAGTTCTATAGAGTGTGCTTTTATGAATTGATCTGCTAATGCTTCTGCCTTTTCTTTGTCCGTTATTGCTGTACTGTTACCGTTTTGCAGTGATGGTATTGGATTGTATTTTTTCTTTAGTGCCTTGGTCATTTTCCACAGAGAGTTATCCTGGGGATTCAATTTTATCAGTTTATTTTTCCAGGCGATGTTCCTATGCTCTCTGATTCTTGATGCAATTTTTTGTGTTATATTAGTGCACTGCTGTTTTAACTGAGGTTGTCTGGTGTTTTGCCATATTTTCCTTATTTTGTTTCTCCTTTTGATTAAATCAGTGATATGATTTGGTAATTCGTCCTTGTCGATGCATGCATTCTTCTTGGTTATGACTTTGTCCATGGTGGTTTGTATGATCTTGGTGAGTTTAGTTACGGTATCTTCTAATTCCTTTGCTGTGTTGATTTTACTTTTAATTTCCAAATTATGATCTAAAATTTTTCTAAATTGGTTCCAGTCCGTATTTTTATAAGAGTATATTGTTTTTGGTTTTGATCTTGTTGTTGCTTTTCCCAGTAAGAAGGTGATTGGTCTGTGATCTGAGTTTAATTCATTGTGCACAGTAGGTTGTGAGATGTTTGTTACATTTTTGTTTAATGCAATGTCAATGGTAGTGGGTGTTGAATTGTTATTTGGATAGCGTGTGGGTTCATGTGTATGGAGAATAGTGCAGTTATTATCCTGTGCAAATTTATAAACTGTTAGACCATTCCGGTTTGCTATATGGCAGTTCCATGCCCTATGCCTTGCGTTCAAATCTCCTATAAGTATTACCTTGTTGCCTACTTTTGTGAGCTGTTGTATGTCTGCTTCTGTAAGATAGTTTCTTGGGTTATTGTAGACTGCGATGATGGTTACATTGTTTTCCAGGGTTATGCCAACGTACTCTATGGATGTTCTATAGTTTTGTTTTATAATTCTGTGTGGGATGTTCTGCTTGATCAATAGTGCCACTCCTCCTGCTGCGTTGTGCCTGCATTTCTTTATGGTTACGTATTGTTTCAGTTTTAATTTGTCTGTGTCCTTTAGTTTTGTTTCGTTAATTAACATAATATCTATTTTTTCTTTTTTTAGAAAGTTTATTAACTCTCCTAGTTTATTTCTTATGCCATTGGCATTCCAGCTGCATATTTTTACTGATGCTGTTAGTCTAATTGCTGACAGAAAAGTACAAATTGTTCGAATTTTTCCATGCCTGTCTGACAGCGCACAAGTTTTTCATTTAGCTGCTTGACTGCGGTTAGCATTTTTGTGATATTTATTGTGTCATTCAGTTTTATTATTTCATCGGTTAGTTGTGTAAGTTGTGATATTTTTTCATGGCTTTCTGATGGCCTGTTTTGGCTTATATTTGTTTGCTTAGGTTTCCATGGGTTTTGTGCACTGTACATTCCTGTGCTAATATTTTCTCTTTGTCGTTCCCTTAGTTCAGGAAATTGTTCCTTACTTCTGATGTCCATTGTTGCATATGGGATACTTGCAGTTTTGTGCTTTGTTTTTTGCTGTATTAATTCTGATTTGTTTTTGTCTAGCCAGTTAAGTCTGGTTTTATATGCTATGCACACTGTTGCGTTAGCTGGATGATCTTCACCGCAGTTAACACATTTTGCAGGTTCTGATCTTGGCTTCGTGCAGTCTTTTGTAAGATGATTTCCAGCACATTTCATACATGCTGGTGCAGCGTAGCAATTTGTCGTTGAGTGTCCCCATTCCTGACAGTTGTGGCATTGTGTAATTCTCCTTTTCACTATATAGTTACTCCATGTGATTTTTGTGTAACAGATATGTGGTATTTTACTTTGTAAATGTTTTAAATTTATGGAATTTGATACAGAGACCATATATAAAGGTCTTACGGTACCTTTCATTTTTGAGATATTCTCCGCTTCTATTCCATGGTGATGGAGCTCCTCCTTTATTTCTGCTGTAGTTATTGCATCGTGTAATCCACTGATTACATAAACTCTTCTCTTTTCCTCCTTCCTGGTGTATGTGTGGAAACTCAGGGATTTTTCTTTCCAGGTTTTCTTGAGGTTATCGTAGTCCTTGGTGTTCTGTAGAAATACACTCGCTGTGTCTCCTTGATATTTCACATGGAACCTATTAGTGACTATGTTTTTAATTAATGCTATGAATTTCTGATGGTCGTTAATGTTTCCATGCACGACCAGCGGTGGGAGTTTTCTGTTGTTTTTATTTTCTTTTTGTGTGTCTGACAATGAGCTTTGTTCTGTGTGTGTGTTTTCTTCTTCATGTTCTATTTCCATTAAGTTTTGCAGTGGTAAGTATCTATTACTTGTTGTGACAGACGGTATGCTTGCTTTTTTATTGGCTTGCATTTCGTCCGGTTGTTTTATCCACTTTCTTTTTAATGAATTACCTACGATTTGGTTGAAGTCATTTGTTTCATCTTCTTTCTCCGGGTACGGATTCTGTGCTGTTTGTTGCTGGGGTTTTGTTATTTCGAAGGTATTTTAAATGTCAGGTTATGTTGCTCCGCGAGTCCGAGACGTCACGCGGGACGTGAGGTTATGTTTTCACACGCTTTTGTAATTTCCTGAATGCTTGGGAAAATTACCTTTTCTATCTCTGTTTGACTTATTTTCAGACCTTTTGTCGTGAAATTTATCACAAAATGTACTATATACTTTATAAATGTATGTATATATATGTACGTCATACAAAGGTTCAGAAACGTGCCGTCGCTGCCGTACGCTGATGCGAGACTCAGACGAGAACCGGTATACCCTAAGTAGTATGGTCGTTGGCTGTCAGACATGTCGTGCATTGTAAAAAAAAAAAATTCAACTGTTACTTATTGCAGTTACAATATATTTGAGAATTTCTTTAGTTAGTATATTAGAAGGAAATTTTCCTTTGTAACGAACCGATGAAGAAAGTTTCATGCGTTTATACCGTATAATAATAACACTGTCCAACAAATTTAAACTTTTTTTCTGATCTGTAACATCCACTACGTGATTCTTATAGGATTTCTCGTCCTAAAACCGAATCCGCAAGCAGAATTGCTCTATCACGTATCGTTTTTGAAAAACACGAGCTTTTGTAAAAACGTGTGTTTTGCGGAAAAAATGCGCTATTACGCAGAAACTAAAAACGCTAGGACGTTCGAGTTGATTTTAAAGAATAGAGGAGAGTTCCCGAATCTATTGATATATATATAGTTGTTATATTACGTGATTCTGAATTGTTGTAAATATCGATGAAAGTTAAAAAATCGGGCGATGGACACATTTCCTACGCATTACTTTTGTATTTTTAAGAAAAGTTCTTTACCTAGCGTGAATTCGCTATAGAGTTTTGAATTCTGTAGACATTTCTGAAGAAGAAACTATATGGTGTAAGTGTCGGAGCAATATACAATTCGAGTAAATCGAAAAAATATGTGCTGGTGACACGTGCACGGCGTTTTGACGCCAGGTGGCCATAGCTCGTGCTCCTCGGCGAGTCGGTGCCGTAGCTTGTAACGCCAGAAACTTTAATTCAGTCAATGCAATTATTTATTTTATCAATCACCGCGCGTCAACCAGTATCGTAGCAAACTTTGTAACGCCAGAAATCCTGACTCACTTAATGCAACTATTTATTTTATCAGTCACCGCGCGCCAACCTCTATCGTAACAAACTCTGTAACACCAGAAACACTGACTCAGTTAATGCAACTATTTATTTTATCAATCACCGAGCGCCAACCTCTATCGTAGTAAACCTTGTACCCCGATGACACGCCGACTCTTGTACCCCCAAAACCCTTAACCGAAAATATAAATATGAGTTGTGTCTGCCAAAGCGGGCAGAACTTAGTCAGTCGTTAAAGTGAAACCATCGTCTCATTCATTGTTGCGAACGTATATCGTTTGACAGCTGTTCACCCTTCTCCACTCCAGTTTCCTCGTAACAAGCTACGCGTAATCAGCATCAATGATGGGGATGAATAGACGTCCACTTTTTATACGTATAATGTTTAATATTTTAATGTTATCATTATTTAATAATTATTATTATTTATCTTTCATTGTTATTCATTATTATTTTTAGCTACCAACAATACAACGATAAAATACAATGTATACAATAGTCGAATTTTTGTTTTCTTTGATACGAATCGTTATTCAATGTTATTGAAATTCAAGGTATGTCGAGATATTTACAGTTTTCGCTATATAAATGCTTAATGAATAAAACATAGAAAAAAAACTTACCCATTACTGATGTAAATATATTTAAAAATGTTTCCGTCTTGATTGCCGCTTATATGTCGTATCCTTTTTTTCGTTTATAAGTGTGCAACAATAGTCTGCAAGCATTGCACAGTAGTTTTTCCCTCGGTAACGTTTTTCTATTTTAGCAATATCCTGGTGAAATCTCTCTCCATGCTGATCATTTACATCACCGAGGTTTTGAGGGAAAAAATCTAAATGCGAGTGCAAAAAATGTATTTTTAATGACATATTGCACCCCAGATTTTGATAATTTTCTAAAAGTTCGTTTATAATGTCTACGTAGTCCTTTGATTTGTTGTTGCCAAGAAAATTTTCAATCACTTTCACGAAAGAAATCCACATCGCTTTTTCTAATTGATTTAATTTTGCAATAAAATTAGTGTCTTTCATTAATAGTTTTATTTGGGGACCAATGAATATTCCTTCATTTATTTTAGCATCCGACAAAGATGGAAATTTAGTTTTTAAATATTCGAATCCTGCTCCTGTTTAATCCATTGCTTTCACAAAATTCTTCATAATGCCTAGTTTTATGTGTAGCGTTGGTAAAATTACATTTTCGGGTTTAATTAAATTTGGATGCTTTACATTTTTGTAACCGGGAATTAGCTGTTTCCTTGCTGGCCAATCTTTCCTCGACTAATGTTCGCTTCTCGCTCTGCTGTCCCACTCGCAAAGAAAGCAACAGTACTTTGTATATCCGGTTTGAAGACCGAGTAATAGGGCAACCACCTTTAAATCCGCACAAGTTTTCCAATTATATTTTTTATATTGAACATTGCAAAGTACAGTCTTCAAAGATTCATAACATTATTTCATTTTTATTGAGTATGCTATAGGAATTGATGGATACGTGTTGCCAATATGTAATAGTACTGCTTTCAAACTTGTTTTCGACGAGTCTATGAATAGTCGCCATTCTGTTGCCACGTGCTCGAAATTTAGTGCTCTCGATAATAAATCTATATCAGTACAGACACACAGGTCATCATACATACAACATATTGCTGTAGTTTGTGTTGCCGGATTCTAAAATGTGAGATCCTAAAAGTTCAGCCTGCTCCTTTGTTGTTGTTTTTTGTTGTTGTTTTTTTTTTTTTATTAGAGCTTTAGACCTTACACAGATCTATTTGCTTTACAATTTAATTTTACAGAGCACATATATATATTACACATTGTTAGACATTAATGTTACAATTTTTGAGAAATTGTAGTATATAGCTGCACGCAGAAACATTAGGTTCGACGAGTAATGATGTACGTCATACTTAAAGGTAACTGTAACTTAAGACCTAAGAGTTGTTGCACCAACGTGGTTCTTTGAATATCAAGCAGCGGACACTGCCATACGACATGGTCAATATCCTGACAACCATGTGAACACGAACACTGTGGATCACTTATTATACGGACACGAGCCAGAGATGCAGCCAAATTATAGTGATCGGCCCTGCAACGGCTAATCATGACAATTAATTCACGAGCAAGGTTCTTGTCATGGAACCATGGTTTGGGCCGGTCACCATAAAAGTTTTGAAAGAAGCCTTTTCCTTTTATAAGACCCATTTCCGTTACCGAATTCCTGCAACAGTCAGCCATGGTTTTTTTTTTAAAGTTCACGTAAATCTGTATATGGAATGTTTAAAGGGTCAAGTATTTCTGAGCTACTCGCTGTTTTCGCTGTAGAGTCCGCCAGATCATTACCGTGTATTCCACAGTGAGAAGGAATCCAACACAGTGTGACGCTTTCTGTTTTTCGACGTAAAAATTCATTGTATTTCTTTTTGATTTCCAGTATGTACAAGTTGGTCTTTATATTAATTATAGGAATTTGCAAGCTTTCTAATACACTAAGAGCATCCGAGAAGATGAAATAACACTGCCCAACAAATTTTAACTTTTTTCGACGTTTCGATTTCTGTTAAGCGATTATTGTAATGTTTCTTGTGCTGATTACGAATCTGTAACCCGTTTGTCTCCAGCACGTACAGTTTTTGAGAAATTTGATTTTGAAAAAAAAACCACATTTTTCAAATTCAAACCAATGTTGTGAAGTAACTATAAAAGATACAACGATTCTGTTTGTATAGGAAGATTCTATGGACTTTGCCGAATACAACGGTATCTGCTTTTTATGCATTCGGAATATTTAAATATGTTTAAACCATGATTGAACGCGGAGAGACCGCCATTTCGCACCAATTTTTACGTATATGTTTCAATTTATCTTAAAAAGTAAGGGTCTAGTGAAAAATCGAACTATATCACGCGATAGAGCAGACTTTCACCTTTAAGAAACACCTAAACAAAGTTGCAACGTCGATTTTTTTACTATGCCAAAAAGCAAAATAGCAACGCGGGAGACGGTGCGAAGGCAGCGATGCTCCGCGTACCGTCTATGTTAGCGCGACACCGAACGACCGCACTGACGCAGTAAAAATAAAAAATAAAAAATTTAACAAAAACTATAATACATATTAATCGATGCGACCATTGTGGCAGGAGGAACCACGAGAAGAAAAACTGTTATTATTATAATAGGAATGTTGTCGCTGAAAATAACCAACGCACTCTTCAAACTGTCCGAATGCAAGATGATGGTCAAAGATTTGCGTTTATGACAGCAGACCTAATGTGTAAAGAAGGAAAATCAAATGAGACAGAGAAGATAAATTTCTTAATAGATTCAGGGGCCACAGATCACGTAGTTAAAGATACAGATACTTTTAAAACGTTATTTGATTTACAGAAACCGATAAAAATATCAATGGCAAAGAAAGGAGAAGTTATCGATGCAACGAAGATTGGATCAATTGAAGTAACGACAAATCTAGGCGTAACTGGCATACTTGAAAATGTACTTTACGCGCCAGCAGCGTTAACCAATCTGTTGTCGGTGCGACGCATCCAGGAAGCAGGAATGAAAGTGATTTTTGGCGAATATGGAGGCGTTATGGTAAAACGAGGTGGTAAGACGATACTTACGGGTAAGTCAATGAATAATTTAATATGCGTGACTTTTGCGATAGATAAAAATATGTGTAATAAAACATATGCTAATAATATTGTGGTATCAAACGCGTATAAATTATGGCATGAACGCTTAGGCCATGTTGGGCAAACTAAATTCATTAAAATGAAACAAAATGATATGTTTGATGATCAAAAATCAATTGAATCAGTTAATCCTACACAAGATTTGTGTGAAGCTTGCATATTTGGAAAACAAGCTCGCTTACCTTTTTCAAAACAAAGAG
The DNA here is from genome assembly GCA_943735885.1 of Stelis phaeoptera. Classification (NCBI taxonomy): domain Eukaryota; kingdom Metazoa; phylum Arthropoda; class Insecta; order Hymenoptera; family Megachilidae; genus Stelis; species Stelis phaeoptera. The sequence continues at coordinate 853,148 of OX030933.1, read as the reverse complement.
ATAGAAGTCACGTAACGAGACCTTTGTTCAGCATACATTCTGATGTATGCGGACCAATTAAACCACCATAATTTAATTATAATTTAATTATCAATTAATTGATAATTAAAACTATTTTGTTACTTTTATCGACGAATTTACCCACTACACAATCGTTTATCTCAGTGCTCGGAATTACTTGCACATTTCGTGCCGATTCCTGAGGTACCGCCTCCTGTACCCCCACTACCGCTCTAAGCTCGACGGCCGAGCCGCCGATCGCGCGCGTGACGCTGTGTCTCAGGGGCGTCCTACGATAGATATATCTAGATCCATCCGCGTGATTAAAAATTTTCTTGCGCAATCAATAATTTATATTTTGTACAGATAACTAAGGTTATTAATATTATGTTTACGTCTATAAACATCTTTTATATATACATGTACTAACCATAATATATGATATAATAATTGCAATTTTGCAATTTGCAATTATTGTTATTATATGTATATATAAAAGATGTTTATAGACGTAAACTGTGACGTACGGGTTATGGGGGCAGCCTAAGGGTGGCCCTGCGCGGAGGCGATCAGGGAAAACCGCTCTCGACGCGCCCCGTGCACAATTCCACGGACGATTTGAATTTCTGGGCGCCAGTGCCGTAGCACTCGTCCGGAAACCTCGCCCTTCCGGCTGCTCAGTGTGGGAGCGGGGCTCAGGGGAGGTTAAAGAAAATTTGACCCACGAGTGGCGTTTAACGTGAATTTTAATCAAGGCCAAGGTGGCCGTGCCAGACAACCAAAGAACGGGAATTCCGCGGTACACTTTTGCGCAAGGGAAAAGGTACGCGGCCGCCAAGTGCGGCAAAGAGCAACCGCGTCGCGGAAATTCCCAATACAAAGAAAATTCTCGATCGCAGAAACTAAAGCTAGGGGTAGGTACAAAATGTCGGTGGCCCTAGAGTTTCAAATACAAGAAGAAAAAAAAAGATTAGTCGGGAATGCGGGGGGGTCGGGGGTACCCGTCCGCGATTCAAATCCGGGGTCTCGATGACCTCGACGAAACCGACAGCGGCGGCAATGCGCGGGCTCGCGGAACGAGGACGACCTTCGTTCAAACGCGAAGGACGAACGCGGCGGTTGGCGCGGGCGAACCGTTACGCCGATTTTCGAGTCGCCGCAGCTCGAAATCTGCACTGAGAAGGGCGGCGATTCGGGGGTCAAGGGATCGACCTCGAGGGTCCTCGCCTCTCGGATTGCGTCCTGTCGCCAAAGTCGCGAAGGGGACGGGGACGGTAGCGGGCCCGGCGGCTTCCCGCTCACTCTCGTCGATCCGTTCTCGCACTCTCGCACCCAACCACCCAAATATACGTGAAGAGGCGTGAATCCTACCTCTGCATCGGCGGATCCTTGATCGACGCTAGCCTTCGTGGCGGGGGACTGCTCCACACACACGCGAGTGCACCACGTCGTCGCGACTCGAATCGGCCTTCACGCCAAAAAGAAAAATTGCAAAAAGGAAACAACTACTCTGCACGTTCTGTCTCGCCGCGCGCACGCTAATTGCTCATTATCCGCGGTCGCGATCTCGCCGGCTCGCGGTTCCCCCTCCCCAGGGAGTTTCGGTGCCGAGGCGGGCCACCAGGAGTCGTCCTGCTTCAGCCGGGACCTGGGGAGTCCTCTGTGGGCTGGTGCGGGAGGCTGCTTGTCGTTTCCCCAGGCCCGGCAATTTCGAAGTCCGGCTGCCGGTCGCTCCCGGGGAGGCTGCCGGGGCGGAGGTGGCGACCGGTCAGCCGGGTCGTCCTGCGTTGAGGTGGGGCCCGTCCGGCCCTCCCTCGCCCGGGTGAAGGGCGACCGCGGCCGACGGCGGGCAATCGTCGCGGTTGCGACTCCGCAAGACAAGGGGGTGAATCTCCACTCGCTCTGTCCATGCTGGGGGGGGACTGTGGGGAACAATGCCCGGGGCGCAGGACGGCGCGGTCGAGGCGGGGACTCGCCAGGGTGGAGGGAGCGGACGGACTCTCGTGACCTCTCGTGACGAGGCGAAATTTGCCTCGTCACAAAACATAATATTAATAACTTTAATTATCTGTACAAATAAAAATTATTGACTGCGCAAGGAATTTTTTAATCACGCGGATGGATCTAGGCATATCTATCGTAAGACGCCCCTGAGACACAGCGTCACGCGCGCGATCGGCGGCTCGACCGTCGAGCTTAGAGCGGTAGTGGGGGTACAGGAGGCGGTGCATCAGGAATCGGCCCGAAATGTGCAAGTAATTCCGAGCACTGCTTTATCTCATTACTTTTAAATCGGAAGTTTTTCGAGTTTTTCAAGATTTTGTAGCCAAGAGCGAAGCTCTTTTTGATTTAAAAATCGCATATTTAAATTGCGATAATGGGAATGAATATTTGTCGAACGACTTCAAAGCATTTTGTGTACAGAAGGGAATTCAGTATCATTTAACAGTTCCATATACACCGCAGCAAAATCCCATAGCAGAGCGTATGAATAGAACATTATTAGAAAAGGCTCGTGCTATGATTCACGGTGCTGAACTTAAAAAAAAATTTTTGGAAAAAAAATACAACCGACTTCGGAATGCACTAAAAAGAACGAAATAATTTAAATTTATATTTCGGAGACGGCGCAAAATTAAAAATTGTGTAAATGAAGGATGTTGTTAATGTGAAAATATGTAAAAGGATTAAAGATTTTTGACAATTTCCAATGTAGAAAATTTTTAATTTTGCGCCGTCTCCGAAATATAAATTTAAATTATTTCGTTCTTTTTAGTGCATTCCGAAGTCGGTTGTATTTTTTTTCCAAAAATTTTTTTATTTCACATTTTTTAGTGGCGATTGGAGCATTCCTTGAAACGTTCAACAAAGGGATGGGAAGATAAGGGCAGAGAAGGGCAGGGTAGTGAAGGGAAGGGCAGGGAATGTTGCAAACGGGATCATCGTGGAAACATCTCCAGCCGCAAAAAATGTAATACAAGGTTTCATCGATATCAGGCCGAGTACAAGCGAAATAGCACGTTTTTTGCGATAAAAGCGGTAAAAATCTAGAAATCCGAACCGGATTTTTTTACGGGACCAACTGTTGGTCATACTCTATAAGATGCTAAAGGTTTCGTTCCGATTGGTCCATCCATCTTGGAGTAATCGGTGACCATACACAACGCGAACGAAATCGTACGCTTTTTTGCAACAAAAAGGTGGCAAGCGGTGGTGAAATGTAAAATTTTTTTTTTACGGGACCAACTGGGAGTCATACCTTACAAGATGCAAAAGGTTTGGTTCCGATTGGTCCATCCATCTCGGCGTAATCGGGGCACATACATAAAAAAAAAAAAAAAAAAAAAAAATATATATATACATGTCGAATTGAGTAACCTCCTTCTTATTCGAAGTCGGTTAAAAAGGAATTTTGGGGAGAGGCAATATTAACTGCTGCCTATTTAATAAATATAACTCCAAGTAAAACCATTGCAGAAACCAAGACTCCTTTTGAAATTTGGCACGAAAGAAAACCAAAATTAAACCATTTAAAGATTTTTGGTAGCACTGTATACGTTCACGATAAAAATAGACAAAGTAAATTTGACAAAAAGTCTATTAAAGGAATTTTTGTTGGGTATGAGAAAAATGGATACAAAATATTAAACGTGGAAACAAATAAATTTATTATAGCACGTGATGTGATTTTTGATGAGATTAAATTCAAAAAATCAAGACCTTCTGTACATACAAGTGACTTTGAGGACGAGAACCTTCAAACAAAGAAATTAAAAGTTGATGAAATAAAAATCAACGAGAATCAAAAGAGCAAAACAAACGAATCTAACGAAAAGATCGATGAAAATATTAATGCTCAAATTGATTCCAATGAAGGTGATTTGCGACGTAGTGCAAGATTAAAAAATAAGCCTCAAATAAATTATGATGAGGAGCATGATTATCACGCATATGCACTATCGACAGCTCTTGAAATTCCCAAATTATATAGTGAGATAAAGGATTGTAGCGATAAAGTTCAGTGGGAAAAAGCAATAAATGACGAAATTAAATCGTTATTACATAATAATACATGGGACATAATTCCCCGTCCACAGGATAAAAATATTGTTGATTGCAAGTGGGTGTTCAATATTAAAATGGATGAAAAAGGAAATCCGTGTAAATATAAAGCGAGACTTGTTGCAAAAGGTTTTAGCCAGCAATACTTACAAGACTATAATGAGACCTTCGCACCAGTCGCGCGAATTACGACGTTTCGGGTACTCATAGCCTTTGCAAATCAACACAATTTATTGATTCACCAAATGGACGTAAAAACAGCATTCTTAAATGGTCTATTCAAAGAGGAGATTTACATGCGTGTGCCGGAAGGTATTTCAGCACCCGAAAGTCACGTATGTAAGCTAAATAGGGCACTTTATGGGCTAAAACAATCAGCGCGATGCTGGTTTGAGCTTTTTGAGATTACACTTAAAAGACATGGTTTTCAAAATTCGTTAGTAGATCGATGCTTATATTTCCTTAATAGAGATCATAACTGTAAAAATATTTATGTAATTTTGTATGTTGATGATGTTCTAATAGTAACATATGATAAAGACACGATGCAAAAATTCAAAGAATACTTAATGAATCAATTTTCAATGACAGATATGAATGAAATAAAATTATTTTTAGGAATAAATATAGAACGTAAAGACAATATGATCACTTTAGATCAGAGTGTTTATTTACAAAACGTTCTACATAAATTTAAAATGAGTGATTGCAATAGTATAAATACTCCATTGCCTGCAAAATTAGATTACACTGCCTTAGATTCTGAAGAATTTTATGATGCTCCGTGCAGAAATGTTATCGGCTGTTTAATGTACGCTATGCTATGCACACGGCCAGATTTATGCTTTGCAATAAATTTGCTTCGCAGATATCAAAATAAAAATAACAAAGAACTATGGAAAAATTTAAAAAGTGTCTTGAGATATGTAAAAGGATCACTAAAACTACGTTTGACTTACAAAAGAAATGATTCCCAAAACATATTAAGTGGCTATGTAGACTCTGATTGGGCAGGCAATGAAGTCGACCGGAAAAGTACGACCGGTTATGTTTTTAAAATGTATAATGAATCTACGATCTGTTGGAATACCAAAAGGCAAAATTCAGTTGCAACCTCCTCGACAGAAGCCGAATATATGGTATTGTATGAAGCAGCAAAAGAAGCATGCTGGATTAAATCTCTTTTATCTGGAATACAAGTAAACTTAAATGAACCAATAACTATTTTTGAGGATAATAATGGTTGTATAGCAATTGCAAATAATCCAACAGATCATAAACGATCCAAACATATAGAAGTTAAATACCATTTTTCACGGAAAAAAATCGAACAAAAAATAATAATGCTTAAATATATTTCCACAGATGAACAATTAGCGGACTCGTTAACGAAATCCCTGCCAGTAGCCAAATTCTCGTACATCCGCAAACAGATTGGACTGATGGAGCATAAATAAGAGATTGTTGTGTTGCGGCGCGGCGTCGCCGTGCGGGAATAGGGATTTTTGTGGTTTTCAAGGCGTGGGTAAGGTGCCCGTGGAGCGCTGAAGCGCTCTGCTCGCGGCGCGATTAATAATCAAGACACGATCTAGGTTGACGTCAATTTATTCTCTAAGTTGAAATATACTTGGCGAAAATACTACTCAGCGAGGCGATGTAAAGTTAAAAGAATGCGACTGTCTATTAGCGAGTGCGATATCGTTCTGCTTTTGGCGGGCGAAGTCTTCGCGCGATTTCGGCTGATCCCCTCTTCGCTGGAATTTGGGTCCTCCCTCCGGAAAGTTCCTGGTCCTCCCCTGGTCCAATGGGGGTGATGCCCACCCCGTCCGGTGGCATCCCTCTCTCCTGGTCCTGGTCCACCCTCGGTCGAGTGGAGGTGGCGGTGTCCCCGCCAAGGGCCCGGACGACATCGCGCCCATGTGCTAAGAGAAAGCGTGGGACCCAGGAAAAACTACGAAAAAACTAAGATAACTTGTATTGGCGAGCCCATTGAAATTTACGAGCCTCTTGAAGCGTATGAATAGAGACAACGTCGCGAGGAATCTTCTATTGTCCGAACTCGTACGTGACTTAACTAAAAACAACAAATTTGGTACGGTCTCTAATAAATTTACTCGAGAGTTTCCTAATTGACGAGTTTTCGTTTCCTGGCTCTTCAGCTTTCCCTTGTTCGATCGCCCACGGCGAATATTTCTTAACAATGAATTTCCTGTTTGTAGTACACAGATGTTTGGCTTATTCGTATTTCGCTCTCAATTTATGATCGCAGTATCAAGGGGGCGCAATTTCTACATAACAATGTTCACGCGGTTCTATCAACCTACTACGTGAATCAAATTCAAGCAATATCGTTACAGTTATATATATATATACAGGGTGGGGCATTTAAAGCAGGTCACCTGAATAATTTCTACATTTTTTGAGATAGGAAGAAATGTTTCAGACGAAAGTTGTTTGGTTTCGAGGGGCTCATTACGTGGTGTGCATAACTTTTCTTCAGGTGGAGGCGCTTAGGAGATTTGAAGGTCAACTTAGTTTTTTTAAATGGGACCACATATTTTTGAACACCTACGATTATAGCCCTTATCGAGACAATTTCAACGACTATAGTCAGTCGAGGTGATTCAAGGTCATAAACGTAAAATCGTTCATTCCAATCGTTGGATTGGACAATCTGGACATCGAAAATAACCACCGTGATCGCCAGACCTAACGCCATTGGATTTTTTTTTATGGGGAAAGTTGAAAGAAGATGTTTATCGTGAAGCACCTACTACAAAAGAAGACATGCAGGAACGCATACAAAGAGCCTGTGCTGCTATTAATCAGCACACACTTTACTGCGTAACACAATCAGTGGGCGAACGCTTCAGACGTTGTCTTTCTGTGGCTGGTCATCATTTTGAGCATCTCCTGTAGCAGATTATTTCGGATTTAAGCACTTTGTTTGAAAAAAAAATCCAATGGCGTTAGGTCTGGCGATCGCGGTGGCCATTTTCGATGTCCAGAACGTCCAATCCAACGTTTATGAACTTGAATCACCTCGAATGACTATAGTCGTTGGAATTGTCTCGATAAGGGCTATAATCGTAGGTGTTCAAAAATATGTGGTCCCATTTAAAAAAACTAAGTTGAGCTTCAAATCTCCTAAACGCCTCCACCTGAAGAAAAGTTATGCACACCACGTAATGAGCCCCTCGAAACCAAACAACTTTCGTCTGAAACATTTCTTCCTATCTCAAAAAATGTAGAAATTATTCAGGTGACCTGTTTTAAATGCCCCACCCTGTATATAAGTGTTCTTAATTCCTTAAATATTAAACTATGTTCTATTGTTAATATAATTTAGTTTTAAGCTGCAAGAGCTTCCTATAGTGTTTCTTTATTTTTGTCATAACCTCTAATAGAGATAACAAATCGAATTATTTTCAATAATCGTTTATATGCTTATTTTGGTAAAAATTATAACTTCTACTTTGTATTATTTGCTAATATTAGATAAATACTATTTAAAGGATAATCGTAATATAAGAACCATATCTATAAATGCGTATATAATGGTCTGATTAGGTTTTCTTCTGGGTTTCCCTAATCCTATGCAACAAATGTTGGACCAAATGTAATTGTCCCAGAGAAATACAAGGAAGGTATGTTATAATTATAATTATAATGAGAATTAAAAAAAAAATGAAGGGAAAGTGACAGATTATTTTTTGAGGAGGCGTATTGAGTTTATTAAACAATATTAGCAAAAAATAATCTATTAAGTTTCCTCCTGACAGTGTCTCGATTGACACCCTTCGAATATCGTCTTATACGCCGCGCTGCGCCGGTTCTCAGTTTCCAGACTGTTTATACGAACAGATAAGGACGTTGGGCTAAACGTTCTTCTCTTCCCGTACAGTTAGTTCTGTTGCATCCTTTGACGTCTTCAGACATACCTTCCTTGGTCGAATAATAAAGTTTTTTTTTAATTTTCAAACTAAGATTCAGCCTGTTTCATTTTATCACCTGTTAGATAATTTGGAGTTAGTATAAACGCAACGGTCGAGACGGGCCACGTGCGTTTTGTCAGAGCGCTTTCCCTCTTGCAAGGGAAAGTTCGTTGAGGCCCAAAGGACCATAAAAGTCGTTGCTAAGGGCCATGGTGACGTTGGCGTCTTCACGACCAGTATTTTGCCAAAAAGGGGCACTCTTGTCTTGACCGTGGACGTGTCAGCACGCCACGGAATAAACGCAGCAGTTAATCGGAAAACCTTGTTCTTTAATTTTACGCCCCGCTTCACTACGGCCTATCCTGACTTCCTTACACACCATATCCTAATACTTTTCTTTTTATATTTGTAGTTATTTTTTTTTTTTGAACTTTTTTGATTGCTGTGAAATGACTTAACTGTCTTGGAAATAGGTAGGCTTTCATTGGTTAATATTTTGGCTAGATATGTATTACATAAAAATTTGCTTCTATCAAGAATATAAGGAAGTTTAGTTTCTGCCAGTAGAATATTTGTAGGTGTGGTTTTACGGTAACCAAGAGCGAGCCCGATAGCGCTATATTGGATTTGTTCTAATTTCTTCCTTTGATCTTTACGCATGGGAAAGTAAATAAAACTGCCGTAATCCAGAATCGAGCGAACATAACTCTTGTAGAAGGTAAGTAAGGTACTGGGATCTGCTCCTCATCAAATACCCTGAAGAAATTTAATGATATTAAGAGCTCTTTGATACTTGTTCCGAAGTTTGTTAATTTGAGGAATGAATGATAACCTAAAATCAAATACAACGCCAAGAAACCGAGTCGATTCACTTGATTTAATTATACATTCATTGATTTTAATCTCGATTTCGCCTGGAAGAATGTTCTTATTATTAAAGTTGATAAATATTGTCTTGTTTGTTGTGAGATGGAGTCCTATGCATGAGAGACTCTTTTCTATCAGATTAATAGCTTTCTGTAGTGCGTTTACATCTTTGGAGTACAGTGCTATGTCATCGGCAAATTGCGATATGTGGACATCATTAGCAATATTTTTCACAATGTCAGCTACATATGATATAATATACATCAATGGACTAAGAACGCCTCCCTGTGGTACTCCTTTATAAGTAAACCTGCATTCGTTAATGTCACTAGTATAAATCTGCCTTCCGTAGGTTATGAATTTAATTTTAATGAGATGATATGGATAGCCTAATTCGGCTAGCTTATTAAGTAGTATATCAATATTGACATTATCGAAAGCACCACTGACATCCAGAAATACTGCATAGATTTGGTTCTTATTCTTAAAGGCTTCCTGAATATTCAACGTTAAAAGTAGGTTATCGGTGCAACATTGCCCCTTTCGAAATCCACTTTGGTTGTCTGGCAGAATGTTTTGATTCTCGACCCACCATTGAAATTTATTTTTAACAATTGTTTCGAATAATTTACTTAAGGCCGAAGTTAAGGCGATAGGGCGATAGCTTTTGCCATTAGACTTACAATTAGTAATAAAATGTACGTAAGCTTGCTTCCAATCGCTGGGAAAATCGCTTGTTTTGTACATTTCATTGTATATGTGGACTAAGATTAATTTGTACTTAGTTGGGAGTCTTTTCAGGATTTCGTAATCTAATCCGTCAAGCCCAGGGGACGAGTTAGAGTCCCGCGAAGCAAGAGCTATGTTAAACTCTGTAAAATTAAAATCGGCTTCTAGAAATCCATTCGCGTGACACAGAGGAATATAATTGGGGTCAGATGGAACCCATGGAGGACACATTTTATGACAACCTTAGCTATAGCCATTGTATATTCTTTTAAGGTAATGCCATCAATCGCATCCATCACAATTGCTTGTTCTTTTGTCGGAAGTGTAACACTCTGCGTAAATGCCGCGTACGATGGAGATCTATTTACTGGGGCTGCTGTCTTGGTTAATCCGTTTGAGTGAGCACTACTGTAGTCAGAGGCACCCACGTCTTTAGAGGAGCGTGCAGATGGGGCCCCCTGGATGTCAGGGGGCATCATCGCAAACCTCAGTGAGGATATGGTTCAAATAGAAAAATTGGAATATCCAAATCCCAAACACTTTCCACACCTATTACTAACCTACACCACCGAACAGCACGACCGAACAGACGAACGAAGTACGGTTACTTGGTTTGTAAACACGCCCGACTCGCTCGACGGTTCAAAGACGACCTTTGCTACTTGTTGTGCTTCACTTTTGTTTTTTTTTGCTTAATTTGTATTCCATACATTGTTATTTCTGAGGGGGCGTTCTTGTCCTCCTACCTTGTTCATTTCTATTATTTTTTTAGGTGATGGTGTTCTGAGAGGTGGGAATAATTCTTTTGTTATTTGGGGAACAGAAGTCTGGTTAGCTCCGATACCTTGATTAGCCCTTAAGAGTTTTCTTGCTTGCCAAGGATTTACATTCTGATATGCAATTATATTGTTTATCTTTTTTTCTTCTGCCAGTTTCGGACATTTGGCATGTAGCGTTTTATGTTCGCTTCCACAATGAAAGCATTTGACTTCTGCTGTTTTGCAGTTTTCATTATTGTGCTCTCCTGTTTGACTGCAGTTGATGCATCTCTTTTCTCCCCTGCAAAATTTTGCAATGTGGCCGAATGTGAGGCTGTTTTAGCAAATTTTTACTGGCTGAATATAGACTTCCACCTTCATGTGGTATAGTCCATATGTTTTTATCGTCTCAGGTAATATTGTTCCCTCGAATGTGATTTGTATGGTGTTACTGGGGATCCATTCTGTGTGCCCTGTTTCTGGGTTTTTTCTTCTAGAGTTTAGTCTTCTCGCATAAAGGATTTTGCAGGAAGCTTCTGCATACTTGAGGGTATCCTCTGCTGAATATTCAGTGTCGTACAAGGGTGATTACTCCCTTTCGTTCCACTCTACACTTTGGTATGAAGGCCAGCAGGTTTCTTTTCTTGAAGTTCTCCTTTGCGACAAATTGGTTTGCCATGTCTCCTGTGCTGAATTTGACTTCAGCCATATTTCTTCCGCAGAGGATTAGTTCTTCTGCTCCGCAGTTTGCTTCCTGCACCGCCTTTGCCATGGCTAGGTGTATTTGCGTTTTTGTTTGTTTTTCTTTTTTATAAGGAGTCTTAATGCAAATATAGCCTGGTCCTTTGTGACCTTTTGGATAATGGTTGACTTGAGGATTTGCTGCAGATGTTGTGTTATTCAGGTTTTCTGGTGTTATTTTTTTGTCTTTCTTCGTTTCTCCTATCGAGCTATCCCTCATTTTCCTTTTTCGCTGTCCATCTTTGCTGTTATTTCTATGGTTTCCATGGACAAGTACCTATGGCTCTTCATTTTCTACGTTATCCACCATCATGACTGCACCCCCGCTGTCGGTCATGTGGCCTATAGCATGGTGAAGGAGTCCGAGGACTCTTGTTTCCTGTATTTTCTTTTCTTTTTCGCTTCACACTAGTGTGAAGTATGACACTTGCCTACTGTACACTTTTCCCCCCTTTTTCGCAACCCTTATAACTTCTTATAGTTCAGAGACTCGGTAGAGTCTCCACGCCAAGTAGTTTAGGCCGAAGACTGCTCCGCCGGCGACAGCGAGACTCTACCGAGTATATTATCCCGAAGCAGAGCGTCTTGAGGGTTTTGCAAAAAGTAATTTGCTATTGCAGAAAAAGTACGCAACTGACAATTCATTCTAATAACACCGTCTGCTCCGGCTTGTCTTTCTCCTTCTTTTAAGCCCAAGAACGCCTCAATCGGTGCATTTATTTACGAGATATTAACTGTTTTTCATCGAAAAATTTCAATCAGTTTCATTAACCACCTACGTCATGCTTACGTCAGCGTGGATTTCACATTTTTGCTGCTAGAGGCGCTGTTAGCGCCGTGGCTTACGTTACGCACATGCGCCGTTACTGATATTCGCGTTGGTTCAATATCATAGCGTGCGATACTCTAACACGTTAACATCGTATTGTGATGGCGCGCGGCATCAGCGTACGTTGCGGCGGCACGTACTGTAACGAAGGGTATAGGGGAGTGAATTAGCGCCTCTATCGGAATAGAAGTAAAACACTGGACATTGTTATTCGTTTCAGGAAAGAAACGAACTGACTGAAGAATGAGTTTTCGTTCTCTCTGCGCATGTAACGTGATGCGCATGCGTCCCTATGACGATCGTGACGTCAAAAGTATATACCCAGCAGGCAGAAAATTGTATGATCCTTGTCGATCGCAGTATGTTTCGTAGTATGTTCGTTTATCTTTTTTCACCGCGTACATTTCCCTAGTCTTTCAAGTTGCACAAATCCGAATCTAGTGCCTACAGGGTCGAGTTTTTCCCAAATTTCGAACTTAATAACGAGAAAAATGCATTATAATTACGATATTTATATTCTGGAGAAATGTCCCCATCGCTGTACAAAGCCCTTTTTTTGAAAAATTGTACTAGAAGAAATTTCTTCTATAAGAACGTACACTTTTATTTTTCACAAAATTTAGAAACCCAAATTGCAAAATCGGGCTCTGTACAGCGATGCGTAATTGTATAAGGAATATTAAGAAACGAACTTCATAAAGAAATATTGCTTCTTCGCTTCAAAATCTGGGAAAAACTAAGTTGCTAAAACGGGCTGTTGGGTATCGCTCCGTCTTTGTCTCTCCTGCTATTGTTGTATCACCCTCTCTGTCACGACGCCGTTGGAGAGACAAGGATCATCTATCCTTGTTCGGGAACTTCCTACTTTTTCCGCAACTGTCGCTGAAGTCAACTCGGAGTTTGGCCGTCACTCCCCTATACCCTTAATTAATTTATTTGTTTGATTTTCTTGATGTTGGTTGCTGAGATAGGTTATCCACGCTTGTTATTTTCTTTCCGTAGCATTAAGTTTCGGATTTGATTAAAGATGTCGGCAACATCTTGCCACACGTTAATTTCTGTATACGACGCAGACGGCGCCGAAGGGCTGACTTCTAATCACATTTACTGGATTTGGATTGATTTTCTAATATTTACATAAAGGTTTATTAGGATTTGGTTATTAACTCTTTTAATTTGGTATGATTCCCACCTAGATATTTGATATTTTATATTTTATTGCAGAATTGCGAATGACGTTGCATGCTGTGCACTTTATGGCGCGGTTGCAATGTTCATTATTAGCTACGATATGCTCTTTAACAACAGTAACTATTATTCAGCACTTTGCTTGATTCATCATTAATTGTTGCTGATATTTCGATACATTGAGATGTGTCATTATTTGCTCGGTGACTTCTCGTGCGCAGCCTGGCGCTGGATGCATACAGTTAAATTTTCAATTTTTCAATTGCTAATTTAATTACCAGCCGATTACACAGACATTCAGTAGTACGTGCGAGCTGCTTGCTTCGTTTTATGATAATTTACTTTCGCTTACGATTGAACTCGGATTAACTACGTTATAATTTCACAAATGCTCATCTTGAAAAGCTTAAAAGGCTTGTTGACTTCAATAATTGACTGTGAGGTGGTTCATATTTAGTTGCGGTGTGGTTAAAGACCCTGAAATATTTAACATCTCAATTAATCATTTAAATTTATTACTTGCAAGCATCGATTGGTTCGTTTTCAGATTGAATTGTTTTAAGATACTATATTTACTTGGATTTTGATTGCGAGTATCATGGTTTGGAATTCTCCTTTACAAGTTACTAATATTTGAAAGAGGTTCCATTTCTTTCTTTTATTTTTGGAAAATGATTGTTTATTTATTCAAATCCCTCACCTTTTCGATTTAAGGCCTCGATCGCGTGTCCCTATCAAGCGGCCATCTTCCTTTGCTTCATGACAAGAGGTGCAACTCTATTCCTTCACGTGCTCGCAGGCCTTCAGTAGTCGGGAGATGGTTTATTTATTCATCACCCTTCTTCCTCGCTCTTGTGAGCTTTCTATGGTTTTATTTTCTCTTCTCCTAAAGTCTTGACCACTGGGTTTCGCCAGTATTTCCTTCCTTGCCCCGGAGTGCCACAGGCAAATGATAGCTGGATCCTGTCGTCGTTCTGTCTGGTCCATCGGGGGGCTCCAATTGGTTTGGTGGTGGAGGACCTTCTTCGATTAATTGTTGAAGTTAACGGACAGAGATTTGTTTAAATATTGTACGCACGACTTTTGTCTGATATAGTATGAAGGACCTATGATCGAAGGCTGATTGCTGTCTGATGTTTGGCAACAGCGCAGCAACCATGTTTTGGCAGGCTTGTAGGATGTAATGTGATGAACGTGGTTGCTTTTGCCTCCATTGCAAAACCACATTCGCCTCCGTTTCGCTCTATATCATTGAGCGGGGTAACTATGAGGGTAATTGGGCGAGTGTATATCAAGTCGCATCGGTTAATCTGGTGATCTTGAGGGTCCGTTATGGGTCTCTCGAGTTTCCTGCCCTGTGTCCGGTATGGGAATGGATGGGTGGACGGGAGCCGGCTGTCACCTTGGGGATTGGGGCTAGTTTCAGAATCAAGGGGGATCGAAGGGTCAGGATCTCGAGGCTGACGTATGATAGGAATGCAGGAGCACCCAGGGAACTTGGCTGAGTCATGGGGAATCGCCTGCGTAGCTGCAGCTGCGGGTGGTACTTGCTGGATAGGTTCTATGGAAAGGAAATGGCATGAAGCGGTGTAGAGCTGGATTGAGGACGTCTGCGCGGCTCTAGCTGTGGACGACATGGTCAAGGAATGTTCTGGGCAGGGACAAGGGACTTGCGATAGCAAGTGTTGGTACACGTGGGAGTGAGCGGCGAAGCTCAGGTGGCTCGTGCTGGCACGAGGGATTGTCCGCGAAGCTATAGCTGCGGATGATCCATGAGGGACATCCCAATTGCAGCAGGGATGTAGCGTCAGTTGTTGGTGTGCTTGGTGCAGGCGCAGGGTTGCGCAGGTCATCCGAAAGGGTGCGGGGGAATCATCTGCGAAGCTTGGCTGCGGATGATATGCCCAAGCCAGGAGGCATGCAAATCCTGTGCGTAGCTTCAGCTGCAGAGGGTTCGGATTAAGGGGTGGTTACGCGGGAACTGCCTGCGTAACATGAGCTGTATAGCTCGGGGTGGAAACGCTGTTGGGTGAATGCGGTATTGCAATTGCAGGTACGCGCGAGCGTAAAGGGCCCAGCACAAGGACGGGCGTGTGCGAAGTGTGTGGGAGCTGTCCGCGTAGCTGCAGCTGCGGACGGCTCGAATGGAAATGATGCAGGGGGTAAGCGATCCCCTCGCGTAGCTTCAGCTGCGGGGTGTTCGAGCAGGGGTGGTTGCGTGGACTGGTCTGCGTAACCTGAGCTGCGAACAGCACTTGGCGGTAATGCTCTCAAGTAAGAGCAAGGTTAAAGACAGGTGTGCGACGGACGCATGAGGCCGTTGCAGGGCTGCGCAAGGTACGTGGGAGTGGTTCGCGTAGCTGTAGCTGCGAACGACCCGAACGATAATGAAGTCAGCAACTGCTAGCAGGCAGGAGTAGCAGGTAAGGCCGCGTGGGAACTACTCGCGTAGCTGCAGCTGCGGGTAGTTCATGGCAAGGCACATCGCAAACAGGACGGCGGTCAATGGGTGGATAACCGAGCGGGTGGTTGCGGAATGGGAGCAAGTGGCCCTAGAAGTTACGACACGAGCGGCGGTCGTTTCTATTTCAGGTGACTGACACACGAACAAACGTACGCACTAACGCACGACTGACTGACCACCTAGTGGCAACGAGGGATAATTGGAGACCCTGTCTCGCGGTTCCAGAGACAGTGAACAACAACCGACAGGTCGGCATCGTGGGATGATATCCCTGTCCCCGGACCGTCGGGGCGGACGGACGCATCGGGGAGTAGTGGATCTGCGCTCTGTTGTCGTCGGCCCCTCCCTGTGCACCGTGATACCGGATCTCCCTTCATTTGGCGGAGGGGGCGGTCGGCCTGTGACCGGAACGGGTAGACGACCGTCAGGTCACAGGCTTTCAGCGATCGGGGATATACCAGGCTACTGTAGTAATGTCTGCACGACGGTTCCGGGGCCTGGTACCTCATTGATAGGCGGTTTTAGTAGGTAGATTGCACCTCCCGAGTCTCACACTACCTCCGGCAACGCCATAACTCGCAGCCGGGGGTGTGCATCAAGCATTTCCGCCTTTTACAAAAAAAAAGGTCGAATTGTCCTCAGTAAGAGTTTCGATCGCGGTTATTACCCCGTCATAAGAAGAGGATAACGTTAATAACAAGTGCGCCACTTTGTCATATTCTTCCAACTTGCCACTCGCAGCTATTAATTCCGTAATTAGTTCATCAAAAACTTTAAAATGTTTTATTAACGGTAATTCACTTTGCAATTTTAGGCTTAACAACTTTTTCTTTAGTGCTAACTGGGTAGCAACACTTTTTCGTTCATGGATCGCATCTAAACTATTTAATATTTGTCGCGCACTATTATCCGTTTGAGCGAAGCTCAAGTATGAGTCTGATAAATACTCAATTATATTGTTTTTAGCGATTCTATTCGGCTTGAACCCATTTCGCACTTAATACATCTGGAACTGGATCGTCGATCACGTGTATAACGTTTAGCTCGGTTAAGAGTCCTCGGATCCTGAATTTCCAGGTGCTGTATTTCTCACCATCAAAGGCTTTAATATTCCTTTTTAACCGACTTCGAAAAGGAAGGAGGTTACTCAGTTCGACATGTATATATATATATTTTTTTTTTTTTTTTTTTATGTATGTGCCCCGATTACGCCGGGATGGATAGACCAATTTGAACCAAACCTTTTGCATCTTGTAGGGTATGACTCCCAGTTGGTCCCGTAAAAAAAAATTTTGCATTTCACCACCGCTTGCCACCTTTTTATTGCAAAAAAGCGTACGATTTTGTCCGCGTTGTGTATGGTCATCGATTACTCCAAGATGGATCGACCAATCGGAACGAAACCTTTAGCATCTTATAGAGTATGACCAACAGTTGGTCCCGTAAAAAAATCCGGTTCGGATTTCTACATTTTTTCCGCTTTTATCGCAAAAAACGTGCTATTTCACGTATATTCGGCCTGATATCGATGAAGCCTAGTATTACATTTTGCGGCCGGAGATGTTTCCACGATGATCCCTCTTGCAACATTCCTTGCCCCTCCCTTCACTACCCTGCCCTTCCCTGCGCTTCTCTTCCCATCCCTTTGTTGAAGTTTTCAAGGAATGCTTCAATCGCCACTAAAAAATGTGAAATAAAAAAATTTTTGGAAAAAAAAATACAACCGACTTCGGAATGCACTAAAAAGGACGAAATAAATTAAATTTATATTTCGGAGACGGCGCAAAATTAAAAATTTTCTACATTGGAAATTGTCAAAATTCTTTAATCCATTTACATATTTTCACAATTTTTAATTTTGCGCCGTCTCCGAAATATAAATTTAATTTATTTCGTCCTTTTTAGTGCATTCCGAAGTCGGTTGTATTTTTTTTTCCAAAAATTTTTTTATCATGGTTAATGCACCAGCCATTGTTCTTAATTTCGTAAAAATAATGTCTCTAATCACTAATAAAATAAGATAACTATTACATTTAGATTACTATTACACTAGAATTACTCTTACACTATTTTTGCGATCACAAAGGTTTTAAGAACTAAATTTTTACTACTAAATCACACACAAAAATATCTATATACATAGTCACTTAGTTTATAACGTATCTGGGCCCATAACCTAATGGATTATGGGATAGTTTTAAATAAAACTATAGTCAATTATATAAAACTTGATATTTATTTTGGAGCTCTGAAGGAACATCTTTACTGTGCAACGAACTATCAAAGAATGAAGAATCCAGAAAATGCACGCAGAAAAACTAGCGCCCATTCTCAGAAGGGAAAAATAACGGCCCCGGGCCTTTCAATATGTGTATTGCCCAGACCCTTATGTCTGGTACGTCTTGAGACCCATTGACTCTGGTGACAGAGCTAGGTCCTTTGTCTAATGGTCAGTGTCCCTCAACGCAAAGATTCGTTTTTGTATAAAGAAAATAATATTATTCCAACATTTCACATTTTTTAGTGGCGATCGGAGCATTCCTTGCAGAGTAGCATCAAAGAATAGGAATTTTGCAATGGGAATCGTAGTTAGCAGCAAAGCGATGGGAAGGGGATGGTTGGGAAGGGAAGGGGGGTAGGGATGGGATGGGAAGCGAAGGAAAGTGAAGGGAATGTTGCAAATGGGATCATCGTAGGAACATCCACGGCCGCAAAATGTAATACTAGGTTTCATCGAGATCAGGCCGAGTAAACGTTCGGATTTTAACGACCAATGAATGTTTCAGTAGAAGTGCTGTGGACACGGTGTACAAACGGGCGGTTCGGCAGACGGAGCAACTATCCGACAAATCAAGGATATGGCGACGGTTGAAGTTAAGAGTAGCATGGAGCGAGTGGAGAAGGAGTTGTGCAAGACAGGTGTTGGCGGCAGGAACGAAAGTGCGGACAAGAATAAGGACACGGAGGAGGGATTGGGATGGGTGTTCACGAGCACTGAAGCAGGAGAAGGGGACCATAAGCAAGAAGAGAGGATGGAAGTTGAGGAGTCATCGTCGATGTTGCAGGGTAGCGCGGGGCAAAACGCTGACGAGTCAAATAATGTGAGCAGCGACGTAGTAATTATTTCCGATGGCGGCGGCGAAAGCGAGGAGGGGGATAGGATGCAGGTCAGGCAAGGTCGAAGCCCGATAATAGGAAGGCGCGGGAGCCAGCAGGGGGGTAGGGGGGGAGGGGGTGTGAAAGGATAGAAATGACAGAGGTAGTTTTGCGGCTGATCCTGTTGAAGGGAGGGAGGGGCGGTTGCGGGCGGTGGATTCGCTGGTGAGGGGTGGCAAGCGGCGTGAAAGGAGCCAGGAGGAGGGTGATGCGGGGAGCCGGATGCGAGATTATAGGGATAGACATAGGAGGGGTGGGGCAGATGGGGGCGGACCTGTGTGCTTGTCGGTTGTCAAATCGGATGACGGAGGAGCTCGTTTGGATGACGCGGAGACCGATGTAATAATCGATGATAGTGATGATGACGATGACGATGAGCGCGCGGGTTCTTCTTCCCCTCGGCCCAAGATATGGGGCCGTGAAGTTCTTGGAAATGATGCTATTGTTGCTAGGCATAAGAGAGTAGAGGGGTGACCTATGCTTGGGTACAACGAAGCGATTGCCAGAATGAGGAGTATGTTGAGGGAGCGGGAGCAGTGCGATAAAGAAGTCGCTAAAATGGCGGACGGAGCAATGATAATGGAATTAACGAGAGGTACTAGTCACGAACAGGTTCTTGGATGGCTTCGGGGGGTGCCGGGAGTGGAGGATTGGGAGTTACGGGATGTACGGCGATGCGGTACTTTGACGGTGGCTGGCATCGAGCCAACCGTCTCTAAAACACAACTATTACAGGCTATGTGCGACCAGGCGCGGGTTAGGACGGGGGAGGTCGGGTGTACGAAGGTGGGGCCGGGGGGGGGGGGGGGAAGGTGGGCTCGACGCGGTGGTGGAGGCCACACCAGAGGCCACTCGGAGGCTCTTGAGGCTCAGGAGACTGCGGGTCGGATGGAGTGCGCCGAAGATAAAGTACCACGATAGAACTAGAAGATGTTATTTATGCTTAGGTACTGAACGTGTGGCGATCCGATGTCCGACGAGGGGGCGGATGCGGGCCTCTGCTGCCGTTGTCGCGGCCGCCCCTGCCTCCCCTCCGGCACCTGTTCTCCCTCACAGGGGGGTGTCGCTATCGTCATCATCTCCGGAGGGGGGGGGGGGGGGGGGGGGTATTCGTTTCTATTTCCACTACTGCTTCCGCTCCCCTTGGGCGTGTTGTTAATACTGCTGCTCTTGGCGAGACCGCTGCTGCGGCTAGATGGGTGGTTCAGGGGGGTCAAAAAAAGTTGAGATTGAAATAAAGAATATGTGCAGGATCGAAATAAGAGTTATCGTGCGGTGTGGAAATGGGATGTTGCGCAAAATGGCTCGTATTTTTATTTTTATTTTTTTTTCTCTTCTTTTCGTTTCTTTCTTTTCTTTTGTTTTGAGAAATGCAGGTTATGTTCTCCCGGGTACTAATACATTAGTTATACATTCATTCTACGTTAATTTCGCATTTCATATTAAATTTATACTTTCTATTTTATGTTCTGTATTTTATATCTTATATCTTATGTTAATTTTGTGTTATAATGCATTGCATTGCATTCCATGTATTGAGTGGCATCGACTGTTCGAGAGGCTATTAATTAATTTTGCGTGCGGCTGTCGCGGGATTCTCGTTGGCGCAGCTCCGGCAAATAAAGATAGGGGATTAAGTAAAGTGCTTCCTGTTGGCTGTGGTAAGCGTACCGGTTGTGTTGAGAGATTAATTGGGTGTGTTGGCGGGTATCCTGCAATGGAAGCATTGCACTGCACAGTATTTGCTACTTCGTACTTCATAAGTTAATATATTATATTATAAATGTGTTGTGTTGCATTGTGTATTATGTATTATTGTATGTCATAAAGTGTTATTTCTATACCTCCGATTCGTATGTTTTGCGTTATGGCATTTAAACTAGTATTATGATTGTGCTCTCCGCTGCGGTGCGTTGTGTTATATGGTGCCAT
The DNA here is from genome assembly GCA_943735885.1 of Stelis phaeoptera. Classification (NCBI taxonomy): domain Eukaryota; kingdom Metazoa; phylum Arthropoda; class Insecta; order Hymenoptera; family Megachilidae; genus Stelis; species Stelis phaeoptera. Next base: position 832,487 of record OX030933.1, on the reverse strand, counting down.
GTGCTGTTTTCACGAGATTTGTGCCTGTTATAAGGTTATTTTTGTGTGATTATTTATTTTATTTTATTTTATTTTATTTTGTTTATAAGGACTATCCAGCTGTTCACTTTGTGTATGTTTCCTTTCTGTCCATGTCCTTATAGTGTACGTGTACAGTGGAGAGTTAATGCTAGGTGATGGTTATTACAACATATTAATGTATTAATGATTTAATGGAAATAAATGTTAGTTACTAAATAACATACTTTGTTTACTCCGCGCGCCGTGGCAGTTGGGTGTGCAGCAGGGTGACCCTTTGTCGAGGTCTGGCTGCATCGGTTGGGGTATGTGGTAGCGGGGAAGTTTGGGATAATTGATTATACTATGTCAGACTGGGGCTTTGGGTCACAATTTGATGTAGAGTGGGAATCCTATGATGGGGCTGGAGCGATGTGTGAGATGAGTAGATGTGTCCTCTGATTGAGACGTACGAAGTGTGTTTCTCGCGTTCGTAATTGCTCGCTCGTGGCCCCCCTCTTCCTTTTTGCCATTATGGCTTTGATTGAGCTGGTGCTGAATTGAGGACTGGGTTGCGGATGAAAAGCTCAATTTAACTTATCTAGTCTATTCTGTGTCTTTTGTACGAATAGGTAGTTGCTAAGACAGGTGTTGCTGCTTGCACGCGAGTGGGTAAATGGATGGAATTTGTATCTTGTGTGTATAGTCTCTGGCTATGGTAGATTCACGATGGGCAATGATAATTAGTTCGTGTTCTCAGTTGTTATTGTTCTCTTAATAAGGATCGGGAAACAATCATGTAAAAAAAAACCGATTACACGACAAATAAAAGACTTTATTAATTCGAAGCTCTAACAATAGAACGACACGCTATTGTCTCGTGTGGCGTTCGGAAGACGACTGCCGTACGACGTACGGCGCACGAGGTCAACAGTCTCGGCCAACGTCGACGAAAAAAAAAAAAAAACAAAGCAAAAAACAAACGCAGTCACATATAGGACACGCTCTTACCTCTTAATCCAACATCCCCCCCCCCCCCCCCCCCCCCATTGAGATATTCGCACAATTAACATCTCAATCCACACGTAAAAAAAAAATTACATATGTACATAGGGCAAGAGAATTACATAAAATAAAATCGCCTTGTGATACAAACTAATTAATATGAAAATATAAAATTTAACATAAGAACGTAAAGAAGGAAAAGTTACACCAAAGTATAGCCTCTGTGGCGGCTTGATCCTTCTGCCACTTCGCGTTATATAATATGTGTCGTCAACATCTGTCTTATCACTCGCTTCATTGACGTTTTGCGCATCGCACTGTGATTCATTGCATCGGTTGGCCCTTTCGCAATTTTGACGCATTATCCTAGATACATTCTTTTCATGGCATAACTCTAGAGGGTACAATCTCTGGATAGGTCGCATTAATTCGCCATTCGCCATTTTCAATCGCACAACTCTAAAATTGCCATCCTTACCCACGATTAATTCCTTAACGCAAGCTAAAGGCCAATCCAAGCGTTTCGCGTTTTCGTTTTCAATCAAAACAATATCACCGATTTTAATACCTTTCATATTCTTCGCACTAGATTTTCGGTGAATCAATGCGCCTAGATATTCAATCTTAAATCGTTTCCGTAAATCCTCTTTGATTATTTGACGATACAAATATCTTTTTGACAGGTCACTCTTTTCTATCTTGTCTAAATTCAAGATGCCGATTTCGCACTAGATTTTCGGTGAATCAATGCGCCTAGATATTCAATCTTAAATCGTTTCCGTAAATCCTCTTTGATTATTTGACGATACAAATATCTTTTTGACAGGTCACTCTTTTCTATCTTGTCTAAATTCAAGATGCCGATTTCCTTTACCTCTTGTAGAAACATAGACGGCGTTATAGGTAAAACATCTTGTTTATCTTCGGAAAGAAACGTGATGGGTCGCGAATTAATGACAGCCTCGCAGTCCAATAATACCGTTAACATCTCCTCATAATCAAGGCAAGACTTTTTCAACGTTCGACGCAAAAATCGCTTCAAAATTCCATTTAAACGCTCCCAAAAACCGCCCCACCAAGCCACCGAAGGCGGATTAAATTTCCATTGTATCTGTTCACGACAGCTAACGTTCGGGTCAACTTTCCAAAATCTAGTTGTTTAAACGTGTTATTCAAACCAACAAAGTTTGTGCCATTATCACTGTAAATGACACTTGGCCTTCCGCGTTGCGCTATAAAACGCCTAAGCGTCATAAGAAACGATGCCGTAGTCAAAGACGTCACGAGCGCAAAATGCACGGCACGAAAAACTGTGCATGTAAATAAACAAACCCACGATTTTTTACCTCCTCTCAGATAGATCGGCCCAGTGAAATCCACTCCTACAACTTCAAATACAGCCGCATCTTTTACGCGATCCAACGGTAGCGGTGCACATGCCGATTCGAGAGGTTTCGCTTCATGTCTACGACAGTTAACACATCTTTTAATTATTGAACGAATTATCCTGCGCCCGCCTAAAATCCAATATTCCTCGCGCAACGCATTTAACGTGATTTCCACACCGGCATTCTTTAATTCTGTCGACCGAGCCCCTACTAGGTATTCTGCGACGGTCCCATTAACCCTCGGTCTCAAACCACGCATTCTCCGTTTTCAGGTATTTTATGTATCCTAACCCTTTTTTCCTGCTTTTCCGATCAGATATCCTTAGAAAAAGGCCCCACGTATCCCATCCTCCGGAAACCTTAATATTTATGTATCCGGGATTGATTCCCGCGTTTTTTCCAGAAAACCCTCACTGCTCTCCCACCTACCCCTACCACTACTTTCCCTACCAAAAACCCCTTATAAAAGGAGGACCCAAAACACAAGAAAGTCAATACAGCACAGAACAGTATAATCCGAACTTTTGTCGAGACTCCGCAAGTCCGTGCGCGTAGTCAATAAGATCCAGTACTTGTTTGTGTAATCTTCGAAGTATTAAATAAAGAACATTTTTATTAAACCAACTCATCCTGTGTGACGTTGACGACGATTCCATTGCTCCCCGAGTCTCCAAGGTCGGCCCCGAGACGTTGACACTCGGGAAGTCAACATTGTAGTACGCGCTTCCCGGAAAGAAGGTAGGTCAGGGCGGCGATTCGTTACCTTCTTGCGAGTCAAGTGCGGTATGAAGTTTGAAGGCCTGTATCTCAAAAATTAATTGATATCATGTTGCAACAAAATGCATTATTGAGTACACAATTATTTCCGCTATCTCCGGAGCTTCTTATTATGTAAAATTGTACATGTTGTATTTGTTGGAATATGCGTCCATCTGAATTTCCCTCTCTAGCCTCGGGTACGCTGCATCTAGGACACAGCGCCACTGCCTTACTACTTCCGTTTATCCTGTTCGCGACCACGCTGCACGCAGCACGTGTTTCTAAGATAGAGAGATTTAGTTATTAGAGATAAGGAGTATTTTGTAATATCTTTTGTACCCGTTTGTTTATAACAGTTTATCCTTATATTATTCGTAGATTTAAGCTATATATAAGTGAGTGAGAAATAAAGACTTCTAACAGTATTATATGTATTGCCAGCTTCTTTTGCACTATTTGGGACATCATAACATTGTCTGGAGCATCAATATCCATCTTTAAACAAATCTAATAAATATTTCTATTATTTACCTCCGGCCGATCGCTATTTATATACATAAGAAAGTTGCTGAAAATCTTGATTTCTACAAAATATTCAAAGATCTACAGGGTGTCCCACTCAAAGCGTTACATAGCCGTTATTCCATAACTATTGATCATATAAAAAATTTGTTCCGAAACAGACAAATTCGCGCGATACGAGCCTTAGCGGGCCCAGGAAGCGCCCTGCGTATTTGTCAACCCACGCTCCTGGGCTACGCCTCGCGAGCGCTCGAACACGCACGCTCGAATGCGTGCGCCGAAAAGACGTCACGCGTGCGAATCGATACCGCGATGGATCGATTGGTCGATCCGGATCCTTTGTTTTCGACAGTGTTGGGCAATATTTAAATAAATAATTATTTAAATAAAAATTTAAATAATGAGTAATTTTTTATTTGGAAATTCAAATAAAAAGCAAAATTAATTATTTATTATTTGAGTAAGTCTAAATAAATTATTTAAAATAATAAAGTTAATTGTTATTTGCAAATACAATTTCATTTATTGCTTGTTAATTATTACTGGTTATTTGTAGCCATTAAACTTTCTTTGCAACTGTCCTCAGCAACGATATTAATATTAATGTATCGTCTGTTGTGCATTAGTAGTTGGTTATGAAAAATAGGTGGTTTTTCATGACTCTTTACTCCTTTATTTCAAGAAGGCTATGACCAAAAGTTTTGCAAAATTACACGATACAAAAGATATTCCCGCTACTTCAAGTTCCAGGAACAGTAAAATTGAAAAGTTCTTAGATTTTGATGTAGTAAATAAAGTACAAACTGATCCTGAAGTGGCTGCATCAGTACATTTAATAGTACAATATTTCCAAGATCCGAACACGAAATTAAAGTGTCTGGATGCGCACCCGGCAATAAAATGTATATTTGTAAAATATAACACGCCTATACCATCGTCGGCTCTAGTCGAGCGGATATGTTCTTTGGCAAATATGACCAATATACCAAGGTCGAATAACCTTTCGGACAGTACGTGTATGTTCGAAAAAAGAATAGTTTCAAAGGCAGACATGAACTACGAACTATCTATTGGAAAAGCAAATTAGCACAAAAAATAGTTGCATTTATGTAAATATTATACATACAGGTAATAACGGATGTTAATTTCGTCACGTTTGCATTGTGTGTACAAAATACAGGAAATAAGAGAAGACCAAAAACTATTTATCTGTTTTCCACCTAAATCCAAATAAAAAATAATCTTTTATTTGAAAATAAGAAATAATAAATATATCGCCTCTGGCATTATTTAAATTACTTTTATTTAAATAAAAAGTTTAGTTGTTATTTGCAATTACAATCACACATTTATTTATTATTTATTATTTATTATTTAAATACAAATTTGCCCAACTCTGGTTTTCGACCATATACAGGGTGTTCGACAACAGGTGGGCATAATTTCAGGGGGTGGTAGCTGTGGTAATTCTGAATCGCTTTTTCCTTTGTCAAAATGCTCGTTAAGGCTTTATTTTTGAATTATTAATGAAAAATACTGACCAATAACAGCGCGTGTAGAGTGCTCAGTCGTGATAGGGGAACTTCGAGCCAGGACGTCGGGCTAGAACGAATCACGGCTAAGCATGCACTATTCGCGCGTTCTGATTGGCCGTGGTTTTTCATTAGTAATTCAAAAATAAAGCCTTAACGAGCATTTTGGCAAAGGAAAAAGCGGTTCAGAATCACCCCAGCTACCACCGCCTGAAATTATGCCCACCTGTTGTCGAACACCCTGTATATATACCGCGCGCTAACGGTCAACTCTCTCTCTGCTTATCTTGTGATTGTTGAATCGTACACCCGCAATTCGAGTCTTTTTTTTCCGGTCCGTTTGTGTTTTACCACGCGCTAGGAGTCGAGTCGTGTCGAGAGACTCCACGTTCAATTGTCCGATCTCTCGCACCAGTGTAATTTTGCCCACCGTCTCCAAGCCGATCGCTATTGTGTGGCCGAAGACATTTCGCCCCGCTCACCGTACCGCCGATCGAGTTCCGCGCTTAACCGCTTAAATCAGCATCGTTGTTTACTGTACAAAGTTTGAACCGATTAAAACGATAGTGCTAAAACATCTACTGTGATTATCCGTTGAACTGTGCTCGACTTTCCGCTCTCCCCCCGCTCCAGTTGACTTCCGTTCGCCACGTTCTTACACCAGTCGTTTCCGAGCCCCGCTCAGTCTCCTCCGCCTATCCCTGCACTCCGCATCCTGAAAAGGGTGAAAACCCGCGACCTCGTAGCCCGCGATCGCTCTGTTCGCTTCGCTACGAAACAAAATTGTTAATAAAAAAATCGCATTGTAAAATGGAAAGCATATTTTAGTAGAACAAATTTTTTATTACATTATTACTTCACAAAATGTGATAGTCAAGCTCCGTTTTATTAAATGGAACCGCATACTTATTGTTAGATCAGCTATGTAGCGATTGTATGTGTGTGAAAGAGAGAAGAGAGAGAGAAGTGGACTGAACGAAGAAGGAAGTGCACGAAGGAACGAATAGGTGATTGGAATGTTTGAAACGGACGTTAAATATACCTTTTTGTATAAGAATAAAAACTACAGCACATATCTGTATGATGTTCCTTTAACGTTTATTAATAAGCGTACCAAATTTCATTAGTATCATTTCATAATTATAGTCAGGATGAAGATTGCAAGACATCAGGTGCCGTGCCGATGGATCGCCCAGTCACCAATAATAAATAATTGATCCCGCGCAGCGTTCGTTTTGAACCATGTATGTACGCTTCAAAGGATAGCTATCATAGAGTTCCACAAAAATAATGAAATCTGGCTAAATATAAATAATCATTAATATTTAAATGCCTTTTACAATTACTTACTACTACTTTACATACATAATTATTATACGAATTATTATAACATGATTCGGAATCGGATACATTGGTGAGCTAGTGATAGTACAACGATGAAATCTTTTTCTTTTTGACTTTTTATTACGAAACTTTGACCAACATATTTGTGACATTTCTCTTATTAAAATAAAATCAATACGCTGGTGAAAGTTGAATAAACAAAGAAGTGAGAATAAGGAAGTTAGCATCGCGTCGATACTTTAAACTTTAAACAGTACATCAGACGTTTGATCTTTGCCGGTTGACACGCTCGCAGCTTCTCTTTCTTTTGCACTCGTTTGCCTTTTCTACCAGCGAATATAATCGAAATTGTATCGTGTTTGGTCTTAATTTAACGAGAAAAATGTCACAAATTTGTTGGTAAAAGTTTTTCATAATAACAAAGTGAAAATTTAAAAAATTCTAATATTGCATTACGATTTCCGCTACCAATTGTTTTAGTTCGGTCGCTCTATCCTTGTCGTCACTCGCTATCCTTCTTTACGTTCGACGCACTCGGCAAAAAAAAAATCATCCGAAATACAACAACGACGTCAAAGTTCGATCTTCAATTTTCCGCGTTTTACGATGTTTATAATAGGGACCGCCTTCTTGTACGAAGGGACCAATTACGAAAACGTTTAGATGCAACGGGAGGGAGATTTCTACTTTTCTGGACACCTCTAGTCGGGACAGCGATTAGAATTCGTCCATTCGTCCTTACGAGAGGAACAACACGGTAAGTTCTTCATGCAAGTATGCATTGTTAACTTCGGGTTCGAAAAAATAGTTCACCATTCTGTTCTTCTTTTGTTTTACATTACTTGAAATAAAGATTATATTTTGAATAATTATTTATTTAATTTTCGTCTATTTTTAACATCATATCATACAGTTAGGAACGAAAGTACAGAATATAAATGATATAAACTGATTTAAGCAACAAACTTTTACATTTATTTGTATGTTGTCTGTCGTAGTTTATTGTGCGATTGCAAGAAATAAAATAAATAAAGCGATTCACGAAATAATAACGTGAATCTGTTTCTCGAACACTTTATACCGACACAAAAGTATTGGCACACTCATCATCTTTTAAATTTACATGTAGATTAATTGTGTATAGATTTTCTTCTTACATCAATTCCTATAGATTTTTGTGCGTTGAATTCAAATCTGCATGCGGTTTGTTGTAGTGCCCACAGTTTTTGAGAAAATCGTACTTGAACAAAAATTTTTAACTTTTTAACTTCGATGTTTTGCGCTTTTACAAAAGCAGTTATTTAAAGTGTTGATATAAAACAATTCTACGGACTGACTCTCTGGAATAAACGGACGTAACTTATTAATACATTGTCACGATGTAACTGTTTAAACAACAATCGAAGTGGAAAGGACACGAAAATCGTATCGGTCTTTGCTGACATTTCCCAATTTATTTCGGAAACCAAATGTTTAAGAGACAATGTAAGGATAGCACACGAGAGAGAAAAGATTTGTGTTAAGAAAAGCATTAAAAAACGGTACAAAATAATGTTTTGTTTTCAATTTACAAGCCTATCCATTTTGGATAATACTATAGGAATTGATGTAAGAAGAAAATCTATACACAATCGATCTACATGTAAATTTAAAAGATGATGAGTGTGCCAATACTTTTGTGTCGGTATAAAGTGTTCAAGAAACAGATTTACGTTATTATTTCGTGAATCGCTTTATTTATTTTATTTCTTGCAATCGCACAATAAACTACGACAGACAACATACAAATAAATGTAACAGTTTGTTGCTTAAATCAGTTTATATCATTTATATTCTGTCAGTTATGGTGTGCCAATACTTTCGTTCCTAACTGTATGTAGTTGATATCAATTTAATGCAAATGAACAAAGATGTAACACCAAGAAAGGAGAACAGCAGGGTTAACTGAATACAATATGTTAATACATATTCATTAAACGGAAATGAAATTTAATCTGAAATTTAACATACTTTTTCCTTTTTCATTTCAGAAAAAAATGGAAAATTGGGTCAGGAATGGTAAGATTTGCTGTTTATAGAGTCAGCCGCAGTGAAAATCGTACACCGCATTTATCGTTTTCATTTTTGCTAAAAATGGAACTGTATGAACATGGAATATGGTAATGTCCGTTACAAAAATATCATGTCCGACAGTTGAATTTTCAGCCAAAATAGAAACGATAAATATGTGGTGTACGATGTTCACTGTGACTAAATTCACTGTGTAAATTAATATAATTTCTCTTATATGTATGTGGCAATAGTTCTTGTATTCCAGCCGTGGCGGGAAGCGATCGGCGGGGTGCCGCCGATGTTGGCACTGCCGCCCCCGCCCCCCGGCCAGCCGTCGCCGCCGCTGCCACCACCGCCGACGCCGCCACCGCCACCGCCACCACCACCGCCGACGCCGCCACCGCCACCACCACCGCCGACGCCGTCGACACCGCTGCTGCCACCGCCGCCGACGCCGCCACCACCACCACCACCGCCGACGCCGCCGCTGCCGCCACCACAGGATGTGGTAAGTCTAAAAATACTTTTCAGTGAACAATTGTTTTTTTTTTTGTATAAAATTTAATCAACTAATTTTTTATTTTAACTTCAAACTAATGTTTTATTCCATTATATCAGGCCCAACACCGGGGGCGAGTGCGGCGCCTCCTGCGTCGCCGAAGGAGGCAGGCGGCGTTGCGACAGCTGTGGCTGTTGCAACAGCAGCAACAGCTACAGCAGCAGCAACAGCCGCGGCAGCAACAGCAACAGCAACAGCCGCGGCAGCAGCAGCAACAGCCGTGGCAGCAGCAGGACATAATCATCCGCGGCCGCGGAACAGGCCAAAGGGGGCGGGGCGGCCGCGGAAGAGGCCAAAGGGGGCGGGTCGGCCGCGGGACGCAAGGGCGTCCCGTGCAAATTATTCATAATCACTATTATCACTAAATAAATATTATAATAATATTATAATATAAATAGTAATAATATTATATATAAATAGTAATAATATAAGTAATAATAAGTATATAGTATAAGTATAAGTATAATAATATAAGTAATAATAAGTAATAATAAGTATATAGTATAAGTATAAGTATAATAATATAAGTAATAATAAGTAATAATAAGTATAGTAATAATAATATAAATAGTAATAATATTATAATATAAATAAATATTATAATAATATTATAATATATATAAATTCATAATAATTTTGTATTGTTATTGTTTTCAAACCCTTCCTCGTACTCTTTGTCCCCGCTACATGAGTACGGTAAAGACTATATTTATTCCCATCACTTAGGGAATAATGTTCTGGATAAATGTTCGCATTCGACACAACTATGAACTGTCACGTAACAGATCCTCAAGCTCTTTATATTTTTCCGACGACGACAGACAAACATAGAAAGGGACAGCGAAAAAAGAGAAACATTTACAAGCCTAATCATCATAATCAATTGTCATAACAATATCGCGTTTGGTCTCATTTTAATCAGGAAAATCTTACAAATATATTAGTGAAATTTGTATTAAAAAAAGATTAAAAATAAGAAAGTTTGTACGTTACTTTAGTATTGTCTCACCGATATGTAGGCATTTAATTTTTTTACGATCGCCTCGACTCTCAGTCCTTCCTTCTTTATCGAACTGTCTCTTTCTACGTTCGTCAACGTCGGCAAAATACAAACGAATTGAAGAATCGAATCTTCTGTCCGCTAATGTTGACTAAATGTATTTAATAAAATAAAGAGCATGAAAAAGAAAATAAGAAATATGTAATATTTACAAGAAGAGGTGTACAATAAGTTTCGTAAAAAAAAAAAAATGTATAGAATAGCATGGGATCGAACCTCCGATATTTCATTCATGCTATTACGTATGATATGTGACAAATATTACAATAAAAAATTGATCATGTTATCCATACTACTATTTTGTATTAATTCTATATAATACACCTTAAAGAAGTATAATAAGGAATACTAATTAAAAAAAAAAAAAATGTATAGGATAGGATGGGATCGAACCTCCGATATTTCATTCGTGCTATTACGTTATGTGCGAACCATGTCGAAAAGTATGTTTAGATCACCGAAACAGTAATAGAAAGACAGACGACGATAGCGCTACGGTGGATAGCAGAGAAATCAAAGCAGCCATATTGACATACAAATCGTACCCTTTCATAGCGATCAAGTCGAGTACACTTTCAGAGCCGAGGAAGCAGTATTTTCTAATAATTCTTTTTTTTAAATATTCCTTGTAACATTTCCAGTGGAAGTACAGAGCCCTTTTTTGCAACCTCGCTTCTGACAATTAAATAAAAATAAAAGTGTACGTTTTTATAGAATAAATTTTTGTATGGACACTTTTTACAAAAAAGGGCTCTGTACTTCCACTGGAAATTTTACAAGGAATATTTTAAAAAAAGAATTATTAGAAAATACTGCTTCCTCGGCTCTGAAAGTGTACTCGACTAAATTGTAAAAGCAGCGGCTTGGTTATTGCTCTGTCTTCGTCTCTCCTGCTGTTGTTATATCACTCTCTCTCTGACAGCACCGTTGGAGAGACAAGGATCTATCTATCCTTGTTCGAGAGCTTCCTCATTTCTCCGCAACTGTCGCTGAAGTCAACGAAAAATTCTCTAGTGACTCCTGCGCACCCTTAAGGGGTTATACCTAGTCAGGAGGGCCAAAAAAAGCGATTTTTCACGAATTTTTTTTTTAATGTTTGCATTTATTTTAATGAATGTTTTTGCATTGAATTAAGTCGATCTTCAGGTATTATCTCTTTTTTTTTTTTTCAAAATATTGATTTGCCGAGATGCTATGACCGGTATCCAAAGAGCACCTTCAAAAAAAGGCGTCTTACTGTGAGTGTTACGTTCCCGCCCTCAAAATTTCCTTATTTGGAGTTGGCTGCGTACACCCGGTATTAGTCACATCTAGAATTTTCAAGATCAACGCGAAGCAAGGGCGTTGTCCCTCGAAGTCACGTAGCGCACTTCCCCACCACCCTTTTTATCCTGATTTTTGGGTATAAAAAGGGTTGCGGCGAAGGCACTTCGGGTCTAGTCAAATTCTAGAAAGGGCACGTTACACGTCTGTACGTTTCCCTTACGACGCATAGCAACTTAGCGAGATCGGGTTCAAGTCCCCTTCGAGCATCTCTTTAACCATACAGTACAGGGTGGAAAAATATTCAGTGTCATGGCTACTATAGCGTTATTCTACACCTCTGGATCGGTGGAGATTTGCAAAAGAAAGTGACCGCAAAATTGACCTTGACCTTGAAATTCAAGGTCAAATTTTTTTATTGGCCTATCGTATAGTACTCGTCGAGAAGGTAAAAAGTCTGAAAGGAACCATGGTCCGCAACTCAACCGTTCTCTCGGAAAATGGAGCTGAACTTCTACTTACATCCGGGTCCACATTATTTACAATCTACTTACATTTTCCAGTCAGATAAAGAGTAAATAATAGGAAATATAATATCCAATGATAATAGTAGTGATAATAACGATAAATGGAAGAGAAATAACATAAAAAGTGGTCGCCGTAACTCTACCATCTTCGATTATTTCGTTATTTGCAAAGATAGAGAAATATGCATTTAGAAAAAGTTATTGTATTTCAAGGTGCAAATTAGGCGAATGGGGTGAATTTCATCCACATATCATATTTTCTGATATTTCGCAATGACCTTCTGTTTTTTTTTAAGGGAACCTCATATTCTTTTTACGTCGATCAATTCCTTGAGACATTCTGCGTAAAAAAGTATTAAGGTATTATGTCAAAAAAACTAACCGTTCATGAGATATTTTAAACTTCTTATTGTCAGTTATCCCATATAGGGGGTCATCGTACTCCCGCCTCGAACGTCAGCCGAGGTTGCGATCTCCATATGACATCGATCACGATAGGTTTTTGTTCAAAACCTGTTAAATAGCTTGTCGGTATAGTCATATAAACAAATCTTTACACCCACCTTTACCTTTCCATACTCACTCTTCACGGATTCCGGAATCGTGAAATGCGTAGTCAGATTTCGTCGTATATGTTATAAACAAAGGATCATCAAAGGAAGAAGGAAGGAAAGAGAGAAAGGAAGAAAGTGAGTAAGAAAGAAGGAATGAAAGATAGAAAGAGAGATGGAAAGAAAGAAAGAAAGAGAGAAAGAAAGAAGGAAATACTTTCACTATGCGTGAAAGTGATACAATAATACATTCACAGTTCTACGCATAAATGGAGTTCTTTTCGTACGTCCAAGATGGGATAGCCGACGAGCCGTGCAGAGGTTTCTTTATATTAGATCGTACCGACAACATAACATGAAATTCGGTAGTCTCTTTTCACCGCTGTTTAACAGGTTTTGAACGAAAACCTATCGTGATCGATGTCATATGGAGATCGCACCCTCGGCTGACGTTCGAGGCGGGAGTACGATGACCCCCTACATGGGACAACTGACAATAAGAAGTTTAAAATATCTCATGAACCGTTAGTTTTTTTGACATAATACCTTAATACTTTTTTACGCAGAATGTCTCAAGGAATCGATCGACGTAAAAAGAATATGAGGTTCCCTTAAAAAAAACAGAAGGTTATTGCGAAATATCAGAAAATATGATATGTGGATGAAATTCACCCCATTCGCTTAATTTGCACCTTGAAATACAATAACTTTTTCTAAATGCATATTTCTCTATCTTTGCAAATAACGAAATAATCGAAGGTGGTAGAGTTACGGCGACCACTTTTTATGTTATTTCTCTTCCATTTATCGTTATTATCACTACTATTATCATTGGATATTATATTTCCTATTATTTACTCTTTATCTGGCTGGAAAATGTAAGTAGATTGTAAATAATGTGGACCCGGATGTAAGTAGAAGTTCAGCTAAATTTTCCGAGAGAACGGTTGAGTTGCGGACCATGATTCCTTTCAGACTTTTTACCTTCTCGACGAGTACTATACGATAGGCCAATAAAAAAATTTGACCTTGAATTTCAAGGTCAAGGTCAATTTTGCGGTCACTTTCTTTTGCAAATCTCCACCGATCCAGAAGTGTAGAATAACACTATAGTAGCCATGACAGTGAATATTTTTCCACCCTGTACACAGTCTACTGTTAGGCCTTTCATTTACGGTTGTAGTCGTTCCCCGTTTGCTCGCGTTCGTTAAAACCGAGAAGGATTAGATTCTTGCTTCGCGGAATCGAAACTAACTATTCAAGTAACTCCAATAATATTGTAACTTAATTCAAGTTAGAACACCGCGACAAATTACACTATAACAGTTGTAAGTCCCGGTGCATTAGAATAAACGGAATCAAATAGATTTAGTGTTGATCAATTATAATAAACCGTCCTGAACCCACTAAGGTGTACCTTTACCGCTCGAGGTGCACCGAATACGTTACGAGCACTAATACTAACATTTCCTGCGGCTCCCTACGTTAGCCATACGTAGGTTCGTCCGCATATCACTTTCCTGAGGCTCCCCACGTTAGCCATACGTGGGTTCGTCCTCGCGTCTTGACCTTTCCTGAGGCTCCCTACGTTAGCCATACGTAGGTTCGTCCTCGATAACCAACCTCCTGGAGCTCCCTACGTTAGCCATACGTAGGTTCGTCTCCGCGTCTATTTCCTCTTAACAAATTACCATATACCTAATATAAAGCCCCGGCTACGCAGCCGTGCCCCTCCGGCTCGTAACATGAGCAAGATAACTTTGGACCAGATCATCTGATATTGAAAAGTAATGACGATTTAGTTAATATAAGGTACAATTATGTCTTTAATCGAAGGAATAAGCAAAATATCACGTTTGAACAAAATGGCGGCTTTAAAAAAAAAAAAGTTCATTTTCGACAAAAAATTTCATTTTAAATTGTTCATAAAATTAAGAATATTGATCGGATCAAAAAAAACCTTCGATTAAAGATTAACAAATATAGTTTTAAAGCTTATATAAAAAATTAAGCGTGATCGGTTTAGCCGTTCTCGAGATATCTTGCTCACCGACTTGAAAAACATAGTTTTGAGAAAAACGCGTTTAAAGTTTCAAAAGCAGTTCATACCTACTAAATATTTTTTTTTTTTTTTTTTCAACTTATACGGAGTCATCTATTCTAGGACCATATAATGAATCCTCCATTCCTACTGCAGCTTCCAAAAGTTCGATTTGATTCTGTCTGCGAATCATTCTCCCTTCCCTAGTGCTTTCATACGCCCTTCGCTCCGAGATCGAGATCCGATGTGCATCCTCTTTTTCGGCGTATAAATGGGAATTCGGGCCAAGTGTCAGTCCCATTCCATTTATCATGTATAAAAGTAATGCTGTACCTTCGTTTAAAACGCAAGCAGCGATATATGCTGCAATTTCAACGATTTTAAAACCACTTGGAATAATTTTCGGACTGATTTTCCAAATCAGTTGGCTGTAGCTTTCGAATTACCATTATACTGTGCACGCAAGTAAATAAGGGGCACCAATACCTAAGCACATGACCTTCCTAAATACATTGGAATGCAATAGATATCTAGATAAAAAGAGTACGTCGTTTAGTAGCTAGAGGTTTCAGTCAGGAATATTTGGAAGACTACAATGAAACTTTTGCCCCTCTAGCGCGAATTGCAGGTTTTAGATTTTTGATAGCCTTTGCAAATCAATTTGACTTATTAATTCATCACATGGATGTCAAGACCGCTTTCTTAAATGGCAAATTAAACGAGGAAATCTACACGAAGGTTCCTGATGGTATTGAGAATAAAAAGAATTTAGTTTATAGATTGAACAAGTCCTTATACGGTTTAAAGCAAGCAGCAAGGTGTTGGAATGAAATGTTTGATCGAACTCTCAAAGAATTGGGTTTCAAAAATTCAGCTGTAGATCCGTGCCTTTATGTTTTAGATAGAGAAGATATTACTAAAAATGTTTACATTGTACTATATGTTGACGATCGGGTCATAATTACTGCACTTATGAAAGAAATGAACGAATTAAAATTTGATCTGATGAATAAATTTTCAATGGTTGATTTGAAAGAGATAAAGCTTTTCTTAGGAATTAGAATCACGAGAAGTAAAGATGAAATAACTCTTGATCAAAGTGCATACATTACTACCATTTTAAATAAGTTCAATATGCAAGATTGTCAAACTGCAAGTACGCCAATGGAAATGAAATTAAACTATGTAGCACTGAATTCAGATGAGACGTATGATGCTCCATGTCGCAATCTCATCGGGTGTCTAATGTACTTGATGGTATGTACAAGGCCAGACGATGGTATGTGTGAGCGTAGCCGTGAACATTTTGAGTAGATTCACAAATAAAAATAATAAAGAACTCTGGACTAGTTTAAAAAGGGTTCTACGGTATTTGAAAGGCTCAATAAATTTAAAATTAACGTATACGAAAAGTAATAAAACCAATTCTATGATCGGCTATGTTGACTCACAATCAGATTGGGGTAGCAATGAGATTGACAGGAAGAGTAGAACGGGATATTTGTTCCAATTGTTTGATAAATGTACTATTAGCTGGAATACCCGGACGCAATTATCTGTCGCAGCCTTGTCGACTGAGGCAGAATATATGGCTCTTTTCGAAGCCGTTAGGGAAGTCTTGTGGTTGAGATCATTGGCAATTAGTATAAATTTTAAGATTTCAGAACCAATAGAAATTTTTGAAGATAATAATGGTTGCATTAGTATTGCCAATAATCCTGCGAACCACAAGAAGACAAAACATATTGATATTAAATATCATTTCACAAGAGAGCAAATTGAGAAAAATATTATAAGATTAATCTATGTGCCTACAGGTCAACAATTGGCAGATATATTAACGAAACCACTGCCGACGCCAAAGTTCACGGACTTCAGAATGAAAATGTATCTCAAGTAATTTGTATTATTTAGTAATATATTTACATAACTATGAATTGGTCTGATTAAGGTTTTTCCTGGGTTTTCCTTAATCCTTAGCAACGAATGTTGGACCAAGTGTAGCCCCAGAAGACGCATTGGAAGAGACATTATTAATCTACACCGATTAATTTTTGAGGGGGGGGGTGTTAGGTTTTTCAATTAAAACCAAGTACAAAAATTAATTTTATTATTAGTCTCTTCTTCTGATGAAAGGAGTTCTATCTCCCTGCGTATATTCCCTCGTAAGATTCGGCTTTCTGTTTATACAAAGATGCGATAGGGCCTCGCATAAGCAGAAGAGAGATATTTAGTAACCTACGCCTCAGATCATCGGCCCTCCGTGTTCTTTTGACTGTTAGTCAGTTCTCTTGTAAGAGTCGAAGTAGAAAGGTGTCTCTTTCAAAGCATACAATAAACGATTATATTTGTTTTAAACATAAAATCTGAGCATTTTATTTACAAACCCATTTCCAACAGGTTTTTGGTCCAAATGGATGGACCAATCCGAACGAAACCTTTTGCATCTTGTAGAGTATGACTCACAGCTGGTCCCGTATAAAAAACATTTTGCATTTTATCATTGTTTGCCTCTCTTTTATTGCATACGAGAGTACTGCTTCGTCCACGTCATGTACAGTCACCGATTACTCCACGACGGATTCACCAATCGGATCGAAACTTTTTGGATCCTGTATAGTATGACTCTCAGTTGGTCTCGCCAGAAACACATTATGCATTTTTTCGTTTTTCCCCACGTTTATTAAAAAAAAAAAAACGGACTATTTCACGTATATTCGGCGTGATATCGATGAAATCTAGTATTACATTTTGTGGCCGGAGATGTTTCCATGATGATCCCATTTGCAATATTTCCTTCACTTTCCTTTGCTTCCCTGCCCTTACATTCGCTCTCCTTCTCTTCCCTTCCCTCCCTTACCTCACCCTTCCCTTCCCTGCTCGCCCCTTCCTTTCCATTTCCTTCCCTCTCTTCCCCACCCTTCCCTTTGTTGCTAACAGCTAGTCTTATTGCAGAATTCCTATTATTTGATGTTTTTCTGCAAAGAATGCACGGATCGCCACTAAAAAATGTGAAATAAAATAATTTTGAAAAGAAAAAACCGACTTCGGAAAGCACTAAAAAGTATAAAATAATTTTTATTTCATATGTATGAATTCTCTTCGGCTCTTTGCAACACTGATTAAAATATTACATTTTATTTTAAATACAATGCATACTTTTCGGAGGCGGCGCAAGATAAAAAATTTTGCAGATGAAAGATGTTGCTGATTATAACTTGCTTGGGGTATGGTAGACTTGGTATCAAATGGGCGGAAAAACAAAATACATTAACATGTGAAAATATTTAAAAGGATTAAAGAATTTTGGCAATTTTCAGTGTAGGAAATTTTTAATTTAGCACCGTCTCCGAAATATAAACTAAAATTATTTCATTCTTTTTAGTGCATTCGGAAGTCGGTTATATTCTTTCTTTTTCCAAAATTATTTCATTTCACATTTTTTAGTGGCGATTCGAGCATTCCTTGCAGAGAAAAATCAAAGAATAGGAATTCTGCAATAAGACTAATTATTACCAACAAAGGGAAGGGCAGGGCAGGGAGGGGCGGGAAGGTAATGGAAAGGAAGGGGAAGGGTGGGTAGGGAAGGGAATGGTGGGGTAAGTAAGGGAGTCGCGAAGGAGGGCGAAGGAAAGGGCAAAATGTAATACTAGGTTTCATCGATATCAGGCCGAGTATACGTGAAATACCACGTTTTTTGCGATAAAAGCGGTAAAAAATGAAAAAATCCAAAATGTTTTTTTACGGGACCAACTGTTGGTCATATGCAAAAAGTTGCAATCCGATTGGTCCATCCAACTTGGAGTAATGACCAGACACAAAGTGGACGAAACCGTACACTTTTTTGCAATATACACGGTGTCCCAGCTAACTTTGGCATCTCAAATATCTCGCTTGTTTTTCATGGTAGAAAAAAATGTTAGAAGAAAAAGTTATTGTATCCGATGGGGCACATATTCTGATTGGTGAACAATTTTGCTCAAGGTCATGTTTTTCGAGATTACAAGGTCATCGGTGTTTTTTTTAACGGAACCATATATTTTTGTTATCATACGATGATAGATGAGGGCAAGGCGAGTTCATTGACCTATAACACTACGACCTTCAAATGACCTTAAAAATATATGGTTACATTTAAAAAAACACCGATGACCTTGTAATCTCGAAAAAAAAAACGCAATTCCCTCTTTTGATATTGGACCAAATATGACTTGATTTTTTTTGGGGGGGGGGGGGGGGGGGACGAACTATAGTTTACTAGATGAAAAAAAAAATGTTCTCAACTTCTTTATCCGAGCCAATAATGAAAATTTATAACATGCTTTGCGTAGATTTCAGTAAGTTGTATGTATACACAAACTTTCGTCGAAATCGGTTAACGCATCTAGAAACTACAAGCAATTGAAATTTACGAGAATCGCAGTTTTTCACCTAAGATTATGACTAATCACGTTCTTGATGACTAAACACGTAACAGAATTAAAGAATTGTTGCAATTGTCAGCGTAGAAAATTGTTTTATCTTGCACCGCCTCTGGAAAGTATGTATTGTATTTAAAATGTAATGTAATATTTTAATCAATGTTATAAAGAGCTGAAAACAATTCATACATATGAAATAAAAATTATTTCATACTTTTTAGTGCATTTCGAAGTCGGTTGTATTTTTTTTTTATTTTTTATTTTTTTTAACTACGGCGCACTCTACTAAAAAATCTGAAAAAATTGGGGATATTAGTCATGCCAATATGTAGTTACTGTAAAAAGGAAAAAGTAGTCACTCGAAAACTTCAATATAAAATATGCATTTTTCCGAACTTTTTTTATGTTTGTCATTTATCACACAATTTTCGACGAAAAAATCTGAAAAATTTCTCCAACATACGTAACTATGCCCAGAATACTGTAGAATTTTGGTATGCAGTTAAATAGGAAACATGAGGCAAAACTCGATAATCTGAACTTACCCCATAACTACCCTCCCGGTTTAGGTACAGAACTGAAACTTGGTATATTATGTTTTCTTTTGGTAAGCTATCGAACGGTACATTGTGTGTCGAAATTGACTCAAGGGCACTTTTAACCAGCTTATCCGACTATACACTTTAATGTTTCTTTAATTTTGCACGCCAGTGTATTTTATAAGATTCCAGAAGAAACAGAACTTTTGTATCATAGATGTTATGCATAAAAGTAGGCATTGCAATATAGCAAAAGGTATGTTGATTTCCATTATTCTGTATTTTTGGTAACTCATAAAGTGTTTAATTTTGTCACAACTTTTCTGCTGAATGCTAGTATTGTTTGTTGCTAGAAAGAAAAATAGCAGGATGGGCACGGCGGGGTTACTGCGAACGTCACAGTCAATTCTCGTCACAGTCAATTCTCAATAACATATGTTAGTGTTTCCCACCGCTTAAACAAATGACAACGCGTATCAATACGATTGTGTTCAATGCGGCCAGTAGGACCCGCATTCCTTTCACTCTTCTTTCCAGCAACGCACAACACTTCATCATTTATATCTTCTCAGAAACTTAACCAACTCCATAAAACAAGAAGCAGAAAATACTAATATTATAAGTTTTAAAAGGATTGTACTAAAATTAAATAATTTGTAATAATTATGAAATGAATTCATAAAAAACTTTCTAATAAACAAATAATTATTAAAAGTTGTATTAAAAATCACTTTTGCCAATTCATATAATTTTTATGATGGCTTAAAACAAAACTGTATGACTATATATCAAAATCATCATCGTCAAAGTCATTGCCATCATCATCTACGTTAGTAACTACTAACGATTTTAATTTTAGTAGCAGATCTTCTCTGGTTAGAATATCTGTAGATGTTTGCATTTTGTCTTGTTTCTTTCCTTGATCGTGTTCCTCATTCTGATTTCTATTATTCTTATCTTTTTTAGAATCATTTATCCTATTTGTAGCTGAAAAATTAAATTATAACATTTATTCAATTCTGGTTTTAAAATCTTATGAATAGATGTAACTTTAAATAATAATATTACCATGTTGATTCATATAACGTATAAATGATCTATGTTTTCGTTCAGGTAATCCTTTAAGAATAGATTGTAATTCCATATCTAACTTGACAGCTTCTTGTTTACTTGGTTTTCCTTCAATAATATTACCTTTCTCACCACATTTTGGACAAACTTCTAATTGTTTAGCACAAGGCAAACATATATTGTGATAAGAATTATTTATTGTTTTTTGCTCACATTTTATACATTTCGATGGATTCTTCAAGGGCTTGTATTTCTTGAACTTAATTTTCCATTCAATTATTTTCTTACACCTTTCACACACATTTGCAACTTCAATTTTATTAATCTGTTTTATTTTGTTTGATGTGTCGTGCAAATTATTTTTAAAAGCTGTTTTATTTTTGTACTTTTGGGGCCTGGATCGACTAAAATTTCCCTTTTGCGTACTCATATTTTTGTTTTACTTCAGATAAGTTTTTATCAAATCTAAAACATAATATAAAATGACATGTTACACAATTCTATGTAATTTTAATGTAAATTTATTTATAATCGTTCAAGCTATACATAGTTTAATATTTATATTACTACAGTTACATAATATTATCAATAACTTGTAAACCACTATTTTATTATACCAAGTTAAATTTTAAACATATGGTTATGATTTATATTGTTAATACAATTTGATCATCGCATAACCTCACAGACTGCTATTGTGCTTTCACGACGTGATGGCTAGTGAGTGAGAGTCTTCGAATATATATACTCATAGACACGGCCTGTATATACGGATCTACGAATCGAAGTGAAGAAAAGATAACGGGAAAAGATGTCGTCTTGTGACGTCACAAAATAATATTTCTAGATCATTCAAAATGGCGGATACTGCCTAATTCTCGAATATTGTATGGATCAGTGCTGCATAGGTGAAGCAATTGAGGCTGGATTTTTTAAAATAAATTTTTGAAATTATTAATTATGGTATTAATGTGCTGCATTAAAAATTATTAGTTTTTACTACTGTAACCTGCGACTGTACCATATAGCAAATAATTTATCACCAAATCGAGAAAGAATAAGAAGTAACCTCACTAAAACTATTTTATTTTGTAACCAATAATTATAAATAAATAACTTTACTCTAGACATCTGTGTATTGTTTTTACTATTTTTTAAAGTAAGTTATAAGGAAATAATATTACAATTGAAATTTAATATTTAAAAATTACAATTTCCAAAATACTTTATGATAAGCATTATTTAAAATTATATGAGTTAAAATTAACAATTAATAAAGCAAAGTATATACTACAGGCTCAACGACAAAGTTCCATCGTTACTTTGTCCTCATGTGACGTCACGTAGATGATTTCATCTTTTCTTCAAAGCATTTATCTGAAGCCGTGTCTATAAGTATATAGTATATATGGTCGAAGGTGAGAGTGATGGCTAGTGACTAGTGACTGCTTGTGACTGCTAGTGACAGTGTAACGCTATCGCTTGGAGTTGATTCGAGTAGTAGATTGATAGAACCGCGTGAACATTGTTACGTAGCAATTGCGCCCCCTTGATACTGCGATCATAAATTGAGAGCGAAATACGAATAAACTAAACCCGTCAATTAAAAAACTCTCGAGTAAATTTATTAGAGACCGTACCAAATTTGTTGTTTTTAGTTAAGTCACGTACGAGTTCGGACAATAGAAGATTCCTCGCGACGTTGTCTCTATTCATGCGCTTCAAGAGGCTCATAAATTTCCGTAAGGGTCGGTTGGGCTTGCCAATACAAGTTGTCTTAGTTTTTTCGTAGTTTTTCCTGGGTCCCACGCTTTCTCTTAGCACGTGGGCGCGATGTCGTCCGGGCCCTTGGCGGGGACACCGCCACCTCCACTCTACCGAGGGTGGACCAGGACCAGGAGAGAGGGATGCCACCGGCCGGGGTGGACACCATCCCCATTGGACCAGGGAAGGACCAGGAACTTTCCGGAGGGAGGACCCAAATTCCAGCGAAGAGGGGATCAGCCGAAATCGCGCGAAGACTTCGCCCGCCAAAAAGGAGAACGATATCGCACTCGCTAACAGACGGTCGCATTCTTTTAACTTTACATTGCCTCGCTGAGTAGTATTTTCGCCAAGTATATTTCAACTTAGGAATAAATTGATGTCAAACTAGATCGTGTCTTGTTTATTAATCGCGCCGCGAGCAGAGCGCTTCAGCGCTCCACGGGCACCTTACCCACGCCTTGTAAACCACAAAAATCCCTATTCCCGCACGGCGAAGCCGCAACAACAGTGTTTACGCTCTCACTCTGTTCCACCACAGTAGATGTCATAACTAAATTCATCTTCATATTTTGAACACCTGAATGCTCTCAGCTCAATTCATACAACCTTCTTACGCGCGAGAGAGAGAGAAAGAGAGAGAGAGAGAGAGCGTGAGTGAGACGCGATACGATTGAGAGACATGGTGCGATTGAGGTTCGGTGTGTTTGAAAACACGCGCGAATAAACGGCGGTGACCGAGCGGCGGCGACCGATTGCTCGAACGTTCGAGCGGTGAGCAATCAAACGGCGTGGCGGTGTGTTTGAATAGCGGTGTGATTGAGATGCGGTATGTTTGAAAGTACTTAATTAATGGTATTTAAGGAGGTGTCACGAAGGCTTCGGGATCAGTTCTGAGTGAGCCATCGTAGCGTGGAATTTGAAGCAGCGTTTTTGCGAGAGCATTTTATGAAGTATACTAGCGTGGTTTTTATATTCGGAGTGATTAAAAGACAGATTCAAGAATAAATATATATTACGTCTGCCGAAGAAGAGCGCCATTACTTTTTCTTAACGCAAACATAGAATTTAAATCCCACATTACTGATATTCTGTGTGACGCGACGTACATACTTGTGATCTATTTGTTCTTTTTCAACATTTAGATTTTTAGAGTTTTGTACTTTTCTATGTTGTTTTTTAAATTCCTGTTATCCATCACAGTGCAAAAGAAAATGAGCAAAAGAAGCGCAGAAACCGATAGTAAGCGTGAATTTAATGAACAGTGGGAAAACGAGTTTTTATTTATAGCAAGTTCATCAGGAAAACCGTTTTGCATTATTTGTGAAAGTACTCTTTCACATAATAGAAGACATGATCTTAATAGACACTATAAAATACGGCATCAGACTGACATAGAAGAAAAAATGAAGCTTGTTCTTGGGTCTGTGTTACGAACAGAATATGTGACTAAGAAAAAAGAAGAAATCAGAAGAAGACAAAATATATTTGCTAAAGTAAGTTGTGAAGACTTGGCGATGACAAAAGCGTCGTATGAAATTTGTTTAGCATTGGCGAAAAAAAGAAACCTTTTTCTGACAGAGAAGAAATTGTTAAGCCTTGTCTCCAAATATTTGCACGCCATCTTGGTGATAAAGGTATTGAAAGGAAAGCAGACGAAATTACTGTATCAAGGCAGACAGTTACGAGACGTATCGAGGAACTCTCTCAGGATGTATCTCAGCAACTGGAAGACTTTGTTCATTCTTGTACTTTCTTTTCTCTAGCTTTGGACGAATCAACGGACATACATGATGTTGCCCAGTTAAGTATTTTTATAAGAGGAATTGATGATAATTTTAATGTCTTTGAAGAACTTGCCAGTCTGGAGTCATTGGTGGATGACCAACCCCTTATTCATAGTTCGATAACCACCACTGAATCATTCTATAACCACATCATAGACTCACCCTGCAGCAAACACCTGAATCTCTGTCCTATCTCCTTACTCATTCTAACCTTCGTACTTTTCCTTCGCATCATCTCTTCCTGACCGTTGCCCTGACCATATTACTCATCCTCATCACTAGGATATAAGAACAACCAAAAATACAATAGAAGTCAGAATCTTACAGTCCGTCGTAGCGTGCAGTCATTACCGTCACGAATAAAACCTTGAAACTCTTCAACGCGTGTTGTTAATTTCTACTATCCGGAATCCAACACAAATTTTGGTGTCAGAAGTGGGATCCTTCGACGGCTTTCTACTCAGTTGCTTTTGGATAATTACCGATTATCTCACTGAAGAAAGGCGCCAATTTTAATTGGTCATATCGGAGGAAGAAAAGAAGAGACTCACCCCAAAGCTCATCCACAACTGGTCGTATTTACTGGATCTACGTGTGTCCAGCACCACTGGAGGTTGCAGCTTTTCTTCGGGAAAAGGAAAACATTCGTACGGTCGCACCGTGAGTACTGAACTTTACATACTTCTCTCAATTCCGAAAACCTCTATTTTCCTATCCCAAAATGTCACAAAACGATGATAGTGTCGCGACCTCAGTTGTCCCTTCCATAGAGGTATCTTTAGATCACCTAATTAAGCTTTTACCAAACGATTTCGACGGAGATAGAACAAAATTACGGTCGTTTATCAAGCAAGTAGATTCTGTGTTCGAATTGGCGAGACCTTCGCAAAAGCCAGTGTTGTTATTATTCGTGAAAAATAAAATAGTAGGAAAAGCTAGAGACCAAATCGATATTCATTGTAACCTCACAACGTGGGAGGAAATTTCCGACTTATTATTAAACTTATATCAAGATAAGAAATCACTAGATCAATTAATAGAGGAATTGAATTCCATCAAACAAATGCGTAACGAAAGTATTTCACAATTTTATCAACGGTTAGAAGAACTTCAGTCTAGAATCCTAGGTACAGTTCATTCCGCAGATAGTGAAGATAATACATTAGCAGGACGTGTAGCAATGATTAATGAAATGACTTTAAATAGATATGATCAAGTAGAAACGCGAAGATGTAAAATCTGTCACAGAACAAACCACAATACTAACGATTGTTATAATAATCACAATAGGAATATGCAAAATAATAACAGACCCATTCATTATAATCAAATCGATAGAGTAACTCAAAGTGAACCTAGACAATGTAGATATTGCAAACAATTCGGACACGTTATCGAGGAGTGCAGGAAACGGGAATTTAATAATTCCAGACAACATCCACTATCTAATCAAAATTCAAATTTTAGAGCTAATTTTCAACGTCAAAGTGGTCCCATTAATGAACGTCATAATAATCCAAATTCACAGTTCGGTAATACGCCCAGGCAAACTCCTACAAACTCCTTTTTTTCACAAAATGTCGTCAATCCCAATATGCCCTCAATTAACAATGACATTGACCAAAGAATTCCAAATTTTTACAACGCCCAGGACCTTCCCAATCCCCCGATACCCGTAGATACAATCACGTCAGAATTCAACAACCTCTAATACTAGGAAATTCTACTCCTTCATCACCGTATAACCAACCATACGTACTATTCGAATCACGTCAGTCCGTAGCAAATGACGGAATTTTAAAATTTTTAATTGACACTGGAGCTAGCATATCCCTAATTAAAACATCGTCTATCCAACATTATACGGTGAACAATAGAAATTGCACCATTCTGAACGGAATAGCCCCGAATGCCATCATTCAAACAGAAGGAGAAGCAGAAATAGAATTAAGAATCCGTAACAACAAAATTATTGGTAAATTTCAAATCCTAAATGTACATTCAAATATTCCATTCGATGGAATTTTAGGTGACGATTTCTTGAAAACACATCGCGCCAAAATTAACTACGAAGATTCTCTGTTATCTTTGAGTTCGATTCCAGTTCCTATATCACTTGGTCGGAATACTCCGCAATGTTCTCAAGCAACGGTAAGAATTTGTGCACGATCCGAAACGATAGTTCCCATAAAATTGATAAACCCATCAAACCTCCAAGAAGGAATTATATCTAGGCAGAGTTTAAATTTAAACAACTCTCTCTTAATTCCGAATGCAATCATTAAGGTCAATAACAATAATCGAGGATTAATAACAATATTAAATACATCCGTCGAATCATTCGAAATTCCAATCCCTGAGATGTCCATTGAACCGATCCCTAATCAGTCATACATTTATAGTCTCGCAAAAAACCAACACAATAACAAGGAATCAAATCGTTTACAAGTATTGCGTCAAAATTTACGCCTAAATCATTTAAACACAGAAGAACGCGATTCAATTCAAGAAATTTGCTCAGAATTCAACGACATATTCCATCTTCCCTCTGATCTACTTACACGTACCACCGCGGCGTCCCACCAACACAAGCAAAAACCTATCGTTACCCTCAGATCCACAAATCAGAAGTAGAGAAACAAATCGAGAAAATGTTAGAACACGGCATCATTAAGCCATCAACTAGCCCTTGGTCGAGGCCCTTATGGGTTGTCCCAAAAAAGCTCGATGCTTCTGGGAAACGTAAGTGGAGGTTGGTAATTGATTATCGAAAGTTGAATGAGAAGACAATAGACGACTCATACCCTCTTCCAAATATCGAAGATACTTTAGATCAATTGGGACATGCTCAATATTTCACAACATTAGATTTAACCAATGGATTTCACCAAATCCCAATGGATCCCAAAGACAGTCCCAAAACCGCTTTTTCCACACCTAACGGACATTATGAGTTTACTCGGATGCCATTCGGTCTTAAAAATGCCCCATCTTGTTTCCAACGCATGACGAATAACGTTTTAACCGGGTTAAATACCACCCAATGCTTTGTTTATTTAGACTTTAGACGATATAGTCTTGTATGGATCTACGTTAAACGATCATAATCGGAAATTAAAAAACATATTTTCAAGACTTAGAGAGTATAATTTAAAACTTCAACCGGATAAGTGTGAGTTTTGAAAGAAATCCTGCGAGTTTTTAGGGCACGTTATATCCGACAAAGGAATTGAACCCAATCCAAATAAGGTTGCAAGCGTACAAAAAGTTCCAATACCGCGTAATACCAAAGAAATCAAAATGTTCCTAGGGATGGTAGGCTACTACAGGAAATTTATAGAAAACTTCTCCACGATAGCGAAACCCTTAACTCAACTATTAAAGAAAAATGTAAATTTCGAATGGACCAAATCTCAAGAGCAGGCATTTCTTACCTTAAAAGAAAAACTAATTAATAAATCGGAGCAGTGCTTTCACAAAAAATAGATAATCGAGATCTCCCTGTCGCGTATTATTCTCGCACCTTGAACGATTCAGAACGCAATTATTCCACAACGGAGAAGGAGCTTCTAGCTATCGCCAATTCGGTAGAACATTTTCGTCCATACTTATACGGCAAGACATTTATTATCTACACAGATCACCGACCACTTCAGTGGTTATTTAATTGCAAAAACCCCTCTTCAAAACTAGTAAGATGGCGATTGAGATTAGAAGAATACAGTTATGAAATTAAGTACAAACCTGGATGCATAAATTCAAACGCAGACGGACTCTCACGACTTTTCACAATCAACCAAACGCAAATCTCGGGCACACAACCCCAAACATACCAAGATTTTATAAAATTCCACTACACGCAGTTACAGCCGATAGAATTTCCAAAGGAAACTCGAAGCCTTACAAAAATTAACGAATCAATTGTTTTAATCTGGTCTTTAGATTTGGACGAAAGTAATCAATACGCCGAATATATACAATCAAATTTTGACTTAACTGACTTACAGCCAACATTATATGGTGTCTCCTGCTTGAAAAACGATAGGCAAACAGTGTATTTACTATTCCCGTCAAACCTGCATTTTGATAAAATAGAGTACAAACATTTGTTCAAATGCTTTCAATCATTGCACTCTAAAGTACACAGTGACAGCTTTGTCTTCATCTATCCTAGTAAAAATAACAATTTAAAATCTAACCTATTATACGAAATGTTAAAATACTTATTTACCACAAATGATATAAAGATATTTCATAATAATAAAATAACGCCAAATACACAAGAGGAAATAAACCAAATTTTACAAGAAAACCACGACAATAAACTAGCAGGTCACTACGGATTCAATAAAACGTATAATAAGATTAAGGAACATTATTATTGGCCCACAATCAAGATAGATATCCGGAATTATATAAAGTCGTGTCATTCCTGCCAGATCAACAAAACGAATTTCAAGCCAACTAGGCAACCTATGGAAATCACCTCAACATCTGATCTCCCATTTGATAAACTAGCTATAGATATAGTAGGTCCATTACCATTAACAGAATCAGGAAATAGATTCATTTTAACCGCACAGGACGACCTAACGAGGTATTGTTTTGCCTATGCATTACCAAATCACGAAGCATTAACCGTAGCCAAAACTCTAGTCGAATTATTCATGCGATCCGGAATTCCTAAATCAATCCTTTCTGATCAGGGACCTGAGTTTATGTCAGATCTAATACAAAATTTCAGTAATCTCTTCAAAACTAAACACATCACTACTACTCCATACCACCCACAAACTAACGGATCTCTTGAACGTTACCATTTTACACTTAAAGACTACCTAAAGCATTACATTAACCCTTATGTCAGCACCCGGGTACCCGGGTGCCCACCTGAGCACAGATTAGTAAAAATTTTTATGTTACAATGAAAATTTTTGTGTCAGGTCTCGGATCCCCACGATTTAGACATTTTTTTATCGAAATATGTGTTGTAACGAGGCAAATTTTGGCCTCGTTACGAGACGTTGGCGCACCCCGCTCCCTCCGCTCCGGCGAGTCCTCGCCTCCGGGACGCGGATATTGTTGTGTATGAGTGTGTGAGTGCATGTGCGTATGTGTTTCTTTTTTTTTTGTTGCGGCCGACC
This sequence comes from Stelis phaeoptera, assembly GCA_943735885.1. Classification (NCBI taxonomy): domain Eukaryota; kingdom Metazoa; phylum Arthropoda; class Insecta; order Hymenoptera; family Megachilidae; genus Stelis; species Stelis phaeoptera. The sequence continues at coordinate 803,161 of OX030933.1, read as the reverse complement.
GTCTCGCGCTCCGCCACGGCGGAGCATCGCCGCCGCCGGTCGTAGGGACCTCCACCCAGGGGAGGGAGGGGCCAGATGGGTCCACCACCTTCGCTGGCCAACCGGCTGACCGGTCGCCGTGCCTCCACCCAGCAGCCGCCTTGGGAGCGACCGGCAGCCGGACACCGAGGACGCCGGACCTGGGAGCAGCCGACCACCGCCCTCTCGCCCGGAGCTCCGCCAGAGGGCTCCCAGGACCCGGCCAACCGAGTTTACATCGAGTGGCCCATCTTGGTTGCCGGACCCCCTGGGGGGAGAACCGCGTACCGGCGGCGAATTTCGAGAGAAGCGCGCGAGCCATAGTCGAGTCAGGTCGTGTATAGTTGGAATTTTGTAGAATTTAAGTTAGTTTTCTTTACTTAGCGTGCGTCGGTCCCATATCGTTTATTTTCTTTTCTGTGTATTTAATTTCGCGTTATCTTGTAATGTTCTTGTATGTTTCGTTTTGTGTGTGCGTGTGTGTGGCGCCCGGTTTGAGGAAGAGCCACCCGCACCGTCGTCATTTGGATACGTCGCCGTACTCCATGTCCAGGTAGGACTCACGCCTTTTGGTTTGATTTTTATTGCGTGTGTGAGTGTGAAAGGATCGGTGTGAACGCGGAAATACCGGGGTATTCCGTATCGTATCGTGTTCCGCGACCTAGGCGACAGGACCGACCCAAGGAGACGAGGACTCTCGAGGCCCGTCCCCTTTATTCCGCTCCCGACCGATTCGTTGTCCGGTACCGTCCGACGGTCGAGCCTCGGCGGCTTGACCTCGAAGCCGTAACCGTTGACGCTCGTACCGCGCGTTCGAACGAAGCGCATCTTCGTTCCGCGATCTCGCGTGCCGGAAGTTATAGTCGGTTTCGTCGAGGCCCCGGCGCCCCCCATACCCGCGACCGCGATCCCGACTAATCTTTCGTTTTCTCCTGTATTTGAAACTCTAGGACCACCGACATTTTGTATCCGGCCCCTAGCTTTAGTTTCTACAGTAGAGATTTTTCTTTGTATTGGGAATTTCCGCGTCACGGTTCCTTTTTGCCGCACTTGGCGGCCGCGTACCTTTTCCTTTGCGCAAAAGTGTACCGCGGAATTCCCGTTTTTTGGTTGTTTGGCACGGCCACTTTGGCCTTTATTAAAGTTACCGTTAATTTACCGAAACACTCGTGGGTCACTTTCAATTAACCTCCCCTGATTTCCGCTCCCCTACTGAGCAGCCGGAAGGGCGAGGGTTCCGGACGAGTGCTACGGCACTGGCGCCCATAGAATCGAATCGTCCGTGGATTTGTGCACGGTGCGCGCAGAGAGCGATTTTCCCTGATCGCCTCCGCGCAGGGCAACCCTTAGGCTGCCCCATAACCCGTACGTCGCAGTGTTTAGGAAGTCTATTTTGCAATTTAGAAGTATAATAATTAGCACTTCAAAGTCATATACTAAATGTCGGCACCCAGGGTACCCAGGTGTCCACTTGTAAATTCATAAACTTTGCACATCATTTTTCAATAAATTCATTAAGTAATAATTGATGTTATAGCTACGAAGGAAATTGAATAAATAAAAAAAAACATTTGTTTACGATAATTTGTTCGTTTCCAATACAGAAGCGAAATGCATACGTATGACAACACTACGCGGTGACAACAACAGTGCTCAACACCGACAATCGTCTTGCCTGCCATGTCGTTTAATCATTCCATTCCCGCGTGTTATGCAAAATTGTCGGGCTTAATAACAATATTTTCTCTATCGTGAGCTCTAGCTAGATTTTTAGTTTTCGAAATAAACTGAAAAATATCAGCAAAGGTTTGCATGTATTGGGCATCCCGTTCGCTTTGATTGTTATTTAAAAATATTCAAATGTTTATAATGTAATTATGATTGATATCATTTTATTTATAAGAGTCCATAGAACAGTTTTGTACTAACTCACGGGGACTGAATAACTGCTGTAGTAAAAGCATGAAACATTTTCGAAGTCGGAAATGTACAATTTTTCTAACAATTCTTTTTTTTCCAAAATTATCGACACTAGAAAAAAGTTGTCAGCATATGTGTATTCAGCATACAAAAATCTATAGGAATCACGTATTGGAAGTTACAAAATCGAAAAAATATTCCCGTTTATTGAGCGGTATTGTAGGTTTACGTTTTTCAGTGTGAGCTGCATTTCGTACATATCTGTATATTTTTTATATTCTCATTACAGAAATGTCATGTTCATACAGTTCAATTTTCAGTCAAAATTAAGACAATAAATGCGGTGTATGATTTTCACAGTGACTGACTGTAAATCGAAATTTTAAGCAGTTACATTTCAAAATTACTTGAGCGCCTTCCATAAAGTCGTCACTTCGAGCTTATTTTCTCTTTGTTAAACTAACAAATTAACTTGTACAGGTCTTCTATGTCTGCTTCTAACTAACAGTTACATAGTAATATGCTATAATAACAGTTTTAGTCAGCTAGCAGAATTAATTCCTGAAATATAGTGGGTGGGCACCCGGGTACCCCGGGTACTGAACAACGTAGTGCAGTTTGAGTGCTGACATAAGGGTTAAACCAACCCAAACAGACTGGGACGACTACATTCTATTCGCTACATTTAGCTACAACACAACAATAAACAAGTCCACCAATCGCACCCCTTACGAATTACTCTTTGGTCGTAGCGCACATTTACCCTCTTCTATTACACAAGAACCCGAATTCAGATATACCTACGACGATTATCTGTCCTCTTTAAAAAATAAATTAAATATCTCGTTCAAGTTAGTAAAGGAAAATTTAATTAACGCAAAAATGAAAAGTAAAACATATTACGATAAGAAATCTAATTCTACCACATTCAAAGTCAATGACCTTGTGTGTATCCACCAAAAACAAATTAAAACAGGCTTCAGGAGGTAAAGTGGCGCTAATTTCGACACTTGCGGCGAAATTAGGAAGCTCTAGAACAAGGACAGATAGTTCCTTGTCGCTCGAATGGCGGTGCGACAGGGAGGGTGACGCAACAATTGCAGGAGAGAGGAAGACAGACGAAATCAAACAGCGTATTTTCAGAATTTGACGATCGCGATAGTTTGACCTGAAGAAGCAACATTTTCTTACACTTCTTTTTTGTAAAACATTCCTCATGAAATTTCCAGTCCTGCTATAGCGCCCTTTTTTAGAAAAACGGCCCACGAAAGAATTTATTCTATAAAAACGTACACTTTTATTTTTTATAAATTATCAGAAGCGAAACTGCGAAAAAGGGCTCTATAGCAGGGTCGGAAATTTTGCGAGGAATATTTAGAAAAAAAAAGGTATAAGAAAATATTGCTTCTTCGGGCCAAAATCTTGCGGCAACTTTTCGCATCGAGTCGAGACGATTTGTATGCCAACATGGCTGCCTCGCTATCGCGCTCTTCACCACAGGGCTGGTGACGTCTCTGTTTTCTGTTACTGTATCGGCGGTCTGAACACGGTTTTCAACTCGCTTCGCACATAACGTAATAGCACGAATGAAATATCGGAGGTTCGATCCCATCCTATCCTATACATATTTTTTTTTTTTTTTTTTAATCAGTATTCCTTATTATACTTCTTTTAGGTGTATTATATAGAATTAATACAAAATAGTAGTATGGATAAAATGATAAATTTTTTATTGTAATATTTGTCACATATTATTATGTTTGTACGGAATCAATCCGCCCAAAAACCTGAACTTAATAGTATCGCCGGATACAATTATATATAGTTATGTCGGATCGAGGCCGCAAGGCACGATTTACATGAAATACTCGAAGTTACGTATGTTCGAACGGCCGGCAACGCACGACTCCCCGCTCGATTCGCGATCGTCGTCCCGTTTGCTCCCACCACTGCGCTCGCTCGCGGCCCGCGCACATTCGCGGTACGGTTCTAGCGGGTGTGCCCGAACGATCGTATCTAACACCCTCTCTGCTAAAAGAAAGTTCTTGTATCGTAAGGGTGCGAGTAAAAAAAAGAAAGAAAGAAAAAAAAGAAGAAAACACAAAAGAAAAAGGCGCATCTTTTCGCAAAAAAAGAAAACGGAAATACCGTGCCTTAACCTAGCGATAAGTGTTGTAACTACATGTATCCTTAATTTATTCCCGTGTAACCTGGTAGTCCTGGAAATGCGTAGGTAATTTGATCTCTCTCCGCGGTCTCTCAGCCGTTCCTCCGTTTGCGTCGCCGGAGTTTGCGGTGAAATCTGACCCGGTAACGCTTGTGTAAAACGCGGTGGTTCCTCCAGGGGTTCCTGGTGAGCCGCCACCGCTCTCGGGGGCGTATCGCCGACTGTGGAAAATTCTAAATCTTTCGGATCAAAAATTGAATAATCGGTTGACTTCGGAGGGGTCTTTTTTCCTATCTCCCGCATTTGGTTTACGTGTCTTTTCCAGATTCGTCCGTCGTCCAGCTTAATCTTGTAGTGCAGTTCACCCATTCTTTTTACTATTTTTCCAAATTCCCATTTATCTGTGCCTGCGTAATTCCTGCAACTAACTCTTTTCCCTTCTTCGAAAAAAATGGGTGCGCTGACATTTGTGTGTTTACTCTCTTTTATCGGGAATAATAGGTCTAAACGGGTACGCAATTTCCTATTAAACATCAACTCGGCTGGTGATTTACCCGTAGCGCTATGTTTCGCATTTCTGTATTGTAAAAGTACTTGTTGTAACGCAGTGTGTTTTGCTTGGTCAGTTCGCATGCGCCGCAACGCGTTTTTGATTGTTTGTACATATCGTTCCGCTTGACCATTGGTCGAGGGATTGTAAGGTGCTGTGAGTTTTTGCGTGATACCATTTATTTTTTAAAAATGTGTAAATTCCTTTGACGTGAAAGTTCTGCCATTGTCGGAAACAAATTGTTTGGGAAGTCCAAAAGTAGCGAAAATTTTCCTGCATATTTCTATTGTAGTTTTTGTCGAAATATCCTTAACTATATGCACTTCCGGCCATTTCGTGTATGCGTCCACAAGGATAAGGAAAGAATGACCCAGGAACGGTCCTGCAAAATCCGCGTGTACGCGGCAAAAAGGCGCGGAGGGCTCCTGCCACACATGTGATTCTGTTTTAATCGGGTTGTTACGAAACGAATTGCAGTCCTGACAATTTTTTGCCAGGTTCTCGATATCCCGATCGATATTCGGCCACCAAACATATCCTCTGGCTATACTTTTCATTTTAACTATCCCGAAATGCCCTATATGCAATTCCAGTAAGATTTGCTTGCGTAAGGTCGCTGGTATCACCGCCCTGTGCCCTCTTAGTATTACTCCATTTTGTAAGGTAAATTCTCTTAACTCTACGTTTGTGAACTTTTCCTTTGCAGGGTTCGTCCCTGACAGTGCGTTTTATTTCGTTTTTATTATTATTCTTCGTTATTATTATTATTTCTCTTTTTTTTTTGCTTTTGTGTGGGGTTTTCCCTTGTTTCTACGCGAGATCGTTTTCGTCTAGCCACCAGTATTTTTTTTTGTCTTGTCTGTGTTTGTCGTTTTGGTCTATTTCAGGTATTGTCATGTTGTTCACTAGTTTGTGTGTAGTGTGGTAGCTGTCTATGTGTGGGTCGTATCGTATTTTTTTGTCGTTCGATTTTCTTTGTATGTGATATATGATTGGGATGTTGTTTGGGTCCGTTATTCTGCCCGTTTTGTCGAGTAAGGTGAATGCTTCTGGGGGAATATATCCTGTCTGCAGTGTCTTTTTGTGGTATTCGTCGTGCGGATAAAGTGCGCTGCTTATTAGCGGGTTTGATTTTATGGATCTTGTATTTGCGATATAATTTCTTGTGAGTTTTAGGATGTGGTTGTCTATTCGGGGGATGTTGGCTGTGTTGTAGAGGACTCTATTGCTTACGTATTGCTTGCGGTTAGTGTGTTCGCTTCTATATATTCCTATGCAGGCTCCGAGGCACTTTCTTTCGAATGTTCTTATTTTTTCCATTATTGGTGGGCTCATGTTAAACCAGATGGGACATCCGTATGTTATTATGGGTCTAATTAGCAGGAGGTAACATATTATTTTTATTCTGTTGTTCAGTATTTTTGAGTAGAATATTCTGCTGTTACTTTGTAGTGCTTTTTTTGCCTTTTCTAATTGTATATCGATGTGCTTGTTGAAGTGTACTAGTTTGTCTATGTATATTCCTAGGTATCTCACTATTTCTTTGTGTGGTATGTTTGTGTTTGTGTTCGTATCTTTGATTTGGAAGGTTCGGTATGTTTTTCTGAAGGTTGAGCTTTGGTTTTTTATTGTTCTTCTAAATAGTATCGTTTCGCATTTCCCTGGATTTATTTTTAGTTTCCAGCTATGGTAGTATTCCTGGATTTGACTGTATAGTTTTTGTAGTTGGTCTTGCAGTTTTTTTGTGTTTTTTCCTTCGATGTAAATTATTAGATCATCGGCGAATTGAATGGTTTTGGTGTCCTGTGAATTTGGAATTCCAAAGAGTTGAGGTAGGTCTGCGTTGTAGAGGTTAAATAAGGTGGGTGCCGTTACTGTTCCTTGTTGTAAGCCATTTGCTATTTCTAGTGTTAGGTCCGATTTTTGCTTGTTAAGTTGCGTGTAGAATTTCTTGTTGTGGATCATGTCGGCGACAATTTTGGTTAGGTGTGGGGGGCAGTTTTTTTTTATAAGTTTGTATATTAGACCTTTGGTCCAAACGGAGTCGAAGGCTGGAGTGCGTATTGTATGTCTGATGTTAATTTATGAAGGGCGTGTATGGTGCTGTGCTTGCATCTGAAGCCGAATTGTGTGTCTGGTATTATGCGTTGTTTATCCAGGAATTTTTCCAGGGCATCTTTTATTATTACTTCGAATATCTTCAATATGTTGGGTAGTAGAGAGATGGGTCTGTAGCTGTTTGGGTCGTCCGGGTTCTTTCCTTTCTTTTTTATCGGGATCACTTTCGCTGTTTTCCATGCTTTGGGGAAGTAGTAGTTGTTTAAGCAATGGTTGAATAGTCTATTGTAGTCTTCTATAATATTACCTTGTCTGGGAGGTTTTTCAGTACTATGTTTGGTATGTTGTCTGGTCCTGCGGATTTTTTGTTGTTTGTTTTCCGAAAAATGTCCTTTGTGTACTTGGAGTTGGTAAAGTAATCCGTATATTGTCTATCGGTTGGGTTGCTTGCTGGGTTCGCTTCTGAGAAAAGTGTTAGTCGGGTTCCTGCTGCCTGTTCGGATCGGAGTTCGGTCATGAAATTGTTATATTTCCGTTCCACTATCTCGGTGAGTCGTGGCTTGCCTATCGTGCGGTTGTCCGCATTGGCTGCTGCGAACGTTGTGGCTAAGATGTTTAGTTTTTGTTTTTCCTCTGTTACTGTGTAGTTTCCGTTTTTGTCTTTTGCCTGTTTGGTTGGGTCTATTCTTGCATTTCTTAGTAACTGTGGTTTGCTCTTTTCTACGGTCAATTTTTGGCTGTTGAGGGTTTCTTTGTTTCTGAGCATGCTGTTAATTTGTGGAAACATTCGTCGTGAATTTATGGGGATTTTCCTGATTTTATTTTCCCAGTATGTGTTTACCGATTTTTGGAATTCTTGTTTGATCTTTATTTTGCACTGTTTTATCAGATTTTTGGTTGCCGTGATTATTTGGTTGGCCTGTTGTGTTGGGTTTCTGTATTCGTTTAGTAGTATTGTCAGCAGCGAGCTTTTGATTTTTTGTAGTTTACGTATGTCCGTGTTTATGTAAAGTTCTGCTGAGTTATAGCTGGGAAGGGTTGGTACGTTGCTCTCTATGGATTTGTTAATAGTCGTCGTGAGGTCCTGTACTAGCGTGTCTATTTCGTTGTTCGTTATGTTTCTGTTTTGCGGTATTTCTGTCTTCCAGTCTCTAAGTATGTTGCGTTTGAATTTTGTCCAGTTAGTTTTTGTGTAGTTGCGCGGGCGTTCGGGATTTGCGAAGGGTACGGTATCGTCCGAAGTCGGGAGGGCGAATTGAATGTCTAGTGCACGGTGGTCGCTGTCGGTGTCTATTGTGGGTATGGTATCTCTTCTATTGCCGTTCGTGATGGGTAGTCTGCTGTCTATCAGTCCTATGTCTAAATGTGCGTTACTGCGTGGAAAGGTGGGTAGGTCCGTTTTGATAAGCGTCGTCTTGTATTGGATGACATTGGTTTGTAGCCATCTGTGCAGTGCACGTCCTCTTGCGTTGTGTGCGTTGTCGTTCCAGTATGGGTGCTTGGCGTTGAGGTCGCCTGCTAGGAAGTAGTAGTTTTTGGTGTTTTTTAGTTCTAACGTACTGAAAATATGGTCTAGTTCGGTGATGAATGTATCGGCTTGGGTTCCTGCTGCGTATGCTGCTATGATGTATAGGTTTCTGTTATTTTGCAGTTTTATTCGTATCGTGATGCTTTCTATTAGTGACGTATCCTGGACGCTCTGTATGTGTTCGTATGGTATGGTGCTACGAATCAGTATTGCTACTCCCCCCCCCCCCCCCCCCCCCCGTTGCTGTTGTCTCTGTCGTTCCGAATGATGTCGTAGTGTTTGAACTTGGGTTTATGTTGGACCTTTAGCTTGGTCTCGTTCAGCAGGAGTAGGTCCGGGTTCTCATTTTTTATTAGTTCTATTAGATTGTATCTTCTCTCATTCGATGCTATAGAATTTACGTTTAGTGAGACAGATTTTATGATGTTGTGATTATTCATTGATTAGGTTGTCTGTGTCGATCTTTTCATTATAGGGGTAGGTTCCATAGTATGCGTTGTGTAGCTGCGAGATTCTTTGTGCGTTTGCGTCTATCCTATACTCTAATCTGTTTATTTGGGCTGACATAAACGTTTTTAGGTCGAGGAAGAAGGCTTCTAATGGGGGTGGTGCGTGTGTTTGTGGACTGTTTGCTTGGGTGTATTGTGTGGTTGGCGTTGTGTGGTTATTTGTGGTGACTGTTGGTGGGGTTGTGTTCGCTTTGGCGGCGTTCGCGTAGGTGACGTTTGGGCGGAGGGTGCTGCTTTCTAGTCTGGTTTTGGCTAGCGTTGTTTTTTTGTGCGATTGCTTCTAGTCTTTTGTTTTTCAGGTCCCTAATTTTTCCTTTATATGTTTTGTATTCTTCGCAGCCCTTGTAAGATGCCGGGTGGCCATACTTTTTGCATCTTACGCAGTACAGGAGTGCCGGGTCGATTTTCTCTTCCTTTTTTATTTTACATTGCCCTGGTTCATGCTTTTCGGGGCATTTAACGCACTTATACTCTAAATTACAGTTGCGCGCGGTGTGACCGTCTCGTTGGCAGCGCATGCAGGTGGTTGGGTCGCGTTTGGTTAATCTTTCCCATGTTATTACTTGGTGTAAAATGTATTTTATCTGCGTGACTGCACTCACGTCACTTTCTGGCGATAGTTGCACCAGAAAGAACGGTAGCGCTCGGTTTTCGCGCTTTGTTTTCGCGGTGTTAAAAGGCGAAAGCTTTATTATTTCGGCGTTTGTTGATTTTTTTGTGTTTAGGTCCGCTAGGATTTCGTCTGCTGTGAAGCTGTCGTCGAGGCCTTTTAGTATTAGGTTGTGGGGTTTTAGTGTTTTGGGTGTGTATGTGTAGTATTTTATTTGTTTCTGTTTTAGCGTTTCTATTGTTCTCGTATGGTCTTCTATTGTGTCTACCTGAATGTGGTGTTTTTTGCTGCTTACTCTTTTAATTATAAAATTAACTAGGCCTAGGTTGTCTTTAAGGTTCTATACGTTGCCTACTGGGGGGTGTCTTCTACAATTATGGTGGGGGGTTTGCACGGCGCGGCTCTTGCATGGCTTACTGTCGGTGCTCGTGCGTGTCCTTGCTGTTGGCGGGTCTGTACCTGGCTGGCTGCGGTCGTCGTCCTCTTTCTTTGGGACGTTGTAGATGGCGACCCTGTCCTGGGCCGCGGGGTGCTCGGTCCTGGCTGGCCGCTTTTCCCTTCGCTTTCGCTGCCTTCGGCCGAGTGCGGCCTTTTGGAGGCGATGGCGTCCTTTCTCTCTACTTGCTTCCATGTGCCACTTTCCAGCGTGGGTTGGGGTGGGTCGATCTCCATTTTGTTGTCTTTCGGACTCTCTTTCCTTCCTGCATTTTTTTCCCTTTCTTCATTGAGCTATCTCGTCAGTTCTTTTACTGTTTCGTTTAGCGATGCGATTAGACATTTTAGATTATGAACCTCACTGTTTTTTGTTGTATTTGTGGGGCTTTGCTTTCCCTGCTGGGATTGCTTTTTGTTTTTCGCTTCGCCCGTTTCTGCTTTTGCGGCTTCTTTGCTTCTTGTCGGTATTGTCGGTTTTGGCATGATTTTTAGCGTTTTGGTGCACTTCTGCTTGATTAGCTGTGTTATATCCGCTGAACTGGGGATGTTTCCTCTTGAGCCGGGTCCTTCGTTCACTAATTTTGTTATCTCGTTGAAGTTGAGATACGTGGGCGTAGCCATGCTGTCGTCTTCGTTTGCTTGGCTCGCTACATTTCCTTGGTGGCCTTGTGGGTGGGGGGACGCTGTCCCCCCGTCACGATCAGCACTCGCACTTATTGTTTTTCTTTGCACTTTTCTGCACTATATGTGTTTGCGATCGCTTGCTTTTTCTTTTTATTAACAGATATGCGCTTTCCGCACTCTCTCGCACGATATTGTTCACCAACACCGTTATTCTCTGCCTTCACAAAGGTCTGCCCGGGGCTCTACCGAAACGATGTGCACCCTTCGAGTGTCCCAGGTATACTCCTCCCTACACCAAACACCATTCGATTGTACACTTATCCGCGACGCCTCTTATGGTTCTGTACGTTGCATTAGTATTGTCTCACCGATATGTAGGCATTTAATTTTTTACAACCATCTCGACTCTCAGTTCTTCTTCCTTCTTTATCGAACTGTCTCTTTCTACGTTCGTCGACGTCGGCAAAATTCAAACGGATTGAAGAATCGAATCTTCTGTCCGCTAATGTTGACTAAATGTATTTAATAAAATAAAGAGTATGAAAAAGAAAATAAGAAATGTAGTATCATGAAAATAACTCGCAGGTAAAAAGGGACGGGAAAAACCCATGGGCCAGCGGGCCCAGTGACGCGTTCGGGGTTTTTCCCGAAGAAGGGGGTGCAAGACGCAGGCGACAGCGAACATGACCATATTTGGTCATAGACGCCCTCGAAGAAAGTCTGCGTGGTGGGGAGGGTGAGAACTGTAAAAAGGGATGGTTTCGGCGGGAAGCGAGTTGTTTTAAGTTGTTTTAAGTTGTTTCACGTTGTTTTAAGTTGTTACGCGTTGTCTTAAGTTGTTTCAAATTGTCTTAAGTTGTTCTAAGTTGCGTAGTCGTATTTAGTATTACCGAATAGTTTCTATCTCCAATTAGTTCTTAATCACTACAAATAATATTAATCAAATAAAACATATAAACTCTACAGAAATATGTAATATGTAATATTTACAAGAAGAGGGGTATAATAAGTTTCATAGAAAGAAAAAAAGAATGTATAGAATAGGATCGAATGGAACCTCCGATATTTCATTCATTCTATTACGTATGATGTGGGACAAATATTACAATAAAAAATTAATCATGTTATCCATTCTACTATTTTGTATTAATTCTATGTAATACACCTAAAAGAAGTATAATGAGGAATACTAATGAAAGAAAAAAAATGTATAGGATAGGATGGGATCGAACCTCCGATATTTCATTCGTGCTATTACGTTATGTGCGAAGCGAGTTGAAAACCGTGTTCAGACCGCCGATACAGTAACAGAAAACAGAGACGTCAGCAGCGCTGTGGTGAAGAGCGCGATAGCGAGGCAGCCATGTTGGCATACAAATCGTCTCGACTCGATGCGAAAAGTTGCCGCAAGATTTTGGCCCGAAGAAGCAATATTTTCTTATACCTTTTTTTTTTCTAAATATTCCTCGCAAAATTTCCGACCCTGCTATAGAGCCCTTTTTCGCAGTTTCGCTTCTGATAATTTATAAAAAATAAAAGTGTACGTTTTTATAGAATAAATTCTTTCGTGGGCCGTTTTTCTAAAAAAGGGCGCTATAGCAGGACTGGAAATTTCATGAGGAATGTTTTACAAAAAAGAAGTGTAAGAAAATGTTGCTTCTTCAGGTCAAACTATCGCGATCGTCAAATTCTGAAAATACGCTGTTTGATTTCGTCTGTCTTCGTCTCTCCTGCAATTGTTGCGTCACCCTCCCTGTCGCACCGCCATTCGAGCGACAAGGAACTATCTGTCCTTGTTCTAGAGCTTCCTAATTTCGCCGCAAGTGTCGAAATTAGCGCCACTTTACCTCCTGCACACCCTTAATCAACAAAATATGAGAGTTCGCCCAAAAGGAAATATGTGTTGAACGCACCCGTGTCGCGTGTTACATCGCGTCGAACGAAAGAAAATAAATATCGGCCTCGTGGCCTTCGGCGAACCGGCTCGCGTCTAGCAACGTACCGTTACCAGAACGCATCGAATTACAAACATAAGAATCGAACACTCGCGTTCGGACGGATCGAAATAACGCAAAAGAGATACTATTTCATATAACGTTTCCTAACACGCGGAATGGCAACGAAAGGTATTTTTTGTTTATTAGACCTGCCTAGTGAGAGCTCTCGGAAACTTCCTAGGAGCGAAAATAAATTACGATGACTCTAGGCTTTATCTATTTGTTCGGAAATTGGCCTCCCGACGACAAGGGGGTCATCTAGCGGATCGTTCCGGCGGCTCGACGGATCGCCGCGTTTCTGATCAACCCGGACGCGACGCGCCTGCGCGTCGCCATCTTGCAACTGGCACGGCCACGCGCTGGAACCGGCAAGACTGCGTCGGCCATTATCACGCGAAGTCTAGAAGAAGGAGTATCGCTCGCGGCTAGCAAAACGATCGCCATCTTGGATCTTCTCTTAACGCGTCTCTACGAACAAGTTTCGGGTCTCTTCTCTACACGTTCGTTCCCGGGTTTTCTCGCATCGCTCAGTGTACAGTTTTTTGTTTCTCTCATTTCCTAAATTAAGTTAGTTTTAAGACAAATCTTGTGTGCGTTAGAATTAAGAATTTTGATTCAATAAACTAGTGTTAGCCAACGATCGTCTCCGCCACGTTTCACCGTGCCCTAACCGCGTTCCACGTTCGCCGCTTCGGGCACCAGACATTCGGATTCTCTCTCGGCCCATGTCCTAACATTTTTTTGGTCCTTCGAGCCGGATTTCGAAGTGGTGAAGTGGAAAAAGTGCGGTGAAAAGTGCGGAAGTTCTCGAACGTTGGGTGTGGCTCGACGGAACGTTCTCGAACGCTCGCGTTGTTCTCTCTCTCCCTCCCTCTCGCTCGCGTCGATGACGGTGAGTTAATATGGCGTCGCTGGAAGGCAAGATACATCTTCAAACAAGCCGGTTCGACTTTATCAAGATTCTGCTGGAGGAAACGAAGACAGCGGCCTTTCAGCAGCTTGAAACTGCGGAGCTGCAGTCCAGACTTGACCAACTCGACCATTACTGGTCGAAGTTTGAAACGCTGCACGAGGAGTTGTACCTCGACGGCGAAAGCGGTGTTCTCGATCACACCTATACGAAGGAACTGGTGTTCAACAAGTGTCTTGTCCTGTATTCCTCAGCGCGAGGTGCGATCGTGAAGAGGATCTCTTCAAAGAATGAGCCGGCAGAGTTCTCTGACCAATGGCGGCGTGTCTCCTTTGGCTAGGCCTGCAGGAAAGCTCGAATGTTTCGAGTTACTCGCGAGCCGAGCCGAGCTGAGTCTCGCGTTTCGATCCGAGCCGAGTACCCGAAAAAAGCGAGCGGCTCGAAATAACCGAGTAACTCGGACTAATGCGAGTAGCTCGAAAGAATCGAGTAACTCGGATTGACGCGAGCGGCTCGAAAGAACCGAGTAACCCGGATTGACGCGAGCGGCTCGAAAGGATCGAATAACTCGAATTGAAGCGAGCGGCTCGAATTATTTCTAGCGTCTGGAAGGAATCGAACGATCCGAATTGATTCTAAGGGTAATTCCACGCCAAATCCATCATTTTTTTTTGGCGATGTCTCAGATTTTGTTCTAAATTAAATATATTGTAGTTCGCGTGAAATTAGGGGGGGGGGGGGGGGGGTTAAGTCATCATTTTGGTCGTTTTGAAACCGTTTGAGAAATATAAATCTTTAAATTTCGTGATCTTTGCCTATTTTCGTGAAAATGGGTTGTACGTTTGAATTTTTATCTCCGGAACTATTTAATCTATTGACCTACTCTTCTTTTTATTTTATTAGGGAAGGATTACTCTTTTAGAATATATTTTTATTGGATTGAAGACTGACTTTTACAATATTGAAAATTATAAACAAATTCTTTTTTTGCAAAAATCGCTTCAAGGTTGCGTTTTTAAAAATCTGAAAAAATTATTTTCGGATTCCTTGAAGTTTTCTCTATAAAATGTCTGAATTTCACGATGGTGTTTTTCTTATTAACGTCGCAATAAAATGTTATAAACAGCCGCTACGCACCGTAACAGGTAGATGGGCCGTAGTTCGGTTCGCTATTATTATTATGGTCGGGTTATGGGACCGATATTACCCTATACCTGTTAATACAATGAATTCGAAAAAAATGAAATGTTTTTACTAATGCCTTAAGTACTGCCACTTATATTTGCAGAAAATGTTAATAACCCACTCTTATCCAATGATATTTCCTTTATAATAATAAAAGTTCTACCAGTTCGGTTATTTTGTGATTATTTGTAAGGAAATGTCATTGGGATAAGGATGGGACTGGAACTATCAGGATGGGATAAGGATGGAACTGGAGTGATGATATGAATGGGATAATTTCAGATGTCGAGACTATAACTGATAAATAAGGAAGCGACTGAAACTGTCTCATTTTGTGCAAAATTTGTGACATCAAACAAAAAAATGATCGATTTAACGTGGAATTGATCTAAGAAAGCGTCATTGGCTAAAAGTGGGTTATTAACATTTTTCTGCAAGTATAAGTGGCAGTACTTAGGCATTAGTAGAAACATCTCAATTTTTTCGAATTCATTGTATTAACAGGTACAGGGTAATTTCGGTCCCATAACCCGACCATAATAACAATAGCGAACCGAATTACGGCCCATCTGCCTGTTACGGTGCGTAGCGGCTGTTTATAACATTTTATTGCGACGTTAATAGGAAAAACACCATCGTGAAATTCAGATATTTTATAGAAAAAACTTAAAGGAATCTGAAAATAATTTTTTCAGATTTTTAAAAACACGACCTTGAAGCGATTTTTCCAAAAAAAGAATTTGTTTATAATTTTCAATATTGTAAAAGTCATTTTTCAATCCAATAAAAAATGTATTCTAAAAGAGTAATCCTTCCCTAATAAAATAAAAAAGAGTAGGTCAATAGATTAAATAGTTCCCGAGATAAAAATTCAAACGTACAACCCATTTTCACGAAAATAGGCAAAAATCACGAAATTTAAAGATTTATATTTCTCAAACGGTTTCGAAACGACCAAAATGATGACTTAAACCCCCCCCTAATTTCACGCGAACTACAATATATTTAATTTAGAACAAAATTTAATTTAATTACAGAGGTATAATTTTTTAATTACTTTTTTTAACTAATTTTGTAATTAATTTTTTAATTTATTACAGAGGTATAAAATAGAAAAGCAGAAGAAAAGAGGAAGTAATGGAAAATTAGATGGAACAGTGGGACGGTGGAATATTATAGGATAAACGATAACAGCGGAGTGTTTAAATTAGTGAAAGGAGTATAAACCAAACTCAAACATATTGTATATGTATTTAAATATTATTCTATCATAACTGCTGCTACTGTTACTAATAGTAATGTAGTATCGGGACCTCCATACCCGAAATATAAGAGGTCTCGTGGAGAAATAGAGGACAGTCGGACGGTGGTTGGTCTAACTAAGTGGTAGCGCGGCCGCCTAAAAATCTGAGGTTCCGGGTGCGAGTCCCGGCGTCCGCTTTTTTCCACGAGGCCTACAGTAATGATGATGATTATGATGATAATAACAACAATAACAATATTAATAATAGTAATAATAATAATAATAACAACAACAACAATAATAATAATAATAATAGCAACAATAATAATAATAATACATTATAACAATAAAAAAAGACGCTACGCGATGTTTGCGTTTAAAAAACAAATTTGATTAACTTTGTGTGGCAATAATGACGTTCGCTTGTCTGTTACAATGTTGCCAGCTCTTGAGAACAGCCTCTCGCTATATGCTTGGCTGGCTGGAATACCCCATACATGTTTAGCAACAGGTGCTAAATAAGTAAATCGGGCCTGATTGTCCCTCCACCATTGTAATATACAATTGTCGGCAGCAATTACTTTTTCGCCTATGTAGGCGTTTATTTGTTTTTGCAATTCATTTGCCTCTGTCTGTTTCTCTTGTTCTGCAATATTATTAAAAAATGAGAACAGCGCTCCGGATGATGATGATTCTGCAATGAAAATAAAATACTGTACGTGTAACAGTGACAGTGAACACAATGCCGTATATTCTGCTGATAGTTTTTTAGTTACCTGATGTTCCACGTCGTAATGTATCAGGCTCGGTACTTCAAAGTTCTACGTAGTACCTCATTGCAAAATCGTTTAACCATTCGAGAGCCTCTTGTTTTTTTTCAGCTATCAACAGGCGGTCTTTAACACTGGGGTCCATAATCATGGAAACCACGAAAATTTTTCCGTTTTCAATAAACCGGAATCTATTATCCAGTTGGCTGAGTAAATTGTATGTAAAATTGATTGTGTACTGACAGTTTTCGCTACTTATTCTGTTGGTAATGTTTTGTCTAATCCCATAAATGACCGGAAAATATCGGGACAAGGTAGGCTTCTTTTCGGCCGTTAACATAACGATTGCTTCTTTAAATACTTTCAATGCTGTGCAGTATTCTTGTATGATATCCCATTCGCGGCTGCTTATACCGTCCGGCATTCGTGGCTCACACAATACTACAGTGAGGGCTCGTCGCACCTCCAATAATCGCTGCAGCATGTCGTACTGACTATTCCACCGAGTTTCTATATCGTTAATTAATTTTAGTGGCTTTTGTTCTGCTTCAAATATTGCCTGTGCTGACGTAGACTGATGGAAAAAACTGATTATTGTTTTGCATTTCTTTAAAATATCAGTTAACTGTTCACATTGTTTAATGCAGTCTTTTACCACCAACTGAAATGAATAAAGTGAAATGTTGACGATATATTAATTTCTTTAACAGCTAATTACTTGATACTTTTTGGTTACCTGTAACGTGTGAGCAAAGCAGGGGATACGCTGCCACGCATCACATAATCTAATTGCTTTCGTAATGTTAGCTGCATTGTCGGTGATAAAATATATGTCGTGATTGTTATTGTTAAATCCCCATTCATTCAACGTCCGTCTCAAAAATGTATTAATATTTTCACTGGTGTGGCATTCGGGAAGGACGGTAATGTTTAAGGTGTAATTAACAATTTTTGAATTAGAATTTATTTAAAGAGAACTATTTAAAGTGAACAGTCACAGACATATAGTTTTCATTTGCTCGCGACGTCCGTACATCTGTAGTAAAAGCGAAGGACCGCACCTAATTCAACACAATAAAAAAATAATTATACATTTGTTGATAGCTTCACTCCTCGCGAGATATTTCGCCATTTATGTTTAAATATAATTTAAAGCATACACCTACATGTGCTATGTCTTTTTTATAATTTCTTCAATTTTCTGCTTCTCTCGCTGGTACATCGTGGGTATAATTACATCGGAAAAGGTGGTGCGGCTTGGTATGTTATACCGTGGCTCTAATATTTCTAATAACTTTCTAAATCCTTGGTCGCTCACAATAGAAACGGCTGGCAATCCAAAACCATCATTTTGGCTATTCCTTCCGTTATTTCTGCGGCCCGATCTGAATTTTCTGGAAGCATTGTTAATGCTGTTGCTGCTGCTGCTGCTGCTTCCCTGCTGTTTTCTCCACAGCCGCTGTTTCCTTCCGCACTTGCTTCTATGGCACTGCAATATATCTCCCTGTGCTGATGTTGCACATGTCTCTTCAGTGCCGTAGTACTGCCACCTTTACACTTCAATTTTTTATTGCACAAATTACAGGTGCTCTCGCCTCTACTCGTTCGTGAGAACCACCTCCACACAGCACTTTTAGTTCGGTGATATTCGTCAGCAGAAGAAGAATTTTCTCCAATCACCGTTACAGGTGCACTGTATGTAGTTTCCGCAATATTAATATCACTACTAGCACTATTTGCTGAAATATTCATTTCCATCTTTGGACTTGGAACTTCTCGCCAGAACGATTCAAGAAAAACTGAACCCCATGTCCGAGGAACAGTAAAATTGTGCCTATTTTTCCTCCCACTTTTCATCCTTAGCCACTTCGACACCGTCGTAGTTACTTATCTCCAGGCATAAACAATGCGTTCCTCGCAACTTGCAAGGATCTGAAGAGCTTAAGTGTCAAAATTCTTGAGACACTCGACTTCGTACCGAATACCGAACCAAACGTATCCCTGGCTAGGTTTATACACTGATAGCAATCCATTATTTAAATAATAATGTTCAGAGACAGATTTATACTTTAAACATTATTGTTTCATCGGAACATCATAGTACAGTAATTCCTTGTATTTGTCAACGGCTCGGGACCGGCCGTGGACATTCGGAGAGGGATGGAAACTATCCTCACACCTCTGATTTCAGGCTTCACTGGGTTTTATGGCTTTATGCCCCAGCCAGGTGGAGCTACAAAAAACAAAACCAGTTTTTACCATTAAGAAGTGAAAATACCAACTTCCGCATTTTTGATGAGATCTTTGCTGAAGCGACATCAATCGATTCCTTATGTTTTTCCGATGAAAACGACACCAAACATCGCAAAAATTGGACAATAATTAACCAAGTTACAAGAAAAAATGTAAATGCATAATTAAAAACTAACTTTGTTAAAAATAGGCCGATTTACACGATATAAGGTATCATTTTAATCGGAAGAACGCCAGGAATCCATTGGTGCCAATTTCACATCGATACGACGAAAAATAAAGAATTTTATTTTTTGAAAAATTGACGAGTCACCGTCCGTTCGACCCTAGGCAGCCGAGCAAACCCAGGTAGGCTCTCGGCGGATATCAAACGAACGA
The DNA here is from genome assembly GCA_943735885.1 of Stelis phaeoptera. Classification (NCBI taxonomy): domain Eukaryota; kingdom Metazoa; phylum Arthropoda; class Insecta; order Hymenoptera; family Megachilidae; genus Stelis; species Stelis phaeoptera. Next base: position 784,006 of record OX030933.1, on the reverse strand, counting down.
GCGATGACCCATCAAGTTTTCGAAAAATAAAATTCTTTATTTTTCATCGTATCGATGTGAAAGTGGTACCAATGGATTCCTGGCGTTCTTCCGATTAAAATGATACCTTATATCATGTAAATCGGCCTATTTTTAACGAAGTTAGTTTTTAATTATGCATTTAGATTTTTCTTGCAACTTGGTTAATTATTGTCCAATTTATTTCGTGTTTGGTGTCATTTTCATAGGAAAAACACAAGGAATCGATTGACGTTGCTCCCGCAAAGATCTGATCAAAAATGTGGAAGTTGGTATTTTATCTTCTTAATGAAAACTGGACATTTGGTAATGCGACATCCGACGGCAGTACTTGTAGTTAAATTCTTTTTCTGTATTATCTGTCAATTATCCCATTGCCTGTCATTTTCCTAAATGACAAATGAAAAGCTCAAAGGCATAATTGCCAGATCTCATCGTTCTTTAACGATGTTGCCATATCTACTGCAATTCTGCCCATTTGTAAATCTTGACGGAATTCTGTTCCAGCCTCGAGCCAGCCCAGCGTCTGAATGAAGGTGCAGAACTATCGATAGCCGTTATGTCGATAGCTTTTGATAGTTTCATACCTTACTATTGATAACGATCGATTCTTTTCGTTTCGAAATAAATCTCGAAAGCGTAATTTCCAAATTTCATCGAACAACATTTTTTTTTTGCAAAAATATTGGGTAGGGTGTCGTTTTTGAAATATTATTAACGAAAAAAACATCGGCTAACCACAGCACGCGCTGTATTCTGCCGCCGGTGTTTTTCGCTATTTGAAATGAAAAAGATTTTAAGAATTTCCCACATTAAATTTAAAAGAATGGAGACAGAATTGAAATTTGTTATTGATCATCGCTGTTATTTCGTCATCGGACCGATCCTGGCCCTTCTTCGATCTTCGATGTACATATACATATAATCTGCTGCGTAGAACAGCTGATGGGTCGACCGGGTCAATGACTGTTGCATTTCATATGTTTTCTTCCTATACGGTCAGAAAAGGACAAAGCGAAAAACGACAGTGACCGTCCTTTTCTAGAATAGGACAACGCGAAAAGAGACAGTGACCGTGCTTTTCTGATCGTGTGTAGGAAAAACATATGAAATGCGGAATTCGTTGACCCGGCCGTCCCATCAGCTGATCTGCAATACAGATTTTATACATCGAAGAAGGGCCACGATCTGACCAAATGACAGCAATGAACAACAACAAATTTAGATTCTGTCTGCATTTTTAGGCAATTCTTTGTCACGTAGGCAGATCGTTTTATCAAACATATGCCTCCTCTAGAAAAACGAATCCTTTTAACATCTGGAAAAGGAAAACTCTAATACAAACAGGCCGCCTGCACTTGAAACAAACAGAAGGCCCACTGCGATAACAGAACCATACGTTTTGGGAAAGCAGTGGGACCATCATGATTAAACACCAGCTGCAACCACTCTAAACATTTCTGGAAAAACAGATGGGACCAATGCGATTATCTAAGTGATAACCAGATTGCCCTTTCGAAGTAGTATATAAACCCCTTCGGTACCAACGTTCGGGGGCAGTACCAAAGTTCATCTAGCGTTGAGCACTTCGTGTACAATCGTGAGTTGGTTATTATTTAGTGAGATCGGGTTGAAGTCCCTTTCGATCAAAGCGAACCTTATAGAATCTGCGAACTTGCTTGTATTTCTATTTGGCATTCTTACCAACCACACACACACCCCGCATTGCCAGTGCGTCAAAACCGAGCATCCAGTGGAATAGGTAATATACAACACACACACCTATATTCGCGACAGAACAACTGTAATAGACTGATCTGTAATATATATATATTTACTGTGTCAAACCCACATTAGCATTCTCTCTAAATCCCAGTGAATACCAGTGACGGTTCCCACAACAATACAATCTAACCGCTCGGGTTGTATTGACTTTTTCTTAATAAATAAATGTTACGCGGCCTCCCTTACCAGAAAACCTCCGCTGGCCACTAGAGCTGCCTAACCGTCGGCCACGTAACATCTTAAAATCTTGTTCATTTAAAATAGATAAAAAAAACAACTTATATTTATTCATTCTGCCAGGATATGGAATAATTCGGTTATTTTCCTTATTCTATAGGTACAATTAATTTCACGTTATTTACGGTCGCGTACGTATATTATTCTCTTTCGCTTTCATTAGCCATTTAGATGTCCGACAGGAATCAAAATCTCGGTACGAGCCGATTCATATTTCTGATGGTCAGAATTGTAACAAATGTGGCAACATCGTGACAGAAGTCTTGATACATTGCGGCAACTATGGCTTACTTGTGCCTGGATTCACGTGCCTAATGAACGCCGTTCGTGTTGTCAAAATAGAAATAATATTTACCGACTGATTTGTAGTTATATCGACCTTGATGATAACGTGGTCACATCAGCTGAAATATACTATAAATGCCTCTGACGGAAAATCATTGAACTATTCTTACGTCAATTCCGTTTCAATTGCGTGCAAATCTCATTTTCGATTTCACGCCTTCCAGAAGTGATAAATTGTGAATCAACGAATTTAAGTCATATTGTGCTAGTTTAAGGACGGTATGGCTGTGGTGATATCAGTGAATAAAACATTAAATCAGTCAATATTTGATGAAATGTGACTTCAGCAGCCATCTTGTTTGTTTACATCGGTGTCTGTCTCAATCTTACAGTTCAAAAAATAACATCTTTTTAAACGAATGTTGTTTGTTGGCATTAAAACGAAACAGCCAACCTTGTGATAATGTCTATCCGTGTGTGCTATAACCGCGAAAATATCATTCATGCAATTACAAAGCCAACAAAACGGTAATAAGAAATCGAGTGTCTCTCTCGTGTATATCGTATACATGCATGGTTTCGGTTGTTTGTGTCAGTGCGCTCACACAGGTCATGGCACATGGAGTCTGCCCCCTTAACGGCAATATGGTGAAATTCGTCCGTGGAAATGCAGTCAGGAGGCCCCGTTGTTTATCCTTATACGAGTACATTATGGGCTGACTGAGGGCTCATTCGAAAGTGGAAGGTTCAATGCAGCGCGCTGAACGCTTTGTTTGAGTCACAAAACTCTATTAGTGAAGTTTCGATACCTATAATCGGCGGGTGCTTTTGCCGGTTTTTGCTATACTTTGGACACTCATATTATTAGATATCCACACAAGCTCGTTGAATCATGCGTTCAGCGCGCTGCATTGAACCTTCTTCTTTCGAATGAGCCCTCACTCAGCCTGTGATCTGTTCATATATGGACAAACAACGGGGCCTCCCAAACCCATGTTTTGAGCCAAATTGTGTCGGTATACAGCTCACTGCATTACCCGTGTCTACCCCCTTAAGGGGGGAGTTCCGTTTGAGCCTTGCTCTGAATCGATCGAAGCGCCGATGAAAACAAAGGGGCGCTAGCGATAATACATGATCGGCAAATGAGAGTGTAGCGGCCTCCCTTGGAATAGTAATAATTCCTAGATAGTATTGTATTGTGTTGTATTCACCGACGAGGTACTGTTAAAGACTGCCAGCCTTACGGGACTACGTGTATCCGAAAAATTCGCTGTTTTCTACCGCCCGGTAGGATATATTGCGGTCAGAATAAGAAACACTCGTGGAAGACGTGACTGGTCCCATCGTCTAAACGGTCGCCGGGGCGAGGGGAACTTTTCTGTCTCGCTTTGTCACATTTTGTTCCGTGGGCGTTCTTTGTCACGAGGCGACCGCTCGTCGCTTTACCGACGGAGCGACAGAGCCCATCAGAGCCCACTTAATGGTACGCCAAAATACACAGGGGCTGGCAGTCTTTAATAGTACCTCGTCGGTGCTACAGTCAATTTGCGATTCCGCTACGTTATTACTATTTATCTTCTTACTGTACTGTGTACTCGTATAATCCAAATGGTGTTGTAATTGCTGTCTTAGGCTGGTCTTCTGGTGCCACGCTCTTTGTAAATCTATTACTGAAAATACTGCAGCGCCATTAAATTCTTGCAGAATATCTTGTACATGAGGTAATGGATACTTATCTGGCACCGTTACATTATTTAACCTCCGGTAATCACCACATAATCGCCATTCTCCAGTATTTTTCTTAACCATGTGGAGTGGACTCGCCCATTGGCTCTTTGACGGACGTACAATACCTTTATTCAGCATTTGTTGAAATTCTGCCTTTGCAACTGCCAATTTCTCTGGTGTCAATCTCCGAGGTTTGTCCGCTACTGGTGGTCCTCTAGTTACAATGTGGTGGTATACATCGTGTTTCCTGCTAACATGGTGCTGTGGTTTAGTCATATTAACAAATTCTTTGAGCAATGCTTGATATCAATCCTTAATATTAATTGTACTAATAGTTGGTACTGTTAGATTTGTTATCGCTCCACTTTTAAAGAGGTTAGTATTAGCGGCAATGATCCGACCTCTTCTAAGGTCTACTAATAAATTGAAATGATGAAGAAAATCCGCTCCAATTATTGCTCTTGGTACTTCCGCAATAACAAAACGCCATGTAAATGTTTTACGTAACCCTAAAATCGTTAAGATTTTATTGCCATATGTATTGATCACCGAACCGTTTGCTGGATATAATTTATACGTATCCGTTTTTATTGTCCGTCTATTGACTTTAGGAATTATAGAAATATCAGCACCTGTATCTATTAAAAATTGTATGTTACTTTCTTTATCTGTAATTATGAGGCGTTTCCTTGTTGCGTCACCTCCTAGCGCCTCCACCGAAGGCGACTGTCTTAGTTTCCCTGGGTTCTTTTGTCCGATCCCGCCCAATTACAGGGTGGCTTGCATTTAAACGAATTTTCTTTAAATTTCCGATGATAGAAGCACGTGTTATACTGTTCTGCGTTGTTGCTGTCCCTGGACTGTGAGTTCCATCTATAATGGCGCCCTGCGCTATTACTACGACCGCGGCTACGGCCTCGGTAAAATGGCCGCCTCTTCATATTATCGCGAACCAGCATTTCCAGTTTCTCCATTTTCTTCGTTAAGGGTGCGCAGGAGGTAAAGTGGCGTCAATTTCGACAGTTGCGGAGAAAGTAGGAAGCTCGCGAACAAGGATAGATAGATCCTTGTCTCTCCAATGGTGCTGCGACAGAGAGGAAGATACAACACTCGTAAGAGAGACAAAGACCGAGCGAATCCAGGCAGCATAATTTCTTTATGCAGCTGATCAAGTTTTTTGAAGCGAAGAAGTAATATTTTCTTATAATTCTTTTTTTAAAATGTTCCTTATACCTTGGCGCATGCCACTATAGAGCCCTTTTTTGGAAAAAGTGTATGTGCAAAAATTTATTCTATAAAAACGCACACTTTTATTTTTTTATGAGGTTTTGAAGGCGAAATTGCAAAAAAGGGCTCTATAGTGGCATGCGCCAAGGTATAAGGAAAATTTAAAAAAAAGAATTATAAGAAAATATTGCTTCTTCGCTTCAAAAAACTTGATCAGCTGCATAAAGAAATCATGCAGCTTGATTTTGCTCTGTCTTTGTTTCTCTTACGAGTTTTGTATCGCCCTCTCTGTCACAGCACCGTTGGAGAGACAAAGATCTCTCTATCCTTGTTCGAGAACTTCCGACTTTTTCCGCAACTGTCGCTGAAGTCAACGAAAAATTCACTAGCAGCTCCTGCGCACCCTTAATGCCGCTATTTCAGGGTCTCTTCCTGCCGCCTACTGTTGACCATCACTTTCCACGACCGACGCTATTTCCGCGTTGGCCGATCGTTCCATGGTTTTATCTGCCAACGCCGCGAGCTTTTCTAATTTGGTGTCTTCCACCACCGCCAATATTTCCTGGATTCTTTTAGGAAGTCTCTGCAACCACAACGTTTGTAGCACGCTTGCACTTACTCGCGTTCCAGCTAATAACGACATTTCTCTTAGCAATTCGGAGGGTTTCCGACCATTTAATTCTACGCCAGTTAATAAATGTCGAAGTTCCGTCTCTTCCGACGATGCTATCCTATCAATTAATGCTTGTTTGATTTTCCTATACGAATCTTCTGTATCCGGGGAAGTAATTATATCGGTCTAAGTAATCTAAATGTCTGATTACCGCTACGCATTTAACGGCATCTGATTTTACACCATAAGCCGCGAATTCCCGCTTTAACATCGCAAACTACAGCCTGGGATCGTCACGCCAAAATGTTGGCAATTTTCCACCTTCTTGTTGAAAGCGCAGACCCTTCGTATCCATTTCAACAACAAGTGTCAAACCCGTAGTACTTACCGCATCAATGGGACCGTCCGGCGTCCAGGGTACACCCTGCTCGAACCGAGCCTTTTCCGTCAAAAATTAGTAAATTTGTAAGCGCTGTATCTTGAAAACTAATTAAAATCGGGTAGATACATTAAAGGTCAGTGAATTCGTTTTAAAAAGCACTATCAAATAGTCTGAAGAAAAATATATGGTTCCATTTAAAAAACGGAACTTGACTATCATATCTTGTAAAATAACAATGTAAAAAAATATTCGTTTCTACCAAAACATACTTCCCATTTTACCATGCAATTTCCATATTAACAATTTTTCATACAACCAATAGTTTTGCAATAACGGCTCCATAAGACTTGGCGTGGGACACCCTGTATAATGATCGATGTCCTATACTGCCTCTCCGCATTCGCATTCAGCGGTATCTATTAATCCCTTTCTTTCCAGTGACTCTCCCAGGTTGTAATGATTTGTCCTTATTCTGTTCAGGGTATTTATCGATTTTCTTTTTAAGTTTGCAAGGTTAACAAACCAATGCAGTTTCATCTTATTATTCGATAACCCTCCAGCGAAATACTTCACTCCTTTAAATACTCCTTCTTCCTCATTTCTCTCTCTTGATCTCCTCCATGCTTCCTCCTCCGCTTCCCTCACTAGATCCTCTTCAGGTACTTTTATCTCTGTACTACTAATCTTTTCTGTATTTTTCTTTGCTTTCCTATCTGCTCTTTCATTCCCATTCCTAGATAGGCTTAAGGTTGGCAATAAGTAGGATGTAGGTTATCTAATATACATATAGTAGGTTTAAGGTTAAAACAGAAAGTTTGAATTTATTAGTACGTTAGTATGTTGGCACTGCGAAAACTAAAACGGTACGAAATATAGCATTGTGGTAAATTGTGTCGTAGTTTTTTGAAAAGACTCTCCCACGCATCCGCGCTTCCTATCATCTTGGACAAGGTATAATCCGGTACAAAGCGGTGCCGAAATCCGGGACAAGATGAGTGAACCAAAAGCAGAAGGGAGCGCGTCTGTCGAAATAAGCGCAAGTGACTTTCGAAGTGTTAAGCTTTCGACATTTTGGAAGGACGACCCTAAGTTATGGTTCGCGATGCTCGAAAAGGAGTTCGCCACGTACAGCGTGCGATCTGACGCGGTAAAATGCGCGTCCGTTCTTCGACATTTGGACCGTAACACCGTAAGAGTTGTAACGCTGCTGCCTCGTCACGCCGGTCGCCGGCGTGGCGGTGCATCGCTCGAGGGCCTCCTGGTGCTGGACGCTTCAGCAGCCAGGGTTCCCGCGAGGAGGCCGGTCGCGGAGGGGAGGGGGTCGGGTCGTGCGAGTAATGAGGCGAGCTAGATCGGGTTTACACTACTTTATTTTCCGTCGTTTACATTGGGCCGGTCGACGGCCGGCGGCGCGGTGCTCGGGGCAGCGTCCAGCGGGGGGCGGTGATGGCGGTTGTCCCGGCAGTGGAGGCGCGGGCGGTGGCCTCGTCGGTAGCGGTCTCGTTCTGTGGGGCGACAGATATTAGTGGCGACGGGGGTGGCGCTTACAAACTATGCTTAGATCTACGCGACTTACGAGCTACGGTCGGAGGAGGCGCCCGGCGTGGCGCCTCGCGGCACTTATCAACTACGGTCGGGGGAACCCCCGGCGTGGCGTTCGCGGAACTTATATCTACGAGCGGCGGGGCACCCGGTGGTGCCCGCGGTTCGGTTACGCGGCTTATCCTAGGCGCGGGGTCGCGGTCACGAGGAGGAGAGAGAGGGGAAGAATAACGTAGACAGGTATTGGCCAGCTTTGGCCGACTGGTCAGTTGTTCTTGTCCGAGAGAGTTCCTTCCTGGAGTTGGCCGGTGTTGCGCCCAGCGGTGCCGGAGAGCCCCGCGACGAGGCCATGTCCTTCGTCGCGACGTTCCCGCCCGGTTCGGCTACTCCGGGCCTGTCCGCGGGGTAGCAGAATCGGTGGACCGGTCGCCGCGGCCGTGCTGGCCGCCCTGCGAGGCCATGTCCTTCGCAGCACGGTCGGCGCGTCGCTCGCCATCCTTGGGCCTGTCCACAGGTCAGGCGGTCCGCGTGGCCGCGGGGGTTGGCGTGGCCAGCCCCGTTGCGAGGCCATGTCCTTCGCAACGACGCCGGCCTCCAGGCTCGCCTAGACCGGGCCATGTCCTCGGGCTAGGAGAGCCGGCTGCCTTGGAGAGGACCTCCGAGGAGGTCCTGTCGGGGCCGAAGCCCCGAGCCAACTCATCGATCCTTGAAAGCTACTTACCACGCAAAGAAGCTACTTTGATTTTTTGCAATAAAATCATGAATTTGCAACGTTGGTAATCGGGTTTCTAATTCATTTAGAAACTGTGTTGTTGTGTATTCAACATTTTCTAAATTGGACCTGTCAGTATTTGTCCATTGACAGCACGAAATGGATACAATACAATGTTGCTCGAATGTATCTTGCAGTTTTTTGCGGATAGGGCCAAATCCTGGACAATTTTTGCACTCATTGAAATTACAAGACTCACTGGACACGTCACAACGCATATTTAATAACATTTCTTTGTATGTTATTGGAAAGTCAGAAGATGCGGGGAGTAATTTTTGCAGTTTGGCACCAGCGAGCAGTAACTTCACATTTTGGTGGATTACACATATACATACAGAATGTGTTGCATTGGTTCCTGCTAACACACACTCTTCAGGTCGGAGATAAGAAAATTTACTGAAACCAATTTTCATTGTTGGATTGCGTTCTTTAAAAAATGAATACAATTCTTTTAAATTATTAAGGAGCAAACGTTTTGGACCTGCATTTTGAAACCGGCTCTTTTGGCAGAGACGAAATCTTTTTTCCCGGGCATTATTCGGCTTACTTCGTCATTGCAATAGAATAATTGCACTGCTGATATAATGTGCTCTGGTAACGGCGCTCCTTTCTTTTTATCAGGATAGGATAAGATACCCTTTTCTTCATGTAACTGTTTTCCCACAGTTGCCATATGTTTTGAACATCCTATAGCCTGCGCCATTTGCCTAATGCTCCAAGATTTAGGAAGAATAGTAAGTAGATGTAACTGCTCATTATAATTTGTCAAGGCACTGTATTTTTCTCGCAATTCCGGTACCACTTCTTCACAGAAATAATCGTGTTCATCATCAGAAACATTGTCCATTAATTTTCGTTTTACCGTTGTTTGAAATGAATGTAATTTTTGTTTTGTAGAAACACGCGACGACAAATGAATGGAATTGATTGGCGACTGATTTAGAACGTTTAATGTTTCATTCAGTGCTTCAATAATTATTGTTTTTTCACCGCACCTCGACACATTGTTATTCGCACTTTGATCAGAGTCATTAATAGTACTATCTGAAACTTCCACTGGCGCACTTGAAGGACCAGGTACCGGTTCCTCCACAATGATTTCACTTTCGTATTCATGTCCACGACTACACTTCAATCGACAACTATTGCAAATAAACTCCCCAACCTGAAGAGTTGGATACTTGTTTTTTAATGTTTCTGTGATACGTCTGGTATCCTTGTAATGATTGGGTATCGCAAAAGGATTACAACATCTTGTTCGCACCATTCTTGATTTTCGCACTACGAAAAAGACACGCTCCACCAAGTTTGACCGTTGCAACAGTACTGAAAATCGGGACAAGAACCCGGGAAACCCCACCCTTGGTAAGGTTCAATAGGTTTTATGAATCAGCACAAAAAATGCAGGATGACTCATTGTTAGAACACAGGTATGGACAGGAAAATATTTGCAGCAATTAATGATAACGGCAAATAGGGAGTGTTCTACTAGGCCTTCCAGCAGTCCAATACCCTATGTAACAATAGCAGGTATAACCGCTTGGCCGTTGCAGGCACCGCGCGACTTGGCCGGTCGAGCGAGCGTGCCACGACGCGACACGACGCACCGTTCCATTCAAACAATTTTCGTATGGCCAATTTTAAAGTGTCCATATTTCTGAAAACTGCACCGTAAAGGGGACGAACGGGGCTATATTCTCAAATTTTTTCAGATTTTTAAACATTTCCCCACTACTATAAAATTGCATTTGTTTAAAACAATTGCAAAATAAGCGGTTAAAAATTTTTTTTTTTTAACTGAAATAATTTTTATTAGATACTCCCAAGTCTTCACTATAAGTACCTAAACGCCCGTTTTGATCAGTTTGTTACTTTAGGAGTTGTTACGAGAAGTGCCGATCGAGTGTAATAATCCGTCTGGTGATCGAAGGGGGAAGAGGGAAACGCGCTGAAGGCACAAGAAATACGTTGAGGCGACGGTCGTAAATTCACAAGAGTTTATTAATCCTAGGGTCTTAAACACTACGCACAGAAGTCCTTATAGTAAACGCGAACGAGAAACACTACTGCGCTACTACGCGGAAGAGAAGGTCCGTTACTGGTTTCCTCGTGCCCACGTGCGAGAAGACCGGGATATGAAGGCTTCTTACAAACTAGCGATCGCGAGAACACTTAACTCTAACTTAAACTATATTCTATTCTACAAAACCGAGACTGTGCGATAACGCGCGTAAGAGCCGGTGAGAGAAGAGATGATCCGTTTCGCGTCGAGAACCGTTGCGGGAAACACAATGGCCGCCGGCGTTTAGCAAGAGAAGAGAACCGCGTGCTAGAGTCGAGACAATTCACGAGGTAATGGCCGACGCCGTCTTGCCGGTTCGAGCGCGTGGCCGAGCCGGTTGCAAGATGGCGCGGCGCCTGCGCGTCGCGTCCGGGTTGTTCAGGAACGCGGCGACCCGTCGAGCCGCCGAGACGATCCGACAGATGACCCCCTTGTCGTCGGGAGGCCGATTCCCGAACATTCTCCCCCGCCGTCAGCAACCTGTTGATGACCAGATTCTGGAACAAAACGGGTGTTAGAACATTCTTCGGTGAGAGGTACCGGGAGAACTACAAGCTTAGAGATAGGCCGAGTGAAAGTAGAGAAGGCTGTTTTTAAAGTCACCACTCTGGTGAGTCCGTCCGATCCCGGATGCAATTCTAGCACCCTTGCTAGAGGCCACTTGGAGGGTGGAAACCGTTCGTCCGAGAGAAGAACTATGGAGCCGACCTTGATTGCCCGAGATGGATGATGCCACTTGGAGATGGCCTGAAGCTGCTGGAGATATCCCCTTGACCACTGCTTCCAAAAGGACTGAAACCGTTGTTGAACCAGTTGCCAGCGGTCGAGCCTTGCCATTGGGACGTCCTCTAAAGACGGCTCTGGAATGGAGTTCAGAGCCTCGCCGATGAGAAAGTGTTCCGGTGTCAGAACCGAGAGATCGTCAGGATCTTCTGACAGAGGTTCCAATGGCCTTGAATTCAGTACCGACTCGACTTGAGCCAAGAAGGTGCTGAGCTCTTCGTAGGAGAGAAGGGTATCCCCGATCGTTCTCCGAAGATGAAATTTGACCGATTTTACGGCCGCCTCCCACTTCCCGCCGAAGTGAGGCGCGCCAGGTGGAGTGAACGACCATCGAGTCCCGTCCTTGAGAAGTAACCGAGCCAATTCCTTGGCATCCCTTGAACCGGCCGAGAAAAGCTTCCTAAGCTCCTGATCTGCCCCGAGAAAATTCGTGCCCTGATCCGAGAAGAGAGTTTTGCAGATACCTCGTCGAGAAACAAATCGTCGGTAAGCCGAGATGAACCCTTCCGTGGTATAGTCCGAGACGACGTCGAGATGAACTGCAGAAGTCGACATACAGACGAAAATGACTAACCACCCCTTGTACGATTTGTGCCCGCGACCCTTCCATGATTTTAAGAAGATCGGGCCTGCGTAATCCACACCCGTGTTGAGGAAGGCACGGGTGGGAGAGAGACGAGCCGATGGCAGTTGTCCCATTAACTGCTGAGCTCGTAGACCGCGCTGACGTGCGCAAGTAACACACTTTAGAATGGAGGATCTCACTGGCGCTCGGCCGCCAATGATCCAATACCCCTGCCTGACCGTGGCGAGAGTGAGCTGCGTCCCGCCGTGCAGCGTCCGGAGATGCGCCTGATGAATTACGAGGTGAGCAAGGCGTGAATTTCTAGGCAGAATTGCTTGCTGCTTGCTCTCCGCAGGGATTCGAGCAAATTTGAGACGACCCCCGACCCTGAGAATACCCTGACGATCTACGAATGCCGTGAGTCGCGTAAACGGATGCGATTTCCCGAGTCTTTCACCCTTGGACAAAGTCTTCAATTCCGACGAGAAGTATTCTTCCTGAGTGGCTTTGATCCAGAAATATCTGGCCTTTTCGAGATCCTCCGGGGTAAGAGGGTACGCGAGAGAAGAATCCGGAACTTTCTTCAGCCTGGAGACGAACCGTTGGCAAATCGCGGTTACGCGGAGGAGTTTCGATAGAGACGAATACCGATCGACCAGATCCCAGACCGCTGGTTCCCTTGCTTGTGTTACGAGAAGAACCCCAGGTCTTTCTTCGAGTTGTACCGCTGGGTCTGGTTCGGAAACTAGAGCGGGCCATTCTACAGACGGTTTCAAAAGCCATGGCGGGCCGTTCCACCACAACTTGTGCTTGGCTAATTGAGAAGAGGAGAGACCCCTGGAAGCACAATCGGCAGGATTTTCCTTCCCTGGCACAAGTCGCCATTGGGCAGTGGCCGACAGATCTTGAATGCGCTGAACCCGATTTTTTACGTACTCCTTCCACCGCGAAGGATGTGAATGTAGCCAAGCGAGAGTAACCGAGGAGTCGGTCCAGAGGAAGACCGGTACGTCCTTCAATTCGAGTTGTCCCTGAACGTGATCGGTCAGTTTCGCGAGGAGCAGAGCAGCCGAAAGCTCCAGCCGAGGGATTGTAAGTCTCTTGAGAGGAGCGACCTTTGTTTTCGAGCTAACGAACGAGATGGTGGATTCGTTCCTTGAATTTGTGACTCGAAGGTAAACGACCGCTGCCATCGCGAGTTGAGAAGCATCCGAGAAACCGTGAATTTCGACCCTGGACGCTGGGGAAAGGCCAAGCCATCTTGGCACCGAAATCTTTGAGAGCGTAGAGAGCTCATCCCGAAAGGTGTTCCACTGCAGCGCAGTGTGAGGGGAAACCGAATCGTCCCAACCGAGCTTCTCGATCCAGAGGCCTTGCAGGAGAATTTTCGCACGAGTGATTACCGGAGAAAGGAACCCTAACGGATCGAAAAGCCGGGCGATTTCCGAAAGAATTACTCGCTTCGAGACTACCGAAGAGCGGGGCTGGGTTGCCGAGAAAACGAATGAATCCGAGAATGGCCGCCAGCTGAGCCCGAGAATTTTGGTCTCCGATTCTTCGAAGGTATGGTGATCTCGAGCGACGTCGTCCGTTGCAAATGCGTCGAGAAATTCCGCGGAATTGCTTTGCCACTTTGCTAAGGGAAAGCCACCGGCCGCGCAAAGACCGGAAACCTGCTTCGCAACCTCCCGTAGTTCTTCAGGGGAGGCGGCGCCTCCGCAAATGTCATCGACGTATCTACCGAATTTGAGAGGACCTATAGCGAGAGGGAACCGATGACCTTCATCCTGAATAAGTTGGAGAAGAACCCGAACAGAAAGAAATGGAGCTGGACGAGTACCGTACGTCACCGTATCTAATTGGTACGTGACCTCCCTTCCGTTTGAATCGACCCATAGAATTTGTTGGAGTGACGCGTCGTCTTCGTGAACCCGAATTTGACGGAACATCTTCGTGATGTCCGTCATGAAGATGAATTGGTGCTGTCTTGACCAGAGCAGCACGTCCGAAATATCCCTTTGAATTTTCGCCCCCGTATGCAAGATATCGTTTAGAGATTTTCCCGAGCTCGTCCTGCTGGATCCGTTAAAAACGACTCGAAGTTTAGTCGTCGAGCTTTGCGGTCTGAGTACACCGTGATGCGGTAGGAAATATGAAACCGAGCGATCGCACGCCCGCACCGACGACCGATCAAGCGAGACCCTCAACCCTCCTGGTGCCGAGACACCATGTGCTAAGGTCATCCCGCCGTCCTGACCGCCGGTAACGGACGAGCGAGGAGAAACCCTTTTCATATGCCCGAGACGTTCATATTCCGCGAGAAAATCCGTATAAAGACCGCGAAGGAGCTCATCCTTGTCGAGTTTGCGAAGTAACCGATTGAGACAGGCGCGAGCTGCTGTGTACGATGAACCGAGCGTTTGAGGAGAAGAGCAGAGAGGCAACCGAACTATGTAACGCCCTGTACCATCCCGAGAGTGAGTCCGAACGAAATGTTCCTCGCACTCAGCCTCTTCAGGAGAGAGGTCCGCGGAGGGGGAAGAGGGGGAATCCTGTTCCCAGAATTTCGTTAACAATTCGCGAAGATCTTCGTTGTTTTCCGGACCGGAAGTTGCGACGATATGCGAGGTTCGAACGTCCTGTATCGGACCGAGAACCGTCCATCCGAATTTCGTCCGTTGAGCCATGGGTTCGAACGACCCTCCCTTCACGAGACCGGACTCGATTACTCGACCGTAAACGTCAGCACCGAGAAGAATGTCAACTTCCGAGGGAACGAGAAAATTAGGATCCGCGAGTTGCAACCCCTCGAGATGAACCCACCGACGAGTTGGTGTAGAGAAAGAAGGAAGAGATCCAGTAATACGATCGATAGAAAAGGCAGAGAAGTTCATGCAAAAGTCAGAGAAGAGAGATTGTAAGGTAAGAGAAACTTCCCTGTGAATCGGCCCAGAAGAGAGTCCGCCAACACCGGTAATAGATAGAGAAGAACGTGATGTTGGCAGTTGAAACCGTTTGACAAGCCGAGAGTTTATTAAAGAAATTTCGGAACCAGGATCAATCAAAAAATTTAAAAAAAAAAATACAACCGACTTCGAAATGCACTAAAAAGGACGAAATAATTTTAATTTATATTTCGGAGGCGGCGCAAAATTAAAAATTGTATTAATGAAAGATGTTGCTAATGTGATAATATGTAAAAGGATCAAAGAATTTTGACAATTTCCAATGTAGAAAATTTTTAATTTTGCGCCGTCTCCGAAATATAAATTAAAATTATTTCGTCCTTTTTAGTGCATTTCGAAGTCGGTTGTATTTTTTTTTTAAAATTTTTTTATTTCACATTTTTTAGTGGCGATCAGAGCTTTCCTTGAAGAGTTCAACAAAGGGTTGGGAAGGGAAGGGCTGGGTAGTGAAGGGACGGGTAGGGAGGTGAAGGGAATGTTGCAAATGGGATCATCGTGGAAACATCTCCGGTCGCAAAATGTAATACTAGGCTTCATCGATATTAGGCAGATTATACGTGAAATAGTACGGTTTTTACAATAAACGTGGGAAAAAACAAAAAAATGCATAATATGTTTGTTGCTAGACCAACTGGAAGTCATACTCTACAAGATCCAACAAGTTTCGATCCGATTGGTCAATCCATCATGGAGCAATCGGTGACCATACATGACGTGGACGAAACAATACTCTTCTATGCAATAAAAAATTGGTACACGATGATAAAATGCAAAATGTTTTTTATACGGGACCAACTGGGAGGCATACCCTACAAGATACGAAAAATTTCGTTCCGATTGGTCAATCCATCTCGGAGAAATCGCCGGACATACATGACGCGGACGAAACGGTACTCTTTGATTTGTAGTAATTTATAATAAAACATGATAAAACAGGGTAACCAATGTTAAAATAAAAAATGTATTTTATCCCGTTTCTAGTGGGGGTCATAGCCTACAAGATGAAAAAGGTTTTGTTCGGATTGGTCCATCCATCTCGGCGTAATCGGTGGCCAAACCTAGCATGTACAAAACTGCGTTTTTGCAATAAAAAAGGGGTAAAGAATGAAAAAATGCAAAATGTTTTTCTTACGGGACCAACTGGGAGTCATACCCTATAAGATGTAAATGGTCTCATCCCGATTGGTCCAGCCATCTCGGCGTAATCGGCGGACATACATATAAAAAAAAAAAAAAAAAAAAAAAAAAAAAATATACTGATCGAATTGAGTAACCTCCTCCTTTTCGAAGTCGGTTAAAAACTTTTACCTGTATCGTTGTTGATTTTCTGACGTGAAGCAACGCTAAACAGGTTGCGAGAAGGACCCCTGGTCGTGAGAAGAGCCTGGCTTGTCGAGATGATCCGTATTTCCTCCCCTGGGCCGCGTTATCCTATTCGTTGCTGGACCGCGGCTGAGATGGTCCGGGTTGCGCCGTGTCTGGTTTTGGAGAACCGGGTCGAGAGGGTCCCTTCTTGCCTGGGTAGAAGGTGAGACGATCGTGAACCGGGGTGAGGTGTGTGGACCGCTCGTAATTCTCCGGTTTTTGCCACGCCGGGTCGCCTTCGTTCCCCGTGTGGATGAGGGTGTGATGCTTGTTAGCGCACCGCTGACACCTCTTCGAAGACTGGCAAACCTTCACGCTGTGTTTCCCGAGGCAGTTGAAACACAGATATAAGTCTATTACGGTATTGCGCCGTTCCCACTCCGGCATGGCCCGAAACGCGGGACACGAGGTTAGGTAGTGGTCGCGGCTGCAGTACGAGCAGGGGTAAGGGGCCGACGTAACCCCGCGAGATGATCCGGAAGACGGTGCCGATGAAACGTTAACCTTCGGCTGACGGAGAGAGGAGGGGGTACTTGCCCCTCGAGACGATCCGCGTGACAGGGTGGATGGCCCTCGAGAAGGTCCGACGCTCCTGACTGGGGCTGCTCCCCCCTTGACTGATTCAAGGGACTCCAGCGCCCTTGCCCGGCCGGCCAGGAACGCACTCAGATCAGAGTAGGAAGGGAACTCCGTTGAAGAGCCGGTCTTGCACTCCCAGTCCTCCCGAAGTTTTGCACTGAGGCGTTTCAACAACATGTACACCAGCACTTCGTTCCAATTGTCCGGGTGCACGTCCAAGGCTCGGAGGGAGCTTATCGCCTCGGTGAACGAGTTGAGGAGCCTGTTCAACTCCTTTGCCGAATGTTCAGCCATCGGAGCAGTGCCGAACATTTTTTCGAGCTGAGCCATGGTCAGCGCGCGTCGGTTGTCGTATCTTGATTTCAGCTGCGCCCACGCTAGATCCAGAGACTCCTCCGACACGGGTAAGCTCGCGACGAGCTGGGCCGCTTCCCCGGAGAGGCTGCTCCGCAGGTAATGCATCTTTACCACCTTGGAAAGATCCTCGTTATGCAGCACCATTGAACAGAACAGGTCCTTGAAGGACGTCCACTGCGAGTAGTCCCCGCCGAACTTGGGGAGTGAGATTTCCGGAAGTACACTTCGCGGAGGGCCTCCTGGAGATGGTCCGAACGAGATGCGCCGCCATTTTTCTGCGAGCTCCGCCGGCTCATCCCTGGGAGAAATCCGTTTTGCTATTGCACCTCGCGCCGACGAGTACATCACCAAGCACTTATTGAACATCTGATCCTTGGTGTAACGGTGGTCGAGAATGCCACTGTCGCCGTCGAGGCACAACTCCTCGTGGAGCGTCTCGAACTTCGACCAGTAATGGTCGAGCTGGTCCAGTCGCGATTGGAGCTCAGCAGGTTCGAGCTGCTGGAAGGCCGTCGTCTTCGTTTCCTCTAGCAAGATTCGCACAAATTCAAAGCGGCTGGTCTGAAGGTGCACCCTTCCTTCGAGCGACGCCATGTCTGTAACACTTCACCGACGCGAACACACGAAGGAGAGAGAGAGAGAGAGGGGGCGCGAGAGGAGCCGAACCGCGCGAGCGAGCGAGAGAGCGAGAGGAGACGCCTCACGCGAGCGTTCTAGAAAGTTCCGTGTTGCCACGCCTTTCGACCGAGAACTTCCGCACTTTTTACCGCACTTTTTCCACTTCACCACTTCGATATCCGGCTCGAAGGACCAAAAAATGTTACGAGAAGTGCCGATCGAGTGTAATAATCCGTCTGGTGATCGAAGGGGGAAGAGGGAAACGCGCTGAAGGCACAAGAAATACGTTGAGGCGACGGTCGTAAATTCACAAGAGTTTATTAATCCTAGGGTCTTAAACACTACGCACAGAAGTCCTTATAGTAAACGCGAACGAGAAACACTACTGCGCTACTACGCGGAAGAGAAGGTCCGTTACTGGTTTCCTCGTGTCCACGTGCGAGAAGACCGGGATATGAAGGCTTCTTACAAACTAGCGATCGCGAGAACACTTAACTCTAACTTAAACTATATTCTATTCTACAAAACCGAGACTGTGCGATAACGCGCGTAAGAGCCGGTGAGAGAAGAGATGATCCGTTTCGCGTCGAGAACCGTTGCGGGAAACACAATGGCCGCCGGCGTTTAGCAAGAGAAGAGAACCGCGTGCTAGAGTCGAGACAATTCACGAGGTAATGGCCGACGCCGTCTTGCCGGTTCGAGCGCGTGGCCGAGCCGGTTGCAAGATGGCGCGGCGCCTGCGCGTCGCGTCCGGGTTGTTCAGGAACGCGGCGACCCGTCGAGCCGCCGAGACGATCCGACAGATGACCCCCTTGTCGTCGGGAGGCCGATTCCCGAACAGGAGTTATAATTTATTAAAAAAATGTGAGCACTATATTTTCAACAGCTGTAAACTTTAAAATTTTCAAAATTTTGAAAAATCCTTCGAGATACGTTTATATATCACTAAAGACTACAACATATTCAAATTAGAACAAAATCCGACATGATGCTCCAAAAGGTGTCCGACTTCGCATGGAATATCCCTTTAACGAATTTCTTCGGACTTTGAGTGAATGCCACAGCTAAACGAAAACAAATATTAAAAAACCGATTGCACAGCGTGAAACTACAGTTCCTTCTCTATCTACGTACGTAATCAGATTTTCAATTTTCCAATTCTCGAAAATCGATTTTTGATCGCCGAAAGCCGTTTTGTCCCACTGTGCGCCGGTACGCGGTTCTCCCCCCAGGGAGTTCGGCAACCAAGATGGGTCGCTCGATGTTGTAAATTCGGTTGACCGGGTCCTGGGAGCCCTTTGGCGGAGCTCCGCGCGAGATGGCGGTGGTCGGCTGCTCCCAGGCCCGGCGTCCTCGGTGTCCGGCTGCCGGTCGCTTCCAAGGCGGCTGCTGGGTGGAGGCACGGCGACCGGTCAGCCGGTTGGCCAGCGAAGGTGGTGGACCCATCTGGCCTCTCCCTCCCCTGGGTGGAGGTCCCTACGACCGGCGGCGGCGATGCTTCGCCGTGGCGGAGCGCGCGGCGGTCACACGCACACGCACTCACACACTCATGCACAACAATATCCGCGTCCCGGAGGCGAGGGCTCGCCCGAGCGGAGGTAGCGGGGCGCGCCAACGTCTCGTAACGAGGCCAAAGTTTGCCTCGTTACAAGAGGAATAGTGTAATATAATGTATTATTAAATACTAAATAACATAGTGAAATAAATATATAAATGTAATATTAAACAAAGCAAAGTAATGATTTATGAAGTTCGCAAAAAGCGAATTTGAGATATTTGTAAAGAGTTTTGTCGTTTGCTTTATTGTTTGGGATACAGAAGATATAGGTATTCATTTCTTACGTTTTAAGGGAAACATTAAATGAAACTGAATTCATAATAATACTAATTTATTAATCTTACAAGAATACATATGAATGTACACAATTTTTAGAGACATGACCTTGCGAATCTACGTAAGTCCAAGTCAGTCGTATTTACCCAAAATTCGTGAATATTAGGCCATACTCGCATCGGTGGTACGAGACTGTAGGAAATAAATCTGTAGAATGAATCATAATTATTGTTGAATCTTTATTTATACGTAAACCATGCTTCAAATAAAAAAGAATATGTCATAGCGCGCAAAGAAAGCAATTCTTAAAGACCCAGAAGCAGAAAAATAAACATCATACACATACTGCATACAGTTGCTTTTGTATTTTACAATGTAAAAGCTGTTTAACATCTTACAGTAATGAAATATAAGAAAAAAAGTAGTATGTACATAAGGAAACCGTCGGAGGATCAGTTGTTCTGTATGTAAGCCTTAAAAGTATATTATACTGCACGCACTTGCTTTTGTATTTTACAATGTAAAAGCTGTTTAACATCTTACAGTATGTATAAGCAAAAAAGTACTATGTACGTAAGGAAACCGTCGGAGGGCCGTTGTTCTATATGTAAGCCTTAAAAGTGTATTATACAGTCTACATCTATGTAAATACATTGATGGAATTTACACGGAATGTTATGTTAGCATTTACTGGTGCGCCCAAACTATTGATCTGGTTAAAAAGTGGCGCATGTTCGTCCCAGTAATTGACAGCGCACTTTTTTTGGCTGCTGCATACATGCGCAATTCTACATAGCTAGAAATTATGGTTTTAATTAGTTTGTTCGTGTGGCTTATAAATTCCTCGGCGCTCAGCATTTCGATATTATGTGTTTTCAGCTCGGGGAACAGATTGTAATTTTCAATCACCTGCTGGAAAACACGGGCAGCTAGAACAGCTGGAAAGTTAATTTCAACAAGTGGTTTTCCGAAATTTGCATTACATGCCTGGCGGAAGAGGGTCTCTGTGACCAGGCAAATTTGCACGACACTTCTTGATGGAACTGTGAGATAGCTGTGCGTAATGGCCGCAACGTAGGCTGTCGGATTTTTTCTATGAATTGAAATGTTATCTGCATTCGTTTCTTCGCATGCTACTATGTAGACATTCAAGACATTTTATTTTTTTTTTTTTTTTTCTTTTAAGGGATAATATCACCCAGCCTGAAATATATCCAATTGCCTGTTGAGAAAATTCAGTGATATTTGCAGATTGCGTCCACGAAAAATTCAAAAATTCGCAAAGTTTTGAAAAATTTGTATCATTTGTTGAGTAATTAGCAAGGTCGTATTTTTCAGCCACTTTTGCTGTATGTACTGCGTCATAGATGTCCAAATTATACCGATCAAGTTTCGCACGCTTTTTCTTGCATTCGCCCGAGGAAACGTGCAGTATTTTAGTATTGTCAATAGGCTTCACGTTTCCCGTGTTGATGGAAATATCATGCCGAACTAAGAGCCGCTTGTATGCGGACACGAACTGACTGGCCGTTGGATTGGGGCACCATCCACTTCTACCTCTAATCGCGCAAAAGAACAGCTCGAGATGGTCCTGGTTTGTTTTGTAAGTCAGCAAATACTTCATCTTAGTTTCTGCTGGTTTGATGTAGGTGTCAAATATATTGAAAACAGATAATACGGCGATGAAAAATCCTACGAAACCCGCTCTTCGTCTCGACCGAAATATTGGGGTGCCATTTTCCTCCCTTAGTTTTGCCAAGTAAGTAATTTCGGCGATCAGTCTGGGGCGCCAAACATCTTCATTTTCTCGTTTTGAAGGACTCTTCAAATGTTTTCCCCATGGATTTCGAATATTGAGAAAATCAAATATAATGTCGATGCATCGAATAAATCGCACAGTTGCTTCGCAACCTTCAAATTCTGGTAGACGAAGAACTTTTGCACAGAGTTTGATGCTGTCGGCAACGCTGGCGCTGAGAGTTTGCGCCGCTAATGAAACTTTCATCACCATTTTCCTGAATTCAATGTGTTTTAAGAGCAGGCGATTACCCAGGCGCAAACCCTCACTTTCTTGCAGGAATGCAAGCTGCTGGAGGTAGCGCCATTCAATTTTATTTCCGTCTCCATCAACCAGAATTCGGTACTCCCCTAAACAGTTTCTGATATTTTTGAGCATGTGACATGCATCAAAAATTACATTAACATCTGGCTCACCGAGCACGGAATGTGGAAAATGCACTTTAAATATGTCATACAGGCTCTCATCTTCTTTTCCACGAGAAATATGCATCCGGGCACCCAATTCTTCTACCGCGACAAAATGGTCGCTTGGTCCATCTAAAGTTAATGAGCACGCAGTTATACCTACTTTTTGTAGTCGAATGAAGGCTTCTCGTAATAAATTTGTTTTTGTTTCGGCATTCAATGAGCTAATTAAAAAGTACCCGATTGGTAATTTGCAATGCGTTTTTAGCATGACTACCATTATCACAGCTGCGTGTTTGGCCTCAAGAAGGTCATCGCCATCGCTTATCCCTACACCTAAATCTACGTGACCGCGTATTTTGCCGTCTCGACCCCTTTGGCAACCTTTTTTTATGCCCATCTCATCCATTACAACCGCACACAGCAGTTTCTCACCTTTTTCCTTTAGCTGATTAGCTTTTTCTTTAAGAGTATCAAACGACTCCTCCGTAAAACCTGGTTCAGCATCCACACTGCTGTACCAAGTTCTCAGAACGTCTGGGTGAGGAAGAGCTAAATCAAATGTTCTCCTAATATAAAAATATGCTTTTGGTGAATAAAAGTGTACAGTTAAAGCAAAAGCTCGCAAATCTGGAAGATATTTATCTCTATTTTTCCTATTTTTAATCATGCGATTAAACACCTCCATTGGAATGTCTTCATGCGCAGAGAGACAGTAGTAAGCACTATCAGGCAACATTCTTTTGCGTTTTAATTCCCTTATAACATCCTGCAAGGAATGTACCTTCTTTTTCAGGCGTCCCACTGATTGTTTCAATTTCTTGTTTTCCTTCATTGCTACGTCGAGTTTGCTGCGAAGATTGTTTAATTTTTTTCGCAAACTGCGTGGAGTGTCCTCGTAACGGTGGTCATGGATAACTTTTTCATGCGCTGTAACTGTTCATCTTGCGGAAATCTACATATAACCATACGAAAATTAGAACAAATATATATTGGTACTACTGGGTAACTCCACGCCAGTGTGTATTTTTTTATTGGTTTAGAAACTGACTTTTACAATATTAAAAATTACAAACAAATTCTTCTTTTGCAAAAATCGCTTCGTTGCGTTTTTAAAAATCTGAAAAAATATTTTCGTATTCCTTGAAATTTTCTTTATAAAATATCTGAATTTCACGATGGTGTTTTTCCTATTAACGTCGCAATAAAACGTTATACACCGTAGCAGGTAAAGGGGTCGTAGTTCGGTTCGCTATTATTATTATGGTTGGTCCATCGGACCGATATTACCCTATACCTGTTAAAACAATGCAGTCGACAAAATTGAAAGGCGAGCAAGAACTTTTCAATTACCGAACTACGGTCCGTCTACCTGCTAACGGTGCGTAGCGGTAGTCTATAACATTTTATTGCGACATTAATAGGAAAAACACCACCGTGAAATTTAGATATTTTATAAAGAAAAATTCAAGGAATGCGAAAATATTTTTTTCAGAACAATGAATTTGTTTATACTTTTCAATTTTGTCAAAATTACATTTTCACGAAAGCCCGCAAACATCGCGAAATTTAAAGGCTTATATTTCTCAAACCGTTTCCAAATAAGTAAGATGATGAGTTAAACCCCATCTTAATTTCACGTGAACTACAATATATTTAATTTAGAACAAAATCCGAGACATCGCCCAAAAAAAGTGATCGATTTGGCGTGGAATTACCCTATTGAAAATTGATAAGAGGTTATGTTATCTTTACGTACCTGTGTAATGTCGCATTTTTGTTATTGTTGCTCAAATTCCCACAAAATATGCACTTGCCCATTTTGGAAATATAGTCTTATCAACACAACAACTGCACAATTTCACTATTTTTGACAATAAACACTTCTTATTTACTGATCTAAGTACATACACTCGTGTCAGCAGCAGCAGCGTGGCAAAAGTGAGGCAAAGTGTGGAGCATTGCGGGCGATCGCGGAGGAGAAGGGAAGTAAAGTACATCGGTCGAACGATGGTGGCGCATCATGCCAAAGCCACCTTCAAATCGCTTCAAGCATCTCCAATCCATAGTATACATATCAGTGGATAATTATCAATGGAATGTCATTTTAGGGTGCACAGGAGGTAAACTAGTGCCACCATCGGAGAAGTAGTGAACTAGTAAATAGTTTTTCCAGTTTTTCTGGCAGAATAAGGAGAAAAACACCTAATGATTATGCTTTTCGTAACCTGGAGAAGTGTACCGATCGAATTACAAAGCGCTTTTTCCGAAAATTTGTAAAAAAAAATTTCGGACCTTTAAACGTATTTTTATCAAGTTTTGAAGGCGAAATTGCAAAATCGGGCTCTGTCGCGCGCTGCGGAATGATACAAAGAATATTTTAAAAAAAGATTTATGAAAAAATATTGCTTCTTCGCTTCAGAACGTTACAATAATTTCATCGCTATAAAATCGGGACGGTTTGTGTTGAGGATAATTATTTTCTCATTCTACTTTCTGATGCTTTTGTATGTTAGTTGTCTCATCTAGTATTTTTATATTTCATGCCGGCGCGCTTTTTTCTACGTCTTTCGTGAACACGCCAATCATTCTGCGTCGTTATTCTTTATGTTAGAAAGTAACAATATGTTAGTGTAAAGTTTGACCAAATATTATTTTTAATTTACTTATCTATATAAATAAATATTTCTTTTAGTTTGTATTCATATTGTGTTATGTACGAGATTATTTCTTTTTCTTTTCCAAACCTGATATAAAATTAACAGTTTGCACTGTAGCATGGCTGCTTGACTTTCGCGCTGGCCACCACAGCGCTGGTGTCGTCTCTGTTTTCTGTTCCTGTATCGGCAGTTTGAACACGGTTTTCAACTCGCTTCGCACATAACGTAATAGCACGAATGAAATATCGGAGGTTTGATCCCTATGAAACTTATTATACGCCTCTTCTTGTAAATATTACATATTATATATTTCTTATTTTCTTTTTCATACTCTTTATTTTATTAAATATATTTAGTCAACATTAGCGGACAGAAGATTCGATTCTTCAATCCGTTTGTATTTTGCCGACGTCGACGAACGTAGAAAGAGACACTTCCTATAAGTGTTCACGATCCGAGATTGTTGAGGAACATTTCAATATGTAACATATAAATTTAACTGTTCATTCGCCGTTAAAACATGTGAAGCGAGTATTCATAGAAAGTAGATTATTTTAAGATTATTTAGATTAGTTGAAAATATTATAACAATATCGTGTTTGGTCTTATTTTGATCAGGAAAATTTCATCAATACGTTAATAAAATTGTTATGAATAAAAAATAAAAAAGTTTCATCGCCGCATTAGTGTTGTCTCACCGATACGAATGCGATACCGAGTTTTTTCAAAGGAAAGCCACACCGTGTCATATTGCACCCGTGCTCGCGCCGAGGGGGAACCCTCCCCCCAGTGGTAGGAATAAATCGGTCCTTTCGAGCATTTTAGAATCTTTGCTGTAGTCAGCCACAACTTACGACTTCGACATCGGTAGAAGCGAGGGGCATGGGAAGAAATGGTGCGAATGAATGTGTAGTGAGAATACTACTACAACGTCGTACGAGAAACACACACAATTCGACTATATCAGGGATCTCCAACCTACGGCCCGTGGGCCAAAACCGGGCCACGAGCACCACCAATCCGGCCCGCGCTAACAGGCCGAACATACCCAGCATCCGGGCTGCCATAGTTTATTTTGATTACATTGTAAAATTTACAATGTAAGTAAATCATACAAAATAATAATCAGATGTTTTTATTTAACCACCAATTAAGTAACACAATAGCTGATATACAAGATTATTCTAAACACTTACAATAAGTGACATACATAAGTAATTCACATAATGAAATTAAACATTATAATTATGATTAAATGAGATTTATGTAGCTGCAAGGAAAATTTGTGTTTTTTTTTTTTAGAAAAGTTATAGTATGTTGGTACGGTGTGCCAGGTCTTGGCCCGCCCGACTTTGTGAAATAGGTAGTGTGGCCCTAGGCCTAAAAAGTTTGAAGACCCCACGACCGGCTACAGCCCTTCTGCCGATTCGTTCTGCGTAGTTCGTCGCGTTTTTTTTCTGTCTCGATGGTTCGGTCGAACGTGTCAACGATCGGAAGTTTTCGGGATCGGTTACGTATTTCTTAAACTCGAACAATAACCTGTTAAGTGTCTACAATCGAGGAAGGAATAATATGTTTATTAGTTGATTGTAATGTGAAAGTGACAAGTGTCAGGGATTGTGAAGTGAAATAATTTTGTGGTAAATAAAAGGGTTCAGTGACCGGACCATTCCGTCAACTGTTCTACCATGGGGTGTTCGTCCATCCTTGGTCAGGATACGTACGATGACCATTGATAACGAACAGGGTCAACTTGCAGGCGAATGGGTAAGTTGAATTCAAATTATTTCCCAATTTTCATAACATTGCAGTCGCCTTTTTATTGCGCAATCGTTATTTATTTCCAAAAAATTCCGAGATCACCTTCTCACATTTTATTCATTCCATTTTTCAAACAACGAGTACAAATAATTAATAAATTCGATTTAGGGACAACAGTTGTATACATACTGTTTTTAATTATTCGTATTCGTTGCTTGGTAGAACTTCAATTAAATTTTTCCTGCTTTATCGACGCATTAGCCTAGTTCGAACATCCGAGGGCTCAACCCTATGCTCACGCGCCTGAGCGCGCAAAAAGCGCGCGCTGTGAGTGGTCAGTGTTTTTCCTTAATAACTCAAAAACGAAGCCCCGCACGACATTTTTGCAAAGGAAATTGTTACTTAGAATCGTCTCCCCTACCCCCCATTTCCGGCTCCTACACCAGTTACGGGCCACCCTGTATATCCATAAGACTGTAAATACTCAAAGGTACTGTTACATTTTTTATATGTTTTATATAAAACATATAATGCTGGGGGGGGGGGGGGGTATTTACATATTTACACATTTAAATATTTACATGGTTTTTGTTTACATGGGGTTTGTTCGTAATAGAATTTGTATCGTTTTATTTATGCCAACAGTAATTCTTGTTGCGCAGTGTATATTATACGGGTGTTGTTATTCTCTGTTCACGTTAAGAATAACCTCGTTTGGCGCATGGGATGGGTCGGAGGAGGTCCTAGAACGTCTGATCCCCCACCCAACCGCATATGGTTGTCTTTTTCTTACCGTATGCAATACTGTTTCCTATTCTGACACCTTTGTTTTACGCAGTGACAATTAACTCCTGTTTGGGCTGTATCGGTATTCAGTAGGTGGTCGGTAGGGATAGCGCGGGACTAATCATACGCGTCAGAAAAACTGGTCGAAGCGTGAGGTTATTCTTAACGTGAACAGAGTATAGTGTCAGTTATGAATCCGGATTTGTCTAGGTATGGGAAAATTTCGGGGGGTGTGAAACCTGTGTTTAGTGCGTTTGTGATGTAGGTAGTCTGTGTTGTTTTGTATTTTTTGTGTAAGCTCCTTTAGGAGTGGGGATGTTGCTGTTTTGCCGAAATAATTCCTACAGAGTTTTATTATGAAAGAATCGATGCGGTGTATGTTTGCTTTATTCAGTAGTATTAAGTTTTTGTAATTCTTTTTGTAGTTAGATTCAGGCGTTTTTCTTAGGTTTAGGCAGATTATAAGGTAGTGCCTTCCAAATAATCTTATTTCTTCCATTTTGAAATTTGGGATATTGTGCCAGATTGGACATGCGTACGTTATTATAGGGCGTATCAGTATTATGTAACAGAGCGTTTTGATGTTATTGATTAAGTGTTTTGAAAGTGTCATCAATGTCACACGAGATGAGTTGATTTAATAAAAATGTTCTTTATTTAATACTTCGAAGGTTACACAAACAAATACTGGATCTTATTAACTACGCGCACGGACTTGCGGAGTCTCGACAAAAGTTCTGATTATACTGTGCTGTACTGTACTACGCTTTTGGGTCCTCCTTTTATAAGGGGTTTTTGGTAGAGAAGATAGTGGTAGGGGTAGGTGGGAGAGCAGTGAGGGTTTTCTGGAAAAAGCGCGGGAATCAGTCCCGGATACATAAATATCGAGGTTTCCGGAGGATGGGATACGTGGGGCCTGTTTCCAGAGATATCTGATCGGAAAGGCAGGAAAAAGGGTCAGGATACATAAAATATCTGGAAACAGGTAGTGCGTGGTTTGGGACCGAGGGTTAATGGGACCGTCGCGTCGTAGAGTACCTAGCAGGAGCTCGGTCGACAAAAGGAAGATTCTTGATAATGTCTTGAAAGCGGCTTTTGCCTTTGATAAATGTGTGTCTACGTGTGTAAAGTATTTCAGCTGCGTGTCTAGGGTCACGCCGAGATATTTTACTGTTTGCTTGTGAGGGATTAATGTATTTGCGTTTAATGATTCTTTTAATTAGAATTTTTTCCAGTTTTTCTTTGTGTCATTGCTGGTGTGTTTTAAGTTTGGTCGGAATAGAATTGTTTCGCATTTTGTTGTGTTCATTTTTAATTTCCAGTTTGCATAATAACTGTTTATCTTTTCGAACAGTGTTTGGAGTGTCTTCTGGGTTGTTGTGGTTGTCGACCCACTCTCCCTTCAATATCTCATAGTAGTCCCTAACCAACCTTTTTATCCTCGACACGCATTCGCAATTTCCCAGTATTTCAGGTATCCTGACCTTTCCTCTCTAGCCATTTTCTCACGCGACACGAATATTTATGTATCCGGGCCTTTTTCCCTTTTTCGTCCTATATCAGTCTCCAACTGACCCATAGTCTCGAAACCTTTTTTTACCTTCAACGTGTATTCGCTATTTCCCAGTATTCCTATCCCGACCTTTCCTTTCTAGCCATTTTCTCGTGTGACACGAATATTTATGTATCCGGGCCTTTTCCCTTTTTCGTCCGATCCGATATCGGATCGCTCCTTAAAAAGGTCCTTTTCTCCTATTCATTAGGCAATGACATATTTATGTGTCCGGTACCATTTTCCGGAATTCTGCCCAAGTCCCCTCCTATTTTCCAAACGATCCCAACCCCCGATTTTTCCGCCAAAACCCTCTTATAAAAGGAGGACTCGAGCCACGAAACGACAGTATTCTATCAACACTCTGTCAGTGCTACACGCAACTATAATCATTGTACTCATTTTGTGTAAACTTTGAAACAACATATAATAAAAGTAAAACCAAACCAACTCGCCTTCTTTGATTCGACGACATGGTGTCTTTTCCTATGCAGTAGATTATTAGGTCGTCAGCGAAGGTTTTTGTGTTTTCTGTATTTAGGTCGAATAGGTGTAGTAGAGCTGCTGTGTAAATGTTGAGTAGGGTCGGCGATGTAACTGTACCTTGTTGTAGTCCGTTTGAAACTGGAAAAGTTTTTGAGGATTTTTGTTCTCCTTCTTGGACTATGAATTTTTTGTCTCGGATCATGCTCCAGATGATTTTGGTTAGGTGGTGTGAAAAATTGTATTTGTCTAGTTTGTACAGTAATCCTTCGTGCCACACTGTGTCGAAAGCTTTTTCAAGATCTATTAGGCAGGCACCTACGCACTTGTTGTTGTTCAGGGCTTCGTTTATATCTGACAAGTGAGGTTAACTTATTTATTGTGTGTGTTGTGGAGGTTTTGGTTCGAAAACTGAATTATTGGTGTTTTGGAATTATGTTGTTTTTAACCGACTTCGAACAAAAAATTTTTGGAAAAGAAAATACAACCGACTTCGGAATGCACTAAAAAGGACGAAAATAATTTTAATTTATATTTCGGAGACGGCGCAAAATTAAACATTTTCTACATTGGAAATTGCCAAATGTCCTTAATCCTTTTACATATTTTCACATGTAAATGCATTTTCTCTTTCCGCCCATTCAGTGCCAAGGCCACCATACCCCAATCAAATCATAATCAGCAACATCTTTCATTTACACAATTTTTAATTTTGCGCCGTATCCGAAATATATATTTAATTTCATCCCTTTTAGTGCATTCCAAAGTCGGTTGTATTTTTTTTTCAAAATTTTTTTATTGAGGAAATGTAATTCAACCACAACAGCGTGTAAGATTGTTTATACTACGACATATCAAATTAGACAGAAGTAATAATTTATAAGAATAACAAAACGCTTCCGAAGGTTCAGAACTAGAGAACAAGTCGCCATGATTTGTAAAGAGAGATTCTTCTTTTATAATGTGTACTTACGTTAGTTGAAACGATTTGTTTGTAGCAACAAATAAAATATAGACTGTAAAATCTTAGGCCGGTTCGCTCTCACTAAACCGCGGACCTTCTTGTAAGAACCTTGAGGGTTCTCACGATAAAATAAGATGGGTTTACTTACCTCGTCGTGGGTGGCTAGGGTGACTTCGGAGTAGCTCGTCCGAGGTTGGAACAATAGGGAAGGCGCACTTGATCACCAACCGATTTATTCGGACTTGGATTGTACAGGTTTTACGTTAACTCGGTCGCGGATGTTACAATTGAGGCGTTGGATGGAAGAAGGGCACATACGCCGAAATGCCGTTTCGAGATAATCGACTTCAAAGTTTTCATAATTGAATAATTTAATAAGTATCAATGCTTTTAAGTCAAATTTTTCTAAGAATGTAGTTACATGTCTTTAAAATATAATAAGCATACAAGTCGCGATTCGAAGATGTTATATATTTTTATTTATATGTTTTACAAAATTGGTTTATGTGCCCTTTTTCCATAAATCAGATAAAATCATGAAAAAATTGTATTTTATTTCTACATTAACATTATTCGTTTATGCAGTTACAAAGTATTTATAATATTCCACGAATATTATACTTCTTCTTCATCGGTGGATATAAATTCCTGTTCATCTGGTTCGCTCAATGCAGTCTTTGCTGTTTGAAGAACATTTTCTATCCACATTCTGCTGTCCTCGTCCACATATTGCAGGAGGCTTCTTACCTCATTTTCTTTTTTTATGTTTAAACCAGGGGATTCAACATGTTTTAATCGAATACTCTTCAACTGCTTCTTATTGTACATCCTTTTCCAGGATTTGAAAAGTGCGAAGTTCGAATTATTGTATTTTTCGTAAACATGAAGCGAACCATTTGGTTGGAATGCTAGTTTTACATATTTGCGGATACTGAATTTTTTACCCTTACTTATTGGATGCTTTATAAAAAAATCTGATAAAGCCTCTGTCCAGTTTTTGATAATCGTATGATCCATAATAACTTCGAAAGGGCACGGATTTTGTCTGCAAAGAACCATTGCTTCTAAGTAGTTTTTTGCTGTGGAAATGGTCTCTTCTTTTTTTAGGTAGGATCTAATGATCCCGAAATTTCTGTCGCATTGACCAAATGAGTGTCCTCGTACAGGGAAGAGATGGATTATTTTAACTTGAAGCATTCTTGAGAACCATAAACAGTAAGATAACATAGCTGAATTTTTATTTTGTCCTGTAGCTGAATCAGACAAGAGTAGTATTTTATTGATGTGGGGATTTTCCTTCAGTTTTACTGTGAGACATTGGTTGAGGAAGGAAATTACTGAATCCGCATTCTTTTTTGCTTCATGTTCCATAAAGTTGTATAAAAAAGATGTTCCATCATTATAGACATGCACGTTAAACGTATATAACCATAGTAGCCGCTTATAGAACTGGGATGTCACATTGAGCTTTGGTACAGGGAAATTCTGTGCGTAATCGAACTCGCACACAAGAACATTAACATTTTTATTTGCTTCCTGAATATATTTGTTTTTAATTTCAAAGTACATTTCATAGTTCTTTTTATGCGTTTCGAGATCAAGTCTGCAGGAATCATGAGGATTTGCTTCGATTCTTTTTGTACATTTTATGCAAAAATCACATACGTCTGTCTTAGGTTGACGAAAACTGAAGTTACATTTTTCGCGAAAAGACTTGAAATACCAACTGTACCCTACAGTAAGATTTTGTCCAGTTACTTCGTTATAATATGTTTCGAAACTTTTGTAAAGTTTTTTTATATTTAAATTTGGATTGTTGAAATAGTTTAAGGAAGATTTATGTTGACAATAGTGTGACTTTTTATGTGGAAAAAGATATAAGTGAACCTTCATTAATTCCCAGACATCAGTGTTCACTTTGTGAGGCCTATTTTCGTGCTTTCCTCTCCTTTCTTCAAAAGAATCACCGTTTTGAACCTTTCCTTGAATTACTCTCATTCTTTTGACTGATATTTGGAGCAAACGTAATAAAAATTTAAGGCATATTTGATGATTTGTCGCATTATTTTTGAGGGAGTACTGCCAAATATTTGTTCTATTTATTTTAATATTAATTTTATAACGAGAGGTTTCAGTCTGCTGCTTTTTTGATATACAACTAGCGAGAAATGTATCTTGTACTGCTTTTGCGTCGGAATTCCAAAAAGAAATAAAAATAGATTCCTGCTGATCATTATCAAATCTTTTGTGGCACTCGTTTCTACAGCACTCTGTAATAAAACAAAATTCTCTTTCTTTTACTTCTTTTCCAGAATTAGATATATAACTTTGACCACTAAGACGCTTCTGTTTCTTTGATTCTTTCAACCATGTTGACTTAAAAACCAATTTCCTTTTTCCTGCATTAGCTTGTTTCCTTGCTAATTCAATACTATTTTCACGTTCCATGCTTTATAATTCACGCAAAACTTTACACGAAAAAAATTATTCAGCGCACGGTAGCATAACAGCACAACAACACGACGCGACGCGACAATTGAGCGAATAGCGGAGCGTCGAACGAATTAACAAAGCAGCATCTAGCTACTGTAAACAAGTGAGCAGCAATATATTTTTAATATATAACATAAATAATACATATACGAAACGATTTAAACGATTTACGGAAAAAGGGCACATAAGCCTATGTGCCCCTCTTCCATCCAACGCCTCAATTGATACCGGTTCGTACAATGATTACGCTATCACGCGGGTGAGATCTCGCTCTGTCGAAGTTCTGTCGCCTTCGTAGCAGAGTCGACGAGATCTTGCACTGTCGAGGTTCTGGTGCCCTCGTAGCAGAGTCGCGGATTCCGTGCACAATTGTTACTTCGCGGGTTATTGAAACTGAGCGTCGAGAGCGAGAGCTTGGCGCGCTAACTCAATGATCGAGTAAACTCACGTCGTGGAGCTCTATGCGTTGAAACTTAGTGTGGAGCCGCTCGCGGGTGATCGGTCGCATTGTTATATATCGCGTAAGTAGGGCGTAGCGATGATTTGTTAATTCCGGTGAGCTACATTTACTTGAGTCGTCGGCATTTTTGCAATATGCGACCCAGATAAACTGCTCACTCGGAATTGGGAAATCGATGAATTTGGATGACGCGGAAGAATTTAAAGAATGCGTCACCGGACGTGACAAGACAATTAGCTAAAAAGCAATTCAATAAAATAATCAATTCAAGAGCAACTTTGCTGCGATGCCGTGGATTCTCTTGAGGGAAGCCGAAGTACCCATTTTTGAAACGTTCGACGATCGCCGGAGTGAAACTTGAACTGTGCAGATTGTGCAGAAAGTAAACAACTGCGTTAGTCAAGTAAGTTTTACAAATTCAAAAACTTCCGGAGGACTTGTGTATAAATCTTGCAAAGGAAAATAAGGAAAACAGTATGTTGCATTTAGTTTATCGAAATTCTACGTACAAATGCTTTCTTTTCAATAAAAATAAAGAAACTTTCACCGTTCACTCGGTTGACCCCCTCACTCTAAATGCGGTGAATTCGAATTCATCCGTACTGCAATGCACACATGCACAATTCAATAGATTGAAGTTATTATCAATCCAATATAAATGAATAAATAAACTTGCAATGATTTACAATTGGACGAATAGATTTTCATCACTTATAACTGCCAATAATCATCATAATCGATTTCATAATACAAATTACTGTAACTATGCGACAGTGGGTAAGCGCACGTGCACGAAAGTAAAACGAAAGGTTCTCCGTGTAGAAAATGTCGAAAACCGTATACTTTCCGTGAACCTTCCGTGCAGCGTTAGAAATGTACATAAAAACCGTTTCTTTCCGTTGACCTATTGTTACTGTAGGCTCTTGACACGCTACTTAGCTAATTGATCAAGCTTGCGAGGGAAACTCGTAATATTTTGAAAATATTTCAAGGCAACGATCGGAGTTCCTAGCTCTGATCGACAATATTGTACGTTCTCCAATCTTTACGTCATAAATGACTCTCATATAGGGAATATTTTTTTCCATTGTAGCGGAGACAAATATCCCGTTTGCGAGAGAAAGTTTTCATCCGGAAACATATGCGTTGCAGCCCTTGCGATTTCTCTCGACAACGCGACTCGTCAAGGACTCGAAGGCTAGAACGAAAGATTTTCTCTTTCCCCCTTTGCCCTTCGTTAGCTTTTTCCTTGACGAGCCCGTTGGGAAACGGTCAGAAAAATATTCGAAACCACTTCTTTCCAAACACTCGAGGAAGACACTCGGCTCCAGTCGAATTCGTTCCGCGCATCGACGACTATAGTCATCTGCGTTTCGTCATTCACGCTCGCGTTTGATATAACATTTATATTTTATTTTATGTTAACTAGTTAAAATTAAGTGTAAATAAATATTGTTAATGAATACGCGTTAATCTAGCTTTCCCGATCACTATCCTGCACGAAACTACTATACCATATTTCGCTCCGTGTGGGTCTGTTAATAAATCTGAGGAATAAAAGAATTTACGTGATCCGTGTACATCCAAGAAAGGAGTGACGAAATCTGAGAATGGTTTAACTTTAACTAATATGATGAGAGAATGAGATGGAGAGAGAACAATACTAAACCTGTTCAGTTCTCCACAAATTGTTGAAATTATGGATTTTCTTATCCTAATTATGATAACAGTCTAGAATTGGAATGATAACACATGATACAATAAAGTTTTTTTATTGAAAAATACAAGACATTCATCACAAAGTTTTAAAAGTTTATAATTCATAGTCTGAAATCACATTGAATTAAATACAGCCATCGAGTCCAGAGTTTTTCCTGATCATATTTCTGTACACATTAGAGATCATGAAAGTATTGAATATAATATTCAACGTAGCTATGACAATGTACGTGAAATGTTGCTTGTATTCATTTTATTATGATTATTCGCATATGATTTGTTCTGTTTACTTTCTATAACAAAAGAAAAAAATTACCAGTATATTTTGCACAAATCAATGAGAAACTCTTACTCTTATTGTTAGAAAAGTTACCGTTGATCCAGAGGATAAAAAAATAAAAACCAAAGTATTGTAAAAATTAATAGGATATTCAACAACACTTTTAGTATAAAAATAAAGCAGGCGAAGAAAAATAGTAACGTATTTAATAGCAGCTTCACTATGAAAGCGATGGAATTAAAGACTATTAGTAGAGTGTTTAACAATAGCATTGTGGCGTAAAACAAGACGTACTTAAGAATAAATAAAAGGTTAATAGCCATGAAAATAATTGTAAATATTTCTGCCACTATGACAATGGCATGTTTTTCCTTATCGTCTGGGTGCATCACTTTAACTACGAGGGCAGAACTCAACTTAATGTTATCACCGTTAAGCTTAAGAACAATCTTGAAACGTCTGCGAAATTGTGGCACGAAGATTTCATGAACATAATTATGATCTTTAGAATTTCTTAGTTCAGTAAATCTTTGGGATTGCTTGAGATCTACCAAGAATTTTCTTATCCAGTCGTAATACTCTTCGACGGAAAGTATTCTTCCATCGTCGGGAAGTCTTCTGTGTTTAAAGTAGTGGTACACCGCTGCGAAAATATCCCGAAAGTTGGGAAATACGGTGTTCCATTTCGCATTTTCAGCTTCGATTTCAGTTTTTAGTTTTTCAAACAGCTCTATTAGCTTGTCGACAATATCTTTCTCGCTAGCAATCTCAGAGATAATTTTGTCTTGACGTTCTTTGGGTTTCATCTTCGTCTCTGCTGTCTCAGTTCCACTCGAAATACGAGTGCGTTCCAGCAACTCGTCGGTGATGTAAGTTTGAACAATCTCCAACAGGCTGAGGAAATTTAAAAATGAGATATCTCGATCGAAGTGTTGTTTGAACAATCTTATAACTAATTCAATCACCACCTCTAGCGTACCGAACTCTATTACTGGTTTGAGGACTTTTGACAAATATTTTCTCTGTTCTTTTGGAAGATTTTCAAAAATGCTAGAAAATGGTTCACTATCAGTGCCGTATACAATTTTCAAAATTCTTCTCAATAATGTCATAAAAGTCTGAAAGAAGCTTGGCTCATTTTTCTGTTTGCGCTTTTTATTGTTGTCTTTGTTGCCCTGTGGTGGTTGCGAGGATCCAGAGCTTGATCCAGAAGTATCACGCTTTTGTTTTTCGCTATTAGCTCGCTGTTCCCTTTTATTATATTCTTCTTGTTTTTTACTCTTCTGTTGTTCTCTTTCTCTTTGTTGTTCTCTTTCTCTCTGATCCCGTTCTCTCCATTCTCTTTCTCTCTGTTCTCGTTGTCTTCGTTCTCTCCATTCTCTTTCTCTCTGTTCTTGTTCTATCCATTCTCTTTCTCTCTGTTCTTGTTCTATCCATTCTCTTTCTCTCTGTTCTTGTTCTATCCATTCTCTTTCTCTCTGTTCTCGTTCTATCCATTCTCTTTCTCTCTGTTCCCGTTCTCTCCATTCTCTTTCTCTACATTCTCGTTCTCTCCATTCTCTTTCTCTACGTTCTCGTTCTCTCCATTCTCTTTCTCTACGTTCTCTTTCTCTCCATTCTTTTTCTCTCCATTCTCTTTCTCTTCTCTCACCTTTTTCAAATTCAGTTCTTTGTGCAGCCGTCAATCCAACATGAGCAGATGCTAGGAAAGCTCTTTGTGCAGCTCTTTCCGACGATTTCCGAGCAACCATTTTGGTGACTTCTGCTGATGAAATCCTCACTGATTTCTGGATGACTTGCTCTCCGCCCATTTGCATAGTTTTCCCAACCGCTCTCCCAGATGCGTTACTCACTCCTGTAGAAGAACTTCCATAGCCACTCATTGCATCGAAACCCAGCTGTAAACTTGCAGACACTATAGAACCCGTTGGATTCCTTTTGGCTGCAATATCCTCGGCTATTTTTTTGCAAGAATCAACGACTCCCTTTTCTTTTTTCATAAGGGCAGAAGCCGCGGCATCTGTGGCAAGACCAGCGCCCATGGCTCCTGCTGGACCGCCAAAAATACCTCCTGCTAAGACTGCCGTAGTTCTGGTGGATTTGTACATAACTTCGTCGCCTTTTTCCTCATCTCCGCGCGCGTAATGATATACCGCCTTTAGGGTACCCAGACCGGGAGTCGCGTCTACTAAGTTGGATAGGAAACCCATTTTGAATTATTTTTAATATAAAAAAATAATATTATTAACTTCCCGACTTATTAGGTAAGTTATTATGTTGTTTTGGAATTATTTTTGTTTATTGTTTTTATTTTTATCTGAAGGCAATCTATTCAATATGTTGTTATTTTCTTTTCAAGACTTCACTGAGACCACCAAGTGTGTGATGAGGGTACTTTTTTCGAGCCCGCTGACTCTCTATCGCTGGAACCCTCGTCAGAATCGCTCAAATCACATAAGTTGTCTATGAGGTCATCGAGTATTTCGATGCTCTCTCCTATATCTGCATCCTGGAGAACTTTGGTCAAAGTCGAATCGCCCACAGGAAACTGGCCGTAGTTGTCAATCAAAAATTGAAGTGCTGATCTTTTCATAAGAACGGAATTGTCGAGTCTAGTTCTGTAGACACAGGCAGTTCCTTCAATGTTGACTTTTATGGGTTTAATGGCGGTGGCTAATAAAGCTCCGAGGGTTTTCTTTTCTTCGGCAGTGAAGGTTGTTTGTTTTAAACCAGCCTGATAGATCAGATTCAGAGCATTTTCCGCTTTTGCGTCGCTTTTTCTAGCGTTGATTCGGTCAGTGTAGTTAACGTCCTTAATATCTTGTAGATATTGTATCAACTTTGCTTTCAACGACATATCAGTATGGATGAAGGTATCTGAAAAAATATATAAAAAGTTTAGGAATCATTTTTAACCCCTCAAAAAGTAGATAAAAAAGCGAAAAATGAGGAAGTGAATAAATAAGGGATGGGAGCAAAATGGGGATGTCATAATGATATTCATTGAAGGATATTGAGTACCATCATGT
This sequence comes from Stelis phaeoptera, assembly GCA_943735885.1. NCBI lineage: Eukaryota > Metazoa > Arthropoda > Insecta > Hymenoptera > Megachilidae > Stelis > Stelis phaeoptera. The sequence goes on along the minus strand of OX030933.1, from coordinate 745,896 downwards.
AGTCGATAAGTATTGTTGTGTTCTTGACTATTGTAAGAATTGATTTAGATTTATTGTTTCTCAGTATTGACTGAGGTCAAAGTAAAAATAGACAAAATTTTAGAAAAAGAGATAAGATGAATAGAGAGGTGTTAGACCATCTAGTGGTCATACATGAGAGATGCATGTATGCGGGTGTGTGTGGTGTGTGCGAGAGAGGAGCGCCACCAAGCGGTGAGCGTGGTGGATGATGCGTGTTGTGTTTTTTATTCGGTATAATGGCGATGGTTAATTGAAGTTTAATAAATGCGTTTCTAAATCTAATCCGTGTATATTTTGATCTACAAACACGATCCACGAAACCTACAATTGGTAGCAGAGCGTGGTTGAAGAGGAAAAGAAAAAAAAAAGAATAAAGAGTTGATGGCAGCGGTTGCGAGGCGCAAGAAGCGCGCGGAAAACGAGAGGCTGTTCTGAGAGGTTAGAAGACCGCGTGGCGTCGAAAGAAGTGCGGTACGTATAATTCAAAAATAGAGTCCAGCGTATATAGACAAGATGGCAGATGCCGCCGGTTTACCACTCAGCAGGGTGGAACTATTAACTAACAAGAATTATCATGTGTGGGCGTTGAAAGTGGCCGCAATACTCCGTGCGCGGAAACTGTTCAAAGAGGTTATAGAAAATGAAGAACCTCCACAAGTCGCAAACCGGGAGTCTGCAGAAGCCAAAGCGAGAAGCATGTGGGAGACTAAAAACGACGAGGCATTTGGTATATTAATTGTAACGCTTTCAGATGAGCAGGCGGGCCAATTCTTGGTAGAACAGAAAGCAAAGACTGTTTGGGAGACATTGAGACGCATGTACGCAGGAGATGCAGAGGATAGAAGGATAGACATCGGGTTAGAATTAAAGAATATAACCATGCTGGCAGGTGAAACCGTTAATGAATATATTTCTAGGGCGAAAAATATAACAGCAAGGAGTGCAGCACTAGGTTTTCCCATACCAGACAGGGAACTGGTATATTATGTTGTGAGAGGGACGCATCCAAGATTGGAAAAAGCGGCAATGGTTTTGAGACCATAACGAGCTGCAACGTTGAGTGAAGTTCAACGAGCATTGTTAGAAGAAGAAGAAAGGGTAAATCAAGTAAATAGAAGTTCAACAAATTCAAGCCAAGGATGGAAGAACGAAAAAGCGTATAAGGCAACTAATGAGAGAAAGTATAAACAAGGAAAAGATAGTGGTTGTTTCATATGTGGCAGAACGAATCATCAAGCAAGGAAATGCTATCATCGACAACAAAATAGAGGTGGAACAGCAAGATTGAGAGGTACCTCGAGAGGACAGTACAATGGATCAGGCAGGAGACAAGACTATCGAAGAGAACATAGTAATATGTTGGCAGCTGAGAAACAAGAAGTCACATTCCAAGTTACAGAAGTGGTCCATGAGGAATTAAATACTGGCGGGAACCAAGTAAATGAAGTGTGGGCATTGGACTCGGGCTCCACGTCACATATGACACCCAGTCGGGACCTCTTAAGAGATGTAAAACCTTGTTCATGTTACAGTGAATCTGGCGGAAGATGAAAGAAACTTGAAAGCAGAAGGAAAAGGTGATGTTAAAGTGATTGCACGGACACAGGGATGTGAAAAGCTAGTAACTATAAAAGATGTATTGTTTGTGCCAAAGTTGCGGGCAAATCTGCTGTCTGTGAGCAAACTATTGAAAAAATGGGCATAAAGTGATATTTGAAAGGAACGTGGCAAAGATTGTGGATGGACGAACAAATAGTGTCATTGCGGTGGCAAGAGAAATAAATGGAACATTCCTATTGACCACAGGAGTAGGAAAAGCATTTCTAGCAAAAGGATTAGACACTAAAGGATTGCAACAAAATGGCAATGTTGTAAAACAACACCCTGAAGGGGGTAAAATGGTAGAAAAACGCTATGGCACAAACGCTTAGGCCATGTATGTGAAGCCTATTTGGATAAAATGTTAAACGAAAATGTAGTTAGAGACCTGACGTCAACACCAGGAAAGTTAAAAATGTGTGAGGCATGCGTAATGGGCAAACTGTCACAAAAGCCTCATCAACCATTACAGTCGGTGACGACACATGCGATGGAACTAATACATATGGATTTGTGCGGGCCTATGCCAACAGCAACATTAGATGGTAATAGATATGTATACGTATTAATTGACGACTACAGCAGATATATTGTAACGTACCTCTTGAAACACAAGAGCGATGCGTATGAATGTTTTAGACAATACGTAAACAGGTGGGAAAATCAAACAGGAAGGAGGATCCAGAAAATAAGATCTGATAATGGAAAAGAATTTGTGAATAGAAAGTTTCAAGAATTGTGTGATGAAAAAGGAATCATATTTCAAAGAACCGTACAGTATAACCCTCAGAGTAATGGAATAGCGGAGAGGGCAAATAGGTCACTGCTAGACAAAACCTGTACAATGCTCATTGATTCCAAACTCCCATCTACCTTGTGGGGAGAAGCAATAATGACAGCTGCATACCTGAAAAACAGAACACCCACGAAAATTGATTTAAAAATCACTCCACAGGAGAAGTGGAGTGGACAGAAACCTACTGTCTCTTATTTGAAAGTCTTTGGCTGCACCGCGTATTATTATGTACCAAAGTGCGTAAGGAGTAAGATGGAAGCGAAAGCAAAGGTAGGCATATTCGTTGGTTACTCACAGGAAAACAGGGGATATAGAATATACAACGTAGAAGACGGGAAGGTATATGCATCCAGATCCGTAAAATTCAACGAACTGGAAAAGGGTTCAAGACTAATGGAACGAGGTCAACAGCAAGACAGTGTAGAAGCGAACAAAATCTGGGAACAATTATTACCACTGGATAGGACGGGAAATGAAGAAAATATAATAGAAGAGGAAGATTCAGAAGATGAAAATAACAGAGATGTAATAGGAAGAGATTATTCAGAAAGTAGAACTCCATTAGAAAACACTGGAAACAGTGAACTAGAAACTACAGTACTGGAAAACCGAAAGCCGGGAAGAAAACCAGGAAGCACAAATCAACAAATTCGGATAGAGCATGCTGAAAGGTTAAGAGAGAACGAAGAGAAGCTTAGAGCAGAAGGAGTAAGGAGGTCTTCAAGAATAGAACAGGGGAAGGAGCAGGCCCTTAACATAATAAGCAATAATGAAAGCTTACCAAGGAATTATGAAGAAGCGATGCAATCAAGGGATAGGAAACATTGGGAAAAAGCTATGGAAGAGGAGCTGAAATCCATGGAAAACCGTCAAGTATGGAGCCTCACAGATAGAAGAGAAACAATGAAAGTTATAAAAAGCAAATGGATTTACAACATAAAGAAGGACGAAGACGAGAAAGTGATAAAATACAAAGCCAGGTTGGTGGCGGTGGGATGCCAACAGAAGATGGGTGTACACTACGACGAATCATTCGCACCTGTAATAAAGTTAGAATCGGTGAGAATTATGTTAGCTGTTGCAAGCATATTTAAATTTGAAATTAAACAGTTCGACGTGAAGTCAGCGTACTTGTAATGGCACGTTAGAGGAGGAAGTCTTCATGGAACAGCCACCAGGTTTTGACTCAGATAAAAGTAAAGTATGCGAATTGGTTAAAAGTATCTATGGTCTACCGCAGTCAGGATATTGCTGGAGTAAAAGGGTAGGAGAAATACTCAGAATGACAGGTTTAATAAGATTAGAAGAAGATCCGTGCGTTTATAGATATATAGAGAATGGAGAAATGTTAATGTTAGGGATTTATGTAGATGACATGTTAGTAATAGGGTCGAATAGCGTAATAATTGGCAAAGTCATTGCTAAAATTAGGCAGCATTTAGCATTAACGGAATCTAAAGAAAAACTATTTTTAAATATTAAAATAGAAGAGACTGAGGGGGGGGGGGGCTGAAACTCTCTCAAAAGGCGTATATAGATAAAATATTAACTAAATATAACTTACAGGAGTGTAATATAGCAAAAACACCTGTGGATATCCAGCAGAACTTAAACGAACATGGAAATTCTCCAGAAATAGATAGAACAACTTTTCAGGAGATGCTTGGGTCCCTGATGTACTTATCTGTGAGTACGAGACCAGATATAACATTTGGCGTAAGCTATCTGTCACAGTTTTGTAGTAATCCCAAACAAATTCATTTGACTGCACTAAAGAGAATATATAAATACTTTAAAGGTACAAGGGAATTCAAGCTAAGCTATGACAGAGCAAGTGGAAATTTAAATATAAGCACTGACGCTAGCTGGAATACTACAGCAGGTGCAAAATCATACAGCGGGTATGTAGCAAAAATAGGTAACAACGTAATCAGCTGGAAAAGCAGAAAACAGAATCTTGTGGCACTTTCCACTTGTGAAGCAGAGCTTATGGCAATATGTGAGGGAGCACAGGAGATCAAGTGGATACAGGAATTAATATGTAACTTGTTAGGCGATAAGAGTATTGTAAAGCCACCGATAGAATTAAGAACAGATAGCAGGGCAGCCATAGACTGGATACATAGAGATAAAATCACTAGTAGGACAAAACATATTAACCGAAAATATTACTTTATTAAGGACGAGGTTCAAAACAAGAATATAGATTTAATACATGTTGCATCGGGAGAAATGGAGGCTGACATATTAACTAAGGGACTTAGTGAGATTAAGATAAAGAAAGGAATTGAAAGACTAAATTTAGATAAGTAAGAACGTTTTTGTATGTTACATTATATGCTATTTTTATGTTATATGCCACATTTAGATATTATCATTTGGAGACGTCATGTATGACCAGAAGGGGGATTGTTAGAGCATCTAGTGGTCATACATGAGAGATGCATGTATGCGAGTGTGTGTGGTGTGTGCGAGAGAGGAGCGTCACCGAGCGGCGAGCGTGGTGGATGATGCGTGTTGTGTTTTTTATTCGGTATAATGGCGATGGTTAATTGAGGTTTAATAAATGCGTTTCTAAAACTAATCCGTGTATATTTTGATCTACAAACACGATCCACGAAACCTACAAGAGGAGATACAGCTAACATCTGAATTACTAAGCAACATTCCCGTTCTCAGAACGGGACTAGCTTTGCTAGTCTGAAAAAATAAAATGATAGTTGTTATTTAATAGTATCCTTATTGAGCACTGAGAAACAAATTCTGCGTTTGAGTGTGAACGTTCTTGATACAAGTACACACGTTTTTGACACATGTACAGTGCCGCGAAAAAGTATTGGCACCCCATCATTGACAGAAATATAAATGCACATAACTGCTAAATATACTGATTTAAGCAACTAACTTTTACACTTATTTGTATGTTGTCTATTGTAGTGTATTGTGTAACAGCAAGAAATAGCATAAATAAAGCGATCCACGAAATAATAACGTAAATCTGTTTATTGAGCACTTTATACCGAGGAAAAAGTATTGGCACCCTCATTATTTTTTAAATTTACATGTAGATCGATTGTCTATAGATTTTCTTCTTACATCAATTCCTATAGATTTTTGTGCGCTGAATTCAAATTTGTATGCGGCTTTTTTCTAGTGTTCACAGTTTTTTAAAAAAATCGTACTTAAACAAAAATTGTAAATTTTTAACTTTCGGAGATGTTTTGTGCTTTTACAATAGCAGTTGTTTAATTTCGGTTGATATAAAACAATTCTATGGGCTCTCCCGAATAAAATGATGTAACTTATTGATACATTGTCTTTGTATCGGTCTTTGCTGACATTTTCCAATTTATTTCGAAAACCAAGAGTCTAAGAGAAAAAAAATTTTTGAAAAAAAATACAACCGACTTCGGAATGTACTAAAAAGGACGAAATAATTTTAATTTATATTTCGGAGACGGCGCAAAATTAAAAATTTTCTACATTGGAAATTGTCAAAATTCTTTGATCCTTTTACATATTTTCACATTAGCAACATCTTTCATTAATACAATTTTTAATGAGGAGTGCTCTCTGTCACAGCACCGTTGGAGAGACAAGGATCTCTCTATCCTTGTTCGAGAGCTTCCGACTTTTTCCGCAACTGTCGCTGAAGTCAACGAAAAAGACACTAGAGGCGGTAAAGTGGCGTCAATTTCGATAGTTGCGGAGAAAGTAGGAAGCTCGCGAACAAGGATAGATAGATCCTTGTCTCTCCAATGGTGCTGCGACAGAGAGGAAGATACAACACTTGTAAGAGAGACAAAGACCGAGCGAATCCAGGCAGCATAATTTCTTTATGCAGCTGATCAAGTTTTTTGAAGCGAAGAAGCAATATTTTCTTATAATTCTTTTTTTTAAATGTTCCTTATACCTTGGCGCATGCCACTATAGAGCCCTTTTTTGGAAAAAGTGTATGTGCAAAAATTTATTCTATAAAAACGCACACTTTTATTTTTTTATGAGGTTTTGAAGGCGAAATTGCAAAAAAGGGCTCTATAGTGGCATGCGCCAAGGTATAAGGAAAATTTTAAAAAAAGAATTATAAGAAAATATTGCTTCTTCGCTTCAAAAAACTTGATCAGCTGCATAAAGAAATCATGCAGCTTGATTTTGCTCTGTCCTTGTTTCTCTTACGAGTTTTGTATCACCCTCTCTGTCTCAGCACCGTTGGAGAGACAAGGATCTATCTATCCTTGTTCGCGAGCTTACTACTTTTTCCGCAACTGTCGCTGAAGTCAACGAAAAATACACTAGCAGCTCCTGCACACCCTTAAAAGTCTACGAAGATGGTGTTATAGAAAAACGTACGTTGTTTTACGTTCAGTCTATTTTTACTTTTTCTTTATTAATAGTTTAAGTTCTCATGTGTTAATTAATAAATAAGTATATATAATCAAAGATTTCAGTTCCTATTTACTTTATTTTAACAAAGAGGAAAGCATTTCGTTTAGCATAAAATTATAATATAACTATAATATAATTTCATGCTAAACAAAATTATTTCCTATAGCCGCCGTATATAAGATCAAACTTTGATCGCTAATTACATCGAAATAAAGACTAAGAAAATTGCGAAAAAATTCATCCACACCTTATCGAGATTATTTTTGATTTTATTATACTGAACGGAATTCTACACGCTTGAGATTACATTAAACAAAGCCGTATGAACCCCCCTCCCGGTGAGGGCCACACCCCTTCGCTCTCTTTCAATGAATCATCTAACAGAAATGTCGGACACTAATGCACAAAAATTTCTTATCATTTGCATACTGAGGACTCAATATTACGTCTCTGCACTCATTATCAGTAACCGCAATAGAATTCTCATGAAATGCACAATATCCTGAAATTTCAAAGTGTTATATCCATCCAACGTTATAGAGTTTGCAGGGCACTTACATCTGAATATTCGATCCTGGTTCGCTTCTGCAAACTGTAGTGATTGCGTCAGCCGAACAGATAACAGTCTATTTGTAAGTACCTATGTGAAGGGCATTTTTATCAGCATCGTGATGTGATTCCGAGCTGCGAAATGTGTGTATGTCTTATGCGTGTATGTATTATTTCATTCGTTTCAGCGAATTGAATAATTACTATAATATTATAGTGCTTGCTATAACAAAACATTTAAAACTACTTATCTAGAAAAGAAAAAAGTTTCTGGATAAATATTTTGGTTGAATTGAAATATTTAACGTAAGAAGTAGTATAATTATTTCGATATCAATTTTGTAAAGAAAGCCGCAAAACAATTAACAATTTTGATACATAAAATTAACTTACCAGCTATCTGCTGATATTTTTCAGTTTTAAATCCTTGTGGATAAATCACAATGAAAATATAATTACAATAACAGTGTAGCAACAAAGAACGTCAAACCATGGATCACCTTATCTGCAGATTTTAGTGTATTGCAACCGCGGTCAGTGTTACTAGCAGACTGCTCGTGGATGACACTCTTTGAGTATATAGACTCAAAGATAACACTATACATATAGCGATGTTCGATTCCGATTCGATTCCTTAGAAAATCGATTCTTTGGTATTCAATTTTCCCCAGAATCGATTCTTTCACGTGAGAATCGAAGATCGATTTTTTGCCCTCTAGGGAATTAATTCTCACTAAATCAAGAGTTTATATCGACTTTTTGTTTTCGAATATTTAGAAGAATCGATTTTTCTTATTCACAAAAACACATTCACTCCTACATTACTACTTGAACAATAAACGTGGAAAAAAACGAAAAAGTGCATAATGTGTTTGTTGCGGGATCGGCTGGAAATCAGACTCTACAGGATGCAGAAGGTTTCGATCCGATTGGTCAATCCATCATGGAGTAATCGGTGACCATAGATAACGTGGAGGGAACAGTACGCTTATATGCAATAAAAGGGGGGTAAACAATGATAAAATGCAAAATGTTTTTTATACTGAACAAGCTGGGAGTCATACCCTACAAGATACGAAAAATTTCGTTCCGATTGGTCAATCCATCTCGGAGTAATCGGCGGACATACATGACGCGGACGAAACGGTACTCTTTGATTTGCAATAATTTTCAACAAAACAGGGAAAACAGGGTAAACAATGAATAAATAAAAAATGTGTTTTATCCCGTTTTTAGTGGGAGTCATAACCTACAAGATGGAAAAGGTTTCATTCCGATTGGTCCAGCCATCTCGGCGTAATCAGCGGACATAAAAAAAAAACTGATCGAATTGAATAACCTCCTCCTTTTCGAAGTCGGTTAAAAACCGAGACGATTTGTATGTCAACAAGCCTGCCTCGGTATCGCGCTTTCCACCGCGGCGCTGCCGTCGTCTCTCGTTTCTGTTACTGTGTCTACAGTCTAAACGTGCTTTCCAACTTGCTTAGCACATAACAACGTAATAGCAAAGAGTAGATATACTAAGAGGCGACACTTCGGGCGGCACCTTTGATGTCGGCCGGATCCCTTTAAATTGGTTGTACAGGCAAGCGGGAAATTCAAATCAACTCTGGATATACTATCTTTATTTCATTTCAATCTGTAATAATTAGACATCTATTTGTATCCTAAATGTTCTGTGTATTACTAACATTGGTTCTCGACACATTTACATTAATTTAACGAGATTGAAAAATTGAAAAAGAGAAAATATAATAAAATGATCGTAGAAAATGTATTTTAAGGGTTATATATAGTGCTGCCAGATGGGCCAGGCTGGACGCGCATGCGTGGATCACTGAAGTTCAGTGAAAGTGCGATGAGCCACGCATGCGCGAGTGGGCATTTAAATTGGTTGTTCTCTTCATCTTTCTCTAAAATCAGTTTCTCTCTCAGAGTGTCACCTCTTTGTTAGTATACCTACTCTTTGGTAACAGCGTAAATCGCAAATGAAATATCGATGGTTCGATACCATCCTGTTCTATACATTTTTTTTTTCTATGAAACTTATTATACACCTCTTCTTGTAAATATTACATATTTCTTATTTTCTTTTTCATACTCTTTATTTTGTTAAATACATTTGGTCATTTTTAAAAGTTTCATGAAGGTATAATAATTTATAGTGTTCATTTTTCATGCACGTTATAAAATTGCATTGTAATCATATAGCTTGTTTAATGCATGATTCATAAAAACGTATGGGCTTGTTTAAGTTATGTTGCCAATTCTCCTATCTGCTAATAACATGTAGCTGCAACCAACAAAAGAGATCTGTCGGTGTATCTCGCTTTACCCGCAACTTGCTCTACTCGCGCTCTGTGTCTTCAGGAAAGTCCACTGTGTGAAAAAGAACGCGAACAAAATAAATCACGACAGAGCGAGAGACGGCGATAGATCCTTTTTCCACTGTGACATTTCGAAACGGTGTGAATGAATAGTGAGAATGCCACTACGTCCGCGTTTTTTTCCCAGTCCGCTTCGACAGGTCGACGAAGCGAGTACAAATGGTCAAATCTGTCGTACGACGGGGTTGGTTGTAAGACAGATTTTTGGCATGCCCAATTCCGTGCGACACGGTCGCGTCGTACAATGCAACTGTCGTACAGACGGCCGAAGCGACTTGGATCGTACGACAGATCATACCGTCTGTGGGCCGTTTTAGGCAGAGAATACTGTACATACATGTAGAGTAACTTATATCAACTGCAAAATTGAAAAGATTCTTTGGCGATAATTTAAAAGAAATACGGAAGAAACAAATTAAAATATATAATTGTAAAATAGCATACGCATAATTAAATACAGGTTTCGTTATAAAATAATAATAAAACTATTTTAATACGTTTGTGATGACAGTTAATAATAATGAACACATTCAGATTTTTATTGTCCCTTGTAAAAACGAGGAAAAATGCAGTACCATTAAAAAGGAAAGATGAACTTGCAGTTGTTGAATCGCATATTTATTTTTACATTTATCAAATTCTCGGACTATTTTCCATAAAAAAGTATTAGGATGTAATGCAGTTATAGGGAGTAGATACATACATATGTAGCAAGTAAATCGAATCGGAGTGTTCCTCAACGATTTTTTTACATTTAATGTGGGCAATTCTTATAATCTTCAAAAAAAATTAAATTTATTCCTTCTACCAGGATATCAAGTAACTCGGTTATTTTGTTTAATCTACTTAATTGTTTATGTTTTATTATTGATATTAGTTGTACCACCGACGAGGTACTGTTAAAGACTCCCAGCCTTACGGGACTTCGAGTAACCGAAAAATTCGCTATTTTCTACCGCCCTCTAGGATATATTGCGGTCAGAATAAGAAACACTCGCGGAAGACGTGACTGGTCCTATCGTCTAAACGGTTGCCGGGGCGAGGGGAACTTTTCTGTCTCGCTTTGTCACATTTTGTTCCATAGGCGTTCTTTGTCACGAAGCGACCGCTCGTCGCTTTACCGACGGAGCGACAGAGCCCATCAGAGCCCACTTATTGTATGTATGTATGTATTTATTTTCTCTTTGGTTACCGTTACACCTCCGAGATGGCGCTTAAGAGTATTTTACTCTTTTTCTGCCCAACGAACGCTTAACTTCTATTTTACAAAATGTTCTTACATCTAAATTTTTACATTTGCACCTATCAGTCTTATGTCTTATTTTGTACCCTATCTTGTGTTCCCTATATAAACTTACTTACATATAAATACATATATATAAACCTACACATATAAATATATATTTCCGTCCTATATGCCTAATTCTCTCTGTATGTATATCTATCTGTAATCTCTTATATGCTATTATCAAATCACAGTGACACTCTATCCCTGTTTTTTTAATTGTAATATCCTATTCTATACTTTGACCTGTTATTCACTATCTTCTACACCTTTGGGTTAATTGTCTTTATCACATTTTATATCACATTGTCTTGACCATCTCCTTTCCCCTCTTCGTATCCTTCCTCATATCCCCTTCCCTGTTTTATTGATGAATGCTGCTATTATCCTTAGTTCTGATGCCTTGTTTGTCCTCAGGATATTCATTATCGGTTCTCCACTATTGATTCCCAGTCTTTCCAATTGCCTCTTCAACGTTTCTCTTCCTTCCTCCCTTTCCGGGCATTGCCATATATAATGATCTATATCTTGTACCTCATATCCGCATTCGCATTCTGCTGTACTAACCAGTTTCTTTCTTTCCAGTGACTCATTTAGATTGTAATGGTTTGCCCTTATCCTACTTAATGTATTTATGGATTTCCTTTCCAAATTCGCCACCTCTATGAACCAAGGTACTTTTTTATCATTATTTGAGATTCCGCTGCTGAAGTATTTTACTCCCTTATACGTTCCTTCTTCCTCATTCCTGTTTCTTGATCTCCTCCATGCTTCCTCCTCCGCCACCCCTATTAGATCTTCTTCTGGAATTTTGATTTCTGTTAAGCTGTCCTCTCTGGTTTTTTCCTTCGCCATCCTGTCAGCTCTTTCATTCCCTTCTATCCCCACATGTGCCGGAACCCATGCTATTCCTATCTTATTTCCCTCTATTCCTGACTCTCCTCTTCTCCTATTACTCTCTTTTATTTGTTTTATTATTTTTTTAATCCATGGGTTTTCCCTCCTTTTGGTGTATCCTTTTCCTATTGCTCTGATTGCACTTTCAGAATCTGTCAAGATCAATGTTGCTACATTCCCAAATTCCCTGTCCGCATTCTCTATTGCTCTGCTTATCGCGATGGCCTCCGTCGTGTAAATTGTCATTCTATTATCTACGCTGACTCCTTCCTCACTCCATCTATTTTCCTCCTTCGTAATAATCCCTATCCCATTTGATATCCCTTCCTCCGTCCGCGACCCGTCCGTGTATATTTCTATACATCTTTCCCCCTTAAATTGTAGTCTCTCTTTTATTACGTTTACCAGCATGTGATCGCTGATGCAGTCATTCCTTTGTCTTATTCTCCCTTCTTCTATTGTTATCACTTTGTGCATCTCTATATCCTCTTCCTCCCACCCAGTTTCTATCCCTCTTTTGAAGATTCTTTTTTCTATTGCATCCGTTTTTTCCCATGCCTTTATCATACAATTCCTCCTTAAAGCTTGGCTATTTCTTGATTCTAATAATGTTTTGTATATTATCTTACTTACTTCGCTCTTCTTCCTAGCTCTTTGTCTTATGTTGTACCTTTCTGCTAGTAATTCTGCTCTTTGCTGTACCCTCATGACTCCTGCTTCTGCGTGCATTACATTTATTGGTGTTGTTACTCTGTAACCCATAGCTATTCTTAAACCTCTGTTTTGTATTTTATCAAATTCCTCTTTTGCTCTTCTGCTTTCATTATAGTATATGGGCATTGCATATTCCATTACTGATCTTATCATATTTTCAAATAATAGAATCATTGTCCAAGGTGAGGCCCCTTTTTTGCAGCTGGCTATATATCGTAGCATGTTCATCCTTTTCTTAATCTTTTCCTGCACATTTTTGGTATGTTGTTCATAGCTTAGTCTGTTGTCGAAAGTTATCCCCAAAAACTTGGCTGTTTCTTCTTCCTTCACCTGTGTTTCCATGACTCTGTATGTTTTTCCTGTCACTACTCCTCCTCTCCATGCACCCCTTCCAGCAAAATCTATTATTTTCGTCTTTTCCTTAGCTACTTTTAACTGGATTTTTTCTAGGTTCTGCACTACTTTTTGTAAACTTTCTTCTATATTCTTCTTGTTCTCCATCATGCTTGGTCCCTTCGTTAGAATCGCTATATCATCTGCGTATTGCAACATCCATGTATTAGGCTTTCTTATTTGCTTGTCCAGTTCTCGAGTATAAATATTATATAATATAGGACTAATGATCGCTCCCTGCGGCAATCCCTTAATCATTTCCTTTATGATTGTCCCATCATATAACCTGTGTATTGTTATTTTTCTCTTATGCAACCATTTTTCCACATACTGTGTTATTCTTGCAGGACAATTTATCCGCTTTAAAATTTGTACAAGCCTCTCGTGGTTTACATTATCATATGCCGCCTTAACGTCTATAAATGCCGCTGTTACTCTTTCTCCATTTGAGATCGCCCCTTTCACTATTGTAGACATTATTGCTAAATTGTCTATCGTAGATCTCCCCCCTCTGAATCCATTTTGGTAATCACTCATTATCTTTTTCCTTTCTGCCCAGTCCTTCAATCTCTCATTTATTATTCTTTCCATTGTTTTTCCTATACAACTTGTAAGTGATATTGGTCTTAACGCCTTTTTACCGGGCTTCTCTATAAAAATCATTTCCGCTTCTTTCCATTGGCTAGGAATATCTTCACCTTTCCATATTCTGTTGAATATGACCTCCATCTCTTCTAAGTAGCTGGCAGGCAGTTTCTGTAGTATTCTATAATCTATTCCATCTTTTCCAGGTGCCGAATTCTTCTTTGCCCTTCTTATAGCTCTGTCTATTTCCGTATATCTTATGTTCGAATCGTATTTATTGTTTTCATCCACTTGTCTCGTTTCCCCCCTTTCTTGATTGTGTTCATCCCCTTCCCCTCCTTCCGCACCTGTAGGTGTTACTATTTTTAAAATCTCCTCGTCTTCCATCTTTCTTCTTTCTTCTATTGTTATATTTTCTTGGCGAGGACTTGTGAATGTTCTATTTAATCTTCTTATCTTGTCCCACATTTCCCCATGATTCGTTCTATGATTTATTGACTTGGCGAACTCTCTCCACGCTATTTCCCTCTTTTTCTTTATTGTTTCTTTAAATTCTTTCTCCGTTTCCTTCATTTTGTCCCATGTATCGTTTTCCGGTCTTTTGTAAAATTTTTTCGATGCATGTCTCCATTCTTCCCTTTTAGTTCTACACTCCTCATCCCACCATATTGCTGGTTTGTAATTCCTTAATTTTTTATATTTGTTGTTCATATATTGCTTATTACTTCCCCCTTTATTTCCTTTTCCTGTAGCCTTCTTTACTGCTTCCTTTATTGCATCCTCCATGATGTTGTACTTCTCTTGTATCTCCTCTCTTCTTTGCTTGATTTCCTCTTCCTTTTTTATTAGATTCAACAACAGTCTGTGCCAGTCTATTTTGTTTTGGTCGTAAATTCTTGTGTTGCTGTTCCATTTCCTATTATTTTTATATTCTCCTTTTAATACGACGTCTATTATTTGGTGATCTGATCCTAAGTTTTCTCCACTTTCCTCTGCCCTTGCTTCAGTGGCTATTATGTATGTTGTTATTACCAAATCTATGTTTGATGCTTCCTGCATCGCTTCAAGTATTCTCGAGTTTGTTTCCATATTCAAGATGAACATATTATTTTTATCTATTGCTTCCGCTAATAATGTACCCTCCCTATCCGTGTTTCCACAATTCCATTCTGTATTCTTTGCATTGAAGTCTCCCATTACTACGGTTTCTATTGAGTTTCTTTTTAAAGCGAATAGTTTATCCCATTTACTCCTATCGCCAATTTGTCCAGTCGGTCTTTTGTATACCATTAAAATGTCTATTTCCTTATCTTTTAATTGTATCGTAGCTGCTATAATTTCTATTTCTCCTATTCTCTTAGGTATCTCTCTTCTTCTTTTGTATTCTATTCCTTCCTTTATTAATAAGGCTACTCCTTCTCCTCTTCTTCCGTCCATCCTGTCTTCTCTTTCAATGTTATAATTTGTTATTTGAATGTTTGTATCTTTATCCATCCATGTTTCCGCTATCCCCATTATATCGTATTCCTTAACTTTTTCCCTTAATGCTACCAATTTGTTTTGTATACTTCTGCTGTTCCATAATCCTATTTTTATCATCTTGTTTATTTCTTCCTAGTGATTTCTCTCTCCTTGTGTTTTGCTTCTTGTAAAGTTGCTTTTAATCGTCACTATGCTTATTTGGTCTTTTATACGTCTTCCGCTATAACTGATTCCTGATCCTGTTCCCTTACTTCTTTCCTTTCCTGTTCCTCCAAACTCTTGACTCCTTCCTTCTTTCCTTCTCCTTCCTCTCCCTTCCCACCCATGTTTCCCTCCCAATCTTCTCCCTCAATATAACTCGTTTCCTTATTTTGTATGTCCCTCATGTTGTAAAGTCTCCTTCCTCCTTCCGCTCCTGTCTCCTCTTCTTCGTTCAGTCCATTCCCTTCCCCTCTTTCTTCTTCCACGTTTCTCCTTCCCGGATATATTTCTTTAAATTCCCTTCTCGCTTCCCTCAACCTTCTTCCTCTCTCCCTCTCCATTTCTGTTCTCCTTCTTACCCTTTCTGGCACTTCCGTGTTAAATTCAGGTGTATGCCTGGCGTTCCAACTATAATTATTGTCTGCAAAGTCTGTGTTGTACCTTCCTCTTCTTCTGCTTCTTATCTCCTCTTCTATCTTCTGGTCTAGATTTTTTTCCATTATTATTTTGATTAGTTCCTCCAATAGTTCTTGTTCCTGTTTTCTCTCCCACTCTGTTCTCAGTCTGTCGTGTTCTCTCCTCACTTCCCTGCGAACATACTTTTCCTTTTCCACTTTCCTATGATCATATACATGTGTTATCATTTTCTTTCCTCTATTATCCCCTTGTCCATTCTCTTCCTCCTCTTCGTTTTCCACTCCCTTGTCTGCAATTAAATGTGTGAATCGGTTCCTGTATTCAATCCTGTTGTCTTCCCTCTGTCTGCCTTCCCTTTCTCTTCCGTTCTTGTTTTGCGTCCCTATCCATTGTTCCTTTTCCTCCATCGTCTTCTTCCTTTCCTCCTCATAATTTACCCTTCTTCTATCCCATGCTCTTTCTCTCTCCCTTTCAATCCGTTCCTGTATATCCGGCTGTTGCCTTTTTTCCCAATACTCTGTTGTTCCTTTGTTTGGCAACCGTGGAAATTCTTCCTCGTACCTGTTTCCTTCGTACACTCTTTCTGCATATTCTTCCCTTCTATTTTTCTCGTACATTTCTTTAGCTGTCCAATATGAAACATTTCTGTAAGCCATTGTCTTTTTAACTTCTACTTCTCTTTGGTATATTTGGCACTCTCTCGCTGTGCTAAAGTGCTTTCCTTTACAGTTAGTGCACTTAGGAGCTCTAGTGCATTCCCCATGATACCGCTCAGAACAATTCCTGCAAGTTTTGTAACTACTTTTACATGCATTTTTATAATGACCAAACTTGTAGCACTGGTAGCATTGTTTCGTTGCTTCCACATAAGGTTCTACTCTTATCGATACCAAACCATTTCCCAAATATAGCCTAGTCGGTAACGAATCTCCCTCGAAGATGGCTAAAATTGCCTTTCCTTCCTGCCAGGTGGCCTTTCCATCTCTCAGTATTCTTTTTTTCAATCTCGTAAAGCTTACCTTCCCTTGACCTCTTGCCAGATCCTTTTCTAATTCATTTATTGATTCTTCCCATTCTTTAATGACTCCTTTTCTCGTCTTCTTTCTTATTGGAATGTATGCTTTGAAATCTCCGTTTCCCGTGTTTGTGGCGTTTAATAATCTGTTTGCTTTGTATCTTTCCCCAAAAGTCACTTCTGCTCGTGCGAATCCCACCATCTTCAAGCCTTGTGGATTCGGTGCAATCTGCGTTATGAACCTATATATTTTAATCAAGTTTGCTTTTTTCTTTTTTTGTACTAATTGTTTATCTAATTCTATCGTTACTGTGTACTCTTTAGATTCTAATTCCTTTTCATATATTTCATCCTTCCTACCTTTCTTTCTGTGGTAGTTGTGCTGATCTGTTATTCCTTCCCTTTTACCGCCTTCTCCTTTCTTTTGCAAACTTTCCTCCTCTTCCCTTTTCCTTTTCTGCGTCTTATTATTTCCACTCTCGTACGTCACTTTATTGCTTTCTTTATCACTCTGAATTGTCTCTTTACTTTCGTTTCTCAATTGCGTCTTCTCTATACTCCTCGTGCTATTTTCCGTTTTTTTGACTTCCTTCAGCATTGCCAACTGTGTTTGCTTTCCTCCGGCAGTTCCCTTTTGTCCCTCTCTCTCGATTGGCTCTTCCATGTCCACCTCTTCCTCCCGTCCAATCCCATCCATCCACCATTCCGTTTCTATCTCTTCCATGATGGCGTTATCGTCTTCCACTCTTTTAATTTTTTCCCGCCATTTGGCGGGAATTCCCTTGGTTTCACTAGTACTCACTTTTCTTAGGTTATCTATTTTTTTCCACTTATATTCCCTTATCCTTTCTTTTCTTCTCCTCCCCTACTCTTCTTCCTGTTCTTTACCTTCCTTTCTCCTCTTCGCCAATCTTCTTTTATTGTCTATTCCTCCTTATACCTTTAAATCCAATCTACCTATCCAACACGTCCGGAACGAACGTGATCCATCGCTCATTTTCCCCCACTTATTGTTAGTGGTACGCCAAAATACACAGGGGCTGGCAGTCTTTAATAATACCTCGTCGGTGGTTGTACTAGGGTAATTCCACGCCAAATCGATCACTTTTTTAGGTCGATGTCTCGGATTTTGTTCTAATTGAAATATATTGTAGTTCACGTGAAATTAGGGGGGGGTTAAGTCATCATTTTGCTCATTTCGAAACCGTTTGAGAAATATAAGCCTTTAAATTTCGCGATTTTTACCCATTTTCGTGAAAATGGGTTGTACGTTTGAATTTTTATCTCGGGAACTATTTATGATATTGACCTACTTTTTTTTTTTATTTTATTAGGGAAGGATCACTCTTTTAGAATATATTTTTATTGAATTGAAAAATGACTTTTACAGTATTGAAAATTATAAACAAATTCTTTTTTTGCAAAAATCACTTCAAGGTCGCGTTTTTAAAAATCTGAAAAAATTATTTTCGGATTCCTTGAAGTTTTCTCTATAAAATACCTAAATTTCAGGATGGTGTTTTTCCTATTAACGTCGCAATAAAATATTATAGACAGCCGCTACGCACCGTAACAGGTAGATGAGCCGTAATTCGGTTCGCTATTGTTATTATGGCCGGGTTATGAGACCGATATTACCCTATATACCTGTTAATACAGTGAATTCGAAAAAATTGAGATGGTTTTACTAATGCCTAAGTACTGCCACTACTTGCAGAAAAATGTTAATAACCCACCTTTAAACAATTATGTTTCCTTTATAATAATAAAATTTCTACCAGTTCGTTTATTTTTTTGATTATTTGTAAGGAAATGTCATTGTACGATAGAAACCATGGAAAAGTGGTGGGCTTATACTATCAGGATGGGATGAGGATGGGATTGGAGGGATGATATGAATTGGATAATTTCAGATGTCGGAACTATAACTGATAAATAGGAAAGCGACTGAAACTATCTAATTTTGTGCAAAATTAATGACATTAAACAAAAAAATGATGGATTTAATGTGGAATTGAACTAAGGAAGCGCCATTGCCTAAAAGTGGGTTATTAACATTTTTCTGCAAGTAGTGGCAGTACTTAGGCATTAGTAAAACCATCTCAATTTTTTCGAATTCACTGTATTAACAGGTATATAGGGTAATATCGGTCTCATAACCCGGCCATAATAACAATAGCGAACCGAATTACGGCTCATCTACCTGTTACGGTGCGTAGCGGCTGTCTATAATATTTTATTGCGACGTTAATAGGAAAAACACCATCCTGAAATTTAGGTATTTTATAGAGAAAACTTCAAGGAATCCGAAAATAATTTTTTCAGATTTTTAAAAACGCGACCTTGAAGTGATTTTTGCAAAAAAAGAATTTGTTTATAATTTTCAATACTGTAAAAGTCATTTTTCAATTCAATAAAAATATATTCTAAAAGAGTGATCCTTCCCTAATAAAATAAAAAAAAAAGTAGGTCAATATCATAAATAGTTCCCGAGATAAAAATTCAAACGTACAACCCATTTTCACGAAAATGGGTAAAAATCGCGAAATTTAAAGGCTTATATTTCTCAAACGGTTTCGAAATGAGCAAAATGATGACTTAAACCCCCCCTAATTTCACGTGAACTACAATATATTTCTATTAGAACAAAATCCGAGACATCGACCTAAAAAAATGATCGATTTGGCGTGGAATTACCCACTAATATCAGGCAGACAACACTGGCGGCAGAACACAGCGCGCGCTGTGGTTAGTCGATATTTTTTTCGTTAATAATTCAAAAACGAAGCCCTATCCGATATTTTTGCAAAGGAAATTGTTGTTCAGAATTGTTTCATAATATTCTTGAAAGTATAAATAAGAAGTTTAATAATAACACAAATTATTGTTTTATCATTATCTATATTTATATTATGCTTTATCATTATCTCTAGCTGTCAATTTTTACGTTTGAGAAACCGGGTGGCAGAACTCTGCTACGATGAGATTCGGAAATTATGCTTTCGAGATTTATATCGAAACGAAAAAAATCGATCGTTATCAATAGTAAGGTATGAAGCTATCAAAAGCTATCGGCATAACGGCTATCGATAATTCTGCACCTTCATTCAGACGCTGGGCTGGCTCGAAGCTGAAACAGAATTCCGTCAAGATTTACAAATGGGCCGAATTGCAGTAGATATGGCAACATTGTTAAAGAACGATGAGATTAGGAAAATGATAGGCAATGGGATAATTGACAGATAATACAGAAAAAGAATTTAACGAAAAGTACTAATAAAAGAAACTAATAAGTTTCATAGAAAAAAAAAATGTAAAACAACATGGAATCGAACCATCGATATTTGATTTATGCTACTACGTTATCAAGGTCCGTAGAAGATGGTATTACTGACTGAAGTAAGGGCAAAAAATAGGGGGTCGATTCTGTAACTTTGCTCGTGGTGAAAATGCGAGCCAACTCACAATTCTTGATTCCGTAACTTTCACCATAGTGAAAATGCGAGCCATCTCACGGGAGTTTGTTCACGCAAGAAATTTCTTGTCGAATGCTGAGATTAGAGAGAGAGGTAGAGATGTTCGATTCATCGGAAAGAATCGATTCTCGAATCGATTCCGTAACTTTTTTCGTGGTGAAAATGCGAGCCAACTCACAATTCTTAATTGATGGACTACAACATGTTTCATTTAGAACAAAATCGCCGATGGTGACTGCGAAAAGTGATCGATTTGGCGCCGAATGACCCTTCTACAAGATGCGAAAGGTTCCATCCCGATCGGTATATTCCTTTCAGAGTAAACGCTTTTGCAATAAAAAATGCGTACGGATTTGCGCGGCGCAATATTCTGCTCTTTACAAAAGTTTGAATGTGTTGCAGCAGTTAGACTTGCTGGATCTATAGCTCTGCATGCTGAGATGATTTTTTCGTGCAATTCTTAAACATTATTAATTGTTGGTTTGGCGATTGTGTAGCCACGTGTTATGGCAAATTATTGTGCCTAAATGTTAAACGCCCAACATGATTTTGTACTTTTTTTAACGCGTTTCTTAACAGAAATATTTTTCCTATCGTGTGCTGTGGTCAGATTTTCTCTTCAACTCTTTAGTTTCTGAAATTAATTGAAAAATAACAGTAAAGGTTGGTGTGTTTTAGGTGTCTACATATTTCACTTTGTTGAAGATATTTAACTGGCTATAATGCAAGGAAAGTGTACATCATTTTATTCGGGATAGACCATAAAATTGTTTTGTTACCAAACAGACTGAATAGATGTTATATTAGAACCACAAAACATTTCTAAAGTTGATCGTTCATAATTTTTATTTAAAATATCGAAAACAGAACTATTTTGGAACTGCTAATCAAAAAGTCAATGAAGTTAATGCTACTGAGTATGCAAATTGTCACCGATATAAAAAATTAGGCAACAAAACATTACTTTCATGAAAACGAGTAATTTTATTAGATGTACAGTTAATTTTGTGCTTGCGAAATACATGTTCTCATCCCATTTTGTTAAATAAAATGAATACACCATACATATGTTTTTTTTTGTAATTAATTAAAAATACACATATTCTCATTGTTTGTATATAATGTTTATTTAAACAAAAATAAAGTTATTTCATACATTTGTTTAACAAATATGTTTTACATTTTTGGTGTATGCTCAATTTTGTGAGCAACTGTACTATCAATGCTGTACCTGAGAACCAGGATACCCTAGTTTATTTCTATTATTTTTCAGTAGAGCAGAAGAAGCAGGCACGGTTTGGTTTATTAGCCCCATGTTTTCAGTAATTCATATGATTAAATTTTTGTTTATTTATAATGCAATATGAACAGGTCCCTATGTGGCTCTGGTAAAATACAGAGAGCAATAACATAATGTATATAATTTAATTTTTCAAAAAACAGATGAGTTAATCTGGCTCTCAGGTACAGGACTAGATAAACAATTCAGTTTAAGTTTTATACACTAATTAAATCAGTGTAATGAGAAAATCTTAATATTATGTTCTTAAATTTTGTCATGACCAAAACAATACTTTAAGATTAAGTTATTATAAGCTTAGAATTTACTTTTATTTCATAAATGAAACAGCTTTTTAATTTCTAAGTAAATATACAACAAGTATTAAAATAACAACCCAATAAATCACTAAAACTATTAGTGAAAATTAATTTTTATATACAATACTCACACATACTACATTTATTCTTCTAATTATCTATTTCATTTAAAGTTCAAGTACCAAAAAAAAAAATAATTTTTAAGGAATATATACCGAATTGCATTCGAAAAAAAAAAATAGTATTTTGAATTAGTACAGGCCGAGTGTTGTAACTTTCTTTTTATTACAATTACTTATTATCTGAAAATTATAGTGCAGAAAATCCCTTTTGTTATTATACCTCAGGTACAGTAGACATTAAAAATTGATTAACTAGATGTGAACGAAAATATTAATTGTTTAATGACAAAATGGTTTGCAATCCATATTTTCTTTAACTGCTTCAATACCCATAGACCATATTACTGGTGAATCAGTATTTACAGTTACTTCAGAACAATCATCATACGTATTTGAAGAGCTTATTAAGCCACCAAATTGTAAAGTTGCACTATCTAAAACATAAAAGATTGTTTTATAATATTAAAATAATTAAAACATTTTATTTTTACTAGATCAATCAATATACACTTACTTAAATTCCACTTTAAACCAGTTGTTGTTATACAATTGACAGGTGCACCAACTGGCAGAAGTCCACACCAGCTGTTAGTTTGAACCAAAATTTTAGGTATAATTATACTATGAAAACCTGGCTTTAAAATCCATGTCAATGAATTGTTTGCAATTTGAATCACCTGAAATTAAGAAACAAAATTCATAATGTAGAATTAATCAAATTCAAACTGTCAAAAAATAAAAAGTAACTACCGGTATTATTGGAATGTATTCTTCAAGGAGCTTGTCACTTTTATAAAGAGTATTAATATTTTGAATAATATGATCTAATCTTCCTGATGAGTCTACAAATACGTATATTCCGTTTAACTGTTAACAATAATTTTTGTGTTATCAATTGCATGCAACTTATTTGAAGAAGTTTAATAAGATATCTAATATTACATTTATATTTTTCATTTTAGCATACTGTCCTAATTGAAGCAATGCTTTTGTATAATCTGTTTGGTCCTGATTAAATTTATCAATAACCATTGAACCCATAGATTGCAATCTCTTAAGAATTAAAGGGCAACAACTATCCATATCACCAGTAATTAAAGTTGGTACATATTCATTATGTTTTCCACTAAAGATATCTATACCCTGCTCTTCTAAGTAATGTAACCACCGATGTGTTCCACCATCAACAGTAACATTAATTTGAGCTAAATAAAATATATACTTTTAATTAAAACATTTTTAACAAAGATATTTAAACGTATGTATACAATAAGTTCTGCAAACATAAGAAAGCACACCATTTTCCCATATTCGAAGAACGCTGTCATATTTCCAATAAAGTGGACGATTCAGTATAATTACAGCATATTTATAATGAGTAGAACAGTGAAATATCTGTAACGGATCCCATATTGTTTTATTCGAATCTGAATCATATTGCATCATTTGACCTGACTGATATTTTCTTAAAACTGCAATTGTTTAAAATTTTAGGTTATGTAGTACAATTCAAAAATTTATAATTTGTACAATTTAATTACTACCACAAAACTAATTCTATTAATATCTTATATAACCATAACAGAATATTTAAATAAAATTAAATTTGACATTCACTGGTTTTAATATTAGTCTTACATAACAATTGCCGGACTTTATTCACAGCAAAACTCAATTTCGAAATAGTTCTTTTGAAATCACACATGACTTATTGTATGTACATATACACAAGTACAACAATACGGATGGATAAAATAATTTTAATAATAAAATTAGTTTTCAAATTTTGGTATTATTGTTTTATATATCGTTCAGAATTATTTGTAATAATCCATATAAAAGTTCAAATATTTGGTTTTTCAGTGTCAGTATTGCGTGGTGTTTTTATGTACATACAATATAAAATGCTTTCTACATGTTTTTGTACGAAGTAAATTGCATGATAAAATGTTGATTAACAAACGTATTTGTATTTTGCATTATTAACGGTGTTAATTAAAAATATGTATTAGAATCTTTGAACTGCAGTGTCGGTATATATATATATATATATATATATATATATATATATATTTATTTATTTATTTATTTATTTATTTATTTAAATATACATACATACGTATGTTCATTTACAAATCAATTATAACAATTACTTAATTTTATCACATAAATATTACAGTGATTACAGTACAAAAATTACAGTGAAACGAAAATAAAAGGTTAAACTTTCCTTTAGGGCACCTAAAATTTTCGACCTTTTTTTGTAATTTATTAGTTTTTGATGCGTAGAATCTGAAAATGCAAGTCTTAATTTTAGGAATTTAGTGGTTAAAAAGTTATGAGCATTTATACTGGAGCGTTTTTATCATATTTTACACTGAATTCGTGGTGTAGGGCTCCGCCCCTCCCCCTGCACTCCACCCCAAAAAATCTAACGACAAATCAACTCAGAATTCATTTAAGGGTGTGCTGGAGGTAAAGTGGCCCCAATTTCGACAGTTGCAGAAAAATTAGGAAGTTCCCGAACAAGGATAGATAGATCCTTGTCTCTCCAACGGTGCTGCGACAGAGAGAGGGATACAATACTCGTAACACAGACAAAGACAGAGCGAACTCAAGCAGTATGATTTCTTTATGCAGCTGATCAAGTTTTTTGAAGCGAAGAAGCAATATTTTCTTATAATTCTTTTTTTTTTAATTTTCCTTATACCTTGGCGCATGCCACTATAGAGCCCTTTTTTGCAATTTCGCGTTCAAAACCTTATAAAAAAATAAAAGTGTGCGTTTTTATGGAATACATTTTTTTACAAACACTTTTTCCAAAAAAGGGCTCTAAAGTGGCATGCGCCAAGGTATAAGGAACATTTAAAAAACAAAAATTATAAAAAAATATTGCTTCCTCGCATCAGAAAGTTGCAATAACTGCATCGAGAAATCAGGCAGCTTGAAATCGCACTGTCTTTGTCTCTCCTACAATTGTTGCATCACCCTCTCTGTCGCACCGCCGCTGCAAGGATAAGGACTTATCTATCCTTGTTCTAGAGCTTCCTAATTTCTCCACAACGGTCGACAATGGCGCTAGTTTACCTCCTGCGCCCAATCAAAAAGATATTAATGAGAGGGCGCCTTATTGTATATGTAGGTATATACATATTTTTCACTAACTTCAATCTTATTCAGTGGGCTGTTGTATATTTCCATCATAGTTAGTAAAATAATTAAAAAAAAAATTATGTCTACCAAAATTTGGATTTGGAAAAAAGTTCCAGGCATCGCCGGTCGATGTAACGATATAATTTATTCACATCCAAAATTACCATCAAGTCAAGAGCTTCTTTTATATTTCGGAGGCGATGTTCAAGTATATTTAAATATAATTTGCAACAGTAATTATTAAGTGATACATTATAATATGTTATACAGTATAATTTTGTTTAAGGACATTCAGGAAAATATGGAGCAACATGCAGACAGTAGAAAGTACATAGAATGGAGTTTACAAAATACTGCTCATATACTTTCAACAAATTTCCCCAAAAAACACATAATTATTGTCCGTCCATCAAGGTAATATTTATAAATTATATGTCAAACAACATATTTAATATGCTTTTATTATTACCATTTTCAATTTCGTTTCAGAATATATGTAACAAAAAATGTCACATTTAGCTGTTTTGATAACTTTGTACAAGGAAATGAATATGGTATACCATCGTATCTTCTAACTCATAATGGATTAGAACATTTACAAGAATTAGTAAAATCATGTTTAGATCATATTAAAACATGCAATATAAATGAGGTATATTTAAAATTATGTTGTTTATGTACTACTTATAAATTTTTATTTTTCAATAGAAATAAATATTTTTTAATTTTTAGGATCTTGCTCATTTTAATATCCAAAACACGAAATTAATGTTAATGGGTTTTAGTAAAGGCTGTGTTGTTTTGAATCAATTGCTTCATGAATTTCATTATTATCAAAGTAAATCAAAACCTGTTGTTGAAATTAATAATTTTATAAAATTGATTAAAAGTATGTGGTGGTTAGATGGTGGACATGCAGGTTCTAAGGATACATGGATCACAGATAAATCTATCTTGGAATCTTTTGTAAAATTAAGTAATATACTTTATTATAAAAAAAGTTGCAACTTTGATTCTTTGCTTTTTGAATATGATTGAATTCAAATCATAGAGGATAATATGTATAAAGAATTGTCAATGATCTAAAAAAAATCAGTACTAACACTTTAATCTCATTTTTATATTCAGTATTAATTTAATCTTAACAAAAATTAAAGTAGCAAATTGCAAAGAATAGAAAAATAAATAAAGATTACATATTAAAGTAATATTAAGTAAATATTCTACTTTATATATAGGGTGTCCCTAAGAGATTGTACAATTTGAAAACTAGTATCTCATAGGTGCTCCACTACGTAAATACATACCTAAGCATGGATCTCATACAACAATTAATGGTGTGTTGTCCTTGATCAGGGATTACTTATGGAAACCTACAGAGATGCAGCAGTACGTACCAAAACGGTAAAGGAGTTTTCAGTTTCAATTTGTACAATCATTTTAGGATGTATTGTATCACACTGTACCACTATATCATTTAAACTATACGTTTATAATGCTTTTATTAGAATAATTAACTATCTGTTTATACTAAGAAACACATACAACCCTAACTGCATTTGAAAAGCAGAGATCAAAGTTGTTTTATAGTATATTAGCAAATTCTATAGGGTGATATTTCCTACTTTTATATATTAAATTAAATTTAAAAATGAATATACTATTACAGGAATAAATGTTCATATACATCTCACACCATATCAAGTTCAAGATTCTAGTCGTCCATGGAATCGTCAAGAAGAAAATCAGTTCTGTACTATTTTACAAAATTTAGGAGCTTCCATAAATCGAAAATTACATTTTGCAGATAAACCAAGAAACCTGTTGCTTCATTTTAATGTTCTCAAAGCTATTAGAAATTGTACAGAGTAGTGTTATAATATTTTCCCCACTTACTCCCTGTGGAGAGGAGAGCAGAATATTCCCACAGTAACCCCTGCTTGTTGTAAAAGGTGACTAAAAGGGAACAATAGGAAAAAGGGTACGGAGGAGGAAAGATTAGGAAGAATGGACTTAAAAGTATGAATATAGAAAGATTTAAAAGTATAGCAAAGAAGAAAGAAAGATGATAAAAGTACAGCATATAATAAGATTGAAATTTTGCACGCCAAAGGCAACAACCTCTGACACATTAATGACTATAGTTCGTTGGGCAAAAGTAGTACCACTGTTCTAGAAAGCCCCGTCCCGTAAGGGAAAACTTATTAGCATTAGCTTTATTTTCCTCATTTGTATCAAGATGAAATAAAAAATATTGACAATAATTTTTACTTTTTAACTGTATCAACAACATATTAATCTAACTTTCTATTTCTGTAAACAATTTTGTAGATAATTAATTTTATCCGTCAGTTATTTTTAAACAAATTTAACTCATTAATATCAATAAATACTATAACAAAGTTTTATTATAAAAAAAAATGAACCTTTCAAACTGCACAAATAGTTGACCCATCACATTTCTACAAAACTAGTAGTTGTCAGGTTCCTAATCCAGTGGTCGACACCTGAAAAAATAGAATATAATGCTAATTTAAAAATAAGGTTAAATAAAAATACAACTTTCATACAAAAAACAAAATCAAATAATAAAATTGGTATATTCCTAGCAAACGGACCGTTCACCGATGGGGGTAAGTTATTGCACGTCATTCGAATCATCTAATTCAGTAGATTATTGATATGCATTTCATTATTTGCGGAAATCTGTTATTTTTTTTTTAAGTCGTCGTAAAGTTGCAGTAAACAAGTAAGGTTAAGTATATTTTGACTGGTTCACGGGTAGAAACAATTGACTATCGTTACTGCACTCACCGCCACACTCGGTTTCCACTAGGGAAAAACACTAGTGAGGGGAAGGATCCCTCACCGCCGTATCAATTTTACAGGAATATAAATTCGAACAATTATGTGTATCAATACACGAAGAAGCAACCATATTTCGGAATTAAAGCATTCAGAAGCAAAAATGATATATAAAAGGACATTCCATTGATAATTATCATTCTCGTCGGTTCCCTGGATCGAGATGGCACCTCAATTGAAAAATCATATGAACCATATATTTCTTTTTCCGCTATTCCTCTAACGAACTGGCAGAATAAAATTGCTGTAACTGTCCAAATTTGTCATTATATTTACCAATTTCCTACCCTAACTGTCCTGATACTGAAAATTATAAAAATCATAATCAACGTTCGGCGAGAAATGTAAAGCGACCTCTCTCCGCCGGGAGAAACGCCGCAACTCGCTCTGCCATTGGCTGACACCGAGTGAAGCCGACTTTGGCGGACCGAATTTTCGGCTTCACATAAGAGCCTCTCTCTCGCACTCACGGGGATGAGCCGACTTCGAGCATACTTATCTTAAGGGGGTAGACTCCTTTGAGGCAAACTCCGAATCGATCGAAGCGTCTTTTTAGACAAACTAATGCTATGTAAAATATCCAACTGCAAAAGTGGACATTTGGTAGTGCGACATTCGACGGCAGTACTTATAGTTAAATTCTTTTTCTGTATTATCTGTCAATTATCCCATTGCCTGTTGTCATTTTCCTAAATGACAAATTAAAAGCTCAAAGGCATAATTGCCAGTGTTGCGGCGTCGCCGTGCGGGAATAGGGATTTTTGTGGTTTTCAAGGCGTGGGTAAGGCGTGGAGCGCTGAAGCGCTCTGCTCGCGGCGCGATTAATAAACAAGACACGATCTAGGTTGACGTCAGTTTATTCTCTAAGTTGAAATATACTTGGCGAAAATACTACTCAGCGAGGCAATGTAAAGTTAAAAGAATGCGACTGTCTATTAGCGAGTGCGATATAGTTCTGCCGTTTTTGGCGGGTGAAGTCTTCGCGCGATTTCGGCTGATCCCCTCTTCGCTGGAATTTGGGTCCTCCCTCCGGAAAGTTCCTGGTCCTCCCCTGGTCCAATGGGGGTGATGCCCACCCCGTCCGGTGGCATCCCTCTCTCCTGGTCCTGGTCCACCCTCGGTTGAGTGGAGGTGGCGGTGTCCCCGGCAAGGGCCCGGACGACATCGCGCCCATGTGTTAAGAGAAAGCGTCGGACCCAGGAAAAACTACGAAAAAAACTAAGACAACTTGTATTGGCAAGCCCAACCGACCCTTACGGAAATTTACGAGCCTCTTGAAGCGCATGAATAGAGACAACGTCGCGAGGAATCTTCTATTGTCCGAACTCGTACGTGACTTAACTAAAAACAACAAATTTGGTACGGTCCCTAATAAATTTACTCGAGAGTTTCCTAATTGACGAGTTTTCGTTTCCTGGCTCTTCAGCTTTCCCTTGTTCGATCGCCCACGGCGAATATTTCTTAACACGTTGGCTGCCACGGGGGTCACCGGTGACCGGCACCCGAAATTTTTTACAATCAAATAATTACCAACAGAAATGATAAAATAAACCACGGATAGCGTTAACATTAAGCTAATAATGCTAGCTATCGAATTGAAAAGTTAAATTTGAAAATTAGTCGATTGTATTGTTAATAATTAGGATTTCAGCGTGTCTGACTACCCACGTCCGTTTTCACTGTGGCAGTCAACGTGTTAACAATGAATTTCCTGTTCGTAGTACACAGATGTTTAGTTTATTCGTATTTCGCTCTCAATTTATGATCGCAGTATCAAGGGGGCGCAATTTCTACGTAACAATGTTCACGCGGTTCTATCAACCTACTACTTGAATCAAATTCAAGCGATAGCGTTACACCAGATCTCATCGTTCTTGCCATATCTACTGCAATTCTACCCATTTGTTAAGGGTATAGGGGAGTGAATTAGCTAGCGCCTCTATCGGAATAGAAGTAAAACACTGGAAATTGTTATTCGTTTCAGGAAAGAAACGAACTGACTGAAGGACGAGTTTTCGTTCTTTCTGCGCATGTAACGTGATGCGCATGCGTCCCTATGACTATCGTGACGTCAAAAGTATATACCCAGCAGGCAGAAAATTGCATGATCCTTGTCGATCGCAGTATGTTTCGTAGTATGTTCGTTTATCTTTTTTCACCGCGTTTTTCCCTAGTCTCTCAAGTTGCGCAAATCCGAATCTAGTGCCTACAGGGTCGAGTTTTTCCCACATTTTGGACTTAATAACCAGAAAAATGCATTATAATTATGATATTTATATTCTGGAGAAATGTGCCCATCGCTGTACAAAGCCCTTTTTTGAAAAATTGTACTAGAAGAAATTTCTTCTATAAGAACGTACACTTTTATTTTTCACAAAATTTAGAAACCCAAATTGCAAAATCGGGCTCTGTACAGCGATGCGTAATGGTATAAGGAATATTAAGAAACGAACATCATAAATAAATATTGCTTCTTCGCTTCAAAATCTGGGAAAAACTAAGTTGCTAAAACGGGCTGTTGGGTATCGCTCCGTCTTTGTCTCTCCTGCTATTGTTGTATCACCCTCTCTGTCACGACGCCGTTGGAGAGACAAGGATCATCTATCCTTGTTCGGGAACTTCCTACTTTTACCGCAACTGTCGCTGAAGTCAACTCGGAGTTTGGGACGGAATTCTGTTCCAGCCTCGAGCCAGCCCGGCGTCTGAATGAAGGTGCAGAACTATCGATAGCCGTTATGTTGATAGCTTTTGATAGTTTCATATCTTGCTATTGATAACGATCGATTGTTTTCATTTCGAAATAAATCTGGAAAGCATAATTTCCAAATCTCATCGTAGCAGAGTTCTGCCACCCGGTTTCTCAAACGTAAAAATTGACAGCTAGAGATAATGATAAAGCAATATATAATAGAAATACAGATCATGGTAAAACAATAATTTGTGTAATTATTAAACTTCTTATTTATACTTTCAAGAACATTACATATACATGTTGTCTCACAATTATTGCAAGAATCGAAAATGTGAGGTGCAACAATTCTGAACAACAATTTCTTTTGCAAAAATATCGGATAGAGTTTCGTTTTTGAATTAAAAACATCGACTAACACAACTAATATCCATAATAAAATATAAAAAATTAAGTAGAATAAACAAAAGAACCGAATTACGTGATTTCCTGGTAGGAGGAATGAATTTAATTTTTTTTCGCTATTTGAAATGAAAAAGATTTTAAGAATTTCCCACATTAAATTTAAAAAAATGGAGACAGAATTGAAATTTGTTATTGTGTTGGGAAACCAGGTTCGGAACACTGTGGTTAACTTAAACAGTTAATTTATTTCTGCACAACTTAATCCTATCCTAGTTCTTAACATATAAAAATATGACCAATACGGCGGAGTACTCGAAAGAATCTGGGCACCAGCGGGTAGAAAAGTGGTGACTCTGAGTTTCTGCTAAATTTCTATTGGCTAATTGCTGACCGAGGGTGGTGAAGGTTAACAGGGGATTGGTAACGTACCGAGAGAAGGTGGGTTTCTGGAAGTAGAAATTTTATGAGCCTTTGAAGGGTCTAAGGCTGGCGAAGGAAAGAATCCATGGTTGAGGAAAAGGAAAGAAAACGGTTGGGTAGACAGGTGACGACTTGAAGCGAACACATTGTTGGGGCCTCCAACAATTGATCATCGCTGCTATTTGGTCATCGGACCGATCCTGGCCCTTCTTCGATCTTCGATGTATACAGGGTGTCCCATTATTGGCGTAGGAGCCGGAAATGGGGGGTAGGTGAGACGATTCTGAACAACAATTTCCTTTTCAAAAATTTCGGATGTGGCTTCGTTTTCGAGTTATTAAAGAAAAACACTGACCATTCATAGCGCGAGCTTTTCGCGCGCTCAGTGGCGTGTCTATGGCCCGAATTGCCAGGTCCGAGCGCGGCCGAAAACCCCGGTCGGCAAAGCAGGAAATAATATCACAAATAATATCGAATAAAGAATTAAACAAATTCAGAACTATTAAAAAGTGCGGACAAAATTATTGAAATTAGACTCATCAGTTCACTCGCAACTTGACCTGCAGCGCTGAACAGCTGATGAGACGGTCAGGTTAACGAACTCACGTTATTTCACAAAATTTTCTTGATTACGCCGGTCACTGTCACTTTTTACTGGGTCATTTAAATCATTGAATCAGGAAATTGTGAAAGGATGTAAAGAAGGTTTCCCCGAATAGGTCCGATTGCGATACCTCGAACGTAGTCTTCTTCGCGTTGGTTTGGCACTGCGCGAAGATGAAAAACATGTTATAACGAAGAACGCCAATCATACAAATATTAGGACAGAGTGAGATACAACGATATTCTCCAACGTTCTTTTGTCAGTAACGGAGAACGCGAATGAAACACATTCCAACAGAGTGGGACACAGGGATATTCTCTAACGTTCTTTTGTCAGTAACAAGGAACGCGAATCTTTCCGTACGCGTCCAGTATCTCGCACATTGCCGACATGCTTTGCTCCAAAGCTGGATATTATGACATATTTTCGCAGTGCCCAAATAATTCGCAGGAGGCTGTACGACAGTTTCCCGATTCGGTGATTTAAATGACCCAGTGAAAAGTGACAGCGACAGTGAAAAGTGATAGGGAATACATGGTGTGAAGTAACGTGGGTTCGTTGACTTGGCCGTCTCATCAGCTGTTCAGCGCTGCAGTTCAAGTTGCGAGTGAACTGGTGAGTTTAATTTCAATAATTCTGTCGGCATCTTTTAATAGTTGACGTATGTAATTTTTAAAATTTTCTTCCTCTTCAACAACGAAAAGTGTCATACAACTTCGATTTATTCGTTCTATCCGGATATTGAGTGATTTCAAAATTTTCGTCATTTCACACCGCGCTCGGACCAGGCAATCCGGGCCATAGTCACACTGCTGAGCGCGCGAAAAGCGCGCGCTGTGAATGGTCAGTGTTTTTCCTTAATAACTCGAAAACGAAGCCCCATCCGAAATTTTTGAAAAGGAAATTGTTGTTCAGAATCGTCTCACCTACCCCCCATTTCCGGCTCCTACGCCAATAATGGGACACCCTGTATAATCTGCTGCGTAGAACAGCTGATGGGTCGACCGGGTCAATGACTGTTGCATTTCATATGTTTTCTTCCTATACGGTCAGAAAAGGACAAAGCGAAAAGCGACAGTGACCGTCCTTTTCTAGAAAAGGACAAAGCGAAAAGCGACAGTGACCGTCCTTTTCTAGAAAAGGACAAAGCGAAAAGAGACAGTGACCGTGCCTTTCTGATCGTGTCGGAAAAACATATGAAATGCAGAATTCGTTGACCCGGTCGTCCTATCAGCTGTTCTGCGATACAGTTTTTATACATCGAGGAAGGTCCAGGATCTGACCAAATGACAGCAATGAACAACGACAAATTTCAATTCTGTCTGCATTTTTAGGCAATTCTTAAAATCTTTTTCATTTAAAATAGATAAAAAAAAACAACTGATATTTATTCATTCTGTCGGGATATCGAATAATTCGGTTATTTTCCTTATTCTATAGGTACATTTAATTTCAGGTTATTGTTAACTTTTTATTTTTTATTTTCAATATTCCTTTTGTGACGACCGGGCGCCTTGACAACCGTCGTCAAGGCACCGTTGTCACCGCGCACCAGCACGGCGCACCGTCACCGCGCCCCACCCGCGAGCACCGCCGCGCGCACCGGCGCGCGCACCGGCGTCACGCAAGACAGGTGAAGTTAAGGAAGCAATCGATCACCGATCGATGAGTTGGCTCGGGGCTTCGGCCCCGACAGGACCTCCTCGGAGGTCCTCTCCAAGGCAGCCGGCTCTCCTAGCCCGAGGAAATGGCCCGGTCTAGGCGAGCCGGGAGGCCGGCGTCGTTGCGAAGGACAAGGCCTCGCAACGGGGCTGGCCACGCCAACCCCCACGGCCAGCACGGCAGTGGCGACCGGTCCACCGGATCTGCTACCCCGCGGACAGGCCCGGAGTAGCCGAACCGGGCGGGAACGTCGCGACGAAGGACAGGGCCTCGTCGCGGGGCTCCCCGGTACCGCTGGGCGCAACACCGGCCAACTCCAGCAAGGAACAAACTCTCTCGGACAAGAACAACTGACCAATCGGCCAAAACTGGCCAATACCTGTCTACGATTTTCTCCCTCTCTCTCTCCTCCTCGCGACCGCGACCCCGCGCCTAGATTAAGCCGCGTAACCGAACCGCGGGCACCACCGGGTGCCCGCCGCCGTAGAAGTAAGTTCCGCGAACGCCACGCCGGGCGTTCCCCCGACCGTAGCTGATAAGTACCGCGAGGCGCCACGCCGGGCGCCTCCACCGACCGTAGCCTGTAAGCCGCGTAGGATTAAGTTTAGTGTGTAAGCGCTACCCCGTCGCCACTAATGTCTGTCGCCCCTACAGAACGACGCAACTGCCAACGAGGCCACCGCCCGCGCCTCCACTGCCGCGACGGCCGCCGTAACCGCCCCGCCGGACGCCGCCCGGAACACCGCGCCACCGGCCGTCGACCGGCCCGCTGTACCCGACGGAAATAAAAAGATATAAAACCGATTCTGCTCGTCTTATTACTCGCACGACCCGACCCCTCCCCACCGCGACCGGCCTCCTCGCGGGAACCCTGGCCGCTGAAGCGTCCAGCACCAGGAGGCCCGCGAGCGATGCCACGCCACGCCGGCTACCGGCGTGACGAGGCAGCAGCGTTACACTTTTATCTACAATATTTTATTTACATGTATTAATTGCATTATTTCATTTTTTTTTTTCGGAATAAATTTATAAAATAATATTATACATTTTTTAATGTAATTAAACTGTTCTATTATTTTTTTTTGCCCGCTCGTAATCAGATGTCCTTTGTCCGTAAAATTTTTTTTGGACGCTCGTCGTGCTGCTCGTCGTGTACCTCATATTCTGATCGTTTGATCCTTTCCTCATTTACGTCGGATTTGTGATCATTCAGCGTTGCATCTAACCAATTTACTCACTGTAAACATATTTTAGAAAAACAAGATTAATATATTTTACACGTAGTTCATTGTGGTAACTAGTATTATATTGTTCATCTTTTCGTATACTCACATTTCTTCATTACCTGCTACGAATTCGATTTATTATTATTACAATTTTTTCTAATGTAATGTTATTGCTCCAAAAAAATAATTACAATTAATTTTATTATTATATTCAAATGTGTATTATCCCTCAGATTTAATAATGTTACTGTAAACATACAGCTGTTAACAATATTAATGTCATCATAGGGATTTTGAAATTACATCATAACTCTTTTTTAACCGACTTCGAAAAGGAGGAGGTTACTCAATTCAACAAGTATATATATATATATATATATATATATATATATATATATATATATATATATATTTGTTCTTTTTTTTCTTATCCAAATGAGAAACATTGATGTGAAGAACTTTTCCATCTGGCGCAGAAAGATCCCCCTGCTGCAGTATTGGTATTCACCCTCTTTAATTTCCGATTCAGAAAAATACGCGTATATATATATTTATATATAATCAGTTTATTGAAGAAATTTGAAAAACATACAATAAGGAAAATAAAGAAACATGCTTTTATGGCGTCTACGGGCGACTACGACGCGACACGATAGAAGAACGGTTACATAAAAAAAAAAAAACAAAACAATGTTCGAGGGAGAACGCCACGTTAAAACTACAAACTACATATTAACAAGATTAACGGTCGATAACAGCAATATATAACCACCGACGAGGTACTGTTAAAGACTGCCAGCCCCTGTGTATTTTGGCGTACCACTTGTAAGTGGGCTCTGATGGGCTCTGGCGGCTCCGTCGGTAACCCGGCGAGCGGTCGCCTCGTGACAAAGAACGCCCATGGAACAAAATGTGACAAAGCGAGACAGAAAAGTTCCCCTCGCCCCGGCGACCGATTAGACGATGAGACCAGTCACGTCTTCCGCGAGTGTTTCTTATTCTGACCGCAATATATCCTAGAGGGCGGTAGAAAACAGCGAATTTTTCGGATACGCGAAGTCCCGTAAGGCTGGCAGTCTTTAACAGTAGCTCGTCGGTGATATAACTAATAAACATATTAGTTTACATACTTTCCAACATGAAGTAATGTCCGAAATACATCCACCTGAAACAGATTTGTAATCACCATAACATTCCCCCCCCCCCCCCTCACCAACACGCTTTCAAGTTTTATTTTTTTCTTGTCATTTTCGATCTTCAAGTAAGCGGATTTTCATAGTAGGCGTGTATATCGGCGTCGAGCATCTCGCGGGATCGTGTGATCCGCGAGTGCAATCGCAAGTATTTGCAATTGTCACGCACCAACATAGTTGATGGTACTGCACTTTACAGCGCAGCGCGACGCCGGACGGTTGCAACTATGGAGCTGCTTTCTGAGGACGATCGCTTTCGCTTTTCTAAGCGTGCTCTTTCATCAGTTATAAATTGGGGCTCCCGAATGGGCATACCCCTATTGTATCGGCTGTCTATCAATTCCGGTAGCATACGGTAGTCCTCTTAAAACTGCTTTAATTTTGTTTCCATATTTGTTTTCCAGAAACTATCATCCTTATTCATTGTTATGTGTTTTAACCCCTTCCGGGTCCAAATACAAAATATGCAATATTGTCTGCCGGTAATATGCAACTGTCCTTGTATCTGGTAGAAATAGGGATGGGTTCTGTTCATTGCAGTACCCTCCACACCTTGAAATATTTGTCTAACAGCCTTAACGTTTTTGATCGCTTCCTCCGGCGATAAATCTTCTGCTGTTTTCGGGCATTTTATTTCTACAATTCGTTCTTCATCGATCACTCCATCTGGTGATGCTCCTAAGTATGGAATGATACTATCGATGAAAAGTCCACATTCCCGAATTTCGACGCCTATACGATTGCTGAGTTCTTCGCGGGCAACTTTTTCATACAGTTGCCCGTGCTGTACTGCAGGCACACTGAGTATTCTGGGATAGAGAAAACTTTTCACTGCGTTTGCACATAATGTGCCACTTCGCCTACGGCACACTCTTCCAAAATTGGATGCCGTTAAAAGTTTTGATTTATAGTTTAACCATCTGGCATTGTTTGCTTGGCCGATGGTTTCTTTCTCTATATCTTCTCTTCTGTCTTGCCAATTTTTCAGCATACTGGAATGTTTTTTCATTTCGAGATCGTATATTTGTTTGGGCATCTCTGCTTTTTGGGCATTTTCCTAGTAGCATTTATGGTTGGCCAACGGTTTCCAACAGTTGGGAATCAGTCGGGATATAGTTAGTGGTTTTGCCTACAAATGCCCAAATGAGGGCCTACGTTAAAAAAATTATGGCAGTTTTCCTACAAATACCCAATGCTAACAATTACTATAGTTGGTTAATTAACAAGAAACTAACAACAATAATACTACGTTGGACCAACCAAAGCACGCCAACGCTTAAACGTTGTCCTTAGACGTTGTGGAAATCTTGCTATAAACAAGAACCTGTTGTTATATTCTAAAATGAGTTCTTTCTATTCTTATTTATGAATATTGCTCGCGGTTTCCTATTGTTGGGCCATAGCTGGCCCACTGAAGTTTTGCTATGTACAGTATATTGAACTTTATTAATTGATTATTCTTCAAATTTTTATATTTTAATTTCAGAAAGCAAAAATGAAATCAATTGAATAGATTTGTTGCCGATACAACGACGGGGCGAGTTTTTCGACTCTTGTTTCTTTTCATTTTTAATCGACATGTTGCTGGGTCGGCACCGCCGTCATCAGACAGTTAATTTTTGTTATCCTTTGCCTTATTTCATGTTACACATTGACATTCGCAATGAAGCACAAATAAATGATTGAAAATGACGTCAAAGCCAGCGAAATACAAATGTAATTTACAACGCGAGTATTTTATTTGTCGAGTTAAAAGTGAAGTGACTGTTATTTATTGTGTGCAGTTGCGTGGCGTCTTGCAGTCCGTTTGGTGATCTGTTTTAATGTGAAGCGGGTAAGTAGTAAATTAATATCGAAATTGAAAAATCCGTTCGTACAGTAGTAATGCGTACTGTTTTAGTACGTTCTATATAATATAAATTTGTGGTTCATGTGCATTTCTGTCCTTAACAACGACCGTTAAAAAACAAAAGACGGGTCGACGAAGGCAACGGTAGGAAGCGACGAGGCAATAATGCAGTCGAACGCATGTGTATCGTCGAAATCTCTCCAACATGGAGAAATCTTGTGGTTCAGGATATTGACAATGATATGATTGAGGAGGAGGAGAATTTGATAAATAAATTGAATTAATTTGAGCCGAAAGAATTATAACGTTTATTGGCTCGAACAATACGATTAGGGGAAAAAGCCTTTCGGCATAAAAAACCCCTGAAGATTACAATTGATTTACCATGAACGGTGAAAGTGCGAGCGATTGTATGCGTGTGTTGCGTGTGATCGTTATGGTTTCATGCAAGGAGTGCGGTGACTCCTCACGACGTTGTATACGATATTACGAGTTCATGCAAAAGCAACTCGTGCGTGCACTACTCGCTCTCTGATTGGTCAGTGTTTATCGTTAATAATTCAGGAACGAAGCCTTATCCGACATTTTTGCAAAGGAAATTGTTGCTCAGAATCGTCCCAGCTACCTCCCATTTCCGGCTCCTACACTAGTTACGGGACACCCTGTATATGCAGTTTTTAATATTCTGAGTACACAATATATATTGCCTTATGTAGATGCTTTTCACTTAATGTTTTTGTAATTTATGAACTAAAAGATTATTACTTTTAGGTCCATTGAGCATTTCGCTTATGCCAACAAAGAAATTGCAGGAACAAATGCCATTATGTGAAATAAATAATTCATTAGGTAAAGTACATCCTCAAAAAAATTAAGGGATCACCTCGAAGAACCCGAAAATGTAGTCCAAGTTCAAGCGATCATAACTCTAGCAAAAATGATCGTATTGATTTTCATTTTAGATGTGATTGCCAAACATTTAGCACATATTAAAACTGAATTGAAAGAGATACGTGAAGTACAAAATAACATTTTACTACGGTCAGTACCCTCTAATTCAACAGCATCAGTTTCTCTACCTCAAGACATCACACTTCCCTGTAAGGAAGTTGAAGATCTTAAAAAGTTGGATACTTGGCTTGCATCTAAAGACAGTGAAGACATATTAGTAAGTACTTTAGTAGTCAAGGTTCCTGATATATCTTCAAATATAGCATACTTCTAATGAAACTTTATTTAGAGCGATTTATGTTTTGTTTAAGACTAACAACTTTGAAACTAATTTTAAAAGATAGATGTAAGAAATTTGTAATGTGTTGCTGAAGCAAATAAAGATTTAGAAAACTTAGAATATAAAAATTTATAAATATATATAAATTGATTTTTATTAAACATCATCTTATTCTAGATCAACTACTACAGTTATGTGGGTGGTAATAAAACAGCCACAATAATTCGTCGAATACTAGAAAGAACTTTCACAAACTCTTTTGCCCTTAATTGCAATTGGACAGGAAGAAACAATAAAATTCCTCTAAAAAAATTTAAACTTATAGACGTAATAAAATATAAGTAGAAAAATATAAAATCTAAATTTTTTTATTTTCTTTTATGACATATTTTGTAAAACACTCTTGTAATTACAGTCTATGTATAACAAAACAGAATTACTTATTGCAGGTGCTGTACGTAAAAATAAAGTAGCAGAAACAGCCACAGACGCTGAAATTTTGACCATAGTGAGTAATTGGTTTAGATTTAGCAAAGATCGAGATGGAGGTAGAGAGAGCAGGAGAATCAAAGCGAACTAAACAGCGACATGCGGCAGCAGAAGAAAAAAAAATTAGAGAAAGTCTGCGAATACATTTTTCAAAACCAGGTTTCAATATCTCCAATAATTTAAATGAAACTTTGTCTTCGTATCAAAATTTAGTAATTTAAGTGTACCCTCCGATCTTGATAATTCACTTTCTATATCTGATTCTAATTCTGGATCATTTCATGTATCTAATAATTCTATTGTTGATATTGATCAAACTACTGTAACTGCTAACGTGCATCAGGGTACAAGTCTAAATTCATCCCTGATATCTTGGTCCCATAGACACAATATTACTCATTTTGCACTTGATGATCTATTAAGATTATTAGGACCGTATCATACGTCTCTGCCACGTGATTCACGAACGTTGTTGCGTACACCAAAAACTATTAACGTTATGAAATGTGGTAGTGGTTCATATGTATATTTTGGTCTTGAACCCGGAATACTAGAAAGAGCTTCAGCAGGATTATGGTCAAAAAATTATCCCTTAATGGATAGAAAGATAGCACAGTCTAACTGGGATTCATTTTTATCTGTTACTGCTAATGTTGATGGTTTGCCAATACATTCTAGCACAACTAATTCTTTTTGGCCCATTTTATGTATATTAGACCAATCAGTCAATAAAAAACCCTTTATTGTAGGCCTCTATTACGGTGAATCTAAACCAGTTGATTGTAATAACTTTATACGTCCGTTCGTAGATGAATGTCTTTATTTGGAAAAAAATGGCATTACAATAAATAATAAACAGTTCACCTTTCGCTTAAGTTGTATTGTAGCTGATGCACCGGCTAGGGCATTTTTGAAATGTATTAAGTCACACAACTCTCTCTTTGGTTGCGAGAAATGTGAACAGGAGGGTATATATATTGGTAGAACTACATGGAAATATACATCTAGCTTAAATCTACGGACTGACATTGCCTTTAACAGAATGGATTATGAAGACCACCAGATTATCAAAAAGTGTACTTTCCGAACTCGATCTAGGATTAATAACTCAAATTCCTTTGGATTATATGCATTTAATTTGTTTAGGTGTTATGAAAAAAATCATTCGGCTTTGGGTTGATGGACGCGTTTCGCAATTAACGAGTAAAACCGGCGTCCCCTCTCGATACAACAGAGTCACGACATTACCGACCATGCGTCTCGTCTCGCCACGAGGTAACCGTCGGATCGATCAACCAATAGCCGAAAGAGCGTTAGCGAGAGAAGATCGATTGTACACGCGTACCCATCACCGTAACTCTCACCGTTGTTTCCAAATAAGCGAAGCCTCCGTGCAAAGGATCATATCGTTCATTAAATCGCGAGTGCGAATGACTGTATTTTATTTAGAGACAATTATACAAGACTTCAGAGTAAAAGTGAATATCAGCAGTTTATTTCTGTCCCTCGAAGCCCACTCCGCTTAACCGGAGTTCCGCGCAGATCTCTTTAACGGTCAGCTGGTCCATTCCGAAACAGTTGATAATGGATCAAAAAAATGTAAGCTAAATGCCTTTAATATAAGTAAGATATCAAAAAGACTATTAAAAATCAAGAAGAACCACTATCCAGTAGAATTTTCTCGGCGTCCACGGCCATTAAATATGTTTAAATATTGGAAGGCAACAGAATTTCGATCTTTTCTTTTATATTTAGGACCTGTAGTTTTGAAAAATGTGTTAGCAAATAATTTATATAAACATTTTTTATTATTACATTGCGCAATTTATATATTATGTTTTGATTTTTCACAGAATTCTCACTGGCGAACATATGCCAATGATTTACTGCATTGTTTTGTTCGTAACATCTCAACCTTTTATTGTAAGGAACTTCTTGTATATAACTTCCATAATCTTCTACATTTGGAAAGAGATGTTTTAAAATTTTGGTAATTTAGACAATTTTTCTGCATTTCCTTTTGAAAATTTTATGACTAAAATTAAACAAATGGTTCGATCGCATAATCTTCCTTTAGAGCAAGTTGCTAAGAGATTAGGGGAAAGAAAATTT
The DNA here is from genome assembly GCA_943735885.1 of Stelis phaeoptera. Taxonomy (NCBI): domain Eukaryota; kingdom Metazoa; phylum Arthropoda; class Insecta; order Hymenoptera; family Megachilidae; genus Stelis; species Stelis phaeoptera. Next base: position 704,074 of record OX030933.1, on the reverse strand, counting down.
TGTTATACCGATAGAGATAAGCCACACAAACCAATTATTATAAAGAAGAAAGACGGTGTAATAAAATCTGTCTTCAATAGGCAATTGCATTTTAAGCACATCTTTGGCTGATTCATGTTTCATTACTGTAAGTGGGGATTATGTGATTGTTAAATTTATTGAAGAGGTTCCTGGCTCTTCTTTTTATAAATTGCATTGCGATTGTTTTTCAGTGAAAACTGATTATTTTACAGAACCATTAGAAAGTAGCAAAATAGGTATTTATAAAGTAAGTCAATCAAAAAGTATGTATCTCTGTTCTTCTAATATACATAAGAAATGTTTACTTTTACCTAATTATTGCGAAAATAATACTTTTATTTAACCTTGCCGATTCCGTACCAAGACCTTATAAACCACATAAAAAGAACCACAAAAGAACAATGGAACATAATCTGGAACACAACCAAAAGAACAAAAATACACAATATAGTACAAAACTTTTACCAACCAATCCCAATGTGTAACTTAAATAGAAAAGAAAAATCCATAATGTCCCGATTAAGGTCAGGCCACACACAGATTATCCATAACCACCTAATAAAAAAGACCGAACAACCTTACTGCAGCCACTGCCCTACCGAAACCCTCACAGTAGACCACATCCTCTACCAGTGCAGAAGAACCGAACAACAAAGACAGAAATATAATCTGAACCCGGACACAGCCCTTACAGCCCAGGACCACGTAAGAAACACCATAGAATTCCTGAAGGAAACAAACATGTATCATAAAATATAACGCCTAAATAAGTATTCGTCGCCAATGACCTCGTAGTCGACGCGACGTAAAACACCCATGAAGAAGAAGAAGAATACTTTTATTTGTATACCTTTTGTTAATATGGACACTTTTCATTAAGATTCTGTTGGGTGAATTGATATCCAAAAAACATTCTCGAAAACATTCAGCGAATAAATCTATAATATGATTTGAAAGCTTCAATATAAAAAAAAAAAGTGCAGTAGAACCAACTGTCTGCCTACTGTTGGTTTATTGCACCTGGTCAAGAGTTGGCCCTACGGAAAGTAATCTTCAGTTGGCCCTTTATATTAAAAGTAACGTGGGGCCTACATTGGGTATGATCGTTGGCCCAGTTGAAGAAAAAGGCGACAACCCTAACCGTTGGCCAACCGATATCACATCAATGGCCCATCAAAATGCCAACAATAATTGCTACTAGGGTAGGGTTTGGTTTTCGAATTAAAAACATCGACTAACCACAGCGCGCGCTGTGTTCTTCCGCCAGTGTGGTCCGCATGATGTTAGTACAACTAATATCAATACTAAAATATAAAAAATTAAGTAGAATAAACAAAAGAACCGAATTACGTGATTTCCTGGTGGAAGGAATAAATTTAATTTTTTTTTCGCTATTTGAAATGAAAAAGATTTTAAGAATTTCCCACATTAAATGTAAAAAAATGGAGACAAAATTGCAAATTGTTATTGGTCATCGCTGTTATTTGGTCATCGGACCGATCCTGACCCTTCTTCGATGCATGCGAACGTATAATCTGCTGCGTAGAACAGCTGATGGGTCGACCGTGTCAATGACTGCTGCATTTCATATGTTTTCTTCCTATACGGTCAGAAAAGGACAAAGCGAAAAGCGACAGTGACCGTCCTTTTCTAGAAAAGGACAAAGCGAAAAGAGACAGTGACCGTGCCTTTCTGATCGTGAGTAGGAAAAACATGAAATGCAGAATTCGTTGACCCGGCCGTCCCATCAGCTGTTCTGCGATACAGATTTTATACATCGAAGAAGGGCCAGGATCTAACCAAATGACAGCAATGAACAACGACAAATTTCAATTATGTCTGCATTTCTAGACAATTCGTAAAATCTTGTTCATTTAAAATATGAAGAGTTGTTCGGCCCATGTAAGCCACTAGGTTGGCACCATTGTACAGAATAACTTTTTCTTAAGTTGCCGCGTGTGTTGCGCCACCTTCTTCTGTTCCGTTACGTTGTAAGAAGTGAGTGGACGCGTGTTCTTTCGTAATTCAGACATTTCCACATATTATGTATTCTTTTGCTAACTTCTAAATATATCTATTACTTTTATGTTCAAATATTATCTATACGGTTATGTGTTTATTCTTTTTCAAACCCTGACAAAATAGATAAGAAAAGAAAAAAAAATTAGATTTATTCATTCTTCCGGGATATCGAATAATTCGGTTATTTTCCTTATTCTATAGTCTATAGGTACAATTGATTTCACATTATTGTTAACTTTTTATTTTTTATTTTCAATATTACTTTTATCCACAATATATTATTTATATATCGCTTTATAAATTCGGATTGTAACTGAGTGAACTGAGTGATTAGATGGGGATAAAGGGGGTAATTTTGTTTTGTTTTATCGTTACTAACGGCAATGCGATTGTGAATACGAAATAAATCGTCATTTTTCAAGCGACGTCAAAGAGAGCAGAACGTGGTAAGTGCTATAAAGTATAATATGGTGCATTATAAATACAGCCAGTCACAGTAAAAATCGTACACTGCAATTGTATATTTATATATATATTATTTTATACTTTTTATTTCTTTTGTAGATGGAGATTGAAATGCAAGAAAGAGAAGAGAAGGAGGAGCGAAGGCAAGAAAGAAAAGAGAACGAAGAAAAGACAAAAAAGGAAAAAAATAAGATGGAATTCGAAAAGAAGAAACTGGATAAGGAGAAAAAGGAATTTGAAGAAACGAAAAAAGTAAGAAAAAGTGTTAATTTGTTTGAAAATTTGTTAGTATGTATACTTTTGTTCAATTTTTGGACAAGCAATATATTTACGTGTTTGTGTGGATGTAACTAATGTAATTTTTATTTTAATGTTTCAGTTAAAAAAATTAATCAAGAAAATGCTCTACGGCGGCGGTGCAACACATCGCGGCCGTGGAAGTTGGGACGGCCGAGGCGGTCGCAGAGGATGGGGCAGCCGAGGCGGCCGGAGTAGCCGCGGAGGATGGGGTGGACGTGGCGGTCGCGGTGGTTGGGCGGGCCGAGGCGGTCGTGGCCGAGGCCCCACCAATATTAATATTTATACTTAATTTATATTCAGAATATTTGAGTAATAAATTATTATAAACAACACAAAATCATTGTGTAATTATTTTTAACATAAGCTATTCTAAGTCACAAGAGACATTTTAAAATATTCATTATGGATTTAGATTAAAAATTTTAAACAATTAACATGTAATACTTCATTTTTCATTTCTCTTGTTATAACTATTTGTTGTTTTTTGGGTCTCATACGTAATTTTAGCAAATAAAAAAAATAGCATTGAATGTATGAATAAAAACATTAAATCATTAGATTTATCGACCGAATTATATCTTTATCGATCGTGATGGTAACAGAGGGACAAAAACTGGAATATATCATGAGCGGTCCTAGCGGAAAATCCTTGAGGTAGTTTTTGATGGTTTTTGATTGAATTGCATGCCAGTCGTTTTATTGACTGCACGCCTTTTAGAAGTGATAAATTAGCAAGAATTGAATCTTCATAATATTATACTACTTCAAAGAATATGGGCCATCTGTGATATCAGTGAAAAAATCGTTAAATCCTGTGATATGTGATTAAATGTGATTTCACTGACAACTGCGCAGCCATCTTCCTTATTTACATCAGCGTCTGTCTCATGCGTGTACTTTATAAAATTCACACTTCTTTCAACGTATGGTGTCAATTAGCCTTTAAACGGACTGGGTTCAGTATTTCTGAAGTGTAAGAATAACTACTATACCCGTAAAAATGTCGTTTTTGCAGTTGTCGAGGCGTATAGTCGAAAATGCGAAATCGACTATCTCTTTCGCGCAACAAGTATACGTATATGACTTTCGTTGCTTGTGTTAGTGTACGCATACTACTCACGGCTAACGGAGACTGCCCCCTTAAAACACTACATTAAACCAAATCAAACAGATTGGGACGACAACATACAGTTCGCGACATTTAGCTATAACACGTTAATTCATAAATCCACTAACTACACCCCGTACGAACTTTTATTCGGTAACAAACCTTATTTACCTTCGTCTATCATTCAAGAACCAGAATTCCACTACACATATGATGATTATATACGCTCGTTACAACATAAATTAAACACTTCATTCAAAATAGCCCGTGAAAGGATCCTAGATTCCAAAGCGAAAAGTAAGGAATATTATGATAAAAGAAACAATCCTGTTATATTTAAACAAAATGATCTTGTGTGCATATATCAACAACAAGCTAAACCGGGTCAAAGTAAAAAATTAGCCCCCAATTTTAAGGGTCCATACAGAATAACTCGAATCTTTCCCAATAAAACAGTAGAAATTCAAGTAGGCAGAAAGAAACAGACATACCACACTAACCTGTTAAAACACTATGTTTCAGATGAATCTAGCACTTTGGATACTCTTGACATTCCCTCTCCTAGCCACTAGCCATTATTTTTCTAACACTACATTCAATCATGCAAGTGGAATATTTTACAATAAATTAGGAATTGCCCAGATCTCGAATACCAAATTAACATTATTAACTCATATATATATATATCACCTACCTTAAAGAAGCTCGACTAATATTACAGAAACCATATCTTAAATCCCAAAACCTTCGCTCAGTAAATTTAAAGGCCGCGGAAGAATATGACCATGTAAATTACCATTGCGAACAAACTCTAAACGTTATAAAAACTGAACTAATAAATATTGATACCAAACACGAAATATTGTATCAACTGGCAGGCCAGGAAATCAATAAACGCAGAAGACGCGGCTTAATTAATGGCGTGTCTTATGTTCTCAATTGGCTTTTCGGCTCTCCTGATGCAGACGATGCACAGTATGATACAGACAGTATTAATATGTTGTTGAATAATAATAAGCAAACGTGTTCCGTTCGATGCGGAACAATACGGTAAAAATCCTCGAAGGTTCGTTTACGACATGGACGTGCAAACAAAATTATTTCCGCGATTAGCTTTCTTCGACTTTCAGTTTATTTTTCTACAGCAGGCAATTTCACCCCAATAATAATAAAGCGTATTCAGTCAGTTCGAGTTTTTACCAGACAATAGTTTTAGAATTTTCGCTTCGTACGTCCGAACAACCGACCATGTCGTAAACCGAGAATTTCCGAAGGGTCGACCAGACCTCGGGCGTAACGGTTTCTGCTAGCTAAGGTCAACCTGGAGGAAATTTCCGAGGTGTTTTCAAACTTTCGAGGACCCCCCGAACGGGGCCATAGCCCTCACCCTCGCACCAAGAGGGCTGGCCAAAGGGCGTCGTCCAACGCCTTCGGACTTGAAAATAAATGCGCTGATTGGAAATTCGGAAAAATCCAATCAGCGCACTCGATGCGACCTGAAGGTGCCGTCGCGAACGCCAACAGATCAGTAAAAAAGAAAAATCACGTACGCTTAGAAGCTCATAGCAGTCACTTCGGAATCCGAAAACCCGTACGTCTCGACATAGCTATTCTCACTCACTCGGAGATTAGAATCGAATCAGTCGATTTCTAATTAGATTTGGAAATCGAAGCGCCGCAATTACCTACGAGACTTAACGTTAAAGCTGGGCCTTACAACCCCAGCCGAGGAATTTAATCCGCGTAGTGAACCGCGACGCGCAACCGACCACGCGAGGTTGCGACGCAACAAAACGCAAACCTTGCTGAAATCCCAAATTCAGGTTATTTCTGGCACGATACGAAATTTTAACCAGTCGTTAGCTTCATTAAAAACTAACGAAGACACCATGACTGCTAATATAAATCGCATCAATAAGTTCATGACCCAGTAAAATCATATATATCGAAACTAGACGACGCACAATCTCTAATAGGACAACAAATTGCAATATTATTATTTTTAACAAACATTATTTTTCAAGAATATAATAAATGCATAGAAGCAATAAATCTGGGAAGACATAATATTCTATCACCATTAATCGTAACACCTGAAGTTCTATTCAAAGAGCTGGCTGACTACAAAGGAGATTACGAATTAGTATGTAGAGAAACTACAATTAATTCCGTCAAACGATCTTATTATATTTGCTCTAAAATACCCATTAGTAACAAGAACGGTATTTGATCTTTACCACTTGATTCCACCTCCCATTCAATTACAAAACACTTCAATCTTTTCATATATTTCCCCCAAACAACCTTACCTAATTATTTCACAACCCAAGACTCATTATTCCCTCCTACAAGACTTAACACGTTGCACAATGTATCTGGATGGGAAATACGTGTGCATGGATATCCATACGAGGAAATCAGCCGGGCAGCCCACCTGTGAAGCCCAGCTGTTATCGCCGCACATAAGTAGAATACCCGAAGATTGGTGACACAAAGACCATCAGAGCCAGCATCGAGACACGGACATACATCCAAAACAACCACTGGATCTATGTTTTGCAGAAACCAACAACTCTAACTATTCTCTGCCAGGGAGACTGAGACCACATGGAGGATATAATTGTGACAGGAGAATAGAAATCTCCTCAACGCACTAAAGAAGTCCATCGCTGAAGGACTCGCGTACACCGAACAAGGGCAACTCCCTTCTTTATCGACAGAATAATGATGAGCCCTCTAGTTGTCAAAGGACCCACCGAGAGGGCCAGCGCCGCACGCGCTCGATCACTAATCGATACTTCGTCACTTTGTCCCAGACTACCGTACGGTCAATACGTCACAGAATATTGTTAGAAGCGTTTAACGTTGAAAGCGTCTCAGTGTTCGTCGACTATTAATACTATAGTTCCATTATTGTAAAGCCAAAAGGGAAAGCGGAGGAGCGTTATAAGCGATTATACTCGACAAAACTGTAAGTCAGAAAACACTGTACAACAGCCAAATGATTTCGTAAACGCCACTATGAAATTCTTATAGATTTTTGCGAGCTGAATACGAATCTGAAATCCGTTTCTCTCTAGGACGTACAGTTTTTGAGAAAATTAATGTTAAAAAAAATTGCAAATTTTCAACTTTGAAGATGCTTTGCGCTTTTACGATAGCAGCTATTCAGTTGCCTTTGACACGAGAAAAATCTGTAAACTTTCCCGAATAAAACGATATAAATTGTTATTACATTGTAAACATTTAAATATGTTTAAATAATGATCAAAGTGAGAAAGACACCAAAAACGCACCAATTTTTGCTGATATTTTTCAATTTATTTCAAAAACTAAGGGTATAGACGAAAATCTAACCATCCTACGTGATAGAGCAGACATTTCTGCTATAGAAAGCATCAAGCGAACTTACAAAATCACTTTCTTTTTCATTTTACAAGGGAAATAGTTCGGCAAAATACGCGTCGCCGCTAGCGGTAGTCAGTGCTAGCGTGGCGCGGTGGTCGCCTTGCTAACTGCTTGGCGTATTGTCTGCCATTGAGTGAAGGAGACGATTTAGACGTAGAAAGTAAGATTCGACTGTTGCAGATATTAAATGAGTACAGAGACTGCATTGCATTCCGTCACGAAGAATTGGGCAAAACGACGGCAGGAGAGATGAAAATCGAACTCGCGGACGAGCAGCCGGTTTTTCATAAGCCGTACCGTCTCTCACAAGCCGATAGGGATAGAGTTAAGGAGTTGGTGATGGACTTGGAACGAAATGGCATTATCCGCGAAAGTGCGTCACCATATGGTAGCCCGGTAGTGCTCGTTAGAAAAAGAATAGGGAAACTCGCATGGCAATAGACTATAGGGCCCTTAATAAAAAAAACTAAAGTTATGAAATTCCCATTACCAATTATTGAGGATCAGATAGATCGGCTTGGAAAAAAAAATATTCACGTCTGTTTGGAGAAGGACCGCGAGAGTTGCTATTTCTGGTGCTCAAAGCGGTGAGCGTCGAACGCGTTGGAGGTACGGAGAGCAACGTGGCTGAGACGGTCGTTTCTTACTCTAGTTTATTAAATCAAAATTCTCAATTACTACGCACAAAGTCTTGAACTTAAACACTACCTTAATTACAAAGAAAACTAAAGGAAACTGTACACACAAAAAAAAAACTACGAAAAGTCGTAGAGAGAACGGAGAGAAGAGCCCGAATACTTCGTAGAGAAGCGAGTCGAGAGAAACCCAAAAATGGCGGTCGATTCGTTAGTATTAAAGATATGTAAACTTAAAGCGATACTGGACCGACAGGTGGAGCTATTTTGATTTCCTGAGTTTGATCTATGGCGCATGGCAATTTATAGAACAAGAGAAATAGCGCCAGCGCCACCGGTTCTTCCTGCACCGGTCGTTGTCAAGTGTCGTTTAAAGTATGGGGTAAACCACGTTTCTCGAGAAAATCGCATTTAATCCACAGTTATATTGATTTTGTTTTTCTTCCAAAGATGTGCTTTCTGTTTTATATTTTTCGTAGTATTAAGCCATATGTATATATATAATTTCATTATAATCGTTCATTCATATTAATAAAAATAAGTTACATTCTAAGAGTTAGACGCGAGCGATGCTATTAGCGAGGAACTCCACGAGGTAATGGCCGACGCCGTCTTCCCGGTTCGAGCGTGTGGCAGTGCCGGTTGCAAGATGACGCCGCGCCTGCGCGTCGCGTCCGGGCAATTCAGGAACGCGGCGATCCGTCGAGCCGCCGAGACGATCCGCTAGATGACCCCCTTATCGTCGGGAGGCCAATTCCCGAACAACGTCATTAGACTTGAAGTCGGGATTTTATCAAGTCCCAATACATCCCGATTCGATCGAGAAAACTGCGTTTGTGACCCCGAACGGTCAATGGGAGTTTCTTCGGATGCCATATGGTCTGGTTAACGTTCCTCTAGTTTTCCAAGCAATGATTAAGAGGGTGCTGAAGGATCTTGCGTTAGTATACATGGACGACATTCTAATTCCGTCGGGGTCGATAGAGGAAGCCTTCGGGCAGTTAAAGGAAGTTTTAAAAGCACTGCGCGCAACCACCTAACCTTAAACTTAACGAAGTGTAGATTCTTTCAAGAAAAGATCGATTAACTGGGTCGCGAGATCTCCGAAGCAGGAGTGCGTCCCGGGGCACACAAAGTAGAGGCAGTTCTACGAACGGCCGACCCACAGAATGTGAAGCAGGTCCGGCAGTTTTTAGGACTCGCGGGGTACTTTGGAAAATTTATTCGAGACTTCGCTCGTAGGGTAGCTCCGCTGACGGATCTTCTGCGCAAAGATACGCCCTGGAGGTGGGGCTCCAAAGAATCCAAGGCGGTCTCGGAAGTAAAGCAAATTTTGGTCGATCGACCCGTTTTAGCGATTTACGATCCAGCGTTGCCCACGGAGGTACATACAGATGCTAGCGCAATTGGATTGGGTGCGATTTTATTTCAGAAGCATGGGAATGAAAATCGCCTATTACAGTCGTAAGACGACTCCTGAACAACGAAAATACCATTCTTACGATCTGGAAACGTTAGCCGTCTTTATGGCATTAAAGGTATTTAGAGTTTATTTATTAAGCACTAAATTTACGGTAGTGACCGATTGTAGTGCAATTCGGGCTACAGCGGCCAAAAAGGATATTCAGCCTAGGGTAGCTCGTTGGTGGGTTTACCTGCAAGACTATAATTTCGAGATTGTATCGTCCGGGAGCAAAGTTGGCTCACGTTGATTACCCTAGTAGGAACCCCGTAGAGTGCTGTCGATATAACCGAGGCGGAATGGATCAAGGTCGCGCAAATGCAGAATCCTAACCTTGAGGTTATTTGTAAAACATTGGAATCGGGCGAGGTGCAGTCGGGTACTAAACAATATTTTGAAAAGTACGTTCTCAAGGCTGGTATTCTGTTCAGGAAAACGGAAAGAGGGAATAGGTCGGTCGAGCCTATGTTGTCCAGGTTTAACATAGTCAGGTACTGTCACGATGACCAAGGGCATTTCGGATTAGACAAGACGCTCGAGAAAGTGCAGGAGCATTATTGGTTTAAGGGGATGAGAAAATTCGTTGCCAAGTATGTGAAGTCGTGCTTAAATTGTTTATATTATAAACCGTCGAATGGGCGAAAACCCGGATTGTTACATACCATAGATAAAGTTGCGACACCATTCCACACGATACGTCTTGATCACGTCGGGCCATTCGTTCGTAGTTGTAATAAAAATACTCAAGTTCTTACGATCGTTGACGGTTTCACCAAGTTTTGCGTCCTCGAACCCGTCCGAGACACCTGGGCGAAAAGTGTTTTTGGGGCTTTGTGTCAACTTATTGCAATTTTCGGAGTACCGTCCCGCATTATAAGCGACCGAGGGTCGGCCTTTACTTCACATGCGTTCAAGGCCTTCTGCGAGGAGCATAGTATCAAGCATGTGCTAAATGCCGTTGCTACTCCACGTGCAAGCGGCCAATATGAGAGAATGAACCGTACGGTCTTGAGTTCGCTTGCAGCCACCTGTGCCGGCGGCGAAGAGGAAGGGTGGCACGAAAACGTGAAGAAGGTCCAAAGTGCGATCAACTGTACGAGCAATCGGACCACGCAAAAGTCGCCGACGCAGCTTCTGTTCGGGTACAAACCACGGAGTTTGGCGGATGCTAGGTTACTGGCGCAAATTCAGGGTGCGTTGGATCAAGTGGACTTACAGGAAATGCGTGACGCGGCAAAGGTCGTTACGGACGCTGAACAGGCGGAACAAAAGAGCATTAAGCTCCTATTTACGCTGTAGAGCAGACCTGTGTAACTTCTTGCTCCCGAGTAAATTTCCCCTCCCGAGGTACCCCCACTCTGACCGAAATCAAGGCGCGCGAGGTGCGGCGAGAGGACACGGGAGATCTCGCGGTCGGAGTGGGGGTACCTCGGGAGGGGAAATTTACCCGCGAGCAAGAAGTTACACAGGTCTGCAGTAGAGGATGTTGTCATGGTGGCAGCCAATCCAGGGTCAACCGGAGGAAGTAAAAAACTGCTGCCCGTGGCGAAAGGACCCCTTCAAAGTAACTGCGGTACTACCTAACGATAGGTATGAGATGCTGGACCTGCGGCAGATGAAGAAGTCTTCTGATAGTCGCAGCGTGGTGGCCGTCGACAGTATGCGGAGATGGGTTACGTTTGATGCTACAAAGTAACCAAGGTGAGTTGACGGAGGGCTATGGAGGATCCGTGGGCCGCAAGAGAAGGTTTACTTTGGGTCGGAGTCCGTGGCCTTGAGGAGCAATTCAGGGTCGAAATTGTGTCCCGTGATAGGTACGGGCGAGGCCGGGACCCAGGTCAAGTCCAGCCTACCTAAGGGTAGAGTGTGGTCTGCTCTATACCAGGGGGGGGGGGGGTCTGGGCGGAGACCGGGATCAGAAGTAGTCGGAGTCAGGGTTACTACTGGACTGTGAAGACTGGTCGCTCTCTCAGTCGGCAAGTGCCCCTGGCAAGGCTTGTGACCATATAAGCAGCCGTTGTTGCATTTGAATGTCCCCAATCCTGTTCCTACCTCTGTCCTAAAGGGTTAAGATTTCCTAGATGTCGGTATTGGATCGAGTTGTGTTTGCTGGGCGGAACTGATCATTCTGCGGTGGTGACCATAATTCGGACTAATCAAATATCTGTTAGAAAAGTCGAAATAAATAAATGCCCGAAGCAGGCCATGTGTTTCTTCTTGGCGCGCTTCCCCCTCTTAAAGGAGGTTCGGCCAAAAGACTCGGTTAAGGAAGGGCCGGACGGTCAAGGGTGTCCTCACGACCGTGATTTCTGTCACGGAACAGAACTGTAGTGGCATTCGCTGAGACGAGTCACAAAATATATAGTTTACTATTTTCCAAGGCTACATAACGCGTCAATCATTATCACGCCCTATCGCCCATCCTGATTTACGCCGCGTTTTACAAATCAGAAGCGGGATAGACCGTGTCGCGTTTAAAATATATCTTTCGTTTCGTGGTGATAATACTTGCGTACATCGTGCAAAGACATTGAGTGCAGAGTGCCGTGTACAGACAATACAGTTATTATCATCGGACTACTAAGCGGATTATAGTTTATAATTAGCGATAAGGGATAGTGATTAAGTGTAGCGTTAAGTGAACTTTTATATACATAGTGACATTGCAAACCGCCGATCATGAGCAACATGGATCGTGCATCGTGCAGCCGATATAGTGACGCAGCGGATCAAAGACCTAGTGTCGTGGAGTCGCGATTAGAAAAGCTGGAGAGCATGATGGAGAAGTTTTTGCGACGATCGCGAGCTCGTTCTCATACGTCGCGACGACGGGAGTCGGTTTCGCGTTCGTGTTCCCGTTGGCGTTCTCGCCCGCGTTCGCGTGATTCGAAAAGGCGTAATTTACGCGTACGTTCGCGTAGTCCGTGTCGAGAGCACGCGCAAGTAGAAGCGCGCAATCCGCGAGGCAACGAGCGAACCGATCGCGTCGATCGCGTGCAACGAGCGACGGAGAGCGCCAACGCGCAAAGCTCGATTTCCCACGCCAAGTCGCCAGCGTACGTGCGTCCGGGAGACGAACAGCTGATTCCTGTATACGATCCGGCGAAGGAGGACGGTTCAATCGAAAACTGGGTTCGACACGTCGACGAGTTGGCATCCAGATTTTCATGGGACGATCTTTGTGTGATGCGCCTGATCGCATCGAGGTTACGAGGACACGCACGGCAGTGGTATGATACGCGGATGCAAGTTGCCACAACATGGGCCGAAACGAAGATTTTCCTGGTCGCGCAGTTCCGACGGGCGATGCCGTTTTCGCGGCTGCTGCGAGAAGCGGATTTGTACGAGGCGAAGGCAGGGCAATCGTTGGGCGATTACTACTTTCAAAAGCTTAATCTAATCCGGAAATTGGGAATTGAGCTTTCGGATGAAAAGGTAGTTGATATGGTAATCTTTGGAATACCAGACGAAACGATCGCCAGAACGTTGCGGTCAACTAAATACTCCGACCCCAACGAATTATACGCGTCCATGTGTACAATGGGCAACATGCCGGGGAAGGACGAGAAGAAGAAGACGGAGCAGCGGACCCATCACGCGAAAACCGCGGAACGAAGCACCCTTAGGGAACCGACGTGCTACAATTGTAAAAGGATTGGGCACATAGCACGGGACTGCAGGAAGCCGAAGATTGAATGCAGCGTGTGCAAAAAGCTGGGCCACACGAGAGAAAATTGCAGGCAGAAAGAGGTAAATGTTATACGGAATCTTAAGGACATTCCAAATATTCATCATATTTACATTCGTGTCAACGGACACAAAGTAGAAAGCCTGGTGGATACGGGTAGCGCATGCACTGTAGTTCATTCATCGGTTATCAAAAAGTTCCTTATTAGTACGAAGACCGTAGATAATACGATGTTTAGAGGGTTTGCTGGTCCATCGGTAGTAATTAATCGAATCGAAACAATTACGGTGAAGGTTAAAAATGTAACCGCGAACGTAAATTCGTTTGTCATCCCTGATGAGTATACCGCATACGACGTAATCCTCGGAAGAGACTTTATACAGCAAGATCACGTCATCGTGTTAAAACGAGGGAATCGATTAACATTTAACGACGCGAGGGATGCGAAACGGCCACAGGTAACGTCAGCAATGGATATATACGTCATTGAAGAAAACCCAACTTTGAATGTGGGAAACATCGGGGAAAAGGCACGAAGATTATGCGTCGCGTTGCTCGAGGAATTTCGCGATTGCATATCGACGTCGATGCGTGACCTCGGAAAAACGAATACGGTGTCCGTGGAAATTAAATGTCTCGCGGACGAACCGATCGCGTATCACCCTTATCGTCTCGCGGCGTCGGAAAAGGGGGTTGTTCGCGAAATCATCGAGGATCTATTGGCCAATGGAATAATTAGGGAATCCGATTCGCCATATGCAAGCCCGATTACGCTTGTAAAGAAAAAAACCGGAGACATTAGAATGTGCGTTGACTACCGTAAATTAAACGCCGTGACAATAAAGAACAAGTCACCGTTGCCACTCGTCGAGGATCAAATAGATCAGCTGGGAGGCTATCGCTATTATACGGGTCTTGATTTAGCGTCGGATTATTACCAAGTTCCGGTCGCTCAAAATTCTGTTGAAAAGACTGCGTTTATAACACCAGAGGGGCACTACGAGTTCTTGAGAATGCCTTTCGGTTTAACGAACGCGCCGGTTAATTTTTCAAGGCTCATGGACAAGGTTCTTGGACCCTTAAAGAATAGAATAGTTTTTCCTTATATTGACGACGTAATCGTGCCATCGAACACCGTGGAAGAAGGCATTGACAGACTTCGGCAAGTTTTGGAGGCCTTTCGAAAACATGGCTTGACCCTAAAACTCGAGAAGTGTTCTTTCTTTCAAGAAACGATAGAATACTTGGGGCAAGAAATAAGCGGACAAGGGGTACGACCAGGTCAACGGAAAACAGATGCCGTTAGAGAAATGCCACGACCCGAGACTGTAAGGCAGGTACGCCAATTTTTGGGATTAGCGAGTTATATTCAGAAGTTCGTTAAAAACTTCGCAACGCTGGTGGAACCTTTGACCCGTTTGACACGGAAGAACACACCATGGCAGTGGAAGAAACCTCAAGAGTAAAGGAAAAACTCACAACGCGTCCAGTATTGTGCATTTTCGATCCGAATCGACCAACCGAGTTGCATACGGATGCAAGTTCAATAGGTGTTGGGGCGATTTTATTGCAGCAGCAGGAAGACGGAAATATGGCAGTAGTTGCGTATTCCAGTAAGCAAACAACAACAGATCAAAGATGTTACCATTCGTACGAATTGGAAACGATGGCCGTTGTGTTCGCATTAAGGCATTTTCGAGTTTACCTGATTGGAATACAGTTTAAAGTAGTAACCGACTGTAACGCATTGCGAACGACCTATTCGAAGAAAGATTTATTGCCGCGCATAGGCCGCTGGTGGTTGGAGGTACAAGAGTATACCTTCGAAATTCTATACCGACCGGGGACGAGGATGGCTCATGTGGACGCACTTAGCCGAAACCCTCAACTAGCACCCCTCGAAGTCTTTTACGTAGACGTCACAGAGGCCGAATGGATTGTTGCCGCCCAAATGCAGGACGAACAATTATCACGGTGTTCGCGTTTTGCGTGGGCGGAGGAGGCTGCGCAAATAACGAGACACGTCACCTTTGATTATCACCAAAGTATTGTATTTACACCTTAAAAATTACACTTAGTTCTAATGCGGAACGCAACGATTATTCTACACGCGAAGCTTACATTAAATTACAACTAACGAGAGTAAATAAAGAAAAATAGAACACTGATGGAGTGAACAAGGCACTGCACGTCGTGCGTGAGCACCTTACTAAACTCTAAACGTGGTCTGCGATGGAACTCTAAATAAAAATGCACGAACGAAAGCACGTGTGAACGCGTGAACAGCGGTAACGTTAATGGCGTCGAACCGGCACCGCGTGGCCGTTGAGCGAGTACCGGTTTCTTCTTCGTGATGGCGCGATCGTGGCCATGCGTGTCCGGGGGGTGCTGCCGCTGTCTGCAACGACGCACCAGCGAACTACTTTCGCTACGAACACTAATGGCCGCGCGTGTTCAAAGGAGAATTGACCAACACACGGATTAGGACGGTCCTCGCTAATAATGTCCCGAAGTCAAACACTATTTTCAGGAATACGTGTTGAAGAAGGATAAAATATATCGACGTATGCCAGACAATAAGACAGCATGGGTAGTTCCGAAGAACGCAAGACTCCAAATCTGCCGATTATGTCACGACGACGCTGGACATCTAGGCGTGGAAAAGACATTGGAGCGGATTCAACGGAATTATTGGTTTGCTGGTATGCGACGGTTCGTGGATAAGTATGTAAAAGCATGCTTGAGTTGCGCATACTATAAGCATACTTCAGGGAAAAAACAGTGCAAGCTAAATACGATTGAAAAGGTGCCAGTACCATTTCACACCTTGCACATCGATCATGTGGGGCCGTTCGAGACAAGTAAAAAGGGAAATAAGTATCTGCTTGTAATGGTGGATGCATTTACGAAATTTACCATTGTAGAACCTGTGAAGGATCAGAAGACTCGACATACCGAGAAGGTGTTGTGGAATTTAATGTACTTGTTTGGTGTGCCGACAAGGATAATCAGCGATCGAGGAACAAGTTTTACCTCAAGAAGATTCGCAGCGTCATGCACAACATACGCAATTAAGCACGTGCTCAATACAGTGGCTACACCGAGGGTAAACGGACAAGTCGAGCGATATAATAAAACCATCGTCGACGCCCTAGCGACAAGTGCAGCAGGTAGAGACCCTCGAGACTGGGATACGCAGGTCAAGAAGGTGCAAAGTGCGATTAACACAATGCACAACAAGAGTATCGATACCACACCGATCAAAGCATTAATCGGATGTGATGCGAAGACAGTGGCGGAGGGAACGATATTGAACGCCGTACGAGAAGAGATGGATCGACTGGATTTGAACGCGCTGCGCAAAGATATCAGCAGGCACATCTCTACGAAACAGAAAGAACAAAAGGAGCGTTATGACCGTACGCGAAAAGAAGCTCGCAGGTACGCCGTCGATGAGTTGGTGTTGGTGCAGGTAACCAGTGACCCTGCGACGGGAAGCAGTCGGAAGTTGTTGGCAAAGTATAAAGGGCCATTCCAAATTCGAACCGTTCTACCGAACGACAGGTATGAGGTCGAAGACCTAAGAGAAGGGGTAAAGCGACAACGGACGGTCGCTGCAGCCGACAAGATCAAGCCGTGGATTACAATTCAAGGGGATGACCGCGAGCATGATTTGGGAGCTGTTATATATATCTTTTGTTAAATTACTTAGGGCAATGCAGTTGTCGCAAATAAGAACAATTCACAGAGTAAAGAAATATAGTTTATTATATATATATATATATATGAACAGGACGAAGTTCGTCTTAGCTGGACGATGACCCGACACGAAGTGAAGTCGGGCCAAGAGACCCGAATCCTTATCTCTCTTGAGAGAGTCTAAACTAAACTTATCACACATATGCATACATGTACATGTGGTCGCCTCACACACTCTAACACTCCCTCCCGACCACAAGATACATGAGAATCAGCTTAACATTTTAGTATAAATATAGACTTTAAAAAAAACTTCTCCAATATTTTTATCTGTTATATGTACATTTCTCTTCATGTGTCCGTTCGGTTAATATAATGTATGTCTATGCGGTTTTTTTGGCTGTAACAAACATACAAGAGATATTTAATTTTAGTTACATACATTTGTTTCATTTAAAATTAGACTTGTCAATCTGTTGTGAAGTTCAAATGACAGAGGCTTTGTAAAAATATCGGCAATTTGATTTTTAGATGGTATCCAGCCTACTTTAATCAAGTTTCTCTGAACACATTCTTTTACATAGTGTTCCCGTATTTCGGTCATATGTCGAAGTTTATTTCCACCGTTTATTTTGGCGCTCGCTTCCGCTGCTTTATTATCGCACCATAATTGCATTGGGCAGAAAGATTCATTTAATATTAATTGTAATGAATTGTTAAGAGCAACGATCTCTTGACAGGCTTCGCTCATCGCAACATATTCAGCCTGACAAGTCGATAAAGCTACATATGACTGTTTATGTGTTCTCCAGGCAATAGAATCTCCAAATAATTGTACTACATAGCCACATGTCGTTAGTGACCCTTTGCAGTCCGCGAAGCTCGCATCCGAAAAGGCTTGCAAGTCACATCTTTTTGCTAAAAAACTTAAACCTTTGTCCTTAGTACCTTTTAGATATCTGAAGACTCGCTTAACCATTTTCCAATCATCTTCAGTTGGATTTAGCTGATGTCTGCTTAAGACATTTACAGCATACGAAATATCTGGTCGTGTAGCATTTGCAAGATATAATAAGCTACCTACAGCCTCTCTGTAGGGTACATTTTCCACAGATAACATTTTGGACAACGTTTCACAGTCATATGTGCTTTCTCGCAATTTTCTTTCTCGATTCGCAACTTGAATTGTGACCATAGGTGAACGCTGTGGATGTACTTCATTAAAGCCAAATCTCTCCAAAATTTTATCTATGTATGTCTTTTGATGTAGTGTGATAATTTGTTTTTGTTTGTCTCTTTCTATTGTTATTCCTAAAAAATTACGCGGCTCACCCAGATCTGTCATTTCAAATTCCATTTGTAATTTAGTTTTTACATTGTTTAACTTACTCAAATCGTTGCTTGCTATTAGCATGTCATCAACATAAAGTATCAATATCAAAAATTTATATTTATCCCTCCAAACAAATAAACAAGGCTCAGAATCATTAGATATTAAACCTATTTTTGAAGCTGCTTTTGAAAACCGCTCATACCACCGTTTTGGACTTATTCGCAAACCATACAACGCGCGTTTTAACTTGCATACTTTTGCTTGACGATCTTTATTTGTGTGCTGAGTACCTTCTGGAATTTCCATAAAAATTTCTTCTTCTATTTCCCCATTAAGAAACGCAGTTTTTACATCGAGTTGACTAACTTCGAGGTCATATTTATTAATAACTGCAATAACTAGCCGTACCAATGACAAGCGTGAGACTGGTGCGTATGTTTCCCTTAAATCATACCTATTTTTGTCTTTAAAACCGCGTATTACAAGTCTAGCTTTATATCTAATTTTATTATCTTTCTCAATTTTTCGTTTCAAAACCCATCTAGAATCTATGATGTTCGGTTTCTTTCCATTCTTCATCTCAATAGGCCGATCAACCAATTTCCACACTTCGTTTTTCATCATAGAATTTAATTCATCATTTATAGCTCCTAGCCATAGATTTTTCTCTGGAGTTTGCATAGCTTCTTTATAAGACGAAGGATCTTTATTTATTTTTGCCAAAAGAGCATGATATACCTGGTCTACATCTACATTAGTTTCATCATCGTTTTGTTGCATATTTTTGTCCGAGAATGTAATTTTGTCGCGATTTTCAAGATCTTGCGATATATCAGAAAAACTTGTATCATTAATGGGCTGACTAGACTGACTTAAAACTGAGATATCTGATTCTGTCTCTTTAATTTCTGAAATAATGCATTTGCTCGGTCTACCTCTCTTACCTTTACTCTCTCCCTCCGTTTTTGTGATTTCTGTTTGATTCTCATCAGAATCTTCTCTAAAAACGACAAACCAGTTATCTTTATCAACGTCATCGAAAACTGTTACCCAATCTTTAATGCTGTCTTTATTATATTTGTCTCCGTATACCAACTTCTCATTAAACCTAGCATCGCGGCTTTCGTAATATTTCCCTTCTTCAGGTTTCAAAAATATATAGCCGGTCGGTTTATATCCTACTAATACTACTCGTCGTCCTTCGTATCTAAATTTTGGCCCCGTTTTCCTTTGAACTTTAATGTACGCGATGCAACCGAATCTTTTAATCTGGTTTATGTCAAAACTATAGTCTGGAGCGAATTTTTCCAAAGGAATAATCATTTCGTTGGACTTATGCGGTGTTCTATTATAAGCGTATACTGCTGCTCCTAAAGCTAAATCCCACATGTTTTCAGGAAGTTTTGAATCGTACATGTAAGCTCTCACCTTTTTTTGTATCGTTTGATTAAAACGCTCAGCAACACCATTGTGTTGCGGAGTATCAGGACAAGCAAGTTGCAGTTCAGCTTCAAGACGATTCAGAACCTTTTCAGTATAACCTCCTATATACTCTCTTCCCTGGTCTGAGCGTAAATAGCAGACTTTCGCGTCGCGTCCTAGTACGTTTCTCGCGCTTTTGACAAATGCTGCAAAACAATAGCCTGTATCGCTTTTGGCTTTCATCGGATATGCCATCGCTAATCTTGAATAGTCGTCTATAAAAACAGAAATAAATCTATATCCCTTCGGATATGTAGAAGGGTTAATAATGCCCATCGTATCTGAATGAATTATTTGTAACGGCTCTGTTGCTCTTTTCCTTGTCGTAATAAATGGCAATTTATTTATTTTAGAAACCATGCAAACTTCACAGTCTAAAATCGAATCATCAAAAATAGCTTTTTGTAGCTGTTGATTTTTAGGAAACTGCTTTTGTAATGCTTTTAAATATGAAACTGACGCATGTCCCATTCTCACGTGCCAAAGCATCGCATTATTGTTTTTAACAAATTTATTATATTTCAGACCAAAAGGCGCTTCATTTTCTGACAATTCTAAAGTTGGCAATTCGTTTACGTCGTTAAATGTTCTATCCCAAATTGTAGTATCAAAGCTCGAATTATCATAAACATTTGTTTTATCTACAATAGATTCAGATAAATTGTTAATTTCAAGAGTTATTTTATTTTGTTCAACCCTATCATCTTTGCTCTCTGACTTTGAACTTTCACACGTTTCTTCCGATTCACTTATTGAATTTCCAGATTGTGTTTTGCAATCGTTTTCTTTCGTTTCGTTTTTATCTTGCGTTAGGCGCGATGTCACACTTCTCGTCATATATCTCGGAAATTTATCAGATTCTTTAGTATTTAAATATGCGATAATTCGTTTGTTTGGATATTTGTTCGTATCAGTCATATTCCCACTATTTTTATTTACTTCAAATTCTATTATCCAATATGGTTGTTGATAAATGCCCGAGATAAACGACTCATTCGAAACCGGATCAAAAATATCTATTTTTTCGTTATCTAGATATATACTCAAGCCCATATCTGCAAATTTTCTTAGTGATAAAAGATTTTCAGACAGATTTTGCGCACAAATTACATTATGTAGTTCTATCTCTTTATCGTTACTAGTGACCGCGTGTATACTTCCTGCTCCCTCCGTTTTTAAATCAGCAGAAGTATCATTATTCGCACATTTTATTGTGCCGTGATCATTCTCATCAAATGTTTTAAATATCAGTTTCGAATTTGTCAAGTGTTCTGTTGCCCCCGAGTCGGCAAGAAATTTAGCAAAGAATCGTTTTTCGTTTGTGTCATTATCATTTTTCACGGCACTACATTTTGTTTCATTTCCGTTCAACGCCGACATAAAATTATCGCAACGAGGATTAATATATAAACTCTCACCTTTGTCTTGCGCGGAGTCTCCACCGTTACCTTTCGACTGCGAATACCTTGGGCGTTTTCCGCTCCTACCCCCTCTATTTTGGCCATATTTGCCACGTTGATAATTGAACCTGGGACGTTTAGATTCATTTTCCCGATCATAATCATGGGTCTTTCTCTTTAAACCTCTCGTATTATTAACACAACCTCTTTGAGGAAGTCTCGAATTGCCGCGTCTACAGTTACTGTATTTAGTCGGTAAGCGTCCGTCTTGTCGCAGTTTTTCCATCCGTAGTGGACACTCAAACGCTTTATGGGTCACAAACTCGTTACATTCAAAGCATTTCTTTAATCCTGTCCCTTTTCTGGGGCAATTACGGCTGATATGTCCAAAATCGTCGCAATTAAAACACCGTTCTTTTGTGTCTAATCTACGAGTATTCAAGGCTGCACCAGTGTTCGTCATTGTAGTCATTTTATTTGCTTCGGTCTGCATTATATACATTTTCAGTTGTTCGTAAGTCAAGCCTTTACCCGTCGTATTTCTCGTCATGAAGTCTATTGCTTGTACCTGCGGAACTGCTGTCATAATAGCGTTATAAAAAGCATCGCGTATCTCATCGTCGGTCAACCTTGCAGTTTCGGTCGAATTTTCGTAACTTCTAATTAGTTCTTCAAATTTATCCCAAAATTCTGTGGCCTTTTCCTTTTGCGGATTATATTGTATACTATAAAGTTGTTTGCGAATACTTCCGGAGGTTACGTTTATTTCAGATCGTTTTATTTCTTTAATTTTATTTAATAACTCAACAGGATTTTTAATATTAAGAACTTTCGAGTGATAATTATTATCTAGGCGATTGATTAAAATGTCTCGAACTTTAAATTTATGTTTTTCCCTAGTCGCATCATCTAATTTTGAATTTAACGTCACAGTAGAATCAATGACATATAACAATTCTTTCTCTCTAAGTTCGGACGAGAAGTAGTCGAAGAAATGTTCAAACTTCATCTGTGTCGTTAGCTTATAATCACGTTTTGTCCCTGTATCTTTGTTTATTAATTCAAATTTGATTGTCTCTTGGAGTTCTTTGGCGACAGAATTTGTTTGATTGCTATTATTTAAATTCGAAGCTCCAAGATTTCTAATTATGTCCGTTACTATTGAAGCTAAATCGTTTCTGGGAATATCTCCTAACTCAGGCGGATTTGTCACGTTTTCAGTCGGTCTGTCATTTTCAGAGGTTTCTGGCAACTCGAGATCTTCGTCATTTTCTTCCTCAATAACCCGAGAAGAGGCCAAAATTTGTCCCATTTCTTGAATCTGTGATCGCATAAATTTTGATTCCTTTTCAAAATTCATGCGCATATTATTAATACTGTGCATAGCCGTCGTCATTGTGCTATTCGTTGTTTTGCACAATTCTGTTACAGCGGTTACCATCTTAGTAATGTTTTCACTAAGAATAACTAAGTCTAAGCCCTCGTTTCGTTTTTCACCTGTAAAAATTAACACCTTATTAACAGGTCCATTACGGTCGTTTATTTCGTTTCTTTCGTTTCTTTCGTTTCTTTCGTTATCGGTCGTTACTGTCGTTATCATACTGTCGTTACGGGCAGACTTACTAAAAGAGAGTTTACGTATACAAGGAGTTATATTACCTGATCCAGATGGACCACTCGTTAGCTCAGCAACGGTCTGTCTGTCGTTTTGGTTTCTTTCACCGACCGAGCTCATATTTGATGTTACATTCTCCTTTGTAATTCTTAAACTCCTTTCCAACTGGTTTTTTGAATCGTGCATGACAAGCGAATAACCGCCGCATTCGGCTCTCTCGATAGCCTCGTTAATAACTCGATTTTCTTCGTCGCTCAAAGTGAGCCCGTCTGCAAAGAAAAATCGTCCGTCAAAGGTTCCCCCCTTTTTTTTAATTCAGATTCCTTTTTGGCAGACCGAACACAAGTCATGCCATCAGGAACCGAGAGAATACGTCCACATCCGAACACAGGATTGTTTTCATATTCTCTCTCACACATGCAATAATAGAGCGCACAGCGATAATCATTACACATGTGAACCAGTAGAATATGGTGTCAATCAAAAATTGAAATTTTTTTTTTTTTTTTTTTTTTTTTGTTTAATTTTGGCCTTTTATATGTATTATTTGCTATAGCAATTTTAAATATTGATTCGGTCGTACTCAATATCCAAAAAAAACACACACCCAATTTGTAAACAGCTCCGCTATCTGTCGTTAGGAATATTATGCGGCCGTCGGTCGTTATCGTGACATTTTCGTTTGGATGCAACACGTCCAATTGAAATGTCTCCTTGCAAGTTTTATAGAAGACTAGAAGCGTCATGACGTCTAAAATGAATGCATTCAGTTATCAAAATAAATTTAATCACACGTTAACTGTCGTTAATAGGATAAAGATGTTTTTCGGACCGTTATTTTGCACATCGTTTGAATAATTCATCTATCAAGGAGACTTTAATAATTTTAGTTGTTATTCGATTTTTTTTCTTTTTCGAATGAGCAATACTAAACTAATGATTTAAGCAAGATATTCGGTTACATTTGTTAAAAGAACTCTTCAACATACATACTTATGCCAGCAGTAGAAAATAACTAAAAACGTCATAGTTCTAAGTATCTCTATCCAAAAGCGCATAGCTTATCAATCTTTGAAACCCGAAGAAAACATAAGCAGACTGGCAGACGAGAAGTAAGCACGCCGAGAAGGATCGCCTATCAAGCGCACCCCCGGCGCGTAGCACAAAAACCTCCTTCTTTAAAGCGTGTCGTCTTTTCCGTGAATTTTTTTTTTTAGTTTTGCCCTTATTAATATGTTGTTATTCTTATTGTTATATCATTAAAGAGAAAAATAAAGAATATATTTATTAAGCAATTTAAAAAAAAAATAAATTGAAAAAAAAAAAATTTCGTCTCCCTTGATATCAGATTTTTTTAATTTAACAGTCGTTTAACCGTTGTCACACCAACAGCAAAGATTTATACCAGTAGGTATTCGGAAGTACGACACTGACTTATTCGTAAATTAAGAATTTTAATACTAGCGAAAATCATTTCGCATCACATCGTTAAGTATTAAAACTCAAGAACTTGTTGTTCTTCAATAAGCAGTCGTACTCACCACGAGCTCTACTTCCTTTTGAATTTTCTCCTGCCATCTCTATATATCGCGTAATCTGTTTCGTTAAGATTTTCTTCTTATAGAAGTTCTCCGTCCAATAAGATCCACAACGGTCCACAACACAGTTTTTTTTTTTTTCAATATATATTTCACGCACAGTTTTCTTATTGTCTTTTATCACTTTGCGCAGTGGAAGCGTGCTGGGCCCATAACCTTTTGTTAAATTACTTAGGGCAATGCAGTTGTCGCAAATAAGAACAATTCACAGAGTAAAGAAATATAGTTTATTATATATATATATATATATGAACAGGACGAAGTTCGTCTTAGCTGGACGATGACCCGACACGAAGTGAAGTCGGGCCAAGAGACCCGAATCCTTATCTCTCTTGAGAGAGTCTAAACTAAACTTATCACACATATGCATACATGTACATGTGGTCGCCTCACACACTCTAACAATATCCTTTTTTTATTTAAAGTATCGTTGGTTTTAGTGCGGATAGTTATCCGGTGACGGTCGATTATCATATAAGTTTGAATGCGATCTCACGTTTGTTTGAGTTTGTTCGCAGAAAGGCCAAGGCGGATCGAAGGCATAGAGCTTTTGATAAGCGCCAGGAAGGGACGTTTGCCCGACGATCAGGCAAAGTTCCAATCAAGCCAGGGACGACGATCGAGCGACCCTGCCGAAGGCGGGAGGCGAAGGATGCCACCCACGCAAGGGTTCCGAAGGAAACAAGGGGTCCAAAGGGAACCACGGTCTCAAAGGAGACTGCCCAAGAGAAAAGGACACTAAGTGTGTCACGACACGACGTGTGTCAGGATTGCTGAGCATGGGTGCGAGCACCCTAGGCAATAAGTAGACCAATACCGAACCGAACGGACACGACGTGTGTCTCAGGTAGGGGGGTGGCAGTCTACCGATGCAAAGTGCATCAAGTCAGGGATACGGTGGTATCCGTAGTTGATCGTGAGTGGTACGACGGTATCATATCACGACAACACCGCTTCTTTTTCAGCTCAATATCAAGATCATTTATATTGTAAAGTCTGAGGACAGACTTGATTGTCAGTATGGCCGAATGTTAGAAAAGTCGAAATAAATAAATGCCCGAAGCAGGCCATGTGTTTCTTCTTGGCGCGCTTCCCCCTCTTAAAGGAGGTTCGGCCAAAAGACTCGGTTAAGGAAGAGCCGGACGGTCAAGGGTGTCCGCACGACCGTGATTTCTGTCACGGAACAGAACTGGATTGGCATTCGCTGAGACGAGTCACAAAATATATAGTTTACTATTTTCCAAGGCTACATAACGCGTCAATCATTATCACGCCCTATCACCCATCCTGATTTACGCCGCGTCTTACATATCTTAGGTTCTATTAGCGCCTGCGTTGCTAATTGGGCTTGCGGATACGCTTGTTTCAGCAAACAATTCCAGGAGAACGCCGAGGACGTCGATCTGGTCAGTTTGGCCGAATGAAGACGACGCGACGGTTTGATTGTGACGTTTCCGATGGCGATGCGGTGTGTCGCTGGATCGTCGCCCCGTGGTATCGGGTTTCCCAGATAAGGTGATGATGGGGCGTTCTACGCGTCTACGAGGGCCAACCGAACAGGAGAGTGCAAGAAGAAACGACGAGGATCATTCTGTCGAATGCATCCGAGGCGAACAGTCAAGAGCTGTCAAGAGTAGAATTCTTTTACTGTCAAAACCGAACATTAGTACCGTGCTGGTGTAGAATTTACGAACTGGAAATAGTCGTGTATTTTGTATAATTTACTACAATTATGAATAATCTGTCTTATTATAAATGATTTATTTTGTTAATAATATTGTTCGGGAATCGGCCTCCCGACGACAAGGGGGTCATCTATCGGATCGTCTCGGCGGCTCGACGGATCGCCGCGTTGCTGATCACACCCGGACGCGGCGCGCCTGCGCGTCGCCATCTTGCAACCGGCTCGGCCACGCGCTCGAACCGGCAAGACGCAGTGTTGTGATATGGGACGGGTTTTCTCGCGCATGCGCGACTTTTACAGAGACGTATCTATACGTATCTGGTGGTGGCGCAAAAGCAACTAGGGGGCGTAGTGTTCCTAGCGGGAAAAAGCGTAAACATTCATCACGAGACGGACGGACTACGTAGTTTTGGTATGCTATTAATGTGTTATACATTATGTATAACGCTACGAATATGTTATGCATTCATTTTTTACAATCGGATCATAACAATTTTTGCAAAATTATGCAGGGTGATTAAGGTACCCCATTTTATTGAAACTTGTACTGTACTGATGCTAAAATCGCCGCGCATGCGCGAGAAAACCCGTCCCATATCACAACACTGGCAAGACGGCGTCGGCCATTACCTCGTGGAGTTCATCGCGACTAGCATCTTGCGCACTCAGCGAACCGACCGCCATATTGTGTTTTCTCTACACGAGTCGTAACGAACAGTTTCGGGTTTTTCTCGCCTCGTTCTCTCGTCGGCCGTTCTCGTATCTCGGGTGTACAGTTTTTCGTTCGTTGTTTTGTAATTTAAGTTAGTGTTTAAACCAAAGACCTTTTGTGCGTAGTATTTAAGATTTCTATGGATAGAATAAATTTGTGTTAAGAACCGATCGTCTCCGCCACGTGTTTTTCGTAACGCAACCGTTCCCGACGCTCACCGTCTCGAGCACCAGACGGAAATCTCGTTCCCTTTTTTCGGCACTTCTCGTAACAAATATTGAGAACTAGAGAAGTAAAGTTCGAATTACTAACGGTCGAATAGTATTCTTGTATTGTATTCACGAAAGTCGTACGATTTCTTTGTCTCAAAGGACGTCCGAACGACGTGATTTCGACCGCGTCGAACCATTCTGTTTATGTTACGGACGTTCGAAGGTCCTCCAGGGGAGAGGTTTTCTTGCTATCTCTCTCGTACTTTACTACTTCTCTATTCCTCTGCCTTCAAATACTGTATACGAAATATTATATTGTGTGCTGCGAATTCTTTTGAAATTTCTACACCATTTAATATTTTGTTGAGTCTATTAATTCTGGTCAAATGAAAATTATAATATATACATAATTAACGATTTCAATCAACAGAGTCAGCGTAACGCTACCTCCGATCTAAGAGCTTTTCAAAATAATAAAAAACAGTCAAATAAAACTAATAAGGGGTATGGAACAAATTCGAAATCCCTAGTACGCCAAAGCCTTGAACAAAATTTATCCAAGTTCGAGGAACGAAACAAAACCGAGAATAACCGGCTGAACGAAAAGAATACCTTTAATAATAAAAACCAATTTAATTCGTCCCGTGATTGGAGCAAAGTATTTTGCTATAATTGCGGTGAACGGGGGCATTTAACACACCTATGTAAGACCCCTAGGCAAGAGGTGTGTTGCGCTTGCAGAAAGAAATGCAGGACATATTAACGAAAATTGCCCCACGTTACAGGGAAACGAAAAAGGCCCTCAGTAGCTTCAGTAGTGTCAGAGGAGAATAATTCTACCGGACAGATAGGGAACTTTAGACAAGACCCAAAATTCAGAATCGATCAGGAGAAAGGTGCGCACCAAGCAGGTAGAACGGAGAACGGAGCGGCCCTGCCAGCGCCGGAGAGTCTTGGCCGCCTCGTACTACATTATATTGTATTGTATGGGATTAAGAAGTTCTATTCGATCAATTGTTTGTTTTCAAATACCGTTAAGCTAGAGGGCATCGGTGCGTATTCACGAACAGGACAGTCGAATTCAGTCGTATTTCGATTGTTGAACAGTTCAGTCGAGTTTCGTATTTCTTTCCGTGCGTATTTTATTCCGTTCCCGTTGCTCGTATTTTATATTGTGTTTATCAATATGCAGCATCAGAAAGGAGATAAATTCAGTTCAAATCATCCTACAAAACCGCGTAAACGAAGATTTCATGGCAATCAGCATGTTGATGAACAGAAGGAGAAGGAAGAGCACGGAGAGAGCGCGTCGGCCAGAAAGTTAGCGCTCGCAGAATCAGGGGATGTTGTTGTTCACACAGGACATGGGTACCGAATTATCGAATTTTTATCGATATTCACTGTTCTTTCTGAATTTCTTATTTGCCGAACGTGCAAGACAAACGTATTATTTGCAGAAACAGAAAATCGTGGATTTGCCTTCAAACTCGTGGTTCAGTGCAAGTGTGGAAGAAGACTGATTAATTCAAATCCTTTGATACAAGGTGCATACAAAGTAAATAGAAGAACAGTGTTTGTTATGAGACTTCTGGGAATTAGTCTGGAAGGGATAAATTTATTTTGCAGTTTGATGGATATTGAAAAAGGTTTGAGTAAATCAGCATATTACTTGATTTTACAGCACGTACACGATGCCGCAAAAATTGTATTTTTGAATTGTGAAGGAATATTTATTAATAATTGGATATACTGACAATGAAATAACTGAATCTTAACAACTAATCTATGAAATAAATCTTATTAAACTATCTTATACTTTATACGCATTTACATTCAACCATACATTTTTACGACTCTCTTTTTTACCCCACTCCTACCAACTCTCTCAACTGTTCTCACGTTACCAACCTCCGCATACAATACCAACCTAAGCATAACAATAACCTAACAATACTACCAACCTAATCTAAGCTTAAAAATAACTCCACATGAATCTTACAAAGAAAGCTGTACGGGAAGAACAAAAAGAAAATGAAACACGTGGAAGACCCTTGAATAATTTAAAAGTTTCGGGTGATGGCTCGTGGAAAAAGCGTGGATTTTCGTCGCTGTACGGAGTGACAACGCTTATTGGCTACTACACGGGCAAAGTGATCGATCTTATTTTAAAGTCAAGTTATTGTAGTGTGTGTACATACTGGAAAAATAATCACAAGAATTCTGAAGAGTACAACAAATGGGCAGAAGAACACGAAGAAGAATGCTCTGCAAATCACAAGGGGTCAGCTGGAAAAATGGAGGTTGACGCGATTACAAAAATGTTTTTACAGTCTGAAGAATTATACGGAGTAAAATATGGAAATTATATTGGTGACGGCGACTGTAAAACTTACAAAGCTATTCTTGACCTGAATCCGTACGGAGGTGACCTTACAGTTGTCAAAAGCGAATGTATAGGCCACGTAGAAAAAAGAATGGGTTCCCGACTCCGAAATGTCAAGACAAAAGAAAAGCTCGGAGGTAAAGGAAAATTGACGATTGACGGATGTTTTTATTAAAAAACTGACCAAATATTACGGATTGGCTACACGACGTAATATTGATTCAGTTGAGAAGATGAAAAGGGCAATCATGGCCACGTATAAACATCTATCTTCAACTGATGAAAATCCGATGCACGAGGACTGCCCGGAAGGCGACGATAGCTGGTGCAAGTACCAAGTGGCCATTGCTAGAGGGACTGACTATAAGTTGTTACGTGGCCGACGGTTAGGCAGCTCTAGTGGCCGGCGGAGGTTTTTCTAGTAGGGAGGCCGCGTAACATTTATTAATTAAGAAAAGTCAATACAACCCGAGCGGTTAGACTGTATTGTTGTGGGAACCGTCACTGTTTTCACTGGGATTTAGAGAGAATGCTAATGTGGGTTTGACACAGTAAATATATATTACAAATCAGTCTATTACAGTTGTTCTGTCGCGAATATAGGTGTAAGTGTTGTATATTACCTATTCCGCTGGATGCTCGGTTTTGACGCACTGGCAATGCGGGTGTGTGTGTGTGGTTGGTAAGAATGCCAAATAGAAATACAAGCAAGTTCGCAGATTCTATAAGGTTCGCTTTAATCGAAAGGGACTTCAACCCGATCTCACTAACAAGGGACATTAGGTAGGTGTCCCCCTCCGATTTCTTTCGTTTTCACATATGTTGTAGTACTCGAAAAACTAATCGACACGTGTTTTTTTATATCTGCGGATATTCGGTTTAAGGGGGTAAAAGCAGCCCCTAAAGTTGATCTGCAAAAATCGTTTTTTTAGCATATCTCCGTTTACGCGCAAAATTTTTTCATGAATCCAAACGGATAATATTCCTCGTCGAAAAGCGATGTTATACCACGCATTTTGATCCCTGGAAGTAGCATCCCTGACTTTTTACAAGGGTAAAAGTGATATTTTTAAACTTTCTTTTTTACAAAACTTGTGAATATCATTGAATATCGATGAAAACAATTTTAATTTAAAGAACATCAAAAATTAAAGTTGACGTGTTTTGGGATTTTCGAAAAAGTATTCTCAATGATAGGGTAAACTACCCTCCAATAAATTTGGACAACCTTTAAAAGAAAAGAAGATATCCATTGGCGATTTTACTCATTTCTGGACATGATTGGCTCAGCAGAAGGGAAAGGCAGGTATTTTTATACGTACTGAATGATAAATGTAAAGGGTGATAGCAACCCCCGAAGTTTAATCCCAAAAACTGCTCTTCCTAGAATAGTTAGTAAGTCCATACATGTTTTCTCTCGTAAGCTAGCTGGAAATTACTCCCTATCGAAAGGGATATTACATGCATTACTTCGATTCTTGGGAGTTTCATCCCTTACTCTTTAATAATAGGAGAAATGATTCTTTCAGCATCTTTTTCCTAGAACAATTATAAAAGTCATTGAACATTGGTGAAACTAATTTTATTCTAAAGAATATGAAAAATGAAAAAAACAAAATACATCTTACAATTAGAGTGGTAAACTACCCTTAAAATAGTGTCTTAATCTCTTATCCTCAATGATTGAAGAAAAATGATTGTAGGTATAATACAAGTGTTATACGCTTTTATCTTCTGCAACGCGAAAAGAGATTTTGTTAAGTTTTAAAGAAGTTGTTTTTTTTTCTCTTTTCAATGCAGTTGGTTATAAAAGCGTTCTCTATCTAATATTATTGTGACCATACTTTTGTTATAAATGCATAACCATAATGCATAACCAGCATTACATAATTGTAAGATGTATTTTGTTTTTTTCATTTTTCATATTCTTTAGAATAAAATTAGTTTCACCAATGTTCAATGACTTTTATAATTGTTCTAGGAAAAAGATGCTGAAAGAATCATTTCTCCTATTATTAAAGAGTAAGGGATGAAACTCCCAAGAATCGAAGTAATGCATGTAATATCCCTTTCGATAGGGAGTAATTTCCAGCTAGCTTACGAGAGAAAACATGTATGGACTTACTAACTATTCTAGGAAGAGCAGTTTTTGGGATTAAACTTCGGGGGTTGCTATCACCCTTTACATTTATCATTCAGTACGTATAAAAATACCTGCCTTTCCCTTCTGCTGAGCCAATCATGTCCAGAAATGAGTAAAATCGCCAATGGATATCTTCTTTTCTTTTAAAGGTTGTCCAAATTTATTGGAGGGTAGTTTACCCTATCATTGAGAATACTTTTTCGAAAATCCCAAAACACGTCAACTTTAATTTTTGATGTTCTTTAAATTAAAATTGTTTTCATCGATATTCAATGATATTCACAAGTTTTGTAAAAAAGAAAGTTTAAAAATATCACTTTTACCCTTGTAAAAAGTCAGGGATGCTACTTCCAGGAATCAAAATGCGTGGTATAACATCGCTTTTCGACGAGGAATATTATCCGTTTGGATTCATGAAAAAATTTTGCGCGTAAACGGAGATATG
This sequence comes from Stelis phaeoptera, assembly GCA_943735885.1. Lineage (NCBI taxonomy): Eukaryota > Metazoa > Arthropoda > Insecta > Hymenoptera > Megachilidae > Stelis > Stelis phaeoptera. The sequence goes on along the minus strand of OX030933.1, from coordinate 672,259 downwards.
CTAAAAAAACGATTTTTGCAGATCAACTTTAGGGGCTGCTTTTACCCCCTTAAACCGAATATCCGCAGATATAAAAAAACACGTGTCGATTAGTTTTTCGAGTACTACAACATATGTGAAAAATAATTTTTGGAAAAAAAATATAACCGACTTCAAAATGCACTAAAAAGAATAAAATAATATTTAATTCTCTTCGTGGGTTTCTTTCCAGCTATGTATAACATTGATGACAATATTACATTACATGTTAGATAAAATGCATATTTTTCGGAGGCGGGCAGGGTCAAAAATTTTCTCAGAATCAAACAATTTTCGTAACTTTCAGTACAGGAAATGTTTAATTGAAAACTGTCTAAACGAAACATGTTGCTGATTGCAATTTGTTTGGGGTATGGCGGGCTTGATAACAGATGAGCGTCAAGAAAAACTCATTGATACGTGACAACGTGGAAGAATGAAACTGTATAGTGGTCAGTTTCGGCGTACAAAATGTTTTTCAATCAAAACTTTCTATATGACAGATGTTGCTGATTATGATTTGATTGAAGGTGGACTTGGCACTGAACGGTCCGAAACAGAAAATGCATTTTTGATCCTGCCCCGCCTCCGAAAAATATGCATTTTATCTAACATGTAATGTAATATTGTCATCAATGTTATACATAGCTGGAAAGAAACCCACGAAGAGAATTAAATATTATTTTATTCTTTTTAGTGCATTTTGAAGTCGGTTATATTTTTTTTCCAAAAATTATTTTATTTCACTCTTTTTAGTGGCGATCTTTGCATTCTCTGCGAAGTAATAGCCACATACTGTATAACGGTGTTCCTCTCTTCATATATTATATCTCATCGTTATGAAATCAAGGTATACATACGATTGTCAGCGGAAGTATTCATGTTCATTTCTGAAACAAAAGTACATACATGTCTCTGTAGTATCATCGCAGTAAAAAGATAAAAAACACACACACGCCCGCACGCCCGCGCGCACGCCCGCCCGCACGCCCGCCCGCACGCACGCCCGCCCGCACGCACGCCCGCCCGCCCGCGCGCACGCACGCCCGCCCGCCCGCCCGCACGCCCGCGCGCCGACCCGCCCGCCCGCGCGCCCGCCCGCACGCCCGCACGCACGCACGCCCGCACGCCCGCACGCCCGCCCGCCAGCCCGCACGCCCGCGCGCCGACCCGCCCGCCCGCGCGCCCGCACGCACGCCCGCCCGCACGCCCGCCCGCACGCACGCCCGCCCGCCCGCACGCCCGCGCGCCCGCAGGCCCGCCCGCCGGCCCGCACGCCCGCGCGCCCGCACGCACGCCCGCCCGCACGCCCGCCCGCACGCCCGCCCGCGCGCCCGCCCGCCCGCGCGCCCGCACGCCCGCACGCAGGTGGAGGTACGTATATAAAATACGTAAAACCACACAACCCGCGGTCGGTCATGCGGGCGTGTGTTCCGTGCGTCTTTGCGAGTGTTTTTTTTTCTTTTCACTACGATTATACTACAGAAACATGTATGTACTTTTGTTTCAGACATGAACATGGATACTAATGCTGCAATATACCTAACTCCTCTACTGAAATCCTTAATAATCATATTGTATTGGAATAAATAGTAAGCAATTATATAAAATACGTAAAACCACACAAAATTTACGAAATTATACACAATTCTTTCAAATCTCACGTAACAACTGGGATTTACTGTGTCTGATGTAACATATAGGAAAGTAGGATATTGCTTGATTCGCACTTCCCACTTGCCATGTGGCTGTCACGCTAGAAACATAATTATTGCAATAAGAGTAGTAATTAGTAATGGACGGAACAGCAGGGGTAGGTAGAGAAGGGAAGGAAAGGGATTGAAATGAAAGGGAAGGGGAGCGAGGGGAGGAAAGGAAGGGGCAGGGCGAGTTGGGTTTGGAAGGGAAAGATAAGGAAGTGCAGGGAAGTGCAGGGAAGCGAAGGGAGGTGCTGGGGTGCGAAGGGAAGTGTAGGAAAGTGGAGGGAATGTTGCAAATGGGAACATCGTGGAAACATCTCCGGTCGCAAAATGTAATACTAGGCTTCATCGATATTAAGCCGATTATGCGCGAAATAGTACGGTTTTTGCAATAAACGTGGGAAAAGACGAAAAAATGCATAATATGTTTGTTGCTAGACCAACTGGAAGTCATACCCTACAAGATCCAACAAGTTTCGATCCGATTGGTCAATTCATCATGGAGTAATCGGTGACCATACATGACGTGGACGAAACAGTACGCTTCTATGCAATAAAAAAGGGGTACACGATGATAAAATGCAAAATGTTTTTTATACGGGGCCAACTGGGGGGCACACCCTACAAAATACGAAAAATTTCGTTCCGATTGGTCGATCCATCTCGGAGAAATCGCCGGACATACATGACGCGGACGAAATGGTACTCTTTGATTTGTAGTAATTTATAATAAAACATGATAAAACAGGGTAACCAATGTTAAAATAAAAAATGTATTTTATCCCGTTTCTAGTGGGGGTCATAGCCTACAAGATGAAAAAGGTTTTGTTCGGATTGGTCCATCCATCTCGGCGTAATCGGTGACCAAACCTAGCATGTACAAAACTGTGTTTTTGCAATAAAAAAGGGGTAAAGAATGAAAAAATGCAAAATGTTTTTCTTACGGGACCAACTGGGAGTCATACCCTACAAGATGTAAAAGGTTTCATCCCGATTGGTCCAGCCATCTCGGCGTAATCGGCGGACATACATACAAAAAAAAAAAAAAAAAAAAAAAAAAAAATATATATATATACTGATCGAATTGAGTAACCTCCTCCTTTTCGAAGTCGGTTAAAAACGAAAGAAATCGGAGGGGGACACCTACCTAATGTCCCTTGTAAGTAATAACCAACTCACGATTGTACACGAAGTGCTCAACGCTAGATGAACTTTGGTACTGCCCGCCGTTCGTTGGTACTGGAGGGTTTATATACTAATTCGGAAAGGCAATCTGGTTATTACTTAGATAATCGCATTGGTCCCATCTGTTTTTCCAGAAATGTTTGGAGTGGTTGCAGCTGGTATTTAATCATGAAGGTCCCTCTGCTTTCCCAAAACGTATGGTTCTGTTATCGCAGTGGGCCTTCTGTTTGTTTCAAGTGCAGGCGGCCTGTTTGTATTAGAGTTTTCCTTTTCCAGATGTTAAAAAGATTCGTTTTCCTAGAGGAGGCATATGTTTGATAAAACGATCTGCCTACGTGACAAAGTATCCAGAACCTCTTCATGCTGATGTACGGAAACATATTGTTACGCCGGGGAGTATTACTCGAAGAAGAACTCATAGTTTACGAAATAACACCACATTGTACAACAGTTTATTTAACAGGAGTGAAGATGGGAACTTTATACAATAACAAAGATGTCTCGCGTATGTCAAGCGCGTGTCCGAATCCGATCGTCGTATTCGACTCTTTGAATATTTACCGGTTTCTTGATAGCAACCGGAAGCTCGAATGCTCGCTTCTGCTCGCTCTCCGGGGCAGCTTCACATCGTTGCGGAACATCTTCACGCTGTTGCAACGATGCAGCTTCGTGGCATTGCGCGGCACCTTCACGCCGTCGCAACAATATACTGCTGATATATGAAGATCTGTGCAATGATGATCTCTTGAAGAGATGTTTGGGTGGGCATACGCAAAATGCCAACGAAAGCTTCAACTCAGTTATCTGGCGTTTCGCCCCAAAACATCTTAATTGAGGTGTGACAACAGTCGAAACTGCTTCGTGTATAGCTACTGTGCTGTTTAATGAAGGCTATTCAGCTATTATGAAGATCATGGAACTGCTGAACTTGAAAATTGGCTTGCAAACCAAGAATTACGCCGATATGAACGACAGCGCACGCATGAAGCGGCAAACACGGCGTAGCCTCGAAAACACAAAGAAGGGTCGATTTGCACGAAAAATATAGAAATGTCAAAAGTTGTAGTACTTCGAGGAGTCTGAAGGCCTACTATATGCTCCAGGAATCGCAGATTAGCTTTAAACATCCGTAAGTATTGAAAAACTTATGCTTTTTGCAAGCGAAAACTTTAAACGCGTTTTTCTCAAAACCACGTTTTTCGAGTTAGCTGGAATCGTAGCTCGTCGAATTTTCATCCGATTCACTTCATTCAAAGTTTAAATTAAAGAAAATTAAATTTATATGTGAATGAACCTTGACTTATGAAAAATTATTATTAAAGGACAAAGTTATTGTAAAATTAAGGCCGATTTTTTTCGTCAATTTTCATTTTATGCCCGCCACTTTTGCAATCAACAATTTTTTTTTCGCAAACTGTGGTTTATGCGCATTCTACATTCATACTAGAGATACCCATTTCACGTGTATCTAAAATGCGCGTGTACACGTGCAGTTCGTATATCCGTGTTGAAATCCGTGTATTGTTTAATACACGTGTCACCGTGTATCGAAACACACGGGTATACGTGTATCGAAATACACGGGAATACAGGAGTTCGAAAGGGCTTAGTGCACCTGCACTAAATGTACTTTCGACATGGCCTGCCTCGATTGTTTGCCTATTTCGATTTTTCTAACAATCGAAGAAATAAACAATCCAACGTCGAAAAAATAATAAAGGAATCTCTCCAGAGTCTAAAGATAAAGTGAGATAGAGTCTCTATTGCATTGAACCAGGGGTCGGAAACTCCCACCAAATTTTGAGACTTTGATTTAGTTCCCCTAAAGATGAACACTTGATAGATGGGGACAGTGTTGTAACGATCAGTGCCATCTAGGAATGCTTCAATGTAAACAAATTTGATTTGAATGCAGCGTCAGCACGACTGAGTCAAGTGCAATAAAGTTTTATTAGTTTATTGCAGTTTATTGTTTATCGTCAAGATGGTTTGGCCTGGGTTGGCGTGGCTTGGGTTCAACCATTTTCAGTCGAATCAGTGTACGGTGAGTTGGCGTGGAATATTTAAGAAGCGGAATTTTATAAATAATTTTATTAAAAATATTTACAAACAATGGTGCAGAAGTGCTGTGTGTTTGGCTGCCCATCAACGTCAGATGTACCAAGCCACGAATTTCCATCGAACGTTGAAATGCTGGAATTGTGGAAAAATAAAATTCGATTTTTTAAAAAGAATGCACCAATGTTTGAAGATTTTAAAAAGTTCCGTGTGTGCCACTTACATTTCGCGGAAAGCGATTATAAGTCTGGTGGATATAAACTGCGTTTGTTAAAGGATAATGTTATCCCAACTTTGTATTTGCCAGGAAATATTGAAAATGAGGGCATTTCAAGCAGTATGATAGCTGAACCTGCTGAACCCGAAATGCATAGGGTAAGTAATATTGCATTTCATGGTAACAGAAATAGCACATATTATTCAATATATTTTAATAATAAATAATTACCTAAAATGAGGTAATAAGAAATACCTCTTTCATTATTTTCCAATACATTACATTATTGAAAAATGGGATGCTTTATTTCAGAGTACAATGGAAGAAACGAGTGTCCATGAAGAACCAGGTCCTAGTGGCATGCAGGCAGAGCAACATACAGCCAGCTCTGCAGGACGGAAACGTGGCAGACTGCAATTACTTGGAAAAGCAGTCGCTACGCAAAGTGACCTAACACCTACAGCAGCTAAATTATATCACATTGCTAGTAGGATGCGTAGGCAACAGTTGACTGTACGCAGAAAATTATTTGGATATAAACAAAGATTGAGAACAGCAGAAAAGTATGTCCGAAGTTCAGCGTTTCAGAAACTTGCATCGTCCCTTTCATATGATCAAAGAGTGTTCATAAACATGCAGATTCGAAATACTAAAAGTCAACGTAAAGTATGTAAACGTTTATATTATTCTATCACCACAGTTTAAGTTCTTTAATATCTGTACATATAAAGAATGCATTTAATGTAATATTTTAATTGAATATTATAGGGAAGAAAATTTACTATTGAGGAAAAATTTTTAGCACTATCAGTATACAAACAATCAGGGAAGTGCTACAGATTTTTAGAAAAAATATTTGCCTTACCAAGTTCAAGGTCATTACGGAAAATGGTGCATGCTATCCATTTAAGGGGGCCGGTTCGCTTCGAGTAAGAGTGTGTGAGTGCGCCGACTCAAGCAAAGGAAAGCATGTAGGTATACGGATGTGCGAGGGAGAGGTCCGATTTCTGTTTTTATATTGTGCGTCTCGATACTTGAATAAATGTACTTTTCGCGAATCATGCACCCACGAGCATATCATGCTACAGGGTGCATGATACCGCTTTTACTGTAATAAGCACTATACTTCGAGAAAAATATAGAAATAGGCATTGTAAGAATGAGACAGACGGACTGTCGCTGATTCGGCGCAAAAATCACGGTATGTAAGAATTTTATCATCATACCTGGGATCATGCACCCTGTCGGAACACAAGAGGATGTCGTGTATATTCGATTTTTCGCAATTTAACAAGTCTTGAAGGAACAGGATCTGAAAATACGTCAAATACGGCTTGACAGGACGACGTGATGGAAAATAGTTCAGCGATTGCCCGCTAGGGGCGTGGGTAGTGTTTTGCTGAAAAATGTTGGTAAAGACATAGCACTGCCGGTAAATGATATCTCCAATTTGACGACGTAAAAGAGCAAGCGAATGACGCAGGAGAGGCATGGTTGTCGATACGTATGTACAGTTACGTTACACTGTTGCCACGTTTCCCTACATCAGGAAATCTTGAATGAATACGGCCGAAACTTACGATGTTTGGCGAGCGTATGAATTTTAGCGAGAAGGATAATGAAGTGGAAGGATCAGGTTGAATAGAACATATACTGATACTAGCGGACCCGACAGACGTTGTCCTGTACAAAGTTGTACTACAAACGTCCATAATGCAATCACAATCCGGCTGTCTGCCGGATCCAATGTAAAACATTCCAAGATCAACAACAAGTAATAAATAAAAAATTAATTTAAAAAACATTTTGTAGTTTTTATTTTTGTAATATGTATGTACAACTGCATTTTGTAGGAGTGCACCATGTGTGCAGCCTGTGCTCGAGCAACTTATTTGATCTGATGATCAGCGGCTACATTTTCTATTCGTAAGTGGTGCTACACTTTACAGTGCAGCGCGACACGGAGCAGGTGCAGCGTTACCGCTACCTGCAGAACGCGACCTTTTTCGCAAGCATGCATTTTCTTCTATTAGGAATTGAGGCTCCCTAATCGGCATACCTCTATTAAATCTGCCATCGATTATTTCCGGTAACATGCATTCTAAATAAAATGTGATTAACTTTGGCTCCATTTCATTTAGCCAAAAGTTATCATCTCTCGCAACTTTTACATATTTCAACCCTTTTCGGGTCCATATGCAGAATATGCAATATTCTCTACCTGTGACAACAGGCTGAACTTTATCTGTCTGAAGGACTGTTCAACTCGTTGCCTCGAAGCAACGTTTTGTCTTTGTTTTGTTTACAGACACGAAAAATGGATGCAGTTCATGGCAGTGGTAAATGCGAACAGGTAAGTTTCTTGCATTATTCAGCATACAAAAATCTATAGGAATCACGTATTGGAAGTTACCAAATCGAAAAAATATTACCATTTATCGAGCGGTTTTGTAAAGCGGTTATTTACGCGTTTCGTAAATATTGGTATATTTTTTATATTTTCTCAAATATTCGATAAAATTTGGGTTATTTTTTTACATGAGAAGAGCAATATGTTGCAAAAAATTATTTCTTTTAATCAATTATGAAGTTTATGTATTTTTTTTTTTTTTTTTTTTTTTTTTGGGCGGTCCCCATCTTCTGCGCAAAAACAGGTTCCACTGTAATGTTCTACATAATTTGCAGATAGAAATGAACGACATGAGGGAAGAGTTATTCGAGGTGGAGTTGGAGAGGCGGTGGGAGCAATATTTATTAAAAAAAGAAGAAGAAAGAAAAAAGAAAGAAGAGGAAGAAAAGAAAAAGAAAGAAGAGGAAGAAAAGAAAAAAAAAGGAAGAAGAAGAAAAAAAGGAAGAACAGAAAGCAACAAAATTTTTAACGCATAAAGATGTAAGTAAAATGTCACCCGTTCATTGTGCAAAATTCCGTACGTTTCTATGAAGAAGGTACCTCTTGTACCTTTACAATGTACTTTCTACTTACGTAGATACTATACGTCATGCATGAGTGTTTTCGTTCCACGATATTGAAATACCATTTTTTTACTGTTTCAGATGAAGAAGTTTCTAAAACATTACAGGCATTCCTGGAATACAAGGAAGGGAGGAAGAGGAGGAAGAGGAGGAAGAGGAGGAAAAAGAACAATAATTTATCAGTATTATAATTAACATAATGTAATTATAAAAAATAAATGTATATGATAAATGTAAAAATAAATGTAAAAATATAAAAATAAATGTATGTAAAAATATACACATGATGTGTATCATGTATCTAAATCGTTTCATTCTCCGTCCTTTTCCGCTCTCGCTGTTCGTCCGCGCTAGGCATGAATCAGAACCTCGGCTCAGCTCGTATTCATTCAATTTTTAGAACATACGAAATGCGGCAACAGTGTAATATAATCTGGCAACTATTGTTCGGCCCCGACGGTTACTTTTGTCGCGACCGAAGGCATTTTACGACCTCAAGTGGTTCGGCGCGTAGACCACCGTGAAATAATATCAACGCAGGGCCTATTGTCTGTCAATTCTCGAGCGGAGCGGTCCGACGTAAACACGTGGTTCCCATAAACATTCCAACGGTCTCGCATCGTATTCCGTAACGGACGAAAAGAAGGGATATTTTTTAAGCATCACCCCTCTCGTCGGGATTCTCAAGAGATTGTTGCTTATCGAATGAGCAGTCGAGTCGTGAATCTGCTACGGAACGGATCGTGGAAAAGAGTCGTGTCCGGGATTTAGTGTAACGTAATCGTATATCAAACTATCGCATTCATCGGATCGTTTCTTCCGTAAGACCGCGACGGTATAGAGCGCGAATAGCGTCGCGTCGAAACGCCACCGCACACACGCGATCCGCGAATCACACCCAACACTATCCGCACGGCCCACAAAACGCTGCGAGTGAGATCCTATGCTCCTCGTCCAGACCGACTCTATCAATTAGAGTCGCAGGATTCGCACTTCGGTGTTCGGAATCCAACGGAGACCGCAAATCTCCTATCGGGCCGTGCTATCACACAAAACGCTGCGAGTGAGACTCTATGCTCCTCGTCCAGACCGACTCTATCATTTAGAGTCGCAGGATTCGCACTTCGGTGTTCGGAATCCAACGAAGACCACAATTCTCCTATCGGGCCGTGCTATAACGTATAAACGTCGTGAGGAGTCACTGTACTCCTTGCATGAAACCATATCGATTACACGCAACACACACATACAATCGCTCGCACTTTCACCGTTCATTGTAAATCAATTGTAATCTTCAGGGGTTTTTTATGCCGAGAGGCTTTTTCCCCTAATCGTATTGTTCGAGCCAATAAACGTAATAATTCTTTCGGCTCAAATTAATTCAATTTATTTATCAAATTCTCCTCCTCCTCAATCATATCATTGTCAATATCCTGAACCACGAGATTTCTCCATGTTGGAGGGATTTCGACGATACAACTATGCTTCCGCCGATACCGCATAGTAGAATGAACAAACACCACTTAGTCGGTAAAAGAAACAACGGATTTATCTACAAGCTAGCTGTGGTCACCGACGAGCTACTGTTAAAGACTGCCAGCCTTACGGGACTTTGCGTATCCGAAAAATTCGCTGTTTTGGGGGAGTTCGCGTAATGGCGACGCAAAAAGTCAAGAAGGTTTAAGCAGTGCATAATTTATTGTAAAGGGACAAGATTAGACACATAGATAGCAAGGAATTAGAATAAAAGTGACTGGTGTGAGGGCGAGAAGAGGCGGAAAGGAAGCAAAAGAGAACAGCGAAGGAGAAGAAAGAATATAAGGGTAGAAAGGGATATAACCTAGTAAAGGTGACCGAGGGGGGGAAGGATCTATTTCCCGCCATTTGGCGGGAAAGACAACGATTGGTGGAAGAAGAAGAAGAAGAGGGAGCTGAGGAGATGGAGATAGAGTTTGAAGAATGGAGTGATGCGATTGGCAGGGAAGAAAATGACTATCGCAAACAGCCAATAGAAAGAACAAACACAATGGAAAGGGCAAAAGCTGACATGCCGCAGTTGGCACTATTGGAAGAGGACAAGAAACGAAGCACGAACAGAGATCAAGTATTGAAGAAGCCATTGTTGAGAAATACAAAAGTAGAAGAATTATATAGTGAAGACAAAACAGAATTAAAGAGACATCCCAACGGAAAACAAGAAGAGATATTAAACAATAAGACGCACAAAAGGAAAAGAGAAGGAGAGGAGGAAATTCCTGAATCAACAGGGAAAGAAAAAAGTGAGAATTCAAACGTGGCACACGCGAATAATAAAAAGAAAGGTAAGCGAGAAGAATACTATGATAAGGAGCTAGAAAGTAAGGAATATACTATAGCATTAACATTGAATAGGGGAAAGCTAAAGAATAAAAAGAAACTAAACTTGATCAAAATATACAGGTATATCACTCAAGCAAATTTGAAACCTACTAGCATAAAGATGGTAGGCTTTGCTACTGCGGAAATAACATTTAGCGAAAGATATAAGGCGAATAAACTGTTAACGATGGTAAATAAAGAAGGAACGGAGTACACAGGACACGTGCCATATAGAAAGAAGATCAGAAAAGGAATTATAAAAGAATGGGAGGACTCTTTGGAGGATTTGGAGAAAGATATCGCAACTGGACAAGGTAACATGCAATTCAAAAGACTGAAAAAAAGAACGATCAGGGATGGAAAGGCTACATGGGTGGAGGGCAAAGCAATACTAGTTATATACGAGGGCGACTCACTACCTACACGATTGTTCCTGGGGAATGGTTTAGTTTCAATACGTGTGGAGCCGTTTATCGAGGCTACGAGACAGTGCTTTAACTGCTACAGGTTTGGACACTTTAAAGATAAATGTAAGTATAGGTTCAAGACTTGCAGAAATTGCTCAGAGAATTATCACGGTGAATGCACAAACAAACCCCACTGCGTAAATTGCGGGGGAGAGCATCACAGTACAGCTAGAGAATGCTCGGCTTACCAAAGGGAGAATGAAATAAAAAAGTTAATGGCATATAGAAACTTCTCTTACTGGACAGCAAGAGAATATTACTTCAAAGTACAGAAAGAAAATAACAGAGAAAACAGAGAATATAGACTAATCAGAGGACACGATTATGACAACATGTACCCTCCCCTTCCTCGTAATAAGAGTGGAAGTATGGGAGGGTAGGCAAGATCCGGAAACAGCTAGAAGACTGGAAAGTCAACAAGTAAAAGTCTGGAATAACAAAATATATAGTAATAATCGTATCGATAATACACAGGACCATAATTATTCCAAATCACAGGAAAAAGGATCAACGCAGAGATATATGCAGAAAAGCAAGGGAGAAGGAGCATTTTCAGGCAACAGGGAAAGAACAAGATCTCCATTACAAGAAAATAGATTTTCGATACTAGGACAAGCAACAGGGGGGCGTGAAGAGGAAGAGAGAGAAAATCAGGAAACACCAAGAACAAGAGAAATCACGCATATTTTTAACCACAAGAAAGTAGAAGAAGAGAAGTTTCAAGCGAGGGAGACAAGGCGATATCATGAAAAATTGAAGGAAGAACTAAGAAGAAAACAGGAAGATGAGCTCATAGATGAACTGCTGAAAATAATAGAGGAAAGAAACTTAGAAGATAAAATAGAAGAGGAGATAAGAAATAGAAGAAGAGGTCAATATAATACGCAGCTGGTCGACAATAATTATAATTGGAATCAAAGATATACTCAGGAATTTAATACGCAGGTCCCAGATAGAGTAAGAAGAAGAGTAGAGAGGGAGAGAGAGAGGGGTAGAACTATTAGACAAATCAGAAGTAGGTACCAAGACATAGTCCCGGGGGTAAATAGAGAAATAGAAAGAAGAGAAAGGGAAAGGGACACAAATGGGAGTAAAAATGGGAATGCGGAAGATGAAGAGGATGGTGGTCAAGAACAAGAATGCAAAGAAACAAAATTTCTCACAGAGGAGGACTGGGAAGGAAATGGAAACGGGGAGGCAGTGAAGCAAACAGAATTTGAGACATCTGAAGAGGAAAAGGAGAAACAGCAAACTCTCCAGTCTTAAGAGGGAACAGTAGGCAAACTACAGATACAAGATAATATAATATATTAGCAGAAGTATTTTTTGTAAGTACAAGTACATTATATAATATAATAAAATTTAAAGGGAAAAGGAGGGAAAATAAAATAAAAATAAAAATATATATATACGTCCTTGATAATTACAATAATCAATGAAGATAGGCTTATGGAATAGTAGAAGTATAAGTAACAAACTAACACTCTTGAAAGACAAATTGCAGGAGTACGATATTATAGGAGTGTCAGAGACATGGCTAGAGGAGAACACAGTCATTCGAATAGAAAACTTTCAGTTTGAAAGAGAAGACAGACTGGGAGGAAGGAGAGGAGGGGGAGTGGGACTGATAATAAAAGAGGAAATAAACTGGAAAAGAAGGAGAGAAGTACCAAAAAAAATCGATGAAATAGAGGTAATAGTGATAACAATCCAATGCATAGACAAAGAAATAGACCTCATGATGATTTATAAGTGTCCAAATTCGAGGAAGGAAGGAAATTCAAATTCTAACAACAACAAATGGAACAAACTACTCTCGTATAAAAGAAATAATATAGAAACGTTGATAATAGGAGACTTCAATGCCAAAAGCACAGAATGGAACTGCCCATATACAGATAGAGAAGGGAAGCTACTAGCAGAAGCCCTGGAGAAAAACAATATGTATGTAATAAATACCGATACGAATTCAAGATACAATGAAGTAACTCGTGAAGCGTTCAACATAGATTTGGTAGTAGGAACACACCAAATCACTACAGAAATAATAGCGGAAGACAGCGGAGAAAACCTCGGATCAGACCATCAAATAATAAATATAACTCTCTTGAAAGAACATCTGATACACAAAAAAAGAGTGAGTAGCACTAGAATATATAACCCCAACAAAATGGATTGGCACCTCTACCTCCTGAGCCTACTAAGGGATAAAAAGAAAGAAAGAACAGAGAATTCTACAATACAACAAGAATACGACAGTTTGGAGAAAAAGATAAAAAAAGCAGTAGAAGAGGCGCAATCAATGGAAGGGGAAAAAAGAAAAGATAAAAGGGGTAACGATAACTCTAATACAACGACAACTAGTAATATCAAAACAAGAAAAAAACATCATAAACCAGCGGTATGGTGGGATCAAGAGTGCTACAACGCAAAGGAGGCAATGAGGAAAGCTTCGAAGAGCTTTTATAAAAAGTCGGACGAAGAGTCATGGAAAAAAATGAAGGAAACAGAAAACACGTTCAAGAAACTAATTAAAAAGAAAAGGGAAATGGCCTGGGAGACTTTTGCAAAATCTATCAACCATAGAACAGATAATAAAGAAATGTGGAGTAAAATAAGGAAATTACAAAAATGTTTTACAAAACCCCCCGGGCAAAATATAACAATAGAAGAAAGAAGAACAATGGAAGAATCGGAGATTAGAAAGCTAATAACAGGAATAGAACAGGATGGAATGCAAGACGACCTACAAAACAATCGAAACAGCTACACACAGGATAACAGCCAAAATGCTAGATTCAACAGGACTATTACAAGAAAAGAGGTACAGGAAGCAATAAACAGGACAAATAAGAATTCAGCACCAGGTAGGGATGGGATTGATTACAGACTAATTAGCAAATTACCAGAAGAATACAAGGAACAGATGGAGAGCATCTTTAATAGAATATGGGAGGGGGAGGAGATACCTCAACAGTGGAAGAAGGCTGATATTATCTTAATAGAAAAACCAGGGAAGAAAGCGTTGAGACCAATATCACTCACCAATTGCATAGGGAAGACGATGAAAAGGATTGTGAACGAAAGAATGAAGGAATGGGCGGAGAAGAATGAAATATTAAGTGATTTTCAAAATGGATTTAGAGAGGGAAGATCTTCAATGGACAACCTCGCTATCTTGACAACAATCACAAAGGGAGCCATAACGAATGGGGAAAGAGTAACAGCTGCATATTTGGATGTGAAATCAGCATATGACAATGTGAGACATAAAATACTTATAAGAATATTAAAAAATATTAAATGCCCCTCTAAGATATGTTGTTTTGTAGAAAAGTGGTTAATAAATAGGAAGATTACCATACACAGGATGTATGACAAACCTAAGGAAGCAGATATGATGAAAGGTCTACCACAGGGGTCTATACTAAGCCCCCTACTGTACAATATATACACCAGAGAAATAGATAAACAGGTAACACAATCGAATACATGGGTATTGCAATATGCAGACGACATAGCAGTGTTCACTAAAGGTAAAAGCATGACAGAGAACAGAAGTAGGTTGGAAAACACGTTGCAGATAATAGGAGAGAGACTAAAGGACATACATCTAGAACTAGCAAAAGAAAAAACGAAAATAGTGGACTTCGCTGGAAGAGGAGCATGGAGGGGAGGACCGATCACAGGGAGGACATACAACGTAATGGGAATACCAGTCAAAGAAGAGGAGACGGCAAAATTTCTAGGAATAACTTTCGATAACAGATTAAATTACGAACAACATCATAGAAACATAAAGGAAAAAATAGAAAAAAGGATGAATATGTTGCGATACATAGCAAATATACAAAAAGGAGCATCTCCATGGACCATGATACTCCTCTTTAAAAATATGGTAAGATCAGTACTACAATATGCACTCCCAATATATTATGCAGAAAACAAGAGAATCAGAGACGAGATAGACAAAATACAGAATAAAGGTATAAGAATAGCTATGGGATAAATGGACCGGCACGCGGAAGCCGGCATCATGAGAATACAACAGAGAGTGGAATTGATGGCGGAGAGATATAGCATCAGGCAGAGAGCAAAAACGAACAGCAGGGTGAATAAGATTATTGCGAAGTGTATAGCAGGGACAAGGAAGGACAAGCATCTTAGGAAGAATGAAATAGTTAGAGCATGGGAAAGGACGCAAGATATAGAAGAGGAAATCTATAAGAGAAAGGAAGAAGGAATGGATGAAGAGGACGAGGGGGATATCCTACAATGGATATCGACGAGGGAAGGGAAGTTTAGACAAAAAAACAACTACGTCAGTGACGAATTGCTCTTATGCATGATAAAAGAAAATTTCAAGATAAGAGCAAACTGTACAGTTGAAATATACACGGATGGATCCCAAACAGAAGAAGGAGATAATAATGGAGTGGGTATAATAATAAGGGCAAATCATGCATGGAAGGAAGAAGGATATAGCATTGACAAGAGAATGTCTGTTTATACCACGGAAGCAATAGCAATAAGTAAGGCGATTGAAGTCGCGGATGAAATGTACAGGGACAACCCTACCATTATCTTAACAGACTCAGAAAGTGTTATCAAAGCGATACAAAATGAAGGATGGAAAAAGAAAAAGAGTAACCCCTGGATAAGAAAGATAACGAAACAAATGAGGACAAGTAATAGCAGGAGGGGATTGGCAAAGGGAGAAGAAAACAGACTGGTAATAGCATGGATACCGGCACACGTTGGTATACAGGGAAACGAAAGAGCAGATAGAAAGGCAAAAGATATGACGAAAGGGGAGAAGACGCCAGGATTTAAGATTCCAGAAGAGGACTTGATAAGAGAAGCTGAGAGGAAAGCGTGGAGGGACTCCAGAGATAAAAATAGCGAGGAAGGGGCATTCAAAGGAACAAGATATTTTGATAGCGGCATGTCGAACAATGACAAGAAGATACCATGGTTTGTAGGTTTAGCAAACCTAGAAAGAAGGTCTATTAATATGCTAAGTAGAATAAGAGCTAACCACTATAGTTTGGGAGAGTCTCTGGAAAGAAAGAGACTCATAAATACAGCAGAATGCGAATGCGGACACGAAGTGCAGGACATAGACCACTATATATGGTTCTGCACGAGGGACAGAGGAAAAAGAGAGATCCTTTGGAACCAGTTGGAAAAAAAGGGGGTAAGGAGAGGGGAACCTATACTGAATATACTCAAGGAAAATAAAGCAGATAAACTTAGAATTTTGGCTGCATTTTTAAACAAGATGGGAAAATTTATTTAAAAAATCAATAATGAAACGATTAACACAAGGGAGAGTACAAGAAGGAGAACGCTACAAATAAAAGGTGAACAGACAAGAAGAAGACCTCAAGTAGAATACGGAAAGTTTCAAGCCTACGGAAGGAGGGCTGTGGAATGGAATGCGAAAAGAGGGGAAGATTAAGTAAAACCAACACGGACTGTTCTTGAAGAAAGTAAGATATAGCAAAATAACAATATATTTTCTTAAAAAATATATTACACAAAAAGTACAAATGATAATCAAAGAAGTAATGTGTGATAACAAGGTTTAAAGAATAGAGTAAGGACAATAAGACAGTATTAAACACATAGCACTTTAAAACGCGAAAGAGAAAAAAGGGTAGGGTGAATGGTGATATATCGCAATAGAGTGTTTGGGTCGTAGTATGGGATTCGTAATATAAGGTGATAGAATATAATACAATATATTAAATATTAGGTACTACAAATTAAGAGAAAATATAAGAAAGAACGAGTATTTGATGTTACATGTTATGTTGTACAAATTTTAATTTTATATATTTATATATAAGATAATACAGGTAAACGTAATAAGTATTCACAAAATTGTATACAAAGAGACTTTGTAATTTGAATGAACCAGGTTTGGTAGGGCAAAAAGGGAGCAAGCCTCTCAGATGCCATCTCGGAGGTTAATACTGTAACACCAAAGAGAAAATAAATACATACATACATTCGCTGTTTTCGACCGCCCTCTAGGATATATTGCGGTCAGAATAAGAAACACTCGCGGAAGACGTGACCGGTCCCATCGTCTAAACAGTCGCCGGGGCGAGGGGAACTTTTCTGTCTTGCTTTGTCACATTTTGTTCCATAGGCGTTCTTTGTCACGAGGCGACCGCTCGTCGCTTTACCGACGGAGCCGCCAGAGCCCATCAGAGCCCACTTAGTGGTACGCCAAAATACACAGGGGCTGGCAGTCTTTAATAGTACCTCGTCGGTGCTGTGGTAAAAATTACCGACCCTGTGTTTACCCTTCAGCCCGTTTGTTTTCTTGGGGCGCCACGCTCGATTCGGAGGACACCTCAAACCTACCGGCCCCCTTAAGGGGGGAGTTCCGTTTGAGGCTTGCTCCGAATCAATCGAAGCGCCTTTTTAGACAAACGGTCGATAGCGAAAATAAATAAGTGATAAATTGGACATTTGGTAACGCGACATCGGGCGGCAGCACTTTCAGTTAAATTCTTTTTCTGTATTATCTATCAACCATCCCACTGTTCCGTTGTCGTACTAAATGACAAATGAAAAGCTGGAAAGCATAATTGCCAGATTGCATCGTCCCGTAACACTGTTGTCAAATCTATTACAATTCTTTTCATCTGTAAAAGAAGGAATTCGGTTTCAGCCTCGAGCAAGCTTCTGAATATACGTGCAGAACTATCGATAGTCATTGTATCGATAGGTTTTGATAGTTTCATACATTACTATTGAAAACGATCGATTATTTTCGGTTTAAAATAAACGTCGAAAGCAAAATTTCCAAATCTCATCGTAGCAGGGTTCTGCCACCCGGTTTCTCAAACGTAAAAATTGACAGCTACAGATAATGATAAAGCAATATATAGAGATATAGATAATGATAAAATAATAATTTGTGTAATTATTAAACTTCTTATTTATACTTTCAAGAACATTAATGTTGTCCCAGAATTATTGCTAAAATCGAAAATGTGAGGTGAAACAATTCTGAACAACAATTTCCTTTGCAAAAATATTGGATAGGGTTTCGTTTTTGAATTATTAACGAAAAAAACATCGACTAACCACAGCGCGCGCCGCGTTCTGCCGCCAGTGTTGTCCGCCTGATATTAGTACAACTTATATCAATAATAAAACATAAACAATTAAGGAGAATAAACAAAATAATCGAATTACATGATATCCCGGTAGAAGGAATAAATCTAAGTTTTTTTTCGCTATTTGACATGAAAAAGATTTTAAAAATTGCCCACATTATGTAAAAAAATGGAGACAGAATTGAAATTTATCATTGGTCATTATTGTTATTTCGGGGTCAGCGGGTTATAGCGGGATCACCGCTGATCATCGGACCGGTCCTGGCCCTTCGATTGATGTAATCTGTTGCGTAGAACAACTGATGGGTCGGCCGGGTCAATGACTGCTGCATTTCATATGTTTTGTTTCTATACGGTCAGAAAAGGACAAAGAGAAAAACGACAATGACTGTCGTTTTCTAGAAAAGGACAAAGCGAAAAGAGACAGTGACCGTGTGTAGAAAAAACATATGAAATGGACAATTCGTTGACCCGACCGTCCCATCAGCTATTCTACGATACAGATTTCATACATCGAAGAAGAGCCAGGATCTGACCAAATGAAAGCAATGAACAATGACAAATTTCAATTCTATCTACATTTTTGGGCAATTCTTAAAATCTTGTTTATTTAAAATAGATATAAAAAAAACAACTTACATTTATTCAATCTGCCGGGATATCGAATAATTCGGTTATTTTCCTTATTCTATAGGTACAAATTTCACACTATTGTTAACTTTTTATTTTTTATTTTCAATATTACTTTTATTTACATGTAATAATTTCATTGTACATATACACCAGAAATGTAATTCCATTTTTTTTTTTTCGGAATAAATTTAGAAAATTATATTATACATTTTTGAATGTAAATAAACTGTTTAATTATTATATCTTTTTTTGCCCGTTCGTATTCAGATGTTCTTTGTCCATACAATTTTGTTGGTTGACGTTCGTCGTGTTACTCGTACCTCATATGCAGATCGTTTGATCCGTTTCTCATTTATGTACGTCGCATTTGTGATCATTCGGCGTTCCACCTAACCAACTATTTACTCCCTGTAAACTTGTTTAAAAAAAAAAAAGATTAATATATTTTACACGTAGTATATTGTGGTAACTAGTATTATATTGTTCATCTTTTCGCATACTTACATTTCTTCGTTACCTGCTACGAATTCAATTTATTATTATTCATAATTGTGCATATAATTTTTTCTAATGTAATGTTACTGCTCCAAAAAAATAATTACAATTAATTTTAATATTATATTCAAATGTGTATTATCCCTCAGATTTAATAAAGTATATTACTGTAAACATACAGCTGTTAACAATATTAATGTCATCATAGGGATTTTGAAATTACATCATAACTCATTTTTAACCGACTTCGAAAAGGAGGAGGTTACTCAATTATTCGACAAGAATATTTAATTTTTTTTCCTCGAAATGAGAAACATCGATGTGAAGAAGTTTTCCATCTGGCGTAGAAAGACCCCTCTGCTGAAGTAATCTCCGAAATACATCCACCTGAAACAGATTTGTAATCACCATAAGATGTACCCCTCCCCCCTCTCCTACAACCTTCCGCTATTTTAACAAAGTAGCGGCATCTTGAACGTCAAACAACTCGCGTAATCGAACGATCCGTGAGTACAATTACAACTCTTTGCAATTGTGAACCACCGACACAGTAAGTGGTACCGTACTTTATAGCACAGTGCGACGCTGGACAGTAATATTATTTTTTATTACTGTCAGAAAATGACCTTTTCTTGCTGTTCAAATCTTACTATTTTTTAATGTGTACACCGGCGCCGACAACTCGCGTGATCGAACGATCCGTGAGTACAATTACATCTCTTTGCAATTGTGAACCACCGACACAGTGAGTGGTACCGTACTTTATAGCACAGTGCGACGCCGGGCAGTAACAGTATCTTCGGTACTTTCGGAGAGTGACCTTTTTCGTTTTTCTGATCCTGTCCTCTCCTGTTTAATGAATTCTGGCTCCCGAATCGGCATTCCTCTGTTGTGTCTACTATCGATTAACTCGGGTAGCATACATTCTATGTAAAATTGCTTCAATTGAGGTTCCATGTTTGCATTCCAGAAATTGTCATCCTTATTCACTCTAATATATTTTAACCCTTTCCGGGTCCAAATGCAGAACAGGCAATATTGTCTTCCGGTTATATGTAACTGTCCCTGCACCTGGTAAAAATATGGATGTTTTCTGTTCATTGCAGATCCGTCTTCGTCTTCAAATATTTTTCTGACAGCTTTCACGTTTTTGGTAGCCTCATCTGGCGATAAATCTTCCGCTGTCTTTGGGCATTTTATTTCCACCAGTCCTTTTTCATCTATAATTCCATCCGGAGATGCTCCTAAATACGGGATGGAACTGTCGATGGAGAGCCCACATTCTCTAATTGGGGCACCAATATGGTTGCTTAGTTCTTCTCGAGCAACTTTTTCATACACTTCTCACGGCGTTTGCTGATAATGTGCCTCTTCGACGACGACACACTCTTCCAAAATTTGATGCCGTCAAAATTTTGGATTTATAATGTAACCATCTTGAATTTTTTGCTTGACCTACGGTTTCGGTCTCAATTTCTTCTCTTCTGTCTTGCCAGTTTTCGATCATAGTACAATGTTTTTGGAGCTCCAGATCATAAATCTGTTTCGGCATGTCTGGCTTTTGAGCGTTTGAGCCATACTCCGCATCTTCTGAAGAACGGAATTGCTTTCGAGCATGATCGAACTTTTTCGTTTCCTTCTTTTTTTCAGCCTTTTTTTGGTTGTGTTTTTTCTTCTTATCTTCCATGCTGAGTAAAATCGTAGGCGGTTTCTTTTTCATTTCTGCATTCAACCGCGATAGCGCTTCTTGTGTATTATACTGAAGCACAGCAGCAGCACATCTTCCTGTATATGATCCCCGTTCACCGAAATGCAATCTTTTTCCGCCGATGTACTTTGCGATTATTGCATTGAAACTTTCCACACTGTTATTATTGCTGTTGTACAGAAGACTCTCTGCATGAGCTGACACTGGCCGCAGTATTTCTTTAATCTGCTGATATACTCCGATTCTCGTCAACTCCGGAACGATGTTTGTTTCACTATTCTTCTTAGTTCCATCGCAGAAATAATTTAATTTCACACAATCTGCGTGTTCGCCAAAAACGTGGCTGGGGACATTTTGTATGTCACCGTACAAATTTTCAATTTTCTGGACAATTGTTGCAGCCTGCTTATATCTGAACTCGGCGGCTTTGACAATATCAGTTCGCATTCGCCTAATGCTACTTTCCACAGTTTTTCGTAGTGGTCCAGGTGTGGTTTTCTTTACAATTTCCTTCATCTTTCTGCAGAAGTTTCTCAGCAAATGATTGGTGCATTCAACTTTCTTGACGCGGATTTCGGCCTTGTATGGATCCGCATCTATAATTTTCTTATACACGCTGCTGTCTCCATCAGCAATCAGCGTTGAATACACGAGTCCCCGCTTTTCTATGCTACTCTTGAAACCTTCAACTATAGCATCGCTTTCCATACCGGTTGATGCTTGATTCGCACCCCAGTTCTTGAAGCATGTATGTTTTCGTGGATTTTCCTTCTTCTTAGCAGCATGCCGACAAATCTTACAAACTTTGTTGCGCACCCCAATAAACAACACCTTTTTGGTGTAATAGCCCATAATAACGCCGACTCCTGATACGGAGTTGTATATTCCGGTGCGATACGATCGCTTCATCCAACTTCCGTCGGCTACGACGGGGATGTGGGGGATTCCGGATGCGGGAAGAACATCGCCTCTTTCGATGGCCAGGCGTTTGTCTTCCTCAGCCGCTGCTGTCATCTCTTTTTCCTGCATTTGAGCGTAGCTGCCACCGGTGAAAAATGTTCCAGCCACGGCGCTCTGGTTCACATCCATTTCTTCTATTTCGTCAGGTTGACTGTGGATCTCAGATGTGTAGTGACACATACTGCAGCAAACGCTGATGGTGGTCCTCAGCCCTGACCGTTTCATGCCGGTGATTTTGAGGTATCTGATTCCACAGTCTTCCCTGTTTCTTGTATGGTCACCCATTTTTTGAAATACTGCAAATATGTGCTGCATGTCCACAATACTTAGGCCGTTTGGTACGTAGCATTGTTCTTCAGGCTCGGTCATTACTGCTTTCTCTATTACCCATTCTTCATTTTCTGCGGTTGCAATTTCCTCATGTGACATGTTTTCTGTATTGTCCGTTTCTTCAATTCCACGCGACAATTCTTCCATCATATCTTCAGGAACTTCTTTTAAATTCGGCGCTTCTGCTCCTTCATCCACTGTCAAGTAAATAATATTCTCTACATTCTGTGTTTGTCCGTCGGATATTGACGGTTCAAAAGTATTCTGAAGGGATAAGCGCTGTCTCCTTTCGCGGAATGCCCGTCTTTTCGAGAGTCTTCGGTGGGAGAGAGGTAATTTTATAGGACGCTGTTTTTTGCATTTTACTTGACAGTTATTTTCTATATTTTCATGGATATCACTCACGCACACATTTTCTATATCACTCATTGTTCGCTTCAAGTGTGCACTTCACTGTATATTCACCTAAAAAGTTAAGAAAAAAATAACTAAACTACTAAACTAAATTACTAAACTAAACTACTAACTAAAGAATAAAAAAAATAACTAAAAAAAAATTAAAACGAAATAAAAAAAAAATTTTAATTAAAATATTGAAAAAAGTTGATTATATGACAATTAGCACGACACGATTGTCCGTATTACAATGTATCGCAATAGAAAGTGGTCCTCACATTGCTATAGTACCGGGGAGTGTGGGGGGGAGGGGGCGATTTTCTTTTGTTTTGACGACGCAAATCGGCCCGTTCGACGACGGCGAACATCCACCATTCGAATGCCACGCGTCGAGCGATGACGTCGAATGAGAATGTAAGTATAGTATAATTTAAAATAGCATCAAATAGCATATCATAGCTATTAATTAACATTAAGTAATATATACATTATTCTTTCTACAGATGGAAATTGAGAATTTGGAAAGCCCATCGCGGCAGGGCCCATCCACGCAGGGCCCATCGGCGCAGGGCCCATCGGCGCAGGGCCCATCGGCGCAGGGCCCATCGGCGCAGGGCCCATCAGGGCAGGACGCATCAGACAAGAAAGTAAGTAACAATGTAAACTTTTATTTATTATACACAGAGAACGTAAACTTCACATTTCTAGTTATTATAATAATACATACATACAATTATTGTTCTGTGCGTAATTTTGCATATCTGTTACCATTTGTACACTCTGAGGAATTCATTCCATTTGTATTTTGGTTATTAATTCCAAATTGTGTATTTATTTTCCATGTTTGAAACAGACAAATACTCTGGAATTAAATAACCGACGCCAATGGAATGAATGCCACAAATTGTACAACTAGTAACAAATATGCAAAATAACGCAACAGAACAATAATTTTATGTATATCAGTGATTTCATTATGTGGACGGTCAATTTTTTGGGGCATTCTGTATTTTCATTAGTATGTAAGGGCATAAGTATAACTGTTAATTTTCATTTTGTTGTTTCAGATGAAAAAATTATTGAAACGGCTGGTGTACGGTGGCCGCAATGGCGGCGGAAGCCGCCGTGACGATGTCGGCGACCGCCGCCGTAGTGACAACGGCGGAGGACGCCGTGACCACGACGACGGAGGACGCCGTGACCACGACGGCGGAGGACGTCGTGACCACGACGGCGAAAGACGCCATGACCACGACGGCGGAGGACGCCGTGACGACGACGGCGACCGCCGCCGTAGTGACAACGGCGGAGGACGCCGTGACCACGACGACGGAGGACGCCGTGACCACGACGGCGAAGGACGCCGTGACCACGACGACGGAGGACGCCGTGACCACGACGGCGAAGGACGCCGTGACCACGACGGCGGAGGACGTCGTGACCACGACGGCGAAAGACGCCATGACCACGACGGCGGAGGACGCCGTGACGACGTCGGCGACCGCCGCCGTAGTGACAACGGCGGAGGACGCCGTGACCACGACGACGGAGGACGCCATGACCACGACGGCGGAGGACGTCGTGACCACGACGGCGAAAGACGCCATGACCACGACGGCGGAGGACGCCGTGACCACGACGACGGAGGACGCCGTGACCACGACGGCGAAGGACGCCGTGACCACGACGACGGAGGACGCCGTGACCACGACGGCGAAGGACGCCGTGACCACGACGGCGGAGGACGTCGTGACCACGTCGGCGGAGGACGCCGTGACCACGACGGCGAAGGACGCCGTGACCACGACGGCGGAGGACGTCGTGACCACGACGGCGGAGGACGCCGTGACCACGACGGCGGAGGACGTCGTGACCACGTCGGCGAAAGACGCCATGACCACGACGGCGGAGGACGCCGTGACGGCGTGGGCCGCCGCCATAACGACTATAGCGGAGGCCGTCGTCAACGCGGTGGAGGTCGGCGGCGCGGCGGCGGGTGGCGCGGTGGCGGGCGTCGCGGCGGCGGGCGGCGCGGCGGCCAAAACACTTATATATTTTACAATTAATGTAATGAATCTGTCTCTTTTTTTTATTATTTAAAAAGCTATTATAAACGAACGAAAGTTTAATTTATTTTAATTTAATTTAATTATTTCTTACAATTTATCTTAATTTTATCAATAAATAATTTCTTCATATACAATATTCAATATATGTACATATTACATTTAATTAATTAAAATTATTAAAATTTAATTTAATATATATAAATATTACATTATTTTATAAATAAAATTAATTAATTATATAAAAGATAATAACATAATAGTGTATTAATGATAATAATAGTTAATAAATTATTTTCATGATTATTTCATATATTAATTATTATATATATTATTTAATTAAATAATTACTTTACTAAGATTGGGATTTACTTTAACAAATCATTAAATTACATAAATTCAAATTAATATTCAAGATGCAATGTTATTGTAAAGAAATGTTATACCACTCCAATCCTTTTAGTGTGTTGTTCAATGCGACCAGACGGAACGGTATTACTTAGTATGCACGGAATGGTAATTACTTATCAATTCCAATTTCATCAACATTAGTATATGAACCATGTTCTTCTGTGTAGATCTTACTAAATACATACATACATGCATACGCATATAATTCTTGTTAATAAATTATGTCAATAAATATCGCATCAAATAGCAGATTTGTATTGTATTCGATGTTTTTTGAACATGGAATATCCAGAGTATATGGCATAATTTTTACAATTTGTTCCCTCGGAATACCATTTCAAGAGGTCCATATATAACTTCATTGGTAAAAAAAGTATTACTGCAAGTATCAATTAAATTATCGTTGCACGCATTAGTACGAATCGTTTACTTCTGAAACCTCTTTCTCCCCAGCTCATGCTATCTTTTTCTACGTTTAGCGAAAATACAAATCTCGGCTCAAGCCGATTCATTCGTGTTTTCCTCATTGGCAACAGCGGCAACAGCGTGACGAAACTTTCCGACAACCATGCCTTGTGCGTGTATGCGTTCACGTGCTTGTAAATCGCTGTTAGCGCCGTCAAATCTATGCTACATTTACCGACCGATTCGTGTTTTTATCCGAGCTGATGGTAATATGGTGAAACCGTCTGCAATATACCATCAGCGCCCCTAACCGAGAATCCTTGAACTATTTTTGTGTCAATTTACGTGGTAGTTGCTGCCAATCGAAAAATTTCACGGTATTTGTTCCAGGAGTGATAAATCGGCAAAAATCGTGTTTCTGTGAGATTGTGCTACTAATCCGCAGGGTAGGCTAGTCTGCTTTTAGTGAGAAAATCATTAAATCGTCGGATAAAGGCGATTTTCGGGACAACGTGCCGTCGGGCAGCCATCTTTTTTACTGACATCAGCATCTGTCTCAAGCTTACACTCTCTAAAATTTCACTTTATTCAAAGTATGGTCCTTTTTTGGTGTTTTAGCAAGTAGTCTACCCTGCGGTGAAGTCTAACGGTGAGTACGATACCCGCAGACACTTCATTTTTGCAATTGTGGAGAAGAACCGTGCAATTAAACGAAATCGACTCTCTCTCTCACGCATCGCGTATAGGTACAGGGCCCCCGTTGTTTGTGTGAGCGTACGCACACAGCTTACGACCAAGCGAGACTCCCCCCTTAAGGACTGGTTGTAACCACTTTGTGAAAGAACAGCTGAAGGTACAAGCAGAAGCGATGAAAGACATTGATAAAGTATGTTATTTAATGTGGGATGAAATGGCTTTGCAAGCACACATCGATTACGACGAAACGGCAGATTTAATTGTCGGTTTCGAGGACAACGAAACTACAAGATCTGCAAGATATGCCGACCATGTATTGGTTTTTATGATTCGTGGAATTAATAACGGCTGGAAACTTCCAATTGCTCATTTTTTTAGCGACAGCCAAACGAACAGTGAAGTTTTAATCGCTTGTATAAAAAACTTAACAAAAGTGATAATAGATTGTGGATTGATTCCAGTCGCTTATGTGTGTGACCAAGCGAAACCAAATATGGCAGCTATCAATAAACTATCAACAATTTATTTACCTGATTACGTTACATCAATAATATTGAGTTACATGTTTAATTTTTATATTTTGATATTTTACAGAAAACAGTATCCACTTATACAATCATGAAATTATTCCCTTATATGATCCACCACGCTTATTAAAAGGAATAAGAAACAATTTATTAAAAAGGGATTTAGAAATAGAATTCCAAAATGCATCACCAGACGCAAGAAGATTTGCATCATGGAAAATTATAAAGTTGGCATTCAACATGGACACCCACTCCAATTCTTTATGTCGACTGATGCCTAAAATAACTGTACAACATGTACAAGAAAAATATATTGAAAAAATGAAGGTGAAACTTGCAGCACAGGTTTTAAGCCGTACGATGGCAGCCTTCATTGATCACCATACAAAATTTGACAGTGAGTATTTGTTCAATTTGTTCAATTACAAATTATAATTTATATTATATCTTTTTTACGCAGTACTGTTGCTTGCAGGCACTATGAATACTTCAATTGGTCCACTGCATATGCCGAAAGAAGGGCATGATACTGCAGAAGCAATATTGTTCTTTGACAGATTATTTGATTCTGTCAATGGATATTTAACCAAACCAGAAACACCTTTACGAACAGTAATAAAAAATGACAGCCGACATCATGAGTTTTGGACCATCGCACTAAGCAAACTACAAAACATGCGGTTTGTAAATATGTAGTCAAACCAAACAACCGGTGTACACTTCACCCGTTATTAAAAATTGGATTACAACAATAAAAGGCTTTAAATCTTTATGGCACATTTTACAACAATTTGGTTTTAAGTATTTTAAGCCTAGACATGTTAACCAAGATCCGCTTGAAAACTTTTTTGGTTCAATTAGAAGTTTAAATTTTAGATACAATAATCCATCCTGTATACATTTTCGTAACGTCCCTGAAGAATATAATAGTTATAAGTTAATATTATTATAAATATATTGTATATAGAGTTAATAAAATAATATATTTCCTTTTGTATAATTACTTTGAATTTCGCGCCAGTCCGAGATATTCAAGATGGTAGCAAGCGTTAGCGACACGGTAGGATAATAATTAATTCAAACAATATAATTAATTAAATATTTATTAAAACTATAATCTCAAAGGTAAAACAGAATTATAACGCTTATATAAATATTATTTTTATTAGCAATTAAAGTAAATTAATATAATAAGTCAATTCTGCAATGCGAGCGACTGCGATAGAGATAGTACTAGCGCGACCTTGAAAAGTGAAAGTACGCGGAATCTGGGGTATAAATAGACGTGCAGGGGTAGCGTTTAGAGGAGAATTGATCTGGCCTCGGTACAGAACAGACCATAAAGAGTCAAAAGACTCTCGATTCGGGGTATAGCTGGAGCACTGCGTTAACTTTCGGAAACTCGGGGTTCGCTCTAGGTTCAGGATAGCGAAAGCTATTGAAGCTAGCGAGGGGCGAAGCTCCCTATTGAGCGACCTGGTCTCTGAACCTCATTGTTAAGGAGGAGTGTTAATCGTAGGGTTCTTGCGACAACCTGAATCTAACTTTAACTTATAGATTCACGTCAATTACTGTTTCAATCTTTCGGACACTCGGGGTTCGCTCTAGGTTCAGGATAGCGGAAGTTATTGAAGCTAGCGAGGGGCGAAGCTCCCTATTGAGCGACCTGGTCTCTGAAACTCGTTATTCAGAGAATTGAATACAGTATTGAGTGATATCTCATTTATATTTAAAAGAACCAAATCAATTCTCACAACTACTTGCGTAACCGTACTTGAATGTAAATCGAATCTAGATACTTAGATACTCAAAGCTAAACCGAACTTCGAAATTACACGCGATTACAAATCGATTAAATCATATCTTATTTATATCTTTATTTAATTATATACATATACGTATTTTTAATATTTAATAAACCGTTTTATGAAAGATCTTACTTTGAATTTCAATTCTTAACCGCGCGCCATCCGAACCCATTCTCCCACCTAACTACTCGAGCCGCGTATGATCGGAACCGCTCTCCTTTCATACGCGCAACGCCCTAGGGTCGTTACATTTTGAAAGTTCCCTTAAAACATTACTATTAAATAATTTAACTTCGCGAAAGTTACTTGGTAGTAATTGCGAAAATATTTGCAATGGAAATTTATTATTCACTATTGAACATGCAACAGCGATGAATTATAATAATACGTTCGACATCGAAAATATTGATAATGTAATTATAGAAAATATTACGTTTTTAAATTTAAAACTTTCCGACAAAATAATTTCAAAACTATTCCGTAATAAGGAACTGGTTGTTTAGTCATATTTATATGTTTGTAATGTCATTTTTCACCTTGTTTAATAGTTATATTGTACATAGCATTATATTATATTAGTTATTTAAATTGTACTATAATGCGTTATATAATTTATTATTTAAGTTGTATTATAATTTATTACGTAAAATATTATATTATATTTAAGTTTTTTAATACAATTTTTATATTTATAAATTTGAGATGTGTAATTTCTTCTTTACAGATGGGTGCTTCGAATCAGAGATTTATGATCATAAATCGACAACAGTCGACTGTTGTATCTCTTCATGAAATACAATACAATAATAAACACTTGGAAGCATGAAAAAATAAATTTCTACTTCGGAGCATCACTACACTTCCTTCCTTTATATTCAGAATACATCAGAATCATCAGAATATATTTCATGTATATATATGTCATATATATTGAGACAGGATCTTTACCGCGATTAGATTTATTATAAATTATTTATAATATTTGAAATATTCTGTTACAAAACGGCAAAGAACCCACCCGGCGCGGCCTGGGTCAGTGGCTGCCGGGGCTCTAAAGAAAGTTGATTAATTAGATAATGATTGAATAGTCGCAATTCGACAATAAATTTTGTGGGCGCCAGCCGATTTTGACGAAAACCGGCAAAATGAGACATGAGACTCTCTCAAAGGGTGGGCGGTTGGAGACCCGTTAAATAAAGACAAGTATTATATAGGAAATAGAATAAAGAAGTACAATGTATTCAGGTAAGGTACAGATTTTCTGACTTACAGACTTTGTCGAATATGTTCGCTTTGTCGAATATGTTCCTCTTTCCTTGAGGCTTATACAACAATTGTAATCTTGGTATTATGTGTTATTCGGCGAGACAATAAGACGTTTTACGACGCTAAACGCTTTATAATATGGAGCACGTATTGCTTATTCGGTATCCCGGGACAGAGCGACAGCGGCAGTTGGATGGTCTGTCGATCTCATTGCTCGCCAATAATTAGGCGGCATCCCTCTCGAATGGGAGTCATGGTCGATGCGCCTACACATTAGGTCTTCTCGTCGAGTGTCTTCCTTGGTCAGGATCTCATCTCTCGGCCTTTCCAGTGTCGGAAGCGGCTGATCACATGTCAATTCGAGCAGCGCTTGAATTGTTTTTTTCGGATACCTTAGTCTTTAGGTTCCAGATCTGCTTGGTCTCGGCACCTTTGACGGTCTTTGGGATTGCTTCCATCTTTTCCGGAGCTGGTTGACGGTTGACGACCTCGAGTTTCTCCTCAAGTAACGTCCCCAATACCAATCCCTCGTCGTTGAAGGTGGTGCCCGTTGAAGCTACCTACTGGCAATCGTCGGTGTTTCATCCTGTTGAACTTCTTCGTTAGGTTCACCAACTGCTTCTCGATGACGCGTCGTTGTTCCTCGATGATTTCGATTTCACCTACTCGAGTGGTTATCGAGATAACGGAACTAACATTTGACATTATAGACGACGCGAACAATGGGAGGTTGACAAAAGGAAGTACATCAGGAAACACAAAGTTTTCTTAAGCTACGGCGTGGAAATTTTAGTTCAGTGAGATATTGTCACTGACAATTTAGTTACCCTTGTCTATTAATTCCACTGTCGTAGGTCCTAATGCCCTTTTGATCTCGACTCGGGTTACCCTATCTTTGTTTAACTTAGCACGGCGTTCATTAGAGTAGTTTTTAATCGTAATCGCGTTTATGCCTTAGTTCGTCAACTTTATTCACCCTATCTACTGATTAATTGTAGAGTCGGTTGAAATTGGCGATGGGTTTTCCGAGTTGTTAGTATGTCGCGCGATAGCTTCGCGGCCGTGATTTAAGAAGGACGGCGATATTCGCGTTTCCGCGTGCGGTATGATGTTATACTCTAGTTAAAGTTTAGACAGGTGTTGGTCCCACTTATTTTGTTTGTTTTAACGAACGCGGCTATTATCGGTTTTATTGTTTGGTTGGCTCTATCGCGTTGTCAATGAGTTCGGTATTTAATTCGTCATCCGAAGGATCTAACTCTTCAGGTGTTTCTTCATCTATTTCCCATAACGGAACTACGTGGCTATCAGGGTTCGATCGCGGGTCATCCCCTATGTACAGCAAGGTGTTTGCCCGTGGATTGTCGAGTTTTTTGTCAAAGTCTTTTTCCTGATCGATTTTAAATTCCGAGTCTTGTTTAACGTTTCCTACTTGTTCGGTGGAATGGTTTTCCTCTGACACGCCCTGTTTTTCAGTAGTTAGAGGGAAAGCTACTGAGGGCCTTTTCCGTTTCCCCGTAACGTGGGACAGTTCTCGTTAACATGTCCTTTCTTCCTGCAGGCGTGGCATACCTCTTGCCTTGGGGCCCTACATAAGTGTGTTAAATGCCCCCAGTCACCGCAATTGTAGCAAAATATTTTGCTCCAGTCACGGGGTGCGTTAAATCGTTTTTTATTATCGAATTTATTGTTATCCTCTAATTTGTTTCGTTCCTCGAACTTAGATAAATTTTGTTCAAGGCGTTGGCGTACTAGGGGCTTCGAATTTGTTTCATACCCCTTGTTAGCTCTATTTGACAGATTTTTATTCTTTTGGAAAGCTCTTAGATCGGAGGTAGGTCTCTGTTCGTTATTACCGCGAGAGGTTCCCGAGTCGCTTCCGCTTGTCGTTTCTTTTCGCATAAAGTGCATGTCCGATTTATCCTTTTTTGGTCGCGATTCCTTTTGACTTTCGGCCGATCGACTATAAATATAGTTTCTCTCGTTGACATAATGTAGAAAGTCTTCGTAATTGTAGATAGGCAAATTCAAAACCTCGAGAGTTAACCGCGGATTGAATTTCACAAGAATTTGTTTTAACTGATCTTTAAATGGAGGCGGATACTTCATCTTCTCGAAAATGAAGCGAGCTCGACAAGTAAACAAAGCGAGCGATTCTCCCCTTACTACTTTTAAATCGCGAACTTCGGCAAAAAGATCGCCATCGGCTTTTCTTACCCCCCATTGGTATCGAAAAGCTTTGACAAATTCTCTCCATGTACGCCAATTCCTTTTATTAATTAGGTACCAATTTCTATATGCACCTTCGAAGATGTTTGATAGGCACGGGACAAATAGGTCTTTATTAATCCCGCTCGTATTAAGCAGGTCTTCCAGTATCAATAAGAATTGATCCGGGTCTTTCTCTGATCGCGGGAAATTAATTTTCCACCCCCCGACTATTCTGCCTATCTTAATAGCCAAATTCGAGTCCGAAATATTTGAATTAGTAGGTGAAAAATTAACTCTTCTTTCGCTCTCGCCGGAATCGCTAGTTTGTCGATAAAACGCGCCCCTTCTCCCCGGTTCCTCGCGTCGGTTCGTACGACTTCGTAAAACCAGCAAACTATCGTCACTGTCCGAATTCGTCACGTATTCCCGCCGCGTTCCGAATTGAGAATTCCTATGGCCCGTATTGCGAGATGCGTTTCGATTGTAATCGTGATCGTTAAATTCATCTAACCGGGATATTCGACGGTACTCCTCCTCCGTTACGAATTTCTCTTCGAATGCGTACCGTCCATTCGTCAGGCGGTAGACGATTTCGACTCTTCGCGCTTCGTCGAGAAATTTTCGTTCCGTGACGGTTCGTCTTTCGTCCAGTCGTGTCGTCATATCCGTATTATACCTATAATTCGGTTCCGAATCGTCAAAATGCACTCTTCGGAACTTTCTTTCGATCGGCCCCTCGATCCTCCTTCGGATCGTGGGATCGTTAAAATCTCGCGAATCAAAATTAAAGGAATGGGGATTTGGAATATTTTCTCCAATCCTTCTATTAATAAGGGTATGGTCAGTTCGAACTCCAGACGGTTCTCCCTGACTTTCGTTAAATATTTTACCAGTCCGAACAACAGACGGCTCTACCTGGTTTTCATTAAACAAATTCCCGGGATGAACTACAGACGGTTCCCCCCAATTACTGTTAATTCTTTTTGAATAACCGGCTTGGAAAACTACTGTTCCTTCGCGGTGAATTTCCCCATCGGGCGAATTTTCGATTCTTATCATTGATCGATTATAATTTTTATTTCGATCGGGTTCGACAACAGACGGTTTCCCCCGATTTTTATTATTAATTTGAATAGAAGTGAAGGTCCCCCCTCGTCGATTCCTGCGGCGCGGGGTTTTCGAATTCCTTCCTTCGTCGATGCTCTCGCTGTCTATTGAGGAATCTAACATCTCATTGACTCGCACTGGCACCTTTGACGCGTCTCCCCCCTCAGACCGGTGGTCGGGACGCGACGAATTTAAATTATCAATATTTTTGACAGAATTTTCTGAATTCTGACTTAGACTCTGTCCCATTAAATTTTGAATCAAAGAGATTACCTTCATTTGAAATTCATTAAATTTAACATCTAACCGAGCGTCTAATTTAGCGTCTAATCTAGCGTCTATGTCTCCCGTGTTTAATACCGAAGTGGGGGTAGGGGTACTTCTCTCCCTTGGCCCCTCCGCTACGGTCGAAGTCCCCACCCGTACAGACGCGGGTAGCGGTTCCCCGTTATCATTTGTTAATTCGAAACTTCGATTATTGTTTGACGGATTTACTTCCGACTGTAAATTTTCCGAATTTCTTTCGGTTTGATTTGGCGCGTTACTCGCGGTAGATTCCCCGCCCGATATTTCTTCGTCGAACGAGGTTAAATGCGTCGCTTCCGACGTACCCGGATTTTCCCGGTGTTTTGTATTAAATCGCGTTTTGCGTGTTGATTTACCCTTCGTTTTACGCGGTGGCGAAGTCATTTTGTACTCTTTAAACGAATTGCCAAGTTAAACAATTAGTTAAATTCAAAAATATTATTCAATTCAAAGATATTGTTCAATTCACAATTATCATTCAATTCAAAATGGTTATTCAATTCAAAGTTGTAATTCAAGTTAGAAACATTGTTCAATTCAAAATTATTATTTAATTAAAATTTGCAAGCGTTGATAATAATTAATAAGTTTGATTATCAGTTGTATTATTTAAATTTAGTAATTATATACTTTTCGTAATAATCAATTAATTTGCCCTTTAAATATAATATTAAAATTTTTAATACACATATATTTCAATAATTGTTAACGAAATTCAACAACAGACGGTTGAGATCGTTAATTATTTATAATAACTTTCGTTTGACCGGAATTAATAGACAAAGATTCAATACATAATAAATGGTGTAGAAATTTCAACAGAATTCGTAACACATTATATAACGTTTCATATACAATAATTGAAAGCAGAGAAATAGAGAAGTTTTCGAGTGCGAGAGAGATAGTAAGAAAACCTCTCCCCTCGAGGACCTTCGAACGTCCCGTAACATAAACAGGATGGTTCGACGCGGTCGAAACTACGACGTTCGGACGTCCTTTTAGACAAAGAAATCGTACGACTTTCGTGTACACGTTTCAAGCAATACAATTCGACGGTTAATAATTCGAATTTTCCTTCTCTAGTTCTCGCTATTGTTCACAAAATAAATCATTTATAATAAAACAAATCATTCGTAATAAGACAAATTATTCATTATAAAGCAGATTGTTCATAATAGACAAATCAATTATTATAGCATAAAGTATTTGTTAAATTTTCCAAATTGCCCACTCTGTGAATGAGATAAATTAATTTTATATATTAAATTTTCCAACTTGGCCCCACGTTGGGCGCCAAATGAGACAGGATCTTTACCGCGATTAGATTTATTATAAATTATTTATAATATTTGAAATATTCTGTTACAAAACGGCAAAGAACCCACCCGGCGCGGCCTGGGTCAGTGGCTGCCGGGGCTCTAAAGAAAGTTGATTAATTAGATAATGATTGAATAGTCGCAATTCGACAATAAATTTTGTGGGCGCCAGCCGATTTTGACGAAAACCGGCAAAATGAGACATGAGACTCTCTCAAAGGGTGGGCGGTTGGAGACCCGTTAAATAAAGACAAGTATTATATAGGAAATAGAATAAAGAAGTACAATGTATTCAGGTAAGGTACAGATTTTCTGACTTACAGACTTTGTCGAATATGTTCGCTTTGTCGAATATGTTCCTCTTTCCTTGAGGCTTATACAACAATTGTAATCTTGGTATTATGTGTTATTCGGCGAGACAATAAGTCGTTTTACGACGCTAAACGCTTTATAATATGGAGCACGTATTGCTTATTCGGTATCCCGGGACAGAGTGCCGGTATCGATTGACGATCGAGCGCGTGTCGCGCTGGCCCTCTCGGTGGATCCTTTTGTAATTAGAGGGCCTGTCGTTACTCTGTCGGTAATTAAGGGAGTTGTCCCTGTCTCGCTATTCGCGAGTCCCTTAGCGCTCGGCTTTTTTGACGCGTTGAGGGGATTTCTTATTCTCCTGTCACAATATAAATATGACTAAACAACCAGTTCCTTATTACGGAATAGTTTTGAAATTATTTTGTCGGAAAGTTTTAAATTTAAAAACGTAATATTTTCTATAATTACATTATCAATATTTTCGATGTCGAACGTATTATTATAATTCATCGCTGTTGCATGTTCAATAGTGAATAATAAATTTCCATTGCAAATATTTTCGCAATTACTACCAAGTAACTTTCGCGAAGTTAAATTATATATATATATTGAATTTTAGTTCTCATCAGTAGGACACCTCCCAGATGGCGTAGCGAATAATGTTCTACTTTTACGTAGAGGGGAGTTTCCGACCCCTGCATTCAACAGATTCCATCTCGAACGTGCTAATAGTTGTTCTGAATAAAGTGCTCTTTGTTATATTTTTGTAATGTTGAAACGTAAAAGTTGGGCGTGGGAATACGCAAATCGGGATGGTGATAAAGCTGTATGTAGCCTGTGTGATAAGGAATCTTAAAATGAATTTACGTGTACTGGAGGGACAACTGGCTCAATAAGTCGACATTTAATACATATTCATAATGTGCAACCTACCTCTAAAACACAAGCTTCATTATCAGATATCCACGGTAAGTATTAACATCAACTATTACGGAGCATGACTGGTATAACTGAATTTTTAAAGTTATTAGAAATGAATAAGTTATTATATCCTTGTTTCCATTACGAATATTCATTATTAACTTTCGCTAAATTGGCCATACGTTACATACCATATACCATACGTTACATACCATATCATATACCATACATTATCGTTTTGCCAACGCATTCCTCTCAACTTTTTCACATTTTACTATGGATTTGATTCCATTCGAATTTTACACAATTTTCTTTCTTTTTAAGCTCATAACTGCACGGTTCTGGACGATGAAGAATAATAGTTATCAAATTTAAATTTTAGAAAATGTTAAAATTTTAATCATTTCTTAATAATGGATATTCGTGAATAGAAATTAAGACTTAATATTTATTAATCATTACACTTTTTCATAAAATGTCTTCAAGACTTAAAGTGAACTACATTTGACTTAAATAAAAATTCATTTTCTGTCTATGGTCTTTTTTGAAAATATTATTGGGAGTACAAATAAGTTTCCGTCGTTTTTTTCTAAAGTTTGAGGCTTTATTACAAAATAATAATTACAGATAAATTATTCAAAGTAGTTGCCATCGTTAGCTACGACTTTCGCCCATCTTTCAGGCAGCATACGGATGCCGCGGCGAAAAAACTATTCTTCTTTCGAAGAAATCCACGAGTCGACCCAAATTTTGATATCCTCGTAAGAAGTGAAGCGTTGAGACGACAGCCCATGAGACATTGCCCGGAAAAGGTGGTAATCGGATGGGGCGATGTCAGGAGAGTAGGGCGGATGGTTTAGAACTTCCCATTTTAGCGTTTCCAAGTAATTTTTGACTGGTCTTGCAACATGAGGTCGCGCATTGTCGTGCTGCAGGATCACTTTGTCATGCCTTCCGGCATATTGCGACCGTTTATCCTTTAGCGCTCGACTTAAACGCATTAAATAGACACTTGTTGTGTCACTCCCAATAATTCTGCAAGTTCTGCTTGCGTTCGACATGCATCTTCATCCAAAATCGCTTTCATTTCTTCATCTTCGAATAATTTTGGCCTTTCACTACGTTCCCTGTCCTCGACGTCAAAATTATCATTCTTGAATCATCGAAATTATTCGCGACAAGATGATTCACTCATACATGTTTCACCATATGCTTCTATGAGCATTCGACGCGCCTCAGCCGCAGATTTTTT
This sequence comes from Stelis phaeoptera, assembly GCA_943735885.1. Lineage (NCBI taxonomy): Eukaryota > Metazoa > Arthropoda > Insecta > Hymenoptera > Megachilidae > Stelis > Stelis phaeoptera. The sequence goes on along the minus strand of OX030933.1, from coordinate 635,021 downwards.
CGAATTAAAGCAGAAAAGTAACTCTTCCCGCAAATGACGCTTACTCGGCGCAAAAACTGACATTTTGTACCGATAAAAATAAATTGTGCGAGTACAAAATCACTAATATCTTGATATGGTGCTTTTAACAAATGAATAAGTTTGTTAGGAATTTTCTTTCGGAAATTAAAAAGCCGGACGAGTTCACCCTTCTACGGTTCTGGGGTAAGTGCCAAAAGGTTCATCATGGTCCTCTTACCAGAAGGTACGTCACCTTCCCCACTCCGTGGCCAGATCCTTACGGGACAGTATTCCTCCCCTTTACGAATGCTCGCATTCTCGGGAACCAGTATTTTTGTGTAACGCGATCGTACGTCTTGTCAAAACCCACATGACAGTTTTCGTCGTGATATAAACGAAGTAAAGCTAGTCTAGTCCCCTTTGGAACAAAACTACGATATACTACGCGTCCTGTGTCCCGGAATACCTTCAGACACAAAATTCCCTGCCTGAGTTCAAAATCCGACGACATACTATGGTCCGAATTTAATTTCTCGACGATCCCGCGCGTTTCTTCGTCATTTTCCTGCGCGGCTTCTAACCAGGATCCTTCACAGACAAAATTAACTCGGTAGTCCCTACGAGGGTTCCTACTCAGGTAATCGACGTGTTCTACCTGTTTACCCTTACGAAATTCTAACTCAAAAGAATAGTCCTGGAGAAAGATCCACCACCTAGCAACTCGCGGCACAAGGTCTTTCTTCGTTCCCGTCGCTTTCACAGCGACGATGTTTTAACGTAAAATGTTTTAACGCGTTCACTATGGCCAGCGTTTCCAGCTCGTACGAGTGGTAGCGCGATTCTTCCGCGGTTGTACGCCTACTAAAGTACGCCACTACTCTCAACTCGTTATCTATTCTTTGAAATAGGATGGCGCCATACCCAAGAGCACTAGCGTCTGTATGCAGCTCTGTCTCTCTTTTCGGGTCGAAAATAACCAGTAAAGGTTTCGAACAAAGCCTTTCCAAAATATACTTTCGCGCTTCCTCCTGTTCATTGCCCCAACCCCAAGGTACGTTCTGCTTTGTAAGCCTGGTGATGCAAGCCGTTCGTACCGCGAACTCAGGTATGAATTTCCGGAAATAGCTGGCTAGGCCCATGAACTGCCGTACCTGTTTTACATTTTCCGGGACTGGCGCATCCAACAACGCGTTTATTTTTGCCGCGCCTGACCTAATTCCCTCGGCTGAAATTTCCCTTCCCAGGTATTCGACCGTCGTTTCGAAGAATTTACATTTTTTTAAATTCAGTGAACATCCGGCTACATCAAGGGCATGCGAAACCTGTGCCAAGCGATCGAGTCCCTCTTCTACTGTCGCTGATGGAATCAAAATATCGTCCAGGTATACTAAAGCGATCCTGTTTCGTAAGTTACATAAAGCTTTATTTATTGCCCGCTGGAAAACAGCCGAGGCATTAGCCAGACCGAACGGCATACGCAAAAACTCATAGTGGCCGTCAGGAGTGACAAACGCCGTTTTCGCGACCGAACTTTCCGCGAATGGGATCTGATAAAATCCCGAGGCCATGTCTAAGGTCGTGAAGTATTTTCCCGAACCTAACCGATCTAATTGATCCTCTATTAGCGGTAAAGGGAAGCGATCTTTTTCTGTTATCTTGTTCAGCGCGCGAAAATCAACGCACATGCGATCTTCGCCGTTTTTCTTTTTAACGAGAATTATCGGACTAGCGTAAGGCGATGAGCTCTCGCGTATTACCTCGTTCGCCAACAATTCGTCTATAATACCGCGAACCTTTTCCCGTTCAAAAAGCGATAGGCGATACGGATGGTAACTCAGCACGCTATCCTCCTTTGTCACGATAGACAATTCACCTGTGTTCACGTGCCGCACCTTACTGCCCGACGCCAGCATGTGCTGGTACCGACCCAACAGCGTGGCCACGGCCTCCTTCGTCTTGGTGTCCGCTGGGTCCACCGCATAGCAGGCAGGTTCGACCGCCGCAGCCTCTCCGGCAGGCACCTGTTTGCGCTCCAACGTCGTCGTCCCGTCCGAATCGGTAATCATGCGCAAACCGTTGCCCACAACGATATTCTTCCCTATAATTACGTCGTATGGAATTGTCCCGTTTGGTACGACGTACAAATTAGTCTCGACCGCTATTTTGTCGACCTGGACTGTCGCGGTGGTGGCTCCCATTGCAACCATGACCGAGTCCCCAATGCCTCGCAGAGTAGTAACCTGGGGGATAATTTTACAGTTCGCCCGCTTAGCTACCGATTCTTGCACTATCGAGCAAGCCGCACCATTGTCGAGTAGATAATTTTCGACCGGTGTGCCACCCAAGCGTATCGGAGTCAATTTGTGATCCATCGAATAACACACATTTACTCGGCCTTTGTCGCATGTTGCGTCAAACTTCCTTGCCACCTGTCCGTCCCGATTTGCACGCTGCTTAGCCCAGCAGTTGGCTTCCTCGTGTCCCCTCTTCGAGCAATAGGTGCAGGAAGGGACACCCTTCCTCGTGGTCGATGGCCCTTGCCTTGGCGGACTACGTCTCAGCGGACTCCGACTTCTACCCCCGCGTTGCTTCGTGCACCGTCTTGCCGTATGGCCAAATTCGTTGCACGAAATTCGTTTGGACGCCTGCAACGAATGCCTCTCCGAATGCCGTTTTTCCCCTTCGGCAGCAACGATCTTTTTATAGTCGGCGATTCCCACTAGCAGCTCCGTCGTACAACTAAAACGAGCGTTTAGCATGACCTGTCGCACATTCACGTCACTTATCATGCTTATTATTAGTTCCACCAGTTCTGTTTCCGCGAAAGACACACCCGTTTGTTTCAAGTACGATAGCTTTGTGCGTGCATAGTCCACATAACTGACCGCAGTATCACTCGAGTACTGCAGTGCCAGCAGTAGCCAATCGTGTAGCTTCCGCTCGGTAACGAACACGGCACACAAATCTTCTCTAAACTTTTCCCACGTGCGCGGCCGGGCATCCCATCGTTTATACCACGTCTTTGCGCGACCTGTCAGCGCATGTGTCGCCAAGCTCAGTCGCTGCTTCGGTACATCTTTGGTAATTTCTTCGACTTGGTCGCACCACCCTGTAGCATCGTCCCCGAGATCCTCGCCACCGAATTCTGGTACCGCCGAAACAGGCGGTGATGGCGCAGCCGATGCCGACGTCGAAGCAACACTTTCACCAATGCTCTGAAGCACGCGACGGACCAAATCCTCTATACTTGGTTGAGACGGGTTGGAGTTTTCCATGGTTATAACACAAGCGCGCGCCGAGTCGCTATCCCACTTCTGATGTTAGGAATTTTCTTTCGGAAATTAAAAAGCCGGACGAGTTCACCCTCCTACGGTTCTAGGGTAAGTGCCAAGAGGTTCATCATGGTCCTCTTACCAGAAGGTACGTCACCTTCCCCACTCCGTGGCCAGATCCTTACGGGACAGTATTCCTATGTATTTCTTTAAAACGAGGCCACGTCGGGTTGCTTGCCTTTTCCAAACATTCCCATACCTCCTTTCAAACAATCAACCCTACGACACCCGATGGCTACGTGACTTCGGGTCACCAGCCATCGACGGGCGCCTAGGTCGCCATTCATTCGGACACCCTCTCAAGTTTCACGCAGGCTATGTCCCTATCATAAACCGTTCGAAAGTTGAATAGCGCCGGGCTAACTGCCTTCGACGACCCTTAAAATATGTCGTCGCTAACAAGCTTATTTCTTTTGTTTTTGATGTGACACATATTCGTGTCATTAACCCTTGGAGTCATCTATTGTAATACGACGGAAACTTATTTGTACACCCAATATAAACAAATTGCTTTTTAATAGATGAACCGACTGTAAGTGCAGCTCAAGGTGTTGAAGATATGAACTTGGTTGAAAATGCAACGCCGGAAAATTATCAGCCACTAGAAAAACAACAAAGACTTTCGAATTCAAAAAATCAGAACCTTCGTGCAAACAATCGTTTACGTGATTCTACAAAAGCTGAAAAAATACACCAGGCATTAGTAAAACTGATTGCCAAAAACCAGCTACCCATTTCTTTCGGTTCAAGTGAGGGTTTTCAAGAATTCATGTCCTTAATTGAACCGAATTATAAAGTTTGTAAAGACGATGCAATAAAAAAAAAAGATTATTAGCTTTGAAAGACATGACCGCAAGTAAGATAAAAGAGAACCTAAACGTTATTAAAAACATAGCGTGCACAACCGATTTTTGGTCCTCATTAGCACAAGATTCCTACATTACAATGACTGCACATGTTATTAATGCCAAATGGGAAACCGAATCTTATGTGTTAAGCACACATGAAATGGAGGAACGTCACACCGCGGAAAATATTGCCAAGGAACTGAAACATACCTTCGGTGAATGGGAAATTACCGACAAAATTGTTGCTGTTGTCACCGACAATGCAAAAAATATGACTAATGCCATCTCGTTAATATCACAGAATGTTGATATTATTAACATAACGTGTGCAGCACATACACTCCAAATAGCCGTAAATAATGCACTCAAGGAGGAAATTTTACTACAATTGATCGGCCACTGTAGAAAGGTAGTTGGAAATTTCAAGCACTCGCATATTGCAAAACAGGCACTACAAAGAAAACAAGAGCAGCTTTCAATGCCGAGAAAAACATTGTTACAGAGCTGTTCAACGAGATGGAATTCAACGTTTTTAATGCTAGACAGCTTACATAAGAACAGATGTCCTATTTTGAATGTGATCGCAGATCGATCTATTATAGCTACCACGGCAGCACAATCGCTCGAAATCAATGAAAAAGAATGGACAATAATAGAATCCCTGCTACATATTTTAAAACCAATACAAATTATCACTACCCTTTTTTGCGGAGACAGTCACTCTCTAGTTTCGATGATGAGGCCACTCATAAAAAAATTGCTGGAAAAACATTTAAATCTAAATGACACTGACGACACGATTTTATACACAGTGAAAAGAAAATTGATTTTGGATATTAAAAAACGCTTTAAATTCGACGAAGATGAAGATGACATTATTTCCTTAACTCAATTATCTTGTTTTTTCGATCCCGGATACAAAGATCTGGAACATGAAAGTTTATATGTTAGACAATTGATTCGCGAAAGAGTTAAATGTTTGCTGGAAGATTTAGCTATACATCCACCGGTTCCCGTAACAACAACACAAACAAGTACTTTACAATTTTTGTACGGTGAAGTTAACAATATAACTGATCCAAATGTCGAATTCGAAACATACATAGCAGAGCCACAGTTGAGGTTCGACTTAGACCCCTACGAATGGTGGAGGGCAAGAACTAATAAATATCCCACAATTGCAAAATTCGCCCAAATGTACCTATCGATACCAGCAACATCGGCATCATCAGAACGATGTTTCTCATCTGCCAGAAATATAGTTTCAACCAAAAGGAGCCGACCGCTCCCACAAATGGGTTCAATATTGTCACAGTTACACCAGGCAGAGATAATCTCGACTTTAGATATGAGCGAAGCCTTCCATCAGATTCCGATGGACGAGGAAAGCTGTAAATACACCGCGTTTGTTGTCGAAGGAAAAGGCCTCATTGAATGGTTTAGGATGCCCTATGGTTTGACCGGAGCACCTTCAACGTTCCAGCGGTTGATGGACGCTCTGAAGAGACGGGTCAAAGAGATCGTTATGGACCGTCAATTACCAAACCATTGGGCTGATCAATTGTCCGTCTACCTCGACGACTGGATCATCGTTAGTCAGAATTTAGATGAACATTTGTCACTATTATCCGTACTTTTCGAGGTTTTAAGGGAAGCCAAATTGACAATTAATCGCGAGAAAAGTAGCTTCGCGTGCAAGAACGTTAAGTATCTCGATTATATCATCGACGAGCTTGGTATGCGACCAAACCCGGAGAAGATATAACCAATTCTTGATTATCCCGTACCAAAAGATCGTACCCAGCTGCGTCAATTTAACGGGTTAGTTAACTGGTACCTTCGCTATTTAAAGAACATCGCGCGTATACAGGGACCGTTAAATAAGTTGACAAGTCCGAAAGTTCCCTGGCGCTGGATCGAAATTGAACATTTCTGTTCGAGCTTTGGCTTGGAAGCTTTTGCTTTCGAGGTCAAGCAAGCCCTAGTAGAAGCACCGCGACTGTATACGCCGATACCAGGACGACCGTTCGTCCTGTACACGGACGCGAGCGACTTTGGCTTAGGCGCGATCTTAGTATAAAAGCATCCCGATTCGGACGAGGAACTTCTGATTGAGGTTCTTAGTAGACCGCTCTGGGGAGCGGAACTCCACTATACAACTACGGAGAAAGAGTGTTTAGCGGTAGTATGGGCAGTCGAAAAACTTCGCTGTTACCTAGAGTGAATGCCGTCTAAAGTCGTTACAGATCATCAAGCCCTGCAATGGTTGCACGGGTTGAAGAACCCAGTGGGCCGTCTCGCCCGATCGGCTATTTACCTCTTACAACACAATATGACGGTCGAACATAAACGCGGTACGCTAAACAAAGCGCTCTCCCGCATGTTCAACGTTGACATAGATCCGGTCGGTTGCACTGTGGGCCCATTGCCCAAACTAGGTTGCAATAAAATATTATCTTTCTTATAAAGACAGAAAGTCAGATGTTAAAAAGAAAGTCTACTTTTAATGCAATCATCTCAATAAAGAATACGATGTTTGCGCATCTTTTAAATAGCTTAGTAGGCCACGAAAAACAAAAACCTCCTTAAATATTTGACAATTGACATCAGTTCTGCATACTAGATTAAACCTGTACATGCAGTGTGATCGTTTGTATTTCTTTTGTACGTTTTGGCAAGAAGTGACGAGGTAAGTACCATTAATATTTAATTTTTAGATTCTATAGAGTAAAAAAATATGAAAGCCAACGAGTGCCAAGCAATTAAATATATTTTTTATTAGATGAGGGTGTCGACTACTAAAACCTGTTAACCAAAAAAATCGCAAAAAATCGCAAAACTTAAGTCAGTTAAAAATGTAAACCTCTGAGTGAAAAAAATATTTACAATTAATATGCACCTAAAGTTGATTAACGCATACATTGTTCACGCAATGCCAAATATATCCAATCTTTTTATAGAATTCTTTTTTATTTTATACACGTGTTTATTTAAATTAAAAATTGCAATAGTTTTTTCGTTTTTAGAAATGTACGAAATATCGAAAAAAAAGCTGTTTGAGTTCTGGAAAGACTCCAGTAAAGAAAACCTTACAGAAGAAATACTTAAATCGGTTATAAAATATTTTAAACTTAATGAGAACGTACCGTCCAATACCAAAAAACTGTGGAAATCTGTTATTAGAGATTTCTGTAACAAAATAAATACAAGATGGAGCAAGTGCGGGAAAAGAATTGATCGGTTTTTAGTAAGGTATGATGAGTGGTTGCAGAATGGATCTCTTTATTTCGTTACGGCCCCAACAGAAGATTTTTTTGAAGAAAAAGTAGAAAGTACCAGGGGACGTCCACCTAAGCCCTTTAAAGAAGTTCTTCATAGATCAAAAAAACAAAAAGTTGAACACTTACTAAAAGCCAGTACGGAAGAAATTACATTTGCTGCTCAAGTTGCTTTAAGAAATGATGGAAAAAAAGATGCAGCTAATCTAGTCAAACAAATTAGTACCGGAGCTCCTGGCAGATCAACCGATATAAAACATCTATGTGAAAAAGAGAACGCCCAAAAATCAAGACAGTATTCCAAAGAAGAAGCATTAGCCATTTTTTTAGATTGCAGACTAACTAAGCAATCCTATATAAACCTAAGAAGAAGTGCGATTGAAGCAGGTCATGAACTATATCCTTCCTATAAACAGATTCAGAAAGCAAAAATGGAATGCTGCCCTTCCGAAGAAAATATTTTTATCAACGAAACTAGAGCTGAAATAATCGACCTTCAAGCCCTACTGGACCATACCGCCAAACGTCTAGTAAACGTACAGGAGTCTTTACTTCAACAGCATGTATCAATGATGAATTTAAAAGTATTAGACCTTGTTTTAGTCACCAAATATGGATGTGATGGAAGCTCTGGGCACAGTAGATATAAGCAGAAGTTTAACGGCGAAGAAGTTAATGATGAATATTTATTTGTATATTCTCTAGTGCCAATCAAACTTAATCCAATAAAGAACAAAAATCTTCTTCTATGGCAAAACGATCATCCATCTTCCACCAAACTTTGTCGGCCTATAAAATTTTTATTTTCAAAAGAAACTACCGAGATGGTAAGTGAAGAGACAGAAAAAATACAGTCACAAATAATTAAATTAATACCGACAACCATTATTTTGGAGAATAATATTCAAATAAATATTCATCATGAACTTTACTTAACAATGGTAGATGGAAAACTATGTAGCATTCTAACCGACACAAAATCACCACAAACATGTTATATCTGTGGCGCAACTCCAAAAAGTATGAATAGAAAGCCCAATAATACGCAAATTAAAAATAAAAATTACGAGTTTGGCTTGTCTCCGTTACACGCACGAATAAGGTCATTTGAATGTTTACTTCACATAGGTTACAAGTTAAATCACAAACAATGGCAGATCAGAGGTAAAGAACAACAAGAGGAAATTAAAATTAGAAAACAAGAGATTCAGAAAAGATTTAGAAATGAGATGGGTTTAGACGTAGACAAGCCAAAACCTGGATTCGGATCCAGTAATGACGGAAATACCGCCAGAGCTTTTTTTAGTTTTCCGGAAAAAAAGCTCGGATATAACAGGAATCAATAAAACATTAATCGAGCAGTTTGGTGTGATACTGGACACAGTTTGCTCGGGGTATGAAATAAATCTTGCAAAATTCGAGGAATACTGCAATAAAACTACAGACCTATATTTAAGTCTTTATTCGTGGTATTACATGCCTGTAACCGTCCACAAACTGTTGTTTCATTCTACAAACATCATTAAACATTGTATCGTGCCTATTGGTCAACTCTCTGAGGAGGCCCAAGAGGCACGTCACAAAGATTGCCGGCGATATCGCGAGCATCATACTAAAAAAAAATCGCGCGTTGCTACGAATAAAGACTTAATGCGAATGTTGTTAGTGTCCTCGGACCCGGTTATAGCCAATTACCGCCAAAAAACTATATGATCCAAAAAACCACTATCAGCTGATGTTTTGGCTCTACTTAAATGTCCAGAGCTTCCTTGCTTTACAAATGATGATTCTTTGGAGGTTTCCGAAGATGACTGTGAGTACATGGATAGTGAGTTTGATTGCGAGAATGAATAAAATATTTATAGTTTAATGGGTTTTGGTATTTAAAAAAATAGTGAAAATATCTCTTTAATTTAAATTTATATGTAACCCAATTTCAAGAATTTTTCTTATCCAACTATAAGTTTTTTGTGTTTAGTATAGTCACTTTTTTATAAAATAGGTACTTATATTTTTTAATAAGTTATTTTAATTTAGGTAACTGTTTATTATATTTGGAATTTATTTATTTGTTAATTAGTATGTCTATTTAAATACAGTTAAATTAATACCTATACAGTTTTTAATAAAATTAATTTGGGGACAGTTTCTTCACCTTCAGATAAAGGTCGGTTATTGTTATCCCCCGCATAAAGTTGACATTTGACGTTTATGAATGATTACTTTCAAGTTTCTTCAGAAGCATCGTTAATAATTAAACTGTTTGTAATAATTGCAAAATTTGCTTTATTTTTTTTATCTAGTTTTTTTATCTAGTTTTGGTATAGTTCGAAAAATATTAATGTGGCAACGCTGGAAAATTTAACAGTAAATTACATAATTATTTATCATCAATTTATAGTCCCAAATCTTATTTATTTTTAGGGATTTGAGTTAATAGAAAAAAAAAATGAATTAATGCAACCTAGTTTGGGCAATGGGCCCACAGTGGGTTGGGAGGAAATAGTCGAAGAGGCGATCCGCAGTCGAACCCAGTTAAATTCCATCTGTGATCAGGACTGGTACCATACGAAACGCGAACTCGTGAGCAAACATCCCGATAGGTTTCCGGAATGGAAAATAGAAAACGACGAACTTATGTATCATCGACCCGACTACGCTAAAGCAATAATTGACGATGAACACCCTTGGAAGGTAGTAGTGAGACCCGACGAGATTGTCAAGATAATGCGCGAAAATCACGAAACGCCGCAGGCAGGACATCTGGGGCAACGATAAGACTCTAGACCGTATTCGTCAAGCCTATTATTGGCCGGGGATGACGAAAGACATTAAATCGTTCGTCGAAGAATGCGATATTTGCATTAAAGTTAAAGATAACCAGAACCCAGAAAAGGGGCCGCTGGTAACCCGGTCAGTACAGACTCCGTGGATGCAAATCGCAATTGATACTTCCGATATGACAACTCGTTCAAAGAAGGGTAACGTGTATATTGTCGTCGTTCAAGACCTTGCGACTAAATATATTGAATTATTTCCGACCCGCGATAAGAAAGGGAAAACGGTAGTTAAAGTTTTAGACTCTCTTTTCGATAGATGGGGAACACCACGGTCAATTGTTTCCGATAACGGTAAAGAATACCTTAATAAGGACGCGGCAGACTTCTTGACCGCGAGGGGGGAAAACACATCACCACTCCCTTAGCTCACCCGCAAGGTTAACCGAACTATAAAACCGATGATCGCCGCGTTCGTCAAAGTTAAACAAAACGAATGGGACCAACATCTATCTAAACTCCAACTAGCGTATAATACCGTGCCGCATGCGGGGATGCGAATATCGCCGTTTTCCTAAATCACGGACGCGAAGCTATCGTAAGACACACTGACTGCTCGGGAAACCCGCCGTCGACTCCAAACGACGTCATAAAGGAATGGGTGGATAAAATGCACAACATCGACGAGCTACGGCATAAAATCGAAATACGTTTAAAAAATTACTCTGAAAAACGACTAACCAAGTTGAATAAAGATGGGGCGATCCGAGTTGAAGTAAAGGAAGGTATGGAGGTATATTACCCCAATAAAAAACTTAGCAACAAAGCCGAGGGGTACATTGCTAAGCTAGCCCACCGTTACTTAGGCCCAGTAAAGATAAAGAGGGTGTTAGGACCCACGACCGTGGAATTAATAGACAAAGACAATAAAAACACGTGGTCGGTTGCGTGAACTGTAGATCGGCGGACCACTCCTTCAAGAATTGCCGAATGCCATATAGGCCTGGATTCTGTCGGATCTACGGAGCGGACGGATTCGATACGAAGGACTGCATTTATGCACACTGCATCGAGCACGAACGCATCCTGGGGAGGTGCCCCGGTTGCTCGAGGGATCTTGATCTGTACTGTCCCGAATGTCCCGACTGTAACATCCGTTATGGTGATTTAACCGATTGGTTACGGTTAAACTACGCTACCTGGCCGTCCTGGTTGGTAGCCCAGGACCGGGCCATGATCGGCCAGAGGGAGAACGCGTTGAAAAGGAAGTACAAGATCAAATTCGACGACCGGCGGACAAAGCCAACGAGATCCGCCGCTTCCTAATAAGGGAGAACGCCCTGGCAACGGCCGAATTCCTGGCCAACCCAGCAGCCGAGAATGCAAAGCAGCTGTCAGAAGAGAAGCGTCGTCAAGCCTTGCAGGCCCTGTATTCGCCTTTCGCTGACCGAACCCTCGACGAGATCATGAAGGAGAGGCCGGAACTGAGCGACGGCCAGGAAATCGCCATCGTGGTACCGACAAAGTACCAGAAGAAACCGGAGAAAAAGAAATAATTCCCCTACAAGAATCGTCAAGACCCGATTAAAGACAAACCGAAGACAATTTTAATTTTCGTTTTTGTGTGTTCAAATCAAGTATAGTTTTTCATTTTCCTTCGTCGTGATCGTCAAAGTAAAGAAAGTTTATTTTTTTATTATTACCTTAGGTGTTAAGCATACCAATGAAATCTTCCTATGTTCAATCCCAAGTTTGTTTAATCTGTGTGTCCCCCCGTAATCTACTTTCCCACGGGAAATGGAATAACGAAGTAATTAGGGTTTTAGTCATTTTCACCGCACAATTGCTATTGTTAGGCAACAATCCAGGTAAGCTTGCACATTTTTTGACCTAATTATACTATTATTGTAAGCGAAAAGATGCTAATGACTACTAGTTTCAGATAATAACCGATCAACTGCGATGTGTCTTCTTCACCGACGTTGAGGTGTGAGGGGGGAGAATGAGCTCCAAAAGACTCGCGAATGTCGAGACAAGGACAACTCCCTTCCTTACCGGCGGAACGATTGGCCTTCTAATGTTGAAGGACCCACCGAGAGGGCCAGCGTCGCACGCGCTCGATCACCAATCGATACCTCGTCACTCTGTCCCAGAATACTGTACGATTAACACGTTGTAGAATACTGTAGAAGAGCATAGCGTCGTAATAGCGTCTTACATTGTCTCGACAAATTGTCCGTACTGGAATTACTATCAACGCAAAATTCAAAGGAAAGACGTCTCATTGTCTTGTGTAATATTAAGACTAAATTATATTGTAACGTTTCGAACGATAATCGAGAAAGCCAGGTCGAGCGAACGACGGGAAGCGTCGCCACGATCATATCCAGCGAACTGTAAGTCAGAAAATTTGTAACTTACCAGATTAAACTATTACTTCTTTATTCTATTTCCTATTTAATTTTTGTCTTAACATAACGGGTCTCCAACCTGCCCACCCTTTGAGAGAGTCTCGTGTCTCGTTTTCCGATTTTCGTCAAAATCGGCTGGCGTCCACAAGAATCATTATCGAATTTCAATCATTTAATTATTATCTATTTAATTAATTTTCTTTAGAGCCCCGGCAGCCACTGACCCAGGCCGCGCCGGGTGGAATCTTCGTCACTTTGTGATTAAAATTCTTAAATTTTATAAATAATTAATAATAATTTCTACCGCGGCTAAAGATTCGGTCTTAAAATAAACAAAATATAAACCTCCGAATCTCTCGTTGGGCAATGTTTTTGCAGGATTATGATTATGAGATACAACATCGACCTGGTACAAGAATGCATCATGTTGACGCGTTGAGTAGATGCTATAGTATATTGGTAATCACGGGAAACACTTTCGAACAAACATTAGCAATATGTCAAGACCGGGATGAGGGAATCCGTAAGATACGCGAGAAGTTAGAAGAAGCGGAGATGGAAAATGTCGAGTTACGCGACGGATTAGTATATCGGAAAAATAAAATGAAAAAGTTGCTTTTTTATGTACCGCGTCAAATGGAAAGCAACGTAATACGCACGTGCCACGACGACCTCGGACATGCTGGATTCGATAAGGTCATCAATAATATAACAAAAGTATATTGGTTTCCGAAACTACACAATAAAGTTAGAGATCACATTGATAACTGCCTTCGCTGCATTGAATTTTCACCGCCTAGTGGGAAACAAGAAGGTCATTTACATAGTATAGGAAAGGGGAAATTACCGTTCCAAACTATCCACCTCCATCACTTGGGACCATTAGAAAAGACCGGGAAAGGATACAAACGTTTATTAGCCATTATTGACGCGTTCACAAAGTATATTAAGTTGTATCCGTGCAAGGGCACCAAGTCAGAGGAAGTGATTAAACACCTTCGGGAATATTTTAGGGCCTATAGTAAACCCAGACGAGTAATATCGGATAGGGGGACAGCTTTCACTTCCAGCATTTTTAAAGAATATTTGGTAAACGAAAAAATTGAGCATGTTTTAACAGCGGTCGGGGTCCCGCGTGCGAACGGTCAAATCGAAAGGTACAATAGGGTAATAACACCAATGTTAGCTAAACTATGTGAAACACCAGGAAAATGGGACCGAGTATTAGAGCAGGTAGAATTCGCCCTTAACAATACTGTCTGCCGAACGACAGGGGAAACCCTGAGTAAATTGCTATTTGGAGTCAATCGGTGGGGTGAAATGAATGATAATCTTCGATTTTTATTAGAGGGAATATCGAATAATGAGAGGGATTTAGATGTAATTCGGGAAAGAGCGGCAGACAAGATTGTTAAAAATCAGGAAGCGAACGAGAATTATTATAATCGTAAAAGGAAGAAGGCTTTAGTTGATAAGGAGGGTGACTATGTGATGATTCGTAACGTCGACACATCCGCCGGTATTAATAAAAAATTGTTGCCCGAAATTTAAAGGACCGTACCGGGTAAAGAAAGCCATTGATTGTGAACGATATGTCATCGAGGACATCGATGGGTTTCAGATAACCCAAATACCCTACAAACGAGTAGTAGCCGTAGATAATATGAAACCATATATAGCTTAACCAACTACTTTACAATTTCATGTAATTTTGTATTATATTAAAAACACCTTGCGTAACATTATAGGTATGGTATATGTGTGCGTGAGATATGTATGAGCGGATATCTTGATAACAAAGGCCGTTTTTAGGAGTAAATATTGTAATTAGGTTTAACCGGGACTGCTAAAAGGTCAGGCTGGCCGAACTGTAGACAAATTTAAAAGAACTTTACGACTTAGTGGTCCTTATGCTTGACAGCCGAGTCGTCCGGGACAGGAACCAGGTTTATGAAGCGGACGTGACTTTTAGCAATTTTTTTGGAAGCAGGAAAAACGTTTAGGCTAAGCTGCTTAAAGGACAGCGTCTTTAAATTCAATCATCGGGACGCTTACAATAGTAACGGTCGCGTCATAAACCTGGTCACCGAACGAAATGCAGGTAGGCGACCTTCCCGGGGGCAAACATCGTCGTCGGGAGTTGCACTGGGAGGGGACGACGGAAGGTGTGTTTTTGGAAAAAACACCTGATTGGTGAAGGCGAGAAACGCCTATCTACGAAAATGGAATAAAACCGAACGCGCGAGGAAAAACAGGCAAACTCAAAGATTTTAAAAGTGTAGTATCTTATAATACAGACTGTGTAGTTAGTCGTTTTTCTTTTGTTTCACTAAAACTGTCTTTGTATATCTTTTACCACCCATCCATTCGGAACATCCTTACAGTGTAATAACGGGCGCGAGTATATTAACAAAGAGATGGAAAATTTGGTTAGTGAGAAAGGAATTATTACGGAGCCATGCCCGCCGTATGTGCATGATTTAAATGGGACAGCTGAGCAGTACAATAGGACAGTCATGGACTCAGCAAGATGTTTATTACAAGATTCAAGGATACTGGCCTGAAGTTATAAAAACCGCAGCATATTTAAAAAAACCGAGTAATCACGAACACGGTGGAAAATAAAACACCGTTTGAAATATTCTTTGGAAAAAGGACAGATATTAAAAATTTGAGATTGTATGGAAGCAAAGTATTTGTTAGAGCATCGGAAATTAAGCGCGAGTTGAAATGGAACAGAAAGGCCGACTTTGGAATACTTGTAGGATATGAAAACGTCGGTTATAGGGTTCTAATCTATATATACAGAGTGTCCCAGAACTAGTGTAACATCCAGGAATGGGGGGTAGCTGGGGTGCATCTGAACAACTTTTTCCTTTACCAAAATGTTGTTTGAAGCTTCGTTTTCGACTTATTAACGAAAAACACCGGCCAATGAGAGCGCGCGTAGAGCGCGGGCTGAGCCACGAGAACGTTAGTGGCTCTCAATCGCGCGCGGATGTGGCCGTGAACGAATGCCTCTTTGCATCGGAGATATCGAGAGAATCACACGGCAAATGTTACATTGTATTAAATTAAGAATAATGTAGAATTATTTATGAGTAACAAATTAATGAATATGTCGTTTAATAACTATTTTTTACACTTTTTAACGTTATCCGAAGGGAACAAAGTGTTGTAGTAGTTATGAAAATAAATTTTTTTCTTAATACCACATCAACAGTTGGATAATTTATGTTTAAAGAAAAATGATTTTGAAAGCTAATGTTAGAAAAAGCTGGATTAACTTACCCATTTGTCCTCGAATGAACCAGTCACGGCTGAAGTGGGTCGTTGAAACTGGGTCACTGTGCCGATCCTGATCCTTTTTCGAAACCCTCAACAGCTGATGTTACGGCCGGGTCGGCGAACTCACTGCACTGCACGGTCACATTTATTGTGCGGTTACTTTTATTGCGCGGTCACTATCACTTGTCACTGAGAAATGTGGAGATATTTAAACACAATTTATTATTCCTTCGTGTAACCAAGTTGGTCACTCAGTGACGAATGAATACAGTACTGCGTAAGGAAAATTTGATCTCACGCCCGAATCATTGAATTGAATTTTCATACTGTGGTGCAGGGTACCACAAAGTAGTACTGTAAGCAAGGGAAAGTTCGGCTATTTTACGACGAATGTAGTGACGACAGCAGCACGTGTGCACGAGACAAACGGACTGAGGACTTTACACGCAGAGATGTCCGAATGGCACTACAGTTCACCCTCCCCCACCCGCACAAGCAGGCCCACGGTTCAAGGATTGTTAGAAATGAATGGAGGACGAACGAAATTTCTCCGGAAAAAGGCTGGCCTTGTTTAGCTACGGTGTAGCCTTTTTC
The DNA here is from genome assembly GCA_943735885.1 of Stelis phaeoptera. NCBI lineage: Eukaryota > Metazoa > Arthropoda > Insecta > Hymenoptera > Megachilidae > Stelis > Stelis phaeoptera. The sequence goes on along the minus strand of OX030933.1, from coordinate 618,493 downwards.
CGGAGAAATTTCGTTCGTCCTCCATTCATTTTGTAACGAGGCAAATTTTGGCCTTGTTACGAGACGTTGGCGCGCCCCGCTCTCTCCGCTCCGGCGAGTCCTCGCCTCCGGGACGCGGATATTGTTGTGTATGAGTGTGTGAGTGCAGGTGCGTATGTGTTTCTTTTTTTTTGTTGCGGCCGACCGTCTCGCGCTCCGCCACGGCGGAGCATCGCCGCCGCCGGTCGTAGGGACCTCCACCCAGGGGAGGGAGGGGCCAGATGGGTCCACCACCTTCGCTGGCCAACCGGCTGACCGGTCGCCGTGCCTCCACCCAGCAGCCGCCTTGGGTGCGACCGGCAGCCGGACACCGAGTACGCCGGGCCTGGGAGCAGCCGACCACCGCCATCTCGCCCGGAGCTCCGCCAGAGGGCTCCCAGGACCCGGCCAACCGAATTGACAACATCGAGCGGCCCATCTTGGTTGCCAAACTCCCTGGAGGGGAGGAGAACCGCGTACCGGCGGCGAATTTCGAGAGAAGCGCGCGGGCAGTTGTCGAGTACGGTCGGATATTAGAGATTGTAGAATTTAATTTAGTTTTTTTCCTTAGCGTGTGTCGGTCCCTCATCATTTCTTTTCTTTTCTTTGTATTTAATTTTGCGTTGTTGTGATTTTCGTGGTATTGTGTGCGTGCGTTTGCGTGGCGTTTTTGGGAGAACGAGCCACCCGCACCATTTGTTTGTGGATACGTCGCCGCACTCCATGTCCAGGTAGGACTCACGTCTTTTGGGTTGATTTTTATTGCGTGTGCGAGTGTGAAAGGATCGGTGTGAATGCGGGAATACCGGGGTATTCCGTATCGTATCGTGTTCCGCGACCTAGGCGACAGGACCGACCCAAGGAGACGAGGACTATCGAGGCCCGTCCCCTTTATTCCGCTCCCTACCGATTCGTTGTCCGGTACCGTCCGACGGTCGTGCCCCGGCGGCTTGACCTCGAAACCGTAACCGTTGACGCTCGTACCGCGCGTTCGAACGAAGCGCCTCTTCGTTCCGCGATCTCGTGCGCCGGAAGTTATAGTCGGCTTCGTCGAGGCCCCGGCGCCTCAGTCTCAGAATCGCGAACAGGTCCCCCCATACCCGCGACCGCGATCCCGACTGATCTTTCGTTTTCTCCTGTATTTGAAACTCTAGGACCACCGACATTTTGTATCCGGCCCCTAGTTTTAGTTTCTACAGTAGAGATTTTTCTTTGTATTGGGAATTTCCGCGTCGCGGTTCCTTTTTGCAGCACTTGGCGGCCGCGTACCTTTTCCTTTACGCGAAAGTGTACCGCGGAATTCCCGACTTTCTGGTGATTGACACGGCCACTTCGGCCTTCTTTAAAGTTCACGTTAAACGACACGCGTGGGTCAAGTTTTCTTTAACCTCCCTGAGCCCCGCTCCCATACTGAGCAGCCGGAAGGGCGAGGTTTCCGGGCGAGTGCTACGGCACTGGCGCCCAGAAATTCAAATCGTCCGTGGAATTGTACACGGGGCGCGCCGAGAGCGATTTTCCCTGATCGCCTCCGCGCGGGGCACCCCTTAGGCTGCCCCCATAACCCGTACGTCACAAAATTGGCGCCCAACGTGGGGCCCTTAAAATTTCGACCAAGGGACACGAGCGTTTCTTTTCGCCAACGACGGTTTAACGGTTCGTGTAACGTTTTTTCTTCCAGTTGTTGTTTGAGTTGTCGGTTTAACCGCGGTGTTTTGTTTTGGTTCGGCCGGTTGGCAACGGAAGAGTTTCGCGGTTTCTTCGACGCCTCTTCCCGTCAGCTGTTCGAAATAATAACGAGCGTTCGAGTTTCTGAGCTCGCGCCTGTCTGTTTACCTTCGCGGTATTCGACCCGTCGCTCGAGTCAGCTGTCGCGCCGCATCCCACAGACAGTATTTGTTGTGGTGAAAAGAACGAGGAAGAGAGTTCGACTTTCCGTCTCTTTCCTTCTCTTACTGGAGAGTATTTTACTGCCGTTCTTTTCCGCGTAGCCTTTTCAATCGAAGTCCAGATCAACCGCGCGATAAGATGTCGAGCTCCGAAGCCGCTCCATCCGACCGGTCACTCCGCCGCGCCCTTCGCGAACGAAAGTCGGCCGCGAGAGCGCGTTGCTCTCGATTTTTAGCGGGTCATTCCATTCTGGATGTTATCATGTTGATGGACCTACTGGGGCTGAAATCGGATTCCCCGTGGGATCAACTGACGGATCGATTCGAACGGTTCCACCTTCGCCGCGAATTCGGCCCGGACGCCGCGGGGTGGGACCCCCGAAGAGACGAGGGGGGGGGGGGAGATCCTGACCACGGCGGTCGAAGCCTTGCTGGCAGGTAGTCGGGGGGACGATTTGCTGGAGCGATACGAATCAATCCTCCGCCAATCCCCGCGCGGCCGGAGCACAATTATTCCCCGAGCACCCCCGAGTACGTCCGCGGTTCCGCAGGCGATCCCGCCCACCACCGTGACCTCAGTAACCTACTCGGTCGCGGAAACACAGGCCTAGATTTCGTACACGGAGGCTCGCGTACCGGTGGGCACGCCCCCGCGTGAGGCAACCTTAAATTGGGGCGACGCAGGGCGGTGGTTGCCTACCGGTCAGTCCGCTGGCCGGTGGAGGGACCCCATCAGCCTCCCGGCCAGCCCGAGGATGTCCAGCCACGTGACCGGGGCGATTCCGTGCCGAGTACCGTCGATTGCGCCCCAGCGAGAAACCCTGACCGCGCGGGTGAACTTTGCAGGAGAGAGGGAGACGGGCGAGCTCTCCACCCCGTCCGAGGAGGACCGTTTGTCCGCCCCCCCCCCCCCCCCCCGCGTCACGCCGAAGCCGGTTGAGCACCGTGCTACCCGTTCGGCGGATGTTTATCTTCCGTGCGCCGAAAAAGGGTCGATGAGGAAGGGATCTTCGAGGCCGCGTTCGCGAGAACCGTTGACCCCCCCACTCTCCCCTCGGCCGACACGATACAATGATGATACCGAAGACAGTGAGAGCGACGATCACGTCCCGCTGTACGCCGCGGTTGGGTCCCGCACTTGCGGTCGACCCACGCGGCCGGAGACCGACCGTCGACACGCGGACGCGCCCCGTGTCCGGTCTCCCCATCGCCGGTATCCCTCTTGCGACCAGGTGGAGGTCTCTGCGCCTCGGCCCCACGCTTCCTCGACCTATCGGGACGAACCGTGGGAGCCTCGACGGCGGGAGTCTCTGACGCGACGACACCGACCCTTCGTGGCCGGAGGTCATCGCAGCGTCGCCCCGCGAGTGTCGTCGGAGGAAGACCATCGGGTCTCCCCGCGAGCGGTAAGGAGGAGAGAGGGGGAAGCTCGCTCATATTCGAGCGAGTCATGCCCCTCCCCCTCCCACCACGCGGAATATCGCGCCCACGCGCGATAGCCCGACAGACCCCGGGATATTTGCCACGGGCACTGTTCCTGCCCCTCATCCGGTCGACCGACGTCCCCAAGAAGCTATTTCCGCGGGGACCGAGCCGTCGATACGTTGAACAAGTGGCACATCACGTATTCGAATGAATCCGAGGAAGGCGTTGAGATGTTTTTAGATCGTCTCGAGCATTGCCGCCGCAGCGCCGGATTACCGGACCGCAACCTTTTAGCCGCGTTACCGGCTGTGTTCAGAGGCGAGGCTGCCAATTGGTATCGCCTCGAAGGGGCCACGTGTATGTCTTGGCACGCGTTTTCTCGGGCTTTCCGGACGCGTTTCGGAGCCCAAAACTTGCAACGGCAATTGTGGAACGACGCGAGAAACCGGACTCGGGGGGAGAAAGACCCAATTAATTCGTTCGTAGACAGCCTGTTGATCATTTTCTCGCATATGCGAAACCCGCGTCCACGCGCTGAACGCCTCGACATGGCGTACGACAATTTGCGGCCGTTTTACCGCCGGCGTTTTCGTCGTTCGGAGTTCGCGTCGTTTAGCGAACTCCGCGCTTTAGGGAGGGAAGTCGAGATGGCCGCGGCGCAGGAACGCGTCCATCGCCCGTCCCCTGCGGCTTGCGAACTCGCGCTCCCAAATACCGCGTAAAAACCCCCGCGAGGGTCATCCGCGAGAGTAGCCGCGATCGAGACTGCCCTCAGCCGCGAAACGTCTTCGGACAGCTCGGGAGGGGGAACGTCGAGGAGAAGGAGGAGGAGGAAGCTGAAAGAATAGCGGAAATCCCCGACTCCCACGACGCGAGACGCGAAGGAGAGGCGAGGGGACCCTCAACCCCCGCCACCCGCGCCACAGCCCGCGTCGTACGATCCCCCGCCCCCTCCAGCAACGCGAAACTCCGCACCTCCCCAGCCGCCGCGGAAGAGCCGCTCGGCGACGCGACCCAAAGCGCCGCCGCCGCAGAAGGGCCCCGCGAAGACGGCACCGGTGACGCGCATCGAAGCGACTTCAACCCCGTCGACGACAAGGGGGGGGGGGGCTGCTTCAATTGTCAGCAGACCGGACATTGGGTCGCTAAATGCCCCCACCCCCGCCAAACGCGGGCCTGCTTTGACTGCAACCGCGCCGGGGTAACGATCCTCACGTGCCCCGATTATTCCGCGCGACGGCCGGGAAACGCGAAGCGGGACGATCGCTAGAGGCCAGCGATCCCCCGCATAAGGACGAAGAGGCCTCGTTAACAGGTCCGACTCGACTGGAGGGGCAGTCGAAGGGCCCGTACCTTTGTACGGATTTCCCAGAGACTCCAACGACCTCCCCCGAGCCGACCCTCCCGTCACTTCCGCCGAACTCCTCGAGCGCGTCAACGACCGAGTCCGCCCCAGAGAAAAGGACGGGAGGTACCCCGAAGATTACCCCACGTTACCATGGGACGGCTACTTTGCCGGCTGGCCAGGGGGAAAACGAGGTAGTCGTTTTGGCTCGCGAATCGTCCAGAATTCGCCGAGATTTTCCGCCGGGATACGTCGACCGCCGGTACTACGTTCGTTTACTCGTAGCCGGACATCCATTATGGGCGCTGATCGACAACGGCGCCGCGCGTTCCTATTTGGGACCGTGCGCGACGTCGTGGCTCGGAGAGTGCCTGGACACTGCATTTTCCGGGGAAATGCGGATGGCCAACGGGACGCAGGACCGTATCTTGGGCGAAGCGGTAATCGAAATCGAAGTCGACGGGCGGCAAGTCGATCTACCGATCCAAGTCGCGGACAACCTTGATTACGATTGCGTGCTAGGGATCGATTTTCTTGAAGCTTTCGGGATCTCCCTGGACACGGCCGACGCGACGTGGAAAATCTGCGACGGACACGTTCACGCTTTCATAATACCGGGCATTCAGGATTCCGAGGAGGTTATCCATGCGGATTGCGCCGCGATCGTTGAGATTACTCCGAGCCAAAGCGAGCGTCTGAATCAGCTGTTGGACGAATTAATCTCCCCTCCCGCGGAAAAACCGCCCGCGACGAACCTCGTGAAGCATCGGATCGACGTGCAAGGACACGCCCCGATCAAACACCGCGCGCGCCACGTTTCGCCGAAAATTTTCGAAGTCGCGCACGCGGAAGTTGATACGATGCTCGGGGACGGGATTGTCGAGCGTTCGGAAGGCGCGTGGGCGAGTTGTCCCGTGATAATCCCGAAACCGAACGGGAAATATCGGTTTTGCATTGATTACCGTGATGTAAACACCGTCACGAAGAAAGACGCGTACCCCCTCCCGCACATGGACGCGATCCTGGACAAACTACGCACGGCGCATTACATTTCGACGATCGACTTGAGCCAAGCATACTTCCAAATCCCGTTGGAAGAGTCCAGTCGAGAGATTACCGCGTTCGTGGTGCCAGGGAAGGGGCTGTATCAATTCACGCGTATGCCGTTCGGGCTGACCAATGCGCCGGCCACCTTTCAAAGGCTGATGGATCGCTTGATCGGCCCGGAATTAGAACCGCACGCCTTTGCGTATCTCGACGATATCGTCATCGTCAACGAGACTTTCGATGACCACTTACGATGGATTGAAAAGATTCTCAGAATACTCAATGAGGCGGGGCTCGAGATAAATCGGGAAAAAAGCGAATTTTGTTGTCAAGAGGTCCGGTATCTGGGGTATTTGATTAACCGGAAAGGCCTCGAACCCGACCCCGAAAAGGTTGCGCCGGTTTTGTCGTATCCGGCGCCCACCAATCTAAAGCAACTGCGGAGCTTCCTTGGCATGGTCGGCTGGTACGCCCGATTTCTGCCAAACCATGCGCGAGACAAAATCCCCTTGGTGCAGTTGCTGAAAAAAGACGAGCCCTGGCATTGGGGAAAAGCTCAGGAAATGGCCTCACACAAAACCAGGAGGAGGAAGAACATCCCATTGTTTACGTGAATCGAGTCTTGACCGCAGCCGAACAGAAGTACTCGGTGACAAAAAAGGAGTGTTTGGCCGTTTTATGGGCAATTAAAAAACTTCGTCCGTACCTCGAGGGGTACACTTTTACGGTGATTACGGATCACAGCAGCCTAAAATGGTTGCACAATTTAAAAGATCCGACCGGTCGGCTGGCACGCTGGGCCCTTGACCTGCAGCAATATTCTTTTAATATTGAACATCGCAGGGGTGCCCTTCACCAGGTACCCGACGCACTTTCACGTGCAATTGTACCCCCGACCGACGCGATCGCGGGAAACGACACCGCTTCCAACCTAGTAGCGGCCCTCAAAGACCTTGAAGACAAGTGGTACGCCGGCCGTATGGAAAAAGTGCAATTGCACTCCGCGTCGTACCCTGATTGGCGGATCGACGACGGGCGACTATACGTTTATCGTCCGTCTCCCACGCGGGAGGTTATCGGGGACGACCCCGACGCGTGGAAACTCGTTCTTCCCGAGAAATTTCGTGAAAAGGCCATGCGAGAGGTCCACGACCCCCCATCGGCCGGCCACCCTGGCGCGGATAAAACTTATCAAAGGGTGTGCCAGGAATTTTATTGGCCGGGGATGTTTCGGGACGTCCGCCGCTTTGTGCGGAAATGTCCCGTGTGTCAACAGCACAAGGTCGAGCAGCGTGCTCCCGCTGGACACATGGGCCGGCGAATACCTAATCGGCCTTGGGCCGTGGTATCCGCTGACGTAATGGGCCCTTTTCCGCCTGGGAGAGACCAATCCCGGTACATCGTCGTCTTTTTAGACACGTTCACGAAGTGGGTCGAGTGCAGGGCGCTCCGAAAAGCCACGGGGTCGACCATTTTGGCGGCTTTTGAGGACCTCGTGCTCTTCCGCTGGGGAGCCCCTGAAATACTCCTTACGGATAACGGGACGGAATTTTGTAATCGAAAACTCGACGACCCCTTGAAAGAATGGGGTATCCAACATCATACGATACCCCCGTATCACGCCCAAGCGAATCCGGTGGAGCGAGTCAATCGCGTCCTTAAAACGATGATTTCTTCTTTCATCAAAAAGGACCACCGTGATTGGAACGTGCACTTGCACGAATTCCGATTCGCTGTGAATACCGCCGTGCACTCTTCAGCTGGCGATTCCCCCGCGGTGCTCAACTTTGGAAGAGCCCCACGGCCCATCGGCAGTCTCCGCCGCGCCGTGGAAGGAGAACCCTTGCTCTCCCGCGAGAATCCCCGGGAGTGGGGAGAGCGCACGCGGCGCTTGTCGCTTTTACATGATTTAGTAAAGGAGCAATTGGAAAAAGCTCACATGCGACAAGCGAAATACTACGACGCGCGTCACCGCGATATTAGATTTCGGGTAGGCGATTTGGTTTGGCGGCGCAATCGAATTTTATCGTCCGCCGGCCAAGAACGTGGCCGCGAAGCTGTCGGCAGCGTACGCCGGCCCGTTCCGCATTACGAAAGTCCTGTCCCCAGTCGTATACGAGGTCGAGACGCCCGGAACCCGCATGGTTCCGAAGGTCCACGTCTCCGACCTCAAGCCTTTTTTCGGGGACGATTTCAGTGAGGGCGAGGTAAGTGACCCTGTTGACCTTCCGCAAACCCCGCAGGAGTCAACCCAGAGGAAGAGGGGTCGCCCGCGCCGGGACCAGACGGCCCATACCCAGCCACCGGCCCGACGAGGAATTCGAGGTCGTCCCCCCGGGCGCCTGTATGGACCCCCGACGACCCGTCGAGACGACGCCGCGCCTCCACGCGGCCCTTGACGAGTTCGAGGACCCGACCTCGGGGAAGACGGGAGCCCGCCGGAAGAGGGCCCGCGGACCACGGAAGAAGAGGACGACCACCACGCCGCCGGCCCAAGGACCCGCGCCAGGACCCGCACCTCCACCGACCCCGGCCCCACGGACCGCGCCCACGCGCCGAGGAGGACGCGCGCGGCCCCGAGAGCGCGCCGCCGGACAGGCCCCGACGCCCGTCCCGACCCCGCGCCGACGAGGAACGGCGGAAGGCGCCCGCGGCGCCCGGCCGTTTAAACGACCACGCGTCGAGCCGGCAATGCCGCCGCACAGTGGGGTATTTGCCCGGAAAAGGCGGCCAAATAACGATTTTGAAAATTTTACGTAAAATGTAAAATTTCGGTTGCTTACGGTAGATAAATGTATAAAAAACAATAAATCAGCATGAGTTTTTCCATTCCTGAACTCACAAAGCAATACAGTTCATTTGAACTTGGGAGTTTTTATGGCACGTAATTCTCTCTTATTCCCGTCTTAAAACTTGATTCACGTATAGTGATATTTTAAGAGTTTTAAGTAAATTATATCTAGTTTTTCATTATGGAAGGTTTATAGGTAGGTATGTAGTGTATCTTAAAACAGGGCATACTTGATTATCATTTATATTTACATGTTTATTGAAGTTTGAAAATAATCAATAATTCAGAAACTGTTTTTACAGTTATAAAACTTTCATAATGATTTTGTTACACTTCCCAGTGAGTCCCGAAGCCCAATCTTGTCTCATTACATTCGCTAAAGATTTCTGATTACAATAAAAAAAAAAAATTGATCCCGGACTTGCCCGGATGCAGATTTTATAATTAATTTAGTGATTATTGAGAGTTGCGTTTCTCGTGAAATGATACGTGATACAAGCCCAAACGGCTGCGTTCGCTTCGCTGTTAGCTGCGAAAGAATTCTTTAAAGCAACTGTTTAGATTATAGAGACAAGCGCACTCATACAATGTTTATATTATGCATTCGACCAAGTCTTCAACGTTCTGATCGCATTCAGTTCGAACAGCGATTTCATAGAGTGCACAGCGATTATTTGAAAAACTTCTTATTCTTATACGTAATATATTCGTTTTTATTTCTATTTATTCTGTTTTACAATAAGTGTTTTTTATAGTTTATTCAAAGTTTATGTTTAAGTAGTGATTAGTTAAGAATTTCATTAAGTGCTGTGTTTTTTTCTTTACTTTTACATATCTTTTATCAATACTTGATAAGTACAATATATTTTACATGAGTTATTTGTTTCGAGAACATATTTATATTGTATAGATATCAAAATGGCATCGAGTTCTTCAATGCAAGATATTGCGGATTCATGTATAAGAATGACTCGAAAGCAATTATTCAACATAATGCAGGAATGTGACGATCGAAACATCCACAAGAAATTGGATTATTTACAGGAACATTTGCTAAATGTACAAAATTATACACCAACAGAATTTAAAGTATTTAAACATAAGTTTTCCCGTGCGAAGTCAGAGTTTAAACGTAGGTGGTTATCTGCTCACAATAAAGAAAACGTCTTAAAAAAAAACAATGAAAAATGGCTGGAGGGAACAATTGAGATTCCTGCTAAAGTTTCTCGAAGTCAGAAATTACAAAAACCATTTTCTGAGTTGAGTAATCGCGGCAAACGAAGGAAAACAGAACATCTTCGTCAATCCGTCAGCACTGAAGAACTGATATATTCAACAAGATCAAAATTGAGAGCTTCTGGCCAAGTGGATGCTGCTGTATTATTACAAGATATTACAAATTCCCCTACTTTAGCAACAAAATATAGAAAAAGTTCTGGTACTAACAAAGAAACTCGAAAACAACTGTCAGATTTACAAGCACTTTCTCTATTTGTTGAGGCAAAACTATCAAGAGGACAGTATGAAACAATAAGACGCTACGATAAAACATTTCTTCCTTGTTACAGTGTTCTACAAAAAATTAAGAAAGAATGTTATCCTGCACCAGAATCATTCATAATAACAGAAACCTATGCAGAGGTAGAATTGCAAGATCTCTTAGATCATACGGCTAACCGTTTGTTAGTAAGTTTAGAGGAAATATTGTTTAATGTGACTGAAGATGAGACCAATTCACTGCAACTAATATGTAAATGGGGATGCGATGGATCCCAACAATCAGAATTTAAACAAAAATGCACATAGCAGTGATTCGGATGCGAATGTATTTCAAAGTTCATTTGTACCATTACAATTAATATCCACTTATAACAGTAAAATAGTCTGGCAAAATCCGACACCTTCATCACCAAGATATTGTCGGCCTATACGTATACAATTTATAAAGGAATCTACAGATATAATTACTGCAGAAATAGATTATATTCAACAAAAAATAGCAAATCTGCAGAAACTGAAAATCGAAAGAAATAGAAGCATATCTGTAGGATATAAATTATTATTAACCATGGTTGATGGAAAGGTCTGCAATGCTGCCACTAGTACAAAATCTACAATGAAATGTTTTATATGTGGTAATAGCTCGAAAGATTTTAATAAATTATCTGCAACACCTGAAGTGAATCCAAATTTATTACAATTTGGACGGTCAATTCTACATGCTAGGATTCGATTATTCGAAAATTTGTTACATTTATCATACAAATTACCAGTAACTAAGTGGCAAACAAAAAAGAAGGAGGAGAAAGAAATAGTAATGCAAAGAAAAAAAGATATCCAACAAGCATTTAGGAGAAAATTGGGCATCATCGTAGATAAGCCAAAGTCTGGCTTTGGTAATACCAATGATGGTAATACCAGCCGCAAATTTTTTCAAAACCACAAGATTTCAGCTGAAATAACCGGTATTGATATCGATTTAATATACCGGTTTAGAATAATATTAGAGCATAAAATAGATATAGATAAATTTGCTGTATATGCCGCAGATACAGCAAAGTTATATGTTCAGCTGTATCCCTGGTACCCCATGACTCCCACAACACATAAAATTTTAATGCATGGACCAAGTGTGATACAGCATGCTATATTGCCAATCGGGCAGCTGTCTGAAGAAGCAGCAGAAGCCAGAAACAAACATTTTCGCTTATACAGACAAAATTATGCAAGAAAGGTATCAAGAAAAGCATGTAATCAAGACGTAATCAACAGACTTTTATTAACTTCTGATCCGCTTCTAACAAATCTAAGAATCCAACCAAAGAAGAGAACCAAGCCATTTCTCAAAGAGACAATAAAACTCCTTCCTCCTGAAACCACAACAGAAAATGAAGAAGAAGAAATCGAAGACGAAGAAAATGACGAAGATGAAAGTGAAGATGAAGACGAAGAGGAATGTGAAGATTCACAATTAGATGAAAATGAAAACGAAGGCGAAGATGAAGACAAAAGTGAGGGCGAGGACGAGAACGAAGAGGAATCATAAAAAGCATTTTTCGGCAGAAGGTAGCTATATTACATGTTGTTGATGTTTATATAGTGTAATATTTTGAAAAATTACATATATTATTAACCATAATCTCTATCATTATAAATTATAATATGACATTAATCGGTCATAAATTATATCTGAGTTCTGGGCTCCTAAAGACTGAAGTTTATATATCGTTATTTGCTTTAGTATAACTAGTATAAATAAAGTTAATAATATATAAATTTTTAAAGTTTTATATCTTTAAGTATATCTACATATACACGAATGTATTTGCACGTACATTCATATATCTACATATTCAAATGTGCGCATATATATATATATATATATATATATATGTGTGTGTGTGTGTGTGTGTATTTTTGTGTGTATTTTTGTGTGTACTTCTGTAATATATATATTGTCTACGATCAAGAAAAGAAACATCAAGAAAATATACAGTTTGGTACATTGATCTTTAGCAACGGATTTTAAGTTCTGAACGCAGATTTCAATCATAGATGTTTAATGCACCGAAAAGTAGAAAGTTTAAGCTTTACAATGGTTTTTTATTTATCAAAATCGGATAATTTTTAACGGAGTTACAGCAATTTTAACATTCAGTAAACTTTATAATGTTCATGTCCGGCTTTTCCGGGCAAATACCCCACTGTGCGCCGGGGCGGCTTCGGCAGAGCGAGTGGTGTCGGCGGCAGCCCACATCGCCACCGTCCTGCTGGGGCTGACCCGGCCGGAGGGACCGCCAGCAGCCCCGCGGCCCATTTATTACTTCGTGTGCGGGCAGCCCGGGGTGACCCGTCCGTCATGTCCCCGCTGTTCGTGGGAGTGGCGGAACGAGACGGGGGCTCCGCACCACAGGCGGTAAACCGCCCCGTCCCCGGCCGTTAACCCGGGGAACGGAAATTCGTTTGCATTGTCCTTGTCCGTCCGTGTCCTCGTGAAAAAAAAAAGAAAAAAAAAACTAATATACAAAAAAAAAAAGAAAAAAATATATATATCTTTGTGATTCCATGTGGTGACGGGAAAACGTAGGATTAGGCGTCCCTCGTCCAGTGTTACGTGTCTTTGTCCGCCGCTTAGACCTACTATTTTTTTTTTTTTTTGGTGGCTTGTCTTTTCTTTTGTTTCGTGCGCTGTCGATGAGAATGATCTATCATCAAGCAGCGCGGCAGTATTCGCGACAACCCCAGTCGACGCAGGCCGACCAGCGAGACGGGAGTGTCTACTACAAGTATTTGTTTACTTCTCACAGCCTCTTTCTCCGTCCAAATGCTGGAAGACAGACCTTCCTGTCCAGCGGCCGAGAGAAATCGAAGGCAGCTGGCCAATTAACCCGGTGCGCTGCGCACACCGCACGCCGCGCCCCGCGGTCCCGCTGTTCGATCCCCGCGCAGGAGAGAATGAGCGAGTGCTTGGTAATCGTTGTGTATGTGGGGGGGAGGCGTGGGTCCTCCCTGAACATCGGGACACGGACTCTTCCCCGTTCCTTTTTTCTTTTTCCTTTTTCCCGTGGAACTTGAGACTTTCGTTTTGTTTTTTTTTTATATCTTTTTTTGGAGTGCTTGCAGGGGACGGCACCGGAGTGTGCCCCTTTTCTTTTCGGGTTTCGGGACGCTCAGCCTCGCTGCCCGCCACGCTTGCGACCTCGAGGAAGCGCGCGAGCAGGTGCCGAGACCGGTCGTAGTTGAAAGTTTAAGTTAATTTACGTTATTTCTTTTGAGCGTGTGTCGAGTCCCCGTTTGATTTTCCGTGTGTGTGTATGTGTGGCGCCCGTTTGTGGAAGGGCCACCCGCACCATTTTGTGGATACGTCGCCGCACTCCAGGTCCAGGTAGGACTCACGCCTTTTGTGTGATTTTTGCTAGCGTGTGTGAGTGCGAAAGGATCGGCGTGAACGCGGGAATATCGGAATATTCCACCTCGTATCGTGTTCCGCGATCTAAGCGACCGAATCGACCCGAGGAGACGAGGACTCTCGAGGCCCGTCCCCTTGACCACGCTCCCGACCGATTCGTTGTCCGGTATCGTCCGATTGTCGAGCTCCGGCGGCTTGACCTCGGAATCGTAACCGTCGACGCTCGTACCGCGCGTTTGAACGAAGGGCGTCTTCGTTCCGCGATCTCGCGCGCCGAAAGTTGTAGTCGGTTTCGTCGAGGCTCCGGCGCCTCCGCCTTAGAATCGCGAACGCCCCCCCCCCCCCCCCCCCCCCCCCCCCCCCACCTGAATACGCGATCCCGACTAATCTTGCGTTTTTCTCCTGTATTTGAAACTCTAGGACCACCGACATTTTGTATCCGGCCCCTAGTTTTAGTTTCTACAGTAGACTCTTTGTTTTCCTTTTTTTTGTATTGGGAATTTCCGCGCCGCGGTTCCTTTTTGCCGCACTTGGCGGCCGCGTACCTTTTCCTCTTCGTGAAAGTGTACCGCGGAATTCCCGTCTTTTGTTGGTTGACACGGCCACTTCGGCCAATATTAAAGATAACGATTTAACGAAACACTCGTGGGTCACTTTCAATCAACCTCCCCTGATTTCCGCTCCCATACTGAGCAGCCGGAAGGGCGAGGGTTCCGGACGAGTGCTACGGCACTGGCGCCCAAAGAATCAAATCGTCCGTGGAATTGTGCACGGGGCGCGCCGAGAGCGATTTTCCCTGATCGCCTCCGCGCGGGGCACCCCTTAGGCTGCCCCCATAACCCGTACGTCACAACGTGTCAAATATTTTTTTGAGAACTATATTATACATAAGTTTCATCAAAATGGGAAATTATCACTTCGGGATGTTCCCTTGTAAGAGGCGACACTTCGGGCGGCACCTTTGATGTCGGCCGGATGCCTGTCCCTTTAAATTGGTTGTACAGGCAAGCGGGAAATTCAAACAAACTCTGGATACACTATCTTTATTTCATTTCAATCTGTAATAATTAGACATCACTTTGTATCCTAAATTTTCTGTGTATTACTAACATTGGCTCTCGACACATTTACATTAATTTAACGAGATTGAAAAGTTGAAAAAGAGAAAATATAATAAAATGACCGTAGAAAATGTATTTTAAGGGTTATATATATATAGTACTGCCAGATGGGCTAGGCTTGATGCCCATGCGTGGATCATTGAAGTTCAGTGAAAGTGCGATGAGCCACGCGTGCGCAATGGGCCCGAATGAGCATTTAAATCATTGATATATATAACTGGATACAGCATAGGATGTCTTAGCATAGTTAGACTGTGTGATACTTTCAGCAGTAGCCATCTTTGACGATAAACACTGCGCCCTCTGTCTCGGTATATAGATACTAAGGTATTCCGGTCTACAAGTACAAATCTTTTTTACGGATTTCTTATTGATTTGTATTTTTACACCTATCTTTTAGAAGAAATCTTTGTATTGCTGTGTATGGATCAAAAACACGGGACATCCATTGATGTGTATACAAATATAATAATATATATCTTACATATATCAATGGCAACATTAATGGAGACAAGCAAATATATGTCTGAATTTGAAAATCCTTAGTACCTACCTACCGAGCCAGATGGCGAAATGGCTAATTTTCAGGGATACCGAGCCTTCAAAACATCACAGGCTGTAGGTCGTATGCTGTATCCAGTTATATATATCAATGATTTAAATTGTTCTCTTCATCTCTCTCTAAAATCTGTTTCTCTCTCAGAGTGTCGCCTCTTAGTATACCTACTCTTTGGTGCCATGGTGTTCGTAGCGACAATAGTTCGCCGGTGCGTCGTTACCGATAGCGGAAGCACCTCCCAGACACGCATGGCCACGATCGCGCCATCAGCAAAAAGAAATCGGTATTCGCTTAACGGCCACGCGGTGCCGGTTCGACGCCATTATCGTATACGCTGTTCACGCGCCTACACGTGCTTTTCTCGCTTGTTTCGTTTTGCGATTATTCCCGTCTCAGACCACGCGAAGAGTTTTCCATTGTTGTCCGCGCACGGTGCAAAAGTACTGAAAGTGTCGTACATTAATATTTCTGGTTTATTCCAGTCTCTAGTTAACGAATAGTTGTAAGAACCCGCGTGTAAATATAACCGTTTTCTCTGTTTATTGTTAGACATAAGTGTATATAACGTCTGTAAATACAACTTTTGTGACCGTCCGAAAAAGGTGCCCTGTTTCGTTTCTCCGCCCGCTCAGTCCTCGCTTAATCTCAAACAGACATCTTTCTTAAACGGTAATTTAAAATCTGATGTGTATGTGAAACAGCCTCCAGGTTATAATGATGGAACGGAAAGAGCATGTAAACTACAAAAAGCGTTGTATGATTTGCGTGAAAGTCCGAGAGCATGGTATGATGTTTCGACGGGTATATAAGGAATTTGGGATTTGTGAGAAGCGAAAGCGATTACTGTCTGTACTTGAAACATGAAAGGGATGATACAATAATCTTAATTCTATTTGTAGACGATCTACTGATTTGCGGGAAAAACAAAAAAAAAAAGATTGAAATTAAAATTAAGTTATCGATTAAATTTTCTATGAAAGATCTAGGTAAAATAAAAACTTATCTGGGAATTAATATTGAGTATGATAGTGAAAAGGGTAGAATGACATTGGACCAAAGCAGGGCCGCCACGTACGATTGTGCAGGTTGTGCACCGCACACGGGCGCTTCTCCGCAGGGGCGCCATATCGCCACAAGAATTTGTGTACCTTTTATGCACTGCGACTAAGGTGTAATGAATCATTCAATCACCGAGCGCTCAAACTGCTCGGGAGAGGTAAGAATCGGACGGGGGTGAGCTAGCTTGTCAGGCTGCCGAAAGGTTGTCTGCGAAATGGTTAATGCTTGAAAATAGTATGTAATATTGACAGTATCGATTATCGGCATTTTGGAAGTTAAAATAGAGTTTATTCTGTGAGAAATTAATTATTTTGTTGTAATTTACCAATCATGTATCATAGAAAAGGGCGCTAAATTTTTCTTGCACACAGGCGCCTCTTACCCACGTGGCGGCCCTGGACCAAAACGCATACATATACTCTGTCCATCGTAAGAGTAACCTCGTTTCGCGCATAGGTTGGATCGGAGGAGGTGCTACAACCGCTGAATCCCGACTTAAGGGGGTAGACTCCGTGTGCCATGACCTGTGTGCGTGCACTCACACAAGCAACGGGGGCCATGTAGGTATACGCGATGCGTGAGAGAGAGAGTCGATTTCATCATTCCGAAACGACGCTTCGATAATTGCAAAAATGAAGTTTTTGCGGGTATAGGACTCACCATTAGACTTCACCGGAGTGCAGTGCTCTCCGTTTTACTACCAAAAAACACCATACGTTGAATGAAATCTAATTTTCGAAAATGTAAGCTTGAGACAGATTTTGATGTCAGAAAGGAAGATGGCTGTCCGACGGCACGTCGTACCGAAATTCGCTTTCATCCGACGATTTAATGACTTTCTCACTAAAAACGGACTGCACGCACATGTGGGTTAATAGCACAATCTCACAGAAACACGATTTTCACCGATTTATCACTTCTTGAAGGCGTAGTTCCGGAATAACCATTTCACGTAATTTGACAGATTTTGACACAAGGAATAGTTCAACGATTCTCTGTGTGGGGCGCTCATGGTATATTTTAGCCGGTTTGACCATGTTACCACCAGATTGGATAAAAACATGAATCAGTCGGTAAATGTAACATAGATTTGATTGCGCCAACAGTAATTCGCAAGCACGTGAATACATGCACATCAAAGGCATAGTTGCCGAAAATCATCGAGAGTTTTGTCGCGCTGTTGCCGTTCTAGCCAACAGGAAAACGCAAATGAATCGGCTCGAGCCGACATTTTGATTTTCATTGATTAAACGTAGAAAAGGACAGCGCGAGCAAAGAAAAAGAGGTTCTAGAATGAAATGATACGTACTATAATACGTGCAGTAATAGCTAATTGTATTCGCACTTGCAATAGTATTTTTTTAATCAATGAAATTACATATGAACTTCTTGATATGGTATTCTAAAGGACCAAATTGTAACAATTACACATTATATTATTGGTATTCCATATGCAAAAAAGATAGAATACGATACAAATCTGCTGCTTGAAACCATATTTATTTATTATTTATTGACATAACTGATAAGCATGTAACACGTATTATATGCTTACGCATATACATATTTAGTAAAGAATACATAAAAGAACACGGTTCATAGACCACCGTTGATGAAATTTGAATTGATAACTAATTACTTTCTATATTACTAATTACATCAGGAAACGTGTCAGGTAAAAGTTGAAATTTTGAGGAAGACGCATCCTTCATGATGTATTCTTGTTCGTCATACGACGACCGGATTTCGAAAAGGATGAAAAAGAAACAGGGGTCTGAAGAAAAACTTTCTCGTTTCAGAAAATCGCAATATTCTGATTTTTTTATGAATGAAGAATACAGCTGCTGCAGTTAAATAATTTTATATTTAATAATAATAATGATACTAATAACAACGACGACAATAATAATAATAATAATAATAATAATAAATTAATTAATTAAAATAAAAATTGTAATTTTTCCCCCTCTGGCCCCTCTGCCCCCTCTGCCCCCTCGGCCATCCACGGCCGCGATGGCGGTGTCCCTCCCTTCCACGAGCTTGTTTTGCATTGCGGCCGTGACCGCGGCCTCCGCGACCCCTTCCGCGGTCACCTCTTCCGCGGTCACCACCGCTTCGTCCTTCACGGTCTCCGCCGCCGCGGCCGCCGCGACCTCCGCGACCTCCGCGGGCTCCGCCAAATATAAGTTGGCGGATCAGCCTCTTCAACTGAAATAACGAAAGAAAAATTACCTGTTATATTCATATGAAAATGCAGGATGAGAATGGCCGCGTTTAGAAAGGAATCCGTATAATGAATGAAATTTTGCACTGTTACTGACCTTTGCAGAAGACTGCTCCTCTGAACGGTCGATGTTTGTTGCCGTTCGCTCCGGTTCGGGTGCGTCCGCAGTCGCCTCCTCCTGCGGCAGCGTTTCCGCCTTTTGTTCGTCAATTTCCATCTGCCGTGAAAATAATGTGTATATTATTTATTTTATATTAACGAAAAGTTTTAATGCACCATTTTAAATTTCACTGCACTTACTGTTTGTGTTTCGCCATCCATGGTCGACGTTTGAATGACGATCGTCCACCGCCACACATATCACCACCAATCGCGAAAATATAGGAAAATCGGCACCCCCACTCTAAGGTCACGTCGTGTCGTGACGTAGGACAAATTTGTATCGCGATACGTTGCAATACATACATACAAACGTGTCGCTATTATAAATTATAAATTTATTAGCACATTATCAATTTTTTTTATTTTTTTTTTTAATAATTTTTTTTCTCTTACTGTTGTAAGTGACTGTATATAGTATAGTGTACAGTTAAAGTGAACAATGGGTGATAAAGAAAACGCGTCTGTGAGAGATATCCTTGGGATTGTAAAAAGTAATTGTGAAGCAAGAAAACGTGTAAGACTACCTATCTCCCGGCGAAGATTATCAAAAAGATGGACAATCCGCGAAAGGAGACGACGCTCAGCCCTGCAGAATATCTCTGAACCAGAGGTGAGTATTAGTTAGCTGGAGAAATAATTTTTTTTTCCCCGTAACATTGAAGTAAAAATGGCCATTTTGACTGTAACGATACGACGTTCATTTGAAAACGCATCGAGTTATATCGGTAATACGTAATGTATGTAAGTACACACACCTGAAATATTGAATGAGTGAGATTTCAAACGAAATGGTAATACCCTGAACGTCGTATCATTATTTTATGCGAAGTTTTTTTTTCGATTCTTACGTATTTTGACGCATTTTCTTCAAATTATTATGAAGTTCGTATGAACAGAATGGATGATTATGTATTATTTTAAATGCGATTTTATCCAGCTCTGCTCCGAACCGTCAACATCCGATGAAAAAAGACAGATTATCCTGGAAAATATTCGCGTGTCATTGGATGAAGAAAAAGACGTGCAAAATTGTTATGGAATTCCTGAAGAGACAACAGAAGAACTGCACGAAAGAAATCAGTTCTCAGCCCTTCATAACACCTCTGAACCGTCAACATCCGACGGAAATGAACTTATTATCGAAGAAATTCTTTCCTTGCCGTTGGATGAAGAAAAGAACGCGCCAAATTATATAAAAATTACTAAAGAGGCAGCAGAAGAATTGGCACCGTATGATATTGAAGAAACAGAGAACATAGAAGACGAGTCACGTATAGAAACTGCAACCACTGAGAATGAAGAATTGTTCATACAGGAAGTAGTAATTCGTGAGCCTGAAGAACGACCCTGTGTAGCAAGTGGCATGAGTATTGTGGACATGCAGCACATCTTGGCCGAATTGAAAAAAATTGGTGACCATGCAAAAAACAGGGAAGACTGTGGAATTAGACACCTGAGAATTACCGGCATGCATCGGTCGGGCCTGAGGACCACCCTCAGCGTAATATGCGATATGTGCAAATATAAAGGTGAAATCCACAGTGAACCTGACGAAAGCAGTAAAATGGAAACAAACCAGAGTGCTGTTGCTGGAACAATTTTGAACGGAGAAAGTTACGCCAAAATGGAGGTATTCCTTGCAGCAATGAACATACCCTCCATGTCGAAGAAAGAGTTTAGGAAACATCACGATAAACTCGTGCAATCATTAATTGTTGCTGCAGAAGAAGAGATGGTAGCAGCAGCAGACGAAGAAAAACGCTTGGCTATTGAAAGAGGCGACATCATTGCAGAATCAGGAATTCCACACATCCCAATTGTTGCTGACGGAAGTTGGACGAAGAGATCATACCGGACTGGAATGTACGACTCCATGTCAGGAGTGGGTGTGATAATTGGATATCATACAAAAAAAGTCTTATTCACTGGCGTTCGAAACAAAGTCTGTAAGATTTGTCGTTCTGCTGCGACCAAGAAGGAAGAGCCCAGAAAACATGCATGTTTCAAGAACTGGGGCAGGAACCAAGCATCGACTGCTATGGAAAGTGATGCTATAGTCGAAGGCTTTAAGACTAGTATCGAAAAACGAGGACTCGTTTATTCAACAATGATAGCTGATGGAGACAGCAGCGTGTACAAAAAAGTAATTAATGCTGATCCATATAAAACACAGCTACGCGTAAAAAAAATCGAATGTACCAATCATCTGCTACGCAACTTTTGCAAAAAAATGAAAGAGATTGCGAAGAAAACTGCTCCAGGACAATTAAGAAAAACTGTTGAAAGCAGCATTCGAAGGATGCGCACGGATATTGTAAAAGCGGCGGAGTTCCGGTACAGCCAGAATGCAGCAACTGCAGAGAAGATAAAAAATTTGTACTACGATATACAGAATATCCCTAGTCATGTTTTTGGAGAACACGCAGAATGTAGAAAATTGAATTATTTCTGCGATGGAAATAATAAACAAAATGAAAAAAACATGGTTGAAGAAATGAGGAAAATAGGAGTGTACCAGCATATAAAAGAAGCAATTCGGCCCGTGTTAGCTCATGCTGAGAGCTTATTATACAATAGCAACAATAATGCTGTTGAAAGTTTTAATGGGATTATCTCCAAATACATCAGCGGAAAAAGATTAAATTTGGGTGAGAGAGGATCCTACACGGGAAGATGTGCTGCAGCAGTTCTGCAATACAACAGGAAAGAAGTGTTGTCACGCGAGATGCACGACGCCTGAATGCGCAATTAAAAATATTGTGCTTCAAAAAGCGGGAAAAAAGATTCATTTTTGGACAGCAATAAAACGTGATATTACTGCACGAAGTCGTACTGCGCTGTAAAGTGCAAATCACTGACTCTGTCGGTGAGTCACGATTGCAAACAGTTGCAATTGTGCCGCGGATCACACGATCCCGCGAGATGCTCGACGCCGGTATACACGCCCACTATGAAAATCCGCTTACTTGAAGACCGAAAATGACAAGAAAAAAATAAAACTCGAAAGCGTGTGGGTGCGCGGGGGGGGGGGGGGGGATCTTATGGTGATTACAAATCTGTTTCAGGTGGCTGTATTTCGGAAATTACTTCAGCAGAGGGATCTTTCTACGCCAGATGGAAAGGTTCTTCACATTGATGTTTCTCATCTGGATAAGAAAAAAAAAAAAGAAAAAAAAATATATATATATACTTGTTGAATTGAGTAACCTCCTCCTTTTCGAAGTCGGTTAAAAAAGAGTTATGATGTAATTTCAAAATCCCTATGATGACATTAATATTGTTAACAGCTGTATGTTTACAGTAACATTATTAAATCTGAGGGATAATACACATTTCAATATAATATTACAATTAATTGTCATTATTTTTTTGGAGCAATAATTATTACGTTATAAAAAATTGTATGCAAAATTATGAATAATAATAAATCGAATTCGTAGTAGGTAATGAAGAAATGTAAGTATACGAAAAGATGAACATTATAATACTAGTTACGACAATATACTACGTGTAAAATATATTAATCTTGTTTTTTTTAAACATGTTTACAGTGAGTAAATTGATTAGATGCAACGCCGAATGATCACAAATCCGACGCAAATGAGAAACGGATAAAACGATCAGAATATGAGGTACACGAGCAACACGACGAGCGTCGAAAAAAAATTTATGGACAAAGGACATCTGACAACGAGCGGGCAAAAAAAAATAGAACAGTTTAATTACATTAAAAAATGTATAATATTATTTTATAAATTTATACCAAAAAAAAAAAATGAAATAATGCAATTGTAAATAAACGTAATATATTGTAGATAAAAGTAATATTGAAAATAAAAAATAAAAAGTTAACAATAACGTGAAAAATGTACCTATAGAATAAGGAAAATAATCGAATTATTCGATATCCCGGCAGAATGAATTAATATCAGTTTTTTTTTTATCTATTTTAAATGAAAAAGATTTTAAGAATTGCCTAAAAATGCAGACAGAATTGAAATTTGTCGTTGTTCATTGCTGTCATTTGGTCAGATCCTGGACCTTCCTTGATTATATAAAATCTGTATCGCAGAACAGCTGATGGGACGGCCGGGTCAACGAATTTTGCATTTCATATGTTTTTCCGACACACGATCAGAAGGCACGGTCACTGTCTCTTTTCGCTTTGTCCTTTTCTAGAAAAGGACGGTCACTGTCGTTTTTCGCTTTGTCCTTTTCTGACCGTATAGGAAGAAAACATATGAAATGCAACAGTCATTGACCCGGTCGACCCATCAGCTGTTCTACGCAGCAGATTATATCCATCGAAGAAGAGCTAGGATCGGTCCGATGACGAAATAACAGCGGTGACCAATGACAAATTTTAATTCTGTCTCCATTTTTTTAAATTTAATGTGGGAAATTCTTAAAATGTTTTTCATTTTAAATAGCGGAAAAAAAAATTAAATTTATTCCTTCTACCAGGAAATCACGTAATTCGGTTCTTTTGTTTATTCTACTTAATTTTTTATATTTTATTATTGATATTAGTTGTGTTAGTCGATGTTTTTAATTCAAAAACGAAACTCTATCCGATATTTTTGCAAAGGAAATTGCTGTTCAGAATTGGTTCACCTCACATTTTCGATTCTTGCAATAATTCAGGGACAAGATGTATACATATGTAATGTTCTTGAAAGTATAAATAAGAAGTTTAATAATTACAAAAATTATTGTTTTATCATTATCTATATTTCTATATTGCTTTATCATTATCTGTGGCTGTCAATTTTTACGTTTGAGAAATCGGGTGGTAGAACTCTGCAACGATGAGATTTGGAAATTATGCTTTCGAGATTTATTTCAAAACGAAAAGAATCGATCGTTATCAATAGTAAGGTATGAAACTATCAAAAGCTATCAACATAACGGCTATCGATAGTTCTGCACCTTCATTCAGACGCTGGGCTGGCTCGGGGCTGGAACAGAGTTCCGTCAAGATTTACAAATGGGCAGAATTATTGCAGTAGATATGGCAACATCGTTAAAGAACGATGAGATCTGGCAATTATGCCTTTGAGCTTTTCATTTGTCATTTAGGAAAATGACAACAGGCAATGGGATAATTGACAGATAATACAGAAAAAGAATTTAACTATAAGTACTGCCGTCGGATGTCGCACTACCAAATGTCCACTTTTGCAGTTAGATATTTTACATAGCATTAGTTTGTCTAAAAAGGCGCTTCGATCGATTCGGAGTTGGCCTCAAAGGAGTCTACCCCCTTAACGGCCTATGCTTGCGTTTGTCTTACCGCACATAACACTATTACCTATTCTGACGCTTTTGTTATACACAGTGACAATTGACGTAGGAGATCGGTGGGGATAGCGTGGCGACTAATCATATGCGTCAGATCGGTAGGCAATGGTGGGGGATGCGCAAATCGGTCGAAAACTGGTCGAAGCGTGAGGTTACTCTTACGATGGACAGAGTTTAGATAACCTCACTAAGGTGGTAGAGACGCTGGCAAACGTACAAAAGGAGAAAAATGCGCCGAGTCTACCGGCAGAGGAATCGGTGTCAGATGGTATAGTCGGTAAGTAAAATCACTGATAATAGTTGTCCTGATAAAAGTTCCCATCTTTCCACACGAAAGTTGGGGGGTAATATCCATACGATTTTACCATTGTCCATACGAATTTTAAAAATTAAAAAGAGATTACCCACACGGTCCTCTCTTTACCATGGTCCATTCGACCCTGATAAAAATGTTATGGTGATCAAGTTCAACAAGAACGATAATATCACAATTGCACAATAAGTGTTACTTAAAAAATCCTTCTGTTCCTAAATTTATTCAGATGACAACGAAGATAAAGAAAATATGCCGATACTGGATAGAAGTGAGGAGGAGGTATTTAGAACTTCTGAGTCAGAGCCTTCAAAGAGTAGCGCTCTGAAGATATTAGGAATAGACCCTAATGAGTCCAAATTCAGAGAAATTAAATATCATTCGGAATTGAAGAATACCTGGTTCAAATGGAAGAATGAAGGTCTTCCAGAGAAGAACAGAAAAGAAATTCTGGAACAATATAATAGAAAAGGGGACTTCTACATCGAAGTCCCTAATTTGAACCTCGAGATAGTTCCATTGCTGTCAGATATCGCTAAAAAGAGGGATCAACATTTTATGCAAACGCAGAATCGCGTGGGCACAGCCATAGGTGCCGCAGTCTCCATGTTGATAGAAACCCCGGAGGATGGTGTAGATGAGGATGTCTTCACAGACTACATAAGCCACGCTGGGCGGATACTAACTGATGTTTTTCATCAACAGTCAGTAGCAAGGAAATCCTTCATTACACTACAGTTGAGTAAAAGTGTCAAGCCAATGGTGGAAACAATACTATCTGACGAATGGCTGTATGGTGATAATTTGAAACACAAAGTGAAGGATGCTAAAGAAATAGAAAAGGCTTGTGCAAATATCAAGGACAAGACACCACAGAAATATTATCCTAAGGCTCGAGAACAGGGAAACTGTTCCTGCGGAATACCGACAGGTGGGTCATCAACAGAGACGTCGACAGATGAAATTCAAGGCGCGGTCCCACACAACGTTGCAGAATTCAGCCAAGTCGACACCCCAAACGACGAACCAAGCATCATCGAGGAAATAACTCGGATAGATAAACCTGCGGGACGTCTTTGTCATTTTGTGGAAAGATGGAAATATTTTACTTCAGACAAATATATTTTAAATTGTTTGAAAGGTTATAAAATTCCATTTGTAGAAACACCTATGCAAAAAATTGCCCCTATAGAGAAAGATCGTTCTTCCGAAGAAATGGAAAGAATACAAGGTGAAATTCATGAACTTTTAAGGAAAGGCGCTATAGAGGAATGTAATAAATGTGATGGACAATTCATTTCCTCTTATTTCCTTGTTCGAAAACCTGATGGTACAAATCGTTTTATTTTTAATCTTAAAGAATTAAACAAATTTATCAGACCCTCACATTTTAAAATGGAGGATATTAGGTCCGCATTAAGTCTTTTATCGCGGGAAGATTTCATGAGTTCTTTAGACCTTAAAGATGCATATTTTCTAGTTCCCATCTACAAAGGACACAGAAAATTTTTGAGATTCATATTTAATAAAAAGAAAATATTTCAATTCGTATGCCTACCCTTTGGGTTATGCACTAGCCCATACGTCTTCACTAAAATAATGAAACCAGTGGTTAATAAATTAAGACTCCAAGGAATAATAATGGTATTATATTTGGATGATTTCTTATTTATCCATAAATCTAAAGTTATATGTGAAGAAAATGTAAGGAAAACAATTGAAACATTAGAATATTTAGGTTTTATCATAAACTATCAAAAGAGTTGTTTAATGGCTAACCAGGAATGTAAATACCTGGGATTCATTATTGACTCGGTCAACTTTTCCTTAAACCTAACGAAGAATAAGAAAAACCAAATAGTAGAGTTAATGAATGAGGTTAAAATCGGGAAGCCATATAAAATTAGATAATTTTCAAGAATTCTAGGTGTCTTAACAGTGGCGTGTCCAGCTGTGGCTTATGGATTCATTCACTGCAAACGTTTAGAAAGACAAAAATATTTAGCATTGAAATTTAATGGTGGGAACTACGAAGGAAATATTATTATAACCAAAGCTATGTTGGAAGATTCTAAACGGTGGAAGAAAAATTGCAGTTATTGGTTCGAATCCAATTAGAACGCAAAAATTTATTATCGAAATTTTTTCTGATTCGTCCTTGACAGGTTGGGGTTGCTACTGTAATGGCTCAGAAATCTTTGCAGTAAAATGTTTTGCATCAGAATTATCGCAGTGCGAAGTATTACTTAGAGTAGATAACACTACGGCTATTTCTTATATTAATAGAGCTGGAGGTGTACAGTTTCCGCATCTTAGCGAACTTTCAAGAAAAATGTGGAATTGGTGCGAAGAGAGGAAGGTATTGTTGAGTGCATCGTATATTCCTTCGAATGAAAATGTAGAAGCAGATAAAGCATCAATCAATGTCAATATAGACCCCGAGTGGGAACTTTCTCATGAGACGTTTACACAAGTGGAAAAACAATTTGGTTCTTTTACAGTAGATTTATTTGCATCCAGACTAAATAAGAAATGTAAAAGATTTTACTCTAGATTCCCGGATCCGGAGGCAGAATGTGTAGATGCTTTTACTATATCATGGGAAAATGAACGCTTTTATGCCTTTCCACCCTTCGCACTTATTCTCCGAGCATTAAGGAAAATAATTAACGATAAAGCAATCGGTGTTATTGTAGTACCCCCATGGCCCACGCAACCGTGGTATCCTCTGTTCACATCTCTCCTCATAGAACCCGCCATTATACAGGGTGTCCCATTATTGGTGTAAGAACCGGAAATGGGGGGTAGGTGAGACGATTCTGAACAACAATTTCCTTTGCAAAAATGTTGGATGGGGCTTCGTTTTTGAATTATTAAGGAAAAACACTGACCATTCATAGCGCGAGCTTTTCGCGCGCTCAGTGGCGTGTCTATGGTCCGAATTGTTAGGTCCGAGCGCGGCCGAAAACCACGGTCGGCAAAGCAGGAAATAATATCACAAATAATATCGAATAAAGAATTAAACAAATTCAGAACTATTAAAAAGTGCGGACAAAATTATTGAAATTAGACTCACCAGTTCACTCGCAACTTGACCTGCAGCGCTGAACAGCTGATGAGACGGTCAGGTTAACGAACTCACGTTATTTCACAAAATTTTCTTGATTACGCCGGTCACTGTCACTTTTTACTGGGTCATTTAAATCATTGAATCAGGAAATTGTGAAAGGATGTAAAGAAGGTTTCCCCGTATAGGTCCGATTGCGATACCTCGAACGTAGTCTTCTTCGCGTTGCGTTGGTTTGGCACTGCGCGAAGATGGAAAACATGTTATAACGAAGAACGCCAATCATACAAATATTAGGACAGAGTGAGATACAACGATATTCTCCAACGTTCTTTTGTCAGTAACAGAGAACGCGAATGAAACACATTCCAACAGAGTGAGACACAGGGATATTCTCTAACGTTCTTTTGTCAGTAACAAGGAACGCGAATCTTTCCGTACGCGTCCAGTATCTCGCACATTGCCGACATGCTTTGCTCCAAAGCTGGATATTATAACATATTTTCGCAGTGCCCAAATAATTCGCAGGAGGCTGTACGACAGTTTCCCGATTCGGTGATTTAAATGACCCAGTGAAAAGTGACAGTGACAGTGAAAA
Source organism: Stelis phaeoptera (assembly GCA_943735885.1). NCBI lineage: Eukaryota > Metazoa > Arthropoda > Insecta > Hymenoptera > Megachilidae > Stelis > Stelis phaeoptera. The sequence goes on along the minus strand of OX030933.1, from coordinate 590,668 downwards.
GTGATAGGGAATACATGGTGTGAAGTAACGTGGGTTCGTTGACTTGGCCGTCTCATCAGCTGTTCAGCGCTGCAGTTCAAGTTGCGAGTGAACTGGTGAGTTTAATTTCAATAATTCTGTCGGCATCTTTTAATAGTTGACATATGTAATTTTTAAAATTTTCTTCCTTTTCAACAACGAAAAGTGTCATACAACTTCGATTTATTCGTTCTATCCGGATATTGAGTGATTTCACACCGCGCCAGTGCTGCCAGATGAGCCGGGCTGGACGCGAATGCGCGCATAATGCACTGAAGTATTATGACGAGTAAAAAGAGGTGCTATATGACCCCCTCTAAAAGCTGTTTTAAAAAATATATGTAAAGATTGAAAAAAACTAACAAGCACTTCTTATTCGGTTAAAATAGTTGTATAAAATGTATAATTATGTTAAAGATGTAGATATGAGTAATTATGTATATAGAAATACCTATAAATTTTTCAAAAATTTAAATATAATTTCTGAAAACAAAACATTAGAAATTTGAATTACACCCACGCGACTGTTTTACGATTACAATGCGATATATTCGCACTTCGCGCTGCATTCAAGACACAGGCTGCAAGGCTGCATAGGATAAGAAAGGTGGAGGTAATAGGTAAAAAAGCTTATTATATCGCAAATATTGCAATATTAGTGCAATATAAAAGGTGGATAACATAAATAAAATGACAGGAGCTGTTAGAAAACAAAATATTCGAAATTTTAACTTATCTTGGCTAGATGAAGAGTGTTTTAAAGGGTGGTTAGCTCCTCATACTGTAAAAAATAAAGCTCTTTGTGTTGTGTGTAACAAGTGTATCAGATGTTGTAAAACAGATATAACACGGCATTCACAGACGGAAACTCATATATCTAATATAGAGTTTCAAAATCAGAGCCTTTCTAATCATAATGAGCACAATATTTCACATTTAAATAAAGTAAAACGCGCAGAAATTAAATTAGCAGCTTTTTTTGCTGAGCACAATGTTGCTTTTTCTACCGTAGATCATTTAATTCCATTGTTACAGAATATTTGTATAGAGCCTGAAGTTGTACAGAATCTTTCACTGAAACGTACCAAATGTTCAAAAATTGTTGAGAATATAATTGCAAAACGCGAAGTAGAAAAACTTGTTGAAATATTGCGAATATGTAAATTTTCTATTTTAATAGATGAGAGCACAGATATAACTGATACAAAGTTTATGTGTTTACTTGTTAAATTTATTTCACCAGTTGACAAAAAAATAAAAGTACAATTATTAGAATTGTTAGGATTAGATGCTAGAAATTGTAACGCGAACAATATTTTCCAAACTTTTAAAGAATTTTTAAATAAAAAAAACATTCCTATAACAAATATTGTTGGAATGGCTTGCGACAATGCACCAATAATGACGGGACGTAATAATTCTTTTTTTTCGCGTTTAAAAGCTGAAGTACCCGGTGTAGTATTATTAAATTGTATTTGCCATTCGTCTGCTATTGTTGCAAGCAAAGCATGTCAAAATTTGCCGGTAAAATGTGAAAATTTGATTCGTAGTATTGGTACTTATGTTTCCGGAAGTGCAAGAAGATGTGCAATTTTAGGCGAATTTCAAGAACATTTCAATGTTGAAAAAAAAAATACTTAAATTGTCAAATACAAGGTGGCTTGTATTGCATAATTGCGTAATTAGACTACTTGATAACTGGGACGTTTTTAAACATTTTTTTCTTTTAGCCATTGTAGAAGATCGCTCCCAGTTTGCAGAAACCATTTTAGCCAATTTAAATGATGAGTCTATAAAGGCTTATTTATTATTTTTAAAGTATTCATTACATTTTTTTAATAAATTTAATATCCTTTTTCAATCTCGCAAAATATTAATTCATAAATTATATCACAGTAGTCAGCAAATAATTATTCAGATTGCTCTCAATTTTATGATTTCCGAGGCTTTGGAAGATATAACTTCATTAAATATGAACGATGAAAGAAACATTAAACACCTATTAGATATATATGTGGGACCAGAATGTGAAAACTTTGTGAATAGTCAGCCATTAGAATTTGTGCAAGAAATTAAATTAACTTGCTTACATTTTTATAAAGCCGCGGTTACAGAAATGTCGAAACGTTTACCATATAATGACATTTTATTTAAACATTTAACTTTTTTAGACGCTAAAATAGCACTTTATAATGAAGGTAGAGATACTATTAAAGATTTATCAATTACTGCATCGCGTTTGGGAAATATTGACATTACGAAGTTAGCAGTAGAATTGAGAGTTTTGCCAACGGTAATTGACAATAATGAAAAAATAGAATTGGCCAAGTTACCAATAGATGAAATGTGGCGAAAAATTTGTAATTATAAAGATTTTGAGGATGAACAAATATTTCCAAATTTAGAATTGTTGGTCGAGTCGGTCCTTACGTTTCCACATTCAAATGCTGAATCAGAAAGAATATTTTCAATTGTGACCGATGTAAAAAATAAAAAAAGAAATTCATTATCTGACAACATGACTTCCGCGATTTGCACAATTCGATCTAGTTTTGAAGCTAATAGTATTAACTGTATTAATTTCGAAATTGATTCTACACATTTAGAGCTACATAATGCACAAAATTTATATGGAAAAAACAACTCTGATAGTGCTTAATATTTGTAAACATTTTATTTTACTTTTTTATTTTTTTAAACGCACATTTAATAATTGCTTTTTCTTTTTTATGAACTTTTATATTTTAATAATTTATGTTATCCATATTTTATTGATTTTCAAAGTATATTTGAAATTATGTACCTTTCGTTTATTCTGTGATTTATTTTGGTATTTTGTGATATATAATTTTTAACATTTGATTATACTAGGTTATAATATATATTAATATATTTTATTTAAAATGTTATGTTTTTTCAAAGATTTTATTTATTTATTTATTTTTGTAAGATGTAATTTTATGTTTTATGAATACTGGTAAGGTTTTCGGCAGTTTTCCTTACCTTCGCAACAAATGTTGGTATTCGGTACTATTTCTGCCAAATAAAATATTTGTTTTGATTTATTTAAAATCTGTTCTTTTTTTACCTACTTTAATTTTCCTTTTCTCTTCAACACACACACAATCATCTGAAGAGATACTATATGATTTCCTTCAAAAGCAGTATATATACGAAAATTTTTGAAAAATTTATAGCTATTTCTATATACATAATTACTCATATCTACATGTTTAACATAATTATACATTTTTACAACTATTTTAACTGAATAAGAAGTGCTTATTCGATTTTTTCAATCTTTACATATATTTTTTAAAACAGCTTTTAGAGGGGGTCATAAGCACCTCTTTTTACTCGTCATAATACTTCACTGACAGCGCGATGGGCCGCGCATGCGCGTCCAGCCCGGCTCATCTGGCAGCACTGCACCGCGCTCGGACCAGGCAATCCGGGACATAGTCACACCGCTGAGCGCGCGAAAACCTCGCGCTGTGAATGGTCAGTGTCTTTCCTTAATAATTCAAAAACAAAGCCACATCCAACATTTTTGCAAAGGAAATTGTTGTTCAGAATCGTCTCACTTACCCCCCATTTCCGGCTCCTACACCAATAATGGGACACCCTGTATTTAAACCTAATTGCACGCTTCTGACATCTCCTTACAGAAACGAGAATCACCTACTAGCATCCCACCTTTCGTTGGTGGCAGGCAGAGGTTATCAGGGCAGCTTTCTTGAGAAAAGGAATAACAGAAGAAGCCATTGACATTATGATTGATTCTATTACAAAAGCGACTTTAAAACAATATGAATGTAGTCTAAGACGCTGGTGGGAATTTACTCACTTAAGAGGATTGGATATGTTTAGTGCGAAAACGACGGATGTTATGTGCGGATCGGGGTTACTCTCTCTAGGTATAAGCCCGGTCACTAGGTGTCAGCTGGGTCACCTCATAATCGTCCTTAATGCGGTTCGCGTAGACGAGTGGTACCAAGGCGATTAGTGTGAGTAGTCGATTGATGCACATGCTGGTTCCGCGATATCTGTTTTATTCCTTACCTTTCCCCTTGTGGTGGCTGTTAAAGAAATCAAATTAGCTTGACCAGTTTACTCAGGGGGGAGGGTCTGGAGGGAGGATGGAGGTATTTTTCGGACTCCCAATTGGTTTTCTCACGTGAGCATGTTTTAGTTTGTCGAGATGTTTCGCGAATTTTTTTCCTTGAGCGTCGACGAGGATGGCGTTGTGGTTATCCGTTATCTCCAGAATTGCGTACGGCCCTACATAATGCGAGTCTAATTTGCCTGTGCGTGGTTCTTTTAGCACGTATACTAGTTCGTTTGGGGAGAACCTGATTTCATTACATTTTTTGTCGTAATTTAATTTAGACCGTGTTTTACTTAATTCGATTCTTTCCCGGGTTATACTATGGATTTTTTCTAATTTTTGTACTAAGTTTTGGACGTATAGCGGGTAAGTTGCGAGTTATTCTTGAGCTAAAGGAATGAATGGATCTCTGGCCAGTTGGCTGAAAACCACCTCGTATAGCGCGAAATTTGTCGCTTCGTGTACTGAGGTGTTATATGAGTATATTGCGAATGGCAAAAGAATATCCCAGTCGACTTGTTCTTTCAGGAAACGTTTCAAGTATTCGATTAATACGTGGTGGCTCCTTTCGAGGGAACCGTTAGTCTGGGGTCTGCATCCTGACGTGATTACGTGTTCGATTTTGAAAGTTCGCGCTATACCTGTGAGAACCTGATTAATGAATGTCCTCCCCCGGTCCGTGAGGATTACTCGCGGCGCGCCGAAGGTCGCGATAAAGTAACGTGAGAAAGCGTCTGCTACCGTTTCCACTCGAATATCTGGTAGAGGGATGGCCATTTTGACAGGTGGCACTGTAATGTGAGAATGTGTCGGTTTCCACTGGGCGTGATTGGCAGCGGTCCGACGATATCCAAAGCAATTTTATCAAATGGTCGGGCCGGTGTATCGGTGATGAGCATTGGTTCGCGGGTTTTGATTCGTACTAATTTATGTTCCTGACAACTCTCGCAACTGCGTATGTAGTTTTCTATATCTTGGTGCAATTTTGGCCAATTGAAATGTTCCCGAATTCTCCTGTATGTTTTTGTTATGCCTTTGTGTCCTCCGATTAGGCTTTCATGATAGTGGCGTATGATGCATTCCCGATGGTCCTCAGGTGGAGTCTGGATTTCGCCTGTGCAAATAGTGATGGTCATTGGTTCGTCGGAAAAGATCTGCGCTAGCTGCGTCTGTAGAGTGTGTGCGCTTCCTTGGTATAATGTTTCTCCGCTTGCCGGAATGCGGAGATAGTGCACGCCTTCGGTTCTGGTTGCTAGTTTTAGTGCGTTTAGTAAATTATGCAATTGGTCTAATTGAATCGAATGGTAGAAATGTTTGGTTCCGACGTTGGTGAAGATTTTCTTTTCCTCGTTTGGCGTGATGATAATACGTCCCTCTGCTAGTTCCTCAGTTAATAGCTTCGCCTCTGATATCAGGTCTTGCTCGTCGGGCTTGTTAGTATTCCGTCGGCCGATACGAAATGTGCGATGCCGCCAGGGCCTCCGGTGAGAGTAGCATTCGAGATCGAATTTTGCAAGGATTGCGCGGTGGTCGTTGTTCCGGAGATGACAAGATCGATGCCGGGAAGTTTTCGGCATTTGGTTCTATTTGCTCCCGGTGTTCGATGATTACGGTTGATTGTGGGATCGGTAGTATTCCTGACGTATGCGGCGGCTTCCAGGAGGAGTGGTCGGGACTGGCCACCTCTGGTAAGGATGTCGTTGAATCCTCCGGTGTTCGCGGCGTGTCCGGGATAGTGAGGGGGTCTCCCCACGACACGCGCTTTGGGACGGTCCAGGTACTATTCGCGATTTCCCCGGGTTCTCACTCTATTGTGTCGTGTTCCTCCCTCGTCGTTGAATTCACGTCCGGCTCGAGTTCCTCCGGTTCCGGGATGTCCAGCAGCAGCGTGTCTTCCAGGATGAGTGATGGTGGTTCTTCGTAGTTAGGCCTAGGCTGTCCAGCACGACGTGCTCCTACCCGGCTCGCGATTCCTTTTTCTTCTGTAGTATTTACGTTGTCCGCCTGTACTACTGGCAAGGCATGTGGTACAGGGTTTCGTGACAGGGCATCCGCGTTCGCATTCACGCGTCCTGGTTTGTACACGATTTGGTAGTCGTAGTCCTCCAGGAGTATTCTCCAACGCGCCAGGCGCGGTATTGGATCCTTGACAGAGAATAACCATTGGAGAGGCCGGTGACCACCGGTTACCGACCGGTTACTATCATGAATTTTTGACCATATACGTAAGTCCGGAAGTGTTTTACTGCAAAGATAATCGCGAGGCATTCCTTTTCTGTAGTGGAGTAGTTTTGTTGGGCTGAAGTTAGGGTCTGCAAGACGTAGGCGATTGGTGGGTCTTCACCTATTTTCCCCTGGCTCAAGACGGCTCCGACGGCAATGTCCGATGCGTCGGTGGTTATGATGAAAGGTTCGTCGAAATTGGGGTACCGTAGTACTGGTTCCTTACAAAGTGCTTAGTGTAAATCTTCGAAACTCTTCTGGTGCTCCTCGGTCCAGGCGAACGGTTTTTTTGGGGCTTGTTATCTCCGTTAAAGGTTTGGCCCGTTTTGATAAGTCGGGTATGAAGCGTCTGTAGTAGTTCACCAAACCCAAGAATTGTTTCAAAGTTTTCCGGTTCGTCGGGACGGGAAACTTTTCGACCGCCCTGATCTTTTCGGGATTGGGTTTCACGCCTTCGGAGGTAATTATGTGCCCTAAATATGTTACTTCCGTTTTCATGAATTCTACCTTGTCTGGCTGCAGCGCGAGATTGCTTTCCCGGAGGCGCTCGAATAGGGCCTCGAGGCGGATGATCATTTCGTCTAGAGAGTGGGCGAAAACTACAATATCATCAAGGTACACATTCAGGATTTTCCCAATTAGTCCGCGTAAAACTTGTTGCATTAGTCTTTGGAATGTGGCCGGCGCGTTTTTTAGTCCGAAAGGCATGCGGACGTGTTCAAAGTGCCCTTCGGGTGCTGTGAAGGCCGTTTTCTCTTTGTCTTCCGGGGCCATGGCTATCTGGTGGAATCCGTTAGCCAGGTCGAAGACGCAGAAGTATTTTGCACCTCCTAGTCGGTCCAAAATGTCGGAAATGCGGGGAAGCGGGAAGCGGTCGTCAATAGTTTTCTCGTTCAGCTTACGAAAATCCACCACCATTCTCTAACGTATGTTTCCCTGCGAGTCTGGTTTTTTCGGGACTAACCAGAGCGGCGAGTTGTAGAGTGAGTTTGATGGGACTATGATGCCTAACTCTTCAAGATTTTGTACCTTTTGGCTGATCTCTTCCTCCTGGTCGATGGTGAACGGATACTGCCTCGTGAATACCGGAGTTTTATCACTGACTGGAATGTTGTGTTTTATCGCGTTGATTTGCCCTAAAGGGTCGCCGGGTATGAAGAACCTGTCCGCTAAACGTTCCACGATTTCTTCAATTCGCTGTCGCGACATTTCTGTTAAACGATCTAATTTCAACGTGTTCATGATGATCGGGATCCTCTCGGCTTCGGGTTTCCGGATAATGACGTAATCTCCCAGCTCTTCGCCGCTGTTCCTCCAGCTGTTCCTCTGTGAGCGGGGTTAGAGGTCGGGCTGGCGCGTCAGCGGTTACGTCGTGCGTCTCCTTTTCCGACAATTGAGACTCCTCCTGAGTCAGCGGTCCTTTGTTCTGGACCATATAGCGGTCAATGTTGCTTGTGGAATTCGCGTTTGCAGCACTAAATGTCGGTCGGTTGCCGATAAGTGTGAGAGGGGCTCCTCGATGCTTATGACGTGAGGTTAACGCCTTTTCTATTTCGCGTGAATTGGAGAACCTGATGGGGTGGACTGGCTTCTTACTTGTTACTAGGGTGCGGTGGTGGAATGAAATTTCGTTTTCCTCGTTCAAGAGATACAGGCTTCCCAGTAACCCTGCCAATCCCTCGGGGAAATCAGGTGCGTCAACGACGTAGAAGAGAGTCTGGCTTTCGTTAACTGTTAGATAGATAGTTCCGGCCGCGGTGATGCTTCCCTAAAGGCCCCTCACGCTGACGCTCTCGCTATTAAAGATCGGCGCGTCGGATCGGAGGACGTCCAATTTAATCAGGTTCAGCATCGAGCCGGTGTCGATTATGAATTCACCGTTCCCGTTAATCAATTCTTTTGCCTGAATCCGGATTCGGGGGGAGGGTGCCTGTAGTAGGCAGGGGAGTTTGCTCGTTCCTGAAACGTTTCTCACGGACGTGTATAACGTGCGCCCGTTCGGGGCGGGGCAGGTGAACGGGCGCGCTGGGAGTTTAAAGTATTTCGTTCGAGGGAATTGTTTCGCGATCGGTTTTCTCGGCGCGGGGAAGGATCGCCTCCTCGGCCGGGAGGGGGATCGTTCTTACGCGGGGAACGTGGTTCTTGACGTTGGTTAACACGTTCACGCCGGCGCGTACCACCGGTGGCCGCACAAGGCTGCCTCATATGGCCGCGCGTACCACCGGTGGCCCGCATAAGACCTGTACCGAAACAACGCCGCCCCACGACGGGGACACTAAATTTAGGCCCTGTCGCGAACGTGTTGAAGTTACGCTTCTCGTTTAACTCCCAGGAATTTCGCGGTTCGCGGGGCCAGTGTCGCTCTTGTGGCCTATATTGTTCCCGGACGTAGGGCTCGCGATGGTGGTAAGGATCTTGCTGGCTACAGTGTCCCTGGCAAGTCGGCCCCCGAGCGAAGTCACCACAGCAGTGGCGGGCGGAGCATTCATGGTTGCACCTTGGGTGCCGCGCCTAGCCATACTGTTGTCGCTCCCGAATATCTACGTAATAGGACGATCTGGGATATTCCTGTGGGTACTCCAACGGGCGAGGTGGCTCTCGCCATTCGGTCCAGCTCCTGTCATAGTCGTAGGGAGCAGGGGGGCGCGCGGGGAGAGGATACGGGTAAGGGTTCGCGGGGAGGAGCTCCTCCTTCTGATTTCGCTCTTTTCGGCGTAAAGAGCGTCGTCCATAGCGTCTTCTAACGTACGGGGCGACGATGCGACGACGGATTGGGCCAAATGAGGCGGTAATCCCCGAACAAATGATACGCGTGCTAAACGTTCTAGCGAGCTGGGGTCCCAATGGTTGCCCATCTCGTCGTTAGCGCTGGCTTTAGCTTGATGCATCAATCGCGTGCAACGGTGTATATATTCGATTACAGATTCGCCGGGCCACATAGCTAAATTTTCTAAGTCGTAACGGATCTCCTGATGGGTTCGATTTGGTGCATAGCGCTTGCGAAGGAATTTAAGCAAGTCGGAGATATTCGCACATCCTCTATCCCCGATGTAAAATCTTACTGGTTGGGCCAGTTTATTCAATAATCCTTCGTGGAATGTTCCCTCGAAGCGTGCCGGGATTCTACTTCTCGACATTTGTATCACGTTTGCACAATCTTCGAATAGAACAAATTGGGGGTCGAAACGCGGAACCGATTCTAGGATGCGGTACACTCGCTCCTCTTCCTTCCGATTGATGCGCCAGTATTTGTAGGCGGAGGTTCCGAGGACGCTGGATGTGCTCTGCCGGGCCCGGGAGGGGCCCACGGCAGGCGGCAGGGGTGGCGGAACGGGTGATGAAACGCGGGGCGGGAAGCGCTCGGTGTGCGGCATGTTGGTTGGGTTAAGCAAAGTGTGGTCAAGTTATGGCACGTTAAGACGGAATAGCCTCTCGGGGCGAATGAAAATTTTTCTTATGAATCGGAGATTAGTGGGGTTCCGTTCGGTTAACGAGATCCCACTTCTGACACTAATTGATACGTCCCGCGTAGCGGGACCGCGGGGTTTTCGTTGTTCTAATGCATGTGAGCGTTTTCATACACCGCGTCGCGTTTCATTTATGTTAGAGTCAATTTCTTCTCTTGTCCTCACCTGATTGCGATGTCGAGTCCGATGATATTTGTCAAACGTCTCATAGTCAATCAACCTTTACATGTTCCCGATATTTCCCGCAAGGAAAATAGATGGTTACAGGCTGTGCCCAATTACCGGTGTAGTTTTGCTGGGTAGCATTTTCGTAATCTAGTTCTTTGGGCCATGGTGTTGCACCACGCTGTTACCGCAGCCTGAGCGGTAACCGCGCAAAAGTGCTGTTCTGCACATTCCTAGCTTGCTTGGGTAACGCGACCCGTTTCCGAAAAGCGGAGCAGCGAAGGACAAACCTAGACCGGATGTAACATTACGACTGACTGGTCTCTGAGTTTTGATTTATCGTACAGTACGAAGGCGTAGTACTCCTTGTGCTTCGAGTGTCTCGATACAATCTGAGCCTTCAGAAGGAGAGGACTGACAACTCTCACAGGGAAGCTTCCTGGTGATGAGACTCCTGAGTCCTTCGCAACTTGAATCTTGTATGCTTTGTCTCCTCCCCACATGTGGTCATAGTAGTAGGATTGAGCCAAGTCCAGTTGATACTGTCCTCCGATTTTGGTCAGATCTTCAGGTGACAGCTTAGGTATTTCAGAGAATTCAGGTCCAGATTCTTCGAGGTTCTTAAACAGACTGATCTTTCGGGTCAATCCTTGACTGGTAACCACAGCCTGTACATGGTTTGGCTGATGCTGCTGTCTCAGGATTCGCTCGGCAACTGATACGTCATCGTTGTCTGAGAACAGTCTTGGCTCGTACTACATGTTAACCATGAACGCCAATATCTGGAGGTCTGTGATCAGGTTTGGAATCAGCTTCGTATCGATGGTGTTTGTGAACATCTTGAACCTCTTCAGTGTTCGGTTCCTGACTTCGATAACCCATCGAATCTTCGTACACATTCGGCTCCTGTTGGCTTCCTCAGAAGTAAACTGAATCTGTTTCGGTGACAGGGAGGGAGGAATGACCACTTTAAATTCAGCTGCTTCCAAATCTGGGATAACATCTCGAAAGCCACGATCCAAGACGAAGACATCACCAGGCCTGAACAACTCCTTGAACCAGGCTTCCTTCATGATCACCTTCATGATGGCAGCGTCATTCATTTTTGGAGACCAGTTTCCACTGACATCCACGAACCTTCCAGTCGTTGTGATGAAGATCATCGGCTTCACAAGATTCCGTCCCTTCTGCATACTAAAACTTTCATTCTGGAACTTGAAGTTGCTACTCTTCGGAAGGAACAGATACGTCCCATCACAGACTACAACCAACTCTCCATTGTGTCCATCAGGGAAGTACAGCTTTTTGCAATGTCCGTAATCTCATCCTGAAGCATCGCTCTCGTAGGCTTTGATCCTGGACGCAGATCTCTGACCAACTTTTCTCTTGCCTTCGACACAGTTTTAGTGATACACTGTCGTGTGACACCAAACATCGCAGCCAACTCGTACTGAGAGCGTCCAGTCTTCAGGTGAGAGAGGTACACACCGAGGCTGAAGGAGGAAAGTCCAGTCACAGAAGCCAGTAGGTCATTAAACTCGCTGCGAGTCCGTCCTGTAGTTGTCTTCAAGTCATCATCCTTCATCCGATCGAATACACTCTTATGGTTCGTTTCTTCCATTATCATTGACCTCATTCCAGACATGAGCTGCAACACCTACTCTGGACCCCCAGCAGAAGTGCCGCTCCTCACAACATCCTCAAGTCTGCTCCAAGATTCTTCATCCAATTGATCTGATTCAGTCAGATGGCTCCTACAGACAACGGATTTTGGAGGGATCCTGATCTGCATCTGAACCCAGACTCGAACTCTTTTTTCCTTTGGAACTGTAGTCATATCCTGAGACCAAGGAAATACACATCATGGTTGTCACCGTCTGTTTTGATAGGCAGCTCCATGGTTATCTGTGGACAGGATTTTGAGAGGGAGAAACTGAAACAAAGTCAATAGTATGTAGGGTGTCGAGCGGCACAGAACGTGCATCGATGACGGTATTTCTCGGAGTGTCCGTCCTTTTCTTTCCTTCGTTCTTTTATAATTTTAGCCATATTCACACATAATCACACATATCCCCAGATTGGGGGGGGGGGGGGGGGGGGGGGCAGCGCTCGCAGCACGACGAGGGCTCGTACCGACTTGTACACAGTGCAGCGCGATTTCCTTTAAGTGTGCGGCATCACCTTTGATGCCGATATCTACGCAGGTCGGCGGTCGACCTTTACTACAATTCTTACAAGTACAAAAATACTTGTTAGTGCTTAGTCGCAGAAATCTGTCTATTCAATCGTTAACAACGTAGTTGTTCTTTATCTATCATCAATAGTTCCGAACATAATAGAACAGAGCGCGTACAATAAGCTTTCCTAGTGAAACCTTTTTAAGCTCCTAGAGACTGAAATATGCATGAGCGCACCATATGACATATATATTTTTGTTGTCTTCTCCAGTTCGTCATTTTAATGTATAACATTATTGTCTAGGTTCAACGGGACTTTTTCCCATAAAAGTTGCCAGGTCCTTTGGCGAAAACAAATGTAAGGAATAAATTACGCACCAAGTCCTTAACAGGATTGTTGCATGCAAAACATGCAATAAATATACCCTGTTATGATGTGCCACTTACAGAAGAATACAAAAATTTATTTAATAATAATATGGAGAATAGTGCGATAGCGGAGGTGTGAAAAGAGCGGTAAACATAGATAGATTGAATTTAAAATAATAAGGAGGATTAGAGAATAAAAGAAGATTGGTAAAGAGGCAAAAGAATAGGAGAAAGGAAGGTAAAGAACAGGGATGAAAGGAATGGGAGGAGGAGAAAAGATAAGGGAATATAAGTCAGGAGAAGTAGATAACCTAAGAAAGATGTGTACTAGGGAACCTAAGGAGATTTCCACCAAATGGCGGAAAAAAAGTAAAAGAGAGGTAGACGACAACGCCATCATGGGAGAGATGGAAACGGAGTGGTGGACGGATGTGATTGGACGGGAGGAAGAGGTTGATATGGAAGAACGAATAGAGAGAGGGGGACAAAAAGGAACTGTAGGAGAAAACCAAACGCAGTTGGTAATATTGAAGGAAGCCAAAAGAACAGAAAATAGCACGAGGAGAATAGAGAAGACGCAATTGTGTAACGAAAGTAAAGAGAGCATTCACAGTGATAAAGAAAGTAATATAGTGACGAACGAGATTAGAGATAGTAAGACGCAGAAAAGGAAAAGGGAAGAGGAAGAAAGACCACAAAAGAAAGGGGAAGACGGGAAAAGGGAAGGAATAGTGGACCAGCACAACTACCACAGAAAGAAAGGTAGGAAGGATGAAATATATGAAAAAGAATTAGAGTCTAAAGAGTATACAGTGACGGTAGAATTAGATAAGCAATCAGTACAGAAAAAGAAAAGATCCAACTTGATTAAAATATATAGGTTCATCACACAGATCGCACCGAACCCACAAGGTTTAAAGATGGTGGGATTTGCACGTGCAGAAGTGACCTTTGGGGAAAGGTATAAAGCAAATAGATTATTAAACGCCACAAACACGGGAAACAGGGATTTCAAAACATACATACCAATGAGCAAGAAGACGAGGAAAGGAGTTATAAAAGAATGGGAGGAATCGATAGGTGAATTGGAAAAGGATCTGACAGAATGGCAAGGAAAGGTAAGTTTTACCAGATTGAAAAGGAGAGTTCTGAGAGATGGAAAGGCTACCTGGCAGGAAGGAAGGGCGATTTTGGCCGTCTTAGAAGGAGACTCCTTACCGACCAGATTGTATTTAGGAAACGGATTGGTATCAATAAGGGTGGAGCCCTACGCTGAAGCAACGAAGCAATGCTATCAGTGCTATAAGTTTGGACATTATAAGGATGCATGTAAAAGTAGATACAAAATTTGCAAGAACTGTTCAGAGCAGTATCATGGGGAGTGCACTAGAGCACCTAAATACACCAACTGTAAAGAAAATCACTTTAGCACAGCGAGAGAGTGACAAATATATCAAAGGGAGGTAGAAATTAAAAAGACTATGGCATACAGGAATGTGTCATATTGGACGGCTAAGGAAATGTATGTGGAGAAATAGAAGGGGCGAGAGAAGAGAAGAATATGCAGAAAGAGTGTACGGAGGAAACAGATACGAGGAAGAGTTTCCACGGCTGCCAAACAGAAGAACAACAGATTACTGGGAAAAAAGGCAACAGCCAGATATACAGGAACGGATTCAAAGGGAGAGAGACAGAACATGGGATAGAAGAAGGGTAAATTATGAGAAGGAAAGGAGGAACACGATGGACGAAAAAAACAATGGATTGTGAAGCAAAACAAAAACAGAAGAGAAAGGGAAGGCAGACAGAGAGAAGATAACAGGATGGAATGCAGGAACCGATTCACGCATTTAAATTCCTACATGGGAGTGGAAAACGAAGAGGAAGAAGAGAATGGACAGGGGGATAATAGAGAAAAGAAAATGATAACTCACATATACGAGCATAGGAAAGCGGAAAAAGAGAAGTGTGTACGCAGGGAGGTGAGAAGAGAACATGACAGATTGAGAACAGAGTGGGAAAGAAAACAGGAAGAAGAACTACTGGAGGAATTAATCAAAATAATAATGGAAAAAAACCTAGACCAGAAGATAGAAGAGGAGGAAGATACAACACGGACTTCGCGGACAACAATTTTAGTTGGAATGTCAGGCATACGCCTGAATTTAACCTGGAAGTGCCAGAAAGGGTAAGAAGACGGACAGAGATGGAGAAGGAGAGGGGAAGAAGGTTGAGGGAAGCGATGAGAGAATTTAAAGAGATATATCTGGGAAGGAGAAACGTAGAAGAGGATAAAAAAATTTTATCGCAAAATTAAAAATTTTCTACATTGGAAATTGTCAAAGTTCATTAATCCTTTTACATATTTTCACAATTTTTAATTCTGCGCCGTCTCCGAAATATAAATTAAAATTATTTCGTCCCTTTCAGTGCATTCCGAAGTCGGTTGTATTTTTTTTCCAAAAATCTTTTTATTGGTCACTAATAACTGTTATTGACGACAGAAATTGTTTTCGGTTATGGATAACCATTATCGTTGACGAGAATTCTTTTTCGGTTATGAATAACCATTATCGTTGACGAGAATTCTTTTTCGGTTACGGTATAACCAATATCTTTCGCGGGAATTCTGTTTTGGTTACGGTATAACCAATATCTTTCGAGGGAATTCTGTTTCGGTTACGATATAACCAATATCTTTCGCGGGAATTCTCTTTTGGTTACCAGTAACCAATATCAATGGCGAGAGTTGAATTTTGATCACTCTAAGCCCTAAGCGATTATCAGTTTTGATTAATATTATAACGAGTCATTTGTATTTATGAACGACATACAATGAATTATAGAATTCATGTTTTAATTAATAAAAACACATATGTAATAATTTTTAATAATAATAATAAATAAATAAATAAATAAATAAAATAATAATGTTTTATTATATATATACAGGGTATGTCCTGAAAGTAATGTCAGTAAGTCGATTAAATATCATTTATTGAACTGTTCGTTACAAGTGATTAAAAATCTTCAAAGTAGGCTCCTTCTGCGTCAATACATCGGCTCCAGCGAGTCTTCCAGCTCTCGAATGCATTGCGGTAGGCCTCCTCCGGAATGTCCTTCAATGCCGCGGTACAAGCTCTTTTGATTCTGTTTACTGTCCCGAAATGCTTACCGAAACACTTGCCGATCTGACAGGGCATCTTCTTTGTAAGCTGACTTGATCAAAGAAGCAGTCTCCGTCGCGGTCTTTCCAAGTTTCACGCAAAACTTGATCGCAACTCTTTGTTCTAACGAGCGCTGCATTTTTACTTGTACAAAGTCACAAAACAATTCTCACGGATAGGCTCGTCCTCACTCTCCGGATGCTCGGAGCACACCGAGCGGCGGGGCGCTGTTTAGCTGACGTTCTCCACTACCAGTTTTAACAGGTCTAATCGCGCTCCGACGTGCAGTCGCGTCACAATAAAGTCACTGACATTACTTTCAGGACATACCCTGTATTGTATATACAGGGTGTCCCAGAACTAGTGTAACTCCCGGAAATGGGGTGTAGCTGGGGTGCATCTGAACAACTTTTTCCTTTACCAAAATGTTGTTTGAAGCTTCGTTATCGAGTTATTAACGAAAAACACCGGCCAATGAGAGCGCGCGTACAGCGCGGGCTCAGCCACGAGAACGTTAGTGGCTCTCAATCGCGCGCGGACGTGGCCGTGAACGAATGCCTCTTTGCACCGGAGATATCGAGAGAATCACACGGCAAATGTTACATTGTATTAAATTAAAAATAATGTAGAATTATTTATGAGTAACAAATTAATGAATATGTCGTTTAATAACTATGTTTGACACTTTTTAACGTTATCCGAAAGGGACAAAGTGTTGTAGAAGTTATGAAAATAATTTTTTTTTTAATACCACATCAACAGTTGGATAATTTATGTTTAAAGAAAAACGATTTTGAAAGCTAATGTTAGAAAAAGCTGGTTTAATTTACCCATTCGTCCCCGAATGAACCTGTCACGGTTGAAGTGGGTCGTTGAAACTGGGTCACTGTGCCGATTCTGGCCCTTTTTCGAAACCTTCAACAGCTGATGTCATGGTCGGGTCAGCGAACTCACTGCACTGCACGGTCACTTGTATTGTACGGTCACTTTTATTGCGCGGTCACTGTCACTTGTCACTGGGAAATGTGGGAATATTTAAACACGATTTATTCTTCCTACGTGTAACCAAATCGGTCACTCAGTGGCGAATGCATGCAGTACTGCGTAAGGAAAATTTGATCTCACGTCGAAATCAGTGAATTGAATTTTCATTCTGTAGTCCAGGGTGCCTTAAAGTAGTACCGTAAGCAAGGGAAGGTTCGGCTATTTTACGACGAATTTAGTGACGACAGCAGCACGTGTGCACGAGACAAACGGACTGAGGACTTTACACGCAGAGATGTCCGAATGGCACTGCAGTTCACCCTCCCCCACCAGCACAAGCAGGCCCACGGTTCAAGGATTGTTAGAAATGAATGGAGGACGAACGAAATTTCTCCGGAAAAAGACTAGCCTTGTTTAGCTACGGTGTAGCCTTTTTCCGGAGAAATTTCGTTCGTCCTCCATTCATTTCTAACAACCCTTGAACCGTGGGCCTGCTTGTGCTGGTGGGAGAGGGTGAACTGCAGTGCCATTCGGATATCTCTGCCTGTAAAGTCCTCAGTCCGTTTGTCTCGTGCACACGTGCTGATGTCGTCACTAAATTCGTCGTAAAATAGCCGAACTTTCCCTTGCTTACGGTACTACTTTGTGGTACCCTGCACCACAGTATGAAAATTCAATTCATTGATTCGGGCGTGAGATCAAATTTTCCTTACGCAGTACTGTATTCATTCGTCACTGAGTGACCGACTTGGTTATACGAAGGAATAATAAATTGTGTTTAAATATCCCCACATTTCTCAGTGACCGCGCAATAAAAGTAACCGCACAATAAATGTGACCGTGCAGTGCAGTGAGTTCGCCGACCCGGCCGTAACATCAGCTGTTGAGGGTTTCGAAAAAGGATCAGGATCGGCACAGTGACCCAGTTTCAACGACCCACTTCAACCGTGACAGGTTCATTCGAGGACAAATGGGTAAGTTAGTCCAGCTTTTTCAAACATTAGCTTTCAAAATCATTTTTCTTTAAACATAAATTATCCAACTGTTGATGTGGTATTAAAAAAAAATTTATTTACATAACTTCTACAACACTTTGTTCCCTTCGGATAACGTTAAAAAGTGTCAAAAATAGTTATTAAACGACATATTCATTAATTTGTTACTCATAAATAATTCTACATTATTTTTAATTTAATACAATGTAACATTTGCCGTGTGATTCTCTCGATATTTTCGATGCAAAGAGGCATTCGTTCACGGCCACGTCCGCGCGCGATTGAGAGCCACTAACGTTCTCGTGGCTGAGCCCGCGCTGTACGCGCGCTCTCATTGGCCGGTGTTTTTCGTTAATAACTCGATAACGAAGCTTCAAACAACATTTTGGTAAAGGAAAAAGTTGTTCAGATGCACCCCAGCTACACCCCATTTCCGGGAGTTACACTAGTTCTGGGACACCCTGTATATATTAGTATGTATTGTAAAGTCCTGTGGCAGTTCACTCTCACTAAACCGCGGACCTTCTTGTAAGAACCATGAGGGTTCTCACGATAGAATAAAATGTGTTTACTTACCTTGTCGAGGATGGCTAAGGCGACTCCGGGGTAGCTTATGCAAGGTTGGTACGGTAGGGAAAGCGGTTGAAGTGAGATTCCACACACTTGGTCACCAACTAGTTTATTCAGAGTTCGTACAATTCTTCTTCTCACAAGGTTACTCGCGGGTACTATAGTCGCGTTCCGTCGCGTTACAATAATTTCACTTGACGCGGGTGAAATCTCGCTCCGTCGAAGTTCTGTCGCCTTCGTATCAGAGTCGACGAGATTTTGCTCTGTCGAGGTTCTGGTGCCCCCGTAGCAGAGTCGCGGATTCCGTGCACAAATTTTACTTCTCGGTTATTGAAACTGAGCGTTGAGTGCGAAAGCTTGGCGCGTTAACTTAGCGATCGCGTAAACCTTTGGCGTGGAATTAGGTATGCGTTGAAGCTTAGTGTGGAGCCCCGAGAACTTAATGATGGAGCCGTATGGGTCGAAACTTAGCGTGGAGCCGCTCGCGTGTGATCGGTCGCATTGTTTTATATCGCGTAAGTAGGGCGTAGCGCTGATTTGTTAATTCCGGTGAGCTATATTTACTTGAGACGTCAGCATTTTTGCGATATGCGACCCGAATAAACTGCTCACTCGGAATTGGGAAATCGATGAATTTGGATGGCGCGGAAGAATTTAAAGAATGCGTCACAGGATGTGACAGTATATGTAATATATATAAATAAAATAAATATGTTTCAATAATAATAATAAATAAATAAATAAAATAATAAATAAAAAAAAATAATGATAATAAAATAATTAAAAACGAAAGAAAATATATTTTACTAACTAAGTCATAAAATCAGTGTTAAGTTTTACAAATAATAATTTGTGTAAATTCTGTTGTGATAAATTGCACCGCCAATCGTCCAGCATCAATTTCAGAGCCGAGAAGGCTCTTTCATCGCTGACTTGAGTAGCAGGAACAGCATGGCAAATTATTGCCAGTTTTATTATATACGGCATTATATATTTTTTGTCCTGCCAATATGCCATGATCTCTACCTCTATATCAATACGCTTTTCCCTATAGCTATCAATTTCAGCATACATTTTGGAAAGTTCTGTGGATGTTATGTCTTCTATGCCGTCATCGGACGACGAATCAACTTCCATCTCATTAATTGTCTTTTGTAATAACGATACAGAAGTGCCGCTTGTACTTGGTATAGCATCATTTTCTTTACAAGTGGCCTCTGCTATTTTGCCAATTGCCCTATCACTATAACGATTTTAAAAATTAATAAGAAAATTACAGTACCTACTTCAAGAATTAAATGACAGTTATGATATACACGTAGATACCTGTTTTAGCGAAAGCATTTGTGCACCGATTATCTTGAGATGTTTTTTAGCCTTTACCTTCTGGTCTGTTGTCAGTAGACGTTTAAGCCGAGGATCTAAAAATATCGCGGAATTAATCGCATCATTCCTTAAAAGCTGCGATTCCCTTATTTCTATATGATGCAGAAGCAGTCTAGCTGCATTTGAGGTCATGATTTTTAATTTCAATTTCAAGTTTAGCCATAGTTTATAAAAATCTCCGAAAAATAGCTGGCTTTTCTGTAGCTTTAATGTAGCTGCATTCAAAGGAGTGAGTACTTTCATAAGGTCTTCTATTGTAATCCATTCCTCCTTCGATAAAGCTACCGGATGTTTTAAATCAGACCTGTGTAACTTCTTGCTCGCGAGTAAATTTCCCCTTCTGAGGTACCCCCACTCCGATCGAAACAACGGCGCGCGTGGGGCGAAGTATAGTTTTTTGTTTACCAGGTTAACGGTCGGTGTTATAAAGATAGAAAGAAAAAGAACAGTATATCGTGTTTGTGTCCGAATCGCCGTTTAAATACCCAATTTAGTATTAAAAATGTGAGGCCCTTCAGATTACGGATAAAAGACACATCCATGTATATATGTGTTTATACCGTAAACATCATCATTAGAGCCTATTAACCTGAAACACAAAAAACTAATATATTAATAATTTACATATTTACATAATAATCATAATATTTAATAATTAAATTAATGCCAACATTGCGGACGAATTGCATCCTTGACGAGTGCCGGTATGTCAACCGGAATTTCGGAGGAAGCAATTCGCATTAAATGTGTTGGCGATGTGTCTGTTATTGATGCACGTTTCAAAGATTTAATGTGTTTCATAGATGAAAATGCACTTTCACACGTATATGTTGAACCGAACATAGAACAAATTTTGAAGCCTAGATTTCTAAGTTTCGGGTATCTACTTTCAGGTAAAAGTTTTAAAAACTGCAACCCGATTTCGTCGCGACTGATAGAATATTGATCTGCTTGTAGATCGCATAATTCAATTCGGTATTCGAAATCTTGATCCGAAATATGAATTTTCATGGGATTGTTAAAGATAGCAATATCCCCTTTTAATAATTCAAAATCTTTGAAGCGAGTATCAAATTCATCAACTACACTACGCAATGTATAATAGATGCAAACGTGCGAAAATCTGCATCTGAATCTGAAAGATCTTTTTTCAGTTCCTCGCAACTAGGGAAATTATATAATTCGTTTCTGGAAATTTCAGTTACAAACAAATCAAAACGATTGCGATAAGCATTTATGTGACTGATCATATCAGAAACTGTTTGATCGCGTTTTTGAAGTTTTAAGTTGAGAATGTTAAGATGACCAGTCACGTCTGTAGTGAAAGGTAATTCTTTCAAAAATATTTTATCTTTAAATTTTGATTGCATTTCTGTTGAATTTTTTATTTCCTGTTCTAAAAAAATTGGAATTTCTTTCCGTATAGAAAAAAAAACGTTGCAGGGTTTTTCCTGCACTGAGCCACCGAATTTCTGAATATAAATTTATATCGCCGTACGCGGCATTTATTTCTTCCAAAAACGATTGAAACTTGCGGTGGGAAAGTGCTTTATTGCCACCACGAATCATATTTATGATTTTAGTGACTATCTTCATTGTTGAAGACAATTTTATCACTTTCCCACACAAATTTTCTTGGTGTATAATGCAATGTAGCATATTGCATTTTACACCATTTTCTCTAAGGATTGCTCTTAATCCTTGCTTATTACCGACCATTGCTGGTGCTTCATCCGTAACAATAGCTGAACACTTGTCAAAACTACAGTAGGAAAGGGTAAAACGGGCGCGTCCGCGAGTGCTCACATCCGCGGTTCGGTCGAGCCGACGATACGGTCAAGGCAAAGGAGCCGACACAAACAAACGGCAGAACAAAAAAGCGTTTCGACAACCGCGTCTAGGCTCGCGCAGGCGACAGAGACCGATACCCGGAGCAAAAAACAAAGGCCGGCACAACGGACCGCGTTTTTTGTCAATGCAGCGGGTTAAGGCGCGGCCACGGAAAGACGGCGAAAAACGGTAGAAGCCAGTCGAAGAGCGAGTGTCGTTGGTGTTGACCATACCCCTCTTTACATCCCACAATGGTCACATTTAACCCTCTTTCCCAAACCGCGCACTCTGCGTTTCCAGATACTTTATGTATCCTGACCCTTTTTCCTGCATCTCCGATTAGATATCTCTGGAAAAAGGCCCTGCATACTCTATTCTCCGAAAACTTTGATAAATCTCTGTCTATGTATCCCAAACCGCGCACTCTGCGATTCCAGATACTTTATGTATCCTGACTTTTTCCTATTTTATGTATCCTGACCCTTTTTCCTGCTTTTCCGATCAGATATCCTTAGAAAAAGGTCCCTCGTATCCCATCCTCCAGAAACCTCGATATTTATGTATCCGGGACTGATTCCCGCATATTTTCCAGAAAACCCTCACTGCTCTCCCACCTACCCCTACCACTACTTTCCCTACTAAAAACCCCTTATAAAAGGAGGACCCAAAAAGCGTAAAAAAGCCAGTACAGTAAGAACAGCCAGTATAATAAGAACTTTTGTCGAGACTCCGCAAGTCCGTCCGCGTAGTTAATAAGATCCAGTACTTACTTGTTTGTATAATCTTCGAAGCATTAAATAAAGAACATTTTTTAAACCAACTCATCTTGTGTGACGTTGACGACATTGGCGAGGGGTTGTCGGGCGATCGAGGCGCAGACGATTAGTATTAAGCGTAGTTTAGATCTTGTACCCATATAGTCCGTAATATACGTTAGTAAGTTTAAAACCAGATAACGATTCGTGTCATTATCCACCACCTCCCTTGATCCTACACTACCAATAAATTCAGCAATATGCTGTTTCAAAGCATTGAAAATATTTCTGCCTTTGCAGGAACCATGTAGTGACGCTACATTTAAAAGTTCCTCGTTAATACTGAAGTCATTTTGAATAATTCGAACAAATATCAATAATTGACTAACATCTGAAATGTCTGTACTTTCATCTAAACAAAGCGAATAAAAACGACAACTGTTCAACAATGCTTTCAAGTTGCCTTGTATTTGTGAATCTATTGACTCCACTCTTGAAGCAACTGTCCAACGCGAAACAGAAACAGTTTTGAAGCTTTCTACTACCTGTGTTGTTAAACGCGCGTGCCATTTCAATGGCACACCGCTTAATTAATTCGCCGTCACTAAAACATTTTTTAGATCGAGCGATTTTTAAAGAAACAGCGTATGAAGCTGCAAGATTCTGTTGCGGAATACTCAAAGTACTAATATCGTCAATAACCGGTGACTCTATCGGCAATTTCGACTTCAAATCTATAATAATTCGTTACTTTTCTTCTCTAGAACATTCATGATATTTATTTTCGTGAACACAATTATAATGCCGCGCAAAATTAAACGATCGAATGGATGAAAGAATTTTTCCACAAATAAGGCATTGAGGCTGAGCACCAACGTTCATCGTAAAGAAATAATCAATTTCCCATTCTGGATAAAACTGATTGTTTCTTTCAGATTTAGCTACCTTCGCCATTGATATGGAATTGCGTAAATATAACAAATCTAATAATGAGCAAATTAATTCAAAGAACAAAATAAATAATGGACACGTAATTAAAAAAAATGCTTTATCAATAGCGCAGAGTAACGATATTTAAAAAATAAGGAACAGAAAGGAATAAAAAGGAACGAAAAGGAGTGTTACGTGACGCCGGTGTTAAATACAGGGATTCTTCAAATTGCAACAATCCGGTTGCTGTTGGCAATGGTCTTTAAACGACTGGAAATCGGAATAACTGCTATGAACAAGCAGAATGTTTAACATAAACAAAAGGCAATCGCTGGAGTTGTGGTGGGAGTACTCCTCGCGTCCACCCACGAGATCTATTCCAATTTCCAGTCATTTAAAGACCATTGCCAACAGCAACCGGATTGTTGTAGTGATAGAAAGGAGTGTTATAAATCAAGAAGCAAGTAGCTATACAGCTACTTGCCATGCGTTCGAAACTGATGGGCGAGTGTATTTTGCAACGATTTTGGGAAATGCAAGATGAGATGATGTTTGCTAATGTACAACAGTTGTTACGCGAAGAAGAAGGAGAAGAAGAAGATAAAGACGCCAAAATAGATGCACCTGTTTTGGAGATGGAAATGCTGTCTGGCGACAAATACGAGCCGGAAAGTAAAAAATTAGTTTGCGTAGGTACACCTCTTGAAGTTAAAATAAAGGCGGTAACTTTGGCAAAAGAACACCCAAAATGGAATATTCAAACACTACAAAAGAAAGGAGCCACGTATGCCCTGAAACGCAAGAAAGACTTGGTACAGTGGGAGAATGACATCGAAAAAGGAGGAACAAATTGGGATAAATACGCTACCATAGATAAATGGACATTCGATCGATTTGTTGAAGCTAGACGACGTAATGAGCACGTGACAACAAGAATACTGCAACAGTGAGCTGTAAGTGCAGCACTTCAGTATATTGTACAACTGAAACTGACATCAAATTCAACGCATCATTGTCGTGGGCGAAAAATTTTAAGCAGAAGCATGGAATCCGGTAACGTTACGTCACAAAATTCGTTTCGTTCAAAGACATAATGACGTTGGAAGGTACGCTGGAAGCAGCAGATTTCTTCCAGAAACAGACAGCACCTTATCAGCGCATTCGACCCTGATTACGTGATTAACACCGATCAAACAGGTTGCGAATATCGAATGAATATTCGAAGTACCTTATCATACAAGGGAGAAAAAAGAACGCTTGTCGCGGTCGGCAGTGTTAATAAAGTAACATATTCATACACGGCCCAATATTCCATAACAGCTTCGGAAAAAAGTTGCCGAAAGTGTTTTTGTGTTTACAGGAAGTTACCGACAAATTCGGTCCCAGAGTGACGAAGGAAGTACAGTCTGTAACACAAGATCGTGGACGCGATATTTCTGAAAAAAAAAAAAAAAAAAAAAAATGTCTTTTTATAAAAAAATTAATATAGATCGAAAGTATATCTAAAAAGCTAATACGCTCGTACTTAATAGTGGGTCCAATCTCCTCCATTTGCAATTATAGCTTTGCAACGTCTCGGCATGCTATCGACTAATTTTTCTGCATAGGAAACAGGTAGCGACCTTCATATTTTTCTAATTCGATCCACTAGCGATTTCAAAGTTGCACTGCGTCTTCCTTGAAACTTTTGTTTCATAATAGCCCAAACTTTTTCGATCGGGTTTGCATCAGGGGACTGAGATGGCCAAGGCAGCACCATGATGTCGTTTCTCGCCTTCCACTCGGTACAAAAGCGGCTCCGGTGTTTGGGATCGTTGTCTTCTTGAAGAAACCATCTATCACCAGGTTGATTAAACTACCGCCTTGTAGATGTCAATAGACCTCTCTGATATAATTTAATCATTTTTGTCTGTAAAAACGCACGTGCATTGAAACATCCCCACACATGCACCTTTAATGGATGTTTTATAGTCCTTTGAATCACTGGTTTGCCATGAATTGACCAAGCATGTTTGACGGGAGACCAGGCCCAAAATGAAGATTCATCGCTAAAAACGATATCACTCCAATTGCGATCAATATTTGCATGAGCCCACGCCAACCGATTTTCGATATGCTTTCTTGAGAGCAGAGGTTTCGCCATCGTACTACGCCAAGCAATGTTATTTTCTTGTAATCGACGTCTTAATGTCATGATATCGATGTTTATGTTTCTCCCTGCCAAAACAGCTTGGCCTTTACGTAGAGAAAGTAGTGGATTTTTTGAAAAAAGTCGAAAAATCGCCCTATCTTCCTTCGCTGTAGTTGTGCCTTTCGAACCGCGATTTGGAAGGTTGTCCACACATTTAGTGCCTTTATATCGTTGTACCCACTTGTTAACGAACTCCCGCGACTTATGCAGGTGTTTAGCTGCACTTCGTACACTCATTTTTGGTCCTTTCGGATGCAAACACAGGAAGACCGCTTCAAACCGTTTTGCATACGCTGCACTCATGTTGAAAACGTCTATGTTTCTCAGCGATACGAACGAAACTAAAAAACTTGTGGCAAGAGCGTACACGGGAAGGTCATATTTGTTTACATTATTGTCGTTGCAACTTGACAACGCATCAACATTCGGAGATATGGCGTCCATGCTCTTGTGTTACAGACTGTACATCACCTCACAGATAGGTACAAAAACTTATACGTTACATGTTCGAAATCTGGGAAACTAACAACCGGCATTTACAAACTGTATCTTCAACATGTTTTGAAACCCTATGTGGAAAATAATAAATTCTGCCTTATAATTGATTCGTAGGGCGGACAAACTGACACGGCCATGTATGGCTCCATGTTCACCGACGACCAGAGCCAACCAACTTGCACGATAAAAATTATACCGCCGAATACATACGAAGGGCCACGGGGAAGAACGATCAAAGTCCATTTTTTGACGGAACTGAGGTTGCAGCGCGATTGGGTACCTTATTAGAAGCATAATGCATCTGTGATAACATTCAGGCAGGAAAGCTCATAGTCACCAAGTTTTTAATGGTAAAAGATATTGGGTAACGGGCGAGAACGATTAGAGTCCACGTGCCGACAGGGAAGAGTGATCAGGGTCCAAGTTGGTTCCCCTTCTCTCACTCCCTAGCCCGTTTCAACTACTGTTCGTCCGCCAGAATATGGCAACTGAAAGGTATGTACGCTCTGGTGAAATAGCGAGAGCGTAAATACCTTTCACTCGCCATCTTCTGGCGGACGAACGGTAGATGTTGTTCTGCTTTGCTCACTGATATAACCTCAACTGCCGTGCAAAAATATTACATTTTTTACCTACAGTTTATTATCTATTTTATATATTTTTGAACAGTTATAATGTCGAGTGATTTAAGCGACACAAGCAGTGTAGAAGGGACTAGTATGAAAAGTAATGTAAAAAAAGAGAAAGAAAACAGGTAGAATGGTTGACATTATGAAGAAACTGCATGCTACAACTCATGAGATTGGTGTGGATTGTAATGCCGACAGTGCACGCTCGCCATGGCGACTCAAACGCAAGATCTCCTGAGGCGAGGCGTCCCGAGACCCGAAATCCCAGAACACCTCGTATTGGCTCTCTTGTCCTCTCTTGTAGATTCGCGCGAGTCATTCCCGAGCAGTTTGCGATGACGGACGTGGTAATTTGTGCGACTGTGGCGTATGCTGCTTATTGTTATTATAACTATTTGCATGTTATTTCAAATACACAAATTGAGAAGCCTTGGGAAAAAAGAAGATGGTGGGTGAAAGGAATCAATGGAAACAGAACAAGGTACGTACCTACTTTTAAAATTATTGTAATTTAATTTGAATTTTGATATTTTTTTCATTTGAATTTTTATATTTGTATAGGGAACACATGGAAACTCAGTTGGATGAATTGCTGGCGGAACCAGGAGGTGAATTTAGAATGTCTCTGACGGATTTTGCAAAAAATCCGATGCGAAAAGCGTTAGCGAAGCGATACAAAAGCGATAGTGATAGGAAAGCGATTGCGAAGCGAGCGAACTCGCGTTTAGGATTAAGTCGCGTTAGGTTTAAGTCGCGTTAGGGTTAAGTCGCGTTATACTGTAAGTCGCGTAACGAATAAACCAGCTAATACCAAGCGAACCCCGCCTTGCTCATTTGCCCCGACCTTGGCGTATCGACTGAGTCGGCACTCTCGCGACGGTCCATTCCGACCGACCGGAAGACTGTGACAAGGCAGTGCTGCCAGATGGGTCGGAGGCCGCGAGGAGGCGGGAGAGATAGGGAAAGGTCTCTCTCGCTGGTGGTCGTCCGGCAGGCTCTTAGGATATATACGACGTTCCGAAGAGCGGTATCAAGGCGTCTGGGGCAGGGATCGGCTGTCGTCAGCCCCACTGACGAGTCTGGGCAGTCGATCCCGAGACGAAACGCCGTTTGTTTCTTACACGAGCTAGGCCATGTGCGCCTTGTCAACGCCTTCCCCTTCTTAAGGGAAGTTTCTTCGAGTCGGGGTACAGTAAACAAAAGGGCATACTGTCGAAGGCGTTCTCACGACCGAGGATTTTTGGCCAAGAGGTGCCATTCGTGTTCTGACCATTGACGTTACAGTCACGCAATAAAGTCGCTTACGTTTTTATTTTAAAAAGCCCACAGTTTATTCACCATTCGTCGGACCTAATCCTGATACATTCTTACACACGCGTTTTTCATTTCAATAGAACAGGAGTATTTTTCTACACGCATAGCATAGATCAACTTATCAAGTTCCTATTAGAATAATTTCGTCGAAAAGGATTTATTCCGAGAGCTCTCGTTAGTTTAGTTTACAAGTTATACATTCCAGCTAGTAGATTAGCAGCACGAAGCGTTATTTTCAATCATAGATTTTCTTTTGCGCTTGAAAGCAAGTTCACGATTCCGTTATTTTGAAATTCGATACCCGAACGGTACTTTGCTCGACGTGAGCGGGACGCCGAAGGCCACGAGGCCGATGTTTTCTTTTTTTTTTTCTCTCGACGCGAGGTATTCCGAAATACGCGTGCGTTAAAAATTTATCCATACACGACATAAGATTTTCTTTGTGTTTTGCGGAGCAATTTAATTTCTTTTTGCGACGTCCGACGTTCACACCGGGGACCGATATCTCGCCGTTTCGATAGAGTAATTCTGTAAGCGTTCGTATACGCCGCGCCGGTTTTCCTTCTGTTAATTAAATCTTTCCGCGTATAAAACGTCCTCATCAAATTACGACGTCGAGTTGACCGAATCTAGTCTATTATGTTTTGCTCAACAAGCTCTGAATAAATACTGCTAGTCCTTCTGTTATTAACTAAATCTCGAGTTCTTCATTCAACTAATCCTTTATGTCCCGACACTTCCCCACATAGGAAAGTAGACGGTTACAGTATATTGTACTATAAGTTTAAATTGAGCGCGTCGCTAATGGAATGTACGTAACGGCGGTAATAACCAAACCGATTCGATAGGTGCTCCGATTCGGTAATACGGTAGTTCACACTAAACCGGCACGCAATAAAGTCCTAGTATTAAGCAGTTCAGTACAATTATTTAAAATATCCAATCGACTTTCCAAGGCCAAAATACACTCCGTCGCAAAATTAGGGGAACACCTATTTTTTTCCTGAAAATGATGTGAACTTCAAATGGACATAATTTCGTGCCGGAAAGTCGTACGGAAATGAAAAAAATAGCAGATTACAGAACAACTCACCCTCTTTTGAAAGCCTGTTGTGGAATTTCAAAATATTCATTAATTTTCACAGTTTTGTTGCTTAGAAGAAAATTAACGAAGTTTGTAATTTTTTTTACCATCTTCCTCTGTCTGTACAGGCTAAGGAAATTTTTTTTCCTAAACGTTGATAACCGGATACGAAAGTCTGTTCCTTTGGCTTTAATTTTCTTTCTTTAGGCACCCTGTACGATTTTTTCTAACCGATTTATTAAAGTTTAAAGCAAAAGAATCATTTTCAACTTTGATGAGTTGTATCTCGCGAACAGATTCCTTCACAGTAATGAAAGAAAACGCAAATTAGAGGTTGAGCAGTCAGCTTTAACCTTAAATTATCAGATATCACAAAAAGACCCCTCCACCGTATTTTTTTTTACACTAACTGATATCATAAAAATGTGCGAAAATGAAAGTTGTAAACAAAATGTGATAAATCCTACAAGAAGTGGTATCGAAGTGGCCCCATTTGACATTTTAAAGTCGAGACCATAAACTTTGAAACTCCGTTGGAATTTTTCGATTATAGCCATTTGGTGCGTAGATATTGCATTTCAAATATTGGCCAGATGTTAAACGTTGCAATCATCCAATTTTTGTATTTTCAGAATTTATAGGACAGTCAAACCACGTTTTTTTTGCTAAAAATCTGAGTTCCTTCGCTCTTAAAAATGGTATGTGTTTCTGTGTTAGAGTATGTGGGCGTGGAGATCTCCTGTTTAACCCGTGCGAATGTGTGTTTATGATAATGTAGTGTAGGTAATTGTAATGTTACCCGCTCTTGGCGTTACCCAGGATCAACGACGAGGACGTGGCGGTTATCTGTCCCGATGTGTGCGTGTGTGGTCGTGTAATTCTTTAAATTAATAGCGCGTATTACGTCCATTCGCTGCACATACTGCTTGCAACCGTTGCCTCATATGAATACATCGACGGATGGTATCCTGGGGTATTTGATCCCAAATCTCTGTCAAAGCTTCCCCAAGTTCTTCAAGATTAGAAGGTTGCGGTTGTCTTTGCCTTAGTCTCCGACCGAGCATATCCCAAACATGCTCGATTGGATTCAAGTCCGGGCTGCTGGGCGGATGTGGTAACAGGGTAATATCATTAGCTGTAAAGAACTCTTGGCAAATGTTGGCAGTATGTGGACGTGCGTTATCCTGCATGAATATGAAGGTTCTTCCAAATCTTCTCCTTAAGGGTTGCACTTGTGGTATCAGTATCTCATCGATGTAACGCTGTGCCGTTAATGTCCCTCGACGAATAACAACTAAACGTGAGCGGTCATTCATTGATATGGCACCCCATACCATTATGGAGCCACCACTATATGCTCTTGCTGGCCGAACATATTGTGGATGATAACGCTCTCCTGGACGACGGTAGACCGGCAAACGTGCATCATTTCCGTAAAGACAGAAACGTGACTCGTCCGAAAACCAGGTACGACTCCACTCTCTCAGGCGCCAAGTAACATGCTGATGAGCGTAGCGTAATCGTTGAACTCGATTGCGCTCACTTATCAGAGGCACGCGTGCAGGTCTTGAAGCACGTAAGTTAGCTTCACGTAATCGCCTACCTACTGTGTCCAGACTTACTGTTTGGTTGGGAAGAACGTCACGCAGCACTCTCCTAGTTGTAAATGGATTTTGACGGACATTTCGGACCAATACTCGATCCATACGAGGATCTGTGATTCTCCTGCGACCTTGACCCTTGCAAAGTGAAGCTTTTAATAATGACGTGGGTACTTCTACACAATTTTTCTAATGAAAAGTTCAAGTTCACAAAATATTTATAACCCGCACGGTACCGTTGATAATTATGATAACAGCATTGTCATGAAGGTGCTTGGAGACAAGAAGCACCTCAAAATTGTGCCATTACATCTATACCACATATTGGCCGCCGGTCACTGAATAGTGCGATCAGAATTAGAGAACATTTTATCTGTAAGAGAAATAATATCTCGGCTTGTTGCAGAAGTCTGTACAGCATTAAGTCAAGTTTTTTTTACAACTATTAGTTTAGAGTAAGATTTATTACAGGAAACCAAAACAGAAATAAAACACGCAAACTGATTAGTGATACCAAGTACTCGTCATTCTGATTGTGGGTTTTCAAATGTTGTTTCGTGGCGAAGCGAGATGAGCAATCGCCGGCCATGAGGTCGCGGGTTTTCACCCTTTTCAGGATGCGGAGTGACAGGATGCGCGGGAAAGTACACGAGATAGAGGAGACGTCGAGGTTGTGTAACGCGGAGAGAGGGATGAACGACCGGATCGGATTATGGATGGAAAGTCGAGCGCGGTTGAAATCATCAGTCACGATTAGGTGTGAAACACGTCTGGTCACAGTCGTTTAATAGGCACGAGTTCAATATATACAACATGAAAACGGAGCCTGGCGATGTATACCGGAATTGTAACGGCGATAAAGCGGTAGCGGTCAACTTCTCTCGTTCACGGGATGGCGATCGGCACTACGACCATTCTCGGCGCGAGGCCGTTGAGATAGAGCAAATGAAAAGAGCGTACATCGCTCGGAAAAAACAATCGATTTCAAACACTCGGTAATGGTAATGAACGTACCGGATTACACTACTGATTACTTGCGGTCGTGCGATTCTCGGAAAGAGTAGGAGGTGTGACCGTTAGCCCACGGTTTATATAGCGGTCGAAAAACAAAGGCTACGAGCCGACCTATCGATCGATCGATCTATCGATTCTCGCGCGCGACGTCGTCGCGGCGCACGCAGTCGAGCGTGCGTGTTCGAGCGCTGGCGCGGCGGAGCCCAGGAGCGTAGGTTGATAATACGCAGAGCGCCTCGTCATGAGGTTAATTTGGAAGGACCGCTCCACTTCCTCCGCTTTGGTGAGTCCTCGCCTCCACCGCGACGTTCTGCGCCCCAAGAAAATTTGTATTCTGCACGCCCCCCGTGGTACGGATGGATGAGCGTGGAGACTTTCTTTGTTTTAGGGTTTTTTTTAACGCGACGAATCGCCGCCGTCGGCCACGGCAGCCTCCCCGGGAGCGACCGGTAGCCGGACTTCAAAATTGCCGGGCCTGAAGAACAGCCGCGCCGCCTTCCCCCTCGACACACAGAGGACGTCCCAGGACCTGGCTGAAGACTACCGGAATCTGGCGGCCCGTCCAGGTAGCCGAACTCCCTGGGGAGGGAGAACTGCGAGCTGGCGATTCCAGGAACACGCGGAATGGAGAGAAGCGATCGAGCGTGAGCGTGTGAGCAGTGGTTGGATCTTTTTTTTTTTAAGTTTTTTTTTTAACTACTTTTTGGTACTCACGTAGTTTTGTCCAGTGTATCCCGTGGTTCTCTCGTTTTTTTTTCTCGTTTGTGCGACCGAAACGTATTAGCGGCGCGAAGTCTCTCCTTTCATTGTGGAGTTTCTATCGTGTTATTCGGGCGAGTGGCGAGAGCATCCAGCCACGTGGACCGTTACCGAGGAATTCGCCATCGCCGGTGTCCAGGTAGGACTCACGCTCCCATCTTTGAGTTTTTGTGTGTGCGAGCGTGTGTGGGTGGATCGACGAGCGCTAGCGGGAAAACCGTCGAGCCCGCTATCGTCCCCCTTTTCCGCCACGAGACTTTGGCGACAGGTACATATCCGAGAGACGAGGACCCTCGAGGCCAGCCTCTCGACCGTAATTTCCCTCCAATTCGCTATCCGATATCGCTCCAATTTCGATTTTCGGCGTCTCGAAATTGGATTCGTAACGGTTTGCACCGAGCCAACCGTCGGCTTCGTACCGTGTGTTTGAACGAAGGGCACCTTCGTTCCACGAGCTCACGGGCAGAGCTTTGTTGTCGGTTTCGTTGAGGTCACCGCGCCTCCGATCTAGAATCGCGAACGGGTACCCCAGAATCCGCGCCCGCGTTCCCGACTAATCTGCAATTTTTTCTTGTATTTGAACATCTGGATCACAGACTTTTTGTATTCGGCCGCTATCGATCATCCCATTTCTTCTTTTTTTTTTTTTGTATTGTGGCGGCTGCGTATCCTTTCCCACGCCGTCCAGTGCACCGTGGAATTCCCTAACTCCTTTTTCTTTGGTACGGCCCCTTTCAGCTCTAATTAAAGCAAATAACCCAAAACGCTCGTGGGTCAAACTATGACAATTTTCATTTTTTTTTTATTTGTAATTAAGTTCATTTGTATGTTATCTTGCAACAACAATCATTTTTTGCATTGTAGGATGGACCAAGAGTGGGTGGCGAGAGATTCGGGGATGACAGTTTTAACAAAAAACACATCTGACTACACGGTTTATATTTAAAAATCGACGACCAAGTCTATTTACAAAGTGCTGTTTGCAACTTCTAAAATTTTTTGATGCGTCTACCTTCCTTTCTCGCATCCGCCAATTAGGCGCTTTTCCAAAAAACAGGCCTTTCGATGTCCCCTCCCAGTGCAATCCCCGGTGACGACGTTGCAACGCGTTGCACCTAGGAACGTCGCCTACCTACTTTTCGTTTCGGTGACCAGGTTTATGTTGCGACCATTAATATTGCAAGTGTTTGGGCGATCTAAATTAAAGACGCTGTCCTTTAAGCGGCTTAGCCTGACTGTTTTCCGCTTTCAAAAGAATAGCCGAAGGTCACGTCCGCATCAAGAACCTGGTTACTGTCCCGAACGACTCGGTTGTCAAGTATGAGGGCCGCTAAAATCATAAAAATTCTTAAATTTTGCCTTCAGCATCTTTATTAGTATTGTTTTTTTCATACAACTAATTTATGAGATCCTTATACGTGGGGGGGGGGGGGGGGGGGGGCACATAACTCTTAACAGCTCAATATCTCGAAAACTATGCCATCGATTTCAAAGTTCTTGGTCTTAAATTGCATGGATCTGAAGGGCCTTTCTAACTACATAAACGTGAAGTGGCTCTCCCTTCCCTTTTAAGAGGGGGAAGGCGGGTACCTTTTGAATTTTAAACGTAACCCCCTAAAAAACGTTACATATTTAGATTCTACAGGAAAAAAACAAGTAAATTTTGTCTGAAAGATTTTTTAGTCAGACATTTCCATGATGAGATATAACAGTTTGAAGTTTCGACTTGTTGGTATTTACTTGAAGCGCTCAGAAATACCTTATGGCGTTATTGAATTATACGAGCATGAGTCCTTTGCTTACTCGTGAAGAAAC
The DNA here is from genome assembly GCA_943735885.1 of Stelis phaeoptera. Classification (NCBI taxonomy): domain Eukaryota; kingdom Metazoa; phylum Arthropoda; class Insecta; order Hymenoptera; family Megachilidae; genus Stelis; species Stelis phaeoptera. Next base: position 556,619 of record OX030933.1, on the reverse strand, counting down.
GAAAACAATAATATTTGCAATCATCACAAAAAGTGCGGACAAAATTATTGAAATTAGACTCACCAGTTCACTCGCAACTTGACCTGCAGCGCTGAACAGCTGATGAGACGGTCAGGTTAACAAACTCACGTTATTTCACAAAATTTTCTTGATTACGCCGGTCACTGTCACTTTTTACTGGGTCATTTAAATCATTGAATCAGGAAATTGCGAAAGGATGTAAAGAAGGTTTCCCCGAATAGGTCCGATTGCGATAGCTCGAACGCAGTCTTCTTCGCGTTGGTTTGGCACTGCGCGAAGATGAAAAACATGTTATAACGAAGAACGCCAATCATACAAATATTAGGACAGAGTGAGATACAACGATATTCTCCAACGTTCTTTTGTCAGTAACAGAGAACGCGAATGAAACACATTCCAACAGAGTGAGACACAGGGATATTCTCTAACGTTCTTTTGTCAGTAACAAGGAACGCGAATCTTTCCGTACGCGTCCAGTATTTCGCACATTGCCGACATGCTTTGCTCCAAAACTGGATATTATAACATATTTTCGCAGTGCCCAAATAATTCGCAGGAGGCTGTACGACAGTTTCCCGATTCAGTGATTTAAATGACCCAGTGAAAAGTGATAGGGAATACATGGTGTGAAGTAACGTGGGTTCGTTGACTTGGCCGTCTCATCAGCTGTTCAGCGCTGCAGTTCAAGTTGCGAGTGAACTGGTGAGTTTAATTTCAATAATTCTGTCGGCATCTTAATAGTTGACGTACGTAATTTTTCAAATTTTCTTCCTTTTCAACAACGAAAAGTGTCATACAACTTCGATTTATTCGTTCTATCCGGATATTGAGTGATTTCAAAATTTTCGTCATTTCACACCGCGCTCGGACCAGGCAATCCGGGACATAGTCACACCGCTGAGCGCGCCAAAAACCTCGCGCTGTGAATGGTCAGTGTTTTTCCTTAATAATTCAAAAACGAAGCCCCATCCAACATTTTTGCAAAGGAAATTGTTGTTCAGAATCGCCTCACCTACCCCCCATTTCCGGCTCCTACACCAATAATGGAACACCCTGTATACAGACCTCGTTTTTCCACGTGTCACGCTGTTCATATATTATACGGACTCTGCTTTTGTTTTTTTGCATGTAACTGATGCGAGGTGCCTATACATACATACAGGTTCACTCTCGTGCTATGTAAACCAAGCAATGCTGCTCCAAACAAATACAGTATCGGCATTTGTAATTTGTAGTTCTTGAGCGCTTCGTTATGTAGCCCCCAGCGTGAAGGTGCCGGCACTTGCGTACACTACATATTTGGCATAACAGCTGAATTTTTTTCTTAGGCGGTCACCAGCGTGGAAAGGTTAAAGAACGCTCACTGTGGAATGTATAGATCTATATTGTTAGTAAAAAACATACGTGTGTATATAAAAACTAACACATTATAAATTATGATTTAAAATAAGGTAACACAACAGAAGTCCAATTATCATGCCACTGATCTTCTCTAAATTTATGCAGTGCCTCTCGAAATTTGGTGTCCAATTTGTGTTGGGCATCATTATCCGGGAAATTCTCGAACCATATTTTTAACTGTTCTGCTAATTCTTTATCATTTGAAAAAATCATTCCATTTTCTTCGTGTTTAACAAGTTCTGATAAGCTGAAAAAAAAAATCATACGGAAAAAAGTTAGAATAAAAAACATATGTCAAGGTCTATTTACACTAGAGCGTACCGACAACGTAAAGTGAAATTCAACACTCCCATTGCACTACTATTTCCCCTCACTGATTTCAAACAAAAACCAATCGTGGTTAATATTATTTCATGTATAAATTAATATTATCATTGAAATTACTAATAATATTACAAATAACAGTAAGTAAAACATAATTATTATTACCAATATTATTAATATAATCACCTTTAATTCTATGTTACGTACGCTGTACGTTTTTCGTTTTTTTTTTCTAATTTTGGAGCTGGTCGTTCGGGCGTGGTTCGAGACCTCCGCGAAGCAAGAATTTAGCCTTTCCCACCAATTTTCAACTCCTTATATGGTTCGAGTTAGAAATTTCGAGCAACTCAGGACCAACGCGAAGGAGAATCTTTCCACGAAAATGACGCGTTGGCTTTTCCCGCGCAGTCTCCACCATGGCCTTTTTCCGCTCATTTTCGGGTATAAAAAGGGTTATGATGAGGACGTCGCGGGCCCAGTTGTTCTTTAGATCTAGACCGAGTAACGTCAGTTTAAAGTTCAAATCAAGAGTCTTTGTAATTTTTACGAGATCAGATATCAAAGTTCCAATCGAGTCAAGCAAATCATACAGTACGTAGTCTACTGTTAGGCATTTCATTTAACATTGCTCTCGGGCCTCCGTTTTCTCGTTTCCGTTAAAACTGGAGAGGATTAGATTCTCGCTCCGTCGGAATCGAAACAAACATAAATTCAACATTATTCAATTCTTTTAAACAATTAAACTCTTATAAATTAGAGTCAATTTTCTTAAACCGACAAGTACACTTCAGCACTTGTAAACCCGGTTTGGAAGAATATATGTCTTATCATTTTTATACATAACTTTTGCATTAATTAACTATTCCAAAAGTCCAAAGGAACCTATCCGTCGGTATACCTTAGTCGCTCGAGGTATTACCGTCAAAATCTAGTTACGAGACCTAATACTAACATTTCCTGTAACACCCGGCGTTAGCCATACGTCGGCTAGTTCACATATCACTCTCCTGGAGCACCCTACGTTAGACATACGTAGGCTAGTCTCCACGTCTTGACCTTTCCTGTGACACCCGGCGTTAACCATACGTCGGCTAGTTCACCATAGCCAACCTCCTGAAGCACCCGGCGTTAGCCATACGTCGGCTAGTCTTCGATTCTAATTCCTCGGGCGCTCAGTATCTTAACAATACTGGGCTAACCCAACTAACAAATTACCATAACCTATAAGCAGCCCCCAGCCACGCGGCTGTACCCCTCCGGCTCGTAACATATACACAAAGTTGCGTCGAAATCGGTTAACGCGTCTAGAAACTACAAGCAATTGAAATTTACGAGAATCTCAGTTTTTCACTTGTGTGAAGTTAGCCCCCCAATATTAAAAACAATAAACTTTCTATAGCTGATTCGATTTCTCATCGTTTGCACATGTATGCACATTTCGAATTTTTATTTGCACACTTTTTATAAAAAAGTTATTAACAAAACAATTTTGGGGGGGCCAAGTTCACACTAGCCCCCCAAGTACCAGTAAATTAGATTGAAATAGTCTTAATCGATAGATTTTTGTTTGCACATTACGAAACAGGCCGATTTTTTGTTTGCACAATCTTGGTTAAAGAGTTATCAACAATTAAAGTTTCCAGATCGGTCGATTTTTGCAGATAAGCTGGATACACGAATATTACGTTCAAAATAACATGAATCGATAGATTTTCGTTTGCACATTACGAAACAGGTCGATTTTTCGTTCGCACAATCTTAGTTAAAGAGTTATAAACAATTAAAACTTCCAGATCGGTCGATTTTGGCAGATAAGCTGGAAACACGAATATTACGTTCAAAATAATATCAATCGATAGATTTTCGTTTGCACATTACGAAACAGGTCGATTTTTCGTTTGCACAATCTTAGTTAAAGAGTTATCAACAATTAAAACTTCCAGATCGGTCGAGATCTCGCTCACTACACTCTCTTGCCCCTACGGTGTGCAGGGGCTGGCACGCTACGCGGCCGCTCGTCTGACGGTATCGCCGATTAACCGCTGACCAGTTCGCGGAGGTTCGCCTCTCGCGGGTCTCCTTACACCTCGCCGGGATTGCGGGGAGGCGTCTCTCACCACCCGCTTCCCAGAAGGCACCACCTAACTCCGTACCCGCCGATCCTCCTACCCAGCGATAGCGGAGCGCCACTAGTGACCGGACACCGCCGGACAGGCCGCGTAGCACCGCGAAGCCGCCGCTTAGGGGAACCGAGAAGCGAAGCGATAGGGAAGCGAGCGAACTTGCGTTAGAATCAAGCCGCGTTTAGAATTAAGCCGCGTTTGCGACCCGCGCTACTGTAGCCCGCGTAAAGCAATCAAACCAGCTAGTTACAAAGTGAACCCTGTTCAGCCGCGAACGTAGATTTTTGTCGCGACTGAAGGAATTTTTCCAAACTCAAGTGGCTCGGCGCAGAGACCACCATGAATAGCCGATACCTCGAATTTCGGGTCAACGCAGGGCCTATTGTCTGTCAATTCTCGAGCGGAGCGGTCCGACGTAAACACGTGGTTCCCATAAACATTCCAACGGTCTCGCATCGTATTCCGTAACGGACGAAAAGAAGGGATATTTTTTAAACATCACCCCCTCTCGTCGGGGTTCTCAAGAGATTGTTGCTTATCGAATGAGCAGTCGAGTCGTGAATCTGCTACGGACCGGATCGTGGAAAAGAGTCGTGTCCGGAATTTAGTATAATAGAATCGTCTGTCAAACTATCGCATTTATCGGATCGTTCCTTTCGTAAGACCGCGACGATATAGAGCGCGAATAGCGTCGCGTCGAAACGCCACCGCGCACCCGCGATCCGCGAATCACACCCAACACTATCCGCACGGCCCACAAAACGCTGCGAGTGAGACCCTATGCTCCTCGTCCAGACCGACTCTATCATTTAGAGTCGCAGGATTCGCACTTCGGTGTTCGGAATCCAACGGAGACCGCAAATCTCCTATCGGCCGCACGGCCCACTATAACTGCTGCGAGTGAGACCCTATGCTTCTCGTTCAGACCGGCTCTATCAATTAGAGTCGCAGGATTCACACTTCGGTGTTCGGAATCCAACGGAGACCACAATTCTCCTATCGGGCCGTGCTATAACGTATAAACGTCGTGAGGAGTCACTGTACTCCTTGCATGAAACCATATCGATTACACGCAACACACACATACAATCGCTCGCACTTTCACCGTTCATTGTAAATCAATTGTAATCTTCAGGGGTTTTTTATGCCGAGAGGCTTTTTCCCCTAATCGTATTGTTCGAGCCAATAAACGTAATAATTCTTTCGGCTCAAATTAATTCAATTTATTTATCAAATTCTCCTCCTCCTCAATCATATCATTGTCAATATCCTGAACCACGAGATTTCTCCATGTTGGAGAGATTTCGACGATACATTTTTTGGTGCCTCCTGTGAGGTGCGAGCGTTAAACGGTGAAAGTGTGTTAGAAAATTCGAAAGTTTAGCGTAAATGCAACGGTCAAGCGGGCCATGTGTAACGTCGAGGCGTTTTCCGTTCCGTGGGAACGTCTTTCGAAGTCAGGGCGCTTTTCCTTGTGGGGGAGAGTCCTTCGAGAAAAAATGGCGCAAACAGTCAACGAGCCTAGTCCAGCTCTGACTGTGAACGTGGAAACACGCCATAGAACAAGCTCGACATTTCCGATCGCGATAGCGAAATTCTTATCGTCGCCGTGTCCTCGCGGTTCCACTGGAACTTTAAATACGTGGAGTGACACAGTGATATAGAGACACAACAGTGCTCAATTGGATATTAATCGGACTACTCACAACGATCGTCGAGGAGTTCGATACAACCACCTCCATCACCACACGGGGGACCATTCACCCACCTGCCGCCCGCTGCAGACGGTGTCCATCAGCATCGAAAGGATAAGTGTTCCTTTTATACTTAATCGTTTATTAACTTTCGTTATATTCGACTTTAGTATTAATCGCGTAAACGGTGCGTGCGGATAATTTACTACGATGGATAGAATCAAAGTAATCAATCAGAAACGTGTGTCGCTCAAGTCGCAGATAACACAACTTGCAAACTGCGTCGCGTCAAATCGATACGACAAATCGAATCTAAAAATGCGGCTGAATCGGGTTACGGAATTGTTTCACGCGTACGAGGAATTCCACGATGAGCTCGCGATAATCGATCCGACAAATGAACGGCTAGAAGAGATCCACGAGATCCAGGAACGTTACTACGACGTCGCGAGTAGAATCGAGTCGATGGAATCCGCCGGTACATCGACAGCGCGAGCTAACGAATCGGTCGGCAGCGCGATGCTGAATACGACAGGGGTAGACGGGCGACGTACCCTGAAATTGCCGGTCGCAGAATTACCGAAATTCGACGGAAGTCTAGACAAATGGCTTTCGTACAAAAACACGTTTATGACGATGATCGACGAGCGCGCAGACATATCCGATTTAGAAAAGTTTTTATATTTGAAAAACTCGCTTAGGGGCGACGCACTGAATAAGATTCTGGTTTTCAGCGCGAGCGCGGAAAATTATCAAAACGCGTGGCGCCTCTTAATCGACTCGTACGAGAAGCGACGAATTCTCGTATCGAAACACCTAGACGCTATTCTCGATATAGACGCTCCGACCAAGGTTACGACCGGCGGGCTCGCGAAAATAATCGATGATGTTCGGCAACATCTAAACATGCTCCAATCGTTAGGAGTTACTCCCGATAGCACTCTGATTATTCGTATCCTCGAAAGAGCGCTGCCCAGCGAGATCCGCCAAAAATGGGAGGAGTCATTAAGTTTAGACACTCTTCCCACGTTAGATCAATTTTATAAATTCATTAACGAGACTACATTCCGATTGCTCACGCTCGAACAAAACACCGTTCGCGACAAGTCCGAGACGGGAGGGAAACGTCGGTCCGATCGCGATTCGCGCGCGGTAAAAACGCGGAAAGGCGAATCAGGCGCGCGTACACTTGTTACCGGCACGACGGTAGCGTGTTTATATTGCAAACAACGGCATTTCGTTGCTAATTATCCGGCACTCAGGAAACTAACCGTGCCGCAGCGTTGGGAAGCTGTCAGACGGAAAAAATTGTGCCAAAATTGTCTTCGCGCTCACAACGGACCGTGCAGATCGTCAGGGTGCAAACATTGCGGACGTTTACACCACTCAGTACTCCATCGTTTCGGAACGCAGCCAGTGTCCGCCGCGCATACCTCAACACCAGCAAAATCGACGAACGAAGCCGTCGATTCAAAGAGTCCGGCATGACTATCGGGAATCGCGTTAACTACCGCTGGTCGTGCTCCGCGATCGCAATTAATGATGAGCGCGGTAGTTCGGATTCGAACCGCGGACGGTACATTTGCGGAGGCCCGCGCACTCCTTGACACCTGCGCGACGGCTCACTTCATAACGGAAAACCTTGCACGACGATTAAAACTTCCAATGCAACCGTGTTCCATTCCGATTAACGCTATTAATGAAATGACTACGATGTCTAAGAGTCTTATTAAAATCACGTTCCGCGCACTTCATACTGTAGGCATTTTGCTGCGTTTCCGATCGGGCATCGACTCGTCAACGGACGACGAGTTTTCTGACGAGAAATGCGTCGTACTTTTGTGACGAGAAGCGAGCGTGCGGGGCGTTGCGGGGCACGCCGCAACAAACGAACGCATTCTGTACCGGACCGCCGGCAAATAAAGATTATCCATAGCTACAATACCGATTTTCAAAAAACTTTAACGTGCTTGACGGTCCCGCGAATCACTAATTCGGTGCCGGACGAACCATTTCCGCGCGAATCGATCAAAATTCCGTCGAATCTGCGCCTTGCAGATCCCGAATTCCACGTGCCGCGGCCCGTCGATCTCCTGATCGGATCCGGTGCCACTTTATCTCTGATCTCAATAGGGCAGATTAACTTATCTCGTGACGACTGCGATCTAGTTTTACAAAAAACCCAACTCGGATGGGTAATAGTCGGCGGCGCGATAGACTACGCGGAAGATCGAGTAATTTCGTGTCAACTGTCCGAATTAAAGGAACAGATAGCCAAATTTTGGCTCATAGAAAACGTGGACGCGGCAACATCGAAATTATCAGAGGAAGCGTTATGCGAGACGCATTATATCGAGAACACGACACGCGACGACAGCGGACGATACGTGGTGCGATTACCGTTTCGCGCCGGTGATAAAGATTTCGGCGATTCACGACGACTCGCCTTGCGTCGGTTTTACGCGCTTCAGCGAAGATTAAATTCGAATTCGGCACTAAAGGCAGAATATTCTAAAGTAATGCACGAATACATTACTTTCGGGCACATGACATTGATCGACGACGAATCGTTACCGGGTTATTATATGCCTCATCACGCCGTAATAAAGTCCGCAAGCGCGACAACCAAGGTCCGCGTCGTCTTCGATGCGTCGGCCAAATCGGACAGAAACATTTCGCTCAACGACAGGCTTATGATAAGTCCGACGATACAGGACAAACTTTTCGAACATTTAGTAAGATTCCGCACGCACACGTACGTTATCACAGCCGACATCGAGAAGATGTATCGGCAAATTTTAGTACACCCACAAGACCGTAGATATCAACGTATATTCTGGTATCACGACAATCATATTCGAACGTTCGAATTAAATACAGTCACCTTCGGTGTATCATCCGCTCCATATCTTGCGATTCGAACGATACAGCAACTCGCGGACGACGAGAGCGCGAATTTCCCTTATGCCTCCACGATTTTGAAACGAGACTTATACGTCGACGATCTCTTAACAGGGGCAAATTCGCTAGACGAGATCCTGAAAATACGCGACGAAGTAATCGAACTGTTGAAACGCGGCGGGTTTAATATACGTCAATGAGCCTCGAACCACAATCATGCTCTCGATAATATCGACGAAAAGATTCTCGGAGTGGACAGCACGATCGACAGAAATACGGTAGTAAATACTTTGGGAATCGGATGGCGCGCGCAGGAGGAAAAACTCGTTTACACGGTAAATTCACTTGAATCCCCTATTAAATCAACGAAACGCGGAATTTTATCGGAGATCGCGAAAATCTTCGACCCCCTCAGGCTTCTTGGACCAGTGATCTTAACTGCAAAGACTTTCATGCAGGAGTGCTGGAAAACGAAGCTCGACTGGGACGAATCGGTTCCACAAGCGTTATACTCAAAATGGACGTCATTCGCGAATCAACTACCTCTAATCAATAATTTATCGGTCGACCGTAAACTCAGGCTTGAAAACGCAAATAATATTCAAATCCACGGATTTTGCGACGCGAGTAAGGCGGGATACGGCGCGTGTATTTACGTCCGCTCTCGCGATCAAGAGGGCCGCACCCTCGTTAGGCTTGCATGCGCCAAATCGCGAGTCGCGCCTATTAAAGAAATAACCATGCCCCGGCTCGAATTGTGCGGCGCGCTAACACTCGCTCGACTCTATCGCGAGGCACGGACTGCCTTTAATTTTCCGACCGATCGCGTCGTTTTCTGGTCCGATTCCACGATAGTCATCCAATGGCTTAAAAAATCCCCATCGGTTTTGAAACTCTTCGAAGCGAATCGTGTAGAAGAGATTCAATCGATCGAAGAAGCTGAATGGCGGTACGTTAATACAAAAGACAACCCGGCAGACGCACTGTCCCGCGGTCAATTTCCTGGAGCGTTTTGCCAAAATGACTCGTGGTTCGAGGGTCCTAAATGGTTACGCGACCGCGAAGACACTTGGCCGACAAATTCGGTTACTACTACAATAGATCTGCCCGGTTTAAAGAAGACCGTGTGTTTAGCACTCGGGATTAATAAATGCGAATTTTTTACCAATTTTTCTTCTTACGTAAAACTTGTCCGCGTAGTAGCTTACTGTTTACGTATGCGTCAATCGAATAATCACAAAGGCGAATTATGCGCGGAAGAGAAAACCACGGCGGAACGCACGATTCTACGGGCAATACAAAGGGAGCAATTTTCTGACGAGATTCGACATATTTCGTCATCGGGGGGAGCCAAGGGTAATCGACTTGCTTCCTTGAACCCTTTCATAGATGAGCACGGTTTGCTCCGCGTCGGCGGCCGATTACAAAATGCGGAAATCTCCTATTCGCAGAAGCATCCGATTCTCTTGCCATCATACCACCACGTGACTGATTTGATCATTCGGGATATACATGAGCGCACTTATCACGCGGGTATCCAGAGTACCTTGTACACTATCCGACTCCGTTTTTGGCTTCTCGACGGAAAAAATCAAGTGCGGAAGATCGTCCGACGCTGCGTTCGGTGCATTCGTTTTAGAGCGTCTCCCGTACAACGGAAAATGGGGAATTTGCCGAAATCACGCGTCGACCAAGCAGCGGCGTTCACGCATACGGGCGTAGATTTTTTTCGGTCCGTTATTTATAAAGGAGAAGAAAACACCGCAATCGAAATCGGGTAAAAGCGTACGGCTGCGTTTTCGTATGCATGTCGATAAAGGCGGTGCATATCGAGATCGTGAGCGATTTGACGACGGAAGGTTTCCTCGGAGCTTTCCGACGCTTCATTGGTCGTGGGGCGATACCTGCGCACGTCTACTCGGACAATGGCACGAATTTCGTAGGGGCAAACAATCAATTGCGCGAATTATACGCATTGTTTTCCTCAGACCAGTTTAGGGATCGCGTGAACGAATTCGCGGTAAATAGAAATATCACTTGGCATTTTAATCCGCCTTTGTCACCACATTTCGGTGGTTTATGGGAAGCAGCGGTCAAATCTTTTAAACACCACTTCAAGCGGGTTGTAGGGGAACGCCTCTTTACCTTTGAAGAGGTCAATACCTTCGCCATAGAAATTGAAGCAATTTTGAATTCAAGACCGCTGTGCCCCATTTCATCGGATCCGAATGATCCTATTGCATTGACACCTGCACATATACTGGTTGGTCGTCCACTCACGATGCTGCCCGAGGATAATTATCTTTTAGTTCCAGAAAATCGTTTAACATCGTGGAGGATCATTGCAAAGGCTCGCCAAGGCTTTTGGAAACGTTGGTACACAGAGTACCTCAATGAGCTCCAGAAACGCCAGAAATGGCTTGGGGCCCGTGGCGAAATCAAGGTGGACACCATTGTCATATTGATGGACAAAAATCTACCGTACATGCAGTGGAGGCTGGGCAGAGTCACGGAGGTTCATCCCGGTGGTGATGGAGAAGTTCGAGTCGCCACGATCAAAACCGCGAACGGCATTGTCAAGCGAAATATCACCCAATTATGTCCATTAATCGAAAACGCGTAACGAAATATTGTACCATGGTAATATTGTAACGGACCAGCTACGCCCGTAAACGCACTACAGACAAACCAACAAACGCGGTAATCTTGCTCGTTTCACTCGCAACGGGGGGAGCATGTTCAGCCGCGAACGTAGATTTTTGAACCCCATCTTGCTCATTTGCACCGACCTTGGCGTACTGACTGAGTCGGCACTCTCGAGACGGTCCATTCCGACCGACCGGAAGACCGTGACAAGTGTGAAAAGAAATATTGCTCAAATTGTTAGTTAGTAATACTAAAACGCAACAAATTAAGATAACGCGTTAAAATGCAAATATTGCACAGAATAGGTTTATTATTATACTGTAACTTACTTCTAAAACATAAAAAGATTTTTGGAAAAAAAAATACAACCGACTTCGGAATGCACTAAAAAGGACGAAATAATTTTAATTTATATTTCGGAGACGGCGCAAAATAAAAAATTTTCTACATTGCAAATGTTGGTTTTTCTCTTCTGAGAAGAGAAAGTTTTCTTATTCAAAAATCATCGCTGCACGTATTGAGTTTCTTTGCGAGACACAAGTCAAGAGGGTACAGCCGTGTCCCTTCTTGACTTGTTTAGACAAAGTATAGAACCGATGGGGTCTATGGGTACATGACGAATTCTTCGTCACTGACCTTCCTTTTTATTCTGTTGGTTTCTTCCGCGCAGTAAAGACGTGCACTTCCAGGCGCTTAAATAAAGTTGAAATTTTAAAGACAATTCTTGGAACTGTGTAATCTATTTTATTCCGCCACCTATTTCCAATAGGTTATGGGCCCAGATTAGTTGTTGTGCTATCTGTGTGTAGTGTGGAATAAAAAATAGAAAAACTAAAAAGGCAAAACTATAATTGCTGTGTGTATACAGGGTGTCCCAGAACTAGTGTAACTCCCGGAAATGGGGGGTAGCTGGGGTGCATCTGAACAACTTTTTCCTTTACCAAAAAGTTGTTTGAAGCTTCGTTATCGAGTTATTAACGAAAAACACCGGCCAATGAGAGCGCGCGTAGAGCGCGGGCTCAGCCACGAGAACGTTAGTGGCTCTCAATCGCGCGCGGACGTGTCCGTGAACGAATGCCTCTTTGCATCGGAGATATCGAGAGAATCACACGGCAAATGTTACATTGTATTAAATTAAAAATAATGTAGAATTATTTATGAGTAACAAATTAATGAATATGTCGTTTAATAACTATTTTTGACAATTTTTAACGTTATCCGAAGGGAACAAAGTGTTGTAGTAGTTATGAAAATAATTTTTTTTTTAATACCACATCAACAGTTAGATAATTTATGTTTAAAGAAAAACGATTTTGAAAGCTAATGTTAAAAAAAGCTGGACTAACTTACCCATTTGTCCTCGAATGAACCTGTCACGGCTGAAGTGGGTCGTTGAAACTGGGTCACTGTGCCGATCCTGATCCTTTTTCGAAACCCTCAACAGCTGATGTTACGGCCGGGTCGGCGAACTCACTGCACTGCACGGTCACATTTATTGTGCGGTTACTTTTATTGCGCGGTCACTGAGAAATGTGGGGATATTTAAACACAATTTATTATTCCTTCGTGTAACCAAGTCGGTCACTCACAATCAGTGACGAATGAATGCAGTACTGCGTAAGGAAAATTTGATCTCACGCCCGAATCAATGAATTGAATTTTCATACTGTGGTGCAGGGTATCACAAAGTAGTACTGTAAGCAAGGGAAAGTTCGGCTATTTTACGACGAATTTAGTGACGACAGCAGCACGTGTGCACGAGACAAACGGACTGAGGACTTTACAGGCAGAGATGTCCGAATGGCACTGCAGTTCACCCTCCCCCACCCGCACAAGCAGGCCCACGGTTCAAGGGTTGTTAGAAATGAATGGAGGACGAACGAAATTTCTCCGGAAAAAGACTACACCGTAGCTAAACAAGGCTAGTCTTTTTCCGGAGAAATTTCGTTCGTCCTCCATTCATTTCTAACAATCCTTGAACCGTGGGCCTGCTTGTGCGGGTTGGGGAGGGTGAACTGCAGTGCCATTCGGACATCTCTGCGTGTAAAGTCCTCAGTCCGTTTGTCTCGTGCACACGTGCTTCCGTCGTCACTAAATTCGTCGTAAAATAGCCGAACCTTCCCTTGCTTAAGGTACTACTTTATGGCACCCTGGACTACAGAATGAAAATTCAATTCACTGATTTCGACGTGAGATCAAATTTTCCTTACGCAGTACTGCATTCATTCGTCACTGAGTGACCGATTTGGTTACACGTAGGAAGAATAAATCGTGTATAAATATTCCCACATTTCCCAGTGACAAGTGACAGTGACCGCGCAATAAAAGTGACCGTACAATACAAGTGACCGTGCAGTGCAGTGAGTTCGCTGACCCGACCATGACATCAGCTGTTGAAGGTTTCGAAAAAGGGCCAGAATCGGCACAGTGACCCAGTTTCAACGACCCACTTCAACCGTGACAGGTTCATTCGGGGACAAATGGGTAAATTAAACTAGCTTTTTCTAACATTAGCTTTCGAAATCGTTTTTCTTTAAACATAAATTATCCAACTGTTGATGTGGTATTAAAAAAAAAATTATTTTCATAACTACTACAACACTTTGTCCCTTTCGGATAACGTTAAAAAGTGTCAAACATAGTTATTAAACAACATATTCATTAATTTGTTACTCATAAATAATTCTACATTATTCTTAATTTAATACAATGTAACATTTGCCGTGTGATTCTGTCGATATCTCCGATGCAAAGAGGCATTCGTTCACAGGCACGTCCGCGCGCGATTGAGAGCCACTAACGTTCTCGTGGCTGAGCCCGCGCTCTACGCGCGCTCTCATTGGCCGGTGTTTTTCGTTAATAACTCGATAACGAAGCTTCAAACAACATTTTGGTAAAGGAAAAAGTTGTTCAGATGCACCCCAGCTACCCCCCATTTCCGGGAGTTACACTAGTTCTGGGACACCCTGTATATGGTGAAAAATATAGTGTTTGGAAGTACAGAATTCGTGCGTTGCTGACTGAACTGAACGTTATTAAAGTTATTGACGACGAAATTCCGAAAGTGTTAAGTGAGGAGTGGATAAAAGCAGAGAGGACTGCAAAAAATAATTATTGAGTATTTATCGGACTCTTTTTTAAACTTTGCGGAATCGAACGACAGTGCGCGGAAAGTGATTGAGAATTTAGACTCTATCTATCAACGAAAAAGCCTCGCTATGCAATTGGCGTTAAGGAAGAAGCGATTAACACTAAAATTGCAAAGCGATACACCGCTAGTGAAACATTTCAAAGTGTTTGACGAATTAATATCAGAACTTGCAGCAGCAGGAGCAGAAATGCAAGAGATGGACAAGGTGTCTCATTTATTATTAACATTGCCTACCTCCTATGATGGTGTAGTAACCGCCATTGAAACGCTATCGGAGGATAGTTTAACACTAGGGTTTGTTAAAACGCGACTACTTGACCACGAAGTGAAATTAAACGATGAATCTCGTGACACCAGTACGAAAGTACACCAGGCCAACAAAATACCGAAGCGAATGAACTTTGAAAGTGCAAAACGGTTTAAAATAAATAAAGAACAGGTTAAGTCGAAGAAATTAGGTGCCATAAAATGTCATCACTGTGGTAGACAAGGTCACATGAAAAAGGACTGTTTTTACTATAAGAGAATACTTAAAAATCAGACTGACCAGAATAAAACTGCACAGACGATGCAAGTTGTAAATGAACCGTCAACATCAAAGGACAACGTTTCCAGCCTTGCATTTATGGCTGGGAATTTTGAAGAAGGAAGCGACAGGAAGAAAATCACGTTCCTGTTGGATTCGGGAGCATCTGACCACCTGATCAATAGGATGGATTTAGCAGCAAAATTTGAAGAGTTGGAAATGCCAATGAAAATTTCCGTGGCAAAGAATGGGACCTTCATTGCAGCAACGAAAAAGGGCTCGCTGAACATTACCACCAATCTGGGCATTCAAGGAGCGATAGAGGACGTTTATTACTGCCCAGATGTACTATATACAGGGTGGCTGAGAAGTTCCCGCAAATTCTTTTAAACTGTTTTTTTGGCATTGTTGTTGGGGGTTTTTGTCAATAGTAATGATTTATTTGAATTCATTGAAAAATTTCGATCTTAAAGATTGTCTTAATTATTTGTTAATTTTCAGTTAAACTTATGCTATGGATCGTGAAAATATGCGTGTTACTGTTGTTGAGTTGCACAAGACAGGAATGAGTATGGCCGACATCATTCGAATGACTGGTTTCAAAAGCAGAACTGTCTACGATGCAGTGAAACGCTATAACGAAACTGGAGGGAATGCAGACCGTCCTCGGAGCGGTCATCCAACAACCGCCACGACTCGGGAGAACATCCAGAAGGTCCGATGTCGAATTCAGCGGAATCCTGAACTTTCGATAAACAAAGTTGCCAAGGACCTCAATATCAGCAGAGAACGCGCTCAAAATATCGTCAAGAAGAAGCTGGGACTTCGTTCTTACAAAATCAATCGCGTTCATTTCCTCAACGACACGATGAAGCTAAAAAGATTGGAAAAATCTCGACGGTTGCTTCGCCTGCTTGCAGGTGCTCGTTTGTCGAAGGTTCTGTTTACCGATGAGAAAATTTTCACTATCGAGCAAGCCCACAACCGTCAAAATCGTCGACAACTATTAAAGAAAGGCCAAAAGAAGACTGCTGCTGCGAAAACGATCGGCCGTAGTCATTTTCCAGCTTCGGTAATGGTCTGGGCAGACATTTGCAGTACCGGAAAGACGCCTCTGATATTCATCGATAGAAACGTGAAAATCAACGCTGCCAGCTACCAGCAACGTGTTCTTAGGGATGCACTGGAGCCGTGGGCCACACAGCATTTCGGCAGTAACGGATTCACGTTACAGCACGACTGGGCCCCGGCGCATTCCGCCAAATCGACAATCACTGTCTGCGAAGAGCTGTTTCCAGGCTTTTGGGGCAAGGACGTTTGGCCGCCAAATTCGCCCGATCTGAACCCCATGGACTATGCAGTGTGGTCCATCTTGGAGCAAAAACTCCTGGGAAAAAGATACGCTACTGTGCAAGCCCTCAAAGTGGCGTTGACGCGCGCCTGGGACGAGATTTCGGTGGAGGAGTGCGCGAGCATTGTCGGCAACTTTCGGAAACGAGTAAAAAAGGATATTGAAGCCAATGGTGGCAATTTTGAACATTTATTGTAATTATTGGCGAATTCTCCTTTGAACACGCGCGGCCATTAGTGTTCGCAGCGAAAGTACTTCGCTGGTGCGTCGTTGCAGACAGCGGCAGCACCTCCCGGACACGCATGGCCACGATCGCACCATCACGAAGAAGAAACCGGTACTCGCTCAACGGCCACGCGGTGCCGGCACAGTATATAGAGTAGCGCAACTCTCTGTCGGCACCTTTGATGTTCGTGTCACATAAAATGGAGTGCGCATGCGCGAAGTCAGCGAGTTAGCCACTATCCTCATCTGAACTTTTCTCTCATTTCCACTTTCAGTTTTTGATCTCTCTTTCAGCAAAGAGATGAAGTGGCGCCTCTATCGGAGTAGAGGTGTACTACGAAATAGTTTTTCGCGTTTTTTAGGCACAATAACGAAAACACGTATAATGAGTATGCTTTTCGAAATCAGGAGAAGTATACGGATCGATGTACAAAGCGCTTTTTCGGAAAACTAAAAAAAAAAAATTTCGGACCTTTAAACGTATTTTTATCAAGTTTTAAAAGCGAAATTACAAAAAAGGGCTCTGTATTGCAATGCGGAATGATACAAAGAATATTTTAAAATAAAATTCAAGAAGAAATATTGCTTTTTCGGCGCAAGATATTGCACAAACGTCCTCGATATGAAACCGAGACGATTTGTATTACAAATATCACGCGGGTATACGGACGAACGCTGAGAGAAAGCGATGGAAAGCGAGAACTGAAAGAGGAAGTGAGAGAAACGTTTAGATGGCGTTACAACTTCACTCGCTGACTTCGCGCATGCGCACTCCATTTTGTGTGACACAAAATCAGGAGAGTTGCGCTACTGTATATACTGTGGTGCCGGTTCGACGCCATTAACGTATTTGCTGTCCACGCGCCAACACGTGCCTTTTGTTATACGAATTTGCACTTATTGTTCATCTCAGATCCCGCTTTGAGTTCTCTCATTGTGTTCACGCACGAAGTAAAGTGCTGTGCGCGTGTTTCTTTGTACAATACTTTTCGTTTAGTTGCGCATATAGTGATAGTTAGTTATAAGCCTCGCGTGTACAAACCGTCGTATTTCTCTGTAGTTATAAGTGTATATAGTTCTCGTTAAATATAATTCCTAGTCATAGTTCACGTGAGTGTTGTGTCTCGATCACTCTTCTGTCTCCTCTGCCCACGCAAAACGCAAACAGTAATTTTTTTGCTTAAATTCATTGTTATGGTTCTAATAAAGTGTTATATTTCGTGAGTATGATGTTTTGTTGAAGTATGTGGTAGTTATAGCTTACTGAAATATTAAAAAAAAATTGCGGGAACTTTTCAGCCACCCTGTAATTTGCTGTCGGTGCGTCGCATACAACAGGCCGGTATGACCGTTATTTTTGACGAAGAAGGTGTCAAAGTAAATAAGAGTGGTAAGGTCATCATGTCAGGTAAGCCACTGAATAATTTAACTGGTGTAGAATTTACAGTTTGTTCAAATATAGTAAATTCAACAGTAAACTTAAATGAAACCAGTAATAAAAATAATTATGATCTATGGCATCGTAGGTTAGGTCATATCGGGAAAAATAAATTCTTAGAGTTAAAGAATAAAAAAATGTTTTTAGACATGGGCCAATTAGAAAAAGTTAAAGTCCATAATAGATTATGCGAAGCTTGTATAAAAGGGAAACAAGCACGATTACCATTCAGAAATGCAAAAGACAAAAGTCATGTAAAACGACCGTTGTTTATAGTACATTCAGATGTCTGTGGTCCAATCACTCCTTCGACAATTAATGACAAAAATTATTTTGTTCTTTTTGTAGACGAATTCACTCATGTATTTTCAGTCTTTCAAGACTATATAGCAAAGAGGGAAGCTCACTTTAATTTAAAAATTGTCCATTTATATTGTGACAACGGGAGAGAGTATTTGTCAAACGAGATGAAGGGATATTGTGTAGAAAAGGGTATTAGTTACCACCTAAATGGTTCCTCGAACCCCACAGTTAAATGGTGTGTCGGAACGTATGGTAAGGACAATAACTGAAAAGGCTCGTGCAATGGTTGCCGGGGCCAATTTAGAAAAGGTTTTTTGGGGTGAAGCCGTCCTTACTGCTACGTACCTGATAAATTTAACCCCGACTAAGGCTTTAAAAGAGTCAAAAACACCATACGAATTGTGGCATAATAGGAAACCTCAATTAAAGTATTTAAAAATTTTCGGTTCGACAGTTTATATACATAATAAAACAAGACAAACAAAATTTGAAGAAAAGTCTTGGAAGGGTATTCTAGTCGGATATGAACCGAATGGGTATAAAGTGTGGGACGTGGAAAAAAATAAATTTGCCATAGTTATAGATGTTATTGTAGATAAGACTAATTTCTTGGAATCCAGGCCTGTAATGGTACAGACTGAAGGGGTTAATGTAGAAAACTCTAATCATAATAAAATTGATTTGGTATCCAGGACTGTAGGGGTACAGTCTGAAACTGATTTACCTGACATGCAGTCAAAATCAATGAAGTCTCATAAATCTGATAGTAATAAATCAGATATATTGGAATCTGAAATAGTAAAGGCAAATATAGATACCGAATTAAGTCACGAATTTAATAAATCTATAATTGAAACAGATATCCCTGGCCCTTCATCTAGTAACAAAAGACAATTATCGGCCGAGGTAAGAAGGAGTGATAGGATTAAACATGGTCCACCTATTTCATATAATGAGATTGATGAGCGAAATGATTATCTCATGTGTGCTCAATCTCTTGTTTGTAAAATTCCTGCGTCGTATCAGGAAATTAAGAATAGGGACGATAGAATTCAATGGGAACAGGCAATTCAAGATGAAATTAATTCTCTTAAAGTTAATAATACGTGGAATTTAGTGCCAAGACCGGAAAATAAAAATATTGTAGATTGTAAGTGGGTATTTGCAATTAAAAACGATGAGTTTGGAAACCCATTAAAATATAAAGCTCGCCTTGTTGCGAAAGGTTTCAGTCAACAGTATTTAGTTGATTATGATGAAACATTTGCAACCGGTTGCAAGAATAGCGAGTTTCAGATTTTTTATGGCATTTTCAAATCAATATAATTTGTCAGTTCATCATATGGACGTAAAAACTGTGTTTCTGAATGGTGTATTGAAGGAAAAAATTTATATGAAAGTTCCTGAAGTAATTGATAATAAAGAAAACCAAGTTTGTAAGTTAAATAAATTCATTCATGGGTTAAAGCAAGCCGCAAGATGCTGGTTTGAAATATTTGAACAAACTCTTAAAAGCAAAGGTTTTCAAAATTCTTCTGTAGATAGATGTATCTACATTTTAGACAAAGGAAATATATTTGTTGAATTATTATTAATATTACATCTTTAGTAAAAGCAAAAATGCCCAACGCTTGTGAATATGTAGACTAAACAAAAGACGATACCAGGACGACTGAATGTATCTGGACTTTGTCACGCGAAGAAAAAGGGCTCTTCGCCAGGCAAGGCCATAAACGGTCCTGTAAACTGTATACGAAAAGCGGACCCCAAACTTTCTTTCTGGGTGTTCGTTTCATTCCGTTTTAAGAAGTCAAAAGAGCAAGACGTGTTTTTCCGATCTGTTATAATAAAGTTTTAGTATACTAGACATAATTTGTTCTGTTATTTTATAACCCATTTCCAATAATATTAAACAATATATATGTGATACTTTATGTAGATGACCTGGTAATCGCTACTGCTAATATTGAAGAAATGAATAAGTTTAAAAATTATTTAATGAATAGATTTAGGATGGTAGATCTAAAAGATATTAAACTTTTCTTGGGGATAAAGATCGTGAGAAGTAAAGATAAAATATCAATGGATCAGAGTGCATGTATCCGAACAGTATTAAATAAGTTTCACATGTCAGAATGTAAACCTGTAAGCACACCTCTAGAAAATAAATTAGATTATGTAGCTTTGAACTCCGATAAGAAATATGACGCTCCTTGTCGAAATCTTATCGGATGTTTAATGTATCTAATGTTATGTACTCGACCAGATTTATGCACGGCAATTAACATTTTAAGCCGATATCTGAATAAAAACAATGAAGAACTTTGGAAATGTTTAAAACGAGTACTAAGATATTTGAAAGGATCGATTGATATTAAATTAACTTTTGTTCGAGGTGGTTACGATAATATCTTAACAGGTTATGTAGACTCTGATTGGGGAGGAAATGATAAAAATGACAGAAAAAGTACTACTGGTTTCTTATTCAAATTATTTGAACGTTGTACTATTTGTTGGAATACAAAGAAACAAACATCAGTAGCAGCTTCATCCACCGAAGCTGAATACATGGCGCTTTTTGAAGCCGTCAGAGAGTCATTATGGTTAAAATCATTAGCAAAAAGTATAAAATTAAACATTTCAGACCCAATTATTATCTATGAAGATAATAATGGTTGTATTAGCATAGCGAACAATCCAACCGATCATAAAAGGTCAAAACATATAGACATAAAGTATCATTTCTCAAGGGAACAGATTAAGAAGAAGGTAATAAAACTGAAATATATTCCCACAGATAGTCAGCTGGCAGATGCAATGACCAAGCCGCTACCAGGAGTCAAATTTCTGGAATTCAGAACAGAAATGGGATTGGAATAATATAATGATATTATTTTTGTAAATATGTAAATATGTATATACATGTATTATATTTCAGTATAATGGTTTGATTAGGTTTTTCTGGGTTTTCCTAATCCGTAGCAACAAATGTTGGACCATATGTATTTGCCCCAGGAAAAAGCACATGGAAGGTGTATCGTCTGTTTTGCGCAGTCGATTAATTTTTGAGAAGGCGTGTTGGTTTTTCTCTTCTGAGAAGAGAGTTTTCTTATTCAAAAATCATCGCTGCACGTATTGAGTATCTTTGCGAGACACAAGTCAAGAGGGTACAGCCGTGTCCCTTCTTGACTTATTTAGACAAAGTATAGGACCGATGGGGTCTATGGGTATGTTAGAAATTTTCGAAGTGACTCGTTACAAGGTTCTGGGGTAAGTGCCAAGAGATTCACCAAGGTCCTCTTACCAGAAGGCACCCTTGCCTTCCCCACTCCGTGGCCAGATCCTTCAAGAACGATGTCTTTTCTTTAAAGCAAAGCAACGTCGGGCTGCTTGCCTTTTCGAAACATTCCCATGTCTCCTTTTTAAACACTCAATCCTATGGCACCCGATGGCTGCGCGACTCCAGGTCACTAGCCATCGACGGGCGCCTAGGTTGCCATTCACACGGACACCCTTCTCAAGTTTCACGCAGGCTATGTTCCTATCATAAATCGTCCCAAAGCCAAATAGCGACGGCTAATTGCCTTCGGCGACTCTCAGAATATTTCGCCGCTAACAGGTACGTGACGAATTCTTCGTCACTGACCTTTCTTTATTCTGTTGGTTTCTTCCGCGCAGTAAAGACGTGCACTTCCAGGCGCATAAATAAAGTTGAAATTTTAAAGACAATTCTGTGGGAATTATAAATAATTTCTACTCTTTTTTATTCTAACTTATACTATAAGACTTTATTAATGCTAACATATAATGCTAATATATAAACTTTATGATTCTGACGCTATTACTTCCCCACCTCTCGTTTTCTTTTCTCCCGGAATTCCCCCGTCTTCCCCACTCACACGCTCAGTCATACCAACTCCATACCAACATCCATCCATACCAACATTCAGAAAATTTCACATCCATTCTTACCACTCACTCATTAAAAAACAAATCTCACAAATTCTTGGAACTGTGTAATCTATTTTATTCCGCCACCTATTTCCAATAGCAAATTATCAAAATTCTTTAATCCTTTTACATATTTTTTCACATTAGCAACAACATCGTTCATTTACACAATTTTTAATTTTGCGCCGCCTCCGAAATATAAATTAAAATTATTTGGTCCTTTTTAGTGCATTCCGAAGTCGGTTGTATTTTTTTTTTCAAAAATTTTTTTAACCGTTTGAATAAAAGTTCTAAATGACAAAGGTGCTCCTCTTGAGACTCTGAGGCGACTAAAATGCCATCTATGTACGCGTAACAAAAGTCGAAACCGCGTAAAATTTCATCGATGAAGCGCTGAAACGTTTGCGTAGCATTACGTAACCCTAACGACATATAAGGAAATTCAAACAGTCCAAACGGCGTTGTAATAGCCGTTTTCTCTACATCCTCCGGAGCTACTGGAATTTGATTGTAGGCTCGGACGAGGTCTACCGTAGAAAATACATTTTTGCCGCTTAGCTGCTGCGCGAAGTCCTCGATGTGGCGCACGGGGTATCGGTCGGGGAATGACCGTGCATTTAACGCCCTGTTACGTTCCCGCCCTCAAAATTTCCTTATTTGGAGTTGGCTGCGTACACCCGGCATTAGTCACGTAGCCTAGAATTTTCGAGACCAACGCGAAGCAAGGGCGTTGTCCCTCGAAGTCACGTAGCGCACTTTCCCCACCACCCTTTTTCCTCTAATTTTTTAGTATAAAAAGGGTTGCAGCGAAGGCACTTTGGGTCTAGTCAAATTCTAGAAAGGGCACGTTACACGTCTGTACGTTTCCCTTACGACGCATAGCAACTTAGCGAGATCGGGTTCAAGTCCCCTTCGAGCATCTTCTTAACCATACAGTACGTAGTCGTCTGTTAGGCATTTCATTTACGGTTGTAGTCGTTCCCCGTTTGCTCGCGTTCGTTAAAACCGAGAAGGATTAGATTCTTGCTTCGCGGAATCGAAACTAAACTAACTCAAGTAATCATTGTAACTTAAATTCAAGTTAGAACACCGCGACAAATTACACTATAACAGTTGTAAGTCCCGGTGCATTAGAATAAACTGAATCAAATAGATTTAGTGTTGATCAATTATAATAAACCGTCCTGAACCCACTAAGGTGTACCTTTACCGCTCGAGGTGCACCGAATACGTTACGAGCACTAATACTAACATTTCCTGCGGCTCCCTACGTTAGCCATACGTAGGTTCGTCCGCATAACATTTTCCTGAGGCTCCCCACGTTAGCCATACGTGGGTTCGTCCTCGCGTCTTGACCTTTCCTGAGGCTCCCTACGTTAGCCATACGTAGGTTCGTCCTCGATAACCAACCTCCTGGAGCTCCCTACGTTAGCCATACGTAGGTTCGTCTCCGCGTCTATTTCCTCTTAACAAATTACCATATACCTAATATAAAGCCCCGGCTACGCAGCCGTGCCCCTCCGGCTCGTAACAGCCCTATAGTCGCCGCAAGGTCTCCAAGCTTCTTCGCCCTTCTTTTGTACCAAATGCAGAGGTGACGACCACGAACTCTTCGAGGGACGAGCGATGCCCATCTTCAACATCGTCTCGAACTCCTTCTTGGCAGCCACGAGCCGGTCTGGTGCAAGCCGTCGCGGCTTGCAGGAAACGGGTGGACCAGGGGTGGTCATGATGTAGTGCACCGTTTGGTGCGTGTTCCTGATCGGGGTACCGCTCGGTCGTGTAAGTTCCGGCATCTGGGTCAGGAGCTGGTGATAAATGGAATCCCCTAATACCATCTTTACCGATGGCATTCCAACCTCGGCTCGTTTTCCGCGTACAGTCAGCGTGGTCGTCCGATCGACGAAGCGACGATTACGGATGTCCACCATAAGGTCGAAGTGATCGAGAAAATCCACCCCGATTATGGGCTTCGTCACATCCGAAACCACAAATCACCAGACGAAATCCCGTCGAAAACCAGGCACGGCGCGGAAAGACGCATAAGTCGGCCCCCGTATCCACCAAAAATTCCATCTTCGAGTTGTCGTCC
Organism: Stelis phaeoptera; assembly: GCA_943735885.1. NCBI lineage: Eukaryota > Metazoa > Arthropoda > Insecta > Hymenoptera > Megachilidae > Stelis > Stelis phaeoptera. The sequence continues at coordinate 532,472 of OX030933.1, read as the reverse complement.
AGGATGAAAAGGCGTCGTGACGTTGGATCTGTGTCGTTGGCCGCCATCAACGACCCCCTTGGTCGTTTCCCTGGACTGCGGCGTTCCAATTGCACGGCGCAACGCATCTATGCGCGTTCGAACCGAACCGCCAATGGTACCAGCACTTTCCTTGATAGTCTGGTTGCTCCCAGGCTTGTCCTCTTGCGTCACGGTCTCGCGAGCGCGATGAAAATCGTCCGCGAAAACGCGAGTTCGACCGGCGTCGGCGATTCCACCCGCGACGGGAAGATTGTCCTCCATTGAACAGCGATTCTCGTATCGCAGAAATTTCCTGCCTCAAGGAGAGAGCCAATTGCGCCATTTTCACGTTTAAAATGGCCTCTATGTTCTGGCCCGGCAGGTGTAATTGACGGGAGGTGGATGCGCTCGGAACTGCGGCCTCCGCTACGTGTATCGGGGGCGTCATGGTTTCCGCGACGGCGTCTGCCAACTCCACCACCCTATCCAAGGCAGCGTCCCGTTGCGTGGCCAGAATCACCGGCATATTAGCAGGTAGCCGACCCATCCAAAGAGTCCGCAATACCGCGTCCGAGATGAAAGTACCAGCCAACTCGCGCAGGTGCCGCAGAAATTGGGACGGTTTTCTGTCCCCGATTTCCTTGTGCTCTAGCAAACGCCGAGTCTTCTGTTCTTGCGATGCACTGAGCCGTCGGATTCGTCGCCGGGGGATTCATAATAATGTCTCTCACTTCCGCGGCATATCGTGCATTCAACGCACCGAGGATGTACCCGAATTTCGTGGTCCCCGAAGTCACGTTGGACACGTCGAAACTTCTTTCAACCACTGAAAACCACATCTCCGGGCCACCCGGACAAAACTTAGGTATACGCACAGCAACACGATCAACCGCGGCTGGCGCACTCATGGATGCACTCGCGTTGACGTTATCGTCTGTCATATCGCCGTCCTTGATTTTTAAAGAAGCCACACCGAACTTCACTACACCCACACGTCAAGTTTATTGTTGGTCCGTCCGTATCCTTTTTAGGTCTTTATTACTACGCACTTATTTGCATGCACTAACTTATAATACGCGTACACTAATAACGTCCAAAGTTTTCTTATTAACGTAAAACACTAACATGAACAGATCACGTCGGGGTCACCAATTGTGGGAGGAAGGTAGGTTTAAATAAATTATAGACTCCGAGGATTCCGTTCCTCCACACAAATTTATTAATAGGCGATACTGTTCAAGGCGCGAAGTTAACTCTACCAAGTATTGTGACCGACTGACTGTGCGAGTCAAACCTCTTCCTCAAAAACTCTTAAGGAAACGAAAAGAAAAGCAGATAGAAAGAGAAAATCGAGAAAGAGAGGAAAACTGAGAAACTGTTGAAAAGTTCGTATAGCGATAGACACAGCGGAAGAGGGTCATAAAAAAGAAAGCGAAGCGGTTCTCAAGGGCTACTGGCGGGCACTAACCAGGCCCAGGCGAGATCCTGCAGAAAGCGTGAGAATCTAGAAAACATGTAGAAAATGGAAAACAGAAAAAAAAACTTTTGAGAAAAACTGTGGCGTATGTGGTGCGCTGGGCGCCACACCACAAAAATTATTTTTGGAAAAAAAAAACAACCGACTTCAAAATGCACTAAAAAGTATGAAATAATTTCAATATAATTTGTATGAATTCTTTTCAGCTCTTTGTAAAATTCGTGAAAGTATTACATGACACATTAAATCAGGGGTGGCCAACCCGTGGCCCGCGGGCCGCATGCGGCCCGCCTTGAACATTTTTCCGGCCCGCGAGATTCATCGCACCTTTACAAAATATATTTATTTTATAATGGCTAAAATAGCGAAAACCAATGTATTAATAAAAAAATACATTATTTTCGGATCCATATATTAAAAAATTAACTGTCGAAATTATGAGAAAAAATTAACTATGATTTTAAAATAATATTTTTGCGAATATATGACAGATATTGCCTGTTTTATTTATGAGTTTGCAGTTATGTTTCAATTTTTCACTCCAAAAAAATGTCTATAGTGGTTCTAAATCTAATATGGGGATATATGTATAATTTTATATGCGGCCCGCGGAGTTATGATGGATTTCCAAAGTGGCCAGCAAAATCATTTGGGTTGGCCACCCCTGAATTAAATACAATGCAATTTCGGAGGAGGCGCAAAATGAAAAATGTTGTAAATGAAAGATGTTGCTGATTAGGATCTGATTGGGGTATGCTGGACTTGGTATTAAATGTGCGGTAAGACAAAATACGTTAATGTGTGAAAACGTAGAAGAATTAGTGGATCTAGGTAATTTTCAGTGTCGGAACTTTTTAATTAAAGATTTTCTAAAAATTGTGCGAGCGGGACCTCCAAATGCAATAGAGAAGAGGGATCGTGTGGACAGTATTCAGAGTATGGAGTAGCGTAGCCGGCTACAGCTCCGTAAGTCCCGGCTTCGATTCCCGGATAGGAGAGTCCGCTTCTTCCACGATTTTCTACAGAATATAAGATTTAGCATTTTTTCATTTTTTGCTTCATTTATTGCGCCCGGTGATATTTCCACGATGATCCCATTTGCAGCAATCTTTGTGGATTCTTTAAGCTGGAGAGAATGGAAGGGTATGGACAGGAAGGGAAGGGGAAGGGGAAGGGATGTGATGGGGTGGGAAAGGAAGAAGGGATGGGACTGGAATGGGTGGGGCGGGGGCGGGCAGGATTGGGGTGACTGTGTGTGTGTGGGGGGAGGGGTATGTATGTATGTCGAATTTCAAGCATCATATCTTAGGAACGACTTACGTAAAAGATATCAATAGATAGTGTTTTGGAAACGACTCAAAAAAAGTTACACGAAAATGCAATAAAAAATAGGGGTTTCCATTTAAAGAAACACCGCTGATCTTGACCTGACCGTCAATAGGTCACTCAAGGTCAAGTCCATATTTTTTTTTATCTGGTCCCTTTCAACTCCTACAATTTTTGTCTGAGACATTTTTCTGTAACTGCCATATTTTTCGAGATATTTGCTGCTAGTGTCATTTTCGTAGACTTCAGCGACAGTTGCGGAGAAGGTCGGAAGCTCTAGAACAAGGATAGATAGATCCTTGTCCTTCTAACGGCGGCGCGACAGAGAGGGTGATGCAACAATGTAGGAGAGACAAAGACAGTGCGATTTCAAGTTATTGCAACTTTCTGATGCGAGGAAGCAATATTTTCGCATACTTTTTTTTTTAAAACATTCCTTGGCTCATTCCGCAGCGCGCGACAGAGCCCTTTTTCCCAATTTCATTCTCAATTGCTTATAAAAAATAGAACTACGTTTTTATAGAATAAATTTTTTTCTGTGCACTTTTTCCAAAAAAGGGCTCTGTCGCGCGCTGCGGAATGAGCCAAGGAATGTTTTAAAAAAAAAAGTATGCGAAAATATTGCTTCCTCGCATCAGAAAGTTGCAATAACTTGAAATCGCACTGTCTTTGTCTCTCCTACATTGTTGCATCACCCTCTCTGTCGCGCCGCCGTTGGAAAGACAAGGATCTATCTATCCTTGTTCTAGAGCTTCCTACCTTCTCCGCAACTGTCGCTGAAGTCTACGAAAATGACACTAGCAGCTCTTGCGCACCCTTAATTTTGCAATAATTTTCAACAAAACAGGGAAAACAGGGTAAGCAATGATAAAATAAAAAATGTGTTTTATCCCGATTCTAGTGGGAGTCATAGCCTACAAGATGAAAGAGGTTTTGTTCGGATTGGTCCATCCATCTCGGCGTAATCGGTGACCATACCTAGCATGTACGAAATTGTGTTTTTGCAATAAAAAAGGTGTAAAGAATGACGACTTCTTTTGCGAAGTCGGTTAAAAAGTAAACTTATAATATAATGTAGATAGCCTAAGACTTTCCTACAGTACTGTACATGTACTAAACTTTATGCTTTTACTATGACATATAGAAAATTGTATAAATATAAAATCTGATTTTCTTAAAAAATATTGTATAATACAATTGAGGCGTTGGATGGAAGAGGGGCACATAGGCTTATGTGCCCTTTTTCCGTAAATCATTTAAATCGTTTCGACTTGTATGCTTATTATATTTTAAAGACATGTAACTACATTCTTACAAAAATTTGACTTAAAAGCATTGATACTTATTAAATTATTCAATTATGAAAACTTTGAAGTCGATTATCTCGAAACGGCATTTCGGCGTATGTGCCCTTCTTCCATCCAACGCCTCAATTTCATATATTAATTATATGTACGTACAATTTAAACCAAAATAGTAATTTAAATTTTATGCCTTAATAACATAATTTTAAAAAACATGCATTTACTTTACTTACCATTCAAAATTATATGAACACACAGGAAGTTCACATCCAAACATATCAACAACTTTCTTTGGTAAATCCAAACCGCTAGATGATGTGTGAAGACAAATGCCTAAATCTGCGCTAGCTGCACATAAAAATTTTGTATTTTATATATTAAGATATTTGAATAATTAATACAAATCATATTTTATTACCTAGCATTTTAGGATAATCTTCATTTTCAAGCCATGGGGTAATAACTGTAATGTGTTTCCAATTTTTTAATTCTATTATAGCTTTATAAAATTCTTTTAATGGACCTTTACCACTTATTGCACATATTAAATCTGGTAGATTACAAACACCTTGTACAATAGTATTTTCATATTCTATAAAATAAATATATTTCAATTATAATAATAAATACATACTGTTATAATGATATAACAAAATAAATCACCTTGTAACGCATTTAATAGTATTGAAAAATCTTCATCTTCTGTCCAACTTGTACTTGAAACAATAAAACCAGGCCTTTTAGAAAATAATCTTATTTCGTTATCTGTGCATTCTGTAAATATAGTTGTGTTTTCTTTTTGACCTTTAAATATATGATATTTTTCACTTAGTTTTATTAAAAACATGTGCTTCTTTTCTAACGATATAGGGTGAAATTCATCTGTTGGGCGATCATATAAAACTTTGGCGCTAAAAAAGAAATAAATATTAATTTCCATATGCAATATGTAAACAAGGTACAAATTATATTTTAAAATACCAACTTGATTTTCCAGTTTTGCTGTAAATCTTGTTTCATCGCCTGAGAAACACAGAAATTATGACAGGCTTTGGAACCAAAATATGTTTCAATACTTTTTGCAAACTTTACAAACAGATGATTATTTTTTAAACTAAGTCCCATAAGAGTAAATGCATAATTATGCCAATCAATAACAAATTTTGAATCCATGAGAATGCAGTACAACCAACAAATTGGGATTGTTGGTATTGCTGGTGGATTTTGCACCAACATATGTGTTGATATGCGTTTAATAAACAGAATCCATAAGAGATTAAAGGTTTGCCATAATGTTTTGATTACATACCATGGAAAACGTGATAAATCTAAAATACCAAACCAAAATATTTATATAAACATATCTTTAAATAATTATTAGTACTACGGATTTTATACACAGTGCATTTATAAAATGAAATATATAAAGCAATAAATTTCAAAACATTAAGAACAAATTGATTTTTTTTATAAGAAAATTATTATTATGTACAGGAGAGAATTTTGCATTGTTTCAAACGTTATTAAATGAATACCAGTGAGCCAAAAACAGTTATAACAGATACTCATACAATATTGAAAAGTGGACTTATATTGTTTTGGAATTCATGAATATGAAAATATGTACTTAAAATTAAATTAAAAATAGTGTCAATCTGTAAATAATTTACAACAAAGCTGAAAACGTACTGTTCTCTAAATTCGGGGGTGGAGAAAGATAATAAATACATATTTGAGCATTTTCTCTAATTTCTCTTAACGGCAATGAACCGGGATAACCTATTATATCTATCGTAAAACCTTCTTTTGCAAATGATATCACATGATATTGCATTCTAGGACTTCTACCTAAGTCTCCAAGCACAAGAACGCAAACATTTTTGTGTTTTTTACGTATTTTTAAATATAACTTTCTAATTATATACAAGATCAACAATAGCATACAAACTAAATAAACCCGCCACATGTTGTAATACATATCTATCACGAACAATCACGAATTACACCGTGGAAATTTCACGCATATACTATACTTCCACGGCGGAACAGCCGACTCTAATATCAGCCGATATATAATATATGTAATGGTCGAAAACCTGTTTTTTACCACATATGATGCGTATGATTCTTGTAATTTTAATTGTCAGGAAAACTTTGGTACGGAATCGGTTAAGCGAATTAAAGTGATTTTACTCTGTAAAAATAAACATATGGTTCATGTGATTCATTGTTTGGCGCCATCTCATGCCGGAGAAGCGATCATGGTAATAACGTTGTCAAGACGAGGATGCTCGAAGGCTGAAAAAAAGACCCTCTCTCTCGTTACCGTGAGTGCGAGAGAGAGGCTCTTATGCGAAGCCGAAATTTCGTCGGTGCAAAGTCGGCTTCCCTCGGTGTCAGCCAATGGCAGAGCGAGTTGCGGCGTTCCTCCCAGCGGAGAGAGGTCGCTTCACATTTCTCACCGAACATTGATTATGATTTTTATAATTTTCAGTATCAGGACAATTAGGGTAGGAAATTGGTAAATATAATGACAAATTTGGACAATTACAACAATTTTATTCTGCCAGTTCGTTAGAGGAATAGTTAAAAAATAAATATATGGTCCATCTGATTTTTCATTCGAGGCGCCATCTCGAGCCGGAGAACCGCCGAGAATGACAATTAACTATGGGATGTCATTTTATATATAATTTTTGCCTTTAAATGCTTCAATTCTGAAATATGGTTGCTTGCTCATGTATTTGATACACGTGTTGAGTCGAATTTAGATTCCTGCAAAATTTAGGAATTCTCCCCGGGATCCGGTGGTGGGGGACTCTTCCCCTCACTAGTGTTTTTCCCTAGCGGCAGCCGAGTTTGCATGTCATATAAATCGTAGATTTCATAGTGATTATGCAACTTTTTGAGTTGCGAAAGCAAATTTTCTCACTATTATTTTTTAAAAATGTACTTTGTATCATTCCGCTTTTCACTATAGAGTCTGATTTTGCAATTTGTTATTAAAAACACGTGTTTTGAAAAGAAATTTTTTTACAAGCTTTACAAAAAGTGCCTTGTACATACATAGGTACATACAGCGAGTGATGTACTTCTTTTGGATACGAAGACTTTTTTTTTTATAATTGTACCTGAAAAACGGAAAAAACATTTTTATAGTTCACATCTATTCCTATAGAGGTGCCACAGTACCTTTCGTGTACTCGTAACAACAAATTGCAAGCGCCTCTATCTGTATAATTGAGAAGTTCTTGTACGGATCGATTTTTCGTACATCAACAGATCCTTTGTAGTGCTGTCAGTCGTGTTTAGTCCTGACAGCTGGTGAAGAGGTGTAAATTAATAAAAATGGTAAATATATCTTAAATTTATGAAAGGATTATTGATTGAATGTATGTCAAATTTTTGACAATCATGATGTTTTTTTCATTTTTTAGTCTTTTGCCGAAAAAATAACATCAATTATGCAAACACCAGGACAGGATCCTGTTGGCAAGGATGATGTTCCCCTTTGGATGAAGTATACTGGTCGTGGACTCGGTACTGTAGGCAGTTTAAGTAAGTTTTCAAAATTATGTATGTTGAATATACACTGACTTATTGCTATTACTTTGTCTACAAAAAATTAGTTTTATTTACTAGATTCTACATAATAACAATGGATATAACACCAATGTTTATAAATATATAACATACAGATTATACATAAATATATAGTATATTTTTAGTTTTTTATTTGCCTTTGGACAATTTATGTAGTAATATTTAAGTGCTCTGAATATCTTTGTTTTACTATACTTTTAGGTGATAATACTTATAATATATGTTATGGGATATGGTAATTGAAACCTATTATTAATCGGAATGGAATACTGACTTTTATCACTTTGTTACAGTTGCGATTTTTCTTGGAGTATGGAATTGTGTATCAATACTATTGGGTTCTGTAGATTGTTTAATTAGTGGTATGTGGCAGATGGTGGCAGGTTTTATAGTAGTAATGATAGAAGCCCCGTGTTGTTGTTTATTTATTGATTTTGTACAAAACTTAAGTGATTGGGTAGAAAAAAGACCATACTGGAATAGAGCAGCAGGATATTGTTTGTAAGTATATTATTTTTTCAATAAAATTTTACACTATAATACTATAATATTATTTTAGATTATAATACTAATTTTGCCTATAATACTTAATTTCTATTTTTTTAGAATTGCACTTCCACCAGTCTTCCTATGTATAGGGATGAGTAGTATTTTTGGCAGTGGTTTAATATTTGCCACAGGTGTAATATATGGACTAATGTCTCTTGGACGAAAGTAAGTTACATTTATTTCATATATAGCTTTATGAGATTAATAATTAGCAAAGAAATTACAGATTTAGCAATACTTTCATGAATATCAACTAACATTAAACAGTTAACTAACTCTTTTAGATAAGAAAACTAAAATGTGTGTTATGTTATTGTAATAATGTGTGCATATTTGTTTGTGTGTGTAACACTTACATTATTCCATATTTATTCATATGTGTACCGAAATTTATTACCATGGTTTTTCATAATGTTTTGTTTACCATTTACATTAACCGACACAATTTATTGTTTCATTATGTACATTCATTTAAAACATGTGTAATACCTAACACATATTACACTTTTTTTATGTTGTATATTATTATGTTTTAACACAATTTTATTTGATTGAAAATATAATAACGTATAATAACATATTTTGATAACTGCAAGTTTTTTTTATTACTAATATACTAATGATAACAGAGGAACCAGGCCCGACCCAGCTGGATTAACGTCGGGTGTGGGTTCCCCACAGGGTACAGTACCTCCTACTACAGATCATCATACAACTCTTGTGGAGGATCCTGATGTCTGGAGGCCTACATAAATCATCAAATATTCATTGCACCACTTCACTAACCAGGCAATAATATACACAGTTTAATGTGATTTTTATGTCTGCAGCTTTCTAAACATCATTTAGATATTTATAACTGTGTTATAATTTTATTGCTATCATATGTGTACTTAATAATACAAATTTAATGATTTTTTTATAATAACAAATTGTCGATGGCTTTATCATATTCGATTAACTTGTTTCACTAGCTTTTTATTATAAAAATGTTATCATAATTTGATGATATACATTTTAAATGAAAGTTAACATTTACTCTGTAGCATATAGCTGAAACGTACATGTGCATTCAATTTTGAGCATATTATTTTTTCGATTGAAACTAACATTTTATTTATACAGAATGTTGTAGAAATAAACAGTAAAATGAAATATGCGAATTTCTTATGTCATAAGGAATTGTAAAGGCTTTTATTATATTATTTTGAAGTTCGCTTCTCTGATTTCGAAAAATAAGCAATTAGATATTATAAAAACGTAACTACGTATTGTAAAACAGTACAGAATCCCCTTATTCTTTTAGTATCAGGATCTTGTGTGTTTAGTCTTGTTTATTTTGGAACTTTCTGTGTATATATTATTAATCTTTTAACTGGGCGCGATGAATTAAACCACTAGTCGTTCAATCGATCAGCTTTCAGTAGTTAATAATATACATATTTACCAAAAGATCTTCGGCTTCAAATGTATTATACTTGTATTTATTGCAGGCGATGTGAATCTAATCATGTTTATTTTTATTCTTTTATTACGTTTACAAAAGAATAATGACTTTCTTTTGTTCAAAAAGTTATCCAGTTAATGAGATAATTTCGTAAAAACCTGTAAATTTTTTATAACCAAGATACATGTCCTTCTTGATCTTAAATATTTATATAGTATCTTTCAAATTGATTGATAAGTGTAGTATATTTCAAAATGCATGTTTAATATGAAGATTAAATATAGATAAATAAAATGTTAAAAAATTTATGCAACATTTTATTTTAACATTTTATTCTTATGTTTATGGTAGTTTGATATAATTGTAAAATAATTTTAAATTATGTTATTATATTCTTAGTGAAATTTTTATTAGCAAAATATGTTATTATTTTGTGTTATACTTTTTTTCTTCATAACAATGTATCTATATGTACATTACATAATACAAAAATAATTTGAATTTTAATAATTTTTACATTTTTAGGGCACCTCTTCGTGACATGAGAGTAGCAGCGACAAACATCGAGGTTCCTTCGTCGAGTATGCAAACCACACTTGTTGGAAATGCTCAACCAATAAGTTTTACTAATAGACCAGATAGCAATGTTTGATTTCGGTAAATGTAATTGGCAAAATGTTTATTATGTATGAATGATAATGAACGTTGTTCCGATATAAAATAATCACTAACGAAATCCATGAATATTTATTGGGTTATTGAAAGACTTGTATTTATTTTGTAACGATATTGTAAAAACCTTACATGTTGATTTTGTGATTGTGGTTTACCATATTAATTATTTGTATCATTTATATTAAAATTTTCGATGAATTTTAGATAATATTCTTTTATTACATAATTTTTAATTCAAAGTCTTTTTATTATGAATATAAATTCCATATAATTCATGAAAATGTTACTACTGTCTAGAATCTAGACTCTAGATGGAACTTCATAAATGTTTATCCTAGTTATCCTAGGTTTTAATGATTACACCAATCGTTTGTTTAAAATAATACCAAAGTTAAAGACTGCCATAGATATTAATTTTCAAAATTATATTCATGGGCTTGGTTTTGTGATTTTATCTATTTATTGTGTCATAGTAATTTAATAATGCAATTTGTGATGGAAATAACTATTACAGTTGTTGATTTTGGATGTATAGTTATCTACTTAAATTTTGCATCATAATGAAATGAGTTATAATATTTTAAGTAAAAATAACATTTCCAAAATCAAAATCCAAGACTTTGACATAGATTATAGATCATTCATAGCTGATAGAAAATTGAAGTCATCGTAGCTTTATCTTTCGTAATGTGTATGCATATCTGCATATGTATAGGGCAAGTCATATAATTAGTTAAGGTAAATCGTAGCTTCCGTTTGTTTAAAATATAAAAGATTAGGAAAAAATACATGAAGAAAAAACTTGAACAGTGTAATAAAATTTTTTTTCTGACCTCATTTTCTTTATGTAATGAAAGTAAATAAGTATATTGTGAAATATATTGAACTTTTTAAGCTCAGTACTCAAATTCATACTTTTTAATAAAGGCCTTGATATACTTCTGTTATTCTGTGTATGCTAAAAATGTAACATAATATTTAAAAAACAATATATATATATTCCAAATTTTCAAGATGACACTTTAAGACAACTTGTATTGTGGGGGAGGGACTTTTGAGGATGGACCAGGTAAACTGGGGCGAAAGTAAAACAATCTTTTCTGTCTCGCGTGCTGATGGCGACTGTCGTCGGTCATCAACTCTACCATATATTTGAAAAAACAGACGAGTGTCGATGCTCGATCGCGGCAACGGTGTCTAACGGTTACGACGCAACATGTCCAAATGCCTACAGTATAAAATTAAAAATTAAAATACGTTGCACAGATATGCAACACCTTCAGCTTTTCTATGTGTTTACTAAAAAAACTGTTTGAAATATTTCATGAAATATTTATAAAAAGTATAAAATATTGATTTAATATATATTATTTTTATAAATAGAATTATCATACAAATCAATTTATATTTGAAAAAAAAAATATAATTTAATATAAAAATAAAAGGATTTATTTTCTAATACATTATTGCAGTTAAGATAAAAATGAGGTCACAAGAAAACAAATTTTATGGCGCTATTCAATCTTTTTCATTGTTTTTTTTTTTTTAATACTGTCAACTAAGAACTATGCAATAATATTTTAATTGTGCAGTTCAAGTTATATATTCTCTCTGCCAAATTAATTTTATAAATAATTATATACTTTTTTCATTCAGTTAACTATTAATTATCGTAGTTAATATTTGAATTTATATTGTTATTATTTCCCTATGGTATTTTTAAACACTTCCAACTTAACTTTTTTATAGTTTAGATATATGTAGTTCTGTTTTCCATGGCCAAATATAGTTTTTACCTTTATAAAAATAATGAACTATGATTGTATGTGATAAAGCAGAGGGAATAAGTAGTATGTTATATTCATATATTTTATTCAGTACAACCAGATTTATATACAAAAATGCAAATACATAATATTCAAGTTATTCTAATAATATTTACATTAAATTTTATTTTATTCAAAATTATTTTTATCTGCATAAATAAATAAGTAAATAAATAAATATATATTTATTTAATATATATATTTAAAATATATATTTATTTAAATAAATAAATATATATTTATTTATTTATTACGGAATATATAAATTGATATTTTTTTTTTTTTTTTGTATAAGAATCTATTCTTTTTCATTATAAACTTACGTATCTTTGAACAAATGAGCATTTATTGTAGAATTCAAATAATCACATTACTTTTTTCTACATTCCTATTTTTTAATCGATTAATTTATTAAGATCGTAGAAGTTATGTCGAATAGAAATATTTAATACTTACTTCCATGATTTTTGCGTTTGAATGCCATTTCCCAAATAAAGTGGCTTGTGGCAATATTTATAAACCGCGATATTTAACTCCTGCTCCTGTGATTCTGTTTGAAGTCATTAACACGTTAAATGCTACGTTGAACCTATAGGGACTGGTCGATACTAAACTTTCCATTTAGGCGTCATCCATTTAGGCGGTTTTATGGGGCCGACTTTCGTTTATATTTCCTGTATGTATGCGCCTATGCCGCCTAAACGGAAACCAACCAAAATCAGTTTCGACTTTTACGTGTGGACCCTTTGTACTTGGAGCAATTTTTCCTGCAATCGATTTTGCCTATTTTTATTACAGTGAAACTCTTGAAATCCAACAGTACTGTTTTAAAAAGAAAATATTACAAAACATTGTGAACCTATTTATATTTATTCATTTTGTTCATTTACTATATATTCTAATATACATAAAATCTAAATTTAAGGTTTAATAAGTCTCCGATAAATTACATGTCACCGTATAGGTGATAATCAAGTGTAATGGGTTAACTTATTAGATATTTATTAATTTAAAGACAAGACTTTATACGATGGTATCGTATAGTATAGTTCCACTTGCTGTTGTTAATTACCGTAGTGCCCGGATACAAGGCGTATGGTCGGTGCCTTATCTCCGACCAGGTAGTCGAATATGACGAATGACGATACGTACTCATATCAAGTTTCATGATTTCTGATAATGGATAAGCTGTAGATATGTACGTACCCATATCAAGATTCATGATATCTGCTAATGGGTAGGCTGTAGACGAGAACGAACGAGATTCATTATAAAGGCGCGAAATATAATGCAAAGTGTTACGTGTACACAGAAGTTTCCATCAGTTTTAAGACAATTTTTTGTATTAATAAGTTCGTAGCCGGTAACGTAGTCTTATGTCACCTTAAAATCTGTAACTGAATGCCGGCAATGTAGTTCTACGTTATTTTATTTTATATTTACACGTTTCGTTTAGATTTTTGAATAACCAGGAGCTTATTTGTTGCAACACCCTTTTTTTTTTTGTTATATTTTTAGTGATTTTTTGTCAATTTTTTCATCTTGCACTTGTAACGTTTAACCTGTTTTTTTTTTTTTCTTTTTAAATAACAAGAGATTATCAACATGACATGATTAAACACTGTTCTTTATATTTATATTCATTTATATGTATAGTACAAATTCAGTTATAGACTTTTGAAGTTTGTATCGGCTACGAATGTGTTTTTTGCAGTTGATAGAACATCTTTATTTAAACTGTATTACTACTTTTCGGTCAAAAACTGATATAGCAATAAAACGTTTGCACTCTTATAGTAGATACAATCATTTATTAATAATTGGCGTTAAGGGTCTGCAAGAGCCACGGCCGAACTCCGAGCTGCTTCAGGGACAGTTGCGGAAAAATTAGGAATCTCCCGAACAAGGATAGGTAGACCTTGTCTCTCCACCGGCACTGTGACAGAGAGGGTGATACATCAATATCAGGAGAGACGAAGACAGAGCGATAACCAAGTCGCTTGCTTTTGCAATTTAGTTTGCGCCACTTTTTGAGCCAAGGAAGCAGTATTTTTTAACAATTCTTTTTTTTTTTTAATATTCCTTGTATCATTCCGCAGGGATGTACATAGCCCTTTTTTGAGAGAAGTGCCCGTAAAACAATTTATTCTATGAAAACATAAACTTTTATTTTTTATAAAGTGTCAAAAGCGCAGTTACAAAATCGGGTTCTGTACTTTTCTGCGGAATGATACAAGGAACATTTAAGAAAAGAATTATTAAAAAATACTGCTTCTTCGGCTCAAAAAGTGGCGTAAACTAAATCGCAAAAGCAAGCGGCTTGGTTATCGCTCTGTCTTCGTCTCCCCTGCTATTGATGTATCATCCTCTTCGTCACAGCACCGTTGGAGAGACAAGGGGGTCGGATCCTGTAATGTTGGAGTCCGGTTTGAAGGAATTAGTCGAGTATGGTTTACGATACGAATATATTTAAAAGAACATTTAACAGCGTTTAACTAAGGTTGACAGCGAGACGGTCAAAAATATAATGCTCTCGCGTGGATATTTTCTAAATCTTATATACTAAGATGACTAAGATGATGAACCTAGATGAACTCTACCCTTGTTGACTAAATGAGCAACGGGTAGACTCTGTCCATGAGGACTTTGCAATCTAGGCGACTCAGAATAAATGAGTTAGAATCTACAGTGATAAAATGGTTAGTAACTTTTATCGTGGTGAAAATGCGAGCCATCTCACGGGAGTTTGTGCGGCAAGTTTCTTGTCGAATGGTGAGATTAGAGAGAAAGACATTGAAGGATAGAGCGAAAGGGAAATAATATGACGCGTTTTTGTGACGGTTAATACAAGGTTAAATGTCGTTGTTTCATATAAATTCCCGCAAGAATTCTTTATATACTCCCCTGAAGATACATAAAAAACTAAGTAATAAAAATGGCAATTATATGGCTACTATTTTATTACTTGGTGATGAAGAGGATGATGCTTTATCATTTATTTTTGTTTTTCTGTTACATTCGTTGTCTTATTTATAGAAAAATCACAGAAAATCTGTGAAAAAAAAAATAACCTTATACTGTGGTACTCAATATTTGGATATTCGCAATATTTTTCGGTATACCAGATTCTTTAATCAGTAACAGTATAGGCTTCTAGAATTCAATTATTCATTTTATTATTCATTTTATTATTTATTTTATTATTTCGCCGCTTGCCGAATGTCGATATGGTACGGTACAGTTCCTGATAAAACATTTTGTTCCACATTTCTGATCTAGTGATTTCGTATTTTCACTTCGACGTTACAGAATCGCGCGAACAAATTCATGTGAGATGAAAGTGCGAGAAGTGAGTGAACTCACTAATTTTTCCGCAACCGTGGACATTGGCCCCACTTTACCTCCTGCGTACCCTTAAGTTAATTATTATATGTATTTATTATTATTGTGAAATAGTTTGCGGTAGTTCATAATTATAATAATAATAATATTAATAATGGTAATAATTTTCTATAATTTTCGCAAATGTTTGTTGCCATTTTGTGTGAATTAAACAAAGAAAAATATACAGTGACAAACATATGTGTCGCTCAGAATAATACTGATGTATCTCTAATTTTTATTAAAAATAAAATCATGTATATGTTCAAGATAATTTTTAAATTTAAAAAAGCTTGTTTTTATCGAAAAATCAATATCAGGAGTTACACCACTATCATTATGGACTACTTATTTGTCTTACTGATTTACATTTGATAAGCTCTGATCTTGATTGACGTATACGCAGACACGGACATATAAGTATGTATTGGCATTATCTTGGAAACTGTCGACCGAGCCCCTGCTAGGTATTCTACAACGGTCCCAAACCATGTACTCTCTGTTTCCAGATACATATTTTATGTATCCTGATTCTTGTTCTTTTCTCTTCGATCAGATATCCTTGGAAAAAGGCCCTTTGTATCCTATTCTCCGAAAACCTCGATATTTATGTATCCGGAACTGCCTTCTCGCGTTTTTACAGAAAACCCTTACTCCTCTCCCACTATTTTTTTTCTACCAAAAACCCCTTATAAAAGAGGACCCAAAACACGAGCGACACAGTATAATAAGAACTTTTGTCGAGACTCCGCAAGTCCGTGCGCGTAGTTAATAAGATTCAGTATTTGTTTGTGTAGTCTTCAAAGTATTGAATAAAGAACATTTTTATAAACCTACTCATCTCGTGTGACATTGACGACAAAACTATAGGCGGGACACAGTGCCGTCACGTTACGTGACGACATGAAGGAAAATGTAAAGGTAGGTACAGACATGCAACAGAACACAGTAACGTAACTCCGTCGCGCAACACACAGCGCAACATTTATTGTTGTGCGACGATGTTACGTTGTGGAGGTACCTACGCGGAATCTCTTGGTGTATCATCAGCGCGTAGTATTATGCCGTCCCATCAGTTCGTGTTCGTTTTCCAAGCATAAATGGACATTGCGGCTGCAGCCTACATAGTTATGCATTATTTAGTGAAAAGGAAAAAACGTAGATCAAGGCGTTGGTGGCAGACCCAATTATATACAAGTAGAAGTACATATGGCGATCACCATTTACTGTTAGATCTGAATTTTCAATCAGTGAGTGGCTTATATAAAAATTTAATTTGAATTTGAATTTTTTTTTTATATTAATTTGCAGTTAATATTCTATTAACTGCAGCACAACCTCTCCGGTCCACTCCATTCTTCATAGATTACAATACTGACTAAATGGGATGTTTTTCTGCATGGACCTATGCAAGTTCGTATGCACGTCCAAACTTGCATAGATGGGGTGTATCGTGAATGCGTAAACATTTCTTTGTTGTGACAGCGAAAAACCGACAATTGATGAGACGCTGCGATGTTACGATGTAACGCTGTTACGTTGTTGCGGTGTGGCGTCCACATTTGACACGCGACGGAGTTACGTCACTGTGTTCTGTTGCAAGTCTGTACCTACCTTACCGTGACGTGCGCTGCAGAGTTACACTGTAGTCACGCCGTGTCACGACAGCACTGGATTCTGTAACTTCGGAAAATCTGATAAAATTGCATATTAACCCTTTCGCTGTGAACAGCGCCTTTAGGCGCTCAACTATAGATGCTTCCCCTGAGCGAACAGCTCCTATAGGCGCCGTGCATTTGTTATTAATAACAGCAAAATAATTCTTTTCTGAGCGCTTCGCAGTGAAAGGGTTAATGACCATAACAAGACCTTTATACTGTAGAAACAAAGTGGTCAGTAAAAACTGCGTGCCGTGCCTGCAGTGTAAACGCGCGCCATTCTTCTCCGTAAAAATACTATGTAGTTCACACTTCAGTTCTGTACGTGCCGTTACGTGCCGTAACGTGACGTCACGGCAGTGTGTCCCCGACTTAAAGGGGGCAGTCTCGCTTAGCCGTAAGCTGTGTGCGTACACTCACACCAACAACAGGGGCCCTGTACCTATACGTGATGCGTGTGAGAGAGAGAGAGAGAGTCGATTTCGTTTAATTGCACGGTTCTCCTCGATAATTGCAAAAATGAAGTTTCAGAGAGTATTCTACTCACCGTTAGACTTCGCCGCAGGGCAGAATACCCGTTAAAACACCTAAAAAGGACCATACTTTGAATAAAGCGAAATTTTAGAGAGTGTAAGCTTGAGACAGATGCTGATGTCAGTAAAAAAGATGGCTGCCCGATGGCACATTGTACCGAAATTCGCCTTTATCCGACGATTTAATGATTTTCTCACTAAAAGCAAGGTGTTCTACCCTGCGGATTAGTAGCACGATCTCGCAGAAACACGATTTTTGCCGATTTATCACTCTTGGAACGAATACCGTGAAATTTTCCGATTGGCAGCAACTACCACGTAAATTGATACAAAAATAGTTCAAGGATTCTCGGTTAGGAGCGCTGATGGTATATTGTAGACGGTTTCACCATCCCAGATAGCACCGTACATCCCAAGGACGTCCGTTTCATGTCCAGGTTATGTCCGAACGTCCAACGTCCATTTTGAACCTCCTTTGGATGTCCATAAGACGTACATTTCGTATGTCCTAGGAAGGTCCGTCTGGAAGGTCCTACGGACGTCCATGGGGCGAACATGTTACCATCAGCTCGGATAAAAACAGGAATCGGGCGATAAATGTAGCATAGATTTGACGGCGCCAGCAGCGATTCACAAGCACGTGAACGCAATCACGCACAAGGCATGGTTGCCGAAAAGTTTTGTCACGCTGTTGCCGCTGTTGCCAATGAGGAAAACGCGAATGGATCGGCTCGAGCCGAGGTTTGTATTTTCGCTAAACGTAGGAAAGGACAGCGCGAGTGGAGGAGAAGGAGGTTTCAGAATTAAAATACGTACTAATGCGTGCAACGATAATTTCATTCATACTTACAATAATAGTAGTTTTTTTATCAATGAAATTATATATGGACCTCTCGAAATGGTATTCCGACGGAACAAATTGTAAAAATTATGTCATATATTCTGGGTATTTCATGTGCAAAAAACATAGAATATAATACAAATCTGATATTTGAAGCGATATTTTGTAAGGTGCTATGTTGCCGATGACATCTTTTGTTTTCCGGCGAAGTGCGTTGCGTTGCGTCGTCATCGGCAAGAGGGGGGACAGTCGGCAGTCGGCGAGTCTTCGTCAAGCGTGTGACAGGAACAGTCGGCGAAACGCGTTTTATGTTCTTTATGTACTTTATGTTTTTTATGCACTTTATGTTTTCCCTCCTTTATGCCAAATACTCTTACATTTATCTATAATAATACCAATAAATAAATTTCGTTCGTATCCACCGCACGCCAGCCTTCATCTCTTCCATCTTACAATTTATTGGCATAATTTATTAACAAGGGTTATATGCATATGCATACATGTATGTATTTAGTAAGAACTACACAGAAGAACATGGTTCATACACTAATGTTGATGGAATTGGAAATGATAACTAATTACTATCACGTGCGTGCTTAGCGTATAATCTTCGGTGCACCGGTATCTGCCCCATTATGCACCTCCTTCTGTCTTACAATACAAACATACATTTGTTCAATGGAGTGTTCTGAATAATCGTTCTGCTACAATTTCAATAAAGTAATGTTTGAAATAAGAAGTGTCGCTTCCAGAAATAAAATATTTGCATTTTCAAGTCTAAAGCTATGTACAGACAGTGCGAGGCAGACTCGCGAGGCTGCCTCGAGAGGCGTGCCTCGCGATGTGTATACTTGCCTCGCTTTGAGGCTGCTTCGCTTCGAGGCTGCCGCGCGACGAGCCAACGATTGCCGGTTTTTTGGCAAAGATCTTTAAAGTTCTTTTAAAGTTCTCGTCAGCTGTCCCATATAACGGGTCATCGTACTCCCGCCTCGCACATCAGCCGAGGTTGCGATCTCGATATGACATCGATCGCGATAGGTTTTTGTTCAAAACCTGTTAAACAGCTGTGAAATGAGACTACCGAATTTCATGTTATGCTGTCATAGTCTAATCACCTTTACCTTTGCATACTCACTCTTCACGGATTCCGGAATCGTGAAATGCGTAGTCATATTTCGTTGTATATGTTATAAACAAAGGAATATCAAAAGACGAAGGAAAGAAAAAGAGAAAGGATGAAAGTAAGTAAGAAAGAAAGAATGGAAGGTAGAAAGACAGAAGGAAAGAAAGAAAGAAAGGGAGAAAGAAAGAAGGAAATACTTATACTTTCACTGTGCGTGAAATTGATCCAATGACTCATTCACGGTTTTACGCATAAATGCAGCTTTTCTTTTCGTACGTCCAAGATAGGATAGTCGACGGACCCTATAAAGGTTTCTTTATATTAGATCGTACCGACAACATAACATAAAATTCGGTAGTCTCATTTCACAGCTGTTTAACAGCTTCTGAACAAAAACCTATCGCGATCGATGTCATCGACAGCTGACGATCAGAAGTTTAAAATATCTCATGAACTGTTAGTTTTTTTAACATAATACCCTAATACTTTTTTACACAGAATATCCCAAGGAAATGATCGACGTAAAAAGAATATGAGATTCCCTTAAAAAAAAAAAAGGTCACTGCGAAATATCGAAAAATATGATCTGTGGATGAAATTCATACCATTCACCTAATTTGCCCCTTGAAATACAATAACTTTTTCTAAATGCATATTTCTCTATCTTTGCAGACAACGAAATAATCGAAGGTGGTAGAGTTACGGCGGACACTTTCTGTGTTATTTCTCCTCCATTTATCGTTATTATCGTTACTATTATCATTCGATATTATATTTGCCATTATTTACTCTGTATCTGGCTGGAAAATATAAGTAGATTGTAATTAATGTAGGCCCGGTAGTAAGTAGAAGTTCAGCTCCATTTTCCGAGAGAACGGTAGAGTTGCGGACCATGGTTCCTTTCAGACTTTTTACCCTCTCGACGAGTACTATACGATAGGCCAATAAAAAAATTTAACCTTGAATTTCAAGGTCAAGGTCAATTTTGCGGTCACTTTCTTTTGCAAATCTCCACCGATCCAGAGGTGTAGAATAACGCTCTAGTAGCCATGACAGTGAATATTTTTCCACCCTGTACAAGATTTAACCCAATATTATGCTGCTAAATGTTCATCGATTTATATTGTTTAATCCTACTTCAATCAGAAAAATCTCCCGCACATGATAGCGAGCTTTTTATTGCAAAAAGAGTGAAGCATAAAGAACTTTCTTCTATGCATTAGTGTGGTCGCACTGACACAGGCATTTAAGGGTGCGCAGGAGCCACGGCCGAACTCCGAGCTGACTTCAGCGACAGTTGCGGAGATATTAGGAAGCTCTGTCTCTCCAACGGTGGTGCGACAGAGAGGGTGATGCAACAGTTGTAGGAGAGACGAAGATAGAGCATCGAAGCGGCTTGATTTTCCACCGACTTTGGTGCAACTTTTTCAGCTTAAAAAGCAATATTTTCTTACACTTTATTTTTTGAAAAATTCCTTGTCTCATTACGGAGGGGGGTACAGAGCCCTTTTTTCGAAAAAGTGTCCAGAAAAAAAGTTCTATAAAGATATACACTTTTATTTTTTATAAACTTTCCAGAGGGAAATTGCAAAATCGGGCTCTGTACCCCCCTCCGTAATGATACAAGGAATTTTTCAAAAAATAAAGTGGAAGAAAATATTGCTTTTTAAGCTCAAAAAGTTGCACCAAAGTTGGCGGAAAATCAAGCCGCTTCCATCGCTCTATCTTCGTCTCTCCTACAACTGTTGTATCACCCTCTCTATTCTTGTGCTAGAGCTTCCTAATTTCTCCACAACTGTCGACAAAGGCGCTCGTTTACCTCCTGCGCACCCTTAACACGTTCAACCCGAAGCGGCGCATGTTTTCAAAGTCTATGACCGGCGTGCAGGAGATAAAAATAATTTTCTTTTTATTTCCCATCATCTAGTCCCTCCCCAGCTGGATAGCCCCGATGGATATGTCTTGTATGGTTTTTCAAATAAAATTCGAAACATGTGGACCATCGGTGGTTCACGCCGCCAGATGAAAGCAATGCCTGTGAACCACCGGTGGTCCACTCCGGGTTCAACGTGTTCTGGGGCGCTTTCAGTCCCTCTTTCTTCTTTTCTTACTGACTCTTTCTATACTTGACGACGTCAGCAAACCACAACCAAATTCGAAAAACGATTCTTGTATTCCATAACTGTTGTACATTTAACCTTTCACTGTAGCTTAATTTTCACACTGTTCGTTAAAAATAATCCGATTTACGTGATATGAGGTATCATTTTAATCGGAAAAACATAAGGAATCCATTGGCTTCCGGTTCCGGTTTAGAAAGCGATAAGTGGCGAATTAGTGTGCGGTAGAGATTTTGTGAGTAAGAAAGGGCGAAGGAGGCTTGAGTGAAAGGTAGGACGTGAGTGGCGTAGAGGTGAAAGTGGCGGTAGGTGCTGGGTATAGAGAGTGGAGGGAAAGTGGTTGGGTGGAGATAAAAGGTTGAGAAAAAATAGAGGTGGTAGTTTGAGGTTAGGAGAGACAGGTGAAAGAAGCGGCGGGAGTCGAGAGTAGGACAGTGTTGCGTTAGGTAGTCTGTAAATAAAAGTCTCTAGATTATAAGTAGTTAGCAAGTTCGTAATCTAGGTTAGGCATATGGTTTTAGTTATAAGATTTGAATAACAAAGATACACCGTAGCAGCATTCGCTTTTGATGTAACGAATAGAAGGGTAACATTAAAAAAATTTTTGGAAAAAAAAATACAGCCGACTTCGGAATGCACTAAAAAGGACGAAATAATTTTAATTTATATTTCGGAGACGGCGCAAAATTAAAAATTGTGTAAATGAAAGATGTTGCTAATGTGAAAATACGTAAAAGGATTAAAGAATTTTGACAATTTCCAATGTAGACAATTTTTAATTTTGCGCCGTCTCCGAAATATAAATTAAAATTATTTCGTCCTTTTTATTGCATTCCGAAGTCGGTTGTATTTTTTTTTCCCAAAAATTTTTTTATTTCACATTTTTTAGTGGCGATCGGAGCATTCTTTGAAGAGTAGCATCAAAGAATAGGAATTTTGCAATGAGAATAGTAGTTAGCAACAAAGGGATGGGCAGGGAAGGGTAGGGAACGGAAGGGTAGTGAAGGGAAGGGCAGGGAAGTGAAGGGAATGTTGCAAATGGGATCATCGTGGAAACATCTCCGACCGCAAAATGTAATACTGGGCTTCATCGATATCAGGACGAATATACGTGAAATAGTACGTTTTTTGCAATAAACGTGGAAAAAAACAAAAAAAATGCATAATGTGTTTGTTGCTAGACCAACTGGAAGTCATACTCTACAAGATGCAAAAGGTTTCGATCCGACTGGTCAATCTATCATGGAGCAATCGGTGACCATAGATGACGTGGAGGAAACAGTACGCTTATATGCAATAAAAGGTGGGTAAACAAAGATAAAATGCAAAATGTTTTTTATACTGGACAAGCTGGGTGTCATACCCTACAAGATGCAAAAGGTTTCGTTCCGGTTGGTCAATCCATTTCGGAGTAATCGGCGGACATATAAAAAAAAAAAAAAATATATATATATATATATATATATATATATATATATATATATTCATTAACATTTTTCTACAAGTAGTGGCAGTACTTAGGCATTAGTAAAACCATCTCAATTTTTTCGAATTCATTGTATTAACAGGTATATAGGGTAATATCGGTCTCATAACCCGGCCATAATAACAATAGCGAACCGAATTACGGCTCATCTACCTGTTACGGTGCGTAGCGGCTGTCTATAATATTTTATTGCGACGTTAATAGGAGAAACACCATCCTGAAATTTAGATATTTTATAGAGAAAACTTCAAGGAATCCGAAAATAATTTTTTTAGATTTTTAAAAACGCGACCTTGAAGTGATTTTTGCAAAAAAAGAATTTGTTTATAATTTTCAATACTGTAAAAGTCATTTTTCAATTCAATAAAAATATATTCTAAAAGAGTGATCCTTCCCTAATAAAATAAAAAAAAAAGTAGGTCAATATCATAAATAGTTCCCGAGATAAAAATTCAAACGTACAACCCATTTTCACGAAAATGGGCAAAAATCGCGAAATTTAAAGGCTTATATTTCTCAAACGGTTTCGAAATGAGCAAAATGATGACTTAAACCCCCCCTAATTTCACGCGAACTACAATATATTTCAATTAGAACAAAATCCGAGACATCGACCTAAAAAAGTGATCGATTTGGCGTGGAATTACCCTATATATATTCGAAGTCGGTTAAAGAATAGTCCTGGAGAAAGATCCACCGCCTAGCAACTCGCGGCACAAGGTCTTTCTTCGTTCCCGTCGCCTTCACAGCGTTACAATCCGTCACGATTTTAAAATTAATGCCGAGGAGGTAAACACGAAAATGCTTTAACGCGTTCACTGGCCAGCGCAGCGTTTCCAGCTCGTACAAGTGGTAGCGCGATTCTTCCGCGGTTGTACGCCTACTAAAATACGCCACTACCCTCAACTCATTATCTATTCTTTGAAATAGGATTGCACCATACCCAAGAGCACTAACATCTGTATGCAACTCTGTTTCTCTTTTCAGGTCGAAAATAACCAGTAAAGGTTTTGAACAAAGTTTTTCCAAAATATACTTCCGCGCTTCCTTCTGTTCATTGCCCCAACCCCAACGTACATTCTGCTTTGTAAGCCTGGTGATGCAAGCCGTCCGTACCGCGAATTCAGGTATAAATTTTCGGAAATAGCTGGCTAAGCCCATGAACTGCCGTACCTGTTTTACATTTTCCGGGACTGGCGCATCCAGCAGTGAATTTATTTTTGCCGCGCTTGGCCTAATTCCCTCGGCTGAGATTTCCTTTCCCAAGTATTCGACTGTCGTTTCAAAGAATTTACATTTTTTAAAATTCAGCGAAAATCCGGCTACATCAAGAGCATGCAAAATCTGTGCTAAGCGATCGAGTCCCACTTCTACTGTCATCGACGGAATCAAAATATCGTCTAGGTATACTTAAGCGATCTTGTTTCGTAAGTTACCTAAACCTCTATTTATTGCACTCTGGAAAACAGCTGGGGCATTAGCCAGACCAAACGGCATCCGCAAAAATTCATAGCGGCCGTCAGGCGTAACAAACGCCGTTTTCGCGATCGAACCTTCTGCGATTGGAATCTGATAAAATCCCGAGGCCATGTCTAAAGTCGTGAAGTATTTTCCCGAACCTAGCCGATCTAATTGATCCTCTATTAGCGGTAAAGGGAAACGATCTTTTTCTGTTATTTTGTTTAACGCACGAAAATCATCGCACATACGATCTTCGCCGTTTCTCTTTTTTACGAGAATTATCGGACTAGCGTAAGGCGACGAGCTCTCGCGTATTACCTCGTTCGCCAACATTTCATCTATAATGCCGCTAACCTTTTCTCGTTCAAAAAGCGATAGGCGGTACGGGTGGTAACTCACCACACGATCCTTCTTTGTCACGATGGACAATTCACCTGTATTCACGCGCCGCACTTAACTGCTCGACGCCAGCATGTGCTGGTACCGATTCAACAGCGTGGCCACGGCCTCCTTCGTCTTGGTATCCGCTAGGTCCACCGCATAGCAGGCAGGTTCGACCGCTGCAGCCTCCCCGGCATGCACCTGTTTGCGCTCCAACGTCGTCGTTCCGTCCGAATCAGTAATCATGCGCACCGTTGCCCACAACGATATTCTTTCCTATGATTACGTCATACGGAATCGTCATTTGGCACGACGTACAAATTAGTTTCGACCGATATTTTCTCGACTTGAACTATCGCGGTGGTGCCTCCAATTGCAATCATGGCCGAGTCCCCAATGCCTCGCAGAGTAGTAACTTGCGGGATAATCTCACAGTTCGCCCGCTTAGCTACCGATTCTTGCACTATCAAGCAAGCTGCACCATTGTCGAGTAAGCAATTTTCGACGAGCGTGCCACTCAAGCGTATCGGACTTAGTTTGTGATCCACCGAATAACACACATTCACTCGGCTTTTATCACACTTTGGATCAAACTTCCTTGCTACCTGTCCATCCTGATTCGCACGCTGTTTTGCCCAACAGTTAGCTTCCTCGTGTCCCCTCTTCCAGCAATAGGTGCAGGAAGGGACACCCTTTCTCGTGGACAATGGCCTTTGCCCCGGTGGACTACGCTTCAACGGACTCCGACTTCTACCTTCGCGTTGCTTCGTGCACCGTCTTGCCGTATGCCCAAATCCGTTACACGAGTAGCACCGTTTGGACGTCTGTAACGAATGCTTCTCTGAATGTCGTTTTTCTCCTTCGGTAGCAACGACCTTTTTATAATCGGCGATTCCCACTAGCAGCTCCGTCGTACAACTAAAACTAGCATTTAGCATGGCTTGTCGCACATTCACGTCATTTATCATGATTATTATTAGTTCTATCAGTTCTGTTTCCGCGAAAGACACACCCGTTTGTTTCAAATACGATAATTTTGTGCGCGCATAGTCCACATAATTGACTGCAGTATCACTTGAGAATTGCAATGCACGCAGTAGCCGATCATGTAACTTCCGCTCGGTAACGAACACAGCATACAAATCCTCTCTAAACTTTTCCCACGTGCGCGGCCGGGCGTTCCACCGATTATACCATGTCTTTGCACGACCTGTCAACGCATGTGTCGCCAAGCTCAGTCGCTGCTTCGGTACTTCCTTGGTAATCTCTTCAACTCGGTCGCACCACCCTTTAGCATCGTCCCAGAGATCCTCGCCACTGAATTCTGGTACAGTTGATAAGAAAGACGTTACAGTTGAAAAGAAACAAGGCGGCGGGGGAGAACGGGATACCAAACGAGGTTCGGGCATTAGGGGGAGAGGGGACAGGGTACTCCCCTGGCTTTAAGAATAGGGTGCGGAGAGGGGAAGGGGGGGGGGGTGGCGCCAATTAGGAAGAAGGGGGCAGGTGAGAGGGCTGAGAACTATAGAGGGGTAACGATTATGGCGACGTTGTATAAGCTGTATGGTTCAGTGTTAGCGGGAAGATTAAGGGAGGAGATGGAAGGGAAGAATGTAGTACCACAGTGTCAAACGGGTTTCAGGAAGGTGATGGGGACAATGAGAACATATTCCTCTTAAACTACGTAATAAACAGGCAAGAGAGGTAAGAAAGGGGGAGGTATGTAGCGCTGTTTATCGACTTAAAGGTTGCGTTCGACTCGATGGACAGGGGGGTACTCTACAGGGCAATGAGGGAGGCGGAGATAAGGGAGGGACTGAGGCAGAGGATAGAGGAGATTTACAGGGAAACGATGAGTAAGGCTAGGGTGGAAGGGGATACGGGAAGAGCCTTTTGGACTTCGAGGGGGGTTAGGCAAGTGTGTCCGTTTAGTCCATTCCTTTTCAGCATTCTGATTGTGGATATTGAAGAAAAGCTGAAGGAGGAGGGATGGGGAGGTATAAAAGTAGCAAGGGAGAAGCTATATGTACTGGCTTACGCGGATGATATGGTGTTGCTGGCGGAAAAGGAAATAGGTACGTGTTACGAGAAGTGCCAAAAAATGAGATTCCCGTCTGGTGCTCGAGACGGTGAGCGCCGATCGCGGTGAAGGTACAGAAAGAGAGCGTGGCGGAGACGGTCGTTTTCTTACTCTAATTTATTATACTACGTCTTACAAGCTATGCACTGAGTGTCTTGTCTTAAAGAACTAGCTTAACTTTAATTACACTATGAACAATGTTCGAGAAAACCGTAGATTAACGCGGCGAGAAGGTCCACGAGTGCTTCTTAGAGCAGAGAGTCGAGAAGGACGCAAAATGGCGGCCAATGGTTTGAATACGAGCGATGCTTCGTTCGACAGACTGCACGACGTAATGGCCGACGCCGTCTTGCCGGTTCGAGCGCGTGGCCGTGCCGGTTGCAAGATGGCGACGCGCAGGCGCGTCGCGTCCGGGTTGATCAGAGACGCGGCGATCCGTCGAGCCGCCGAGACGATCCGATAGATGACCCCCTTGTCGTCGGGAGGCCAATTCCCGAACAGTATGAGAATGGCAATGAGGGTGTTGGAAAGGTATTTGGATGAAGAAAAGCTGATGGTGAACGTAGATAAGACAAAGGTTATGAGGTTCAGGAAGGGTGGGGGAAGAAACAAGGAAAGGAAGGGGAAAGGCAGTGTAATTGACGAGGTGAAGGAATACCTGGGTTACGTGATGAATAGAAACGGGGGGCAAGGAGGACAGGTGAACGATAGGGTTAAGCGGGCAGCGGCGGTGACAAGGCAGGTTTGGGGGATAAAGAAAAGAAGGTTTAAAGCGGATTGTAGCAGAAGAGTATGGCTGTTTGGCAAGCTGGTGTGGACGGTGTGTAGCTATGGGTCTGAAATATGGGGATGGAAAGAGAGGGAGCCGATGGAGGCGCTGCACGATAGATTCATGAGATGGATGCTGGGAGTTGACAGAAGAACACTGGGGTACATAATTAGAGAGGAACTAGGAAGAGGGAAGATGAGGGGAGGTGCTGGAAAAAGGGCATGGTTTTTTGAGAGGAAGTTGGAGGAGAGAGGAGGGAGTGAGTGGGCAAGGGGATGCTTACGAGAGATAAGGGAGAGGGCGGTGGGGGAGGGAGAACTCTCGACATGGGAGAAGGAGAGAAAGGAATTTCTTACGGGAAAAGGAGTAGGGGCGGTTGAACTGGAAAGAGGGGAGGAGTGGGGGGTTGGGAGTGGGACGTGATAGAGGACCTAAAGAGAGAGAAGCAGGAGACAGAAAATGGTTTGAGAATGAGGGACTCCAGATTTAACAGGCGGTATGGGGAAGTAAGTAGTGGAGGGGTGGCGAAGTATCTGAGGAGAGAATGGGGGGAAAGCGGATGGCAAAGGGTAGTGAGGTATAGATTAGGAAATTAAGTGGGGGAAGGGAGGTATTGGGAAGAGGAGGGAAAGAGGAAATGTAGATTGTGTGAAGGGGAGGTGGAGTCGTGGGAGCATGTTTGGGAAGGGGAGGTGGAGGGGAGGGAACTTGGCAGGAGAGGGTGAGGCAGATGCTACGAGAAGAGGGAGAGGGGAAGGGGTGGATGAGAGAATTCGACAGAGTGAAGGGGAGAAGTGATTCATGAGAGAATGGAGTATAAAAAAAATGTTTGGAAAAAAAAATACAACCGACTTCGAAATGCACTAAAAAGAATGAAATAATTTTAATTTATATTTCGGATACGGCGCAAAATTAAAAATTGTGTAAATGACAGATGTTGCTGATTATGATTTGACTGGGGCATGGTGGCCATGGTATTAAATGGGCGGAAAAAGAAAATACATTTACATGTGAAAATATGTAAAAGGTTTAAAGAATTTTGTCAATTTCCAATGTAGAGAATGTTTAATTTTGCGCCGTCTCGGAAATATAAATTAAAATTATTTCATTCTTTTCAGTCCATTCCGAAGTCGGTTGTATATTTTTTCCAAACATTTTTTTATTTCGCATTTTTTAGTGGCGATCGCAGCAAGCATTCCTTGCAGAGTAGCATTAAGGAATAGGAATTTTGCAATGAGAATAGTAGTTAGCAACAAAGGGATGGGAAGGGAGGAGTAGGTATGGGATGGGAAGGGCAGAGGGGGGAAGGGAACGGCAAGGAAGGGAAGGATAGCGAAGGGAAGTATAGGGAAGCGAAGGAAGGTGAATGGAATGTTGCAAATAGGATCATCGTGGAAACGTCTCCGGCCGCAAAATGTAATACTAGGGTTCATCGATATCAGGCCGTGTATACGTGAAATAGCACAATTTTTGCGATAGAAGCGGTAAAAAATGAAAAAATCCAAAATGGTTTTTTTTACGGGACCAACTGTTGGTCACACTCTACAAGATGCAAAAGGTTTCGTTCCGATTGGTCCATCCATCTTGGAGTAATCGATGACCATACACAACGCGGACGAAATCGTACGCTTTTTTGCAATAAAAAAGAGGCAAGCGGTGGTGAAATGCAAAATTTTTTTTTTACGGGACCAACTGGGAGTCGTACCCTACAAGATGGAAAAGGTTTGGTTCCGATTGGTCCATCCATCTCGGTGTAATCGGGGCACATACAAAAAAAAAAAAAAAAATATACATATATATATATATACATGTCGAATTGAGTAACGTCCTTCTTTTTCGAAGCCGGTTAAAAATTGTAAAGCACTTGTTTGTGTTGTTTTTACGGGAACCGGTGGATGTATAGCTAAATCTTCCAGCAAACGTTTAACTCTTTCGCGAATCAATTGCCTATGTTACGTCCCGCGTTGCGGGACCGCGGGTTCTCTAGGATGCGGCGCGGGTCCTGCCGGTATAAAGCGGTAAAGCGCACCTTAATCTACCTCTTGTTTCAAGATCGCGGGATGGGACGGCGGAGGATATGGTTTCGTTATCGTATCTGTGGTTATCATACATATATGTAAGAGTTTATTATTAATGCGAGGGTCGGGGTAAAAGTGAGAGCCGTGATGCCTATAAACAGGTGATATTTTATTTTAAACTATGAAATCATAGACAAAATGACAAACAAAACAAATTAAAATTAAATAATAGTCTCCTAACCTATAAACAGGAATCGAAAGCGATGCTCCTTTTCCCACGTTTCGCTCTATCTAACAAATGCCGATCTGCTCCGCCGTCTAGCGGTGTAGCAGTCGGTGATGTAGTGGGGTCCTTTTACCATAAGCCGTAGTACTGAAAGGATTTCTCCTTTACATATATACCCACAAAAAGTACATTACATGTAAGAAAAGGTAACGCCAAGTAGTTTAGGCACTGTGAGCGGAGCACTTCTTTGCACCAATACACAATGCATATTGAAAACATTTGGAAGCTATTACATATTTTGTGAATTTTCTAAAAAACTAATGGATATCATGCGAAACCAGCCAAGTATTGAGTTATATATATTTTTCAAAATATTTATCCTTGGCGTCTGGCTGCCTCGTTGCGATCCAACAAAATTAGTTGTACGTTATTCCAAATCTGTGAATATATTATCGATTTTATATAAAGTTAGTTACTATAAATAGTTGTTTAATGCTATATATATTGGATCGCAACGAGGCAGCCAGACGCCAAGCATAAATATTTTGAAAAATATATATAACTCAATACTTGGCTGGTTTCGCATGATATCCATTACTTTTTTAGAAAATTCACAAAATATGTAATAGCTTCCAAATGTTTTCAATATGCATTGTGTATTGGTGCAAAGAAGTGCTCCGCTCACAGTGCCTAAACTACTTGGCGTTACCTTTTCTTACATGTAATGTACTTTTTGTGGGATATCACGACGTTTTCAGGGCCACATTGAAATGCATTGTATATCAGTGCAAAAAGGTGCTCCGATCGTAGTGCCTAAACTACTAAGCGTTACATTTTTTTACATGTAATGTACTTTTTGTGGGTTATTTTATTAAATGTATGTAGAAGAAAAAGGTAAGTAGGAGAAAATAGAAGAAAAAGTAAAAGAATAAAAAAAGAAATTAGAAGGAAATAATAAGGAAAAAAAATTAGAATAAAAGAAGTAGAAAATAATTAAAATAGATTGTATGTATAGTGTGAAA
The DNA here is from genome assembly GCA_943735885.1 of Stelis phaeoptera. NCBI lineage: Eukaryota > Metazoa > Arthropoda > Insecta > Hymenoptera > Megachilidae > Stelis > Stelis phaeoptera. The sequence goes on along the minus strand of OX030933.1, from coordinate 501,166 downwards.
AACTTACAAAGCTAAGAAAAATGAACGAACTGCTACCATGCACCGGGTAACATATGCGCATTAGGGAAATTTATGGCAACAGGACAGTGTCGTTCACCGGCATAAAGAAACAAAGTACAGTGATGCTCGGCTAAATTTTATCGTAAAAGAATTGATGTAATAACGAGGGGAAGTGAGATAGATCGTATAGGTATACGTTGAGCAACGACGATCGAGCTACGGCACCTCAAAGGGATGCCGCGAGTAAAACAAATGAGCATCCAGTAAAGAAAATTTCACTTGTAATAATTTTCATCTAACCTCAATGAAAATTGCACCAACGGATTGCTAGGAATTTTTCTTATTAAAATGAGTCCAAACACGGCTTAAATCGGTTTAATTTTACTTTAATTGGCTATTAATGGTTCATTCAACCACTTTAAGTTGATTACTGTAATTACGCTATATATGTAATTTCTCATCAATACTCCTAAAGGTATGGCAAGCAACGAAAAGAGGTCGTGGTTACAAAAGGTATTTTACATGTGTAATAGCAGTATGATCTTGCGTTATGATACGCGTGTAAAGTAAATAGACGGACAGTTCATTATTTCCATAAGGTATGATCAGAGTTAGGTATTGTTTGAAATAATCTTGTGATAATTTGTGGTGTAAATAACAATTACATTATTTAGAGTAAAATATATTGCTACTCCTCTTCTGTTCTCATGAAATAAAGAAGATTACTTAAAAAGATTATAATTTCTAAGTAAGTAAAGGAAATATTTTATTCAAAATAATGCATAGGCGACCGATGTATTATACTACCGTTTTGAATTTTGTACGCGTCGCCGCGACGCGACTGATGCTGCGCGCCGTCGCAAAACACTCTTAACGTGTGGGAGTATCGCACGCCATGATGTTGAACCAACGCGAATATCAGTAACGGCGCATGTGCGTAACGTAAGCCACAGCGCTAACAGCGCCTCTAGCGGCAAAAATGTGTGATCCACACTGACGTCAGCATGACGTAGGTGGTTAATGAAACTGATTGAAATTTTTCGATGAAAAACAGTTAATATCTCATAAATAAATGCACCGATTGAGGCGTTCTTGGGCTTAAAAGAAGGAGAAAGACAAGTCGAAGCAGGCTGTGTTATTAGAATGAAGCTCAGTTGCGTACTTTTTCTGCAATAGCAAATTATTTTTTGCAAAACGCCCAAAACGCTCTGCTTCGGGATAATATACTCGGTAGAGTCTCGCTGTCGCCGGTGGAACAGCCGTCGGCCTAAACTACTTGGCGAGGAGACTCTACCGAGTCTCCTGATACGAGTGTCCAAAGTATAGCAAAAACCGGCAAAAGCACCCGCCGATTATAGGTATTGTAACTTCACTAATAGAGTTTTGTGACTCAAACAATGCGTTCAGCGCGCTGCATTGAACCTTCCACTTTCGAATGAGCCCTCAGTTAGCCCATAATGTACTCGTATAAGGATAAACAACGGGGCCTCCTGACTGCATTTCCACAGGCGAATTTCACCATATTGCCGTTAATACAGAGCAAGTCATGACAAATTTAGTTCACGTAGTGGATACGAGATGGCGCCTACTCAGAATGACTTGTAGCTCTTTTGCTACACTGTTTTACCGATGTTCAGGATGGTGTAGGCACCGACGAGGTACTATTAAAGACTGCCAGCCCCTGTGTATTTTGGCGTACCACTAAGTGGGCTCTGTTGGGCTCTGGCGGCTCCGTCGGTATATGCGTCTAGCGATGATGGTAAAGCGGTAAATGCATTGAGCGGGTAGGAAAATGAGCGCCTCCACCAGCGGGGAGATAAATGTAGATCTCTGACTTGTTCATTATATAACTGCTTCAACATAATATGTGAGTATGTTATTTTGCTATATAACTTATTACACTCTTATTGCCTCATTATCGTATTATACATTGTTGGAATATTTTATAGATGTAAAAAAAAAAAGTAAAAATAAGTAGTACGTAACATTCTAAAGAAATCATATAACAGAAATTAATTTGAAAATTACTGTTGCATTTATAAAATAATCATTCAATATAAAATTGGAAAGAAAATACATACAATTTACAATTAATGGTAAAATTCGATCATTTTATTAATTGTAAGACTGTTAAGAGATAACGAAAAATAAATTTATTTATTCATTTATCGTATAATACCACCTCTAATTCTTGACGAGGTGAGATGTTTGTAATTGTGGGGTGTGCTGAGTAATAAGATATAAGTATTAACTGAAATTATACATATTTCTGCAACCTTCCCTCAAACATATTAAACAAAATCTAATAATAAGTAATGAATTAGATTGAAGAAAAAGACGCATAAATTAAATATTAAATATTGGTTAGGAGTATTTATATTCCTATTGTCGAGTAAGATCTCCACCTTTATTTGAAATATTACTCCAGTGACTTCGTAGAGCGCGTTTATCCGTTTATTATTAAACGTTTTCATATGCCAATGAATTTTGTCTTAACGCCCATTTGGTACCCCAATTCCCCCATACCCCAATCAAATCATAATCAGCAACATCTTACGTTTACAAAATTTTTCATTTTTCACCGCCTCATTGCATTAGGGGCTGTTGTTAACTCTCCGTGGTGCTATATTAAGGTAGTGGGGGGGCTTAGTAGGCAGACACAGACATTGCAAATGAGGCAAGGAGGGGTACTATGAATACGTCGCGTGTCAAGAGAACCACACGGTTCGGCTATGCGACCTTGAGAAACTTACAAGTGGACGTACACTCTCCGCTTTTCGGTTCCGTTCGCACTCTGCTTTGAGCTAGCCGCACCAAGCTCCGGAGCGATGGAAAGCGCTCCGACTCTGAATATGTACCATTTGTCTACCATGCGTGCTCCAGCAGCATATTTGTGTTAGTACATGGCTTATTAACTCCCGATTTATACCTATTATCTAAATCTGGACTCGTAGTAGCATATTCGTATACATCATAAAATATAAACCCAACATATGTAAATTTTATGTTTATGGATTGACCGAAGATTAGAAAGAAATTAGAACAGAATAGTCGGGTTGAGCGTGTTATTTTCTGTTTATACACCATTGCCCGGTTCGCCTCAATTCTGTGCCGGGCGACCGGAAAGAATACCAAAATTAGTTCCGTACCCAATGTGTTAAAGCTTCGAATCATTTGGGGCGATTCAAATTCGTTTCGAATATACATACATAGTGATGGATATACATACATTTCGAATTTCAAATATATGTATGTATATTATGTAGATTCGAAGCCTCAAAGTCTTGAAACTCTAGACTCTAGGTGAATTCGAAACTCTGAAAGGTATTGACCAATTCGGAGCTCTGGAAAGTATTGACCGGTTCGACACTCTTGATCGCGGCGTCTCTTTGAAGTGTCGCCGTCGACGCGACGTTCAGGACTACCGCTGCTGTTCAACTGTTTCAGAGTTTCGAATCGGTCAATACTTTCAAGAGTTTCGAATCGGTCAATACTTTCAAGAGTTTCGAATCCGTCAAGACTTTTGAATCCTACTAGAGATTCGAGTCGATCCAAGACTTTCAAAACCTTCAACGTCGAATCATATACAACTTCCAAACGGTTCGAAGCGTTTCAGATCCCATCACTATGTACATTCGTACATGTATGTACATCAACGCTCACCTTAATTTACAATTTAAGGACCGGCAGTAATATTCTTACGTAAAAGGGTAGTGGTTTCCTTCCAGGAATTGATTCGAGTCCAACTCGACAAAGTAACAGGATATGTATAGGGAAGCATCGACGGTCTAGATTAGCACTGAACATGTCAGCGTGCGAAAATGAATATGCAATAAATAAAATTTCAAATTTAGCCCTGTTTGCCTTAATTATGTACAATGAAAAACTCGATACATAAATGTAACTACTGCTTGGTCCGCTCCGCAACAGTTATGGAATAGGAGAATCGTTTTTCGAATTTGGTTTTAGTTTGCCAAGGCAGTCGAACGCGAACGTAGAAAGAGAAAGTAGTAAAAGACGAAAGAGGGACTGAAAACCGGTTTATCGCCCAAGTTTAAATGTCCCGTGTCTGTGTGACCATACTAATGCGCAGAAGAAACTTTTTTATTTTTTACTTTTTATTAATAAAAGGTTAACCATCGTGTGGGGGATGTTTTTCTGAGTAAAATGAGACCAAACACAATATAAATCGGTCAACATTTAAAAACATAATATTGGGTTAAATATTGTGCTAGCGAATATTTCTCTCTTTATTTATCTTTCTTGTGCTGTCCTTTTCTTTGTTCGGAATACATCAAAGAACGGCGGATTTGACGTGCTGGGTACGTTCATCGAACAGGAGGTAGCTACATAATTCTCGAACGGGACGCTTCCACTGTTCCGTAAATGATCAGAAACTGACAATGAAACGCTTATGAGACAGGGGGTCCTGTTCGCTACTCCTGTTCGATAAACGTACCACTGCAGTCTCTTATTTCTTATTTTTCATATAATCTTTTAACCTAAAAATGAACGGATTTATATCGTGTTTAGTCTCATTTTAATCAGAAAAATCTCCTTCACACGATAGTGAATTTTTTATTAAGAAAAAGTAAAAAATAAAAAACTTTCTTCGATGCATTAGTGTGGGCACACTGAAACGGGTCATTTAAACGAAGGCGAGGAAGGCAATAAAAATCTTTAAAGAAAGCCGCTACGTCTCCGATTACATTTCGCCTCACTGGTTCAAGGGGATCCCCCTAGTAGTAGGGACAAAAATATAAAATTTACGAAACAGACGATTCTGAATATTTATCGGGTTTTCGCTGTGTTTGTAACACCAACGCATAGCTGACAATCTCCCAATCAAAATGAGACCAAACACGAAGTAAATCGAACAAATTTTACCGATCTCAGATCTATTCACACTGACATTGCATCGTAATAAAATTCAGATAGTGTTATTGAAGGAAATCTGATTTACTCCGTGTTTGGGCTCCTTTTAATGGACATTGTATGTATAATGGAAATTGTAGTTTATCGTCTAAGAACGGGGTAACTGTCGCCGAACAGCCGAAATACTCAGCCCCACATGCCGTTGCGCCGCGTGGAGTTGGATAAACGTGCTCTACGAAGTTACTGGAGTAAAATTTCAGATGAAAGTGATCTTACTTGACAATAGGAATATTGGTATTCCGAACCAATTAATGGTTTATCTGTTTTATCGCATATCTTATTCATTACTTATTATTTAATGTTGTTTAATATTCATAAGGGAAAGAGTGATGAAATATGTATAATTTCAGTAAATACTTTTATCTTATTACTCCGCTCACTTTAATAATTACAAACAATCAACCCCTTCAAGCATTAGAGGTGGTATTATCCAATAAATAAGCAAATACGTTGATTTTCCGTTGTCTATTAATATGTAGTTTCAATAGGAATAAAAGAATTATATTATTAATTATACATTGTATATATTCTTTTCCAATTTAACAACTATTAAGCAATATTTTTGCCTTAAGAAAGATTATTGTATAAATATAACAGTAATTTTTACTGCATATTTCTTTCGAATATGATGCGTTTGTTATTTTAATTTTTCCCACATCTACAAAGCATTCCAACAATGTACAGTAGGAAAATAAGGCAATAAAAGTGTTGTAAATTACAAAATAAGACGCGTATAGTTACACATGTTGAAGCAGGTATAGAATGGATAATGTCAGCGACCTGCATATATTTTGTTACCTACGAACCGACGAGATTTTCGATGCTTGGGTATCTGTTTCTCATTCTGACCGCAATATATTCCAGAGGGCGGTAGAAAATAGCGAATTTTTCGGGTTACACGAAGTCCCATAAGGCTGGCAGTCTTTAACAGTAGCTCGTCGGTGGTGTAGGAAAGGCTGATAATTCATCCACTAAACCATATTAACCGACGCTAACTCTTAAAATTCTTTATTCACCGACGAGGTACTATTAAAGACTGCCAGCCCCTGTGTATTTTTTCGTACCACTAAGTGGGCTCTGATGGGCTCTGGCGGCTCCGTCGGTAACCCGGCGATGCGGTCGCCTCGTGACAAAGAACGCCCATGGAACAAAATGTGACAAAGCGAGACAGAAAAGTTCCCCTCGCCCCAGCGACCGATTAGACGATGGGACCAGTCACGTCTTCCGCGAGTGTTTCTTATTCTGACCGCAATATATCCTAGAGGGCGGTAGAAAACAGCGAATTTTTCGGATACGCGAAGTCCCGTAAGGCTGGCAGTCTTTAACAGTAGCTCGTCGGTGCTTTATTCTATATATAACCACTATAATTACTAATTACTTTAATCTATAAGTCACAAACTTTATTTACATTTGTCTACTTTTCTACTTCGCGTACAACCTTCTACTCTCGTGCCTTTCTAAGGAGTGTCGCTTTTTCTTTTTTTCCGGAAAAACTAGAAACTACGAATAGGTGGCGCTACTTCTGCTTGGCGGCTTTTTCCGCCTTCCGGTGGAAATTACAAACTGGAGAAATTCACCCTCCTGTAGTTTTCACGAACGGGTGAAGAAGTCGCCACATCACCCGCCTCCAAGTCGCTTGCTCTGGAAGAGTGAGCTGACGTTGTTTTCCTCGAATATGTTTTTCTTTCCGGCTCTCCCTCTTGTTCCACATAGGCTGGTTTTAATCTGTCTATTGCTATTTGTTGATTTCGTCCTCTGACATCTACTGAAAAATATGTGGGAGTCCTGTCGATTACTTTATATGGTCCTTCATAGGGTTGTTTTGCCTGAGTTTTTGCATCTTCTTTATATTTTTTTGCCATCTGCGATGCATGCTTACGTCGTTCTTCCAATTTTTTTTATGATGGGTGTCGGTTCCTTGTTCATAGCGCTATTCAATCTGCTCAACACCTCTTTTGAGTTAAACTGGACGACAGCAGCGGAAACTCTTCCCTGATACGATCCTTTTCGTCCGAAGTTTATTCGTTTGCCTCCTATGAATTTAGCGATGATGCTGTTAAAACTTTCAACAGTATTATTATTTAATGAGTACAGCAAACTTTCAGCTTGTGCGAATAACGGCTGCATAGCTTCATCAATACTTTGATAAATACCCGCTTCCTTCAATTGCGGAACGCAGTTTATTTTGTTGCGCTCAGAATATTTTTTGCAGAAATATGCCAACTTCTGGCACTCTTGGTGCTCCCCGAAAACGTGGCTCGGTACATTCTTTAAATCAACCTTCAAATTTTTTATTTTATTAGCCAGTACTGCATTCTCTTTGAATCTATATTCTGCAGCTTTTTTCACACCAGTGCGTAGTCGAAGGGCGTTTTGTTTTACGATGCTTCTTAGGTCCTTGTAGCGGCCTTTTGAGACGATCTCGTTTATTTTTCTGCTAAAATTACGTAGCAGATGATTGGTGCATTCAATTTTGCGTACACGCACCATGTACTCCTTGTATGGATCATTGTCCAATATTTTCTTGTAAACGCTGCTGTCTCCATCGGCAACTAATATTGAGTATACTATACCGTGCATTTCCACACTGCATTTAAATCCTTCTACAATTGCAGCACTTTCCATACCGGTTGAAATTTGATTACGACCCCAGTTCTTGAAGCAACGATGTTCACGAGCTTCTTCCTTCCTTTTAGCTGCTGTTTGGCAAATCATGCAGAATTTATTTTTAACGTTGATGTATAGTACCTTCTTGGTATGGTATCCAACGATGGCTCCTACTCCAGATAGGGAATTGTAGTCTCCGCCGCGGTATGACCGCTTCATCCAGCTACCGTCTGCTACAACTGTAATCCACGGATTGGTAGATCCTGGAAGTATGTCACCTCTTGCTATAGCCAATTCTCTCTCTTGTTTTCCAGCCTCCTCCATTTCTCGTTGTGCGGCCAATTCGAAGGCATCGATTATCTTGTCTTGACAATCCTGGTACATTTTTTTCGACATACATGATATGTTCATGCCAAACATTAGCTCCTCTAATTGATTGTAACCTCCGCCGGTCACCATTGTTGCGGACACAGCGCTGTGATTGATGTCCATAATGTTGTCATTCTTTCGCAGACATGAAATGCGCTCGTTGTAATTGCACATTTGACATTGTACATTGTACACCTTTTCCAATCCGTTTTGTTGAAATCCAACTATTTTAAAATGTTGAATTCCGCATTCTATGTTAGAATGTTTTCCAAGCTCTATCATTTGTTGTAAAACGTAGGCGAAGTCAACAAAGTCAATCTCTTTAGAAATTGGTTCTTCCAAGGCTTGGGGTTGAACTCTTTCTACCACCCAGTTACACTCAGAATCAGTGCCACTTGGAATATCTTCTACATTATTTTCTTCGTCGTTTTTTGTTACATATGGCTCACAAACAATGTTCCCGGTTGATTCTTCTGGCATATCTTGAAATATTAGCCATGAAATATTCCTCTTCCGTGACCGGTACCGTTTCTTGAACAATCCCGTTGAGATCGTTTAATTCTTCCTCTTCTTCAAAGTTCACTTCATTTAAAATTTCAAAGATAAACTGTGTATCTTCGGGATTTTCAATGTTATCATCAACAAAAGCACACATTTTTTCCTTTGAAGTAGATGCACAATTGTCTGCTTCCATTATTTTATATGATTCTTGATCATTTTTCGGAATACTAGCAATATCGTGTTTAATCTCATCTAACGTATTGCATGCTGCATATCGTCGTCTGAAAATCAAGTTTTAAACAAATGCATTCATAGCAATAGAAAAAAAATGGATACACAAATAAATTTACCAATATTTGAAACGCTAAAAACGTTTACACGTTTATTTGAAACAAAAGAATCCCCAATTATGGTAAACGCACGCGTATGTGTTATTTAAAATTAAAGATGCTATAATCTTTCTTTGTGTCAATTTTAGATATGACAATACATTTTGTCAAATAGCACTTAACTGATTTCAATGCCAATAACAAGATAACATATTAAAAAAGCAATGAAATCTGAGTCCGTGTAGTATATCGTAAGGTTGACCGATACACTCAGTTCACCCGTTATTTTATACAGGGTGTCCCATTATTGGTGTAAGAACCGGAAATGGGGGGTAGGTGAGACGATTCTGAACAACAATTTCCTTTTCAAAAATTTCGGATGGGGCTTCGTTTTTGAGTTATTAAGGAAAAACACTGACCATTCACAGCGCGCGCTTTTCGCGCGCTCAGCGGTGTGGCTATGGCCTGGATTGCCTGGTCCGAGCGCGGCCGAAAACCCCCGTCGATACAGCAGGAAAAAATATCAAATAATATCGAATAAGGAATACAAAAAATTCAGAATAATGTTAATTTAACCGACTCTACAGAATAATGAAGATCAGCTAATTACTCGATATCCTGATTAGAACGAATTAATGAATGTTTTGTTATCCTAGACGATCGATCGCAGCATTAAATCGATCGAGCGAAAAAGCTCATCGATAAAGCAAGAAGCATTTAGACAATTGTGTTATTGTTAAAATTATCTACGTTTCATGTAAAAAGGTGCATGCATAATTGAAATTACTCACCAATTCAATCGTAACTTGATCTGCTTCGATGTCAATTTGGCTGCTGTCATTGTGTCATGGTACCGACCGTCGCTCTCGTAAGAAGTAATCAGCAGCGCAGCACAGCTGATGAAACTGGAAGGTTAACAACCTCACGTCGCTTCACACCGTATATCACCACTACACGCTCACTGTCACTTTACAATTATTCTTCAATTAATTCGCTTATTTTATTGTTTAGAAATAATTTCCTATTTAGGCGGGGCAACTTCGGAAATGAAACACCGACAAATAATTGTTAATAAATCTTATAATAATTTATTTTAGCCATCAACGAACTGTTTATCCTCCCGCGTCTCGCACGCACGGATCGGTTTTGCGACGCAGATTCGTCTCCTTAGCTACCGATCAACACATTTTTCGACGTCTCGTGACGGGTTTCGACACGTCTTTCATGTTTTACTTTCTCTCTTCTTCTTACATATTTTTTAAATTTAAATTATTTGCCTTGAATGTTTTTTTATTTTGGCCCATTAAGGAGTCGATTTTTGCCGATTACTGGCCACGGAATGGACCTGTTTTATTTAAAGATAATTTTTTTTTTTTTCATTCAAAAGTTGTAGGTCCTTAAAAAAGCCGTTATTTTTTTATCTAAAAATTGGTGGCTCTTAAAGGTGCCGATTTGTGGCTCCAAAAGGGGCCGAGTTTTTTCTTTTTTTTTGTGGCTCCTAAAGGTGCCGATTTGTGGCTCCAAAAGAGGCCGATTTTTTTCTTTTTTTATAAATTTATTAATCGAATGTTTTTGGCTCCGATAGTATGTCGTACGTTATTAAGGTATTGGTGGCCCCGAAAGGGGCCGATTGTTTATCGGTTTAAAAATTGCTCGATGCATCCGCCATTGACATCTAAGCATGCAGTGGCTCTCGTTGCAACGCTGCGCTGCACTCTCCTTAGGGTGTCTGTTGAAATACACTCTAAGGCGCCGTGAATTCGTGCAACGCATTCCTCGGGTGTTGCAACCGGTTGTCGGTACACCCCTTCTGAAATAATTAAGTTTGGTTTTAATGAACAGTTTATTGTAAATTGAAGATATTAAGATGTTAACGTACCTTCAAGTATCCCCAAAGGAAAAAATCCAACGGATTCATATCCGGGGACCTTGGTGGCCACGGAACAGCACCGCCGCGGCCGATCCACCTGTCCTGGAAGGTTTCATCTAGGAAAGCTCTTACATTTGTGGAGTAATGAGCAGGTGCCCCGTCATGTTGAAAGAACATGTTCCTCCTAATCTCTAGTGGAATATCTTCCAAGAGAGTTGGAAGAACGTGCTCCAGAAAGACGTTGTATGCTGGGCCGTCCAATCTATCTGGTAGAATCTGGTGAAGGCTTCATCTAAGAATGCCCGTACATTTGCGGCATAATGGGCGGGCGCCCCATCATGCTGGAAATACATATTTCTTCGAATTTCTAAAGGAATTTCTTCCAAGAGATCCGGAAGAATATGCTCCAGAAAATTTTGATATGTTTGACCATTCAATCTATCGGGTAGAATGTATGGCCCAACAACAAATTCTCCGCAAATGCTGGCCCAAAGATTGATCGACCAGCGGTGTTGTGCTCCTCGTGGCCGAATCGCATGCGGATTCGCGTCGTCCCACACGTGCGAATTGTGGGCATTAAAGCACCCCTCCCTGGTGATGAGGGCTTCATCTGTCCACAAAACGTACCTGCAGAACGACGGATTCCGCTCGATTTCGCCCAACAGCCACCGGCAATACTCCACCCGTTTGATGTAATCCCTTGGGAGTAAAGTCTGCACCCGCACATATCTGTACGGGTGCAGACAATGCTCTCGAAGAATTCGATGCACCGACGATCGGCTGACGCTGAAATAAAATACAGATACTCGTTGTAATAAATGTAACTACAATTTAATTGCGGATGATAAACAGTACAACTTACCCCGACGTGCGGCTGATGTCGCGTACGCTCACTGTGCCATCCCGATAGACCTGTCCGAGCACCTCGTCCGCCCGCGTCGTGGTGATTCGACGCGGACGTCCTGCATCAGAATGTACAGGAAAAAAAGAGCCACTCGAGTATAACCGCGCTGCCAATCTGCGAAAGCAGTTGGCAGTAGGCGGATGTCTATTGGGATGCAGTACACTGTAGCGTCGAGCAGCCTCTTCGGCGTTGCTCCCACACTGCACGAATAAATAAAACATATTGTAATTTTCGGCAGCTGAGCGAAGAATGTCTGCCTTATTCGATATTATTTGATATTTTTTCCTGCTGTATCGACGGGGGTTTTCGGCCGCGTTCGGACCAGGCAATCCGGGCCATAGTCACACCGCTGAACGCGCGAAAAGCGCGCGCTGTGAATGGTCAGTGTTTTTCCTTAATAACTCAAAAACGAAGCCCCATCCGAAATTTTTGCAAAGGAAATTGTTGTTCAGAATCGTCTCACCTACCCCCCATTTCCGGTTCTTACACCAATAATGGGACACCCTGTATGCTCTTCGCGGCTCGCGGGCCGAGATGACGTATGCGTAGAAAAAGTGAATGTGCATGCCTCCGAAAATACTGACACACACGCGAGCGTTAGCGCCGAATCCTATGCAATGAAAGAAAAAAAAAATTGCACTCGTTGGTGCCGCTAAAAGTATAAATAGTTACATAACTTTTATACGTAAACCCTGGCAAACTTTAAACAGAAACAAAAATAAGAGAAAATTTAAAATTATGATACAAAAAAGCAAAAACTGTGTCGAATAAAGTAAGAATAAAGATGAAAAATTCATTTGCTTGTTCATTTCAAAAATGAAAAAAAGAAAAAAAAATGTTAAAACAGAAATAACAAACTAAAGCTTTTGTAAATATTTAACTAAAAAAGCAATTTACCTTTCCCGCCACCTTTTTTTGGATGACATGCGTCTTGTACATGTTGTAGCCCGGCGGCTGTTCATGTTCCCTTTCACATAACGTTTATGTATACAGTTTTCTTTCAGAAATGTCGATTCCATATCAATAACACACACAAAAAAAAAACACAAGAACAAAAACTGAAGAACGTTATTTGTTTAACACGAAAACAATTATTGAAAAATAAAACAGGTTCAGGGAATCTAAACTTTGCATAAAAAAAAAAAACACGTATGCAAGCTAGATTGCTTTACACTTCGTAACCTTATCGAGTAAAATAAAACATACGATGGCGATAAAGGAGTAGAAGTAATGAGGAAAAATTGCTTTTGAAAAGTGAATTTAGGTATTTATTTATTATATCAGTGATATCGATACACACGTAGATGTTGTTTTGTCATATTTATCGATTGCTTTATAATCGCAAATCATTAGCCAATTACGCTTGCACCTAGGTGCAAGTGAGAAAGAAAAACGCACGGAAACCTGGAAAACTTTGTTTATAGCAACGATATGTAAGAACATCGCACGAAAAATGGATGCCAGACAGAGCAGCATGGTAAGTACCGTTATCCATAAAATAATCCAGTATATTTTGTAATATATCAAATTTATAATTGGATTTATAATTAATCAGAACATAAAAAATATAAATCATTTTCAGATGGAAATAGAAAATTTGAAAACTACGTCCTCAACGCAAACCTTGCCGCGGGGAAATTCACGGAGCGGAGAGCGTTCGCCGAGACGGCGGTCACCGCGACGACAGTCACCGCGACGGCGATCGCCAAAAAATCAGGCGAAATTCAACCCGAAGACGGTCGCGGGAAAACTCGTCGGGAAGTGAAACCGTGGCGCGGGAGCTTAACTACATAAAACAGGTACATCATCCAGATAAATATCAAATTACATGCTAAGCGATATTACTAAAATTTTAAATAATATAAAGTGGGTATAATCATAAGTAAAATAATTAAAATAATCATATAACCTATAAATAAAATTGTGTTTATTGCAGATAAACGACTTGAAAAAAAAAAAAATAAAAAAAAATATATATCAACGAAAGACGGGGAGGACGAGGAGGGTGGCGAGGAGGAGGACGAGGAGGGCGGCGAGGAGGCGGACGAGGGGGAAGAGGTCAAGGCCCAAAAAAAATTTTCATTTTTAAATAAATTTAATTTAAAAAATAATAGTCTATTTATTTTTTACGTTATCGAGAAAAAGAATTTAAAAAATAAAAATAAAAAAATGGAGGTTATCTACAGTTTTTAGAGAGGAGTAGTGTAGGTTTTGTAATACGTCAATTGAACGAAAAGTCGCGTGTTCAGAAGTTTTGGGCAAGAATAGTAATAAAAATAATAATTTTATATATAAAATGTTCGGCAGCTGAGTCAAACGCGAGTCGCATGGATCGAGATGAAAAAATATGTGTGTTATGCATTCTAGTCGAGCGTATATGCATGCATGTGTGTGTCCAATTACATTACGGTTCCACATCGGAAGTCTTTATAATTGGACGCTACCTGGTTCGCAACAGGCCAACTAAACTTGTCATGTATTTTACCCTGTATTGCCGATAATGTGACTAAAAGGAATTGTATGGCCGTTGAGATACAGCTATACGGGAATCGACTATTTGACTTCATTTTTTCAGAGGGAATCAAGACAAAACCTATTCTAGTGTGTAGTTAAACATTAAATCTAGCGCGCTGAAGAAGAATAATCTTTCAATGACAAAAAAATAGTTTAATTTGGCCGATGTGTAATTGCCGATTTTTGCTCAGTTTCTAACACTTATATTATTAAATATCAACAAAATCATATTAAAATGATTTGTTCAGGAAGAAAAAAGATAAGCCTTTCCGTGAGGCAATATTCGAGGAAAAGAACGTGGATGCAAAGGAAGCGATCGACGAAACAGCGTGCAGAAAGTGCGATGCAGGAAGACATACAGGAACCGTCCACATCCGACGGACGAAGAGGAGGACAGCATCCACTAATTATTGTGCCGTCGGATGAAAAGACTGAAACCGCGAGATCAGACGACAGTCTGCAGATACAAGAAGTAACAAGAAATGAACCCGCAGAACAAGAGTCGCATTCCCCAAGTGGCTCGGCTGTCGTGGATATGGAATATGTAATCAGTCAATTACAAAAAGAAGGGGATCATTCCATAAACAGGGAAGACTGTGGAATTCGGTACATGAAAAAGACAGGCGAGAAACGGTATGGTCTGAAGACCACCCTAATTTATACATGTGCCATGTGTAATTACCGATGTAAAATCCGCGGTCAACCCGAGAAGGACGACGAAATGGGTATCAATGAGAGCGCCATTGCCGGAACAATTTTGAGCGGAGGCAGCTTCAAACAAATGGAGGAGTTTTTGGTATCCATAAACGTACCCTGCATGTCGAGGAGACAGTTTACGCAGGATCACGACAAAATCGTGAAACACGAAGAAATGACAGCAGCAGCCGAGGAAGAGAAACGATTGGCCATCGAAAGAGGCGATGTCCTTCCTGGATCAAGAATTCCTCACATCACCGTCGTGGCCGACGGAAGTTGGATGAAGAGATCCTATCGCAGCGGCACGTATAATTCTTTATCGGGAGTCGGTACGATAATTGGGTACCACACACGAAAAGTATTATTCATCGCTGTGAGGAACAAAAGATGCAGAATCTGCTATCACGCCGCGCAAAAGAACGAAGCACCTCGAAATCACGCTTGTTTCAAGAATTGGAGTGTTAAACAAGCGTCAACCGCAATGGAAAGCGATGCAATTCTTGAAGGATTCCGGACCAGCGTCGAAAAACGGGGCCTCGTTTATTCGACATTGATTTCTGACGGAGACAGCAGTGTCTATAAAAAAATTTTAGACGCGGATCCGTGCAAAAACGAGATCCGCGTTAAAAAAAATTGAATGCACCAACCATCTCCTACGGAATTTTTGCCGTAAAATGAAGGAGGTTGTGAAAATAACTCCGCCAGGGCCACTCAGAGGAATAGTGGACAGAAGCATTCGGCGAATGCGTACCGACACCGTAAAAGCAGCACAATTTAAAGACAACGAAAGCAGACCAGTTGCGCAAAAAATCAGAGCTTTGTACAACGACATACGAAATGTGCCAAGTCATGTGTTCGGGGAGCACGCAGCCTGTGCACAGTTACAGTATTTCTGCGATGGACAACGCAAGACGGACGAAAGGAATATTGTTCCTGAATTAAAGAACCTCGGAAGATATGAAGAAATCATAGAATTACTTCGGCCATTATTGGCGCATTCGGAAAGCTTGCTATACAGGGTGTTTCAGAACATCGGGGACATTTTTGGAGGATCGATACTAGAAGCCAAAATAAGTTAAAAATCAAGAATACCAAAATCCCGTTTGAGGCTTATTTTTTAAGTTATTAACAAATTAATTTCCGCCTGTAGGATGGCAATTTCGCTGCACCGTGGTCGACATTTCGACAGCTGACCGGGCCTGAGCTACGTCACACAGTAACGTATTGTAATGTCGTTGCATCGGGTGCAAGCAGGGCCCTATAGCGGAAAATATTAAAGACGATATTATCGTGTAACGTCATGTACACGACTCGCTATACCGGTATTAATTGAAATTTCTATGTAATGCAAAACATGAGTACCATCATAAAAAATAATGTTATAATGATTTTTAAGACTACATTCACGTCATCTATTATTTAATGCAATAAAATCTTACCTTGTTGTAAGCAGCGTAAAATTTTACTAAGTCCTCCGACATTTGATTACAAATTATCGATGAATGGACATTCAACCTACCTACTTGCCGAAATCCGCAAGGGTAAATCAAATACCTACCCATGGGATTCCTGAGTAGAGAGGGTAACTGCCTTTACCTCGTACAAGTTATATTATTCATTTTAAAAATACACACACACCTTACGATTGTCCACATTAAAGTCCAAAAATTTTCACCCACTCGCGTCGCGATTGTTTCGGCCGCGAATATCCACACAAAAGTCCAAAAATATGCGCGATACAATGTACTAAAGTTTTGTTCCAAAATAAGCAAGTTGCTCGGGATGGACCAGTTGCTTATTACAAATCGTAACGTATACTGTTACGGGAAAGTCGGATTTCGTCAACCGGGCAGCTTTTCCCCCGTACCTGGTTTCTCTTGACCCTTCGAAATTTCCAAGACCTCTGGCACATCTGGCTAGAAATTCACGTGCGTGCCAGATCTCTGGCCAACAACGGCTCCAAACAATGCGAGTCTTCTGTTTTTCGGGACTGCTTTTTTCCTCACTCAGTTTTCTCTCGAGAAGCACATAGGAAAGACTGTCTAATAAGAAAGACTTTTGCAAATTTTTTACTGTCTTCCATAGTGTGTGTGGACATTTTTGGACTTTTGTGTGCACATTCGCGGCCGGGACAATCGCGGTGCGTGTGTGTGGACATTTTTGGACTTTAATGTGGACAATCGTAAGGTGTGTGTGTATTTTTAAAGTGAACAATATGACTTGTACGAGGTAAAGGCAGTCACTCTCTCTACTCAGGAATCCCATGGGTGGATATTTGATTTACTCATGTGGATTTCGGCAAGTAGGTAGGTTGAATGCCCATTCATCGATCATATGTAATCAGATGTCGGAGGATTTAGTAAAATTTTACGCTGCTTACAACAAGGTAAGATTTTATTGCATTAAATAATAGATGACGTGAATGTAGTCCTAAAAATCATTAAAACATTATTTTTTATGATGGTATTCATGTTTTGCATTATATAGAAATTTCAATTAATACCGGTATAGCGAGTCGTGTACATGACATTACACGATAATATCGTCTTTAATATTTTCCGCTATAGGGCCCTGCTTGCCCCCGATGCAACGACATTACAATACGTTACTGTGTGACGTAGCTCAGGCCCGGCCAGCTGTCGAAATGTCGACCACGGTGCAGCGAAATTGCCATCCTACAGGCGGAAATTAATTTGTTAATAACTTAAAAAATAAGCCTCAAACGGGATTTTGGTATTCTTGATTTTTGACTTATTTTGGCTTCTAGTATCGATCCTCCAAAAATGTCCCCGATGTTCTGAAACACCCTGTATAACACCACCAACAATCCTGTAGAAAGCTTCAACGGGATTATTGCAAAGTACAGCGGCGGAAAAAGACTGCATCTCGGCGACAGAGGATCGTATACAGGAAGATGTGCTGCTGCTGTTTTGCAGTATAACACAAAAGAAGTGTTACTGCGGCTGCACATGGCAATGAAGAAGAAACCGGGCATAGTTCTCTGCACCCTCGACAGCAAAAGGAAGACAGAAGAAACGAAAAGGGCCGAGAAGCAGAGAGAAAGACCATCGTTGCAGTATACACGGAAAAAATTCCGCGCGGGCAAGGATACCGATTACGGCCCAAACGCCGAGAAGCCAGATATGGCAGAAGATATTTGTGATCTCGAGAAAGAAAAGCATTTGGAAATGCTACAAAAGTGGCAAAATGAACGAGAGAACATTGAAAGGGAGACCATCGGCCAAATTAACAATGTACGATGGTCCTTTTATAAATCAAAATTATTGACGGCGTCCAACTTCGGACGAGTATGCCGTCGGAAACGAGGAACGTCGTGCGCAAATGCAGTGAAGACGTTCCTCTATCAGCCGATGCTGAACGTTCCTGCGATAAACTACGGGCGAGAGTGTGAACAACAAGCCCGTGAAGATCTACAGCAACAAATTGGTGCAAACATTGAGGAATGTGGTTTATTCATCGACCGCAAAATTCCGTTTCTAGGCGCTTCGCCCGATGGAATCATCGGTGAAGATGGAATAGTGGAAATTAAGTGCCACAAAACGGCCGAAAATTTAACACCGGAGGAGGCAATTCAAAGTCTTCCAAATGTAAAGAGGATCTTTGAAGACGCAACAGGTAGTACCTTGAATAGAGGCCACCAGTACTTCTATCAGGTACAAGGTCAACTACATGTCACAGGTAGAGAATATTGCATATTCTGCATGTGGACCCGAAAAGGGTTGAAATATGTAAAAGTTGCGAGAGATGATAACTTTTGGCTAAATGAAATGGAGCCAAAGTTAATCACATTTTATTTAGAATGCATGTTACCGGAAATAATCGACGGCAGATTTAATAGAGGTATGCCGATTAGGGAGCCTCAATTCCTAATATGTAGAAGAAAACGTCGCACTCACGGTGACGAGAGAAAGGCTCTTTTTTTCAGCCTTCGTTTTTACCTAATTTAATAAATAATCCTTATAATGGATAATCGCCAGATGGCAAATCAAAACACTACCTTCGGAAAACCGAAGAAGGTTGATCGCAACGTGCAACGCATGTATGCGTTCAACACTAAAAAGGCCGAGCAGATGCCATTCCTTAGTTGGAATGATGATATTGAACTTGAGAACCGCAGGGACGAAGCGTTACAAAAACCTGGTCCCAGTCGGCCGCGCCAGTTAGAGAAACAGCGCAACCGTGCCGCTAGCTGGAGAAACAGCAATCCTGCTCAAAAACCGAAGCCGCTACCGGAAGACCGATCGGCGGAGGAGGCCAGCTTAAAGGCGAAAGTGGAGACGCCAGAAACAGCCAGCCGTATGTATTCTGTGGGGCCAATAGTTGGCGGTATGCCAGTGGACCAACAACTAGGACATAACCTAGATTTTTCGTCTTTTCCACTGTTGGTCCAACGCACATTCCGAGATCTACAGGCTATTGATGACAGAATATCAAGAAAAATGCCTTACAGCGTATTCCTGCACGGATGCGCGACCGCCCTAAACGCTAGTATTATAGACCTAAAGCAAAATGAAAATAAAGAGGGGGCCATCCGTAGTGAGGGAGACGTTGGTGCGTATCTGGAGCAGATGATGTTACCATTACCCATCTGCGAGTATTTGACCAATATTGGTCAGACTGTGACGGCGGGAGGTGAGACCGTTTCCAGAAATATTCCTTCCTCAGAAGATGAAACGAGTGGTAGTTTCGGCCGTATTACGGCTCAAAACCATAACGCCTACGAGTGTTACGTATCACCATTAGTAACACGTCGACGCGTTGAGGCTACTTTAGCCTCAAATCAAAATTGGACACCGTTACCTGATGCCCTTCTTCCCGAAGGGTTTACCCCAACCCAAAATTTTCTTGGGTATGGAGAAATAGACCAGCTAAATCCTGACCGTAGATCCGTATTGCAAGGGCGGTATTCATAGTCAGAACTTATATGTAAGTTCGTCTTATTTGAAGTTCTAAGACATCGGTATTCATAGACGTGTCTTGTAGTGCTCAAGTCTCGACTTAAGAGCAACTAGTTTCATAGTCAGTAAGTTCGATCTTACTGAAGCTAAACAATGCTCGACAAGACGAATTTCGTTAAGTCTTGTTGGTCGGTGACTCAAGACGAAGGAGAAAGGAATTATCTGTACTGAACATCCGCTAGAAACAATTTGGTATAACAGCAGTCTTCTTTCTTATTTATAATTCTTTAAATCCAATTGATATTATGTTTAATTCATTACTATTTTAGAAATAACATCTGGAAAATATGGATGATTTTCCTGATTACGAATTCCTGGATTTAAGTAGTGATGAGCATTCTGGTAATAATAGTGAAGAAGAGGTTAGGACGAGAGCACAGAAACGTTACATTCGTGACGGACAAAATCCATTCGAATTTTATTCTGAGAAGGAATTTAAGAGACGGTTTAGATTCACGAAGGAATGTGTAATGTATGGCTTATTGGGTAAAGTTGAAGAAGGCTTAGCAAAAGTGAATTGTCGTGGTCTTCCCATTCCGCCCGTTATACAATTATTAATATGTTTGCGGTTTTACGCCACCGCGAGTTTTCAGGTAAAAATTATTTCAAATTTATTTGACTGGACATGCTGATATCATAATGCATGCATTGTCTTATTCAGTTGGTCTTAGGAGATATCATGACAGTGTCACAATCAACAGTATCAAGAATAATCTTCAGAGTGTCTGCTTTAATTGCTTGTCACATACACAGAATTATAAAAAAAATTTTTGGAAAAAAAGATACAACCGACTTCGGAATGCACTAAAAAGGACGAAATAATTTTAATTTATATTTCGGAGACGGCGCAAAATTAAAAATTGTGTAAATGAAAGATGTTGCTAATGTGAAAATATGTAAAAGGATTAAAGAATTTTGACAATTTCCAATGTAGAAAATTTGTAATTTTGCGCCGTCTCCGAAATATAAATTTAAATTATTTCGTCCTTTTTAGTGCATTCCGAAGTCGGTTGTATTTTTTTCCAAAAATTTTTTTTCGAACCTCTGTTACGTACACTGTACGTTTTCCGTTTTCTTTTAATTTTGGAGCTGGTCGTTCGGGCGTGGTTCGAGACCTCCGCGAAGCAAGAATTTAGCCTTTCCCACCAATTTTCAACTCCTTATATGGTTCGAGTTAGAAATTTCGAGCAACTCAGGACCAACGCGAAGGAGAGTCTTTCCACGAAAATGTCGCGTTGGCTTTTCCCGCGCAGTCCCCACCATGGCCTTTTTCCGCTCATTTTCGGGTATAAAAAGGGTTATGATGAGGACGTCGCGGGCCCAGTTGTTCTTTAGATCTAGACCGAGTAACGTCAGTTTAAAGTTCAAATCAAGAGTCTTTGCAATTCTTACGAGATCGGATATCAAAGTTCCAGTCGAGTCAAGTAAACCATACAGTACGTAGTCTACTGTTAGGCATTACCTTTTATTTAACATTGCTCTCGGGCCTCCGTTTTCTCGTTCCCGTTAAAACTGGGAAGGATTAGATTCTCGCTACGTCGGAATCGAAACAAACTTTAAATTCAACATTAATCATTTTTAAACAATTAAAACTCTTGTAAAATTAGAGTTATCATTTTTATACATGACTTTGGCATCAATTCACTATCACCAAAGTCCACAAGGGAACCTATCCGTCGGTATACCTTAGCCGCTGGAGGTATTACCGTCAAAATCTAGTTACGAGACCTAATACTAACATTTCCTGTGACACACGGCGTTAGCCATACGTCGGCTAGTTCACATATCACTCTGCTGGAGCACCCTACGTTAGCCATACGTAGGCTAGTCTCCGCGTCTTGACCTTTCCTGTGACACCCGGCGTTAACCATACGTCGGCTAGTTCACCATAGCCAACCTCCTGAAGCACCCGGCGTTCGCCATACGTCGGCTAGTCTTCGATTCTAATTCCTCGGGCGCTCAGTATCTTAACAATACTGGGCTAACCCAACTAACAAATTACCATAACCTATATACAGCCCCCAGCCACGCGGCTATACCCCTCCGGCTCGTAACACTTGTGTCAATTTGCGTACTAGCCGGTGCAAATCGTTCATACGGTTTTATAAGTTCCAGAAGTGACAAATCGGCATAAGTTGTGGTTCTATAAGGTTGTGCTACCAATCCACAGAGTAGCCCGGTCCGCTTTTACTGAGGAAATCATTAAATCGTCGGATACAAACAGAATTCGGTAGAAGGTGCATTCGGGCAGCCATATTTTTTGTTGACATTGACATCTGTTTGAAGCTTACAATTTATACAATTCGATTTTATTCAGCGTATGGTGATTTTTGGGGTTCAAACGGTCCGGTCTACCCTCTGGTTAAGTCTAACGGTGAGCACTCTACCCGACAAAACTACATTCTTGTAATTATCGAGGCGAAAAATTGATGCTACCAAATCGGCTCTCTCTCTCGCGGTTCGCGTATAGGTGCATGGCCCTCCTTGCTTGTGTGAGTGCACGCACACAGGTCATGGCACACGGAGTCTGCCCCCTTAAACGATACTAATGTATGTAAAAGTAATACTTTTTATTCATATGGTAAATGGTAATCCATATAAATATTTACGTCTACATTTGTAATTTTATTTACGTGGTTCTACAGAAATCGTAAAAAATTACAATATACATATATTTGTGATATTTCATATTCCAATACAACACAAATAAGGGAGGGGTAGAGATCGGAGGGAAGAAACTATACAGTCTGGCGTATGCAGACGACATTGTGTTGCTGGCGCAAGGAGGAGCTGAGGGCGTTCCTAAGAGAGAAGGACTTGGTGCTAAACGTGGACAAGTCAAAGGTGATGCGTTTTGGGAAAGGGGGAGGAAGGAGGAAAGAGGGAAAGTGGAGGTGGGGGGAAAGGGAGATAGAGGAAGTTAAGGAGTTTGTATACTTGGGGTATAAAATGCAGAAGAATGGGAAGCAGGAAGGTCAAATAAGGGACAGGGGGAGGCGTGCGGCCGGGGCGATGAGGGAGGTATGGGGGTTGGGGAAGAGGTTTTTTGGGAAGGATTGGAAAAGAAGGATTTGGCTATATGACATCTTGGTGTGGACGGTAGCGGGGTACGGGGTAGAAATCTGGGGCTGGAAGGAAAGAGAAAGGTTAGAAGGGGTACATGAAAGGTTCTTGAGATGGGTGATGGGAGTGGACAGGTCGACACCGGGGTACTTGATAAGGGACGAACTGAAGATGGAGAAGATGAGGTTAAGGGGAGGGAGAAGAGCATGGAACTACGAGGAAAGGGTAAGAAGGGGGATGGGGGGGGGGATGGGCAGGTAAATATTTGAGGGAAATAGAAGAAAGAGCGAGGAGGGGAATGGGGAGGTCTACATGGGAAAAGGAGAGGCTAGGCTTCTTGGAAGGTAAGGCGGTAAAAGTTAGTGAGGTAGGTAGAGTGGAGGGTTTGTGGGAAAGGGTAGAGAGGGAAGAGAAGAGAGAACTGGGCAGGAAAAACTGGGAAAGGATAGCAGGGTCGAAGTACAACAATTGGTACAGGGTGATAAGGGAGGAGAACGTGCCAAGGTACCTGGAGTCGGGATGGAGGGAGGAAAGGTGGAGGAGGGTGGTAAGATACAGAGTTGGAAATGAGATGAAGGGGGGAAGGTACTGGCTACGGGCTGAGGAGAATAGGTGCAGGGTATGTAGGGGTGAAGAAGAAAGCTGGGAGCACGTGTTGATGAGATGCGGGGAGGAAGAAAATAGGGAGTTAGGAATGCAAGAGAAAGTGAAGGCGATACTAGATGGAGAAGGAAAGGGCGAGGGGTGGATGATCAGAAGGGAAGAGAGGATAGGAAGGGCGGAGGCGGGAGGAATGGATGGAGTCGGAGAGGAAGGAACGAATGGCGGAAACGGAGGTCCCTAATGAATGAGAGAGAGGGAGTGGAGGAATGAGAGGAGGAAACGAGGAAAAAAAATTTTTTTGGGAAGCGATACGTGCGATGGCGGAAGAGACTGGAGTACGGAAGTAGGATGGACAAAAAGGAGTGAGAAAGAGAGAGAGATGAAGCTTTTTGTTTGATTCCGTTTTGTTGCATTTTGTGTTTTAATCGGAGAAGAAAGTATATATAGAGAGAGAGAGAAGTAGGAAGGAGGAGGAAGGGAGAGCGTGAAAGACAGGATAGCGATTAGCTGGGTAAGGAAGCGATTGTAAGGCGGAGCGGGTGTCCGCTATTTTTGTACCCCGCAAGGGAAGCAATAAACTAATACTACTACTACTACTACAATACAATACAAATGTGCGGTTATAAATTACATTTATAGTAAATTATCTCACATTGAACTTCAGCTTGAAATCGAAATGGGACATTGTCGCGGTGCAAGAATCGTTTTTCAGGTTTCGTAGCTGGTCTTTTTGATTCTCGAAAGTGAAGGCTCGATGGGGTGATGCGTGACCACTTCCCAGGCAAATGTGATGTGGTTACCCACTAAAACGCTAAAAAAATTACGTTATAATTATTTATCTTTTTAAACTGTGCAATCAATTTTTTCTAATAATGATATTTACCAACAAAATCAATTGAATTTTTTTTGTTATTCTATGTAATACTATAATATTCCAATTTAAATTATCCCTCAAATTTAATACAGTTTCTTACTGTAAATGTACAGTTGTTAACAATATTATTATCATCACAGGGATTTTGAAATTACATTATAACTCATTTAAAACAAAATAAGAGATATTGATGTAAATAATATTTATCCATTGGGCGTTGAATCATCCCTCAGCTGAAGTAATCTCCGTAATACAGTACATCCATCTGAAACAAATTTGTAATCACCATAAGATTCCCACCTTTCACGTTTTATTTTTTTCTTGTCATTTTCGACCTTCGAACAAGTCAGCGGATTTTCAGAGTAGGCGTGTATACTGGCGTCGAACAACTCGCGTGATCGTGTTATCCGCGGCACAATTGCAACTGTTTGCAATCGTGACTCACCAACAGAGTCAGTGGTCTGCACTTTACAACGCAGTACGACGTCGGCAGGTAGCAATATTTGTACTACTTTCCGAGAGGGAGACCTTTTTCGCTTTTGTAATCTTGCTCTCTCCTTTGTTATAAAATCAGGCTCCCGAATGGGTATACCTCTATTGTGCCTGCTATCAATTAATTCGGGCAACATGCATTCCAAATAAAATTGACTTAACTTGGGCTCCATATCTGTTTGCCAAAAGTTGTCGTATCCGTATATTTTTATATATTTCAACCCTTTTCGAGTCCAGATACAAAACATGCAATATTTCCTGCCTGCTATATGCAAGTGCCCTTGTACGTGGTAAAAGTGGTGATGATTTCTATTCATTTCACTACCCGATGCATCTTTAAATATTGCACTCACACCGGCAATAAATTCTCAGTTGTTTTTGGACATTTTATTTCTACAATGCCCTCTTCATCGATTACTCCATCCGGCGAAGCTCCTAAGAATGGAATTGATGCATCGATGAAAGTTCCACTATCTTGAATTTCACTGCCCATATGCTTGCTCAGTTCTTTTCGGGCAACTTTTTCACATTCCTGCCCGTATTCCACTGCAGGTACGCTTATAATCTTCGGGTACAGGAATGACTTCACCGAATTTGTACATAACGTGCCATTTCGACGACGGCAAACTCTACCGAAATTCGATGCTGTCAGAAGTTTGGATTTATAACTGAACTATTTTGAGTTTGCCGTTTGCCCAATCGTTTCTTTTTCAATGGCATCTCTTCTTTTTTGCCAATCGTGGAGTATTTCCATGTGTTTCCTGCTCCAGTTCATAAATATGTTCTTCCATGTCTGGTTTCTGAGCGTTCGGTCCGTAATCCAAATCTTTTTCGAACGGAAATGTTTACGAAGATGTTTCATTATTTTGTGTTCCTTTCGCTTCTCCGCATTTCTCTGTGTATGGTCTTGCCCCCCTTTTTCGATATTTTTAATAAAATAATTTTTGAAAAAAAAAATACCACCGACTTCGGAATGCACTGAAAAGAATAAAATAATTTTAATTTATATTTCGCAGACGGCGCATATGTAAAAGGGTTCAAGAATTCTGGCAAGTTAAATGTAGAAAATTTTTAATTTTGGGCCGTCTCCGAAATATAAATTAAAATTATTTCATCCTTTTCTGTGCATTCCGAAGTCGGTTGTATTTGTTTTTGCAAAAATTATTTTATTTCACATTTGTTAGTGGCGATCGGTGCATTCCTTGCAGAGTAACATCAAAGAGTAGGAATTTTGCTATAATTTTCACAAAACAGGGTAAAACAGGGAAAACAATGACAAAATGCAAAATGTGTTTTGTCCCGATTCTAGTGGGAGTCGTAACCTACAATATGCAAAAGGTTTCGTTCCGATTGGTCCATCCATCTCGGCGTAATCGGCGAACATACATAAAAAAAAATAATAAAAAAATAAATATACATGTCGAATTAAGTAACCTCCTCCTTTTCGAAGTCGGTTAAAAATATTGTGTGGCTTCTTTCCCAGCGCTGTTATCAGCCGTGACAACACTTCTTTCCTGTTGTATTGCAGGACTGCTGCAGTTCTTTAATCTTTCTCCGCTGATGTATTTGGAGATAATCCCATTAAAACTTTCAACGGCGTTATTGTTACTATTGTATAATAAGCTTTCAGCACGAGCTAACACGGACCGAATTGCTTCTTTTATATTCTGGTACAGTCCTATTTTCCTCAATTCTTCAACGATGTTTTTTTCATTTTGTTTATTATTTCCATCGCAGAAATCATTCAATTTTCTACATTCTGCGTGTTCACCAAAAACATGATATTCTGTATATCGTTATACAAATATTTTATCTTTCGTGCAGTTGCTGCATTCTGACTGTATTGGAACTCCGCCGCTTTTTAACCGACTTCGAAAAGGAGGAGGTTACTCAATTCGATCAGTATATATATTTTTTTTTTTATGTATGTCCGCCGATTACGCCGAGATGGCTGGACCAATCGGGATGAAACCTTTTGCATCTTGTAGAGTATCACTCCCAGTTGGTCTCGTAAGAAAAACAGTTCGCATTTTTTCATTCTTTACCCCTTTTTTATTGCAAAAACGCAGTTTCGTAGTAGCTACGTTTGGTCACCAATTACGCTGAGATGGATGGACCAATCCGAACCAAACCTTTTCCATTTTGTAGGTTATGACTCCCACTAGAATCGGGATAAAACACATTTTGCATTCTGTCATTGTTTTCCCTGCTTTACCCTGTTTTGTTGAAAATTGTTTCGAAACAAAGATTGCTGTTTCGTCCACGTCATATACATATATCCGCCAATTACTCCGAAATGGATTGACCAATCGGAAATGCAAGGACTGCTCCGATTGCCAGTAAAAAATGTGAAATAAAAAAATTTTTGAAAAAAAAAAATACAACCGACTTCGGAATGCACTAAAAAAGACGAAATAATTTTAATTTATATTTCGGAGGCGGCGCAAAATTAAAAATTTTCTACATTTGAAATTGTCAAAATTCTTTAATCCTTTTACAAATTTTCACATTAGCAACATCTGTCATTTACACAATTTTAATTTTGCGCCGTCTCCGAAATATAAATTAAAATTATTTCGTCTTTTTTAGTGCATTTCGAAGTCGGTTGTATTTGTTTTTGCAAAAATTTTTTTACAATATCCGTGCGCATCCTTCGAATGCTGCTTTCGACGGTTTTTCTTAATCGCCCTGGAGCAGTTTCCTTCGCAATCTCTTTCCTTTTTTTTTTTTGCAAAAATTGCGTAACAGATGATTGGTACATTCTATTTTTTTTACGCGTAGCTGTGTTTTCTATGGATCAGCATTAATTACTTTTTTGTACACGCTGCTGTCTCCATCAGCTATCATTGTAGAATAAACGAGTCCTCGTTTTTCGATACTAGTCTTAAAGCCTTCGACTATAGCATCACTTTCCATAGCAGTCGATGCTTGGTTCCTGCGCCAGTTCTTGAAACACGCATGTTTTCGAGGCTCTTTCTTCTTGGTCGCAGCAGAACGACAAATCTTACAGACTTTGTTTCGAACACCAGTGAATAAGACTTTTTTTGTGTGATATCCAATTGTCACACCCACTCTTGACATCGAGTCGTACATTCCAGCCCGGTATGATCTCTTCGTCCAACTTCCGTCAGCAACAATTGTAATGTGTGGAATTCCTGATTCTGCAATGATGTCGCTTCTTTCAATAGCCAAGCGTTTTTCTTCCTCTGCTGCTGCTACCATCCCTTCTTCTGCAGCAACAGTTAGTGATTGCACGAGTTTATCGTGATGTTTCCTAAACTCCTTCGACATGGAGGGTATGTTCATTGCTGCAAGGAATACCTCCATTTGGGCGTAACTTTCTCCGTTCAAAATTGTTCCAGCAACAGCACTCTGGTTGGTTTCCATTTTACTGCTTTCGTCAGGTTCACCGTGGATTTCACCTTTATATTTGCACAGATCGCATATTACGCTGAGGGTGGTCTTCCTTGTTTTTTGCATGGTCACCTATTTTTTGCAATTCGGCCAAGATTTGCAGCATGTCCACAATACTCATGCCACTTGGTACACAGGGTCGTTCTTCAGGCTCATGAATCACTGCTTCCTGTATGAACAATTCTTCATTTTCAGTGGTTGCAATTTCTATATGTGACTCGTCTTCTATGTTCTCTGTTTCTTCAATATCATACGGTGACAATTCTTCTGTTGCCTCTTCAGTAATTTCTATATAATTTGACGCGTCCTTTTCTTCACCCAACGGCAAGTAAAGAATTTCTTCGATGATAAGTCCATTTTCATCGGATGTTGGCGGTTCAGAGGTATTCTGAAGGGCTAAGCACTGATTTCTTTCATGCAATTCTTCTGTTGTCTCTTCAGGAATTCCATTACAATTTTGCACGTCTTTTTCCTTACACGAATATTTTCTTGGATAATCTGTCCTTTTTCATCTGATGTTGACTGTTCGGAGCAGAGCTGGGTAATATTGCATTTAAAATAATACATATTCTGTTCATACGAACTTTGCAACTTTTAACATACATAGGTAATTTTCACAATTTTTTTCACATTTAAAAACGTAAATCTTAACAAATTTAAATGTTACTTCATTGTAATAAATCATAATCTTATTTTTAACCGACTTTGAAAAGGAGGAGCTCACTCAATTCGACATGTATGATAATTTTTTTCTTTCTTTCTTTCTTTTTTTTTTTTTTTTAAAGAACGATGATTCCACGATGATCCCGTTTGCAACATTCCCTTCCCATCCCTTTGTTGCTAACTACTATTCCCATTGCAAAATTCCTATTCTTTGATGCTACTCTGGAAGGAATGCGCCGATCGCCACTAAAAAATGTGAAATAAAAAAATTTTTGGAAAAAATACAACGGACTTCGCAATGCACTAAAAAGAATGAAATAATTTTAATTTATATTTTGGAGACGGCGCAAAGTTAAAAATTTTCTACATTGGAGATTGCGAAAATTCTTTAATCCTTTTACATATTTTCACACGTAAATGTATTTTCTTTTTCGGCCCATTTAATACCAAGGCCACCATATCCCAATCAAATCATAATCTGCGACATCTTTCATTTACACAATTTTTAATTTAGCGCCGTCTCCGAAATATAAATTAAAATTATTCCGTCCTTTTTAGAGCATTCCGAAGTCGGTTGTGTTTCTTTCCAAAAATTTTTTTATTTATTTTTGTTTTTGAAATTATTTCTCTCAATAACGTAAAAAATAAAAAGCCTATTATTTTTAAAATTAATTTTATTTAAAAATGAAAATTTTTCTTCGATAGCCTTGACCTGTTCCTCCCCCTCGTCCGCCTCCTCGCCGCCCTCCTCGTCCTCCTCCTCGCCACCCTCCTCGTCCTCCCCGTCTTTCGTTGATATATTTTTTTTTTAATTTTTTTTTCAAGTCATTTATCTGCAATAAACACAATTTTATTTATAGGTTATATGATTATTTTAATTATTTTACTTATGATTATACCCACTTTATATTATTTAAAATTTTAGTAATATCGCTTAGCATGTAATTTGATATTTATCTGGATGATGTACCTGTTTTATGTAGTTAAGCTCCCGCGCCACGGTTTCACTTCCCGACGAGTTTTCCCGCGACCGTCTTCGGGTTGAACTTCGCCTGGTCGTCGCGGGCGACCGCCATCTCGGCGAACGCTCTCCGCTCCGGGAATTTCCCCGCGGCGAGGTTTTCGTTGAGGACGTAGTTTTCAAATTTTCTATTTCCATCTGAAAATGATTTATATTTTTTATGTTCTGATTAATTATAAATCCAATTATAAATTTGATATATTACAAAATATACTGGATTATTTTATGGATAACGGTACTTACCATGCTACTTTGTTCGGGATCCATTTTTCGTATGATGTTCATATCGTTGCCATGAACAAAGTTTTCCAGGTTTCCGTGCGTTTTTCTTTCTCGTTTGCACCTAGGTCCAAGCGTAATTGGCTAATGATTTGCGATTATAAAGCAATCGATAATTATGACAAAACAACATCTACGTGTGTATCGATATCACTAATTACTAATATAATAAATAAATACCTAAATTCACTTTTCAAAAGCAATTTTTCCTCATTACCTCTACTCCTTCCCAATAAACACTGTTTTGTAACTTTTACAGAACATTTGCAAAACATCTGTTCCCTGTTGTGGTAACCGTTATGTCCACAGGGTGCGCAGGAGTCACTAGAGAATTTTTCGTTGACTTCAGCGACAGTTGCGGAGAAATTAGGAAGCTCTCGAACAAGGATAGATAGATCCTTGTCTCTCCAACGGTGCTGTGACAGAGAGAGTGATACAACAACAGCAGGAGGGACGAAGACAGAGCAATAACCAAGCCGCTGATTTTACGATTTAGTCGCGTCCACTTTCAGAGCCGAGGAAGCAGTATTTTCTAATAATTCTTTTTTTAAAATATTCCTTGTAACATTTGCAGTGGAAGTACAGAGCCCTTTTTCGCAACCTCGCTTCTGACAATTAAATAAAAATAAAAGTGTACGTTTTTATAGAATAAATTTTGGTATGGACAATTTTTCCAAAAAAGGGCTCTGTACTTCCACTGGAAATGTTACAAGGAATATTTTAAAAAAAGAATTATTAGAAAATACTGCTTCCTCGGCTCTGAAAGTGTACTCGACTAAATTGTAAAAGCAGCGGCTTGGTTAATGCTCTTTCTTCGTCTCTCCTACCGTTGTTGTATCACTCTCTCTGTCACAGCACCGTTGGAGAGACAAGGATCTATCTATCCTTGTTCGAGAGCTTCCTAATTTCTCCGCAACTGTCGCTGAAGTCAACGAAAAATTCTCTAGTGACTCCTGCGCACCCTTAAATGCGATTTTCTCGAGGAACGTGGTTTACCCCATACTTAAAAGGACACTCGACAAAGACCGGTAAAGGAAGCACCGGTGGCGCTGGCGCTATATCTCTTGTTCTATAGATTGTCATGCGCCATAGATCGAACACAGGAAATTAAAGTAGCTCCACCTGTCGGTCCAGCATCGCTTTAAGTTTACATATCTTTAATATCTACGTACTCGCCTATTAAAGTTGAATTTTTTTTTTCTACAATTCCAAAGCTCATTCTAAGTAGCACCATTTAAATTTAGAAATATTATAAATTATATAGGATCGCGCAGAAAACATACAGAGTGTCCCACGCTAAGTGTTATGGAGCAGTTATTGCAAAACTATTGGTCGTATGAAAAATTGTTAATATGGAAATTGCATGGTAAAATGGGAAGCATGTTTTGGTAGAAACGAATATTTTTTTACATTGTTATTTTACGAGATATGATGGTCAAGTTCCGTTTTTTAAATGGAACCATATATTTTTTTTCAGACTATTTGGTAATGCTTTTCAAAACGAATTCACTGACCTTTAATGTATCTACCCGATTTTAATTAGTTTTCAAGATATAGCGCTTACAGATTTACTCATTTTTGACGGAAAAGGCTCGGTTCGAGCAGGGTGTACACCGGGCGGTCCCATTGTTGCGATACGTACTACGGGTTTGACACCTTGTTGAAAGCGCAGACCTGTAGTACTTACGGTAAATATGGCTGAAACTTTGCCATTTTGTACTTCAAGTAGTGCTGACCAAAAGTTACTATTGTCACGAGTCAATCGTACGAGTCGTTTTTGTTCTGGAAAGGCTTAGAGTTCGATAATAGTGCCTACGATACGGTTATGTGAACCTGGCACCAGACTTTGAAAACATTTATTTTTCTTATGGAAACTGGTAGTATTTCGTTTCTAGTTGATTGTAGTAGCAATAGTTTCGTTTTTTTAAATGGAACTCAAGGTCATTTAAAAAAACACCGTTGACCTTGTAATCTCGAAAAAAAAAATGACCTTGAGCAAAATTTTTCACCAATCAGAATATGTGCCCCATGGGATACAATAACTTTTTCTTCTAACATTTTTTTCTACCATGAAAAACAAGCGAGATATTTGAGATGCCAGAGTTAGCTGGGACACCCTGTATATAAAAAAATTTGAAACTTTTTCTTCATAATTATAGGAAACAACCTAAATAATTTTTCAATATCTTTCAACGTAAATATTTTTGTAATGTCTTTTAGTGTTGTAGTTGTAATTAATTAAACACGAATAACTTTTTTTTTGTTATGTTGCATGCTATTATAAATTTATTATAAATTATAAATTAAAGTAATTATATAAGCATATTCCACGCATAATATCTACAATTGGTAATTATTTAGAAAGCGGACAGCACCTCTGATTTCGATGATTTTTAAATATCTTATACAGTTCGAAATTTTGAACAACTTTTTCCTATACATATAATCACCGCTCGGCCTTAATTTTTAAGATATTTTCGAAAAACTGTCGAAACTGCTACATTGAAGTCTGCCTATTCGTGTGCGTCCACGACGATGTACGCGTCAGTGTAGGATCACTGCTTTTCTTATATAAGGGGAGGGCTGGAAAATCAAATTTAACTAATTTCATTAAGTGCGGACATTGTAAAAATGATTTGAATTTCGACTTACGTGCCGGTTGCCGTCAGGCAGCCGGGATTTTAGTATGGCCTAACTTAATCTACCTAACCAGTAAATCAGGTCAGGTTAGGCTAAAATAACATTCCAGTCACCGTAAGGCGACCAGCCACACAAGCTGAGATTCAAAATCATTCAAATTAGTTAAATTTGATTTTTCAACCCACCCCTTATATATGTTGAATGTGGTTGCCTGCAGAAACAGTTGAAAAAATTAAGGAGGTAGACCCCGTGGGCCATGACCTGTGTGCGTGCGCTCACACAAGCAACGGGGGCCATGTAGGTATACGCGATGCGAGAGAGAGAGTCGATTTCATCATTCCGAAACGACGCTTCGATAATTGCAAAAATGAAGTTTTTGCGGGTATAGGATTCACCATTAGACTTCACCGTAGTGCAGTGTTCTCCGTTTTACTACCAAAAAACACCATACGTTGAATGAAATCTAATTTTCGAAAATGTAAGCTTGAGACAGATGCTGATGTCAGCAAGGAAGATGGCTGCCCGACGGCACGTCGCGTCGTACCGAAATTCGCTTTTATCTAACGATTTAATGATTTTCTCACTAAAAACGGACTGCACGCACTTGTGGGTTAATAGCACAATTTCACAGAAACAGGATATTCACCGATTTATCACTTCTTGAAGGCGTAGTTCCGTAATAACCATTTCACGCAATTTGACAGATTCTGACACAAGGAATAGTTTCTCTGTGTGGGGCGCCCATGGTATATTTTAGCCGGTTTGACCATGTTACCACCAGATTGGATAAAAACATGAATCAGTCGGTAAATGTAACATAGATTTGATATCGCCAACAGTAATTCACAAGCACGTGAATGCATACACACCAAAGGCATGGTTGCCGAAAAGTATCAAGAGTTTTGTCGCGTTGTTGCCGTTCTAGCCAGCAGGAAAATACGAATGAATCGGCTCGAGCCGAGATTTTGATTTTCATTGAGCGAACGTAGAAAAGGACAGCGCGAGCAAAGAAAAAGAGGTTCGAGAATGAAATGACACGTACTAATGCGTGCAGTGATAGAGAAATCAATGAAATTACATATGGACTTCTTGATATGGTATTCTAAAAGACCAAATTGTAAAAATTACGCGTTATATTATTGGTATTCCATATGCAAAAAAGATAGAATACGATACAAGTCTGCTGTTTGAAACCATATTTAGTTATTATTTATTGACATAATTGATAAGCATGTAACACGTATTATATGCTCACGCATATACATATTTAGTAAAGAATACATAAAAGAACACGGTTCATGGACCACCGTTGATGAAATTTGAATTGATAACTAATTTACCGCATGCGTACTTAGCGTATAATCTTCTCTGCACCGGCACCTCGCCCATTACGCACCTCCTTTCTTACAACAGAGACAAATGTAATTAAAATATCGTTTTGACTAATCGTTCACGTTGAATTTTGGTGGTGAGTGGGTGGGAAGAGGGGGTTAAGTCCCCATGTTGCTCGTTTCGAAACCGTTTGAGAAATACAAGCCTTTAAAAATATTACAATTTGTGCCTAATTTCGTTAAAATGAGTTGAACGTTTGAATCTTTATTTCTGGAAATGTTCGTCGTATTGATCTACGTTTTTCTTGATTTTAATCGGGAAGGGTCGCCCCTCCCGAATATATTTTTATTGGTGTGAGTTGAAATTCTGAGGAAGACGCATCCTTCATGATGTATTCTTGTTCGTCGTATGACGAACGGATTTCGAAAAAGATGAAAAGAAACAGGGGTCTGAAGAAAAGCTTTTTCTTTTCAGAAAATCGCAATATTCTGATTTTTTTATGAATGAAGAATACAGCTGCAGTTAAATAATTTTATTGTTTAATAATAATAATAATAATAATAATGATAATAATAATAACAATAACAATGATAATAATAATAATAAAAAATAATTAATTAAAATAAAAATTATAATTTTTTCCCCTCTGTCCCCTCGACCTACCGCGGTCGCGATGGCGACGTCGCCCCTGTCACGCGTTTGTTTTTCATTGCGGCCGTGGCCGCGACCTCCGCGGGCTCGGCCATATATGAGGTGACGGAGCAGTCTGTTCAACTGAAATAACGAAATAAAAATTAACTGTTATATTCATATGAAAATGCAGGATGAGAGTGGCTGCGTTTAGAAAGGAATCCGTATTATGAATGAAATTTTGTACTGTTACTGACCTTTGCAGAAGACTGTTCCTCAGAACTGTCTTCTGGCGTACGCCGCGGCGCGCCGCTCTTTGGCCTCGTCCGCGGTCAATTCCTCGCGCGGCAGCGTTTCCGCCCTTTGTTCCTCAACTTCCATCTGCCGTGAAAATAATGTATATATTATTTTATATTAATTAATAGTTTTAATACACCATTTTAAATTTTTTAAATTTCACTGCACTTACTGTTTCACTTTCGTCTTCCATAGTCGACGTTTGAATGACGATCGTCCACCGCCACTCATATCACCACCAAACCCGAAAATATAGGAAAATCGGCACCCCCCACTCCAAGGTCACGTCGTGTCGTGACGTAGGACCAGTTTGTATCGCGATACGTTGCTATACATACATACAAACGTGTCGACTATTACAAATTATAAATTTATTAGCGCGTTATCAATTTTTTTTTTTATATAACTTTTTTTCTCTTACTGTTGTAAGTGACTGTATATAGTAAAGTGTACAGTTCAAGTGAACAATGGGTGATAAAGAAAACGCGTCTGTGAGTGATATCCTTGGGATTCTAAAAAGTAATTGTGAAGCAAGAAAACGTGTAAGATTACCTATCTCCCGACGAAGATTATCGATATAAAAAGATTTTGAAAAAAAAAAAAAAATATAATCGACTTCGGAATGCACTAAAAAGGACCAAATAATTTTAATTTATATTTCGGAGACGGCGCAAAATTAAAAATTGTGAAAATATGTAAAAGGATTAAAGAACTTTGACAATTTCCAATGTAGAAAATTTGTAATTTTGCGCCGTCTCCAAAATATAAATTAAAATTATTTCATTCTTTTTAGTGCATTGCGAAGTCCGTTGTATTTTTTCCAAAAATTTTTTTATTTCACATTTTTTAGTGGCGATCGGCGCATTCCTTCCGCAGTTTTGCAATAATTTTCAACAAAACAGGGAAAACAGGGTAAACAATAATAAAATAAAAAATGTGTTTTATCCCGTTTCTAGTGGGGGGCATAGCCCACAAGATGAAAAAGGTTTTGTTCCGATTGGTCCATCCATCTCGGCGTAATCGGGGAACATTAAAAAAAAAAAAAAAAACATGTCGAATTGAGTAACCTCCTTCTTTTTCGAAGTCGGTTAAAAATGGACAATCAGCGAAAGGAGACGACGCTAAGCCCTGCAGAATAAGTCTGAACTAGAGGTGAGTATTAGTTAGCTGGAGAAATAATATTTTTTTTTCCGTTATGTCACATTGAAGTAAAATTGGGTATTTTGACTGTAACGATACGACGTTCAGCGCATTGTCATTTCGTTTTCCCGAGGTTCCTCGTTCGTATTCCCACCCTCCGATAAAAACATTTGAAAACGCAACGAGTTATATCGGTGATACGTAATGTATGTAAGTCTCAAGTATGTAAGTACACACAGCTGAAATACTGAATAAGTGAGATTTCAAACGAAATGGTAATACCCTGAATGTCGTATCATCATTTTATGCGAATTTTCTTCTCAATTCATACGTATTTTGACGCATCTTCTTCAAATTATTACGAAGTTCGTATAAACAGAATGGATGATTATGTATTATTTTAAATGCGATTTTATCCAGCTCTGCTCCGAACCGTCAACATCCGATGAAAAAGGACAGATTGTCCTGGAAAATATTCGCGTTTCATTGGATGAAGAAAAAGACGTGCAAAATTGTAATGGAATTCCTGAAGAGACAACAGAAGAATTGCACGAAAGAAATCAGTGCTTAGCTCTTCAGAATACCCCTGAACCGTCAACATCCGATGGAAATGGACTTATTATCGAAGAAATTATTTCCTTGCCGTTGGATGAAGAAAAGGACGCACCAAATTATACAAAAATTACTGAAGAGGCAACAGAAGAATTGTCACCGTATGATATTGAAGAAACAGAGAACATAGAAGACGAGTCACATATAGAAACTACAACCACTTGAGCCTGAAGAACGACCCTGTGTACCAAGTGGCATGACTATTGTGGACATGCGGCATATCTTGGCCGAATTGAAAAAAATAGATGACCATGCAAAAAACAGGGAAGACTGTGGCATTAGACACCTGAGAATTACCGGCATGCATCGGCCGGGCCTGAGGACCACTCTCAGCGTAATATGCGATCTGTGCAAATATAAAGGTGAAATCCACGGTGAACCTGACGAAAGCAGTAAAATGGAAACCACCCAGAGTGCTGTTGCTGGAACAATTTTGAACGGAGAAAGTTACGCCCAAATGGAGGTATTCCTTGCAGCAATGAACATACCCTCCATGTCGAAGAAAGAGTTTAGGAAACATCACGAAAAACTCGTGCAATCATTAATTTTTGCTGCAGAAGAAGAGATGGTAGCAGCAGCAGAGGAAGAAAAACGCTTGGCTATTGAAAGAAGCGACATCATTGCAGAATCAGGAATTCCACACATTACAATTGTTGCTGACGGAAGTTGGACGAAGAGATCATACCGGGCTGGAATGTACGACTCCATGTCAAGAGTGGGTGTGACAATTGGATATCACACAAAAAAAGTCTTATTCACTGGTGTTCGAAACAAAGTCTGTAAGATTTGTCGTTCTGCTGCGACCAAGAAGGAAGAGCCTCGAAAACATGCGTGTTTCAAGAACTGGCGCAGGAACCAAGCATCGACTGCTATGGAAAGTGATGCTATAGTCGAAGGCTTTAAGACTAGTATCGAAAAACGAGGACTCGTTTATTCTACAATGATAGCTGATGGAGACAGCAGCGTGTACAAAAAAGTAATTGATGCTGATCCATATAAAACACAGCTACGCGTAAAAAAAATCGAATGTACCAATCATCTGTTACGCAACTTTTGCAAAAAAATGCAAGAGATTGCGAAGAAAACTGCTCCAGGACAATTAAGAAAAACCGTTGAAAGCAGCATTCGAAGGATGCGCACGGATATTGTAAAAATGGCGGAGTTCTGGTACAGCCAGAATGCAGCAACTGCAGAAAAAATAAAAAATTTGTACTACGATATACAGAATATCCCTAGTCATGTTTTTGGAGAACACGCAGAATCTAGAAAATTGAATTATTTCTGCGATGGAAATAATAAACAAAATGAAAAAAACATCGTTGAAGAATTGAGGAAAATAGGAGTGTACCAGAATATAAAAGAAGCAATTCGGCCCGTGTTAGCTCATGCTGAGAGCTTATTATACAATAGTAAAAATAATGCCGTTGAAAGTTTTAATGGGATTATCTCCAAATACATCAGCGGAAAAAGATTAAATTTGGGTGAGAGAGGATCCTACACAGCAAGATGTGCTGCAGCAGTTCTGCAATACAACAGGAAAGAAGTGTTGTCACGGCTGATAACAGCACGGGGGAAAGAAGCCGCACAATATTTTAACAAAGCTGGAAAAAGGGAGGAAAAACCATACACAGAAAAATGCAGAGAAGCGAAAGGAACACAAAATAATGAAACATCTTCGTAAACATTTCCGTTCAGAAAAAGATTTGGATTACGGACCGAACGCTCAGAAACCAGACATGGAAGAACATATTTATGAACTGGAGCAGGAAAAACACATGGAAATGCTCCACGATTGGCAAAAAGGAACTGTCATTGTTAATTGCTCGTGATTACCGCGAAGGGTAGTCGAGCCTTGTAGGCGTTTTGCACGAATGTGCCGACAAATAAACTACGGCTGAAGGACCACCCGAATAATCGGGAAACAAATACTAATCGTCTTGGTTTCTATGTTTGATATTGTTTGAACTGCCACGAATGCGCTCCATTGACTATCCGGCAAATGTCTAGGTTACAATTACAAATTCGCTCTGATCGGTTGATATAGAATATGATTTCAACTATGCGTCTATCTGGACACGTGTCTGACAAGATTCTAAGTGGCTTTGCGAAAATCACCTTCGGCGCTGTCTCCGGCATGGTCGCCTTGACGGGGTGAAAAGTGTTCTAATTGGTCGTGAAATATTTAAAATCGGGGAAGGGACATGCAAGGTTTACGCCTTTCTTGGGTTTTTCCCGCTCGAGAATATTACAATTAAACTCGGCGCGTTCGACCCTTGACCGTGGCAGGTAGTAAAGTCAAGAAGCGCTCTGGCCTTGACAAAGCATGCTAAAATAACAGGCTAGAAGGTTAAAAATGCTAATACCTGGCAACCAGATGCGGACAATGAAGGGATAACTAAAGTGAAACTCGCGGGCTTTATGGTTTCATGAGTTTACGGCTGCCACGGAACGGTTTTTGGGAATTCCCGAAGGGGAATTGAATAGGCGCGACGGGACGGAGATCTTACTGCTAATTAAAATAAAAATCTAAGGAGAGCTATACAAAACCTATACAAATCTATACAAAGCCTAGAGACTACAGTAAGCCTTAACAGTCATTGAAAAAGAAACGATTGGGCAAACTGCAAATCCAAGATGGTTTAGTTATAAATCAAAACTTTTGACACCATCGAACTTCGGTAGAGTTTGCCGTCGTCAAAATGGCACGTTATGTGCAAATTCGATGAAATCATTCCTGTACCCAAAGATTATAAGCGTACCTGCAGTAGAATACGGGCAGGAATGTGAAAAAGTTGCCCGAGAAGAACTGAGCAAGCATATGGGCATTAAAATTCAAGATTGCGCAATTTTCATCGATGCATCAATTCCATTCTTAGGAGCTTCGCCGGATGGAGTAATCGATGAAGAGGGCATTGTAGAAATAAAATGTCCGAAAACAGCTGAGAATTTAATGCCAGAAGAGGCAATACAAAACGTTGCCGCTGTGAGTGCAATATTTAAAGATGCATCGGGTAGTGAAATGAACAGAAATCATCACTACTTTCACCAGATACAAGGGCAACTGCATATAGCAGATAGGAAATATTGCATATTTTGTATATGGACCCGAAAAGGGTTGAAATATATAAGAATATACAGAGATGACAACTTTTGGCAAACAGATATGGAGCCCAAGTTAAGTCAATTTTATTTGGAATGCATGCTGCCCGAATTAATTGATAGCAGGCACAATAGAGGTATGCCCATACGGGAGCCTGATTTTAAGACAAAGGAGAGAGCAATATTACAAAAGCGAAAAAGGTCTCTCTCGGGAAGTAGTACAAATATTGCTACTTACCAACGTCGTACTGCGCTGTAAAGTGCAGACCACTGACTCTGTTGGTGAATCACGGTGGCAAACAGTTGCAATTGTGCCGCGGATCACGCGGCCCTGCGAGTTGTTCGACGACGGTATATACGCTTACTATGAAAATCCGCTTACTTGTTGACAAGCGAAAAATGATAAGAAAAAAAATAAAACGTGAAAGTGTGAAGGTGGGGGGGAGGGGGGCATCTTATGGTGATTACATATCTGTTTCAGGTGGATGTATTTCGGAGATTAATTCAACAGAGGGATCTTTCTACGCCAGATGGAAAACTTCTTCACATCGATGTTTCTCATTTGGATAAGAAAAAAAATATATATGTATATGTATATGTGGAGAGGGAAGCGAGGTGGAAGTAGAGTGAGTGCGATTGTGTGTGTGTGTGTGTGTGTGTGTGTGTGTGTGTGTGTGTGTGCGCGCGCGCGCGCGCGTTGCGAGAGCGTCGAACGAAGAAGAAAAGACAGTCGATCAAGAGCCAACATCGGAAGCGTATGTGTTCGATAGTTTTAATCGTTTTCTGGTTAACCGGGTTTTCTTCCCTGAGAAATCCGTTAGGAAAACTCAGAAAATAAAGGTTTCCCACATATACATATATATATCTATACTGTGTTAAACTGAGTAACCTCCTCCTTTTCGAAGTCGGTTGAAAATGAGTTATGATGTAATTTCAAAATCCCTATGATGACATTAATATTGTTAACAGCTGTATGTTTACAGTAACATACTTTATTAAATCTCAGGGATAATACACATTTGAATATAATATCAAAATTAATTGTAATTATTTTTTTAGAGCATAACATTACATTAGAAAAAATTATATGCACAATTATGAATAATAACAAATGGAATTCGTAGCAGGTAATGAAGAAATGTAAGTATGCGAAAAGATGAACAATATAATACTAGTTACCACAATATACTACGTGTAAAAAATATTGTGAGAGCGGAAATTATTTCGAAAACTATAACGCTACGCGGAGAGGTTTTGTCACAGTCAACGGACGTATTTGAACTAACGTTAATCCGAATACGGCAGATTGACGGGTGTCTGCCGACGACCTTATTGTTTACATATTTTGCACACATACATAAATACGCGGAACAAGGCGTGCAAACATCACACACAACAAAGTTCAAGGTGTTGCTGCAAAACGTTAAATTATGATTATATCTAACAAATATTAATCTTGTTTTTTGAAAACATGTTTACAGTGAGTAAATTGGTTAGATGGAACGCCGAATGATCACAAATCTGACGTAAATGAGAAATGGATCAAACCATCTGAATATGAGGTACGAGCAACAAGCAAGCGTAAAAAAAAAAAAAATTATGGACAAAGAACATCTGACTACGAGCGGGCAAAAAAAAATTGAACAGTTTATATATATAGCCTCCCAAACCCATATTTTGAGCCAAATTGTGTCGGTATACAGCTCACCCGTATTACCCTGCATTACCCGTGTCTACCCCCTTAAGGCCGAGCGGCGGTTATATGTATCGAAAAAGGTTGTTCATTTCGAACTTTATAACATATTTAAAAATCATCGAAATCGGAGGTGCCGTCTGCTTTTTAAATAATTACCAAATATTTTACTTGAATACAAATCAGTTGACTTCAAATTATAATTCACGATCAAATACCAAATTGAAAAATTAAGACTTATGCATAGAAAATATTTATTAATTATAAGATTCTATTTCATTTGCAAAAAATTATTATGAAAAAATTCAATAATGAACTTTCAGAATATGTGAAATATTCGAAAAAATATTATATCTACAGTTTTTTCTAATGCAGATATCTTGGTCAACAATATAAATTATATTTCATAATTGATATCATTTATCATTGGGATAACCACTATGGTCATTATAAAAACATTAGGTATAGACCGGAATTTAGTGTGCAATGCAATACAAAATAAGGCTATAATTAAGAGATGATGTAACTTTATACTCGAAATGTTCAAGCTTTTGATTCAAAACGTAGTGCAAATAAAAAATGTATTGTTTTTCTCGTTAAATGACCGTGCAACAAATATTGTAAAAAAAAAAACACGAGGAAAATAGTGTTGTATGAAATAAATTATACTCACTATTAAAATGCCAAAATATAAAAATAATGAGGCAAAACTAGGTGTATCATTCGCCAGCACGAGATCCTTTGTCCGTTGTTAGGGGCACGCGGTTTTCACGTGGTACGCTGTATCTTTTGTTCACTGCACAAGAGGAATTCAATCTTTAGCATAGATTTTTTACCACAAGACAACAATTATCACTTGTTGGCATTAAATATTAAGAGAATTTTTATTTCATACTTACCAATATCTCGAAACTATTCTCACTTTTAACACAATTTTTTAGAACGCGCGACTACTGTTTTCGTAGATTTGGCCATATTGAAAATAAAAGACTAGCGCACAGAAGCACGAGATACTTTTGTATGTATGTACAATGTATTGCGCACTTGCACGTATATGGCTAAACCAATCACAGACTTATCGTGATTTATCCTATAAGCACTATAAGGGCATGTTCACATAACTTACACGGATGCATAATGTAGAGAAAAATTTACTAATTATGCGTTTTGCACAAAGAACATTAGTAATTTCAGTAAACGTTATTTGCTTATAGTAATTACAGTTACAATTGAACAAAACAAAATTATGACGTATCAGTTATGTCAATAACGTAAGGAATCTGTAATTGTTACATAGAAATGTTTATATAATTTTTTCGTTACTCTGTTATATAACATTTATGCAATTAGATGAACATAAATGTTCATCACATCAAATGAACACAAATGTACTTTACAAGTTTCGTAAATGCTACGTAACTCTAACGACGTATGTAATTGAAACGTTGAATTCTTAGAATAAACGAACAATATTTATTTACCTTATAATGAAATTATTTAATATATTCAAGAACGTAACATAACTACAATATTATATTAATAAAATCAAGGAAATAGAAAAGCACATTGCGCATCGTGCGCGCTCTAGGGATGCAAAGTTTATCGATAAGTCCTACTATCGATAGTTCTCGACAAGAAGAAGGAGGAAAAGCCTCTATCGATATCAATAAGTCCTGGGGATCGATTCTGTAACTTTTTTTTTCGTGGTGAAAATGCGAGCCAACTCACAATTCTTGATTCTGTAACCTTTTAACCGACTTCGAATAAGAAGGAGGTTACTCAATTCGACATGTATATATATATATATATTTTTTTTTTATGTATGTGCCCCGATTACGCCGAGATGAATGGACCAATCGGAACCAAACCTTTTGCATCTTGTAGGGTATGACTCCCAGTTGGTCCCGTAAAAAAAAAATTTTGCATTTCACCACCGCTTGCCACCTTTTTATTGCAAAAAAGCGTACGATTTCGTCCGCGTTGTGTATGGTCATCGATTACTCCAAGATGGATGGACCAATCGGAACGAAACCTTTTGCATCTTGTAGAGTATGACCAACAGTTGGTCCCGTAAAAAAACCCGGTTCGGATTTCTACATTTTTCCCGCTTTTATCGCAAAAAACGTGCTATTTCGCTCTTACTCGGCCTGATATCGATGAAACCTAGTATTACATTTTTTGCGGCTGGAGATGTTTCCACGATGATCCCATTTGCAACATTCCCTGCCCTTCCCTTCACTATCCTGCCCTTCCCTGCCCTTCTCTTCTGATCCCTTTGTTGAACTTTTCAAGGAATGCTCCAATCGCCACTAAAA
The DNA here is from genome assembly GCA_943735885.1 of Stelis phaeoptera. Classification (NCBI taxonomy): domain Eukaryota; kingdom Metazoa; phylum Arthropoda; class Insecta; order Hymenoptera; family Megachilidae; genus Stelis; species Stelis phaeoptera. The sequence continues at coordinate 457,295 of OX030933.1, read as the reverse complement.
AATGTGAAATAAAAAAATTTTTGGAAAAAAAAAATACAACCGACTTCGGAATGCACTAAAAAGGACGAAATAATTTAAATTTATATTTCGGAGACGGCGCAAAATTAAGAATTTTCTACATTGGAAATTGTCAAAATTCTTTAATCCTTTTACATATTTTCACATTAACAACATCCTTCATTTACATAATTTTTAATTTTGCGCCGTCTCCGAAATATAAATTAAAATTATTTCGTCCTTTTTAGTGCATTCCGAAGTCGGTTGTATTTTTTTTTCCAAAAATTTTTTTTTTGCTTGACAGAGTTCATCCGTCTTCTAGCCTCATCGCGCGTTCATTCGAGTACCGTCATTCGTATCGCCATTGTCAATCCAGCCGATCCTTGTGATCACACGTACATTTTATATTTTCTCGCGGCGCGTCAACGAGCTAGGACTCTTTCGGGAAATCCGTGCGAGAACCAGCTCACGCGTCCGCTCACACACACTCCCATACATACACATATTCCACGCCGTTGTACCCCCTTCGCTTGTATCTTGTAATTCGTTCTTCTTGTTTGGTTCTTCTTCTTTTTCCACAAGGGTTTTTTTATGCCTCCGTGCTTTTTCCCTTGCAAGCCAATAAACAATTTACATCTGTTGGCTCAATTAAGTGTCATTTATTTACAATATCCCTTCCTTCTCCCGCGATCTATCGACTTAAACCCACGCTAAATAATTGGAGACCCCGCGGTGTAATATACATAAATACGACCGGGAGAATCCGCGTTGGAACCTCCCGGGGGTTAGCGTTGGCTCCCTGTCGACGCTACATTGACCATGAGTATCTGATTACATTGGTTACACAAAATATGAGAAGGCACTTGGAGGCTGTCGTCAATGTCACACGAGATGAGTTGGTTTAATAAAAATGTTCCTTATTTAACCGTTTTAGTGCTAAGCAATTTTTGCAAGAATGCACGAAAATTGCGGTACATATTTTGATTTCTTTGAAGGAAAAAATAATGTCAAATAAAACACTCTCATTTAGACAAATATCAATCAATTTTAATAATTCTTTTTTTATTATAAAGAAAAAATGTTAATTGTGATTGTGAATAAGAAAAAATAAACATAAAATTGTTTTTTCTTTTTCTTTGAAAATTAAAATTTATAAAAAAATAACTTAAATTTTATTGATCTTTTCTTATGATCAGCGCGTAAAGGATCATTTTGATTAGGGGAAGATCACTGACTCTTACATGAAAAATTTATGTATAACAACTATGTTTTGCCGCACAAATAGCGTGAAGGCCTTTCTTACAGTGAGCGCAAATAAGGCGGGATCGCTTGATCCCACTCCTTCTGTTGCTACATGGTTATTTTTTTTAAATAATATATAAAAACGGTAAAAAGTTATTTTAAAATGTATAAGAATGCACTCTCGTTACAAATTACACGTGAGGTTAGATTACGTTCACTCCCACGGAGCACCAAAAACACATTGAAATTCGCAGCGCAAAAGCGCTGCGTCGCGGTTTTCGAGACAAACGATCGCAGCGCTTTTGCGCCGCGTAGCAGTCAAACGGTTAATACTTTGAAGATTACACAAACAAATACTGGATCTTATTAACTACGCGCACGGACTTGCGGAGTCTCGACAAAAGTTCTTATTACACCTACTGTTTTTCTTGCGTTTTGGGTCCTCCTTTTATAAGGGGTTTTTGGTAGGGAAAGTAGTGATAGGGGTAGGTGGGAGAGCAGTGAGGGTTTTCTGGAAAAAACGCGGGAAGGCAGTCCTGGATACATAAATATCGAGGTTTTCGAAGAATAGGATACAAAGGGCCTTTTTCCAAGGGTATCTGATCGGAAAGGCAGGAAAAAGGGTCAGGATACATAAGATACCCGAAAATAGAGAGTGCGTGGTTTAGGACCAAGGAGTAATGGGACCGTTGTGGAATGTCTAGCAGGAGCTCAATCGACAGAAGTTACTGGAGTAATATTTCTGATAAAGGTGGAGATCTTACTCGACAATAGGAATATAAATACTCCTAACCAATATTTAATTTATGCGTCTTTTTCTTCTATCTTATTCATTACTTATTATTAGATTTTGTTTAATAAGTTTGAGGGAAGATTGCTGAAATATGTACATATAATTTCAGTTAATACTTATATCTTATTACTCAGCTCACGCCAACAATTACAAACAACCCACCCGGCCAAGAATGAGAGGTGGTATTATACGACAAATGAATAAATAAATTTACTTTTCGTTATCTCTTAACAGTCTTACAATTAATAAAATGATCGAATTTGATCATTAATTGTAAAGTGTATGAATTTTTTTCCAATTTCATATCTATTGAGTCACAATTTTTGCTTCAGAATGGTTATTTTATAAATGCAACAGTAATTTGAAATTAATTTCTATTATTTAACCGATTTCGAAAAGGAGGACGTTACTCAATCGATCGGTATATACATACATATATTTTTTTTTTTATTATAATATTTCTTTAGAATATTACGTACTACTAATTTTTACTTTTTCATACATCTATGAAATATTCCAACAATGTGCAATACGAAAATGAGGCAAAAGTGTAGTAAGTTATATAGCAAAATAATATACTTACATATTATGTTGAAACAATTACATGTATAATGAACAAGTCAAAGATCTACATTTATCTCCCCGCTGGTGGCGGCGCTCGTTTTCCTACCCTACTCAATGCGTTTATCGCTTTAACATCATCGCTAGACGCATTTATCGACAGAGCGCGAGCACCAGGCCCACCAGGCCCATTTCGTGGCACGCCAAAATGCACAGGGGCTGGCAGTCTTTAATAGTATCTCATCGGTGCATAAACTGAACTACCATCTTCCTTTGTCATGCAACGTTCTACTCCAAAACCCTACAACAGCCATATGTAACATCCTTCAATCGTTCTGCAAAAGTTGTAACTTATTAATCTAACTCAAAAGCTTACGAACTTCTTCTCGCTTATAACCGCTCAATGTTTGTATTCTCTCACTTGTACAACCGCTTATGTAAAATTCATGTAAGCTAATTGTAAGTCATGCAAAATAACCTCAACGGAGGTTTGTATTGCTTAAATAAAAAATAAAAAACTTTTTGATTGTTTGAAAAATTTGCGGAACACCAAAATTAATGATCCAAAAAAAAAAAAAACAAACAAAACATCCCGCGTAGAAATAAATATATTTTAAAAAATATGTTACTAAATGTATTTTAATATAAAATATACAGTTCATACATTTGATGAAATAGAAAAATACTATATTATATGAATAGAAAAAAAAAACATACAGACATGACTTTTATTAAAAATGAAATTAATTATTACATATGTAACAGAAAAAATAAAATCAATTACAAATATATATTATACTAGCGGACCCGACAGACGTTGTCCTGTACACACGTTTTAAATCTGAAAATTTCAAACTTTTTTAAATAAGTTGTAACAATCTGGACCGTTTTCATGAAAATTTTTATAAAAGAAGTTACTACAATACCTCACGTCAACACACACTAATTACATCTGAATGTAATATTTCAATTAGCACGCGATTTATTTTAACACAATAATAACACAATCACAATCCGGCTGTCTGCCGGATCCAATGTAAAACATTCCAAGATCAACGACAACTTATAAATAAAAAATTAATTAAGAAAACATTTTGTACTGGACCGAATTGTGAATCTAAACCATTCTCGCATCCACTTGAACACACACAAAAAATTTCATCAAAATCGGTCCAGCCGTTTAGATGGAGTTCAGTCACATACGCATAGAAGAATTATATATGAAATTTGTTTGAGGCTACAATCATTTTATCCACGTTTTATTAATTATAACATTATATCATTGAAAGAAAATTCGGCTTTCATAATTTCGCGGAAGCTTGCAAAAAGCTCACGGGACACTAGTGTTTCGCGGAACACCGGTTAAGAACCACTGGATTAGATCTAATTATTTTCTTTATTCATTTCATAGTTCTATTTTTTCAATAAGGTGTATAAGTTTTCGATTATCGACGTGTTCACAGTGAACCACCTATTCAAAATGGTTCACTTAAATAACGTTTTCAAAATTGTAATATAATTTAAATTCTTTCGGAAATGTAAATTAATAAGTATTAAAATGTCATCAAAACAGAAACAAGAATCAAACACTACGTCAATAAAAAAAACAGCAAAACCAGGCAGCATTATATGCGGTGTTAGAGGTGAGTAATTAATTATTATTTCAATGTATTACAAATTCGGTACGAATCTACCCTCTTAGAGTATTAACTACGGAAGATTTATTTATAGAAAGATAACTTATATATCTTTGTTTCACATAATATAACTTTAAACAAATTTTATGTTTCAGGTCCAGGTCCTAAATATTTACTTAAAACGGTTGTTGGTTATAATGAACATTGTCTTTCAAAATATCGAAATCCAGCGTACACATTTGGGGATAAACATCTTCTAACGCAAATATGTTACTCGCCAGGACCGAAATATTTGCTAGTGGAGCCAAAACAAGGAGGTTTTTCTTTTGGATTGGCAAGAAAGAGATATGGTACTTCCTTCTTTATTCATGCAATGCATTTTGCAATGTATTAATTATTATAAATTTATGAGCGAATAATTTGTTTCTAGCTTTACACAATTTTCTATTCTTATTATCCGATTTCTGTTATTACTTCTTTATAACAAAAACTGTCGTCGAAAACATGATATCAATTACCTATACTTATTTTCATTTCATATTTATGAAACAAAGTAACACAGGGTGTCTCGAAGAAACGTACACAGGGTGGTCCACGCAATTGTTTCAGGTCATAATGCCATTAGTAATGCATTTACGAAAAAATGCCAAAGTAGAAAGATAAATAACTCAAAGAGCGCTGCATCTGTAGGTCCTGCAATTCTTTTTTTTTTTCTGAGTGGAACAGTGCATATGGAATTAACAGTTGCATTATTTCTTTAAATGGAAATGTATATTGTTTGTTGCGCAGACCGCTTCCGCTGTTCGTTCTACATACATAGTATGTATGTAAAAAATTATTAGGGTACCGTGATAAAAATGTTATTATTTCTCGAAATATTTTTTAACCGACTTCAAAAAGGAGGGGGTTACTCAATTCGATCAGTACATACAGGGTGTTAAAAAAAAACCATTCAACATATCTATGGCAGAGGTGGAGAACGTGCGGCCTCCGTGAGTTTCTTGTGCGGCCTTTATAAATGCTAGCTCGTGTATTAATTAATATTTAATTATATAGATCACGACTTCATATTATTATTTTTCTACTGTATTTCTTTAAAATGAAATAAATTTATTTAAAAATACTTCTACTAATATCATTTTCATTTGAAGTGGTATTTGAATATGTAGTTGTTTATTAAAATTTAAAGATCTGGATGAATATTTACGTATATATATATATATGCTTAAATAAATAAAAATACCAACAGTGAAATATAAAAAATTATAGCGGCCTCCTTTATTACTGCCTAATTTAAATGTGGCCACCTCTGATCTATGGTATATAGGACGCACTGTACTGAGTAAAAAAGCTTTAGTAAACATAGGTCGAAAGGTCATCCGTTCCTGAGATATAAACATTTTTGTTTGCTATTATCATGATTGACTTACGACTGAATTTTCGATATTTACAGAAGATTTTCCACGTTTCCACCTTCCATTTCTATACACGTTTGGCATCTTCTTCTTACAGAGTCGCGAACTTTCTCGAAAATTCCACATCCCTGTCGAATTATTTGACAAGCATGGTGAATTCGGTTACGTAACCCTTCTAAGTCATTTATGTTTATATCTCAAAAATGGTTGACCTTTCGACCTATATTTATTAAGGCACTTTTACTCAATACAGTGTGTCCTATATACCATATAAATATTGAATGGTTTTTTTTAGCACCCTGTATATACAGGGTGTCCCGTAACTAGTAGTAACATCGGGAAATGGGGGGTAGCTGAGACGATTCTGAACAACAATTTCCTTTGCAAAAATGTCAGACGGGGCTTCGTTTTTGAATTATTAAGGAAAAACACTGACCAATCAGAGCGCCCGTACTGCGTGCGTTCAGCCGTGATAGGGTAACTTCGAGCCGGAACGTCGGACTAGAACGAATCATGGCTTAGCGCACGCAGTACGCGCGCTCTGATTGGTCAGTGTTTTTCCTTAATAATTAAAAAACGAAGCCCCGTCTGACATTTTTGCAAAGGAAATTGTTGTTCAGAATCGTCTCAGCTACCCCCCATTTCCCGATGTTACTACTAGTTACGGGACACCCTGTATATACAGGATGTCCCAGATAACTCTGGCATCTCAAATATCTCGCTTGTTTTTCATGGTAGAAAAAAGTGTTAGAAGAAAAGTTATTGTATCCGATGGGGCACATATTCTGATTGGTGCAAAATTTTTCTCAAGGTCATTTTTTTCGAGATTACAAGGTCATCGGTGTTTTTTTAAATGGAACCATATATTTTTGTTATCATACGATGATAGCTGAGGGCAAGACGAGTTCATTAACCTATAACACTACAATCTTCAAATGATCTTGAGTGTGGAAATTTCATACACCGATGACCTTGTAATCTCGAAAAAAATGACCTTGAGCAACATTTTTCACCAATCAGAATATGTGCCCCATCGGATACAATAACTTTTTCTTCTAACATTTTTTTCTACCATGAAAAACAAGCGAGATATTTGAGATGCCAGAGTTAGCTGGGACACCCTGTATATATATTTTTTTTTATGCCTGCCGATTACTTCAAGATGGATAGACCAATAGGATCGAAGCTTTTTGCATCTTGTAGAGCATGAATCCCAGTTGGTTCCGTAAAAAAAAGCATTTTGCATCTTTTCATTGTTTACCACTTTTACTGCAAAAAGCGTACTGTTTCGCGTATATTCGGCCGGATATCGATGAAACCTACTATTATATTTTGCTGCAAGACAAGTTTCCACGATGATCCCATTTGCAACAAATACTTGTGGATTTTTTAACCGACTTCGAAAGAAAGGAGTACGTTACTCAATTCAATCAACACATACACAGAATGAGTCGCCTAAGGCAAGCCACCTGAAGTTCTACATTCTTTGAGATAGGAAGAAATATTTTAGGCAAAAGTTATCTGGTTTCGAGGGGCACATTACATGGTCTACATAACTTTTCTTCAGGTGGAGGTACTTACGAGATTTGAAGGTCAACTTAGTTTTTTTTTTAATGGAACCACATATTTTTGAATATCTGCGATTGTAGCCCTCCTCGAGACAATAATTTTAACGATTATAGTCATTCGAGGTCATTCAAGATCTTAAACGTAAGAAATGATGAAAAATATTACATTCATCGTGAATGCTTACGTAATGGGATATTCTCAGCTTCATTAATGAAATCAAACAGAGTCCCTTCATAATGTAAGCAAAGTGATTAAATCTAAAATAATCTGCAACAACAGATGCTTGAAATAATGACCAGCCTCAGAAAGGCAACGTTGAAACGTTCGCCCACAACGCTGATTGCGTTACTCATTGTCAGTGCACCAAAATTAACAGCTGAGCTTTTAAACGAGCCTGGCAAGAAGGTACATCCCGAAACGATCCGCAGAGCCTTAAAAGATAGTGGCTACAATGGAAGAGTGGCTAGAAAGAAACCGTATGTGAATGAAGAGAATCGAAAGAAGAGATTAAATTTTGTTAAAGAATTTGTTTTGAAGGAAAAAACATGGTGGAACGACGTCAATTTTACCGACGAAAGTAAATTTAATATTTTTGGATCAGATGGACAAAGGATGGTGTGGAGTAAGAAAAATGAAGAATTCAAATTGAAAAATCTAAGGCCGACTGTAAAGCACGGAGGTGGCAATGTATTTGTCTGGGGCTGTATATCCACATTTGGACTGGGTGAATTAGTTTTTATTGACAATATTATGGACAAAAATGTGTATTTGAACATATTAAAAAATAATTTACACAAGAGTGCTACACAAATGGGAATTTTAAACACGTTTAAGTTTTACCAGGACAATGACCCGAAACATAAGACACGCATCGTGCAGGAATATTTGCTGTACAATTGTCCGAAAGTTTTACAATCACTAGACCTCAACCCTATTGAAAATGTGTGGGATGAACTAGAGCGACGTATCAGAACAATAACAATATCTTCAAAAGAAATGTTGAAACATCGGTTAAAAGAAGAATGGAACAATATAAGTACTGAATATTAAAAAAAAATCATTAGCAACATGCCACAACGTTTAAAAGAAGTGATACAGCAGGATGGCTATCTAACAAGATATTAAAGCACATATTATTATAATAATTAGCCTAAAAATAAATAGTTTCTAGAAGTGTTCGAATATTAAAGTAACGCGAAAATCGGACAATGTTTTATTTAAATCGTGTTATTTAACAACTATTGTAAGTTATGTAAATAAAACTTATACTATCGTTTACTAGACATATACACACATACGTTAATATAACGCTTGATTATGTTTTTTGTTTGTTTTGTTAGAAACGAAGTTATGATGTAACAAAGTAAAAATCTCATAGTGTCCAAATATTAAAGTTACTCACTGGGTGAGCATACAGGGTGTTCAGGCTATTACTAGCCAGCATTTTTTTGTAAACAGTAAATATTAGAAAAAAATGGAAGAAGGAAATATGTATTTTTGTTGTATTCACATTATTTTGATAGAAACGAAGGTGACCTCCAATTTTTTAAATGGAATGCTATATATTTTTGTACCTCATATGAAAGCGTGTGCCAAGACGAAATCATCCATATACTGCACAATGACTTTCAAGGTCATGCAAGGTCAGAAATGAAAGAAACAATTTGAATATTGCGTACCAATGTGTTCACAAGTATTCGTTATTAATGAGGCTTCAACAAATGTTCAATATGGCTTTCTTGCTTCCTTCGGCACTGTTAACTACATTTTTGGTAGCTTCTTCTAATGTGGTCCGAGTTATTAATCCACATGCTTCGCGCGCTCAGATTTACTGACGCAAGTACATCACACAGCTCTTTTCTCGACATAAAATAAAACAAGCGCCATCGCGCTGCTTGGGTCTTTTCGTACTCATTTAGAGAAAGCGCGGTCGCGCTGTTTGGGATTCTTCGACAGTGTTTTTCAATACCCCCTGGGACTCAAACGGTTAATAGTACCCCATCAAAAAAAGTGAAGAGGTAATAGATCTGGAGATCTTGCAGGCCACTTAACAGGTCCATATGTTCCAATCCATCGGTCTTGAAACATAAAAAAAAAAAAATAAATAAATAAATAAATAAATATACATGTCGAATTGAGTAACCTCCTCCTTTTCGAAGTCGGTTAATTAAGTTAAGATAATTTCTTACGATTTTGTTGTTATGTGTGGCTCCATCTTGTTGGAAGTACATATCTTGCATAATAGATAGTGGCAGATCTTTGTTATGGTGGAAATTAGAAGTAAACACTCTGACAGTGATTGAAAACATCATCTGATTCGTATCAATAAAGAATACTTGTAAACACACTGGTACGCAATATTTAAATTGTTTATTCCATTTCTGACCTTGCATGACCTAGAAGGTCATTGTGTAGTATATGGATGAATTCGTCTTGGCACACGTTTTCATATGACATACAAAAATATGTATATAGCATTCCGTTTAAAAAATTGGAGGTCACCTTCGTTTCTATCAAAATAATGTGAATACAACAAAAATACACGTCATTTTGTTGCGTACATATATAAAACAGTACTACTTTTCCCTCTTTCATTTTTTTCTAATATTTACTATTTACAAAAAAAATGCTGGCTAGTAATAGCCTAAACACCCTGTATAGATATCGAGAGTAAAGTAAACCAGCGATCGCGTATTGAATGTGGCTGCTGCCGTGTTCTTGTAAAATCCGGGAATGCGGCAGCTTGCCATATTCGAGGTCGAGAACGAAAAGTGCGACATCTACCGCGTAGATCGGCGCGAGGCGCTCTTGGCCACACGCACACATGCGTGAAAAATGATTTTTACAATATTGAAGATTATACAAAAAAGAAATCTTTTTTTGCCAAAATCGCTACAAGGTCGCGTTTTTAACAATCCGAATAACTTGTTTTCGTATTCCTTGAATAAATTTTAATTTACTTATTGTTATTATCAGACTAGTGTACTAGAATTACACTAGAATTTGTTGTTATTAGATGCTACCTGTACCCCTGGTCCAAAATATCTTATACCAGTTCCCAAATCACCAGCGTTTACAATAAAATCTAGAACCAAGCATAGACAACAGTGTGCTACACCAGGACCACACAATGTGAAATTTCCCAGACAAGGACCAGCATTTTTTATGTATGTATCCCCTTTTCTATTACACATTTTGCCCGTTACAGTGTTTTATTCAATTTTGTAGAATTTTCTAGGATTTTCCGATTCTATATACAAAAGCATATTATATTTAAAAATAAATTCCTTGAAAGGAAAACGCCGAAAAGGTTGGTTTTTACTTATGTTAACGTTAACTTCGTGCCCTTGGATTTATTAATAGGTGCGTCAACTGAAGATTTATCGTTGCAATGTTAACATAAACGAAGAAACTGTAACATTATATAATACATATTTCACATTTAACTATTCTTAACTGTGTGGATTATAATTAGAATCAAATTTGAAATTCTACTGTACTAAAAATACAGGTCAGGTTTATCACGTTTCAGTTGAATGGTGTGTCAGAAGTATAATCCGGTATTATAAGTCAAGACTGCCTTAATTTTTACCGAAACAGTTTACGGCTATTAAACTGTATCGAATATGTGTATTTGAATCAATTCTAGTACACAGAATTTTAGAAACATGCGTTATGAAAACCAAAAGGTCTTTACATTGAAAGAAATCGAAAAGCCCAGAGCTTACGCTGTACCGTGTTTGCAGTCACTGAACCCTTCAGTCGACCTGCAATTTAGGTTTAATAACCTAAAGTTTTATCGTATTTATTATGCAATAGTTTCTATAAAAGGCCAACCGTTTCGTAAGGTAATAAGTATTGAAAGAACAAAATTATTCATTTAAATTTGCAGGGGACCGCAACAGCTCTAATAGTCCATTTGAGAGTTAACGGTTCATTTGTAATATAATAAACTTGGGCAGCAAGTAGTAAATCGAGCTAGATTGCTCTTCAACGTTTCGAAGCTTGGCGGCAAATTCAAAGTGGAGAGCTTATCCTCTTTTATTAATTTTGTAAAATTACGTAGATGAACCATGTGTTTTTTATGTGTTTAATCGTATTCCCACTATCTCATTGGCTCCTGAAGATAGCTACAAGTACTGTGTAGAGCTGAGGAGAATGCCCCTGGAAGGAATGCGGGTGTGATTGGTGAGAATGGACGGCCGCTGCCCCGCTGTTACTTTGAAGTGATTTCGTGACACACGTATTTTCCCTATTGGCGGAAAGGATCACGTGTATTCGTTCGATGCGTAACAAAGGAGAGATAACGGAACATGCCGACGCGTTCGCAAGCACCAAAGGTGGGGCAGGCGGAGCGAGTGGGGGCATTGTCCTCAGCTCTACACAGTACAGTAGACAATCGAAACTTAGCTACATGGTTCACAATACAATTTGTTAAGTTAGGTTTGGGGGCCGGAGCAAAGAGCAACGCCGCACAGTGGTCGATTTTTGTTCAAAATCGGCCAAAAATTGAAAAAAGGAACATACGTCCAAATAAAAATTTTGTTCATCGTTTTATTTATACGTGTTTCCTACTTATAATTCATGTAAAAGGATGTAACGTGTCAGTCGAGGCCGCGACCCCTTACCAATACTACCCGCTGTACCGCGGGGCCGCAAGTCCCCACTCCGTCGCCCTCACACATGTGATGCTCGCGACGGCCGCGAGATGCCGAGCCGCGAGTCGCACTTCTCGTGGTAGAATCGCGGAACCGCGAGTATACAGGGTGTCCCAGCTAACTCTGGCATCTCAAATATCTCGCTTGTTTTTCATGGTAGTGTTACGAGCCGGAGGGGTACAGCCGCGTGGCTGGGGGCTGTTTATAGGTTATGGTAATTTGTTAATTGGGTTAGCCCAGTATTGTTAAGATACTGAGCGCCCGAGGAATTAGAATCGAAGACTAGCCGACGTATGGCTAATGCCGGGTGCTTCAGGAGGTTGGCTATGGTGAACTACCTGACGTATGGCTAACGCCGGGTGTCACAGGAAAGGTCAAGACGTGGAGACTAGCCGACGTATGGCTAACGCCGTGTGTCATAGGAAATGTTAGTATTAGGTCTCGTAACTAGATTTTTACGATAATACCTCGAGCGGCTGAGGTATACCTACCGACGGATGGGTTCCCTTGGACTTTCGTGATAGTTAATTAATGCAAAGTCATGTATAAAAATGATAAGATATATTCTTCCAAACCGGGGTTTACAAGTGTTGAATGTGTACTTGACGGTTTAAGAAATTGACTCTAGTTTTACAAGAGTTTTAATTGTTTAAAAATGATTAATGTTGAATTTAAAGTTTGTTTCGATTCCGACGTAGCGAGAATCTAATCCTTCCCAGTTTTAACGGAAACGAGAAAACGGAGGCCCGAGAGCAATGTTAAATAAAAGGTAATGCCTAACAGTAGACTACGTACTGTATGGTTTACTTGACTCGACTGGAACTTTGATATCCGATCTCGTAAGAATTGCAAAGACTCTTGATTTGAACTTTAAACTGACGTTACTCGGTCTAGATCTAAAGAACAACTGGGCCCGCGACGTCCTCATCATAACCCTTTCTATACCCGAAAATGAGCGGAAAAAGGCCATGGTGGGGACTGTGCGGGAAAAGCCAACGCGACATTTTCGTGGAAAGACTCCCCTTCGCGTTGGTCCTGAGTTGCTCGAAATTTTTAACTCGAACCATATAAGGAGTTGAAAATTGGTGGGAAATGCTAAATTCTTGCTTCGCGGAGGTCTCGAACCACGCCCGAACGACCAGCTCCAAAATTAGAAAAAAAAACGATAAACATACAGCGTACGTAACAGTAGAAAAAAATGTTAGAAGAAAAAGTTATTGTATCCGATAGGGCACATATTCTGATTAGTGAAAAATTTTGCTCAAGGTCATTTTTTTCGAGATTACAAGGTCATCGATGTATGAAATTTCCACACTCAAGGTCATTTGAAGGTCGTAGTGTTATAGGTCAATGAACTCGCCATGCCTTCAGCTATCATTGTATGATAACTAAAATATATGGTTCCTTTTAAAAAAAACACCGATGACCTTGTAATCTCGAAAAAAATGACCATGAGCAAAATTTTTCCCCAATCAGAATATGTGCCCCATCGGATACAATAACTTTTTCTTCTAACATTTTTTTCTACCATGAAAACCAAGCGAGATATTTGAGATGCCAGAGTTAGCTGGGACACCCTGTATACAGGGTGGGTCGCCACATTATGCCATCTAGATTTACGTCATTATTATTGCGCATAGCAAATGTGGCGTGCGTCTGGAAAATGTCAGGTCAACGGATCGGCCAAGTTTTCGGCGGTCAAACCCTCGAGCCTCGAACCCTCGAACGTTCGAGGGCTCGAGGGTTGCCTCGTCATAAGACACCGTTTCCATTGACCTGAACGAGAGAAAGTTTTCGAATGCGACGTTGCAATTTTCTCTTCGCACGCACCCCCCATTGCATGGTGAGGAAAAAAGGACATTCGTCCTCCGGCACCCGTCGAACGCGCTCGAGTGGTTGTAAGAGTTGGCGGCGTACGTCTTTATTAAATAAATACATTTGCCACGCGAATGCGACCAACCGTTATTTCTCCCTTTGTCTCCTCACAAACAATGTTTGAGATGAAGCTGAATGGTTTTGGGAGGGGCACATTCTGATGGTATACTTTTTTTTGTAGGTGGACGTGTAAAGGACATAGTAAGGTCATTAATATATTTTTAAATGGAATCATATATTTTTTATTGCATCAAATGATGCTCCTTCATATTCTTTACAAAAAAAGATTAATCTATTTGTGTAAAAAAATCATTAGTTTAGGAGATATTTTAATTGTAATTTGTTAGGAAATCTCGACTTTTTGGTCAATATTATGAATTTAAGGGTGCGCAGGAGCTGCTAGTGAATTTTTCGTTGACTTCAGCGACAATTGCGGAAAAAGTCGGAAGCTCTCGAACAAGGATAGAGAGATCTTTGTCTCTCCAACGTTGCTGTGACAGAGAGGGTGATACAACACTCGTAAGAGAAACAAAGACAGAGCAAAATCAAGCTGCATGATTTCTTTATGCAGCTGATCAAGTTTTTTGAAGCGAAGAAGCAATATTTTCTTATAATTCTTTTTTTAAAATTTTCCTTATACCTTGGCGCATGCCACTATAGAGCCCTTTTTTGCAATTTCGCCTTCAAAACCTCATAAAAAAATAAAAGTGTGCGTTTTTATAGAATAAATTTTTGCACATACACTTTTTCCAAAAAAGGGCTCTATAGTGGCATGCGCCAAGGTATAAGGAACATTTTAAAAAAAGAATTATAAGAAAATATTACTTCTTCGCTTCAAAAAACTTGATCAGCTGCATAAAGAAATTGTGCTGCCTGGATTTGCTCGGTCTTTGTCTCTCTTACGAGTGTTGTATCTTCCTCTCTGTCGCAGCACCATTGGAGAGACAAGGATCTAGCTATCCTTGTTCGCGAGCTTCCTACTTTCTCCGCAACTGTCGAAATTGGCGCCACTTTACCTCTTGCGCACCCTTAATGTGATAATATAGTAGGAGAGCAAGAATTACCAACATTAAATTCATAATATTGACCAGAAAGTCGAGATTTCCTAATAAATTACAATTAAAATATCTCCTAAACAAATGATTTTTTTACACAAATAGGTTAATCCTTTTTTGTAAAGAATATGAAGGAGCATCAGTTGATGTAATAAAAAATATATGATTCCATTTAAAAAAACATTAATGACCTTACTAAGTCCTCTACACGTCCACCTACAAAAAAAAATGTACCATCAGAATGTGTCCCTCTCAAAACCATTCAACTTCATCTGAAACATTGTTTGCTATACGTAATAATAATGACGTAAATCTAGATGGCAAAATGTCGCGACCTACCCTGTATACCGCACCGCGGCAAGCAGTCGCCGGCTTGAGACGACCGCAGCCTGATAGTACGCCGATGTACAATACATACAGAGCCGCAGATTTTCGAAACGTATCTCGCTCACTCCTCTTTCTTCCTCCTACGGTGCGCAGGGGCTGGCACGCTCTGCGGCATTCGTCTAGCGGCTAGCGGTATCGCCGTTTAAGGGTGCGCAGGAGCCACGGCCGAACTCCGAGCTGACTTCAGCGACAGTTGCGGAAAAATTAGGAAACTCCCGAACATGGATAGATAGATCCTTGTCTCTCCAACGGCGCGGCGGTGCGACTGATAATGAGTGGGTGATGCACAGTTGTAGGAGAGGCGAAGATGGAGCGATGGAATCGGCTTGATTTTCCACCGGCTTCGGTGCATCTTTTTAAGCTTAAAAAGCAATATTTTCTTACACTTTTTTTTTAAATTCCTTGTACCATTACGGAGGGGGGTAAAGAGCCCGATTTTGCAATTTCCCCCTGGAAATTTTATAAGATAAAAAAATTTTGGAAAAAAAATACAACCGACTTCGGAATGCACTAAATGTACGAAATAATATTAATTTATATTTCGAAGACGACGCAAAATTAAAAATTGTGTATGTAAAGTCGCGTGGCGGTCCACTCTCACTGAACCGCGGACCTTCTTGTAAGAACCATGAGGGTTCTCGCGATAGAATAAAATGTGTTTACTTACCTTGTCGAGGATGGCTAAGGCGACTTCGGGGTAGCGTGGTCGAGGTTGGAACGGTAGGCAAGGCGGTAGAAGTGAGATTCCACACACTTGATCACCAACTACAAGTTTATTTATAGTTTGTACAATTCCTTTTCTCACACGGTTACTCTCGGGTGTTATCGTCGTGTTCCGTCGCGTTACAACAGGTTCACTTGACGCGGGTGAAATCTCGCTCTGTCGAAGTTCTGTCGCCTTCGTAGCAGAGTCGACGAGATTTTGCTCTGTCAAGGTTCTGGCGCCCTCGTAGCAGAGTCGCAGATTCCGTGTACAATTGTTATTTCGCGAGTGGACGCAGCGCGTGGACTTTTATGATATTAGACGTATCGTGGAGCGCGTTAACTTTAATGATGGAGCCCGCGTGGACGCAACGCGTAAACTTTTTGGTAGAGCGCGTTAACTTAGTGTGGAGCCGCAGAGAGAGCTTGACGCGTTAAATTTTGTGACCGTAGACTTATCGTGGAGCCCGCGTGGACGCGGCGCGTACCTTTTTTGATGGAGCCGCTCGCGGGTGATCGGTCGCATTGTTTTATACCGCGTAAGTAGGGCGTAGCGATGATTTGTTAATTCCGGTGAGCTACATTTACTTGGATCGTCGGCATTTTTGCAATATGCGACCCAAATAAACTGCTCACTCGGAATTGGGAAATCGATGAATTTGGATGACGCGGAAGAATTTAAAGAATGCGTCACAGGACGTGACATGTAAAAGAAAGATGTTGCTAATGTGAAAATATGTAAAAGGATTAAAGAATTTTGATAATTTCCAATGTGGAAAATTTTTAATTTTGCGCCATCTCCGAAATATAAATTATAATTATTTCGTCCCTTTTTGTGCATTCCGAGGTCGGTTGTATATTTTTTCCAAAAATCTTTTTATTTCACATTTTTTAGTGGCGATCGGTGCATTCCTTGCAGAGTAACATCAAAGAATAGGAATTTTGCCATAATTTTCACAAAACAGGGGAAAACAGGGAAAACAATGACAAAATACAAAATGTGTTTTATCCCGATTCTAGTGGGAGTCGTAACCTACAAGATACAAAAGGTTTCGTTCGGATTAGTCCATCCATCTCAGCGTAATCGGTTACCATACCTAGCATGTACGAAACTGTGTTTTTGCAATAAAAAAGGTGTAAAGAATGACAAAATGGAAAATGTTTCTTATACTGGACCAATTGGGAGTCATACCCTACAAGATGCAAAAGGTTTCGTTCCGATTGGTCCGTCCATCTCGGCGTAATCGGTGAACATACATAAAAAAAAATAAAAAAAAAATAAATAAATATACATGTCGAATTGAGTAACCTCCTTCTTTTTCGAAGTCGATTAAAAAATAATGGAGACTATTTTGAATAATAAATATGTATTTGTTTTTTTGTAAATAAATTCTGAATCTTATAAAAAAGGTATCGAATTAATTTGTACACCTAATATATACGTGTCGAATTGAGTAACATCCTCCTTTTCGAAGTCGGTTAATAAAAGTGTATATTGTTATAGAACTTTTTCTCTGGACACTTTTTCGAAAAAAGGGCTCTGTACCCCCCTCCGTAATGATACAAGGAATTTTAAAATCTTCGTCTCTCTGACAACTGTTGCATCACCCTCACTGTCACAGCACCGTTGGAGAAACAATGATCTATCTATCCTTGTTCGAGAGCTTCCTAATTTTTCCACAACGGTCGACAATGGCGTTAGTTTACCTCCTGCGCACTCTTAACTTTTCTTGTCGACCGAGCCCCTACTAGATATTCTACGACGGTCCCATTTACCCTCGGTCCCAAACCACGCACTCTCCGTTTTCAGGTATTGTTGGGATCCGGGTGAGAAACGTATAGTCGAATTTGTTCAATAACAAATATATTTGGGACGTTTCAAACGTATACTCCGGACACACATCGAACGACGCGGAAACACACCGTTACGGACAGACCGCTACCGCAATAGGGTTGAAAGAATAGTAATTGCTACTGCTCTAAGGATGCTAGTTCTTATATATTAAGCTTTTCGCTGAGGAGGGGATGTCGGTGACCCTTGGTACCTGATGACTAACTAGTCCTGAGTGAGACATTCGTGTACTTCATCTAGAATTTTGTACTTAGATAAGAATGCGAAAAACAAGGCTGACTAAGTTGTTTTGGACGCGGTGGTCCTGATACGCGTATCTGCGTCGAGTCATCTAGTTGGTCATCCAACAGTATTTTATGTATCCTGACCCTTTTTCCTTTCTCTTAGATCAGATATCTCTGGAAAAGGGCCCTGCATGCCTAATTCTCCGAAAGCTTTGATAACTCTCGGTCTCCGGATATTTTATGTATCCTGGCCCCTCCGATCAGATATCCTTAGGAAAAGGCCCCACGTATCCCATCCTCCGGAAACCTCGATATTTATGTATCCGGGACTGATTCCCGCGTTTTTTCCAGAAAACCCTCACTGCTCTCCCACCTACCCCTACCACTACTTTCCCTACCAAAAACCCCTTATAAAAAAGGAGAACCCAAAAAGCATAAGATAGTACAGTACAGTACAGTATAATAAGAACTTTTGTCGAGACTCTGCAAGTCCGTGCGCGTAATTAATAAGATCCAGTATTTGTTTGTGTAATCTTCAAAGTATTAAATAAGGGACATTTTTATTTGTGACGTTTCGCCTCGGCCGGCGCGCGCGTGCGCGAGCGCCGGGGCGAGCGCGGTCGTGTCAAGGGGGTCCTCCGATTGCCTGGTGCTCGGAGCGTGCCAGGGTCGACGCGAGGAGGACGGTCGCGTGGGAAGGGAGAGGTGGAGGGTCCCTGAATAATGAGGCAAAGTGCGGTTCCAAGGCGTTTATTGCGGCGCTGGTTCTCCGGCGGTGCGGTTTCTCTGGTGACAAAAGAACGGTCTGTTAGCGACAGTGGAGGCGCGGGTCTCTTATCTACGGTCGGTTCTTATAGCTACTGCGGGTTCTTACAATTACGGTCGGGTCTTACAACTACGGTCGGGTCTTACAGCTACGGTCGCGACGAGCGGGTTCGCGATGGCGCGGACCGGTGGAGGCGCGGCGCGGTAGGTCCGGAGCGAGCTCGGGCGGTCGGTTGCCGGCGCGGCTTGATCGACTTCGCGGGTCCGCAGGTGTTCGGGCGGCGCGGCTCGGTGGGCGCGGGCGCGGTCGGTGGAGTCGCGAGGAGGAGAGGCGGGATAAATGACAACCACGGGTAAAGGCCAGCTTTGGCCGTCGACGATTCTTATTTGTCGCAGAGAGTGTTCCTGAGAGCCGGCGGCGGTGCGGTGGACGCGCTGCTACCCCTCCTGGTCGGCCGGGGAGAGACCTCCGGACGACGAGGTGGTTATCGTCCCCGACTCGTCCCGGGAGTGTCCTCGGGGCGAGGCGGCGAAGGTAACTGCGTCTCCTCGCGGGCCGTGTAGACCGGCTGCCGAATCCGCGGGGAGAATCCTCCGTTCGATCCGGTGGCCTATCGGCTCGGCCGCCCCGGGAGGGTCCTCGGGGTGGACGTGCCGATTGTCTACGGCCAGGTGTAGGGAGCTGCCAGTCCACGGAATGGAGAACCGCAATGCCGTGGTCCGACGACCGGCTGTTCGCGCCGACCGGGAGAGATCCTCGGTTAGCGAGAAGCCGGCGCTCCAAGATAGACCTCCGAAGAGGTCTTGCCGAGGCGGAAGCCTCGAGCCGACTCTCCCGGGGATCGATCGCGTATCGATATTAGACTTGTCGGTAGATCGCGGTGGGGGGTCTGACGCGGTCCCCCCATCCGTGGCACCTGTCGTGGCGCCTGCGCGGCGATTAGCGGTGACGCGTCGCGGGGTTCGCGCGGTAATCGTCGCATATTAAACCAACTCATCTTGTGTGACGTTGACGACATTCTTAACATTGCTGTATATAAACACAAAGCGGGTTTGTAAATAAGGTCCTAGAAATTTCAAATATATAAATACATGTTTCATTATTTCTTCGTATTCATTTATAGATAGAATTATTTGAACGAATATTACCCGTTCAAAAAACATCAGTACACAGGTATTCGAAAATCGCGTTTTGGAAATCCGTTTTGTTTGTTTACCGGGTAGACGGGTCCCAATGTACACCTGTAATAGAGAGCTGTAACCAATATCAGTAACTGTACTGATGTTTACTCACATACTTTACTCACACCATGTAGAAATATGTTTTTATTATTTTTGTTGGATTATACTTCCGATAAAATATCCATCGACATTCGATACTAGGATGTAAGAGAGAAATCTTGTATAAACAGTATACAACTAAAATGAAAGCAGAGACTTCTCTGTAGGTCTTTATCTCCTGGTGACGAATTCTTGGGTCTGGTCCTTATGACCAGATGTCTTCCATTTTAGTTCGAAGGTACATTTTCAAGTGTTCAGACGTAATTTCCACGTGCAGAAATATAATAAAGAGAAAGTTAAAAAGTGAATCCACTGCCATTAACATTTATTTAAACACCCATTTCCAATAATTTTCGTAGTTAATTGATCTCTTTCTTTTTCTTTAATATATTGTTCCGTTTTTTTTTCAACGTAGCTCTTTCTCCCTCTCTCTTCATTTATATTTGTTAACTTAGCTTTCTCTTCATCTCTATCTTGGTTAATTTTCAATTTTTGTAATTTTCGGCTGTTTTCTTTTTCTTTTTGCTCCTTTTGTTTTCCTTTTTATTTAGTCTTTGTTTATGATAATCTCTTCACGATTCAGATGTCGTTAGAGTAGGAATTTTTTAGGTTTCTTTCTCTGTTATTGTTAATTGAGATATTTGACATCTTTAAGGTATGTTGTGTAACTTTTAATTATTTTAACGTTTCTTTAAAATTTATTTTGTAAATAATAAAACGAATCTCTAGTAGTGTATGTACATTATTTACAAGTACTATATGTACATACAGTAGTAGGTACTAGAGATTCGTTTTATTATCTACAAAATAAATTTTAAAGAAATGTTAAAATAATTAAAAGTTATTTATTTTTTGTAGCTGTTGTATTCTTTCTGTACTTATAACATCAGAAAAATGCGAAGTGAGCAGACATTAGGACATTCAGCTTATCCAGAGTTTGTACAATTTTTTTTTAGTTTGAGTTGTACATACATTGAACTAAAATTATTGAGGTGTAATGTATAATTTCAAAAATATCTAACACATATGTATATTTTTTTTTTATAGAGGAGAACGTTTAGCTGGGCTAACATGTGCTGGTACACCAGGACCTCGCCCGTACAGTATCGACATGGTCACACCGAAGGCACCAGTATATAGTTTGAGTTATAAGACAGGTGGAAAAGAAATTTGCCGCTCCCCAGGACCTAAATACCACCCTAAGCTTGTTAAACCAATGCCCCAGTATTCATTCGGAACTAAACATAGCGAATGTGCCCCTCCTTATATTGTAGAATGCGACGACCAATGTTAGAAAATCCTAAGTACTTCACCAAATATATTTTATTTTGAATTCAATATATTGTATTGTAACTACGACAATTTAAATCGATCGTCTGTCATTGGCTTTACTTTTATAAATGAGGTACCTAGAAACAAAAGGATGCAAGTGATATTTTTCTGATACCTAGAAAATCGAGTTTGGATCTTAAATGTGTTATAAAATTGGGTATAAAATGTCTATTGTAAGGATGTATGGGGTTCTGAGTAAAAACGTGAGCGTTAGTGAAATTACTATTTAAACATTTATTTGACGATCTGTACGAAGCGATGGTCGTTACGAGAATACGTTTCTTAGCCTGCAAGGACGCTTTCGTCAGCGTGTCCATTTGTTTATGGTACCTTCCGCCCTCAAGGGTCTTTTCCTTGAGAGGGATAGCGCATTGACAAAATGCACGAGGCCTACCTCGTTCGTTGACCGGTTTCGACTTTTCTGACATTCGGTCATACTGACGGTAGGTCTGCCCTCAGACTTACAATAAAAATTTTCTTAATTCTAGCTGAAAATAAAAGGGTTGTTGTCGTGACATGATACCGTTGTACCACTCACGATCAACTATGGATATTATTGTATCTCTTACTGACAACCACCCTGCCTGAGACACACCTCTGTGTCCCCCTGGTTCGGTGTCCTCCGCCAAGGCACCCTTGTACCTGCGAACGATATTTGCCTAAGGTACCTGCGTTCCTATGCTCAACAACTTTGACACCGCTGCGGCGCGGCGGTTAGGCAGCGCGTATGGTCGGCGGTAACTTTTCGAAGGTGAGGCCCCGTAACATTTATACAGGGTGTTTCGTAGATCGATAGAAAGTTTGCAAAGGGTGAGAGAGGAGGTCATTTGGAACATATTTAGCTGTATATACATTTATGCAAGGTGTCCCTTGTTAATTTTGCTTATTACCGGGCATTTCCGAAGTAAACGTCTGTAGAAAGTTTATTATGATTATTATAAACTCCAAAATGTTTTTCTTATCTTTAGAACGTGTTTTGTCTAAATCACACAATAACATTTTTCTGAGTGTGATTTTAAATATTTGGTAAGTGAATGAAGTTGCCTGCATACTGTGTCGTGTAAGTTTTTAATCGCTCTTTTCTCAAATACAACTTGTTCCTATCAAATTAAATTTTTTGTAAAAAATTTCTTTGTTTTGTCCTGTTTCTAATGGTGTGTGACACTTTGACCATTTTCTGCAAATTGCTTATACCTGAGCAATAAATGTGCGTAGCGGTACGCTGCGGTTGCTTTCCTACTTGTTTTAGAGGGTCCATAGATAAAACAATTATTATCGTAAATGTATATCGATAACCTTTATTTATTTAACAGCTCTATAAAGTAAGATTACTTAAGCTTTTTATGACGAAAACAAAATTATAACAAAAATAAACGTCTAAAGAAGATTTATTTTCGATGTTCAAAATGTGACCCTTGTGTCTTATACAGGAACGAGTTCGTCTTCGGATTTCACTGGTAAATGCCTAGTTTCATTTCTACCTTCATTTTCACCCCTTGCAAACTCTCTATCGACCTACGAAACAGTGTGTATACGGTGTTTCAGAACATGAGGAACATTTTTGGAGGATCGATACTAGAAGCCAAAATAAGTCAAAAATCAAGAATATCAAAATTAATCGCAAATTAATCGCGAGTCTTCTGTTTTTCGAGACTGCTTTTTTCCTCACCCAGTTTTCTCTAGAGAAACACATAGGGAAGACTGTCTAATAGGAAAGACTTTTGCAAATCTTTTACTGTCTTCCATAGTGTGGGTGGACATTTTTGAACTTCTGTGTGGATATTCGCGGCCGGAACAATCGCGGTGCGAGTGTGTGAACATTTTTAGACTTTTATGCGGACAATCGTTACCCTCTCTCCTCAAGAATCCCATGGGTAGGTATTTGATTTACCCTTGCGGATTTCGGCAAGTAGGTAGGTTGAATGTCCATTCGATAATTTGTAATCAGATGTCGGAGGACTGTGGTAAAATTTTACGCTGCTTACACAAGGAAAGATTTTATTTCATTAAATAATAGATGACGTGAGTGTAGCCCTAAAAATCATTAAAACATTTTTTATGACGGTATTCATGTTTTGCATTGCATAGAAATTTCAGTTAATAACGGTGTAACGAGTTGTGTGCATGACGTTACACGATAATATCGTCTTTAATATTTTTCGCTGTAAGGACCGTCTTGCCTGCGGGTGCGACTATTTTAGAATACGTTACTGGGTGACGTAGGTCAGGTCCCGTTAGCTGTCGAAGTGTCGACCACGGCGCAGCGAGGTTGCCATCCTACAAGCGGAAATTAATTTGTTAATAACTTAAAAAATAAGCTTCAAACGGGATATTGGTATTCTTGATTTTTGACTTATTTTGGCTTCTAGTATCGTTCCTCCAAAAATGTCCCCGGTGTTCTGTAACACCCTGTATATTAAAGTCAATACAATCAAAGCGGCTCGATTGTATTGTAGTGGGAAGTGGGACTACGATTAAGTGGGATTAAAAGAGAATGCTTATGTGGATTGACACAGTAAATATACAGGGTGTTCGACAACAGGTGGGCATAATTTCAGGGGGTGGTAGCTGGGGTGATTCTAAACCGCTTTTTCCGTTGCCAAAATGCTCGTTAAGGCTTCATTTTTGAATTATTAATGAAAAACCCCGGCCAATAAGAGCGCGCGAAGGGCACGCGCTCACAACAGTGACAGCAGCGTTGGCTACGCCCCCAAGTTGACCGTAGTCAGGAACGAACAAATCCACACCGTGTCTCTACGGTAATGAAGTAACTATCATACAATGGTTACAAAATTCACGACTGCTTATTAGCATAAATTTATTGACAGCGCTAATTCTATAAGTCAAAAATCAACTATTCTTATGTACCTTTTGACAATTTACAAACACTATCGTAAGTGTATGTACCTCGTAGACGAATTTGTGGTTACAGCAATGTGTAGATTTGTTCATTCCTGACCAGGCCCACCAAACTACCGTATTTCGCCTGAAGCCAAATATAGTTCTTGCACATCACTAGCAGGGAGCGCTGGTGTCGCTACTAACCCGTATACATGACGTCGGTGAGATACGCACACAAGAACATGGTGCTATATAAGTGCTATATAATATTTATACTTATAAGCAAAATAAGTTATGGGGAAAAGAAAAACAGTATTTACGAAAAGAATACAATATATTAAAATAATATTATACAATTTTAATCGAAAATAAACATTTATATTAAATATACACACAAAATGCACACAAAATATATTAAAAGAATAATACGTCCTCCTTTAATGGTTCAGCCTTTCACGCTGCATTTCCTCCCGCTATTCCTCCTATAAGCATATATTGTACTGATTAGTTTATCACATTACCATTGCAATGTTTGAAACAAGAAATAATATATGAACAATTGTAACCAATAAAACATAAACATGTACAATTCTTTTTGAATTTTCTGTATTTTTATTAAAATAATGAGTACCACTTACTTCATGCTCGTTTCTTCCTCTTGTTGCATATTTTTCAAATATAACACAAGTCAATTCAATAAAAAAAGCCACAAAGAACGCACAGAACGTAAGCCAAGCAAAGCCAAGTGACCACGACGACCACGGAATTCCCGCGTGAATTGCAGAGAATTGGTGGAAACGTGACGTCACGATTTCTTACTTTGTGTGCAATATCGGTGATTCAAGATGTACATGTAGAAGAGCGCCGCTAGCGCTCCAAGTAGTGATGTTGCAGAACTAAAATTGGCTTCAAGTTCACAAGAATGAAGCTTGGGGGGCCTGTTCCTGACTACGGTCAACTCGGGTGCATAGCCAACGCTACCGTCACTGAGCGCGCGCTCATCGCGCGCTCTGATTGGCCGAGCTTTTTCATTAATAATTCAAAAATGAAGCATTAACGAACATTTTGGAAATGGAAAAAGCGGTACAGAATCACCCCAGCTATCACCCCCTGAAATTATGCCCACCTGTTGCCGAACACCCTGTATATACATGGTGTCCCGTAACTAGTGTAACGGGGGTAGCTGGGATGCATCCGAACCACTTTTTCCTTTCCAAAATGTTGTTTGAAGCTTCGTTTTTGAGTTATTAACGAAAAGCACCGACCAATGAGAGCGCGCGTAGAACGCGCTTTCAGCCACGTGAGCGTTAGTGGCTCTCAACTGCGCGCGGACGTGGCCGTGAACGAACGCCTCTTTGCATCGGAGATATCGAGAGAATCAGACGGCAAATGTTACATTGTATTAAATTAAAAATTATGTAGAATTATTTATGAGTAATAAATTAATGAACATGTCGTTTCATAACTATGTTGGCACTTTTTAACGGTATCCGAAAGGAACAAAGTGCTGCAGTAGTTATGAAAATAAATTTTTTTTTAATACTGTTCGCGTTTTGCGTGGGCGGAGGAGACTGCGAAATGAGACACGGCTCCTTTTTTGACAATCACGAGTGATATATTTACAAGCCTTAATGATACACTTAATTCTAACAAGAATGAAACACGATTATTTACACGCGGGTTTTCTATACTAACAACTACAATTAAACGTAATACTACAGCAAGAAACCTTGCTCTCGCTACAAGAAATGCACTAAGAGCACTGCGCGGACAATTGAGCAACACCTTGGCGTGATTTGATACGTAAATTCACACGATAATGTTGAACGAGAAAGCCACGTGCTAGCGCGTGAACAGCGTGAACGATAATGGCGTCGGACCAGCACCGCGTGGCCGTTCAGCAAGTACCGGTTTCTTCTTGGTGATGGCGCGATCGTGGCCATGCGAGTCCGGAAGGTGCTGCCACTGTCTGCAACGACGCACCGGCGAACTACTTTCGCTACGAATACCATGGCCGTGCGTGTTCACGGGAGAATTCGCCAACAAATACCACATCAACAGTTGGATAATTCGTGTTTAAAGAAAAACGATTTCGAAAGCTGATGTTAGAAAAAGCTAGTTTAACTTACCCATTCATCCCCGAATTAACCTGTCACGGCTGAAGTGGGTCGTTGAAACTGGGTCACTGTGCCGATCCTGGTCCTTTTTCGAAACCCTCAACAGCTGATGTCATGGTCGGGTCAGCGAACTCACTGCACTGCACGGCCACTTGTATTGTGCGGTCACTTTTATTGCCCGGTCACTGTCACTTGTCACTGGGAAATGTGGGAATATTTAAACACGATTTATTCTTCCTACGTCTAACCAAATCGGTCACTCAGTGAATAAATGAACGAACAAGCTTATGATGTGATCGACTACGGGCACACTGAAACGTCACTGGGGAAGGAGGATGTATCGATATCGATGTATACCGCTCTATCATTCATATGTATACATGTATATGTTAGCGTCGACCCGTGTACAAGGGGCTTCGACGTACTTTCGAGGACCTAAGTCTGTCGTCGGACGAAGGATCGGTAGTAACCGATAGCTAGGACCGCGACGAGTTCTAAGAGTCGCGGATGTTATGATTAAAGTTCGATACCCTTCTTTTGAGGATCGCCGAAGCAACCGTGCCCCGTGGCCGATGACCCGACGTCATCGTGCTGCGTGGTGCGTGCAGAGCGATAAGGGTTTTCTCGAAGGATCTGGCCACGGAGTGGGGAAGGTGACGTACCTTCTGGTAAAAGGACCATGATCAACCTCTTGGCACTTACTCCAGAACCTTAATCGAGAGAACGTCTCCAAATTTCATATAATTATATTAATTTTTAACATATATAAATCAATCGCATGTTTTTTATTTCTTATATAATACTGTTATATAACTGAATTAATTATTACGTTTTTATGAATTATGCATTAAACAGACTACATAATTGCAATGTAACTTTATAATGTGCATGGAAAATGAATACTATACATTATACATTATTGGCTTCATGAGACTATTACAAGTGACTAAATGTATTTAGTAAAATAAAGAATATGAAAAAGAAAATAAGAAGTATACAATATTTACAAGAAGGAGTGTTTAATAAGTTTCATGGAAAAAAAGAATGTAAAGCAGCATGGGCTCGAACCGCCGATATTTCATTTACGGTATTACGTTATGTGCGAAGCAAGTTGAAAAGCATGATTAGACCGCAGACACAATATTTCTTCGAAGAAACAATATTTTTTCATGAATTTTAGTTTAAAATATTCTTTGTATCATTCCGCATTGCAGTACAGAGCCCTTTTTTGCAATTTCGCTCTTAAAACTTGATAAAAATACGTTTAAAAGTCAGAATTTTTTTTTTAGTTTTCCGAAAAAGCGCTTTGTACATCGAGCCGTATACTTCTCCTGATTTTCAAAAGCATACTCATTATGCGTTTTTTCCTTACTTTGCCTAAAAAACGCCACCGACGAGGTACTGTTAAAGACTGCCAGCCTTACGGGACTTCGCGTATCCGAAAAATTCGTCACGAAGACGTGACTGGTCCCATCGTCTAAACGGTCGCCGGGGCGAGGGGAACTTTTCTGTCTCGCTTTGTCACATTTTGTTCCATAGGCGTTCTTTGTCACGAGGCGACCGCTCGTCGCTTTACCGACGGAGTGACAGAGCCCAACAGAGCCCAACAGAGCCCAACAGAGCCCACTTAGTGGTACGCCAAAATACACAGGGACTGACAGTCTTTAATAGTACCTCGTCGGTGAAAACGCGAAAAACTATTTCGTAGTACATCTCTACTCCGATAGAGGCGTCACTTTACTTCCTGCGCACCCTTAACACGTCGTCCTGGGTCTTGGCGGGGCACCTCAACCTCCACTCGCCTAAGGGTGGACCAGAACCAGGAGGAAGGGACACCACCGGACAGGGCGGACACCACCACCATTGGATCAAGGGAGGATCAGGAACTTTCCACAGGAAGGATCCAGATTCCAGCGAAGAGGGGATCGCTCGAAATCGCGCGACGACTTCGCCCGCCAAGTCAGAACGATATCGAACGCACTGATAGATTGTCGAACGTTTTCTTTACATTCGCCCCACCGAAGTAAATATACAGGGTGGGTCACCACATTTTTCCATCTAGATTTACGTCATTATTATTGTATTACGCATAGCAAACAATGTTACAGATGAAGTTGAATGGTTTTGAGAGGGGCACATTCTGATGGTAAATTTTTTTTGTAGGTGGACGTGTAAAGGACATAGTAAGGTCATTAATGTTTTTTTAATTGGAATCATATATTTTTTATTGCATCAACTGATGCTCCTTCATATTCTTTACAAAAAAAGATTAACCTATTTGTGTAAAAAAATCATTAGTTTAGGAGATATTTAAATTGTAATTTGTTAGGAAATCTCGACTTTCTAGTCAATATTATGAACGTCTTCTTTCAACGTGTGGTGTCAATTAGCCTTTAAACGGACTGGGTTCAGGTATTTCTGAAGTATACAAATAACTAGTGTACCCGTAAAAATGTCGTTTTTGCAGTTGTCGAGTCGTGTAGCCGAAAATACGAAATCGACTATCTTTTTCGCGCAACGAGTATACATACATATGATTTTCGTTGCAATTCACGGCTTACAGAGACTGCCGCCTTAAATTGATGTAAATATGTCGAGAGCCAATGTTAGTAATATACAGAACATTTACGACACAAATAGAATTTTAATTATTATGGATTGAAATGAAATAGAGATAGTAAATCCAGAGTTGATTTGAATTTCCCGCTTGCCTGTACAACCAATTTAAGGGTGCATTCCGAATTAAGCATGGAACGCGTAGACTTCAATACTGATGCGCAACGCTTTGAAATCGTTCCGTTTCTTTAATGCACGCATAAAATGCATGAGCGTCAATGAGCGCTTCAGAATTTTGGAACGATTTCCTAACCGACCTATGCGTTGCGCTGCAGTGGACAGCAGCCCACTGTAGTATTGTGTTGTGTGTTGCACAATATTTGTATGTATATTGCAAAACTATCGGTGTCCAACATTATGAACAACATGAGATACAAATTCGTAACAATAACAATGACTTGGGAAGTACTATAAGAGAAGAACAATAATGAATGCGTTGCAAATAAGAATAAATGAATGATTAATATTAAATATCTTTGCTGTAATTGTACAACAAAATTTCATGTTCATTTAAAATGAACTTCTAAACCTATATTGTATCAATGAATTTACGCGAAAGATTTTGTATATTATTCTTTTAATAAATGAACACTTAAGTTAATAAATAAACGTTTGTTTATAATTAATATTTGTTTTTATTTTTATTAAAATATAATTTCTATTTTTTTTTCATTTTCCATTATTGATATTCAACATCATTAATACTTATAATCGATGAATAGAAGTAAAACTATAAACTTAAAAAGAAAAATAACGATGTGCAATCGGTGAAAACGGTGAAAATATGTTCCGAAATACGCAACAAACGCTTAGAACGCATAAACGCATCGAACGTATCCACTGCCTCTGGAAAGAGAGGCAGCCCATGCGCTGGAGGGGTGCTAAGAATTCAGTACGGTTAGTACACGGTAGGGAATTCATAGCTCCCTCGAAGCGCTTTTGAAGCGCGCAATAGCTAATTCGGAACGACTTTCTATGTATATGTACTCTACGCGCTTCATGCGAAATTCGGAATGCACCCTAAAAAGGTATAGACAATCGGTTGACTTCAAAGGTTCCGCCCGGAGTGTCGCCTCTTACAGTTAGTATACCTACTCTTTGGTAACAGTGTCGTTTGCACGTGAGTTCATAAATATAACCTCTTCTTGTACGACACGTAAGTGCAATAATTTAATTATTGTTTACACATTCATTAATTAGTTTAAATTAAATTATTAAAATAATATCTGTATATATATATATATATATATATATATACTATATGACTTGGTGTAAGAAGTACCAATGTTACCGTTT
Organism: Stelis phaeoptera; assembly: GCA_943735885.1. Classification (NCBI taxonomy): domain Eukaryota; kingdom Metazoa; phylum Arthropoda; class Insecta; order Hymenoptera; family Megachilidae; genus Stelis; species Stelis phaeoptera. The sequence continues at coordinate 427,080 of OX030933.1, read as the reverse complement.
ATAAAACTGAGATATTAAAACTTTATAAACATATCCATAAGTACATAAGAGTGTTAGGAATTTATGTTCAAATAATTTAGCACAGAAGTTTCTGCTGTTTCAGAATTCTTGTTGTAATACAAAAAAAAGAATGAAAGCTTATGTTATTTGTGATTATTTTATATATACATATCTGTGCATTAAGTTGTTCAACTTATTTTATGAAAAATACTGACATTGACATATATATGTAAGTACCGTTATTTCTAGATGTTTCTAGATAAGATTTAAAATAGTCCTTTTATGTATGTATATAATATACAATTGTTTACAAACTCTTTCTGCATCAAGCCACAGATACATATATACACACATATCATATTGATTTAGCTGAAATGCAACTATCTTGTGTGTAGAAATATTTGTAATTATTTAATATATACATTATTATGATGAGGTTAAAAGTAACAAAAAGATTGGTTAATGTGTGATACCTTCTATTCACTAATACGTTGATATCATGAAATAAACTTCTTTTAAAATAAATATGTTATGGCAAGGTTTAGTATGCATCAGTACATTAATTAATTCAAACCAATAACACATTAATTTACACATAATAATATTGTATGCATATTTATTATTTTGATCGCAAGGTTTATACAAAATGAAAACTATTACAGATGGATGCGTATTATATATTTTTTTTTCTTCGTTATATAAGAGTTCAGTTATGTAATTGAAGAAAATATAATGTGATATAAAAAAAGGCATTACACACCTGTAAAAAAAATCGTAATTCCATCTTTGGTATGATTTTAATGATAATAATAATACATATTATTTTATTTAAATTTCCTATTTTACTCCAATGTTTCTATTCCTGTTGAGCTTGCATGTGGTTTATTTTAATTGTACACCTTGTTTATTAATTTAGAAAACAAACATAGAACTGTATTTATTATATTAATTGATAACTCAATAAACAAAAATATTAACATAAATTAACATTCCTTCTTTGATTTATGTGGATACACATTTTAACGCATTCAAATTATAATGTTAAAATAAATGCTTTGATACCAAACTATACAACAACGCAAAGATAAGCGCACTCAGCGCCGGCAACCACCACACTTATAGAATTGCCAACAGTAGAAAGATTACATGCCAACACTCTCCCTTAATCTTTCAAAAATTTGGCATTCTTAATCATATCATTGTCTACATACATGAATTTTTTTTTACAGATATTAAACTTATAACTATTTAGTGCTTTAGTAAATATATCCGCATATTGTACTTCTGGGTTACAATATCTTATGTTAATTTTTCTTTGTTTTACAAGTTCATGTATAAAATGATATTAGACATCTATGTGTTTAGACCTTTTGTTAATTATTCCACTATTTATTAACTTAATCGCACTTTGATTGTCTATGTTTAAATCTATTTCTAGTTTATATGTAGTTAACTCTTCAATTAATGATTTGAGATACAACAGTTCTTTGCAGCATTCAGCAGCTGCCACGTATTCAGCTTCTGTTGTTGACAGTGCCACTGTAGATTGTCTTCGACTGTACCAACTGATCGGTCCTTCTCCGAATATTATAATATATCCTGTGGTGCTTTTTCTGTTTTCAGGATCTCCTCCAAAATCGGCATCGCAATATGCTATGATTTTATTTTCTTGTGCCTTATTTACATATTTCATACCTTCGTTTAAGGTTCCTTTTATGTACCAAAACATCCTTTTTACGTAATTTATATCATTTTCTTTGGTATTTTTAACATGTCTGCTAGCGTAATTTGTTGCAAACGCTAAATCCGGACGTGTTTTACTTGATAAATATAGCAGACTTCCAATTGCTTCACAGTATGGATATGTTGTATTTTCTTTGTATGTAGTATTGTCTCTGCCTGTCTCCAATGGTGTACTAACCGATCTTGCTTCATCCATTCTGTAGGTTTCAGGATCCTGTTAGCATACTGACTTTGTTGCAATCGTATTTCGTTTTCCTTGAAGCTGATTTCTATACCTAGAAACATTTTTGGATCCTTATTAATTTTAATTTCAAATTTCTCTCTCAAGCTTTGAAGAAGTTTATTAATCTCCTTCTCATTATTTCCCATCACGATTCCCTCGTCTACATAGATTCCTAAAATCAAATTATTATCTTTTTGTTTAAAATTACATTGCTCCGTCTTTAACTCGTACAGACCCTTTTCTTTCAAGAAATTGGTGAATGTTGCATTCCATGTAATAGATGCTTGTTTCAGTCTATAAAGTGCTTTGTTTAATTTGCATATCTTATCACCATATTCATACCCTTCTGGGGCCTCCATATAGATGTCATCGTTCAACTCACCATATAAAAACATGGTTTTCACATCAAAGGTTGTTATCTTAAATTTCTTTATCGCTGCCAGAGCAAACAATGTTGTTAATGAACTATTACTTATTACTGGACTGAAAGTTTCACTGTAATTTATTCCATCCCTTTGTTGACAACCCTTTATCACCAATCGCGCCTTACAGGTTCCATCTTTCTTCTCTTTGAAAACCCATTCACTTGTTAATGGTTTCTTCTTGTTAGCTTCTAATTTGTCTATTTCTTTCCATGTGTTATTCTTCAATAATGACATTTTTTCATCCTCGATTGCTTTAACTCATTTCCTTTTATCAGGCCCATTAATTGCTTCTTCATATGTCAGCATTGTATAATAATCTTTGTATTTCTTTGAGGGTTTTTGTGTTCTAGTTGGCCTCGTAGTGTTTGTTGAACTGTCTTGTTGTATTTTAACTTGTTCCTCTTGTTCTTCTGTACTGCTTTCCACGATTAAATATTCTTCTGGTGTATCCATTTCTTCACTTGCTTCATTATTTTCTTCACCATTTAAAATTTCAGTTTAGTCTTCATTTTTTGTAATTTTTATTTTCAATTGTACATGATTATTTTCTTTTCTCTCTTCATTTTTACTCGATTTGCTCTCGTCGAATTCTACGTCTCTTGCTATTATTATTCTTTCCTTTTTTGAACTCCATAGTCGGTAACCGTTTGAAGCATATCCACCGAATATATACTCTTTGCATCTATCGTTTAGTTTCCTTTGTGGTTTTAAAACCTTTGCATGTGCTTTGCATCCGAACAATTTTATGTTTTTCAAGTTCGGTTTGTGACCATGCCAGGCTTCAGCAGGAGTTTTATCTATTACCTTTGTTGGGCTCCTATTTAACAAATACGTGGCTTTATATGCAGCCTTTCACCAGATTTCTTTATTTATTTTTGAATCGATAAGTAGTGTTCTGACCTTTTCGATTAGAGTCCTGTTCAATCTTTCTGCTCGTCCGTTCTGCTGCGGCGTGTAGGGTGTTGTTTGATCCAGCTGAGTACCTCTATATTTACACCAATTTTTAGCTTGCTCTACTTTCTTTTTTTCTGCATTTTTTCTTGATTCCTCGATTAGCAACCAGGCTGTTAAATTTTTCAATGTCCTTTCTTTGGTTGATGAGGACTCCCATGCGCTTTTAAAATGTCTGAATTTTTCTGGAAGCGACATTAAGATTTTTGAAATTAACATATCATCAGTTATTTTTGTATCCAGCGCATTCAGTCTCGAGTTTACTTATAAATGCAGAGATATCCATCTCTTTGCTATAAGAGTACGCAAATAATTCTTGCAGCAGTTTACATTTTAGTTGCTCGTTGTCACTTTCATAAACTGCTTTGATTTTGTTCCACATATCTTTCACCGTTCCGCAGTTCATTATGTGCATCATAATTTTCTTTTCATCGACATTATAATTATCCTTTTTGCATTCGCATCCTTCTTTTTTAACCGACTTCGAAAAAGAAGGAGGTTACTCAATTCGACATATATATTTATTTTTTTTATTTTTATTTTTTTTTTTATGTATGTTCGTCGATTACGCCGAGATGGACGGACCGATCGGAACGAAACCTCTTGTAGGGTATGACTCCCACTTGGTCCCGTATGAAAAACATTTTGCATTTTTTCATTCTTTACCCCTTTTTTATTGCAAAAACGCAGTTTCGTAGTAACTACGTTTGGTCACCAATTACGCCGAGATGGCTGGACCAATCGGGATGAAACCTTTTCCATCTTGTAGGTTATGACTCCCACTAGAATCGGGATAGAACACATTTTGCATTTTGTCATTGTTTTCCCTGCTTTACCCTGTTTTGTTGAAAATTGTTTCGAAACAAAGATTGCTGTTTCGTCCACGTCATGTATTATATATCCGCCAATTACTCCGAAATGGATTGACCAATCGGAACTGCAAGGACTGCTCCAATGGCCACTAAAAAATGTGAAATAAAAAAATTTTTGTAAAAAAAAAGTACAACCGACTTCGGAATGCACTAAAAAGGACGAAATAATTTTAATTTACATTTCGGAGACGGCGCAAAATTAAAAATTTTCTTGATTGGAAATTGTCAAAATTCTTTAATCCTTTTACATATTTTCGCATTAGCAACATCTTTCATTGTTAATTTTTATTGACCCTCAAGCTGATCTTTACCTTTAACGCATGTGTCTCGCAGATTGTAAGTAGCACAACTCAGCACAACTTGCAGAATTTGATTATCAGTCGTCGTTCTCAAGTTATACGAATATTAAATTTTTTATTTCTAAAGATTCAACATTTTTTATCTACAAAATGAATAGAGATATTGAGTTTCTATCGACGGCATAACGCAGTACAAGTTATCACCATTTTAAAAAAAAGGTATGTTTCGGCAAAAGTGCGGGGCTAGTATAATTTTGTATTTATTTTATTTCTTAATTGCTATTGATGTTATCGATCTCTCGTTTGTGGCACAATTCAGCACAAACATAGCACAATATGGCACAAAAAAGGAAAACTCAAAATTCGAAAAGTGCGGGGCTATAAAAAATTTCGTTTTTTTTTTTTTTTTCTTGAGTTCGCTTTGACTTACAGAGTTGCGGTTTACGGCATAATACGGTACAAACGTAGCACAATGCAGTACGATTTTGAGAAACATAAAATTCGCCAACTTTACACACATGAAAAACTGTCGGTACTTACTGCTGCATTAAATTTTTCCTGTGCGTGCACGTCCGCGACAGTGTGTGTATCACTAGTCGGACACTGTCTCCCTTTCTTCTCCGAATACGAATATATGTACATCACGGATAACCGTAAAATAATGACCGAAATTGCTATGTAGTTTTGTGATTTTGCTAATCAAAAGCTTGACCAAAATGAAATATAATACTTCCTCCAAGCGATCAAAATTACAATGACCAGAATTGTTATTTTAAAATCTTATATCTTTTTTACGGTCACTCCGTTATGTACAGTGCTGTTCACTTGAATAGCCTCGAATAATCTAAATTTGTTTTTCTCACGAAATTGTGGGTAATGTGAGATAATCAAGTTTCTTATGCTTTATTTTTATAATATTTATTATATACATATATATAACCCATAAGTTCGGAATGTGTGCATAAGATCAAAATACACAAAAAACCAACAAAATTCGTTTCAATCTTTGTTTGTTCCAAATTTTCCCATTCGGTTGTAATACAACTTTTGAATTCATTTATGGTTTAAAATTGTCGGCCTTCAGCATATACTGCTCGTGAAAGCATATTGCCCAGCAATTTTCGATAATGTTAAGGTTGGGTGAGCACGCCGGCTATTGAAGGATAGAAATATTTTCTGTTAAAAAGTATTCCATAACAGTTTTGACAGTATTTACAGCAGCATTGTCTTGCTGGAACATATAGGGTGTAACGGCAATGCGTTCTGCATATGTATAAATTTGATTTTTTATTAACTGAAGATAGCGGGCGCTATTCATTGTTCCCTGAATGAACTTAGTTTCTGTTTTTCCTTTATATCCAACACCAGCCCAGACCATAACTCCACCTAAACAAAGTTGCAACGTCGGTTTTTTTACGAAGCCAAAAAGCAAAACAGCAACGCGGGAGACGAAGAGAAGGCAGTGGTGCTCTGCGTCAGCGCGGTCGTTCGGTGTCGCGCTAACATAGACGGGACGTGGACCACCACTGTCTTCACACCGTCTCCCGCGTTGCTATTTTGCTTTTTGGCATCGTAAAAAAACCGACGTCGCAACTTTGTTTAGGTGTTTCTTAAAGGTGAAAGTCTGCTCTATCAGGTGATATAGTTCGATTTTTCACTAGACCCTTACTAACTTCGACTAACTTCTCTTGCAATTTGAATCACAGATAACTTTTGCTTCTTCAGAGCCAAAACTGTATTAATTTCGCTTCCACTAAGCCTTTTTCCGCGACTCATTATAGAGATAGCGATAGTGTAGTCTGAGAGTGTAGATATTCTACAACAGTTCCATTAACCTTTGGTCCTAAACTACCGTGCGTTCCCCACAAGTTGGCTAGTCAAGGACACGGTTCTCACTCTAATTCCACCTCTCCTGCTACTGTGCGTTGTATCGTTATTGGCTGCGGCCGGTGACAAAGAACGACGACGAGCGTCTCGCGAAAGAGTGAGATATAAATCATTACAATCGTTCTATTTCACTCTGTCTTAATATACTCGCCGTCGTCCTTTGTCACTGCCGTAGCCAATAACGACGTAGCGCGTGGTAGCAGGAGAGAGGGACAGAGTGAGAAAGAAAATGTCCTTGACTAGCCAACTTGTCGGGAACGCACGGTACTTTATGTACAATGTTGGCTCGAAATAAGCAACAGTTTTCCGGCTCGAAATAAGCAAATCTTTATCCCCACCTCTTTGTTTGATGTCGCCTGCAGAGCGAGAGATCCGATGACGAGCTAGAGGTCCGTGAAAGCGGCGAACTTGTCGCTACATCGAACCCCCCTGTTTTTTCTATGCGTTCCCCCTCGACTCGCTCGAAAACAAAGTCAAGCCGAATAGCATACCTGGCTCGTAATAAGCAACTGGCCAGACCCGAGCGTGTTGCTTATTTCGAGCCAATACTGTATCCTGATCCTTTTTCCTGCTTCTCCGATCAGATATCCCTGGAAAAAGGCCCTTCATAATCCATTCTTCGAAAACATCGATATTGTTACATCGATACATCGTTACGTTTACTAATCAGTGGTCGTTTTCTAGACACTCGGCCATGATATCCGGCTTCTTTTATTCTCGCACTGATTTGTGTTTTTTTGATAGGAAGATCCAATTCAGATTTCAATTGTTTTGAAGAAATATTGCGGTTTTTGAGTACCTCTCTCAATATTATACGATCCTGCCGCACTGTAGTTTTCCTTGGGCGTCCCGATCTCGGAAGATTTTCGGCAGTACCGTTGGTTTCTAAGCGTTTTACCACCTTCCTAACCCATTCTGCCGATACATTGAAATCAACCGCAATTTTTCTCAACGTTTCCCCTTTTAAACGTCTATGAAATATTCCAGATCGTTCGGCAGGTGTTAGTTCTCGGATTTTTGGCATTCTACAATAATATTAGTTTCTACGTGGGAAAACGTTAAAGTAGTAAATAAAATGTTTAATTTAGAAATTAATCAGTTATAAATTATTTATTACACTTAATTTTTAAGAAATTGGAAGATAAATATGTATGTCAACTTACTTTCCGTCTGATGCTAAATCACACTTCCACCGTACTTAAATTGTCCATACGGCGTTAATAAACACTGACACAACATTCTGGGAGTTAACAGTCTACACGTTGTGTTTACAACTAAGAAAAGTAAAAAAATACAGATTTCTTGAGCGTGTCAACATACTTTCCGCGGCGAGTGTATGTATCCGGGACCGCCTTCCCACGTTTTTTCCAAAACCCTCACTTCTCTCCCACCTACACCTACTACTACTTTTCCTACCAAAAACCCCTTATAAAAGGAGGGCCCAAAACACGAGCGAAACAGTATAGTAAGAAGTTTTTGTCGAGACTCTGCAAGTCCGTGCGCGTAGTTAAGGGGGGCACCTCGTGTAACGCGCTGAAAATTGAGTGATTTTTCGGAATTTCTTTTTAGGAATCTACACAACAAATTCTTTTGAAGTTTTCAGGGTATGTTATTGTAATATTGAAGTACTAAAACATTATTTTTTGACAGAAAAATAATATGTATTTTACAAATAATAATAATGTAAATCTGATGCGTCGACGTTGAAGTCACTTGTCGCCGTGCAATGTAGCGCTGCTTGTATTCATCTGAAACAAAAAACCAAAAAAATTTCTTTTTTGTACGGCTTGCATTATTAATTGAATCACTTTTAAAGAAAATAATGCAAAATTGTAAAAATGGCGACAAATAGAAAAAAAATATTGATTTTACGAAAAATTTACGTGGTAATTATGCCGTCAATTATAGCCGTCATTAAATATGCTAGCAGCTAGAAAAGCGGCAATTTCGATTGTTTTGAAGCCGCAATCAAGATGTTTAGGGGCTTAATGCCATACCGTCGAGTTGAAACTTTCGTTTGCATTCTGCGTGTGCCCGCCTAAACATCTTTCTAAAAGATCCTTTCTGGGAAGCTCTTTGTAAATTGGCAATAAATTCTTTTGCACATCCGGATGAAGTGCAGGCAAGTGCTCCAAATTGTCTAGAATATCAGCAGCCTCTGCAACACGCCACTTACACCAACTATCTATTCCTGGTGGACAATTATTATGCTGCGGCTTTTCATTTGTGGAAAATAGATGATAAAAAGTTGCCATTACAGCTTTTTCCATTTCATCAACGGACTCAGGATTCCTTCTTATTGCCAATCTATAATACTTTGTAAGTTTTTTTATTAGCTCGTCCGTCAATTCTCCTTTTCCTCCAAAGTTTTGCAGTTTTCTTTATATTTAGAAGTCTACTACCCATTCTTTTTTGCACATGACCAATACATTCACTTTTTATAACTTCGAAATCATCTCCATAAGGTTTTGAATCCAAAATTGCTTTGAACGTTTTAGCATCACCATCGCCAATATAATTACTGTATTTTACTCCAAACTTTTCTTCAGATTTTGCAAACATCTCTAACATAGAATCTACTTCCATTTTTCCCGCAGAGCCGGTATGATTTTTAATACATTCTTGTTCATGTTGTTCGTACCATAGGAGATAATCTTCAGTATTTTTTTTTGTTTTTCCAATACGTACATGCTTGGCAATAGCTCCCTTTTACAACAAGATCAATTATCTTGCCAGTGTAATTTCCTATTAGCGTCGAAATACCAAATAGTGAAGAGAAGCCACGTGTTTTCCAGGATCCATCGCCAGACATTTTTAAAGATAATAAAGGTCTTCCATTCTTTTCTTTTCCTCTTTTTCTTCTTCAACCGTTTTTCTACACAAAATATCAAATACTGCACTTGTCGCGGCATGAATTTTCTTCAAAGCATTTTCGTACGCAGATGTGCTTAAGCCTTGGCTGAGATCCATAAGACCACAAAAGATGTTTATGCCTTGTCTATCAATGCCTAATAATCTCATAACAAATACTATTCTAAGATTAATTTCATAACTATTTTTAATGAAAGGACCGGAGTTGATTGATGTTTGACCACATCGGCATCTAATTATGATTTTAAAACCAAGACCACGATGTTCTGATTAAAAAAACTCTGGGTTCAGGCCCATCTCCCGCCCGAGGTGGTACTGCTGAACCCCGGTGCACGGTCCGTCAGCAGTCCCTCTGTATAATATGGTGTTATTTGAGTAAAGAGAGCTCGTCATTGTCAACGCGCTCCTTTTTGGCAAGACCAGGGTCTTCAACACTTGTCGGGCGTAGTCCTTAATCCGGACCTGGACACCCCATCCCCACCTATCTTGGGCCGGAGGCGCACTACCCTCCTCGTACCACCCGATACGCTGCGCCAAGATCCCCCCCCCCCCCTCCCCATCGTATCATCGACCCGCCACGCGACCCTATTCCCCAATCCGCGCTCTCCAGGTCTAGACGGTCGAGCGCCATTTCCAGCTGAGGGTCGCCTTCACCCGCCCCCTGCTGGTTGTATGTGCCGAACGTCCAACGGTCTGGCACATCATCGTACACGTAGCTCGGATTAGCAAGGCGCCCCGTCTGGCCTATGCAGAAGGCCGACCATTCGGTGTTGATTATACTCCGCCACCATGAGCTAACAGTACGGACCCCAGTCAGTGTAGTCCCCGCTGGGTGTGCTACCCAGTTCGCGTTCCACGAGTGCTTCATCGAACTCCCGAGCACCTCGCGGGCGTACCAAAGAGCCGTTGTGCCCGGCCGCGACCCTCCGTCACTGATTAAGTTGGACCAATACCGCCCGGCATTACCGTCGGCCATAGGGAAGGCAATGTGGTCGGTCTGACCCGCACTCCTCTTCCATTGCTCGAAACCCTTACGCAAGTACCGAGCCCGAGCCAGTCTATCAAGGCCTCCACTCCTCATCCGGGCCCGTGTTTGGATGCCCTGTTCGACATTAAACGTATCAAATGTGGCATAGCCCATGCCGACGGCTAGGGTAGCCATGTTGCCCCAATATCCTATAGAGATGATAGGATGCCGGCGGGCCTTTCCCCTTGAATCCACGCGCCTGTCGAGACTTGTGACTGCTGTGACCGCGCCGTATGCCGGGTACTAGTTATTGTCTATACCAGGCGCCGCTTGTAAGCCCATAGCGTTTAACACCCACAGAGGCGCTCCCATCGACATCTTCACGACCTCGTCCCTTGCGGCCCGGATGCGGTACGACTCTATTGTCGGAGCCCAGCGCACCGTTAATTCCACGGACATGCTGTTAATCTCCAACCAGTTGATGCCCTTCGGGAAGAAGGGCGTAACGTAATTATAGAATGTCTCCCTTAAAGAAGTCTCGTGCGTCAGAACCCTGTTCACAATAGCGGCTATCGACTGGTCCATATTATAGACGGGTACGTGAGCGTCGACCGGGTGGTTACCCCGGTGATCCGTTGTAACGACGCTGTATAGGGTACCCCCCATGTCCACTCGTGTAGTAGCCTTAGTAGGCACTACGAGCAGCAGACGCCAAGCCTGGTCGGATATATCCGCCAGGCCGGCCGTGCGCAGGAAGCCCTCACGGGACACTCGTTCTTCCACATCGGCTACGTTATACGTGTCCACGACCCATGCTAGTGGGTAGGTAAGCAGAGACAGTATCCACATGTCTTTACCCACCTGGCCGGGGGCTTCGTTATCTGAGGGGAATACTATCCGGACGCTTGCGTCCGACAGCGCCCAATCCTCGCCATTGCCGCCCGCCACCCGGATCACTCCGTTCTGCCGCAACGACCATTCCAATACGTCGGCCGTTACGAACGCACCGTCGCACAGTGTTTCAATCGCAGATGTTAGCCGGACAAAACTATTGTTTTATGTTTCTAAAAACTAATGTGATCTAGGAGAATAAATATGCGTATATTTTTGTTTACTCAATATTAATTAATAATTTTTTTCATTTAATGAATATTTATTAAATATTTTTGGTTTAAAATAAAAAATAAATTATATACGTTAACATTTTTATCGAATACAGTAAATGTTTTGTTTTCAACTACTGAAATCGTTTGGGGAACTGATTTCTTCCTCACTAATCGATGATGTACCACTTATATCCGTTTCATCTAAAGGGTAATTTGAGTCAGTATTATTCAGCATTAATAAATTTCTGACCTCTATTGGTAATGCGCTATGTTTTTTTTTTATGACATACTCTGTAATTGTTTATTACGGGGTCAGATGTAATTATTAACATTGTTAATAAATCTGTATTGGTGGCAACACGCGATATTTTACGAGAATGCCTTTCTCGAAATCTTCGACAATCTTTATTGCGACTTTCCTGGGCTTCGTCGGAAAGCTGGCCAATAGGCACAATACAGTTTTGGATAATATCAGTGCTATGATAAAATATCTTATGTAATGTTACGGGCATAACATACCATGAATATAAGTTTAAATATATATTTTTTGTTTCGAAGCAGAATGTTTTAAATTTTTCTAAATCAATAGTATGACTAGAAGATAGAACTTGTAAAATAACACCCAAATTTATAATCAGCAGCTGCTTGATTCCTGTAATTTCTGCACTTATAGCCGAATTTTTAAAAAATCGCCGAGCTGTATTTCCATCATTTGTGGAGCCGTAACCTGGTGTTGGTCTATCGATTATAAGGCCTAATTCTTGCTTGAATTTCTGTTGGATTTGCGTTTTTCTTAATTGCACATCAGCTTTCTCTTCTTGACTCCTAATTTGCCACTTCTTTATATTTAAACGATAACTGATGTGTAATAAACATTCGAAAGTTCGTATCCAAGCATGTAAAGGTGATATGCCGAAACTATAATTTGGCAATGTTGTCTTCATTTTGAACAGGTTGATTATTCAGACTCCTCGGCGTGGCTCCACAAATGTAACACCTTTGAGCAGATGTTGTATTTGTACCTGCGTTACAGGTACAAATACAACATCTGCTCAAAGGTGTTACAATTACAATTTCGCGCCCATCAATAATTAAAAGTTTTGGTCGCAAATTTTCAATTTGGTTCTTTATGTTCTGAACTTCCGTTTGAATTAATTGAGTTGATTCTTTTGCGAATAAAAATTTGAGTGACCGACAATACCGGGTGCTTGAGCAACATGGGTGTTTCGAGCACACTCCGCGAACGACCGATACCTCAGAGTCGTCGAGGGTCGTAAATCTTCGACTCGATACTTTCTCGAATTCGCGGTGATGTGCGTCTCTAAACGCGTTGACGAGTAGAGATGGTTAGGGTTGAAATAACGTGACGAAATGCGGTTTGAGATAACAATAACAATGTAATAATTAATAGTTCCGGATTGACATACGATACAAGATATAAATCTACTGAACTGGAATGGTTGATGGCGAAAAGTGTGAAAAGTGATGACAGATATCGACTGTTCAAAAGCTAATGTACGAATGCCTGTTTTTCGGAAGACTTTCGTTTCGACCCACCCCGGATTCGGTAGATGGATGGGGTAGGGGGTAAGACATACAAGTAGGTGGACATTACTTGATGGATTTTGAAAGGGAAGTGGTCACTTTTGCTTGATTGGTGCGAACAATTTGTGGGCCGGGTGATCGAAGGTGAACACCTCTGAACCGATGATCGTCCTCAGGTATAACAAGCACCCTTGAGGAGCGCGCGCGAGGGAACTCGAATGTTTCAGGTAATAATTGTGGCGAGCAATAAACCTGAGGAAACGCATCGACTCGAACGGTGAGAAAGAACATTGTACAAGAAAGAGACGAGATTTGTAAAGATTAATCCTCAGGTCAGCGGGCGGTGATGAATGCTACAAACTGAACGAAACAAAATGTTTAATGGTTTCATGAGCTTATTGTCGCTACAAAACGCCTAAAAGATTCTAAAAGTAATTTAACAGAAATATTGGAAATTCCAGATCGGTTTATGGTACGGATAGAAAACGAAGAAATATTGAAAACGTACGATGTAACAAAGTCATTAGCGACTAGAAGACAGTTCTGAAACGCGTGTTGCCTTAATAGATTTGTTAAAATAAACTGGAAATCAACGAATTGTAAAGATCGTAAAAGCTATTTGTGTCACCCATCTGTTCGCACCATAAAGATTATTTTCGAGAGGGTTCGCCGCGAAACAATGGGTTTTTCCAAACAGTACATGTTCCATTTGTAATTGTTATTGGAACAAATGATATTAAAAATAAAAATTCATCGTCACTTTCATGCGATGAAAATTTTTGTTTGTACCTACTGTGACCGCTGCTTCCGTCACAACCCCATTTGCAAATGAAATTTAATTTGTTTTCATCTTTGAAAATTGATCCTTGAATTAACGATAGTCGGTGTATCCAATGGTCTAGAGCAGAGGCGGGGAACCTTTTTACCATTAGAGGCCACATTTAAATTAGGCAGTAACAAAGGAGGCCGCTATAATTTTTTATATTTCACTGTTGGTATTTTTATTTATTTAAGCTTAATAATTTATTCATCCAGATCTATAAATTTTAATAAACAACTACATATTTAAATACCACTTCAAATAAAAATGATATTAGTAGAAGTATTTTTAAATAAATTTATTTCATTTTAAAGAAATACAATAGAAAAATAATAATATCAAGTTATAGAAAACTAACATAGCAACAATACATAAAATAATTTTAAAATTAATACAAAAGCTAGCTTTTATGAAGGCCGCACAAGAAACTCACGGAGGCCGCATGCGACCCCGAGGCCGCACGTTCCCCACCTCTGGTCTAGAGCGTTCTGTAGAAGAATTTCCGCACTTGTTTCTGATATAGAACACTCAGAAGGCAGACATGCTTTTTTGGAATTCATTATATTATGGTAAGATGGATAAATGTAATGTCCTAAACTAATTGCTTTTTTTCTCATGAGCTTATATGAGAAACATGTTTGCTTAGATTCTATATAAAGAGCTAGAGCTTCATCCGCTGTCATCGAACGTTGAGAATATTGCTTCTCTGCTTGTTGCCGAAATTCCTTCATTTTTGATGATACACGTTGCGGAGATTTACATAGTTCTGACATCACGTTTGCTGCGTTTCGTTTTTCTGTAGCTCGCATTACAACTTCTGCAGCAAAGGTTACTTCTTCAGCAGAATGATTTTCGATGAAATCATTCACTCTTCGTATTTTTGATTGTCGTAAAATGTCTTCGAACGCTTTTTGAGGTCTACCTCCAACTCCTTTCGAAGTAGACGGTATCATCATATCACATTTTATGTTACCATTAAATATGACAAAATCTTCATCTTTGAGCCAGTCTTCAAATTTTGTTTCAAAATACTTCAGATTGCGGCTACATTTTTCCCATCTTTCGTTTATCCGCTTCGATAAATTGGATATATTATTTGGGATGCATTTTTTTGTTTCATCGCATACTTCTTCAATGCACCATTTCTTCAGGATATACTCGTATAGCTCATTAAGTCGGTCGTTTTTTGAAAACCTCCTCCAGAGATCGAAAAATTCCGATCGCGATACAGAGATGAACATCACTAAAAACATTGTTATTAATAGTGTAGCATATTTCCGCGAATAGAATTTAGTTTAAAAGAAAGCTCTAAATCTACTCTACTACCAGCAATAAAAATGTCCGCGTTTATTGCTGTTTATTGAATTCTTTCAGCCCATTTTCTGTTGCAAACTTAACCTACAATAATACAAATAATTAATCGAATTAATATAAATAATATTACGTACTTTCGTTGGACGTTTCCATAATAAATTTCAAGTTCGAGATCAATAATAATAAATTCAGAAGATTGTTTGATCGTATTCGCCACTAATAGTTTTAAATAAAAACTTTTAGGATATGCTCGCAGAATCGATAAAACGCTGTTTCTTTGGGAACTAGCTGATACATATTCAGAAAGTAGAGTTTGTAGGTAAAACCGACAACAAACTTCAATTGTTTTTACTGTCTGGGTATTGTAGAACATATTATACTTTTGTTTTTATGAAATTCAATTATGAGTTTTGTCCAGCTAATTAGCAATAATTGAAACACTGTGCGTCGCGTCGTAGTGCCACCCCCCGTGCTGGTGAAGGGGTATAACTTCCTTATCAGGAGGGTTTGGGTCAGCCCACGCCCAATTGACTCCGGTGGGCTGAAGGATACGGTTCTCCCGGAGCTCATCATATAGATCCACCTTCAAAGCTAGGGCACGATAGTCGTGCCTTTCGGAGTCTATGGCGGTGGATACAGCTGCCGTGGTCGCAGTCGGCGTAACCGCCGGCCGTCCACCTGAACCCTTGTGTGTACTCCAGCAACATGTTCTGTGCTGCCTCGATTCTCCAGACGTCTTCTCTGCTGGGCGCGGCCTCATCGACGACTCCTCCCAGATCGTCAGATACGATGCTATCGTTTAGCACCGCCGCTTTTGGCTGTCTTCGCTTCTTAGCTAAGACTACCCCTGCCCTCGTCCTCGGTTCGTTGCCGCCTGCCGTGCTCCGCACAGGCAGCCTATAGTTGGCCAGTATACGGACCCAGCTTCGCTTCTTCCTCGGTTGGAGAGCAGCTTCCGCGTCTGCTCCAGGGAAGTGCTTGGTGATGTCGCATTCGTTCCGCGGAGCCTGCGACGAACCAGCCACCGGTTCGGCGGGTACCGGCACATCGTCTTTGCCTTGCATCGACATCCTCGGGGTACTAGCACGCTCGAATTCCCGTATCAATGCCGGAACTCCGGTAACAACACTTCCCGAACCACATTCGGAACCCGAGTCACCCTCTTCCTGGTGACACCCGCCCACCGCACTGTGGGCCAGGAGATTCAGTTCCGTGGCCAAAAGTAACAAACCCACTTAAAATGTACAAAATTATATACTTATAATTATATAACTATGTATATAGTTTTTTTGGATTACTGATTCCAATTCTGAAGTCAAAATTTCAAAATGGCGAATCTAATACGGCTGAGGATTATTTTTTTAAATTATTGGGTATGTTCTAAACGTGGCATATAGGGGTTTTCGAGGATGCTAAAAACAAATATGTATTAAGTATTTTAAAATAGCTAATCCAATATGGCGATTATTTCGACTTCGCTGGATTAAACATTTTTTAATTCAACATGAAACATTTAGTGTTATTAATATTATTATTACTATTATCATTAATAATCTTTTGGAGTTTTTTTTTTTTAATTTTATGTTTGTTTGTTTTTTTCTTACTATATCTTAATCATAAGTTAACTTAAAAAATAAATTCAAATGAAAATAGTTTATCCCACAAAAAGTACATTACATGTAAAAAAAGGTAACGCCAAGTAGCTTAGGCACTGTGAGCGGAGCACTTCTTTGCATCAATACACAATGCATATTGAAAACATTTGGAAGCTATTACATATTTTGTGAATTTTCTAAAAAAGTAATGGATATCATGCGATCCATTATATATATAGCATTAAACAACTATTTATAGTAATTAACTTTATATAAAATCGATAATATATTCACAGATTTGGAATAACGTACAACTAATTTTGTTGGATCGCAACGAGGCAGCCAGACGCCAAGCATAAATATTTTGAAAAAAAAAATATATATAACTCAATACTTGGCTGGTTTCGCATGATATCCATTACTTTTTTAGAAAATCCACAAAATATGTAATAGCTTCCAAATGTTTTCAATATGCATTGTGTATTGATGCAAAGAAGTGCTCCGCTCACAGTGCCTAAGCTACTTGGCGTTACCTTTTTTTACATGTAATGTACTTTTTGTGGGATATCACGACGTTTTCAGGGCCACATTGAAGTGCATTACATATTAGTGCAAAAAGGTGCTCCGCTCGTAGTGCCTAAACTACTAGGCGTTACCTTTTTTTTACATGTAACGTACTTTTTGTGGGTTATTTTATTAAATGTAAGTAGAAGAAAAAGGTAAGTAGGAGAAAATAGAAGAAAAAGTAAAAGAATAAAAAAAATAAGAAGGAAATAATAAGGAAGAAAAAAAATTAGAATAAAAGATGTAGAAAATAATTAAAATAGATATGTATAGTGTGAAACACTTACAAAGCTAAGAAAAATGAACGAACTGCTACCGTGCACCGGGTAAAATATGCGCATCATGGAAATTTATGGCAACAGGGCAGTGTCGTTCATTGGCATAAAGAAACAAAGTACAGTGATGCTTGGTTAAATTTTATCGTAAGATCGTAAGAGAATAGATGTAATAACGAGAGGAAGTGAGATAGATCGTATAGGTACACGTCGAGCAACGATGGTCGAGCTACGACACTTCAAAGGGATGCCGCGAGTAAAACAAATGAGCATCCAGTAAAGAAAATTTCACTTGTAATAATTTTCATCTAACCTCAATGAAAATTGCACCAACGGATTGCTGGGAATTTTCCAATTAAAATGAGTCCAAACACGACTTAAATCGGTTTAATGTTACTTTAATTGGCTATTAATGGTTCATTCAACCACTTTAAGTTGATTACTGTAATTACGCTATACGTATATGTAATTTCTCATCAATACTCCTAAAGTTACGACAAGCAACGAAAAGAGGTCGTGGTTACAAAAGGTATTTTACATGCGTAATAACAAGATGATCTTGCGTTATGATACGCGTGTAAAGTAAATAGACGGACAGTTCATTATTTCCATAAGGTGTGATCAGAGTTAGGTATTGCTTGAAATAATCTTGTGATAATTTGTGATGTAAATTAACATTTACATCATTTAAAGTAAAATAAATCGTTACTCCTCTGCTGTTCTCATGAAATAAAGAAGATTACTTATAAAGATTATAATTTATAAGCAAGTAAAGGAAATATTTTATTCAAAATAATGCATAGGCGACCGATGTACTACCGTTTTGAATTTTGTACGCGCCGCCGCGACGCGGCTGATATCGCGCGCCGTCGCAATACGATCTTAACGTGTTAGAGAATCGCACGCCATGATGTTAAACCAACGCGGATATCAGTAACGGCGCATGTGCGTAACGTAAGCCACAGCGCTAACAGCGCCTCTAGCAGCAAAAATGTGTGATCGACACTGACGTCAGCATGACGTAGGTGGTTAATGAAACTGATTGAAATTTTTCGATGAAAAACAGTTAATATCTCATAAATAAATGCACCGATTGAGGCGTTCTTGGGCTGAAAAGAAGGAGAAAGACAAGCCGAAACAGGCTGTGTTATTAGAATGAAGCTCAGTTGCGTACTTTTTCTGCAATAGCAAATTATTTTTTGCAAAACGCCCAAAACGCTCTGCTTCGGGATAATATACTCGGTAGAGTCTCGCTGTCGCCGGCGGAACAGCCGTCGGCCTAAACTACTTGGCGAGGAGACTCTACCGAGTCTCCTGATATTAGGGCTTTCACTCCTCGTGCAAATGCCTGGGCAGTAACCCCTCCCTTCGGAGTATACTTCTTCCTCCACTACGCCATGGTAGGCCCGTTGGCGCAGCCCGTTAGCGATTGCGCCACCGCCGTGCCCTAAGCGCGGTTCGTCCCGTTGGCAGCAAGCAAGTCGACGATCCTCCAAGGATCATCTCTTATCGTAAGGGCCAGTGCTCTGGCCCGCTTTCTCAGGTTCCCCGGACGCCGCGTTCTTGGGGTACGTACTTCCCCATCTTGTGCGTCGCTCTGCTCGCCCTTCGGCTTGCTTCCCGTGAAGGTCCTAGAGGCACGTCGCTCGCGAGGGCTGCTGCTCTCTGCTCTATCCGCCCTAGGGACGTGTCCTGCCATTTCGCGCTCCCACTTAGTGGGTGTATGTCGGTTTAAGATAGAGGGCGCGGATATACCGGCCCTCTCCATGGCTGTCCAGAGAAAAAGACGGCCCTGAGCGTCAACGTCGTCAATGTGCTCGCGCTCGACGTCTATCCTGAGGCGATCCACGTACATTGCTACGCAATTTTGATTGTAAAAAAAAAAAAAACATACGAAAGAACCCAACTTTATTCTTTAGATTATTTTAGAAATAATTTCGGCTCCTGCTCTGTCTTCGGTTGGTTTTGGGATCTGTTTCTCTCACGAGAAACCATATGTAGTCTGCCAATGTTGCTTCATCCCAAACCCCTTGATAGCGTCGCTCAATGGTTTTAATTTGATGATGAAATCTCTCGCCGTGTTCGTCACTTACGTGACCAAGATTGTCCGGAAAAAGATTCAAATGAGAGTGTAAAAAATGGATTTTCAGAGACATATGTACGCCTGTTAGAATAAAATAACATGGTAAAATGAATACAAGAGAAAATGAACAAGAATGAAATTGAATAATGGCATTCCATACCCATCTTGTTGTAGTTCTCCAGCAAATCGGTAATAATTGCTCCGTAGCTATGGCTTTTATCGTTCCCAAGAAAATTGGCAACAACCAGCCGAAATGAATTCCAAGCCTCGATTTCAACGGGTGTTAAATATGTTGGAAACTCTGTGTTTCTGAACAATTTTTTTATGTGTGGACCAGCAGAGACGCCTTCTCTGATTTTTGCGGTAGAAAATTTATATGCAATGCCGGAAGAATTATATTTTCTTTCTTGACAAGAGGCACGTATTTAATATTGTCTTTGCCCACTGTGACGTTATCCCTATCTGGCCAGTTTTTTCTTCTATAATGATGATCACGAGCGCGGCTATCCCAGAGGCAAAGAAAGCAGCAATATTTTGTATACCCACCCTGCATTCCACACAATATGCCGACGACTTTCAGATCGGAACATATTTTCCAATTGTGATGCTCGTATTGAATGTATTTTATTAAAGCGGCCATTGTGTCGTATGATTCTTTAGTATTGATGGCATGAGCAATGGGTATAGATGGTTTTTCATTGCCAATATGCAATAAGACTGCTTTCAAACTGTCCTTACTACCGTCAATGAACAAGCGCCACTCATTTGGATCGTAAGACTCTCTGAGTTGCTCAAACAAAGCGGGAATATCGGTGCAGTAGCATATGTCCTATTCCTTTTTAAAATATTGTGCGTAAGACTTATGACGGTCTCTGTAAAATGTTCCATTCACGCCTGGAGCCAAAAGGTTCCGTTGCTTGAGGCAAGATGCAAGTAACTCCGCTTTTTCCTTTGACAACTCGAGATCTCTCGCCAAATCATTCAATTCAGGCTGCGTAAAACGTTGCAATTCCGTATCCGGTTCATTTTCACTGCTTGTGCCTGCCTCTTGTGATGTTCCGGAAGATTCAACAGTTGAATCGGGACACTTAGGATGAGGAAATTCACTTGAATGTGGAACTGGAAGTGAAACGGATGCTACTGCCGCATAAACCCATTTGACATTTTTACCAAAACCAGTCGATTTGCTCAAGCAAAAGTAACAATCAGTCAACTCTCCATATCATCGGTACACCGCATTTTATGTATCGTCTAATTTGGAATAAAAATTCACGTTATTCGTGACATGTTCATATGAAACCATCAACAATTGTATATTTAAACTTACTTTGTTGAACCAGAACCCCACGCGGTAAGAGTTATATGACACTATGGACACACTTTATTTGGTGTCCATCTCTCAGGAAAAGTTGCAGGTGCTATTCCAAAATATTGCAGACAGTTCTGTTGTAATGAATCCGTGAAACTACGTCTATTTGCCCGAAGAACAAAATTACCACACATGTAACAGAAATTATTCGGATCGTTGACGCACTGAAGTTCTCGTATTCTTTTAGTCATTTCGGTGAACGCAATGAAATAATTTCACTCAACGTTGTAAGTTCTTGAAAACAAACACAGTATGTTCTGTAGACGTTGTCAAAATAAAATGTTAGTTTTCACTGTAGCAGTGGCGTCAACGTGAGAACAAAAAAAAAAAATTCGTTGCCAGCATGGCCACTTGTCGAAAAAATTAATTTTTTCCAGACGTTTTTTATCGGTTTCTATTTTTCCGTGGCCACGGAATAAGCTTAAACATTTAATTAAAAAAAAAAGGGCTATTTTCATCAATATCTTTTGAACCGCTTAACCAATTAAAGATCCCATAATACATGTTTGTTCACCATTTGAATGTCTTTCGTTTGGTACCGAGAATGACAAAATCGGACACATCCAGCTCCAGATGTGGTTTTTAAAGTGAAAAGAGGTAAAAAAATGGAAAAATTACAATATCTTAAAAATTGTTTCATAAAAAAGATGTTAGCCTTGATTTTCGAATTCAGCGGAAGAAAATCCATAAGAACAGTTACCTCTCATCAAATGTACATGAAATCAATTTCATTTTGTAAACTAGTGAAATCGGTTGTATTTTTTTTTATTATTATTATTTTATTTCACGCTTTTTAGTGGCTACTGGTGCATTGAGCCCTGCAGAGTAAGTTCAAGCAATGGGATTTTTGAATTAAGTACAGTGTTGTGTCCGTCGGGTATCAACAATTAATTTATGGGATAGCTGAGGCTCTGGAGCGTTTAAAGAATTGGAATTCACCGGGAGTTGCACGAGAATAGACGAAGTGATAATTGGTTTATTGAATATTTTTAGAGTTACAAGTCTGATTGTTCTAAAGTTACTTTATGTTCTGTTCTGCTTACGATCTTTCGGTCATTTCTGCTGCTCTCGGGCGATGCACGGTGCTTTTATATTCTTTAATCGTTGTCAGTTGCTTAATTGGAATGTCCTTATTATTTGGGACATTTCTCAATGGATCGAAGTCTTTTGCTGTTCAGTCGTCACGTGTCGCTGAGTTAGACATTCCTCGTTCGATGGAGGTCGATCATCGCTCGCTTTGTAGGAGTTGCTGAATTGTGTATTCCTTATGTGCGTATCCGGGCACAACAACAATTACTAACGATAAAAACATCTATAAATTTTTGCAAATGGGATCATCGCGGAAACGTCCCCTACAAAATGCAAAAGGTTTCGTTCCGATTGATCCATCCATCTCGGAGTACTCGGCGGACATTAAAGAAAGAAGAAGAAAAAAAAAAGAATTGAGTAACCTGCTCTTTTTCGAAGTCGGTTGAAAATTGATTTATTGTTCCTAAATTTCTCACTTACACTTCGATCTCAGTGATCTTACAGGTGTTCAATTAAATTCAAATCTGGACTTTGAGGAGGCTATAGTAACAATTGAATATCATTTTCATTGAAATATTTTTTCGTCACTATGTAGTTTGCATTTATGTTTCGGGTCGTTATCTTGCTCGAAGACATAATCATCATGGATGATCTTTTTAGTTTTGAATCTTGTAAATTCGGCTGCAAAATATTTACATACCCTGCTCCTGTTAATATCCTGTCTAAAAAATCGGTCAAAAATATATGGGATTAATTACTAAAAAAAAAGCATTTTTTTGCGAAATTCGACTTTATTCATTAACAGTCTCCTTCAAAAGTGATACATTCATTCCAACGCTTCTCTAACATTTCGATTCCTTTCTTATAGAACGAATGGTCGGGACCTTAAAAAAATGCTTCAGTTTCCGATATAACTTCATCATTTGTGCCAAATTTCTTTCCCTGGGGCATCCTTCTGAGATTTGCGAACAGGTAATAGGCGCTGGGGGCCAGATCTGGAGAATACACGGTGGGTGTGGAAGCAATTGAAAGCCCAATTCGTGAAGTTGTATCATCGTAACCATCGACTTGTGACACGGTGCATTGTCTTGGTGAAACAGCACTTTTTTTCTTCACAATATGGGGCCGTTTCTTCTTCATTTTATCCTTCAATCGGCCCAATAACGCTGTGTAAAATTCGCTCTGGGCGGTTCTCACTTTTTCAAGGTAGTCGATGAATGTTATACCATGTGCATCTCAAAATACGGAGGCCATAACTTTTCCAGCCGTTTGGACGGCTTTCACCTGCTGCTTTCCACTCAGCTTACTGCCGATTTGATTCTAGAATGTAGTGGTGGATCCATGTTACATCCATTGTCACATATCGACACAAAAAATCCTGTTTATATCGCTTAACCCTTTCAATACGGCGAAAAATCAGTCCGAGTGCCCCCCATTGCCGGTATCAGTTATTTCTCCTCTAAGCGATTATTAGATAAAATAACTTTTATGCCTAAAAGGTTGAAGATCTTGGAGACGCATAAACGTCCCAATAACAGCGCACCACCAACAACAATGATTTCACAAGCTTCATTGATGGGACAGCATATGCCCCGCCGTAAACCCAAATTTTCTATCCTAGATGTTTTTCAGTAACTGGGACATATGTTGTCCCAGCCGTAATATCAAAAATTTTCCAGACTGGGACAGCACATGTCCCGTCCGGTGCGAAAGGGTTAAACAGCTCAGGGTTAAGCAGCGCTTTGAATCATCAACACGTTGTTGTTTTTGTTCCACTGTGAGCAAACGCGGCGCCCATTTGGAAAACAGTTTTCTCATGCCCAAATTTTCGTGCAAAATATTGTATACACTGGTTTTTGATATCTTTAGGATGTCAGCTATCTCCTGCAACTTCACTTTATGGTTGTCCGTAAAGAATTTTGAGGACTGTTTTTATGCTTTCTTGCATAGTCACCTATTTATTTTCTTTCGTTGGTTCTCTTTTGCTTTTATGTTCTTTCGTGTAATTTTTGTGCGTGCGTTTGTGCGGCGTTTTGTTTTCTCCGTATCACGAGTCATCCGCACCAGTATTTGGATACGTAGCCGCACTCCATATCCAGGTAGGACTCACGCTTTTTGATTGGATTTTTGCAGCGTGTGTGAGTGTGAGAGGATCGGTACGAACGTGGGAATACCGGTATATTCCATAAGTATAAGTATAACCATAAGTACCTTGTGTACGGAAACAGGCATGTAATACCATTTATATAGCTGTACATATTTTTCTGCGGTTAATAAGCAATATTTTTCGAATTGTTCTGTTTATTTCGTATTTGCTGTTAATAGCTCGTAGAATGACACTAAATCTTCTAATGAGGTCCTCATCTACGTCAGTTATTTGTGATGCTAATTTATGGTCTGAGAAAAATTCTCTAGCACTGTTTCCATCATTTGTTGTTCCATATCCCGCCTTTGCAATGTCGACTCTTGACGAAATCTGTCTTTAATCACCTTCCTTCTGTCTTCTAGAGTTGATCTTTTATCTTGGGAAATTTTCCATGTTTTGAGCTCTAATCGGCACGAAATATGAAGTAAACACTCAAAAAATCGAATATGTGAATGTAGAACCGATAATCCGAATTTGTACATTTGCTGGTGAACAGGCTTTTTCTGCATGGATTCAATTGAATTCATTTCTAAAATGTTTGCGCTATAAATGTAGCATCGCATACCAGATGCACCAGCTAACGAATTACAAATTTTTCCGTCGACCATAGTTAAATGTAAAGAAAACTGTATCTTTCCTATTTTTCAGGAGTATGGTTGTAAATTTCGAATTTGTTCAGTAATATACAATTCTTCCTGTCTGGACACTTCGTCTGTTTCTTTCGTCCATTGCATACGAATAGGCCTACAAAAACGCATGGTTGATGGGGTACAATTTTTCCATATAATGGAATTATTGTTATTGTCTATCAACCGAAGTGCAACAATAGAAGTAATAAAAAGACTTCCATCGTCATTAAATTCGTCTGTCTCTATTTTCTGTTTGTAATTTGAAAAGCCGGATGCACCATCAAAACCGCACTTGAAAAATAAAGTTAAAGTTCTTTCACTTTCACTAACGGGTAAAGACGAGTGATTTATATTTACTACACTTTCACTCGTTTTATTGAATAAATCCTGTAACAAAAATTCACATTTCTGTTCCGTTATAAAAATTTCTTTCGGGTAAAACTGTTTTTTCCACTTTTTGCACTTTATAATATAATGGGTATAATTCATGATTATGAATCTTAGCCGATAAACGCAGTTTGGTATGTTTCTTTTGATAAGTCCAGAGTTATTAGTAAAGATAATGCTTCCTCAGGTGACATTTGTGATTGAGAAACTTCAGGTTCTTCACACTTATTTGGAATGCTGGAAGGTGTGACAAGTGGAGATGTATCGTGTTGTCTTAATTATTTAGCTGTAGCTGTTTGGCCTTCTTTTCTAAGTTTTATTGAAGCTGCATAAACAATCTCTGCAGAAGAATGAAGATGCCGAAGGTCTTCTGTCTTTTTCCATTTTGCTCTTTCGGAACATTCCTCGAAGCTTTTTAGTGGACGTCCTCTTCTAGATGTTCCAGGAAAATATTGCACAATTTCTTCAGGAAATACAATTTTTTTTGACAACCATTCCTCATATCTTCTTAAAAAGATCGCATTTGTCCTCTTACACGAATTCCAACGTGTCAAATAATTATTGAAAAAGTTGTTTTTAATGTACTTTTTTAGTTCCTCGCTTGCTGTCGGATTATCCCCAATGGAAAATATATTTATTAAATAGTTAAACACATGTTCCTTTTTTTCTTCTAACGATCGATTCGATGATTGCATTATCAAATCATGCAACATAAGTCGCGTAATTTTTTTCTCCACCATTGTCTAACACTTCAAAAATATGTAAGAGTTTTGTTATTGATGTGAGAGTCGGGGTTAAAGGAAGAGCCGTGAAGGGTATGACTCCCAGTTGGTCCCGTAAAAAAAAATTTTTGTATTTCATCATCGCTTGCCCCTCTTTTATTTATTACAAAAAAGCGTACGATTTCGTCCACGGTGTGTATGGTCATCGATTACTCCAAGATAGATGGACCAATCGGAACGAATCCTTTTGCATCTTGTAGAGTATGACCAACAGTTGGTCCTGTAAAAAAACCATTTTGAATTTTTTCATTTTTTCCCGCTTTTATCGCAAAAAACGTGGTATTTCACGTTTACTCGGCCTGATATCGATGAAGCCTAGTATTACATTTTGCGGCCGGGGATGTTTCCACGATGATCCCATTTGCAACATTCCCTTCACTTCCCTTCGTTACCCTGCCCATCCCTTCCCTTCCCTGCCGTTCCCTGCCCTTCCCTTCACTGCACTCCTTTCCTCTTCCGTTCCAAACCCTTCTCTTCCCCCTCTGCCCTTCCCAGCTCTTTGCTGCTAACTACTATTCCCATTGCAAAATTCCTATTCTTTTATGCTACTCTGCAAGGAATGCTCCGATCGCCAGAAGTATCTTTAAGAACAACAAATGAACTTCAAACTCCATCCTACAAAGGCAGATCAATTAAAACTTTCGATAAATGTCCGGTAGTCACCAAAAGGCAGAAGTTAAGACAACAAAATGAAAATTTGTCCACTAATTTGATGAATCAAGCACTTTGTCAACGTTATAAATCAGAGAAACAATATGAAAGACGAGCCACAAAAATTTACTGCGGAAGAAGCTTTGTCTTTGTTTTTTGACTTGGGATTTTCATAAGACAAATATATTATGCTTCGAAACGAGTTGAAGAAGAGAAAACATAACGCGTTACCTAGTTATAATAAAATTATTCAAGCAAAAGAGAAATGCTTGCCAGAAATTGAAGAAGATTTGAGGACCATAAATCAAGCTTGACAGACAGTAATATGTTTATAACATCGATGGTTCCTCTGAGTCTACATTGTAGTGGTACGAAGAGTCATGGAATTTATTTTACACACTAGTTACGACTTAAGCTTTAAAGATGAAGGAGGTAGAAATAAACCAGAAAATAAGCAGAAGAGGCAAGAGAAAAAGTTAACAATCCAAAAGAAATTTAGGGATGAGCTGGGATTAATTGGGATGCGATGGCTCACTGCGGTATATCTGCGTGTAATAAATTGGTCTTCTCTTCGGGGTACATTTTCATTGCATCTTTTTTCCTCCTTGCCCTTCGAAACGTTGAAATGTAAGGATCAGAAGATATTAAGAGCATGGTTATCAAATCCTGGTTCTGTTCTTTCCGTGAAATCTTGCGAGTATTGTGATACCTGTAACATCTAAAAAAAATTGTTAGCATTTCAAATGCAGTTAAATAGAAGGCACTTATAATTATCAGTGAAAAGGAGGATGCATTTACCTGTAATATTTGTATTCTTTGTTTTTGGCTTCCTGTGCCTCCTCTGATAATTCTCCAATTGGTAATATATGGTGGTAAAAATTATGTTTAGCACTCGCCGCGGTATGTCCGCGCGAACTTAGAAAATCGCTAATCACGCGTAGCGATGCGCGTGCACGAAACGGAGGAAGGGCGAGTCGGTGAATGAGCTTCAGTGGCTACACGGTACTCGTAATGATTTTATTAAAACAGACGAAACGTACATATGAAGCGACGGACGACGGACAATCTTCGGCGCGACGCGGACGATGAGAACGAAATGACAAATCACGGATGAAACGAGGAGACGAATATCGACGCGCGACGCGTGCAATTGTCGGGAAAATCGCTGGATGGATTTCCGCAAACTCGAACTCACTCGAAGCAAAGGTTTATTACAATATCGCTCACTCTTTAATTTATCGGATACTGTCGACAGAATGAACGCCGGGCTCGAACGATCGCGTATTTATCGTCGCGGGGGGTACGCTGCGGACGGGAAGTTCGAACGAAACGGCGACCGCTGGTTGGAGAATTTGACTTGTTAAACGGCTTGAGAGGACGTTTAACCGGCGCACAGTGGGACAAAACGGTTTTCGGCGATCAAAAATCGATTTTCGAGAATTGGAAAATTGAAAATCTGATTACGTACGTAGATAGAGAAGGAACTGTAGTTTAACGCTGTGCAATCGGTTTTTTAATATTTGTTTCCGTTTTGCTGTGGCATTCACTCAAAGTCCGAAGAAATTCGTTAAAGCAAAACGCTCATGATATTACCCACAACTTTAATGCCCGATTGTGAAAAACTTTGCTAAGAAAGATGAAATTCGAACGGTTTATAAAGATTACTACATTAATATAGATTGTATTCAGTCCATAAAGTAATGTAAAATGTTAACAACTTCTTAAATAATAACGCTTGTTCGAAAAGAAGTACATTTATCCAAAACCTTAACTTTATGTAAGCTTTTAAACAATTGGCATCAGTTGGCGCAGGTTTAATTGGTACAGGAGGAAAGGGTGGACCTTCCTCTATCAGAATCAAGAAGAATTGGGTGCAACCTCGCGCAACCTTCGGAGATAATGGCGATTGAAGTGTGATAGTGCACCTATTTAGGCCGCTACGCTCGCGCTCGGTGCCGTATGCAACTGTTATTCAATCGCTAATATCTCGGAAGGTTGCGCGAGGTTGCACCCAATTCTTCTTGATTCTAATAGAGGAAGGTCCACCCTTTCCTCCTGTACCAATCAAAACCGCGCCAAATGATGCCAATTGTTTAAATTGTTGTATAAAGTTAAGGTTTTGGGTAACTTTGAAGGTATTAAACTACAAACAAAATAAAAATCACTACAAACAATAGTAAGTAAGACTTCGTAAGCAAGGAGATATCTGAATATGGGGCGTCAGTAATTTTTTCAATTTTGTTAATTTATCAGCTAACAAAGCTACAAACGAAGCTTTCAAAACATGGATTATGCGTTGCCGATTCCCTCCCAGGCGATTGTAAGTTAATGGTAATCTTTTTATTTGTTAACGGCATCCTTCAGGTACCTGCCAGCCGCTCTATTAAGTACCAGTCGTACCAATCACTATGTCATAAACCAATTCTTTTTTTTTCGGTTATAAAGAAATGTTCCATATTGTAAGAAAGTCCGAACTGCCCCGTTACAGTAACGATTGTTTGGACCAATAATGAAAAATTTGGATCAATAAATTATTAATTCTGCTTCAATTTATATATACCACATGCTTTTACTTTAATACCTCAATCACCTATTCCTGTTTTTATAACTTGTGTGTCACGATTAATACGTAACGAAGCCCTTTTCTTTCACGGTTATTACATACTTATTCACATAGTTTTAAATCAAATATTAGTTCTAAAAAACAAAATATGGCGAAGTGCACATTAATAAAATATCAATTCCACTCCGTTTTATGCATACTACGTGTTTCTATTTTAAAGTGTTATTAACTTCTTCCTACCATTATGGCATATTTCATGTCATTTTTTTATTACCAAATCCATTTCTTCCATAGTT
The DNA here is from genome assembly GCA_943735885.1 of Stelis phaeoptera. NCBI lineage: Eukaryota > Metazoa > Arthropoda > Insecta > Hymenoptera > Megachilidae > Stelis > Stelis phaeoptera. The sequence continues at coordinate 397,688 of OX030933.1, read as the reverse complement.
ATTAACCGTTTCAAGCCCAATTTTAGTTAAACAATATAAAATATGCCAAACATGTGACAGATATTGAACGCGACTCACTTTATACTTGAATATTATGCCACCCTGTAGTTCAATACGATTCATATTAATACAACTTCATCACCATAGTGTAGGCAACAATTTCTCAAAATTTCATGAAAATATTTCCAATAGAACCAAAGTTACAGATTTTTGATCGCCGAACGCCGTTTTGTCCCACTGTGCGGCGACGCGTACGGTAAATTGGTAACGAACGTTTCGCCGAAGTCAACAAGCGACGGTTGAAGAGTCGGGCGGGAGAGTGACAAACGGCAAAAACCGTCGATTGTCGACTTCGGCGACGGGTGCCGCTTAAAGTTTTTCTGCCGAATTCGGCGGTTTGGTCGTCCTCGGCGGTCGCGCACCAAACCGCCGTTACAATTTTGAACAGTGGAGTATGATATTTTTACCGTGCCTTAGAACCTTATGTACTGTTGCTGTTAATCTTCTCCAAGGGTACTTTAGAGTTAACAATTTTTCTGTCTCTTCAGAATATATTCCGAATTTTTCAGCGTCAACGGGAAGATCACAGGAAAGTACATTTAATATTATTCTAAATCTCTGCAAAATTTCTTCATCTATTCCAGTAATTGTTGACGTTATCTATGGATATTCAAAAAAATCTCCTTGCGATATTTCCATCGTTACTGCTTCCAAATCCTTGCTTCGGTACGTCAATAATTAATCCCAGCTCTTCCTTAAATTTCTTTTGGATTGTTAACTTTTCCTCTTGTCTCTTCTGCTTATTTTCTGGTTTATTCCTAATTCCTTCATCTTTAAAGTTTAAGTCGTAACTAGTGTGCAAAAAAAATTCCATAAATCGTATTCTCGGATGTAGAGGTGAAAGACCATATTGATAATTCTCTTCCACATCTCCACCAGTAGAACTTCCAAAATCTTTTGGATATTTTTGGCAAATAACGCAGGTGGAACTCGATTTAGTATTTGTTAAATGCTGAGTAACTTTCCCATCTAACATTGTCAGGAACAGTTTATGGAACACTGATATTTCTCGTCCATGAACTAAGCATTTTGTGGGCTCTAATGAACTAATTTGATTTTTTACAAGTTCAACTTCGGTTTTAATTACTTCTTTCGTTTCTTTCAAATATTGAAATTTGATGGGTCTGCAAAAGTGTGAGGACGAGGGTCGAGGATTTTTCCATATCAGACTCTCCGTATCACTACAATGTAGACGCAGAGGAACCATCGATGTAATAAACATATTACTGTCAGTCAAGTTTGAATTATTGTCCTCATTAATCTTCTGTTTATACTCACTTTGTCCTGACGAGCCGTCGCGTCGCATCCCCATTTGCTCACTAAAACTAGACACGTATCATTTAAGGCTTCGATTTCATCCTGAGTTTTTAATTGCAAAATTCTGTTCGTTGTACAATTATGTAGCTTTTGAAACGACACTTCTGCGGAGGTATTGATAACTTCTTCAATTTCTGGCAAGCATTCTTTTTTTGCTTGAATAATTTTATTATAACTAGGTAACGCGTTATGTTTTCTCTCCTTCAACTCATTTCGAAGCATAATATATTTATCTTTTGAAAGTCCCAAGTCCAAAACCAAAGACAAAGCTTCTTCCGCAGTAAATTTTTGTGGCTCATCTTTTGGAGTTCGAATGCTGTCCTTAATTTTGTTTAGATCGGGACCAACTTCATCGATTGTCATATTGTGTCCCTGATTTATAACGCTGACAAAGTGCTTGATTCATCAAATCAGTGGACAAATTTTCATTGTGTTGTCTTAACTTCCGCCTTTTGGTGACTATCGAACAATTATCAAAAGTTTTAGTTGGTCGGCCTTTGTGGGATGGAGTTTGAAGTTCATTTCTTGTTCTTGAAGATACTTCTGCAGTATTCAAAATCATTCGAGTATTTAGCCACGATTGATTTTTCGCTTCAAAGTTTGCTACGGTCCTATTAGCAGTATTCCATCTTTTTTTAAAATTGTAAAAATAACGCTGGATAGATGTTTCGTCAGAAATTTCCACATTGTGCCTGTTTGAAATGTGGCAGGACAGTTCCTCATATTTGTCGAAACTGTTTTTACGAATTATGTTATACAATTCACGGTACGATATTTCCATGTTAAATTAGGAGCAAAATTTCACGCAACATATACAGGGTGTCCCAGAACTAGTGTAACTCCCGGAAATGGGGGGTAGCTGGGGTGCATCTGAACAACTTTTTCCTTTACCAAAAAGTTGTTTGAAGCTTCGTTATCGAGTTATTAACGAAAAACACCGGCCAATGAGAGCGCGCGTAGAGCGCGGGCTCAGCCACGAGAACGTTAGTGGCTCTCAATCGCGCGCGGACGTGGCCGTGAACGAATGCCTCTTTGCATCGGAGATATCGAGAGAATCACACGGCAAATGTTACATTGTATTAAATTAAAAATAATGTAGAATTATTTATGAGTAACAAATTAATGAATATGTCGTATAATAACTATTTTTGACACTTTTTAACGTTATCCGAAGGGAACAAAGTGTTGTAGTAGTTATGAAAATAATTTTTTTTTTAATACCACATCAACAGTTGGATAATTTATGTTTAAAGAAAAATGATTTTGAAAGCTAATGTTAAAAAAAGCTGGACTAACTTACCCATTTGTCCTCGAATGAACCTGTCACGGCTGAAGTGGGTCGGTGAAACTGGGTCACTGTGCCGATTCTGGCCCTTTTTCGAAACCTTCAACAGCTGATGTCATGGTCGGGTCAGCGAACTCACTGCACTGCACGGTCACTTGTATTGTACGGTCACTTTTGATTGAATTTTGATTCTGTAGTCCAGGGTGCCATAAAGTAGTACCTTAAGCAAGGGAAAGTTCGGCTATTTTACGACGAATTTAGTGACGACAGCAGCACGTGTGCACGAGACAAACGGACTGAGGACTTTACAGGCAGAGATGTCCGAATGGCACTGCAGTTCACCCTCCCCCACCAGCACAAGCAGGCCCACGGTTCAAGGGTTGTTAGAAATGAATGGAGGACGAACGAAATTTCTCCGGAAAAAGACTACACCGTAGCTAAAAAAGGCCAGTCTTTTTCCGGAGAAATTTCGTTCGTCCTCCATTCATTTCTAACAATCCTTGAACCGTGGGCCTGCTTGTGCTGGTGGGGGAGGGTGAACTGCAGTGCCATTCGGACATCTCTGCGTGTAAAGTCCTCAGTCCGTTTGTCTCGTGCACACGTGCTTCCGTCGTCACTAAATTCGTCGTAAAATAGCCGAACCTTCCCTTGCTTAAGGTACTACTTTATGGCACCCTGGACTACAGAATCAAAATTCAATCCACTGATTTCGACGGGAGATCAAATTTTCCTTACGCAGTACTGCATTTATTCGTCACTGAGTGACCGATTTGGTTACACGTAGGAAGAATAAATCGTGTTTAAATATTCCCACATTTCCCAGTGACAAGTGACAGTGACCGCGCAATAAAAGTGACCGTACAATACAAGTGACCGTGCAGTGCAGTGAGTTCGCTGACCGGACCATGACATCAGCTGTTGAAGGTTTCGAAAAAGGGCCAGAATCGGCACAGTGACCCAGTTTCACCGACCCACTTCAGCCGTGACAGGTTCATTCGAGGACAAATGGGTAAGTTAGTCCAGCTTTTTTTAACATTAGCTTTCAAAATCATTTTTCTTTAAACATAAATTATCCAACTGTTGATGTGGTATTAAAAAAAAAAATTATTTTCATAACTACTACAACACTTTGTTCCCTTCGGATAACGTTAAAAAGTGTCAAAAATAGTTATTATACGACATATTCATTAATTTGTTACTCATAAATAATTCTACATTATTTTTAATTTAATACAATGTAACATTTGCCGTGTGATTCTCTCGATATCTCCGATGCAAAGAGGCATTCGTTCACGGCCACGTCCGCGCGCGATTGAGAGCCACTAACGTTCTCGTGGCTGAGCCCGCGCTCTACGCGCGCTCTCATTGGCCGGTGTTTTTCGTTAATAACTCGATAACGAAGCTTCAAACAACTTTTTGGTAAAGGAAAAAGTTGTTCAGATGCACCTCAGCTACCCCCCATTTCCGGGAGTTACACTAGTTCTGGGACACCCTGTATATATATATATATATATATTTTTTTTTTTTAATTTTTTTAATGTATGTCCGCCAATTACGCCGAGATGGCCGGACCAATCGGGATGAAACCTTTTACATCTTGTAGGGTATGACTCCCAGTTGGTCCCGTAAGAAAAACATTTTGCATTTTTTCATTCTTTACCCCTTTTTTATTGCAAAAACACAGTTTTGTACATGCTTGGTTTGGTCATCGATTACGCCGAGATGGATGGACCAATCCGAACAAAACCTTTTTCATCTTGTAGGCTATGACCCCCACTAGAAACGGGATAAAATACATTTTTTATTTTAACATTGGTTACCCTGTTTTATCATGTTTTATTATAAATTACTACAAATCAAAGAGTACCGTTTCGTTCGCGTCATGTATGGTCACCGATTACTCCATGATGGATTGAACAATCGGATCGAAACTTGTTGGATCTTGTAGAGTATGACTTCCAGTTGGTCCAGCAACAATCATATTATGCATTTTTTCGTTTTCTCCCACGTTTATTGCAAAAACCGTACTATTTCACGTATAATCGGCCTAATATCGATGAAGCCTAGTATTACATTTTGCGACCCGAGATGTTTCCACGATGATCCCATTTGGAACATTCCCTTCACCTCCCTGCCCGTCCCCTTACTACCCAGCCATTCCCTTCCCAACCCTTTGTTAAACCCTTCAAGGAATGCTCCGATCGCCACTAAAAAATGTGAAATAAAAGAATTTTTGGAAAAAAATACAACCGACTTCGGAATGCACTAAAAAGGACGAAATAATTTTAATTTACATTTCGGAGACGGCGCAAAATTAAAAATTTTCTACATTGGAAATTGTCAAAATTCTTTGATCCTTTTACATATTTTCACATTAGCAACATCTTTGTGGTCATCTGTGCGGGGCACAGTGGGACAAAACGGCTTTCGGCGATCAAAAATCTGTAACTTTGGTTCTATTGGAAATTTTTTCATGAAATTTTGAGAAATTGGTGCCTACATTATGGTGCTGAAGTTGTGTTAATATGAATTGTATTGAACTGCAGGGTGGCATAATATTTAAGTATAAACTGAGGCGCGTTCGATATCTGTCACATGTTTGGCATATTTTATGTTGTTTAACTAAAATTTGGCTCGTAACTGTTAATAACTATGGAAGAAATGGATTTGGTAATAAAAAAATGACATGAAATATGTCATAATGGTAGCAAGAAGTTAATAACACTTTAACATAGAAATACGTAGCGTGCATAAAACGGAGTGGAACTGATATTTTATTAATGTGCACTTCGCCATATTTTGTTTTTTAGAACTAAAATTTGATTCAAAACTATGTTAATAAGTATGTTAATAACTGTGAAAGAAAAGGGTTTAATTACGTATTAATGGTGACGCACAAGTTATAAAAACAGGAATAGGTGAATGAGGTATTAAAGTAAAAGCATGTGGTATATATAAATTGATGTAGTATTAATAATTTATTGGGAGATAATGGCGATTGAATAACAGTTGCATACGGCACCGAGCGCGAGCGTAGCGGCATAAATAGGTGCACTATCACACTTCAATCGCCATTATCTCCCAAGGTTGCACGAGGTTGCACCCAATTTTTCTTGATTCTAATAGAGGAAGGTGCACCCTTTCCTCCTGTATAAGCACCCTGCATAAAGTTAAGGTTTTGGATAAATGTACTTCTTTTCAAACAGGCGTTATTATTTAATAAGTTGTTAACATTTTACATTACTTTATGGACTGAATACAATCTATATTAATGTAGTAATCTTTGTAAATCGTTAGATTTCATCTTCCTCAGCATAGTTTTTCAGAATCGGACATTAAAGTTGTGGGTAATTTCATGAGCGTTTTGCTTTAACGAATTTCTTCGGACTTTGAGTGAATGCCACAGCAAAACGGAAAGAAATATTAATAAACCGATTGCACAGCGTTAAACTACAGTTCCTTCTCTATCTACGTACCTAATCAGATTTTCAATTTTCCAATTCTCGAAAATCGATTTTTGATCGCCGAAAGCCGTTTCGTCCCACTGTGCGGCGGTCCGGTACAGAATCACAGAATGCCTTCGTTTGTTGCGGCGTGCCCCGCAACGCCCCACACGCTCGCTCCTCGTCACAAAAGTACGACGCATTTCTCGTAAGAAAACTCGTCGTCCGTTGACGAGTCGATGCCCGATCGGAAAAGGTCAAACGCAGCAAAATGCCTACAATACTTCCATCTGATCTGAAGTGTCGATACCTCTTTTTGTCATGTTATAATCCACAATTACATCAGGCTTTTTGATTTTCTCGTCAATAGAACCTTTTTTTTTTTGTGTAAGTTTAAGTCGCATCAACTTCATAGGTTATTAGCGACTGTATCCTTGGTTAAGAGTACATTATGAATCGATAGTAAGGGAAAGGGGGAAACGGAAGAAAAACTAAGGGCCCTGTCGAGATGTTATACACTGTTGAGTATGCCGATGGTCTCTCAGAATGTGATCATTGTGTTCTGGTATGCTGATGAAGTGAGTGTTTCGGTGGGATCATTCTTGATATTTAATCTTCTTCGTTCTTCGTTGTATTTTCTACTTTCGAAAATAATGTGGTTGATAGTTGTAGGCATGTTGCATGTATCACATAGGCACGGGTGGACTGTTGTTAAGGGGCTAGGGTAGTCACGTGACTTTTGAGATTTGGCAGGTTGGTAATTTTAATAGTATTATATCCTTAAAGATGAAGCTACTTACGTTGTCTTTTACAAATTCTGTTAGAAATAAAAACCGTTCCTTCAATTGTAAATTGAATCCGTGATTTGTTTTTCTGAAACCTCTAATGCAGCTTGCGCGTTCGCAGTGAATATCATTATGAATGCGAATGGATATTCTTATGTCTTATGTATTGCGCGATGCTTTTAAAAATTTTAATTGAAATTGGACTCGTGCAATCGTAAAAGCCTTATTGTACATTTTAATAACTCGAAAGATGCTCATACTGCATTATGGTATTTTGTAAATACCAGAGAATTATAAAGGAAGATGAGGTATACGTCGCGACGATTTTAGGCACGGAAAAAGAAATATGCAGTTACAAACAGCAGATTTGAACTTAACATAATCATTCATAACTGCCGCGATAATGATACGTTCAAATATTACGTTTTTTAGAACGATTTACTACAATCTTTTATTTTCAATGTTGTGCCCGACGGGTATCAACAATTAATTTATGGGATAGCTGCGGTTCTGGAGCGTTTAAAGAATTGGAATTCACCGGAACTTCACGAGAATAGACGAAGTGATACTTGGTTTATTGAATATTTTAGAGTTACAAGTCTGATTGTTCTAGAGTTACTTTATGTTCTGCTTACGATCTTTCGGTTATTTCTTCTCTGCCCGCGCGGCGATGCGCGGTGCTTTTATATTCTTTAATCGTGCCAATTGCTTAATTGGAATGTCTTACTTATTTGGGATATTTCTCAATAGTTCGAAGTCTTTTGCCGTTCGGTAGGCACGTGTCGCTGAGTTAGACATTCCTCGCTCGATGGAGGTCGGTCATCGCTCGCTTTGTAGGAGTTCCTGAATTGTGCATTCTTTATGTGCATACCCGGGGCACAACACAACTTTCTCTCGGATTATGGAGAGTCTTAGGAAAATTCAATTTTACAAGTCACTGATTTTTTTTGTGATAAATTAAAACATACATATGTTATATATGAAAAGTAGGCAACCCAAACTTTTTAAATTGTTATTGTATAATTCTATTTGCAATATATTGTTGCCAGATTTAAGCTGGAAAGTTTTACATTGGAGAATTTACAAAATGCCCCAGTAACTAATTTATAATATGCCATATAAATAAATGACAATATAGTATCGTGAACGATAGGATCAAACTTCACTTGTCAGTTGTCTGCAGTTGTAGCAAAAGTAAGAAATACATGAAAATATTACGATTTATGAGAAAAAAAATGCATGTACACATACATACAGGGTGGTCCATTTATCTTGAGACCGGTTAATATCTTTCAAACAACACATTTTTGAAAAAAATGTTTCAGACAAAAGTTGTCGCGTGTCAGGGGGAAAATTGGATCATAGGAACGGATTTTTTCAGTGAGTGCTCGTGAAGGTCATATGAAGGTCAATTTAATTTTTTTAAATGGAATCCCTCTTTCTTTATTATATTATCACATTCTCCTGGAGAAAATAAGTAACTTTTGTCCGAAACATTTTTTCGTGGGGAGTCTACTTCCCGAGATAAGGTACTAAATATTAATGAGGATGTGATGGGTAAATAAAAACACGTATAAGGAGCATTGTATTTATAATCACTTTATAATTTTCAATAAACATTTTTATTTATTATTTAAGGAAGTGCTCAAAGTGTTGACCACCGATCTCAATACATTTTTTAACACGTTTCATGAAGGCTTGAGTTACATTTGACAGTTTCTCTGCTGCATATTGTTAGAGGTGGTTGGAACATCCCGATACATTTTATCTTTGATGTATCCCCATCAGAAATAATCGGGTGATGTCAAATCGGGGGATCTTGCGGGCCATGGTACGGGTCCATTACGACCGACCCAACGACCGTTGTAATCTCTGTTTAATATTTCTTGCGCTCCACGGAAATAATGGGCAGGACAACCATCATGTTGAAACCACATGGTTGTTCGTTGTTCCAAAGCGAAGTCCTCTAATAGGTCGGGAAGTACTCGATTTAGAAAGTCTTGAAGTCTTGATATTTTAGGCCGTCCATTGTACCATCAATAAAATACGGTCCTACCAGTTTGTCGCCGATAATCCTGCACCAGACATTAATGTCCCATGGATGCTGTTTCTCGACTTCTCGAATCCATCTAGGATTTTCAGTGGACCAGTAATGCATATTGTGTCTGTTCACTTGTCCATGGTTAGTGAACGTCGATTCATCCGAAAATAAGACGTTGAAAAAAAAAATTGGGGTCAGAAGTATATCGCTGTGTTGCCCAGTTACAAAATGCAACTCTATTTGCAAAGTCGTTTCCGTGAAGCTCTTCGTGTAAAGAGATGTGATATGGATGATGTGATATGGTGCTCCGCGTCGTGTCGTCGCGGTCGTTCGGTGTCGCGCTAACATAGACGGGACGTGGACCACCACTGTCTTCACACCGTCTCCCACGTTGCTATTTTGCTTTTTGGCATCATAATAAAATCGACGTTGCAACTTTGTTTAGGTGTTTCTTAAAGGTGAAAGTCTGTTCTATCGCGTGACATAGTTCGATTTTTCACTAGACCCTTACTTTTTGAGATAAATTGAAAAATATACGTAAAAATTGGTGCAAAATCGGTGTCTCTCCGCGTTCAATCACCGTTTAAATGGAGTTTAAAGTGGAAGTACAGAGCCCTTTTTTGCAACCTCGCTTCTGACAATTAAATAAAAATAAAAGTGTACGTTTTTATAGAATAAATTTTTGTATGGACACTTTTTCCAAAAAAGGGCTCTGTACTTCCACTGGAAATGTTACAAGGAATATTTTTAAAAAAGAATTGTTAGAAAATACTGCTTCCTCGGCTCTGAAAGTGTACTCGACTAAATTGTAAAAGCAGCGGCTTGGTTAATGCTCTTTCTTCGTCTCTCCTACCGTTGTTGTATCACTCTCTCTGTCACAGCACCGTTGGAGAGACAAGGATCTATCTATCCTTGTTCGAGAGCTTCCTAATTTCTCCGCAACTGTCGCTGAAGTCAACGAAAAATTCTCTAGTGACTCCTGCGCACCCTTAAGGGTATAGGGGAGTGAATTAGCGCCTCTATCGGAGTAAAAGTGAAACACTGGAAAGGGTTATTCGTTTCAGGAGAGAAACGAACTGACGGCAGGACGCGTTTTCGTTCTTTCTGCGCATGTAACGTGTCGCGCATGCGCTCCTATGACGACCGTGACGTCAAAAGTATATACCCAGCAAGCAGAAAATTTTATGATCCTTGTCGATTGCCGTATGTTTCGTAGTATGTTCGTTTATCTTTTTTCACCGCGTACATTTCCCTAGTCTCTCAAGTTGCGCAGATCCAAATCGAGTACCTACAGGGTCGAGTTTTTCCCAAATTTCGGACTTAATAACGAGAAAAATGCATTATAATTATGATATTTATATTCTGGAGAAATGTGCCCATCGCTGTACAAAGCCCTTTTTTTGAAAAATTGTACTAGAAGAAATTTCTTCTATAAAAACGTACACTTTTATTTTTCACAAAATTTAGAAATCCAAATTGCAAAATCGGGCTCTGTACAGCGATGCGTAATGGTATAAGGAATATTAAGAAATAAAAATCATAAAGAAATATTGCTTCTTCGCCTCAAAATCTGGGAAAAACTGGGTATCGCTCTGTCTTTGTCTCTCCTGCTATTGTTGCATCACCCTCTCTGTCACGACGCCGTTGGAGAGTCAAGGATCTTCTATCCTTGTTCGGGAACTTCCTACTTTTTCCGCAACTGTCGCTGAAGTCAACTCGGAGTTTGGCCGTCACTCCCCTATACCCTTAAATGTATTGTTATGTTTCCGCCCTCAAAATTTCCTTATTTGGAGTTGGCTGTGTACATCCGGTATTAGTCATAAACATCTAGAATTTTCAAGATCAACGCGAAGCAAGGGCGTTGTCCCTCGAAGTCACGTAGCGCACTTCCCCACCACTCTTTTTCCCTCTGATGTTTGGGTATAAAAAGGGTGACGGCGAAGGCATTTTGGGTCTAGTGACTAGACTCTAGTCAAAATCTAGAAAGGGCACGTTACACGTCTGTGCGTTTCCCTTACGATGCATTACAACTCAGCGAGATCGGGTTCAAGTCCCCTACGAGCATTTTCTTTAACCATACAGTACGTAGTCTACTGTTAGGCATTATATTTACGGTTGTAGTCGTCCCCCGTTTGCTCGCGTTCGTTAAAACCGAGAAGGATTAGATTCTTGCTTCGCGGAATCGAAACTAAACTAATTCAAGTAATTCAAGTAATATTTGTAACTTAAATTCAAGTTAGCACACCGCGACAAATTACACTATAACAATTGTAAGTCCCGGTGCATTAGAATAAACCTGAATCAAATATATTTAGCGTTGATTAATTATAACAAACGGTCCTGAACCCACTAAGGTGTACCTTTACCGCTCGAGGTGCACCGAATACGTTACGAGCACTAATACTAACATTTCCTGAGGCCCCCTACGTTAGCCATACGTAGGTTCGTCTCCGCGTCTACTTCCTTTAACAAAATACCATTTACCTAATATAAAGCCCCGGCTACGCAGCCGCCCCCTCCGGCTCGTAAATGTATAATCTCACTAAGTTGTGGCTTACATAAAATGTTGTAAGTGATTAAAGATGATTCAGAAACAAGAATTTTATTCAAATTTCAATAATGTGTACATTTCCCTTTTTTTTCTATGACTTGTAATGGTCTTTTTGGTAGGCTTTTGTATCGCTTTTTTATACATTTTTTAGAAATTGAATTCCAACCTTCCTCTATAGCGGTTTTTAATTCTTGTAGGGAATTAAATTGCTTGACACCACGATATACATGACGGGTTAATTCCCCCCATACATTCTCAATAATATTTAAATCAGGTGATCTTGCTGGCCACCATAAAACCTGAATATTGTTCGTGTCAAAATATGTTTTGACAACTTTCGCAGTGTGTACGGCTGCATTGTCGTGTTGAAATATGAATTCTTCACCACTTATGCGTTCTGCATGTGTCATGAGTTCCTCATTTATTAGATCGACGTAATCTCTACTTTTCATTTTTCCGTCTACAAATCGTATGGATGCCTTTCCTTTGTACCCAATCGCACCCCAAACCATAACTCCGCCTCCTTTCATTTGTCGACTCATTTGATATTGTTGATATTTCCTGAGATCATGAAAATAATACGACCAGCCATCAGGTCCGTCAAGAGTGAATCTTTTCTCATCTGAGAATATAACTCTTTTCCACCTTAAGTGCTCAAAAAGTTTTCCCATCTTAAGTGCTCTCGAGCGAATTGCATTCGGTGGTCAATATGTTTCTTCATTAATGGTGGTTTTCTCTGCAATTTTCGTCTTTGAATATTTTCAGATTTCTGTAAAAGACGTTGTACATTACGCACATTTGTAGATATGCCTGCTTTCTGTGCAAGTTGACGTGCTGTCAACGGTGAATTTGATGCAAGTTTTAAAATTGACCGCGCTACGCGATCACTTATGACACGCGGGCGACCTGTCGCTTTCTTTTTGCCATAACTTTCAGGATTTTTTAACAAATTATGAATAACATTTCGGCTTCTATCTATTAATTTTGAAATTTTCGAAATACTTGAGCCTTCTTTTTTCTTAAATTCAATATCATTTATATCTCTGTTTCGTTCAATTCCTTTCCACGTCCCATTTTTGTGATTATCAACAACGATGTTTCTTACTAACTATTGCAATGAATTATTTAATACACTTAAGGCTAAAGCACAGTAATTACTCACAACATTATACGAAATGAATCTGTCAACGGTATACGAAATGAATCTGTCAACAGTATTCGCCAATACTGACTTAAACATGAAACTGTCCTATCATTTTGTCGCACTTGTTTTGAAACAAACGAATATAATTCCTGGAAAACAACGTAAATAATAACCGATTCTTCGTATGTTTCAAAGCAGGGGGTACTATTTATTGCAGATGTATACACCAAATGTTTGCAAACATCACTGAAGTTGAGAAACACGAAAAATTTAGGGGTGTCCTATCATTTTGTCGCGGAGTGTAGGTTGTTCAATACTTATGGAAGTCGAGGGAGTGAAACCTGGTGACGGTTCCGCCGAATTTAAACTCTCTTTTATTGAAGCTATTGCTTGCGTCGTGGAAGCTTTGCGTTCGGAGTGCAAGAGCGTGTTATGTTTTCCTTTGCATTTAGCGCAACCACGGTATAAGAAAGAACAGTAGGTCCACTCAGTGTCGGTCCCTTTGATCTAATGACTAAAAGATCGCTATATTGCTGGTTGTGCGCGGGCTTTAATTTGAAAAGCAATCGGTACAATGAAAAATAGGTTTCCTAATAAAATACTAGTATTAAATATCTGCATTTAATTAAAATACACATTTTATTGAAATTTATTTGCAATTTTAAATGTATTTTGCAATTATTGAAATAATTTACAATTATAACGTGTTATGATGTAAACACAAATGTAACTTCTATCTGGGTTTTTTTTTTTTTTTTTTCATTTGAATTTACTGTTACACGTTGTGGAACCTGAAAAGATATTTAAGAATGATTATTAATTATCTGTAACAAATTAATAGTAAATTGTACCAAATTAAATAAGGAAGAAACAAACATTTCTAACAAACCACATGCAAATCCAGGATAATAGAAGGATTACACCAAAGAGTACTATCTCACCTAAGTTTTTATTAATACAATATACATACATATATACGGAGTAATATTACAATATGAAATATAATATAATATAAAATATAGGAAATGTAATATCACAATATGATATATAATATAATGTAATATGTGTATAATTTAGTGTATAAGTGTATGATAAAGTGAATAAATTAGCTTTATCTAACAATAAGTTACAATCCTTTTCAGCTAGTGATGCACATTTATCACAAAAATGTTTAACGAAAATGCGGCGTAATAAATATCCATAAATGTGAGTAAAAACATTTTCTTCAGTGACTGGCAAATTATGAAAATCATATGTATCTGTGTCTGAATTAACAAATGATGTTGCTTCTTTAGATGTTTGAAATATTACGTTTTGTGTTTCTTGTATGTCTTGACATTGAATTACAATAATATCGATTCTTCATCGGTTGCGCAATTTCCGCTATCTACTTTAATATAATCTATGGAAAATAATTTTTTAAAACCATGGTAAAATTGTATTGCTGTAGAATTGAATGCGATTCCACTTTGTTTGCGAATGGCTCTGAAAAAATTTTCCAAACTATCTTGGTTTAGTCGTCTAGTTAATAGATATTCGATAGAAACTGATGATTCTTTTAAACGATTCCATAACTGTAATACAGAATTAACTGAAATAATCCAACATTTTATGGGTTTTATCGAATTCGTAATATCCTTTCCATCTTTTCTAATTAATTTTTAGTTTTGTAAAAACTGAATTGTTTCATTGAGAAACATAACTTGTTCTTTTGTACCTGTGTATGCCTGTTTATTGCAATGGCTGCTGTACAATTTTCAAGAATTTAAAATATCGAATAATTTCTTAAATAATTCTATGAATTTGGCTGTAAAAATAGCCGTTGTAGATAAGGAATTTGTACTAACAAATGTGTTTATACCAGCTGACACAGAATGACTTATTGTTAGTACTTCTGCTACATATTTCACTTTCATTTTTTCGAAATTATTTGGATTAATGTGACTATCTGTCAGTCTAGGAGCCGCTCTAAATTGGGTTTTCTTATCTGTTATATAAAAATCCTCTATATGTTTCCACAAAGCAATTTTATCTGTGTCATATACATAACTGTGTTGATGTAAGTTATTTCGGGTTGCTTTTAACAGATGAGGTACGTCAAAAAAGTAAAATATTTTTTCGTCGTCTATTGTAAAATATGACTTTTTCTCATTAATGGCTAATAATTTTGAAAATTGATAAAAATTAGAACCCATGTCTGTTGTAAGACCAACAACTCTTAAACCTATGCTTTTTAATTTTTTTATTGGTTCTGGTATAATTGCTATTATATCATATGCCTTCATCGTGGAATTTAAAAAGAAATTACTTACTGGTTGTTTCCATGATTGGCAGATGCCTTTAACCATAACCACTGCTACATTACATGCAGGCAATTCTGAATACTTTTCTCCTATGTCTTCGAAGCCTATAACTTTATCTCTATCGTAATGTTGTAAAATAAATGTGATTTTACAGACATTTCATCCGTGCAAAGTATGCAATATTTTGAACTTTGTGGCAAATTAGTAATTTTAATTTTTAATATTTCTAATACATTATCTTGCAACCCTGGACCTATATAACAATTTCGTGTCAATCTTTTTAAAGTTCCATAACTAGGCAAACAAAATATTTTGGATTTATTTGCCATATCTTTATATACTTTTGGACTTAAAAAGTATATTGATAAGCAACGTTGTATCAACGAAGGATCGTATCGTCTACCTTTTGCTTCCTTCTGAAAGAGACGTACTTGGGCTTTCAAAAATTTAGATGTCCCTTGTGGAAAAAATTTGTCTAGAAGTGTACTTTACGTGGAGATGTAGACAAAGATAGTGACAAAGGATTTTGAATTCCGACTTCTGATACATCTGATGTGTTATCTTCTACATTTAAACTATTTGAACTGAATTTTTGATCTGCAACATATCATTGAATGAGAAATTGCGTATCAGTGATGTGTTGTGTTACTGTTCACTAGTGTTTGCTGAATATTTGTAAATAACTTACCATTATTTCTCACGATGGAGCTTGGAATATAGCATGTGGCTGTAACCTTGTCTTCTCATAATTTAAAAACATGTTGTTTGCAAAATGCAGTCTACATACTCTATAACCATTATTGAGTTGTGTGACTGTCTCTGAAAACAATTATTCCTCTCTGTTACAGGCTAATACCCATAATTTTGACCTTTATACAATACATAGGAAAATACTTTCATTAATTGTACAGCTACACTAATTAATCATAGAACATGATTTAAAAATTAAATCTAGCTTAACTTTAAAGATACTTTTAAAATTTGCTTAATATTTGACAATTGTTCATGCAATCGGCTTTAAAAACTACAATAAATGAAAAATAAGTTATTATTTGTTACTCGTAATAAACTGACCTTTCTACACCTTTTGGGAATCGAAACAAAGTTTCTTTTGTTCCTCGTTTTTCATTGGTTGCATTTTTACACCCTTTGAAGGAACGACGATATCCACCTCTTTCATTCATATTTTGTACCTATACAACGGGAATGTTTTAAAAGTAACAGAGGTTAAAATACAAGAAACTATTATACTTACGGATGTATATCCGTAAGCACAGCCGCCATATTGTTGGTTGTGCGATTCGGTCATGCGCGAGAGATGTATGTATGTACACGGACGAGCTACTGTTAAAGACTGCCAGCCTTACGGGAGTTCGCGTACCCAAAAAATTCACTGTTTTCTACCGCCCTCTAGGATATATTGCGGTCAGAATGTGACTGGTCCCATAATCTAAACGGTCACCGGGGCGAGGGGAACTTTTCTGTCTCGCTTTGTCACATTTTGTTCCGTGGGCGTTCTTTGTCACGAGGCGACCGCTCGTCGCTTTACCGACGGAGCGACAGAGCCCATCAGAGCCCACTTAGTGGTACGCCAAAATACACAGGGGCTGGCAGTCTTTGATAGTACCTTGTCGGTGGTATGTATTTATTTCTCTTTGGATACATCTAGCACCTCAGAGATGGCGCTTAGGATTACAAATTCCTTTACTGCCCAACGAACACTTAAATCTATATAAAAAAAAATTCCTCGTATCACATTCCGCTATACAAAAACCTAGCCACTACTTAAATACATTTTGTCGCTTTTTACTTTTTACAGTATAATCGTTGCACTTTTATCATCTATACTTAAATTCAAGGTAAATAAACTATTATCACTTATTCAGTCTTTTGGTTTTCCTTTTGCTCCTTCCTTTTCCTTCTCTTCCTCCGTCCTCCTCTCTCCTCTTCATATCGGTTTTCCCATTCTGCGCGAGAGATAATTATTAGTACGCTTTTTGGCAGAGTGGACCTACTGTTCTTTCTTATACGGTGGCGCAACGGTTTTTACTGGGACATTCCGGTAGGAAATGCCCGCCTCTTAAACAATTGAAACATCAGCGCTGTTCACGAACGATCGATAATCGCGAGGCTCGACAGATTTACCGCGAAACGCGTCGCAGCGATATAATGCCTGATTCGCTCCGCATACGATACAACCTTGATCTGACGCGTGAAAATGAGCCTTAACGTTCCGAACGTGAGCTTGTTTACATCTATAGGAGTTATCTCCTTGTACGCGGTTCGCTTCTAACGATTCCAGTGTGCTTATGCGTACGTCAAAAAATGAATTCCAATCTGACAAGGACGGGAATTTTTGTGCACCGCCCATGCGGATTTCCCACTCGCGTCGGGATTCCTTATTTAACGATCTTGAAAAATGAAACACTAGAATGTCATCCCACGCGTCCACTGGCCGACCCAGATTACGTAGCGCTTCAAATCGTTTAATGTGCCGAGTCCAGTCGAGATATCAAATAGCATGTGTAGGTGAGCATTAACGATTGCTCGTTCATTAGAATATCGATCCGTCAGAATCTGCCAGGCAGACTGATAATTGGACGCGGAGGTAGCAACATTTTTCAATAACAAATGTGCTTCGCCGGTAAGGCATAGCTTAAGATAATGCAATTTTTGGACATCCGGGAGCGAATCATTTGACGCGACTAACGCTTGGAACGAATCTTTGAAATTCTCCCATTCGGTATAATCTCCGGAGAACTTCGGCAGTTCTACTTGAGGAAGTCTTAGGCTGTACGCATACGAAGCAACTCAAAAGAAACTGGTTACTGTTGCGAGTTACAAACCAGTTACTTTTGAGTCACTTCTAATATAATTATATGTAATGCCGCACACGGCGCTACTCGTTAGTAACCAGTTAGTAACGCGTTACTAACCCGTTTCGAGTGAGTCGGCTTCTTGATCACCTAGCAACTACAGTATTTTCATTGCATAATATAAGTGAATATAAATATAAAGTAAAATATTTCTTTTGATATATTTATATACAACATTTTTTTATGATGAATGAGCAAAGTTTGAACATCAACTTTGTGAGAGAAGTGGAAAAGCAGTCACTTTTGTATGACTCCAAGTTTCAAGGATATTTAAGAAAGGATATCATGATAAAATTATGGAGTGAAGTGGGGAAATTTTGCTTTCTTATGACTGGAGCAATCATTTGTACCCGATCCATATAACTCTGTTTTGACATTCGATAGAAAGCAGTAAATTAAGAATCTGTTTGGTGCAATTCCTTTGCTGCTACAAATAATCTACAGTTGATATTTGTTTCGAGATATAGGTAAACCCAATATTCTCTTTTCCGTACATTCGTCTTCTATAATGATAGTACACTATCATATTTTCCTCGTCACTAGAGTCAGTATTTGACATAATTTTACTAGCTTGCACGGTAGATCACACTTAACTCAAGCAACTTCGGCTACTATTAAGTAGCTTCGTGTGCGGAACCGAGTCACTAACCAGTAAGTAGAAACCAGTTACGTTTCTTTTGAGTAGCTTCGTGTGCAGACGGCCTTACAGCTAAATTCGACTCGTGATTACCAGAAGTTGACGTATCGTTGCATACTGATTGCCTTGATCGCCTTCCCTTGGTAGCTCGGCAGTCATGGTGTCGAGAGCATGGAGGAAAGCGTCTTCCGTTCGGCCAAAGACATCGTCCTTAAAGTAAGGGTGCGTCTTTTGCATCTCCTACGTGGCAGCGTTTACCACGCGAATATGGGAGTCTTGGAATTTGTCCCGGTAGTCTTTAAGAAGACGGATTCGACCTTGGATCATCGCTGGGGGTCGACTTTATTATTTTAAATAATTTAATTAGACTTACTCAAATAATAAATAATTAATTTTTATTTTTATTTGTATATCCAAATAAAAAAAAATAACTATACATATCTATATATTTACTGCTTCCCCTCAGGGTTACCAGCTTCTTACAATAAAATATCCGCATCACTTACATTTATTTACAACTACTTAAAACTAACACCCTCCTGTCTCTCTTTCGCCCCCTCGCCGCCCGCTTGACCGCTCCCTCGCACGCTCGCCGCCAGCTTAACCGCTCTCTCGCACGCGCGCCGCCCGCTTGCCCGCTCGCTCTACTCTCGCCCTTTCTCGACCTTTATTGTCGTTTCCGTTCGCGCTCGACCTGCTCCATTCCCTATTTCCATCCTCTCTCATACACTCTCATCCCTCCTATCCCGCGCCTAACTTAAACCTAGATTCATGCGATCAACCTCCCCTGTTTCTACCCCATCCTCTCCCTCCCCTCATTCCTGTTCTCTCTCATCTCCCCCCCCCCCCCGGCTTCCGGTTCACCCACTTCCATATCATTTACCTCCTGACCACCTCCACCCTTTTTATACTCCATTCTCACATGGTCCTCCTCCCCCCTCCCCCTCCCCCTGTCCAGCTCTCTCATCCACCCTTCCTCTTCTCCCTCTTCTCCCAGCATCTGTCTCACCCTCTCCTGCCAACTACCCTCCCCTCCACCTTCTCTTCCACATCTTTCCCAAACATGTTCCCACGACTCTACCTCCCCTTCGCATAATCAACATTTCCTCTTTTCCTCCTCTTCCCAGTACCTCCCTTCCCTCACTTCATTTCCTAATCTGTACCTTGCTACCCTTTGCCACCTGCTTACCCCCCATCCTTTTCTCAAATACTTCGGAACCCCTCTGCTCCTTACTTCCCTATACCACCTGTTGTATAATGAATCCCTCATCCTTAGCCGATTTTCTGCCTCCTGTTCTATCCTCTTTAAACCCTCAATCACCTCCCACCCCCAACCCCCCAATCCTCCCCTTTCCTCCAGTTCAACCCCCACTACTCCTTTTCCAGTAAGAAATTCCTTCCTCTCCTTCTCCCACTTCGACAGTCCCCTTCCCCCGCTGCCCTTGCCCTTATCTCGCTTAAACACCTCCTTGCCCACTCACTACCACCTCCCTGCTCTAACTTCCTTTCAAACATCCATGCCCTTTTCCCCGCACTCCCCCTCAACTTACCTCTTCCTAGCTCCTCCCTAACCATGTACCCCGGAGTTCTTCGGTCCACCTCCAGCGTCCATCTTAGGTACCTATTATGGAGCGCCTCTATCGACTCTCTCTCCTTCCATCCCCATACTTCCGCCCCATAACTACCCACCGTCCACACGTAATTTATCAAAGAGCCAAACCCTTCTGCTCCAATCTGCCTTGAATCTTCTTTTCCCTACTCCCCATATCTGCCCCATCACTGCCGCTGCCCGTTTCACCCTATCCTTCACTTGCCCTCCTTGCCCTCCATTCCTATTCATCACATATCCCGGGTACTTGTACTCCTTAACCTCCTCTATCACCTTTCCCTTCCATTTCCATTTCTGTTCCTTAATTCTACCCCCACCCTTCCTGAACCTCATGATCTTCGTCTTTCCTACATTTACCGTCAGCTTCTTTCCATCGAAATACCTTTCCAACACCCTCATTGCCATTCCCATACCTATTTCTTCCTTCGCTAGCAGCACCATATCATCCGCATAGGCTAAAACGTATAGCTTCTCCCCTGCAATTCTTATTCCACCCCGTCCCTCCTATATAAAAAAAACTGATTATTTAATTTTTTATTTAAATAATTATTTATTTAAATATTGCCCAACTCTGACTATATATTTGGTTAACCAGTTTATACCACGCCTGCCTACTTACATTGCTAATGGTGTTACCCGGTTGCTATTTCATATGGTGGTCGCCGCTAGTGTTCCTGATTTCTTGCTATATTTTGTTTCTCGAGAAACAAGAAATTGGATTATATTTCTCGAGAATTCTCGAGAATTGAAGAGAATTTAAGAGAACTTAAATAAATATTGCAAAATTTATATTTGAGCCGTTCAGTGCACACATCGATTAACTCCATAAAACAAAAAGTTGAGAAATGCGATGAAGTAATGTATATTGTTTTTTAAAATTCCTGTTATAATATAAATTCAAATATATAATGTAGATGCATAAATACAGATATAGCTTTCATCTAACGGTATATAAAATTAATAAGGAAGATATTTAACTTTCCATAGAAGTTAATTTTCCATAGAAATGAATGTTGACAGTTCTGTTATAATATATTTTTTGTGATTAATTCATAGCAGCTTTATTTTAGCAGCATTATTCTTTGGGATAATTCAGCAATATTATAAATAATGTCTTCTTCATCAGCTGTATCTGAGGATTCGTCATTTCGATTTGTTGTCAAGTTTTTATAGTAATCATGTTTAACAGGAGGAATGAATTTTAGGAGGTCCATCATGTCTCTCCATTTTTTCCTTGTCACAGTTCTACCTTTAGGATATAATAAAGGCTGATCTATATTTTTCAAACTTTGCGGTCTACCTACTAAAGATTTTCTTATATTAATGGCTTTAAATTCTGTATCGTCATTATAGCCACATTTGAATTGTATGAGATGGGGTTTGGACCTTTCTAACTTTATCCAGCGTATTTTAAGCCAATTTACTGGAAGTTCTGTGACGGTTACTTTTCTGTTAATGGTTGATTATTCTAAAGGTTTTGTTGACAAAAAATCTTGGTGGGTCATTTGGATTAGATGAAATGGCGCTTTCTTTTTACATGTTTTGATTATATTGTACCAATCATCTGGTGAAAAAATGTTTTGATTTTTTTTTCGCACGTGACTCAATAATGGCAAAATCTGAGTCATTGGGCAAATGAATCCACTTACCAAAAATTTCATTTCAATTGACTCAGCTCTGATTTCCGTACTTTGAACAAGTTTCAATAAACTTAAGACAATTTTAATATTTCTGTTTTGCCCGGTACACGAATCCGAATATGTTATTATTTTTTCGAAGTTCGTAGCTTAAGTCTTTATGTACTTCATTAGACAAGATGAAATTTCTTGAGACCCACGAGATCCTTCAGTTTCTGGCCAAACAAACATGTGGCTTATATTTTTTCTGAATTCATGACATCCAAAATTATAAACATATAAATTTCGCTCATAATAAGCTACGGATGTGGTCAGCTTGGGAAAGGCTAAAGCTTTTTCTTGGAATAATATTTATTATTCTATAACTACGCCGTTACTACAAGCCAGTAGAACAATATAAAAGAAAACACTTATACTACACTTAATGTTATCAAGAACTTAAACTCTAGACCTTTTGATTAAAGAAATAACCGACAATGAAAGATCGCACGTGTTGTACATTGTTACGCTATGGCGGAAGTGAGGAAATTCCGGGGCCGCATCGCCACCTTGCTATATGCGCCCTCTCTGAGCCGTACGCAACCTTAGAGAGCGCCGAATATAAAATGACTGTCTCTTTAAATTTACATTCTAACACTTTTTCCAAGTCAAAAGAAAATACGAAAATTTTTTCTGATGTTGCCATTCGATCGGCAGCCATTTGACTGCGAGCCCGTTCAGCCTCTTCTAAGTGAGTTTTCTTTTCAATTTCTGCCGTCTTAATTCCCTCACCGTCTGAAGATTGAATTTTTATTTGAAAAGCATCACAAGTTTGACACGTATCCTTTGATGGTTGTTTAAAATGTGTAAATTAAATTTTGTAGAAAACACATTATAGTAACATTTTTCTTTCACTGGTACTACATTTTCCTTTTCACATTCTGTGACGTACAGTTCATACATCTTCTTAATATCTAATTCAGGATTTAAATATTGTCGTCTTGGATTATGAGCTCTGGTGTAGTGACTACTGTAGGCTGGAAATGACTTTATATGTTTTATAACATTTGTATCATCTATTTTATTGCTTGCAACACGGCCTTTGCGCTGATCAACCAAAGATGCAACTTGTTCTTTAGAACAACAATCGTATATCCGCCCGTCACTCACCTGATAAGTGTCTCTAAAATATTTTTTGCAAACGGGAATATCAAGTCTCTCTTTTCGAAAGTAATATGTAAAAGAATGTGATCTTCGTTCTTTAGTTTCATTCGTGGGGCGCCTTCTTTTTATTTTATTAACTTTGATACAACCTCTTAAGAAAATATTTTGGTCAAGTTGACTATGTAAACTATAGAACGCCTTCATGGCAGCCTCTCTCTCATCCGAAATAATCTTTTGGTTGCACTTTTGACGGCATGTGCATTGTATATCGACAAATGTTTTTGCAGGTATTAAATTTCCTCCCCTATTCCTGTATGCCAAACCTTTTGTTCTGTTATGCTTTTGTAAATTTCGTGTCCATTTATCAGGATTACGACTTCTTTTCCTCCCAATCAATGTGTTAGTTGGGTTTGTACTGTTGCAATCAGATGAATCCGAGGAAAATGATAAACGTCTTCTTGGACAAGACTTTCTGTTGATAAATCGTATTGAAGAATCATCACTGTTTTCCTCACCCACATTGTTATTAGTCTCACTCATCTTGATTATAACGGTATAATATTTATTTCTTTAAGAACAATCTGGGAGTAATGTCGAAAAGACCAAGAAAATATGTAGTCCGTGTAATATTGGTGAAGTATACAGTAACATTCAGCGTGCGAGATCACCGTTATACTAACTACCGTTTGCATTGCGCTTTTTTTGATCTGTTTGCCGATGCGATTTTATTACCAATATTATTGAGAGGGAGAAAGCATCTTCGGCTGTTTAAAAACAAAAAAGCGTTGATGCACGGCCGGAACAGATACAGCGTTACTGAAACGATTTACATTAGAGTATGGAGTTAATCAAAATGGCTTCTGAAATAAATGACTTATTATTCAATGGCCAAAATAATTTTGTCGTTTAATGGTGCTAATCTTTATTATTCAGGAAAGTTGTTATAAATATAAAAAGTTATGACTATACCATGTGCTTTGACACTTAAATTTAAGATTTTTCAAAAAGTGGAGTTAATCGATGTGTGCACTGAGCGGCTCATTTATAGGATAAGATTGATAATATTTAAAAGCAACAAAACTTTAACTAAATGCTCATTCTCGCCTAATCTACGTAGTGCAAATAAAGAAACAGTCTTTTTCGTTTTAAAATAATTTTTTAAAAAGCATAAAGCATCTATTGTAGGGTCAGATAATCTACTTCTTTTTTTCGTAATAAAATCTGTAATCGTCAACTTTCCTATGCGGGGAAGTATCGGGAACATAGAGGTTTCATCGAATAACGATATTGAAGTTTAGTTGGTAAAACAAATAGTTGCTATTTATTCATGAATTTGTTTGAGTGAAGTATAATCGATAAGGCGTAGTCGGGCTCGACGTCGTAATTACTTGGTAAGGACTTGTGCCCGCAAGAGAAGTTTAATAACAAAAAGAAGTCCCGTCACAGTGGTCCGGATTGACGTAAGGTGTGACATTTTACCAAAAAATGAACTTTCTCATACCGATATGCATTGAATATATACTACTTCCTAAATGTCCGCCAGTCTCAAAAATAAAAATATTTGCATGATTTAATACAATTTTTTAATACAACTGACGACTTAAAGTCGGACTTCCTAAGGATAGTGTTTTTCGTCGAAACGAACTGCATTCTTTCTTTTCGAAGTTGTGATGTTACTATTTAATATTTTTATTTCATTCTTTTTTTGCAATAAAGATATTGGAAATAGGTGGCGGAATAAAATAGATTACACTAAGAATTGTCTTTAAAATTTTAACTTTATTTAAGCGCCTGGAAGTGCACGTCTTTACTGCGCGGAAGAAACCAACAGAATGAAAAAGGAAGGTCAGTGACGAAGAATTCGTCACGTGCCCATAGACCCCATCGGTCCTATACTTTGTCTAAACAAGTCAAGAAGGGACACGGCTGTACCCTCTTGACTTGTGTCTCGCAAAGAAACTCAATACGTGCAGCGATGATTTTTGAATAAGAAAACTTTCTCTTCTCAGAAGAGAAAAACCAACAAAAGAGGATTCCTTCGTGCTTAAAATTCATTCCTGTAATAATAATTACCATAAGAAATGTATTGAAAAAATATTGTCGAATAAACTATTACAAATTCATGAAATTTTTTGTAATTGACAAAGAATATCCCACAAAAAGTACATTACATGTAAAAAAAAAAGGTAACGCCAAGTACTTTGGGCACTGTGAGCGGAGCACTTCTTTGCACTAATACATAGCATTAAACAACTATTTATAGTAATTAACTTTATATAAAGTTAAAAAAAAATTTCCGTCCTTGTCAGATTGGAATTCATTTGTTGACGTACGCATAAGCACACTGGAATCGTTAGAAGCGAACCGCGTACAAGGAGATAACTCCTATACAGTGCCGCGAAAAAGTATTGGCACCCCATCGCCGACAGAAATATAAATGCATATAACTTCTTAATAAACTGATTTGAGCAACTAACTTTTATACTTATTTTTATGTTGTCTATTGTAGTTTATTGTGTAACTGCAAGAAATAGCATAAATAAAGCGATCCACGAAATAATAACGTAAATATGTTTATTGAGCACTTTGTACCGAGGAAAAAGTATTGGCACCCTGATTATTTTTTCATTTTTCATGTAGATCGATTGTCTATAGAATTTCTTCTTAAATTTATTCCTATAGATTTTTGTGCGCTGAATTCAAATCTGCATGCGGTTTTCTTCTAGTGCTTATAGTTTTTGAGAAAATCATACTTAAACAAAAATTGTAAATTTTTCACTTCGGCGATGTTTTGTGCTTTTACAATAGCAGTTATTTAATTCGTGTTGGTGTAGAACAATTCTACGGACTCTCCCGAATAAAATGATGTAACTTATTAATACATTGTCACCATTTAACTTTGTTTAAACAACGATCAAAGTGGAAAGGACACCAAAATCGTATCGGTCTCTGCTGACATTTTCCAATTTATTTCGAAAACCAAGAGTCTAAGAGAAAATGTAAGGATAGCACACGACAGAGGAAACATTTCTGTTAAGAAAAGCATTAAAAAACGTACAAAATAATGTTTTATTTTCAATTTACATGCCTATCCATTTTGCATAACATGAGGCAACTAAACGGTTAAACGACATGGCAGTCCAGGCCGTTGTCGGCGTTGAGCACTACTGTCGCCACTGCGTAGCGCCATCTGTTGGGATAAAGTATTGACACTGTACTCGGGCAGTAATAAAGGTAATTCTGTACTGCATAATGAATGAAAAAAGAATTTATTTGTATGAAAATAATAGCATAATACAATTACGATAAATACACTTAAATGTTGACTTAAATGTGAAGCAATATTGGCACCTTAAAATTAAAGAAAAATATGATAAATATCAATATTTAGTGTGAAGTCCGTTACATTTAATAATTTCTTTTATTCGTTTCGGCATTGAATGAACCAGTTTCGATGTAAATTCCGGCTGGATATTATTCCATTCTTCCAAAAGTAACTGTTTTAATTGATTTTTGTTTGTAATGTGATGTTTTCTTAGTCTAACTTCTAGCTCGGCCCACAAATGCTCAATCGGATTGAGGTCCGGTGATTGGGGCGATCGCGGTGGCCATTTTCGATGTACAGATCGTCCAATCCAACGTTTATGACCTTGAATCATCTCGACTGACTATAGTTGTTGAAATTGTCTCGATAAGGGCTATAATCGTAGGTGTTTAAAAATATGTGGTCCCATTTAAAAAACCTAAGTTGACCTTCAAATCTCCTAAGCGCCTCCACCTGAAGAAAAGTTATGTACTGTTCGACAGAGCAAAAGTGAGCCCACGGGGAGGAGTTGGGGTAGAAAAGTGGGAGATGAGGAGAATGTGGGATGTCGTGCCTATTATTTAACCAATAGTTTCCGAAAAGGTGAGGATATTATGGTCCAATGACGATTTTTCCAGCTAGTCTCACTGTCTGCGTCGCACAAGAATCCTATTGGCTGAATAGCCGCAGCACCGTCCTTTTTCTAATACAATCATAGGAATATTATTTGCGCGTTTCCGTCATTTGTCGAAACAATCACAACTACTAATAAAACTCGTGTAACTCGAGACCTTCGGCGCGGCGCGGCGGCGTGAACGTGTGATCCTCTTTTCTCTCTCTATCTCATGTTGTGCGACGCGGACGGAAACAATTTCTTTAAAGGTTAGCAGCATTAAGCTTCGCGTAAATAATCGGCAAATGAAAGAGAAAATTTGGAGCATTCAAGGAATCCATCAGTATTAATTTCGGCTTGTATATTTCTGATTAAATTCTCATAAAACTATTACGAATAAATTCCTCTAATTTCCTCGATAAAGATAAGTTTAAACATAATAGAAATATTTAAATGAAACTAAGAAAAACTTCATTCAACCTTGCTGTTCTCCTTATTTTTTCATCATATTTGTACTTATGCATTTATATTCAAATTTTATACTAATATATCTATACTAAATGTATATAATGACAATGCAGAAAAGAAACGAAAAATTGTAATTCGTTGAAAATTAAAAAAATTAATGATTAAAAATATAATTCATTTCGGTCCACATAGACCTAAATAAAAACAGCAGGGTTAAAGTGGTGTTTATTAAATTATGCAATGCATTATACATCAGTAGTAAAGGGGATCTGTCGCTGTATCTCACTCTATTGTGATTTATTTCATTTGCGCTCTTTGTTACACGAAGTTCGTCGCGTGACAAAGAACGCAAACAAAACAAATGCATAATAGAATATGATGCAGCGATACATCCCCTTTCTCTTGTGACGTTTTAGTTTGTAGAGTACACAGGCCCCAAACGGTAGAGTAGTGGGGGCCAGCGTAACTGCCCACTTTCTCCGCCACAGCTTGGTCATGCGCGTTAGTGGGCTCACTTTTGCTCTGTCGAACAGTACACCACGTAATGAGCCCCTCGAAACCAAACAACTTTCGTCTGAAACATTTCTTCTTATCTCAAAAAATGTAAAAATTATTCAGGTGACCTGTTTTAAATGCCCCACCCTGTATAATGGAAACACACAAAATACACACAACATATACAAAACATATACAGGTATTAATAAAATATTGACGCAACAGTGCCGTCCCTAGTTTGCGGAGCTTGGGGCTAAAGTCAATATTATAAAAATTACTATAATATAAAATAAAATGACAGTTATCTAAAAAATTGTAATTACTGAATCTAAAATGTATGCCCTGCTCTAAGGACGCTACTGATGTACAATTCATTCGGCGCGTTTACTTCCTACTTATTTCAAGAGCAAGCGTTACAAGTGGATCCGAATGCGTTGGCACTTCGGATCCATTTATAACGCGAATTACTCTTGCTATATAATTTTTGACAACATATAAGATACAGTGACGTATGATATATGTTGGCAAAAAATTTCCATGTTCGGAGCATGTGAATTTTGGATTCAAAATTCACATGCTCCGAAATGGATGCCGCGACAGTCGCAACAAGGTCATGAGCGTATGCGACGTTGAAAACATTTCCGAGGCACGCGGATACGACGTGGTGAATTAACAACTCGCACTCAGACTGTATCGATGAGTACTGACAATGAGTCTCAAATTTATTACATGCATATACTAATCCCACACAGAATTTACAGGTGATGTTCTTTTTGCGAACACACCGTAGTATATACCGAGTCACTGCCCGTACAGTAGACTCAGAAGTTTCCGAAACATCATAATTTAGAATAATGTGATCCTCGTCGTTCGTCGATACAGCCGGAGCAGCTGATAAAAACTTTTGGACACTAACAATAAGTAAGAAGCCCGAGGATTCTTCAGATTCGCAGTTAGTATCCGCACATACCAACTGCGAATATGAATTTAACAGCAATGTCCTGTAGTAACTATGAAAAGTACTACAAGTTGGATTCGTATTCCTTGCGCCATGTTGCCGAATTTGGCCGAAAAAATTTTCTAACGAATCTTGATTAAAATTACGTCCAATAAACGAAATATCAAGATCGCACAAATAACTTTTTAAAAATTTAAAATTTTGTATGGTACGAATCCAAGTTTGCAATACCTTTGGACGCTGTTTATCCATAGGCTTCCTTTTTATAAACTTCATGCTTGAAAAAGTTACAATTGCTCTATTCCAAATATCGGACGTTTCACTCATATCCGTAGCCTTTTCCGTACTGACTCTACTATTGTTGACACTGTCGAACACGTCATTCATAAAATGAATGAATCGAGCAGTGTGACCATTGAGCCACACGTGGAAGATTATCTGCCAAACTAAATTTCAGGTCTTTAGTCAGTAAATTGTTCCGCATACACTTCGACAGGTGCGGAGGATCAAAAAGCGATACGATATTGTTGTCATCTATGACCATGTTGAAAGGCATTTCTCTTCGAATCTCTAATCAAACATTCTATGGCTGTACAGTTGGTGCTACCTTGGTCGCAAACTATTGCCACCACTACAATGCCGGCCTGAAATGCACGGCGAACTAATTCTTTAAACATTCTAACGATATTCTCCGCGGAGCTAGTGCCTCTACAAAAACTATGTGCAGCGGGTTGCTTCCAAGGTCGCACTCCTTCTATGCCTTTTAACATCCACACTGTGGCATGATCCGCGATATTCAATTTTCTAGAAAACCCGGTGTCTACAAATCCTTCAACTATGTCCATTGTGGGATTGTACACTAGAGACGGAGATAATTTGATTTCGTCGAACACGAGAACAGCGTATTTGCTGTTCTCGTTAGAAAATGAATCGCACCGCTCTTTGAGTTCTTGAAAAACATTGTCGCAAATTCCAGCTCTTACAAGGAGAGGCTCATACGTTCGGGACACCAATTTACCTGAAACTTTTCAAGTATGTAGAGGGCCATACCTACAACATAATCTCCAAGTACTAAGCTGCACATCCCAAAAATGTGCGAGAAAATTGTATTTAAAGTTTTCGTAGCACTATTAGTACAAGGTTTTTTGTAACAAACGTGAGAAGTCGTAGTAGCGAAACGGTCAACGGTCTAGTTCGTGGAACACGTGGATATGTGGTTCGAGACCCCTCGATATCTGACGATATTTTTTTTCAATTTGTTAAATCTGATAAGGTTCAATAAACACTTTCACACATTTCTAGAGCTATATTATATTTATTAGGAAACTTAAGGGTGCGCAGGAGTCACTAGAGAATTTTTCGTTGACTTCAGCGACAGTTGCGGAGAAATTAGGAAGCTCTTGAACAAGGATAGATAGATCCTTGTCTCTCCAACGGTGCTGTGAGAGAGAGAGTGATATAACAACAGCAGGAGAGACGAAAACAGAGCATTAACCAAGCCGCTGCTTTTACAATTTAGTCGAGTACACTTTCAGAGACGAGGAAGCAGTATTTTCTAATAATTCTTTTTTTTTAATATTCCTTGTAACATTTCCAGTGGAAGTACAGAGCCCTTTTTTGGAAAAAGTGTCCATACAAAAATTTATTCTATAAAAACGTACACTTTTATTTTTATTTAATTGTCAGAAGCGAGGTTGCAAAAAAGGGCTCTGTACTTCCACTGGAAATGTTACAAGGAATATTTAAAAAAAAGAATTATTAGAAAATACTGCTTCCTCGGCTCTGAAAGTGTACTCGACTAAATTGTAAAAGCAGCGGCTTGGTTATTGCTCTTTCTTCGTCTCTCCTGCTGTTGTTATATCACTCTCTCTGTCACAGCACCGTTGGAGAGACAAGGATCTATCTATCCTTGTTCGAGAGCTTCCTAATTTCTCCGCAACTGTCGCTGAAGTCAACGAAAAATTCTCTAGTGACTCCTGCGCACCCTTAAACTACTAACGAAAATAAGTAAGATATAATACGAATGGAACGCACATGGCAACGCATGGCCGAACAGAAGCAACCGACTGAAGTTGCGCGACGTTTTACATCGATCAGCATCGTACTGAGTGAGGCATATCGATCTATCTAACACAATGTAATCAATTTTTTATATTTACATTTTTAACTGAATATTACTGAAATTAAAGTTTCATATTTAATATTAGTTAATCATACATAAGTATTAGAATTATATTATTTACATTAGTTATTTGAATACTAAAAACTTATATTATAAATATTACATATATTAAAAATTATATTCGATTATTATCGATTATTATTATCACTATTTTGCGGTACATATTGCAGGGTGATAAGCGTCATAAAAACATGCAAAACACAAATTGAAGCGACATCTGCTACAACATATAAAAGAAGTATTACCACATGCGCAAGATTTTTTTAATTCTTCAATCGGAAAACATACTTCATTAACATTTGAGAACAATTATTCTCGTTCATCATAAAACTTGGAAGCAAACCATGCATATTTTATCATTTCCGAGAAAATAGGCGATGATAATATAATTGATCATGGAGAAAGGAGTGAATTTTTATTGTATCCTCTCGAGATGCTATTTCACGATTGTTTTCTATTAAAAACGAGCAATTCTGGAGTTTTTTAATAAAGTTTTTAAGTCGCCTATGGAAATATACATCGCATGGCTGGCAGATCGATGTACATTTCGGGGGAATAATTTTGACCGTACAAGTTGGTAAATTTTCATTGTCACAAAATAATTCGTCGTACATTGTTAAGTTCGTTTGACCTCCCGATGAATCAATTAATAATAAAAACTTCTCTTTTTTTTTACGTATGGTTTTATAGCTTTTTCTAAAAATGACATGTACAAGTGAGTTGTGAGTTTTCCGGATATCGAACACGTCACAATAACATTTGAAAAGTGTTTTGATAATGTATTGACGGTATTTTGCACTCTTGGACCAAATGATCCCGTTGGTTCTTGTAAACACAAAAATACGACTGGTAATAGCTCTCCACGCATCGTGATAGCGTACTGCGCAGTGTATGAATGACTTATTTTGTTAAGGTCCCGTCTTCGCACTAATACAGTTTTGGAGCCTTTTTTGGCAAGAGTTCTGTCATACGTAGTCTGATACTGACAACCCATTTGATCAGTGTTAATAATAAATTTCTTTTCAAAATTTTCAGAAATTGCTTTCACTTGCTTACAAAACTTATCTGCTGCTTCCACTGTTTCATTTAAAGTTGCATATTCTCTGTGGCTGATATATTTCGTAATTTTACGCTGACGGATACCATGCTTCTTCTTGAATCGTTTCACCCAGGCTGACGATGCTTTGAACTCAAAATTAGATGAGCGATATTGACTGGCGGCACTTACAATTAAACCCCACTCTCGCAAATTCCTGGTTGTCACCTAAAATGCAATCGTGTTTATATAATTTAATAACTTTGAATTAACTCGATCGTGAAATAAAATATACAAACGAAACATTTTACTTGTGAAAACTCCGCTCTAGCTTCCTCAAAACAATCATAGGTCCACGAGTCAATAATAGCATATTTATCTATTGATGTTCCTCCGCTTAAGGCGTCTTTTTCCCATCGTTTCAAATCGTCTTTTCTTTTTAAACTCCGTGATCCTTTCCTTTGGAGTGTTTTTAAACTCCATTGGGAATGCTGTTTCGCTAATTTTACTATTTTAATTTTTGTTTGTAATGGGATATTTTCAGCTACCTTTATTTTTTTTTCACCTCGTACATTCGTAGTCAGGGTCAGTTACATCGTCATCCACATGATGATACCACTTTTCTTCGTCCTCTTCGTGGGGCAGAACGAGTTCATGATCTTCTACCATTATTTTTTCTATTAACATTTCCACGATGCGCTCATATATCTCCTTTCCAATTATTTTAGCTTCGTACGAAATCGAAGATGGTTCACTTTGCGTAATGAGATCGTTCATTACCAAAAGATCCTTGCAATGCGTAAATGCTTCTTTTAAAAGCTTTTTGGACGGGGGTTATCGTGAAGTGAATCTTCAAGAATTTCTGCTGATGAAATTGAAATGCTAGAGCCTTGTTCCGTTGTTAACGGGAATTAAAACTTTTGAAATGCCCGCGGAAGCACCAAAATTCACTCGGAAAACACGTTTCGCACTTACGATGTTTTATTGTCGTTGCGGCAATAATTGAAGCAAGTACATAAAATCTCTTCGAACGCGTTTCAACGAGTCAGAGTTTGTCGACTGTTATTTGACGCAAGTAACGTAGCAACGTAAAAACATGTTTATAAGAATACATGTTTCATTACAACTAATAAAATGTTAACCCTTCGGTACGAGGAATTTCTGCCGCATTTCTGCCGTCTGAACCAGAGGATAATAAAGCAACAATAAAAATTAGTAAAAATAAATTTAATCGCAAAACAACAACAAATGCATAATACAAAGTATGATATCGAATAATATAACGCCATATAATATGAAAACGTATTTATAATAATTTCAATTTTACAGTTTGAATTTCGCCATTATAGTATATATTACAAGTTAATCACATATTCTGTATAGCTATTCAGTCAATTACCTGGTAGGTGACACGTTGGAACCGCCGATTGTGACAATTTCCTTGTCAAAATGTATTTTCCTTCAAAGTGGGGAATACAAGTTGTTCGCATGTTCAGTTTGTCTCGAGACAGAACTGATAACTCTGGACTGCCGCATGCTTCTAGCCACTTTACCTGTCATCCACAGGGAAACGAAACATTCGTCCTCCTACGTTGGTGCAGCCTTTTACGGAACACTTTCTATGAGTATTCCTCCTAGAAGCATATATTGTATTGATTAGTTTATTACATTATAATTGCAATGTTTGAAGCAAACAATATATCAATAACATACAAACAATTGCAGTTTTTTCTGAATTTTTTATATTTTTATTAAAATATAAGTACTAGATACTTCATTTTCGCCTCTTCCTCTTGTTCGATCTTGTTCAATCCCACTTGCCACTAACTCTTGCTCACAAGTCAAAATCACTCGCCAAGCAAGGCCAAGCCACAAGCCAAATGAGCCAAATTAACGAATATTGGCGGGAAGTTGCCGCCTGAATTGGCGGGAACGTGACGTCACGAATTCTTACCTTGTGTGCAATATCAGTGAAACAAGGTATGTATGTAGAGGAGCGTCACTAGCGCTCCTAGGGACGGTGGGAAAGAATTAAAATCGGCTTCAAGTTCACAAGAATACAGTTTGGAGGCCCTGATTCTGGGACAGAGTGACGAAGTATCGATTGGTGATCGAGCGCGTGCAGCGTTGGCTCTCTCGATGGGTCCTTTGACAATTAGAGGGCTCGTCATTATTCCGTCGGTAAGGAAGAGAATTATTCTTGTCTCGGACTCGCAAGTCTTTTAGTACTCGGCTTCTTTAGCGCGTTGAGGAGATTTCTTATTCTCCTGTCACATACATAACATACGACAGAGTCGTAATAGCTATGACACCCGCGAATTGAGACGGGTCCCTCTGTTGCCGTCAAGACCCATCTCTTGATCGATCCCTATTACTTATCCTTTGGATTGTACGTCTGCTCGCAATCTTCGCTCGACGACGATCGACCCGCACGTCGTTCCTCGCAGATTTCTACGCTGGGGAGGGGGACGCTGTTTTCGCACGCGCCTACGGTCTCGCCTCGCTCGCACGATTATGGTGTTTTCACACGTCACTCGTCGTCTTTATGTAATGTACACACTTTGTACGGTTACAAATCTGTGGTTGTGGAAAAATTTCTTTCATTTTGAGTGGATGTTGGCTTGATTGTATATATGTAGAACACCCAAAAGTTGCTGCAAATTAGATGTCCTTTTTCCAGTTGACTCGAAAATATGAAATTCCTTTTTTAAAGTTTGAAACTAATTTTTTTCTTGATTGGGGCTAAATTTTTGGAAGCTATCTGCAATTGCTAATTCTAATTGTTTTCTTAATGATAATTCCTCATTTTGATGTGTGTTTCGGTATTCTTAGTAGAATCATGGATATTATCATATTTTCCGAAAAGCCTACTTATTGTTAGAATGTGTTTTGCCGTTTCTAAACCTAAGTTTCTCGAGAAATTCTCGAGATGAAACACTAGTCGCCGCGCACTGTAAGTCGGTTTGCCTATACTACTACCAAAGGGTAGGTATACCAAAAGGCGACACTCTGAAAGAGAGACTGATTTTAGAGAGAGATAAAGTGTACAAACAATTTAAATGCCCACTCGGTAAACCAAGGGTGGGGGAATGCTTTCGGCCTGATGTTCTGGCAAGAGAGAGAGCTCATGGCAACCAAGATGACACTTCGGACTTCGAACTACAGTGTGTTAAGAAATGATAGGTTCACTCACACTTATTATCGTAACTTCTAGAGAGATGTATCAACTGCTCTCAAACTTTCGAGATATAAGGTCCTTGTATTAACAAATCTTATTGCTAAATTTCGTTTTGGAGTAATATTTCAAAATAATGTAACATAAGAATATTATAATTTTAATATATTTTAACCGTTAATAAATGATAGGTTCACTTAAAAAAAAAAAAACATTTATACATAGTCATTAAATAACTCCTAACAAAGTAAAAATTAAAATTAATATTTAATAAGTTTTCCACCACTTTTAATTAATAAATTGATTCGCTTCGGCATAGATTCGATAAGATCTGTGAGTTGCCGACTAGTAATACGATCCCAAGCGTTCATAATTGCCGTTTTGAGCTCCTTTACACTATTGAATTGGCGACAATCATCGTAAACATCGCGTACTAGTTGTCCCCACAAATTCTCAATCGGGTTAAGATCAGGAGACCTTGATGGCCATGTTAATGTGTCTATATTTTTAGTTTTTAACCATTGTTTAGTGCTTGATGAAGCGTGCACTGTTGCGTTGTCATGCATAAATGTTAATTTTGCAGACGAAAAACGGCGAATATAGGGCAAAAGGTGTTCTTCTAAAACAGCTTAATATTTTTTTGAATCAAATCGCGTATCAAGGAAGGCTAATGTCGTCTTGCCAAATCCAGAGAACGCCGCCCAAATCATCACAGAACCTCCACCAAAGTTACGCTTTGTAAAGTAACGCGGTTCTGTACGTAGATTGTGCCGATAGTTCGCCAAACCATCTGGTCCATCTAAGTTGAATTTCTTTTCATCAGACCAAATAATCTAAAAATTCAAAAATAAATTACAACGTCCTCACTAAAAACTGTGCACATACTGTGGGGGATATTAACAAGTGGTGTGTGATTTGATATAAGTGGTTTTATTGAGACTTAACTTTCAACCGTTCGTGCTCACGACAGGCAACCGACAGACCGAACTCTTCTTTCATTCTTCCCTTTTATTTCTTCAGTCGCACATCCACCTTCAATCACGCATACATACACGCATTCTCACAACCTATGCTCAGTTTTATCAGGCACGCACTTTCATTTCGTGGAACAGTCATTCGCTTGGTCCAAACACTCTTTTCCGGCACCTCATTCAACCCAAACATTCTTATCCCAAACATTCTCTCCTTACACCCCACAATACCGAATGCCACTGGTGGGTCCACGTTTGATGCAAATCTGCAAATGTTACACGTGTTTTGAAATGCTCTTTTTTAAGCGTTGGGGCAGATTTCATTTTTTTATATACAAGATTAGAAGACTCTTTTAAAACATTCCATACTGTCACATGTGAAACATTTGGCACGAATTCGTTGCGTAATCGTCGACTTCCTATTGTTGAATTTGATGCTTTCGCGATAATTGCTCTTTTATTGCGTGGTGTCAATTTTGGTGGTCTTCCAGGAGATTTTTTTACTCCATATTCATCCCCATTTTTTATAAACTGATTAACCACATTGCAAGATCTGCCTATGCGACGACCAATTTCTCGATGAGTCATTCCAGAGTCTTTATACGCCAATATCTGTCCTTTCTCTATTTCATTTAAAACTTTTCCCTTGCCCATTTTTTTAGAAAAGGCCTTAACACCTTAATAACACAATACTTTTCAACAGTTTAATACCTTTTTCACTGTAAATGCGTGGGAGGATTCGTGAGAAATTGTTTACTGTTTGTTTCCTTTGTAACCAGGATAGATAACAACAAATGACACGCAAACTAAATGACGGTGTCAAGCAGCAAAATTCACAATGGTTGCATTATAACGAAAGAATATTGTGATGTATTAAATTTTGGTACATTAACAAATCATTTAACACGTTGAGCCCGGCGCCGGTCCCTGGGGACCGGCAGTGAACTTTCCGTATGGCCGGCGTCGGTCCCTGGGGACCGGCACTGGAATTTTCGTTTCATTGTTTTACATCGACCAAGAAATCGAAACTTCTCCTTATCTCGAACGCGATGTCAAAGGCGTGCCGCCGTTAACATTCGCTACCACGAGCTTTGTCATACACAGGCAGAGCTTGTATGTCGGTAGCCGACAAAGCTCACTCAGCAGATAAACTCTACTCAGTGCATGAAGTCACCATGCAACATTGCACCGCTTGATCGCTCGCTGCCGGCTGAACGGAAAGGACAGCAAATTCGGCGCCGGGCTCAACGTGTTAATCGCCCTTTTAGCAAGTGAACCAAGTAACAGTTAAAAGCTGGTTACATTCAGTAAAATATTTCTAGTTTCTTTTTGAACCGTTATTTCCATATAATGTTTAGCAGAACAGTTTGTTAACATAAGAGCTAAAAATTCTGAAAATTTGAAATTGATTCATGCACTTGTTTGTAAATTACTACCATAAATATGACTGAACCTATCATTTCTTAACACACTGTATAAAACATTATGACGAATCTTCAAACCCTTGGCAATAACGCGATGAGAACTAATAAAAACTAGGAAATTAACAAGTAATGGTTCCTTAGGTGTTTATAGCTGCTATGGTTAAAATCCTGGTCGAAAAAGAAACATTGTGAAAGTTTGTAAAGGGGGTTCGCTACGCGACACAACACATGATATTACTCGTAAGATGCCTATATTTGACTCTACAATAAATTAAAAAAAAATTCATTTTTCAGTGAAAATTCCAGGCGGCCTGAACGGAAAGTTCAATGGGGGTCGTATTCGCCCCACGCGGCACGGAACGTGCTAAGCAATTACTGTAATAAATGAGATACGCATAGACAGTAATATGTTCATAACATCGATGCGATAGTTCAGTGCGGTATATTTGCGTGTAATAAATTGGTCATCTCTTTGGGGTACATTTTCATTGCATCTTTTATCCTCCTTACTCTTCGAAATGTTGAAATGTAAGGATCAGAAGATATTAAGAGCATGGTTATCAAATCCTGGTTCTGTTCTTTTCGTGAAGTCTTGCGAGTATTGTGATATCTGTAATATAAAAAAAAAAAAAATAAATAAATAGCATTTCAAGTACAGTTAAATAGAAGGCACTTATAACTATAAGTGAAGAGGAGGGTGCATTTGCCTGTAATATTTGTATTCTTTGTTTTTGGCTCCTGTGCCTCCTCCGATAATAATTGTCCAATTGGTAATATATGGTGGAGTATGATATTTTTACCGTGCCTTAGAACTTTATGTACTGTTGCTGTTAATCTTCTCCAAGGGTACTTTAGAGTTAACAATTTTTCTGTCTCTTCAGAATATATTTCGAATTTTACAGCGTCCACAGGAAGACCACAGTCAAGAACATTTAACATTGTTCCATCTGTTGCTATTTCCTAACCTTACCAACCATCTGGCCATCACTAATTATTTAAATTTAAGTGATGAATTGGGTTATAAGAGGCGAGATCCCCCCCCCCAGTCGTCATTTCCTAGAAACTTGTTCCAGCCTGACAAACAGAAGGTGCTGCGCTATTTTAGATATTATTTCTATTAATAGTGTCATCGGACACTAGACCAATTGAAGGTTGTGACGTACGGGTTATGGGGGCATCCTAAGGGTGGCCCTGCGCGGAGGCGATCAGGGAAAACCGCTCTCGACGCGCCCCGTGCACAATTCCACGGACGATTTGAATTTCAGGGCGCCAGTGCCGTAGCACTCGTCCGGAAACCTCGTCCTTCCGACTGCTCAGTATGGGAGCGGGGCTCAGGGGAGGTTAAAGAAAACTTGACCCACGAGTGTCGTTTAACGTGAACTTTAATAAAGGCCGAAGTGGCCGTGTCAACCAACAAAAAGACGGGAATTCCGCGGTACACTTTCACGAAGAGGAAAAGGGCACGCGGCCGCCAAGTGCGGCAAAAAAGGAACCGCGACGCGGAAATTCCCAATACAAAAGAAAATTCTCGACCGCCGAAACTAAAACTAGGAATCGGATACAAAAATGTCGGTGGCCCTAGAGTTTCAAATACAGTAAAAAGAAGAAGATTAGTCGGGAATGCCGGGGAGGTCGGGGGTACCCGTCCGCGATTCAAATTCGGGGTCTCGATGACCTCGACGAAACCGACAGCGGCGGCAATGCGCGGGCTCGCGGAACGAGGACGACCTTCGTTCAAACGCGGAGGACGAACTCGGCGGTTGGCGCGGGCGAACCGTTACGCGCCGATTTTCGAGTCGTCGCAGCTCGAAATCTGCACAGAGAAGGGCGGCGATTCGGGGGTCAAGGGATCGACCTCGGGGGTCCTCGCCTCTCGGATTGCGTCCTGTCGCCAAAGTCGCGAAGGGGGCGGGGACGGTAGCGGGCCCGGCGGCTTCCCGCTCACTCTCGTCGATCCGCTCTCGCACACTCGCACCCAAACACCCAAATATACGTAAAGAGGCGTGAGTCCTACCTCTGCATCGGCGGATCCTTGGTCGACGCTAGCCTTCGTGGCGGGGGTCGGCTTCACAACGCAACGCGAGTGCACCACGCTCGTCGCTAACCGAATCGGTCTTCACGCCAAAAGAAAAATTGCAAAGGAAACAAACTACTACTGGACGTTCTTTCTCGCCGCGCGCACGCTAATTGTCTCTTATCCGCGGTCGCGATCTCGCCGGCTCGCGGTTCCCCCTCCCCAGGGAGTTTCGGTGCCGAGGCGGGCCACCAGGAGTCGTCCTGCTTCAGCCGGGACCTGGGGAGTCCTCTGTGGGCTGGTGCGGGAGGCTGCTTGGTCGTTTCCCCAGGCCCGGCAATTTCGAAGTCCGGCTGCCGGTCGCTCCCGGGGAGGCTGCCGGGGCGGAGGTGGCGACCGGTCAGCCGGGTCGTCCTGCGTTGAGGTGGGCCCGTCCGGCCCTCCCTCGCCCGGGTGGAGGGCGACCGCGGCCGACGGCGGGCAATCGTCGCGGTTGTGACTCCGCAAGAAAAACGGTTGGATCTCCACTCGCTCTGTCCATGCTGGGGGGGACTGTGGGGAACAATGCCCGGGGCGCAGGACGGCGCGGTCGAGGCGGGGACTCGCCAGGGTGGAGGGAGCGGACGGACTCTCGTGACCTCTCGTGACGAGGCGAAATTTGCCTCGTCACAAGGTTAAATGTCGTAAAAGACCACCCGTGTTACCATATTTCGGACTCGGAATTCTCGGTTAGAAATAGTACATTTGTCTTTACATTGACTTATTTTTATGAAGTACTGCCAAACGAAACTTTCCTTTTGCTGTTGTCTTCTTAACTCATTTTTATTCTCTCCGTACATTAGGTTGTCATTATCCTCGCCACTGGTATGAGACGTTTCAACACTTAATTCATACAGTCTACTGTAACGACCCTAGGGCGTTGCGCCTGTGAAAGGAGAGCGGTTCCGATCATATGCGACTCGAGTAGTTAGGTGGGATAATGGGTTCGGATGGCGCGCGGTTAAGAATTGAAATTCAAGGCAAGATCTTTCATATAACGATTTATTAAATACTAAAAATTGTATATGTATATGATTAAATAAAGATATGAATAAGATATGATTTAATTGCTTTATAATCGCGTGTAATTTCGAAGTTCGGTTTAGCTCGAGTATCTAGATATCTAGATTTGTTTTATAATCGAGTACGGTTACGCAAGTAATTGTGAGAATTGATTTGGTTCTTTTAAATATAAATGGGATATCACTCAATACTGTATTCAATTCTCTCTAAACAACGAGTTCCAGAGACCAGGTCGCTCAATAGGGAGCTTCGCCCCTCGCTAGCTTCAATAACTTACGTTATTTTGAACCTAGAGCGAACCCCGAGTGTCCGAAAGATTGAAACAGTAATTGACGTGAATCTATAAGTTAAAATTAGATTCAGGTTGTCGCAAGAACCCTGCGATTAACACTCCTCCTTAACAATGGGGTTCAGAGACCAGGTCGCTCAATAGGGAGCTTCGCCCCTCGCTAGCTTCAATAGCTTTCGCTATCCTGAACCTAGAGCGAACCCCGAGTTTCTGAAAGTTAACGCAGTGTTCCAGTGTTCCAGCTATACCCCGAGTCGAGAGTCTGTTGACTCCTTATGGTCTGTTCTGTACCGAGGCCAGATCAATTCTGCTCTAAATGCTACCCCTGCACGTCTATTTATACTCCAGATTTCGCGTACTTTCACTTTTCAAGGTCGCGCTAATACTATTCCTATCGTAGTCGCTCGCATTACAGAATTGATTTATTATATTAAATTACATTATTTGCTAATAAAAATAAAATATATAAGCGTTATAATCTTTGTTTTACCTTTGAGATTATAGTTTTAATAAATATTTAATTAATTATATTGTTTGAATTATTGGGTTGTCCGGAAAGTTCGTGCCGATTTTGAAGGAAAATTGAAACGCAGGAGATTTAAATTTTAGTATACATTTATTGAATTATGTAGGTGCCATTCTGTTCTATAACCTTTTTCCACCTTTCAGGCAACTTGAAAATTCCGTCCTTCCAGAATCTCTCAGGTTTTTCAGCGAAAAACTTTTCTATGTGATTTTTTATCTCGACCAAAGAGTTGAAGTTTTTTCCATTAAGGAAATTTTGTAATGATCGAAATAGGTGGAAGTCAGAGGGCGCGAGGTCCGGTGAATATGGTGAATGGGGTAGAATATCCCAACCGAGCTCCAACAACTTTTGTCGAGTTATCAAAGACACACGAGGCCGCGCATTGTCCTGATGAATCACGACGCCCTTGCGATTCGCTATTTCTGGACGTTTTTGTTCAATTGCTGTCTTTAATTCGTCTAATTGGGAACAATACTTCTCTGAATTTATCGTCTCGTTGTTTGGTAAAAGTTCATAATACAGGATCCCTTTCCAGTCCCATCAGACACAGAACATGACCTTCTTCGGATGAAGATCGGTTTTTGGGGTGGCTAAAGGTGGCATTCTGCTTTCTCCAAGATCTTTTTCGCTGGACATTATTATAAACAATCCATTTTTCATCCCCCGTCACTACTTGTTTCGAAAATGGCCTTTCCTCGTTGCAAACAGTGGAATATTGAAAACCAGTATAAGTACAAGACCATTGACGAAGCTACTTTCGCACATGGCAATCAAAATATACAGTATTTGAATAATGATTTCTTGGTGCAAAACAAATAACAGAAGCAATCATACATATGTCAGAATTGGGTTCACAACAGTACAGTATGGTCAATGGTGTTGGCTTCTGAACTTTACTTATTTCAGAAAATTTAAATACAGACGAAACAAAGTTTCTGAAAACTGTTGTAAGAATACTTCAACCTGTAACATATGAGATCTACGGCTAGGTGTGTCAATTCGCGGAGATCACTGTCGAACTTAGCTAATGGACAGAGTGCCTTGCCAGGTGGCGTTTGTTAGCGTGAACTTCGATGTACGGTCGCAAGGGAGGCCAATTCTGGGTCCGCCGTGCAGAGATAATGGTCAGCGTTGTCGGCTGTGCGACACTAGTATACATCTGTTTTTCCCAGTTTGGGTTCCTTTCGAGCCAGGGACTGTGCTGGTTCTACCGTGCAGGACGAGGAGACAGTTTTGTCAACTGTGCTTCTCGACGTTGCATGGATCACTAGGCCTGGCGGTCTCTCTGCTCTTTCTGTTTTTTTTTTCTTTCTTTTTTGAGTTTATCTTGAAGATGGGACTTCATTTGAGCGTCGAAAGCACTGACATGAAGGCACTGAATTGTTCCGCCGGGTTTGAGCAGGTGCGGAGTTTCGCGAGTAGGAATTTGGCGGCGTTTAGCATCTGCCCGATATCGCAGATCTGACTAATTTGGTGGAAGACGCTGAACGTCTCCTCCAGGGGAGAGAGGGTCGCTGAAGAAGGGCCAGACTGTGGGACAGGGTGCATAGGAAGAGGGCAACCGGGGGATGAATTTAGAGCGTCTCTGTAGGAGACGGCAAGTTTAACGAGGGTAGATGTCGGGCGCGAAGCAGGTTGATGGGCCTGGACACTGTATCCGGCCGTGGTGGGGCGCACGCGGGACTGTTTCCTTTTCGCGAGGTATTTCGCCAGGGATGGGCAACCGGAGAAATTCAAAGTTTGCGCAGGTCGGGGGCTCTTCTCGCAACTTTTTGCACTCACGTGCAAAGTGCGGCTGTGCGCACTTTACGCGCCTGGGCTTCAAATTGCAGTTTGCCGAGAAATGGCCAAAGGATTGGCACCTGAAGCATTGCGAGTAAGGCTTCTGAGAGAAATATTTTTCCCAGTACACTCTTGTGTAGAAAAGGTGGTTAATCTTTTTTACCGCGAGAAGATTCGTTTCGTTGGCAAAGACCACCTTGTACGAGCAGTACAGGGTGTTAGAGTTTTTGCTCGATAGCTGCGAGCAGGATAGGGGTTGGAGACCGTCGAGGGCAATTTGTGCAGTAAGATCTTCGAGGTTCATTTTTGGGAGGCCTTTCAAGATACTGAAGAGGCCTTTGTCTGAATTGACGGTGAAGGTGTGAAATTCACTACCGGCTTAAGGGACCTTACACTTTCTCTGTTGAAAATTTCAACAATTTTCATAACGTTGTTAAATAAATGAAAAAACATGTTTCGGCTCCGGAATTTTTTCCACATATATTTATAATGTTCTTATACAAGGAAAATTTTTTTAATAATATTTTCTAATTGTTTTTTGGGACCCTATAGAAACCTCTTCAAAAATTTCGCCTTATTGGCGTGCAGGATTTCGGCTCGCTGAAACGTTTGAAAGTTAAAAAAAATTTTTTTTAAAAGAGTATGGTTGCAGGTCCGGTACTGATCAGTGTTTGAACAAAAGTTCACAAAATGACGGACCTACAAAGTAGGTAGTTTCAAAAACAGCCATTTTTTCTGTAAAAAACACGTTACAGATA
This sequence comes from Stelis phaeoptera, assembly GCA_943735885.1. Taxonomy (NCBI): domain Eukaryota; kingdom Metazoa; phylum Arthropoda; class Insecta; order Hymenoptera; family Megachilidae; genus Stelis; species Stelis phaeoptera. Next base: position 353,800 of record OX030933.1, on the reverse strand, counting down.
AGGAAAAAATCAACCAATCTGTTTCATGATACTCAATACTGAGGATATTGTTGTGTAGAAGAACCTATCAAAATTTTGGAAGAATCGATCAGATGGTTTTTGAATTATCTTGCACGCTGTTGGCAAAATTCCCCATGACCACGCCGTGCCATGGTGTTCGCGGCGGAAATACATAGTTCGCCGGTGCGTCGTTACCGATAGCGGCAGCACCTCCCGGGCCCGCATGGCTACGATCGCGCCATCAGCAAAGAGAAATCGGTACTCGCGCGACGGCCATGATGTACCAGTTCGACGCCATTAACGTTCGAGTTGTACACGCGTTCACACGTGCTTTTCCGCTGTTCTCTATATTTCGTTCGTTTCTCAGACCACTGTACGTTCGTTTCGCACGCAGTCCACGCCGCCCGATACACGCGTTTTGGATACACCGGAATCGCGGCCATTACGTGTACGATCAACGCGTTTACGATTCGCAACGTCCTCGCGGTAACACGCGTTTCACCTGTTGCTTTGCACACGCTTTGCTTTCGATCACGCCACGCGTTCACGATTCGGTACACGCGACGTGCTAACGTGAACCGTGTCCACGCTGTCTACCAGACGTGCACAATTGCATCGGATGAACGGTTTTCTGTGTGTTGTTCAAATTAGTCGCGCGTACTGGTATTAATAACACTGTCTCCAACACGAATTTTGATCTGTAACATCTACTACGTGATTCGTATAGGATTTCTCGTCCTAAAACCGAATCCGCAAGCAGAATTGCTCTATCACGTATCGTTTTTGAAAAACACGAGCTTTTGTAAAACCGTTTGTTTTGCGGGAAGAATGCGCTATTACGCAGAAACTAAAAACACTAGGACGTTTAAGGTGATTTTAAAAAGTAGAGGAGAGTTGCCCGAATCTATTGATACATATAGTTGTTATATTACGTGATTCTGAATAGTTGTAAATATCGATGAAAGTTTAAAAAACGGGCGATGTACGCATTTCCTACGTATTACTTTTGTATTCTCTAGCGCGAATTCGCTATACAGTTTCGAATTCTGTAGACATTTCTGAAGAAGAAACTACGCGGAGTAAGTGTCGAAGCAATATATAATTCGTGTGAATCGAAAAAATATGTACCGGTGACGCGTGCAAAGAGCAGATATACTAAGAGGCGGCACCTTTGATGTCGGCCGGTTGCCTGTCCTTTTAAATTGATTGTACAGGCAAGCGGGAAATTCAAATCAGCTCTGCGTTTATTATCTTTATTTCATTTCAATCTCTAATGATTAGACATCTATTTGTATCCTAAATGTTCTGTGTATTACTAACATTGGCTCTCGACACATTTATATTAATTTAACGAGATTGAAAAGTTGAAAAAGAGAAAATATTATATAATAAAATGATAACGGCAGAAAATATATTTAAAGAATATACATTAGCAATACATTGCAAAAATGTTTATTATAATTAAATTACCAAGTTACATAGAAAGGATCGAATATATATATTACAACCAAGTTACATAGAAAGGATCCAATATTTATTGCAACCAAATTACATAGAAAGGATCGAATATTTATTACAAATAAGTAGAAGGGAAAGGACGAAATGTTTATTACAAATAAATTACAAACATATGTCTCTTACGTCGTACGTTTTGGTGGACTGCCAAGCTGGTCAGGGGGTCGATTCTGTAATCCAAGTGAGCGTACTCACTTCTCGCATTTTCATCTCACGTGAGTTTGTTCGCGCGATTCTATAACGTCGAAGTGAAAATGCGAAATCACTAGATTAGAAATGTGAACTATACTGTACCATATCGACATTCGACAAGCGGCGAAATAATAAAATAAATAATAAAGTGAATAATTGAATTCTAGAAGGCTATTACTGTATCCACAGTACAGTGCTACAGTATATTATTTTTTTATTACAGATTTTCTGTGATTTTTCTATAAATAAGACAACGAATGTAACAGAAAAAAAAAAAACAGAAATAAATGATAAAGCATCATCCTCTTCATCATCAAGTAATAAAATAGCAGCCATATAAATTGCCATTTTTATTACTTAGTTTTTTATGTACTTTCAAGGAGGTATACAAAGAATTCTTTCGGAAATTTATATGAAACAACATTTAACCTTGCATTACCGTCACAAAAACGCGTCATATTATTTCCCTCTCGCTCTATCTCTCAATGCCTCTCTCTCTAATCTCACCATTCGACAAGAAGTTTCTTGCAGAGCAAACTCCCGTGAGATGGCTCGCATTTTCACTATGGTGAAAGTTACAGAATCAAGAATTGTGAGTTGGCTCGCATTTTCACCACGAAAAAAGTTACAGAATCGACCCCCCAGGTTACTCATTAAAAAACTCGTTAAATTACGTTAGAATATCGAAACATAGAACATTGAAACTTCTGCACGCACTTAATATTTACAAATTCAGAGCAATACAAAGTTTTCTATTCTGTTTTGTACAAGTTTTAAAATTTCGATTACTATATTTTAAAACATAATAAATGCGCAAACGAATAAATAGTTTTAATGAATAATCCATAGGAAAATGTTCGCACGGGTGGTTAAAACCTACAATATTTTTAAACAACTCATACAAATTTTTACCTACATGCTTACATGGTAAAAGAAAATCCGCGTTTGAAAAAAATACGGTTTCTAGATAAAACAAGAAATTGTAGAAACATTCGTTCGGATTTCGTAATGCACGGTATAAGGTATGCTCGGTACTGTATGCCTTGAAATGTGTAAATAAATTAGATTCATCGAATTGGTCGCTAGCTGTGGCAAATGTAACACATGTGTCACAAGAATGAATTTTTAAACATTTGTGTAATAAATATCCCGCCATGTACGTAAACGCATTTTGTTCCGGCAAGGTTTGTTGCTGATAATCACAATTCTCAACACGGAATGCTTCAGAAGCAGCTGGAACAACTGATAGCTGTTGCACTTCTTCTGTTAATCGCGAAGAATTTGTTAAAATACTGTCAAAATCATCTGTACAGTTCATATATTTAGTATGAAAATAACCTCTCGCACTAACCTCTCGCACACTCTGCGAGCCATCCCGGTCGAACTCTTCGAGGACTTCGTCCAACCGCGCCGTAGACATTCGACGCGATCGGCCCGTATCTGTTCGATCCGGTTCAAACGAGCCCGTCGAATAAAGGGGTGCAGCCAACCTTCGGAAGGCTGCCGCGCTTGGTGTTTATTCGCCGGGATGCAACTCGCGGTACCGAGCAGCAGCACCGCGTGCATTGCTGTTGCACTGACAATAAGTGTGGAACATCGCGTAGTTTTTAGCGTGCGTACGTTCCATGTTGTTCGTACGGCTAGCAGAACTATTCTGTCAGCTTCAGCGTTTCTGAGGTCCTAGATGGACGTTCGCTATGGAAGAGATATTTTTACAATAGAACAGAGAAGAAATGTTTATTGTTGGAAAGCTTAAGTGGCTAGCAGTTTTACTGTCAACGTCCATTCCTCTAAAAAATTCCCATGCGCCGAGGGCGGTCGCATAGTTTTCGTCACTACAGGCCCCGACATCGAGGAAAGACCGCAAACACCAGAGGGTGTCATAAATTACACTCTTAGCCATACCGTACTGCAAACGGGAAAGTGACTATTTTGCAAGTACGATATAGCAACGACTTATTTTTTATTACTATCGTCGAAAACAGCGGGCTTCTTCAGTGGCAACCTATTCTGCACAAATTGTATTCTCAAAGCAAATTAGATTCATTAGTAATATCTACAAAGAAATACAACATTGTCAGTTAATTGCTATTATTATGAAACTAATTATTTTGGTGGAGCCAGTGACCCAGTTCCTCTACCACTGTTTACGTCAGTTCAATCAAAATTTATAATTGTGTGCGTATTTATTTAACCATATTGATATAAATTTTATAGCACAAAAAACATGACCATTAGGCGTAAAAACAATTGTTTATAACTTTTAAATTATTCAACTACAAACGAAAAGGAAATCATCACAAAAACTCCAAACGATATCAAAAAAGACTGCGCAAGCGAATTTCAAATATTTGAATGTCGGGTGCGAGTCATTTTTTCAATTTCTTTGCATTTATTAGCTGATAAAACTACAGCCGAAATTATTGTCAGTACAATCAACTACAAACGAAATACTATAATTTTCCTTAAAAAAGTCAGTTTCTTCGAAGCAGGGTGCCAGATTCACATAAGTCGTTGCTGCTGCATTTCATTATCCATAATAGTGTAGCTAAACAAGGGTAGTTTTTCTCCGAAGAAATTTCGTTTGTCCTCCATTCGCTTCAGACAACCCTTGAACCGTGGGCCTGCTTGTGTGGGAGCGGGAGAGTGAACTGCGATGCCATTTAGAAGTCCCCTGCCTGCGGGATCCTCAGTCCGTTTGTCTCGTGCACACGTGCTGCCGTCGTCACTAATTCCGTCGTAAAATAGCCGAACTTTCCCTTGCTTACGGTATTATATAATGGCACCCTGGACTACAGAATGAAAATTCAATTCATTGTAGTAGACGTGAGATCAAATTTTCCTTACGCAGTACTGCATTCATTCGTCACTGAGTGACCGGTTTGGTTACACGTAGGAATAATAAATCGTGTTTAAATATCCCCACATTTCCCAGTGACAAGTGACAATGACCGCGCAATAACAGTGACCGCACAATACAAGTGACCGTGCAGTGCAGTGAGTTCGCTGACCCGGCCATAACATCAGCTGTTGAGGGTTTTGAAAAAGGACGAAGGTCGGCACAGTGCCTCCACAAACTATTGTAATTCGAATTTCGCTCTGAAAATTTCAGAGAATATTCTTGAATTATAACACTATCAAATATAATACTTTTTGGAAAATCGATTTTTTCAAGCCGAGAATGTGTAAGATTCCCTTAACCTTTTTGCGCCCGCATTCTCGGGAGCCTACCGTCCCTCACAGCCCGTCCGTTCGCCACCCAGCTGTCCCTTCAATATCGCATTAATTTACGCTTCCCGTTGCTTCTTGCTATTGTTCGTCCGAGGTTGTTTCCTAGTTTGTGCATTGTTTTATTAGACAAGCAGCTCGATATTTGCCGTTGACGGGCAGCTACGGAAAGTACAGGCGCCCGATATATCACGTTTGCGGGCAGTAAAAGGTTAAGGTGGTTGAAATACTCGATGCTATCGAGATGGACGTGAATGCTTGTGCCTAGGTACTTAAGCTTGAAGGAGTCTCCATAGTCCTTCAAGCAGCGACTCAGCTGTGCGACATTTCCGCTTAAATGTGGCAGATATATTGGCGGGGGACGAGTAGAGACGCGTTTCGGTCGCATCTCCGCGGGCTGAGGGACCGATGTTCGTTCGCGATGCTAAGGGACCGGCGGGGAGTTTTTTTGAGGTCGCGGCCCTCTCGAGGAAGGATTGAGAGTTGAAGTCGAAGAATTCCAGGAGGGTAAATCGATTTTGAGTCGAGACGTTTGGAGCGTGCGTTGAGGATCGAGCTGAACTGTGTTGAAACAATTCTTGGTAGGAGACCTCCGTTAAGTGGCGAAATGTTCAAAATCGAGTATTTTCTCCTTTTTGCCGTATCACTTCCTGACATCTCTCTCGCATATTGATGCACCGACGTATCAGTTCTTCGGGGATATCTCTCCAAAGTCTCTGAAGTGCATCTCCCAACGCATCTAGTGTCAGAGGAGGTCTTTTCAAGCTTCGTAGTTGCCGTCCAAGAATATCCCACACATGTTCTATCAGATTCAGGTCTGGACTCATCGGCGGGTGATCAAGGGTTATGATGTTGTTTGCCCTGAGAAAGTTGCGGGTATTTTGTGCCGTGTGAAGATAATCTCTGACGGCGATGATTCAGTGTTAGTGCTGGAACCCTGACACAACTTCTTGAACGTTGACCAGCTTATCGAAGTCTTCGACGGATTGTATCGTCACTACCGCCTCCTTGGAGAACATCGTGGAGTTCATCGCGTATCTGTTGCGCTACTAATCGTGGGTTTCGCAGTGTGCATCTCGCTATTGCTCTATCCTGTCGGCGGGATGTTATACGCCTCCGACCTGACCCCTACCGTCTGTGATAATTCTGAGTCTGTTGATAACGAGTACATGTTCTGTTCACAACGGAAGCACTTACACCCATACGTCTCGCCACGTTCCGTTGACGGTTACCCTCCTGAACGAGGATAATGATTTGAGCGGCTTGTACGTCTGTTACAGCTCTCGGAGACATTGCACAATTTTCGTATACACTCACCACTAACGCTTCGCAGCGAATACTGAACAAAAGTAACAAAGGTTTTACCAAATGTAAACAAAAAAGTTGCTGGTACAAAATCGGTTGAAAAGCCTAAAGGGGCTACAAAGATTCGGTAGCAGGGTGAATGCACCGATTGTGGCCACCTTAACCGTTTTTACAACTTTTAAAATTATTTTTTTTTAAATAATATATCACAAGATGAAACTATTTACTTAAATACATTATTTAATATCTTAATTTTTAATTATACAAATAAATTTTAGAAAAAGATCGAATAAATAATGGAAAAGTTAAATAATTGCAAATCTTCCATTTTACACTATTTTTAGCCATCTGCATATCTGTTGTGGCGATGTAGGTTGTCTGTTTTGGCCACCTACATATGTACCTGTTGTGGTCATGTAGGGTGCCAATTTTGGCCATCTGAAAAATTTAGCATGACAACAAGCTTTTGTTAAAAATAAAAGGGATAGTAAATAACAAAAATGTCATATATTGTTAATACACGCGCGAATTTAACGCACGTTCCCGTGATGCAATTGCGGTCAGTACCTACAATACAGGCTGAGGTTGTAAATCTCGGCCTCGACTAATGTCACACCGCGAAGTTATTGTTTCTCCTTGTGACCAATTACGGAGGCAACGAGTGGTTATTGATGTAAATGGACAATGAATTGGAGTTCAGTTTAAATAATAATATATTCAAAACTGTAAACAAAACACTTAACTAAGAAGATGGTCGAAACAACGCGTGAATGAATGATTGTGTGTTTATATGAGGTTGTACGGATTCGCGGAATATCGGGTGGACTTCGAAGTTTCCACCTCTCGTTAGGACGGATATTCCCGAGTCTATTTAAGAATTGGTTTCGTTTTCAAGGGTATCTTGAGACTGACGTCTTCCAGTGTTTCTAGAGGGTGGGAACCTTGGGAGTCAGAAGTTCTCCCTTTTGATAGGTGGTGGTACCTCGACCAATCAGGTATTTTAATTTGTGACACCTATTCCGTGCGCTCGAAGCCAGTCCGTGCAGATTAGGAGTGTCGAAGTGGAGGTGGTATGGTGGTTAATTGTTGGCAACGTGTGGAATTTCCGCCAGGCTTGGGTCGCGAGACATGACCTGGCGGAGGACCGTTAGGTCTGGTCTCGAGGTCCTTTGGAAATTCACGTTTATGACAGTACAATTAGCTGTTGAAGCTGTAGAAAAAACTCGACGATGTACACTTAGCCAAACTATTCAAAGGGAAAATAAAATATCAAATTGCCCTCAAAAACAGCTGTGTTGGCTTGCGTCTCATAAACGTGCTGGCGACTTGCATGCCGAATATTGTCCATTGTGCAGATCGCCAGCCGTCTTTACAAATTTCCTTGAAGTTTTAATTGTTACGTTCCCGCCCTCAAAATTTCCTTATTTGGAGTTGGCTGCGTACACCCGGTATTAGTCACATCTAGAATTTTCAAGATCAACGCGAAGCAAGGGCGTTGTCCCTCGAAGTCACGTAGCGCACTTCCCCACCACCCTTTTTATCCTGATTTTTGGGTATAAAAAGGGTTGCGGCGAAGGCACTTTGGGTCTAGTCAAATTCTAGAAAGGGCACGTTATACGTCTGTACGTTTCCCTTACGACGCATAGCAACTTAGCGAGATCGGGTTCAAGTCCCCTTCGAGCATCTTCTTAACCATACAGTACGTAGTCGTCTGTTAGGCATTTCATTTACGGTTGTAGTCGTTCTCCGTTTGCTCGCGTTCGTTAAAACCGAGAAGGATTAGATTCTTGCTACGCGGAATCGAAACTAACTATTCAAGTAACTCCAATAATATTGTAACTTAATTCAAGTTAGAACACCGCGACAAATTACACTATAACAGTTGTAAGTCCCGGTGCATTAGAATAAACTGAATCAAATAGATTTAGTGTTGATCAATTATAATAAACCGTCCTGAACCCACTAAGGAGTACCTTTACCGCTCGAGGTGCACCGAATACGTTACGAGCACTAATACTAACATTTCCTGCGGCTCCCTACGTTAGCCATACGTAGGTTCGTCCGCATATCACTTTCCTGAGGCTCCCCACGTTAGCCATACGTGGGTTCGTCCTCGCGTCTTGACCTTTCCTGAGGCTCCCTACGTTAGCCATACGTAGGTTCGTCCTCGATAACCAACCTCCTGGAGCTCCCTACGTTAGCCATACGTAGGTTCGTCTCCGCGTCTATTTCCTCTTAACAATTACCATATACCTAATATAAAGCCCCGGCTACGCAGCCGTGCCCCTCCGGCTCGTAACATAATTAAGAGGGTTCGTCGTCGCGTTCGAAACGGCAAATCGGTTACAAAGGCGAGATTAGCTTTATAGCTTTGAGGACGCGGACGAAGCTATATGATAGTTTTTATTTTATTTTAAGGTGGTTTGTTTCCGCGATGCGCATAGCGGAACGTATATTTTAATGTTTATTAAACAAAAAAGTTGTCCTTTAATTATTTCACATATATTTATATATTTCTTTAGTCTTTGGAAATCACATATGTGGGTACTAATCACAAAATAACAAAATATTTAATAAGTCTTATTATTAGATAAATTAAACGTATTAATTTTGTTTTATCAATAAGTAGATTAATAAATAAACTTTTATTTTAATCATTTGTACTTTTTCATAACTAGACGTTGAAAATATATTAGTAATTAAAGAAAGTAATTAGTAATATTGGTAATGAAAGAAAATAATTATTAATATTAGTAAATCAGTTTTAACATGTCAACACTAATATAAATCACTTTAGAATCATTTCTTTTCTCTTTTTTCTAATTTTATTCCTTTTGCTGCTAATTTAATTTGTTTTGCTTCTCTTTTCTGCAATCTAATCTTCTTTTCTTCTTCTTTCTTTTCTAATCGCCTTTGTTTCTCTTCTTCTTTAGCTTTCATGACCTCTAACCGTTTTTCAGAGGTAAGCATAGAAGGTGCTCACTGGAAGTGGTTACTGGTGCTTTACCTCAAATTTTATGTCGCAAAGTTGTTCTTGGTACTTGATAAATTTTACTTGCTGTCAAGACTGGTGTACCATTCTGAATAGCAACTGAAGCTTCTCGTACCTTTGTTGGTGAATACAAAAATAATTTTCTCTTTTGCTTCTGTTGATTTTCCTTGGTTGTGACCCCTCCCCCTCGTCTAGTCCTTTGCCGGCCGCCAATTTGATTCTATTTTCTAGGTATGGGTCCCACCACTACCTGTATTTCAATTACTCATAGAATCGGTACAGTAGATGCAATGGAACATTTCTATGGATATCATTGTTTTTGAGTGGGAGCTAACGCCCCCAACCCCCCCTCCTCTACCACCTCATAAATTAACCCTAACCAACACCTAATCAGGTGTGGGAGGTTTTTGAAAGGTCAGCCGAAACAGACTGTATCAAATTTACATACCTACAAATTCTACACTGTGATTAACAGTTTTGTGGATAAATCCAGCTTCTGGAAGTCCCGCGTAACTGCGAAAACTGTCAGTATGAATTTCGCTGCCAGCAACAACGTGTTCTTTTATAATATTAATTAACGTTGCAGCTTCTCGATTTTCAACAACGATCATTCGGCAATCGTTACTGTTAGTATCGATCATTCCCAGCACCCAGTGTCCTTACACAATTCTTTCACGATGATATTTCCGCTTTCCAAACTTTGCCTCATAAATCTTTAATAATATTAAAATAATAAGACAAAAATAATGTAAGTAGAATGTTACGTGGCCGACGCGACGGTTAGGCAGTTCTAGCGGCCGGCGGAGGTTTTTTCTAGTAAGGAGGCCGCATAACATTTATTTATTAAAAAAGTCAATACAACCCGAGCGGTTAGATCGTATTGTTGTGGGAACCGTCACTGGTATTCACTAGGATTTAGAGAGAATGCTAATGTGGGTTCGTCACAGTAAATATATATTACAGATCAGTCTATTACAGTTGTTCTGTCGCGAATATAGGTGTGTGTGTGTGTGTGTGTGTGTGTGTGTTGTATATTACCTGTTCCGCTGTTGCTCGGTTTTGACGCACTGGCAATGCGGGGTGATGTGTGTGGTTGGTAAGAATGCCAAATAGAAATACAAGCTAGTTTCGCAGATTCTATAAGGTTCACTTTGATCGAAAGGGACTTCAGCCCGATCTCACTAAATAATAACCAACTCACGATTGTACACGAAGTGCTCAACACTAGATGAACTTTGGTACTGCCCCTATTCCGCTGGTACTGGAGGGGTTTATATACTAATTCGAAAAGGCAATCTGGTTATTACTTAGATAATCGCATTGGTCCCATCTGTTTTCCAGAAATGTTTAGAGTGGTTGCAGCTGGTATTTAATCATGATGGTCCCACTGCTTTCCCAAAGCGTATGGTTCTGTTATCGCAGTGGGCCTTCTGCTTGTTTCAAGTGCAAGCGGCCTATTTGTCTTAGAGTTTTTCCTTTTCCAGATGTTAAAAAGGATTCGTTTTTCTAGAGGAGGCATATGTATGATAAAACGATCTGCCTACGTGACAAGAATAATAACAAAATATTGAACCCAATGCACCTATACAACAATCCGCGAACCGGCTTCCGAAATTCCTCCTAATTTGGGTTTCCCGACCTGCATACTCGAGAAATGGTCCGCTATCATTTCGCGGCAGTAATGGAACCACGCACCGATTGTTCCAGAAGATACGATCCCGCTATCACTTTCCGACGTAAAATCGGACAATTCGTGAGCGGTATCGCCATACGAAAAATCGCGAGCAAAGCAATAGATCAATCTTAATGAATTAAATAATTTGTTAAATATTTGAAAGAATATATTAATTATCCAGGAAAGGGTTGCACCGCATTCTTTGCATTGGCCAATTATTTCTAGATATACTCGACTTTCACGATCAAAAATCTTTGCTCTCTTAAAAGAATATGCGCAAGATAATTTACTTTCTTTCCCAGCAAGCTTTTTGTATATCATCCGTCCAACCCTGTTTTAATGCGGTATAACGACGCTTGTTACTATATTGACCTTTCTCCTTGTAAATAACAGAAAATGGTGCAATACTATTCCATGAGGCACCATCTGTGTCTATTGTAAGTCAAATAGTAAATTTGGGCAATTATAATTATCTTTGTAGATGTCGCTAACACTGCTACTTGTACTTTCAATTGATCGATCATCCGAATGATCTTTCGATCTATTTACACTTATTTCATTTACATCTGTTGTTTAGATCTGTTACATCTCCAAATCTAACAATCAAAACCTTAAATTCGGCCTTAACGATCCAACGATTACCCAACTCAACACGATCCACATCCAACTTATGCTACGCTTCTTAACTTCAACAATTCTCAACACCACACTAACCTTTGCCAACAAACCACCTCGAGAGTATATGTACCAAAGACGAAAAGAAACAGGTCCTACTTGAAAACCACAATGCCGACAGTACACAACACTTACGGAGGAGTCTCCGTAGCATATATTTTAAAGTTATTAATATTAACAACATGGCCACTTGAAATTGCCTCCAGAATTACTTTAAACCTGTGAAGAACAAGATCAATTATTTCGAAACTGTTGATAACACAGAAATAAAATATTTTAAAGTCAAAAAGTGCACAGACAGTTCAAAGAATTTGTCAACTTGACCGGTCGTATTGTACTTAAGGTATACATTGTATATACCTCTTTATTAATCGTGGATCTACACCAGTTATTTCAGCAGACAGATCATCTTCGCTAAAAAATCTCGGACTGGTATTGCCATTGTTGCTATTGCCTGTAACGTTACATCACGATGTCGAACAAGATCATTTTGATGAAAAGCATGTTTTTTTTAAACAGTAGCAACACAATTCCTGCCGTATCCTTGTTTCGGTGCATCTACTATCAAACCCATTTCCCGTTTAACCCTGCCCTGAATCTCCTTTTTTTTTTTCTCAACCGCATCTTTGTCGGCTTTTGATCTTACTTGCCATTTTGTAATTGGCAGCTTATATGCCAGATGTAATAAATTTTCTAGGAATCGTATCCAAATTATATGTTGTTGGGATTAATATTCTGTTCTTCCAATAAATTATTAAAAGTTGTGGATGTGGCCCCGCAAATGTAACATCTCATTGTGGAAACAGTGTCGGTGGTGGCATTACACATTTTTGCATCCATCATGGTCGTCAGCAAGGTGTACTTCACAGTAATGTCTGCAACAAAAAAAGAATCAAATTAGACGTTTGTATTATAATATTGAGAATAAAAACTTCCGTAGAAGATATATGAATCAGTTTTTATCACCTTCAATTGTAGTATCTTGCAAATTATCAATTTGCTGTTGCACGTGATTCACCTCTACCTTGATAACACTGCACGTCTCTTTATGAAATACCAGGCGAATTGGTCGACAATAGCGAGGTGAAGATGGAGTTTCATTCTGCCACACAATTTTTGTACCTAAAATTAATTAGCCATTTTTACAATATTCTTCTAAATCACAAACATTTTGACTGATAACAAATGTAGATGTACGGATTTGCTATTACCAGAGACCATCCGCAAAGGAACCATTGAACTTTGAAAAATTTGTGCATCCGAATCATTGTCGCTATCAAATCCTTGTTTATATTGGCTTTCAGCACCGTCTCCATCGAGATGCGCTCAGCTGCATTTATATGAGACATTGCTTCCCCTAAGTGCATGGTTAGCCTGGATGCGGTGTGCTCCAACAGGGCTTGTAGTTTCACTTCGGCATAAGTGGCTGTTACACTAAATGCCTCCTTACTTGGAGAACAGTCCCTTTTTGCTGCCTGAATTTTCGAATAACAAGGGAACAGGTTCTTGTCACTCGTATGAATTATTTCGTTACTGCGCGCGCGATAAACCAACATCCATGAATATGGACATAGCTTCACTGCGGATAATGTATTCCTTCTCTTTTGTATACTATCTTCGAGCAGTTGTAACTTCCTTGATCGATTTTGACGCCTGCAGTTGGCCAAATTCGCGAAACTTCTTTTGCATTGCAAAACTTAGTTCCTGGATCTCCAAATTTTTCCGGACTCCTTCTGTTCTCTTTCTTTTCCGCACTCGCTCAAAACTGAAAAAGATTTTTTGGGTCGGCCTTGCTTGGATTGTGTCACTGGGAATTCTGCAATCCCGATGAGCCAATTTCGATTTTGGCCGAGGAACAAGTCATGGCGCCTTTTCGCTAACTGCCACCTGCTCCTAAAACGTTGTCTTAAGTTTCTTAATTGTTGCCTCAGATTGTGTTCCTCCTGGGGAGAGTAGTTGTCGGAAGTGATTAATTTGGTTTCTAAAAAATCGAACTTTTCGTCGAACGTCCCGTGCTCATGTTGCCGCATAACTTCATACAGCTGCATTATCGTCATAATTTTGATACCCGAAGAACCTGATGTTTATCAACAAATGTTGACAATACAACATGCAAGATACTCATCAGCAGGGTATAACAGTAAGGAAGTTAAGTACTACAACAGCCGAATCGTATACAAATGAACCACTTACTCACTTGAATCCATCACTAATAACTTCACTTGACAAACAATTTTATATCAATACTTAAACTTAAACTGCACTATAACAACTAAACACAGTGACCCGAAAAATCGGACAAAAATTGCAAACTATCTTATTTAATCCTTAATGTTGTTACAAAAACTCTTGAATGATTCTGTCATCGAAGGCTGTGCATCGGTATTTATCGATTTCGGGTAGGCGTATACAATTTCACAAAAATGCTGATTCATCCCCCAACTAAAACTTAAAATTAAGGGGATGTACAACTAGTAGTGGGGTTGAAAATAATTTGGAGATGAAGAGGGAAATTGTCGAGTGGCCCACGACCAGCCCACGCAAGGACTCCGAAGGTCCCGTTCTAATAACCGTAGCACGTAATAAACCCATGGCTCCCCTCGACTGTAATAAAACCTGCGGAAAACATACAAATGAGTCCACCCTTCAAACTCTGGTAGAAACACGATGAGACCTAATAAACATTGGAAATTTGGCGAGTCTCGAACCTTTGAACCTCTATTGCTGCTACGGGGAAATGTGTCTTCAAAGTACCCTTAACTAATAAACCTTCGCTACGCGACATACTGGGCTCGACAGCTATTCCTTAGGGACTCTTTGATGTACGATTTCGACAACGTTTTTTAAAGATCTGTTCTTCACGACTGTTGACCGTTCTGACAATTTTTACGGAAAACTTGAGGAACGACAATAGTCCGTGGGAGGAGCGAATTTCGTTAGGCGGGAAGGCCGGAAAGTTATAAAAACTCATTCGCCAGAATGGTGGTAAATGACCACACTGTCATAAAAGAGTGAAAGAAAGGGCTTGCTTCGCTAGGTTTTTCCAATGCAAAGTCAGATATCCGCTGATACCATTTATTTCCATTGGACCGATAGTTTCCTACCTGTAATTTCTAATGAAATATTTCTGCACGTCCCGTCTACCTGGTACGGGACATACCGGCTACCTCAATATTTAATTATGACCTTACTATACGTCTCAACAATCCAGTTTTCAACAGAATAAAAATATATTCAAACAGTCCGATCCTTCCTGGGTAAAATAAAAAAGAAAGTCGGTCAATTTGACGAATAGTTTTAAGGATAAAAATTCAAACGCACGCAAGACTTACGGCGAAACATGCCGTAATATACATATACATATATACCGGGTGGGGCACGAACTATTGCCACCTAGAATAACTACGAATAAGTACGATAGTAGGAAAAAAGTTTTCGAAGAAAAAGTTGCATGGGACAGCGGGGGACGTAGTATGCCGTAAATATTTTGTTGCTAGGTGGAGTCGCGTCGGAAATATGAAGGTCACCTTGGTTTTTTTAAATGGAAAGCTACGTTTTGATGCTTCTTTTCTGATTGTGCCTGTTGTGATAAATCCAATGAGGTGCAACATTAAGGTCTTTGAAGGTCAACAAAGGTCATTTATGATAAAACAGACGAAATAAACTTACATTTACAGAAGACGTTCAAAGCGATTGCCATTGGCATCAATACAATACTGTAATCTTCTTATCACCGATTGAGTAGTATTTCTTATCACCTCAGAACTTATCGAATTACATGCTGTAATAATTCTCTCCCGCATATTTTCTGTCGTAGTTGGGACTTCTTTATAAACAATGTCTTTCAACAATCCCCACAAGCCAAAATCCAGAGGTGTCAAGTCTGGTGAACGAGTTGGCCACGATACAGACCCACCGCGTCCAATCCAACGATTTGGAAATCTTTTTTTCAATTCATCCCTAGCCATCAGCGAAAAATGTGCCGGACATCCATCGTGTTGATACCACATTCTGTTCCTTGTTTCTAAGGGTAGTTCTTCTAATAACGGACCCAATATTTCATGAAGAAATGGGGTGTGCTTCCTGCCATTAAGATTTCCTTCGATGAAATAGGGGATTTACCTTTATTTTTCTTATTATTTTCCTTTCGTCACGAATATCCAACTTCTTTGGTTGCCCTTTTTGTGGTATAGATTCTATCCGATCTTCTTGTTTAAACCTTCTAATTTATATCTCCTACTGTGCTCTTACTCAAATTGAGCATGGCGGCAATTTGTCTATACGATTTTCCATTAGCATTATGAAAAATTACGAGTTGGCGTATATTAAAACTGGTATTACTTTTGCGTGCCATTATGTTATGTGAATTTCATGAATATCGAAACTTAACTGATGCCTACGAGGCTTGAAATTCTTACATACAGGCTAACATGTTTGTAAACAAAAGACAGCCTTCGAATTCCGGACTACAAAGTATTGCAAATGTTGCTGCATCTCTGTGTCCGACTATTAAAGTAACGTTAAATTCAAAACTTGTTTCATTTAAAACGTATTATTTACCGAATGTTACATGTTATGGAAATAAAATTTGTACTATTATTAACTAGACACGATGCCTTAACATTATATCTGACCATGTATGATTTTTGTCTGTTGTAAACAAAATTATAGTGGAATAAAATAAAAATTTTGTGGTGTCCGAATATTAAAGTTACTCACTGTATATAGCAACGCATTGCTGACGAGGTGTTTGTAACTGAATTACATATTTTGTTATCTATCATGGTAAATAAGTGCCATTGTATAATCTATTTTACAATTGTTTATATGATAGGTTTTTAAATTATTTGTCTGATTATTAATTGTAGCTGTTTCTTCGTGAATAATATCTTCATTTTCTTTAACAAATCGAAAGTTGATAGGTAGGCAAAACCAAGCAGATGACGGTCTTGGATTTGTCCAAATCGTTTCGGAAGTAATTTTGTTCTTCAGTGACAAAGGTACAATACTTGAAACAAAAACAGCACTGTCGTCTATATCGGACTCTTCATGTTGAATTTGCTTATACAGTCAGCGAAATTTCTATAGTTCCACTCAATATTTCTTTAAAATGTCGGATAACCTTTTAAAATTGACGAAGTTTGGACTAAAAATGTAATATTAAGTTGGTTAAAAGGACAACTGAATAATTTTTCCATAAATACACCTCTTTGAGCGAACGATTATTAAAAAGTATCTACTTCAAAAATTCTGTTCTTCATGCTTGCAATTAAAGTTTGTAAGGTTGACACATCGATACTCGCCCAGGCCATCTTTATGGCATCTTTTAGTTCTGCTACGAGCTAATATTCCCCGAAGGTTCTCAATTGGATTGAGGTCAGGAGATCGAGAGGGCCGCTGCATTAATTCGAGCTTTTTTGTCGCAAACCATTCTTTTGTTAATTTTGAATTGCGAACAGCTGCATTATCTTGCTGAAATATAACATCTTCGGAATCCATTTCTTCGACGAATGGTATTAGAACGTCCTCTAGAAGTTCAACATATTTTTCTGAATTCATTTTGGGTGTTACAGCTGTATAGCAAAATGCGGCCCAAATCATGACCGATCCACCGACATAATTTCGACTCATAACAACTTCTTGCGTTTTCCTTAAATCATGCCAATAAAATTTGAACCCATCTGGCCCGTCCAAGTTAAACTTTTTCTCGTCCGAGAAAATTACATTCTTCCACTCATTATCCCAAGACATGTGAATTTGAGCAAAATTAAGCCGTGCTTGTTTATGTAGCTGCGTTAAAGGTGGTTTGAAATTTTTTCTCTCCATACGAAGCGCTTGCTATTTCGCAAAATTTGTTGAATACGTCTTTTTGATACCTGAAGATTAAGTTTAGCTTTTATCTGTCCCGCCGATTTATTTTCCTTTGATACAGTTCGCAGGATTAATGACATTTCTCTTTGCGTTAGTTTCCCATGTTCACCTTCTGGGTGATTTTTTCCATACAAAACACCTCATTTCATAAAATTGTTTATCAGGTGATGCGATCTTTTTATTTTTAACGCAATTTCTCTATTAGAGAGCCCTATATCTTTATAAGCAATTATTTTTGCCTTTTCCTCCTCGTTCAATAATTTACCCCTTGGCATTTTAACTAAATTAACTAACCTAAAAACATACGCTATATTTAACAAAAATATAAAAAATTAACACTATTTCATACTGTTAGAAGTCTTTATTTCTCACTTACTTATATGTAGCTTAAATCTATGAATAATACAAGGATAAATTGTCATAAACGAACAGGTACAAAAGATATTACAAAATAGTCTTTATCTCTAATAACTAAATATCTCTACCTCAGAAACACGTGCTACGTGCAGCGTGGTCGCGAACAGAATAATAAAAACGGAAGTAGTAACGCAGTGGCGCTGTATCCTAGATGCAGCGCACTCGAGGCTAGGGAGGGAAATTTCAGATGGACGCATATTCCAACACATACTATACACACTAGAGCTGTCGGAAAGCTCGGAAAAGTGAGCCGAGCCGAGTACCCGAAACAAGCGAGCGGCTCGGAACAAGCGAACTGCTCGGAAAAAACGAGCCGCTCGGTTCGAAAGCGAGCGGCTTGGCTCGAAAGCGAGCGGCTCAGAACTGGGAAGAAGCGGGCGTGGCGCACAGTGTGCTATTTCGACATTCTAGCGGGACAAAGATCAACTTTACAATTGACACAGATATGTCCAATGATATTATATATCAATAGTAGAATGTCCATTTCATCAGTAAATATAAGTATGAATGTAAAATTAATTAATCGCTTGAAATCGTGGACGAAGTTAATATTTTTACGTACTATTAACGTATTTGATTTTACATATTAATCTGAATAATGGCATTTCACATTACGCGACAATCGAGTTTCGACATATGGATTGTGAATTTGAAAAATATAAGATTTGGTGTCATAGTCGAATATGTGTTAAATGTTAAATAATTTAACAAGTATGTATAATTATAAATATTTAATTAAATATCATGTTCTTGATTAACAGAAAACCCAATAAAATCAATGATAACCAGTATTTTTTTTTTTTGTTTTTTAATGCAATATTTTTGTCCTGCTAAAATGCCGAAATGACACTGTGCGGCGGCTCGAACGAACCGAGCAACTCGAAGGAAAGGAACAGTTCGATCGTAAGTATTGTAAGGTTGCCGAGTAGTTTAACCCTTTGCGGGCGGAGTATTTTTAAGCTTAACGCGGCGAATGTGAAGAATATTATTTATTTAAAATAAATATGCTTGTGATTTCCCCTACCATTTCTTTTATAGCCTATTGGGGAAATAGGGCGCCTTTTCCTTGGTGATTTTCAGACGTGTAACAAAAACGGATTCGCCAACTTTGAACATGGATATGGATATAGAAATGTATATATTGTTACGTTATACAAAGTTGCTTTTATTTTGTAACAGGGAATATTG
The DNA here is from genome assembly GCA_943735885.1 of Stelis phaeoptera. NCBI lineage: Eukaryota > Metazoa > Arthropoda > Insecta > Hymenoptera > Megachilidae > Stelis > Stelis phaeoptera. The sequence goes on along the minus strand of OX030933.1, from coordinate 334,742 downwards.
ATGGTTATAAACAACAACGATAATAATAACAATAATAATAATAATTGTAGTAACGAACAGTCTTATTTTATCAGTCTTGTTATTACTATTATATCTTTCCTCAAAACAAAAGAAAAGCTGGATAGTAATTTCCGTCACAGATCCAATAACAATAACAATAATAATTATAATATTTGTAGTAACAACAATAATAGTAATAATGATAATACGTTATCATTACTATTAACAGATTAAAATACATTATCTGCTGTTAGCAGACAAAAAACAAATTTGTTCCACCCGCTCTGACAACAGGGAAGACCGTTTGTCAGTCACAACATTTCCAGCCAACGAAAACAGCCTTTCGCTGTATGCCTGCGTCGCTGGTATACCAAGCACATTTCGTGCAATTACTGTTAAATTGGGGAATCTCCTTACATTCATTCCCCACCATTGTAGAATGTTGTGCTCTGCGGGTAAAACTTTTTCTGATATGTATGTATTTATCTCCTTTTCTAGTACATCCATATCAGAGCTTTCTTCTTCTTCTGAAATCTTTTTAAAAAAAGAAAATAAGCTGTTCGATACAGGTATTGATTCCGCCGAAACGCTTGAGGATGTCGAAGAACCAGCGAGCAAAATAAAATATTTAACATACAACATCAAATCCAATACCACATAATGTCTTGCGCTTACATGACGGTAGATTTGTTGAAACGCTTGTCTCAGTTTCATGTTGGTTGAAATGTATTAATATGTAGGCGTACAACAAGTCGCGAGCCTCGTTCCTTTTGTCCAGCGGCAGCAAACGGTCCTTCACACGAGGGTCCATGATCATTGCAATTTTTAACACCTTGCAGTTGTCCGTAAATCGAAATCTATTTTCTAATTCCGCTAGTACGTTGATTTTAAACTGTATTATGTCTGATTCGGTGTCTTGCAGTAATAATTCTGCCAAGGTTTCTTTTATTCCTAAAATTGTGGGAATGTATCTTGGTAATGTAGGCTGTTTGTGTGGAGTTAAAACATTTGTAGCTTCTTTAAATATTTGCAAACAGTTGCAATATCCCTCGATCATGGACCACTCGTGGCCATTTATGCTGTCGGGCATCCGCGGCTCACACAGGACGCTATTTAACGCCTGACGGACGTCTAATAAGCGTCGAAACATGTCGTACTGCGAATTCCATCGCGTTTCTATGTCGCCAATAAGTTTAAGCGACTTCCGTTGTGGATAATACAGTTTCTGCACCGTTGCTAGTTTTTCACTCGCCACTGAAGAGCGGTGGAAATATTTCACTATTGCTCTATTCATAATTTTCATTAAATTTCATTAAATTTCATAATTTGCAGTAACTGTGGAGATTGCTTAATACCATCCTTGATAACTAACTGTAAAAAACTAAGTTGCGTTAAAATATGAAAAGTTCATAATTTATATTAATTGTTTCGTTAGTTATTTTTTGTTTACCTGTACAGTGTGGGCGAAACAGGGGATACGCTCCCACGTATCGGATAATCGAACTGCTTTAACAATATTACCTGCATTATCAGTAGTGAAATATATATGTATACTGTTCTCCATAAATCCCCACTCACGCAATGCAGTTCTGAACAATTCATTTAAATTTTCGCTGGTGTGTGCCTCCGATAAAGTATGAATTTGTAACGTGTAATTTTTTAATTGGAAACAATTGTCTGTGTAATGGACTGTTAATGAAACATAATGTTCATTTGCTCTCGATGTCCATTCGTCAGTCGTCTAGCGGTACCATTGCCTCTTCCCAATGAGCATGTACGGTTCCTCGCGTATTGGAATTTGGACCGCTCGTTCCTTCTGATATTTCGGAAGCATGCTGTTGAGCAATGTGTCGTTTTAAAGAGGTGGTGGTAGAACTTTTCCTCTTAAACGACTTTTTGCATATTTTGCAGACACACAATTCTTTGTTCACTTTCATGAACCACTTCCACACTGCGCTTTGATTTTTGCGTCCATCAGCAGAAAATGTATTTTCTGTAACACTCCCCGACATTTCGATACTATTATTACTACCCACTTCCGTATCTACACTTTGTATTTCTGTGTCCATGTTCAAACTTTCCATTTCATACAAAGGTACAGTACATTGACCGAAACAGTAAAGCGAAATAACTTAAATAACCCGGTAATCCTATCTTCTACTGTTAACACAATGTCCGATGACAGACTCGGCTGTTAATAGCTTCGGAAATTTGAAACAGTTCTGTCCTGTTCGGGAAGGAACCTTCCCTTAAAATCCCTCGGTGAAGGAGTACCAATGGGGGTAAAACACGCGGATTGGTTTGGAAAATTAAAATTTGGGAGGGGAGGACGGTCGTTTTGCCTGATTTGCCAATGTTTAACGCGAGTCTATCAAACAAACGGCCGACCGATATAACGGTTGTCCTTAGGTAACGCGAGTACCGACGCAGTGGCGAAATCCGGCGAAAACAACCGACAAATTGTTTTATGATAAAATGACTGTAAAGAGGTGACTTTTATATTTTGCAAATTAAAAATTTTAGGCTCGCCAAGGAACGCAGGAATTTAAAACTTTCTGTGGGGGCTGGATCGACGTCGACGTTACTATAGAGGGTGGGACACCGCATGATGGCACATTCTGATGGTACATTTTTTTTGTAGGTGGACGTGTAAAGGACATAGTAAGGTCATTAATGTTTTTTTAAATAGAATCATATATTTTTTATTGTGTCACGTAGGCAGATCGTTTTATCAAACATATGCCTCCTCTAGAAAAACGAATCCTTTTTAACATCTGGAAAAGGAAAACTCTAATACAAACAGGCCGCCTGCACTTGAAACAAACAGAAGGCCCACTGCGATAACAGAACCATACGTTTTGGGAAAGCAGTGGGACCATCATGATTAAAACACCAGCTGCAACCACTCTAAACATTTCTGGAAAAACAGATGGGACCAATGCGATTATCTAAGTAATAACCAGATTGCCCTTTCGGAGTAGTATATAAACCCCTTCGGTACCAACGTTCGGGGGCAGTACCAAAGTTCATCTAGCGTTGAGCACTTCGTGTACAAACGTGAGTTGGTTATTATTTAGTGAGATCGGGTTGAAGTCCCTTTCGATCAAAGCGAACCTTATAGAATCTGCGAACTTGCTTGTATTTCTATTTGGCATTCTTACCAACCACACACACACACCCCGCATTGCCAGTGCGTCAAAACCGAGCATCCAGCGGAATAGGTAATATACAACACACACACCTATACTCGCGACAGAACAACTGTAATAGACTGATTTTGTAATATATATATTTACTGTGTCAAACCCACATTAGCATTCTCTCTAAATCCCAGTGAATACCAGTGACGGTTCCCACAACAATACAATCTAACCGCTCGGGTTGTATTGACTTTTCTTAATAAATAAATGTTACGCGGCCTCCCTTACCAGAAAACCTCCGCCGGCCACTAGAGCTGCCTAACCGTCGGCCACGTAACAATTGCATCAACTGATGCTCCTTCATATTCTTTACAAAAAAAAGATGAACCTGTTTGTGTAAAAAAATCATTAGTTTATGAGATATTTTAATTGTAATTTGTTAGGAAATCTCGACTTTCTGGTCAATATTATGAATTTAATGTTCGAAAATTTTCGGCATTAGCTCGAAGAACAAGAATATCATCGAGAATATTATCAATTAAATTATAACGTAAATGGGACATTATTATATTTTAACGAAGAAAATACCCTGGTGGAACCTGGGGGTGTATGCAAAAATGTCTCGTGGAAGGGATGAAATTAGAAGGCCGTGCTATTTTGGGTTTTCCCGGCCTTCAGGTACGCGGGTGACGTCGCCATCGAAATTGTAACGGTGTGCTTCAACGTTTTATGATCTGCAGCTAGGCGACGAAAAACAGCGGGTCCTGACTAGAGGATTAACTCGGCATCGTAGGTTTGAAATTTAAGAATGGCATATTACAAAAAAATTCGACAAAAAGGGAACCAAGAAAGAAACTTGCCAGGGATCAATTGATATTTTAACTTTAGGGGATTAAGTTGGTTACTGCGGTGCACTGGCTTATGGCACGAACCGCGACGCGAAGTGTTTAACAGCGAAGCGTTTATAATCTGAGCATTTTACATTTTCTAAAACTAACTTCAATATAATTAACCGTCAATACCCAAGACCTCAATCGTTGCAGGTAATACGTTTATAATGTCCATTGAATTTCTAGAACATGCCAAACTGAGAGAACTAAGGTAAAAATACTAATCCCAGTATAAAGTAAAAACGGGCAATTGCCTCTAGACAGCTTGTAAGGAAGAAATGTTTTCATTGATTTCATAAAGTTTTTTCTGCTATGGGTCCGCTACGCTACAAGCTGTTTACAGGGCTTAAGTTTGGGACCGTTTTTATGAGAACTAATTTATCAGGTTCGCTGCCGCGGTGGTCTCCGGCGACCGGCACCCGGAACTTTTATACAATCAAAATAGGGGTGTTGCAGGAAACACATTTTCTGGTGATGGACGCAATAATCAAAGCGCAGTGCGGAACAGGTTTATGAAAGTGAACAAAATTAATACCTGGTAATTCCACACCAAATCGAGCACTTTTTTTTGGCGATATCTTAGATTTTGTTATGCATTAAATATATTGTAGTTCAGGTGAAATTATATGTAGGAGGTTTAAGTCATCATTTTGCTCATTTCGAAACTGTTTGAGAAATATAAGCATTTAAACGCGATTTTTGCCTATTATCTCTATAAAATATGTAAATTTCACGATGATGTTTTTCCTATTAACGTCGCAATAAAATATTATAGACAATAGACAGTCGCTACGCATCGTCCCAGGTAGACGGGCCGTAGTTCGGTAGGCTATCATTATTATGGTCAGCTCATCGTACCGATATTACCCTATACCTGTGCCCAAATAATCACAAAATAAACGAACTGGTAGAAATTTTATTATTATGAGGGAAATATCGGATACCAGCGGGTTGTTAACGAGCAAAATGATGACTGAAACCCCTCCTAATTTCACGTGAACTACAATATATTTGATTTAGAACAAAATCCAAGACATCGCTAAAAAACTGATCGATTTGGCGTGGAATTACCCTGCTACTAATCATGAAAGTATCGAGACATTCCATTTAATTTTCCACTACCTTCTTCTTTCTTTCTTACTTTACCCTATCTCTACTTACTATTGTAACAAAGAGTTTATCCTGTCGTTATGAAATAAGCAATTTCATTGAATATATTTGTATACAGCATATTCGTAGTTTGTAATACTCATGCTGCAATGGATAATACTATGTAGCAAACTGTTATTACATCATTATTACATTGTTTATAACCATTAATATTCCCTGTTATTTCAATTTCTATATCCATATCCATGTTCAAAGTTGGCGAATCAGTTTCTGTTACACTTCTAAAAATCACCAAGGAAAAGGCGCCCTATTTCCCTAATAGGCTAAGAAAAATGGTAGGGGAAATCACAAGCATATTTATTTTAAATAAATAATATTCTTCGCAATTGCCGTAAGCTTAAAAATACTTAGAGTACGCAACCTTAGAGTACGATCGAACTGTTCCTTTCCTTCGAGTTGCTCGGTTCGTTCGAGCCGCCAGCTTCTTCCGAGTTCTGAGCCCGGCTCAGGAGCCGGTCGCCTCCAAGCGAGCCGCTCCCTTTCGAGCCAAGCCGCTCGCTTTCGAACCGAGCGGCTCGTTTTTTCCGAGCAGTTCGTTTGTTCCGAGCCGCTCGCTTGTTTCGGGTACTCGGCTCGGCTCGAAAATCGAGTCTCGGCTCGGCTCGGCTCGCGAGCGGCTCGAATATTCGAGCTTTCCGACAGCCCTAATACACACCATTCACAAATGATAATGGCAGGAAAATGAAGATGGAACTATGGTAGTTTCGCACAATATTGATGTATAATATCAAATATCACAGTAATAATTGAAACAAAACGTAGTAATCAAGAATGCGATGACAGAAACAATTGAAATTAGAGAAACAGTAACGAATGTAACTATTCCAGTCGATAACAATGAAAAACTTAATCGTTTGCAATCAAAGGGAGAAAAAGTTTTTAATGGAACTATAGAAATTTCGCTGACTGTACCTTTGATGTCCGGCTGCTCCATCACAACCCCATTTAAATATAAGTACTACGGCGCTACCATATTAAAATTGCTGTTCAGCGTGGCTGCCCATCCAGCCAAAGCTATGCCATTAGCATGAGTATAACAGAACCCACGTGGCTTATCAGTACGTTCTCTACGCAATCCCAGCGTAAAGGCGGCGTACGCCTGAGAACTACCGAGAGCAGCGGAACTATCCACTCGTCCAGCAAGCACCGTAAGTCGGGAGGTATTCCAGTCCACAGCTCCAACACCCGCAGATTCAACAACAATCCAACCTAAAGCAGATGTATTGTGGCTATGCACAGGAGCTCCAACATGCATTTTATACTTCGTATCCATGGTTTTCAGCGTACCGGATACTCTTGCAACCAGCTCCGGACACCATCGAAGACGTGACTGCATATCGTCACCATCAGGGAAACGTACATCCTGGATCTTCTGTAAACCCTCCGGCGTTAACCTCTCCACATTGGACCGGTATCCAATGAGATTAGTGTTCGGCACGCTATTCGGAGGTGTCATGGCTGCAGGAAGGGGCTGCCAGGGACCGAACTCATGGTCCTGATTCTGCTGCACCGTCGCCTCAACCAGCCTGGAAGAGACAAGAGGCGACACGTAGCATTCATATGAATTGTGGTTTGCAACCCCACAAATGCCAAAGCCGCCAGCCGGCTGCTCAGGCACGTCCCCCGCCGCATCAACGTGCGTATTTGGAATCGCACACGTTGGAATATTAGTTCGCACCAAATCACCCTGAGGGGCAGTAGTGTTTGAAACATTTTTAATGTACTCAGCTATAGGAGCTGGTATGTTCATGTCCTCAGGTATGAGATTTATTGGCGACTCTCCATCCGCGTATCTGTCTTCAGCGTTAACCGTTTTGACGTGGTCTATGATAGCAGCGTTCAAAACACTTGTCATTACGTGCTGGTATGCGCAGAATGGCATCTCCCTACGGATACGGGGATTCTCGACTTCCAAGTCAAGATACGTCCTTTCCAGTAAGAGAGGAAAAGTTGAGAAATCCATATTTTGGGCGTAAATCCGGTTAATCGGGTGCGTACCTGTTACGAGAAGTGCCGATCGAGTTCACGTTCTTCTGGTTTACGGAGTTTTTTGGGAGAAGCGGAGGGGTGGTGAAAACGAGATAAACTGGGTTTTAATTATCAAAAGACGTTTTATTACGCGAATTCACTTAATCTCTAAACGCTACTTAAATTTACATTAGGAACAAAACGTACTTGAGTCGGTCCGAACGCGATACTGAGCGGAATAGAGACGAGCCGAGACGGAAAAGTTAACGAGAAAATGTCTAAGAACTATCCTACCGGCTAACACTTAATTCCAACGAAACTAGCTTATTCTACTATCCGAAACTTGTCCTTACAATTATCGCGAGAACAACCGAACACTTCCAGATCGCACACGACCCGTCTGGCGTGAGAAAAGTCCCGAGAAAATCCGTTACACGCGAGTCGTGGAAGAGAAGGCCAAAATGGCCGCCGCCGAATTAATTACAAAAGCGATCCACGTGCTAATTGCGAGACAATCCACGAGGTAGTGGCCGACGCCGTCTTGCCGGTTCGAGCGCGTGGCCGAGCCGGTTGCAAGATGGCGACGCGCAGACGCGCCGCGTCCGGGTGTGCTCAGAAACGCGGCGATCCGTCGAGCCGCCGAGACGATCCGACAGATGACCCCCTTGTCGTCGGGAGGCCGATTCCCGAACAGTACCCATAATAGGACCCTCCTGCCATAGGGGTTCATCAGCCAACTTTTCAGTTTTGGCCTTCACCACCTTGGGAGTAACTTCAGCTGGATCAGATATCTCCTTAGCTGGCAAATCTTTTCTAGTTCCTGGGGCATTAGTCTTCCCGGCTCGTTGCGCCTTCCAATTCTTAGCCCGTTGCTGGGCCTTCTGATTGGGAGGGCGAGATGATGGTCGCGGCGTTGGCTCTACATCATCAGCCCAGTTTTCCGGGACTGGAGCCTGACGGTATTTGTTCATGTTGTATTCATACATGCGACGCGCGTTACGATCCATCCGCGGACTTCCAGCGGGAACATTTTGCGGCATCTGCCTATTTGTATTCATTCTAATGAAAATTAGAGAAATAAAGATGCTAAAAACGACTAAATATAAGTACTAATTGTGTGTATTCCGTTGATTGATCTAAACTTTCTAATATGCGAGATACTGTGTGATTCAGCAAATTTTGTAGGTCAACTTTGACAAATGTCTCTGATATTTCTATAGAATTTTTGGGTGGATAGCACTTCTTCTTTTCTATTAATATCTTATCGTACGATGGTCACGAATCAACTTTACATTTTATTGCTTCGTTTCTAATTGTAATGTACTGAAATTTTGTTAAGTCAGCCATAATAAATATACTTAATGGCCTCTGTGGTGTGATGCATTTTTTGTTTAAAGAACAGCTTTTCTTCATGAAACTTTGAATGGTTTCATTATAACTATTACGTTTTATGTATTGTAGTAAGTGTGCTTTCTTGCACATGCCATGACTTCGGAGACTCGTTTTACTTGTATTTAATAACTCATTTAGAGAGAAATTGTTGACAAGTGATCGAGCCCTACGTATTTTTTTCTCGAGTACTGCATTCGGAGAATGATTTTCTACCTTTATACAGGGTGTCCCAGAACTAGTGTAACTCCCGGAAATGGGGGGTAGCTGGGGTGCATCTGAACAACTTTTTCCTTTACCAAAAAGTTGTTTGAAGCTTCGTTATCGAGTTATTAACGAAAAACACCGGCCAATGAGAGCGCGCGTAGAGCGCGGGCTCAGCCACGAGAACGTTAGTGGCTCTCAATCGCGCGCGGACGTGGCCGTGAACGAATGCCTCTTTGCATCGGAGATATCGAGAGAATCACACGGCAAATGTTACATTGTATTAAATTAAAAATAATGTAGAATTATTTATGAGTAACAAATTAATGAATATGTCGTATAATAACTATTTTTGACACTTTTTAACGTTATCCGAAAGGGACAAAGTGTTGTAGTAGTTATGAAAATAATTTTTTTTTAATACCACATCAACAGTTGGATAATTTATGTTTAAAGAAAAATGATTTTGAAAGCTAATGTTAAAAAAAGCTGGACTAACTTACCCATTTGTCCTCGAATGAACCTGTCACGGCTGAAGTGGGTCGTTGAAACTGGGTCACTGTGCCGATCCTGATCCTTTTTCGAAACCCTCAACAGCTGATGTTACGGCCGGGTCGGCGAACTCACTGCACTGCACGGTCACATTTATTGTGCGGTTACTTTTATTGCGCGGTCACTGAGAAATGTGGAGATATTTAAACACAATTTATTATTCCTTCGTGAAACCAAGACGGTCACTCAGTGACGAATGAGTACAGTACTGCGTAAGGAAAATTTGATCTCACGGCCGAATCAATGAATTGAATTTTCATACTGTGGTGCAGAGTACCACAAAGTAGTACTGTAAGCAAGGGAAAGTTCGGCTATTTTACGACGAATTTAGTGACGACAGCAGCACGTGTGCACGAGACAAACGGACTGAGGACTTTACAGGCAGAGATGTCCGAATGGCACTGCAGTTCACCCTCTCCCACCAGCACAAGCAGGCCCACGGTTCAAGGGTTGTTAGAAATGAATGGAGGACGAACGAAATTTCTCCGGAAAAAGACTACACCGTAGCTAAAAAAGGCCAGTCTTTTTCCGGAGAAATTTCGTTCGTCCTCCATTCATTTCTAACAATCCTTGAACCGTGGGCCTGCTTGTGCGGGTGGGGGAGGGTCAACTGCAGTGCCATTCGGACATCTCTGCGTGTAAAGTCCTCAGTCCGTTTGTCTCGTGCACACGTGCTTCCGTCGTCACTAAATTCGTCGTAAAATAGCCGAACCTTCCCTTGCTTAAGGTACTACTTTATGGCACCCTGGACTACAGAATGAAAATTCAATTCACTGATTTCGACGTGAGATCAAATTTTCCTTACGCAGTACTGCATTCATTCGTCACTGATTGACCGATTTGGTTACACGTAGGAAGAATAAATCGTGTTTAAATATTCCCACATTTCCCAGTGACAGTGACCGCGCAATAAAAGTGACTGTACAATACAAGTGACCGTGCAGTGCAGTGAGTTCGCTGACCCGACCATGACATCAGCTGTTGAAGGTTTCGAAAAAGGGCCAGAATCGGCACAGTGACCCAGTTTCAACGACCCACTTCAACCGTGGCAGGTTCATTCGAGGACGAATGGGTAAATTAAACCAGCTTTTTCTAACATTAGCTTTAAAAATCGTTTTCCTTTAAACATAAATTATCCAACTGTTGATGTGATATTAAAAAAAAAATTATTTTCATAACTACTACAACACTTTGTCCCTTTCGGATAACGTTAAAAAGTGTCAAACATAGTTATTAAACAACATATTCATTAATTTGTTACTCATAAATAATTCTACATTATTTTTAATTTAATACAATGTAACATTTGCCGTGTGATTCTCTCGATATCTCCGATGCAAAGAGGCATTCGTTCACGGCCACGTCCGCGCGCGATTGAGAGCCACTAACGTTCTCGTGGCTGAGCCCGCGCTCTACGCGCGCTCTCATTGGCCGGTGTTTTTCGTTAATAACTCGATAACGAAGCTTCAAACAACATTTTGGTAAAGGAAAAAGTTGTTCAGATGCACCCCAGCTACCCCCCATTTCCGGGAGTTACACTAGTTCTGGGACACCCTGTATACAGTGCGACCGACGGGGTATGGGGGCAGCCAAAGGGGTGTCCTGCGCTGGAGTGCAACCAGGGAAAGTCGCTCTCCGCGCACCCCGTGCACAAATCCACGGACGATTTGTTTACCCTGGGCGCCACACAGTGGTCCAGATCGTAGAATTTGGTGACATTTTTAAATGACTTTTGAAGTATGAGAGGTATCGGAATGAAATTTATACTAAATAATGAGGGGATGTTGTATTATAGATTGGTTAACAAGAATTATGAAAATAGCAATGGTATGTTTAAATAAATAAATAAAATAATAATAAATGAAGTTCTGCTTGTATTTTATTGTTGCTATAATATAATTTGATTTTACTTTTTTTTATTTAACAATCAGCTGTGTAGCTTCAGGATCCAGTTGTTTACTTCTTTTGTTACAAGATTTAATTCTTAACGTTGATATGTGAGGATCAGAAGTTAAACATAATCTGTAAAATATATCCGCGTTTGTTGCTGTTCTTGAAAATTTTCGAGTATTTCTGTTTCTAAATTTTTTCAAATCTTTATGCCTTGTTTCCTGTACCTTCTCGGAGAGTTGGCCAATTGGCAATAATGCGTGCTTTATTATATCTCCTCCGTGTATAAGCAATTTGTGAATGCAGGCCGACATATAGTACCAACTATAGTGATCTATTAAGTATTTAGCAGTATTCTGGCTATATTCTTGAAATACTGCAATATCTATTTCATGTGGCGAGGAAATGGTCTGTAATGTGGTTTGGAATATTTTAATCAACAATGTTATATCCGGCCTACGTTTGTCTTTCGCTGTTCCCTTGTCGCTGGGTATGAGCAGCGTTCCCACGAGGAATCCACGAAACGTCAGCGTTTTCGCCAAGGTGATCCGCGCCCGGCCACGTGCCGCGGTCGGTAGCAGCTAGACGCGCAGTCGGAGTTCTAGGAATCATACTTAGGGCAGCTTTCTTACATCCGGTCTACCGCCCGGCAACGAAACCCGCGACCGAGGAATCCGTGGGAACGCTGGTCAGCAATTTGGCGTCGACGATCGGGCGTGGTCGATGCCGAGGCGATAAAACGCGGAACATCGCGGCCCGCGCGTCGTTTTTCGCCTGTCTTTTGAAAGAATCAGAAGTTCAGTATCCGCGGACGAACGTCCTCGCGATCGGCATCTCGAACCCAACGGAATCCGAAGTGCGCTGCTCGAACGACGGTCAACCGCGTGCGTATCGCCGTGGCCAAGCCGAATTGGCCCATAATCGGACCGCATCCGGGAGTGCGCACGCCGCCGTGCAGTTTCACCACAGCAGCCGGAGTTCCGGAGGGCACGAGCCAGCAGCCGCGCCGCGTAACAGAGGAAAACATCATACGAGACGCAGGAAGGAGTGTGAACGTGTGAGAGTGTGTGATACAGGGGCGGTCCGGCGAGATAAACCGCCACGAGCGAGCGAGGCGCAACCCGAGTCGCCGCCAGCAGGGGTATGTAAAACGTTGTTCGATATAATATAATACACATAGTGAACAAAGATATCCGCGTCCTAGTCATAGCAAACCCTCTCCTCCGCCGTCCCGTCCCGCGATCCCGTAACGTAAAGGTAGGTCAAGGTGCGCTTTAGCGCTTTAAACAAGCAGAACCCGCGCCGCGTCCTAGAGAACCCACGGTCCCGCAACGCGGGACGTAACAACAATAATATTAAAACAATTAAAGCAGTTTATTTGATGTGGAAAGAAACTTACCTGTTGTTCTCTTAATAAGGATCGGGAAACACAATCATGTGTAAGAAACAAACGGCGTTTTGTCTCGGGATCGACTGCCCAGACTCGTCAGTGGGGCTGACGACAGCCGATCCCTGCCCCAGACGCCTTGATACCGCTCTTTGGAACCTCGTATATATTCTAAGAGCCTGCCGGACGACCGCTAGCGAGAGAGACCTATCCCTATCTCTCCGCCTTCTGCCGGCCTCTGACTCGAACCAAGCGCGTCCGGGGTGACGAACAACGCCCGTCTGCCCTAAACGTCTTACACATGTAAAAAAAAACCGATTACATGACAAATAAAAGACTTTATTAATTCGAAGCTCTAACAATAGAACGACACGCTATTGCCTCGTGTGGCGTTCGGAAGACGACTGCCGTACGACGTACGGCGCACGAGGTCAACCGTCTCGGCCGACGTTGACGGAAAAAAAACAAAACAAAAAACAAACGCAGTCACATATGGGACACGCTCTTAATCTAGGATTGCCATAATTGCCAAGCATTGATACGGGACGTTTAAGTGCTAAATAAATAAAACATGAAAAAAGTGGGTAGGTAATGGTTTATTTTACTCTGATGAACAATCAATAAAGTTTAAGTAATCTAACACAATAAACACGTAGAATAGTAAAAAAGATGCAAGGCTAATCCTTTATAGCCCAGTCATATTTTAAAGTTGATTTTACTTTCTTTATTATATCATTTTCTTCTTTCACATAATTATAAAATTGGGCGTAAGTCGTTTTAAAATTATAATGGCAAATCAAAATTGCTTCAATTGTCTCTGCTGATAACTTGTTTCTTTCGTCTGACCATTGAATTGACATTAGGGAAAGTATTCTCTTCACATTTGCATTGTGGGCTGGAATGGCAAATACGTATTCGCATAGCTTTATTAGACATTATTTCTGATCAATATGCTTTGTATCTGCAAAAAACTTCAGCCTTTTCTCTTCCATACTCAATTTCATAGTTGCTTCGCAGTTTTCGTTGGTATTATTTTTCTCTAAATAATTTTTTAGATATACAAACTGGTTGAATAGAATCTCAGTACTGCCAATATCGATGTTTCTTACTTGTAAGTATGCAATAGAACGTTCTATTTCTTTCCATTCAGGAACTTGGTTGAGAGTCATCCAGTCGAACGCATTGAATTTTTGGAATGATTGTGACCATTTGTCAATATATTCTACAGCAGTATTAAAAAGATCGATAGTCCGTGGGCCTGCTTGTGCGGGTGGGGGGGGGGGGGGGGGGGGTGAACTGCAGTGCCATTCGGACATCTCTGCGTGTAATGTCCTCGGTCCGTTTGTCTCGTGCACACGTGCTTCCGTCGTCACTAAATTCGTCGTAAAATAGCCGAACCTTCCCTTGCTTACGGTACTACTTTATGGCACCCTGCACCACAGTATGAAAATTCAATTCATTGATTCGGGCGTGAGATCAAATTTTCCTTACGCAGTACTGCATTCGTTCGTCACTGAGTGACCGATTTGGTTACACGTAGGAAGAATAAATCGTGTTTAAATATTCCGACATTTCCCAGTTAAAAGTGACAGTGACCACGCAATAAAAGTGACCGTACAATACAAGCGACCGCAGAGTGCAGTGAGTTCGCTGACCCGACCATGACATCAGCTGTTGAAGGTTTCGAAAAAGGGCCAGAATCGGCACAGTGACCCAGTTTCAACGACCTACTTCAACCGTGACAGGTTCATTCGGGGACGAATGGGTAAATTAAACCAGCTTTTTCTAACATTAGCTTTCGAAATCGTTTTTCTTTAAACATAAATTATCCAACTGTTGATGGGGTATTAAAAAAAAAATTATTTTCATAACTACTACAACACTTTGTTCCCTTCGGATAACGTTAAAAAGTGTCAAAGATAGTTATTCAACGACATATTCATTAATTTGTTACTCATAAATAATTCTACGTTATTCTTAATTTAATACAATGTAACCTTTGCCGTGTGATTCTCTCGGTATCTCCGATGCAAAGAGGCATTCGTTCACGACCACGTCCGCGCGCGATTGAGAGCCACTAACGTTCTCGTGGCTGAGCCCGCGCTCTACGCGCGCTCTCATTGGCCGGTGTTTTTCGTTAATAACTCGATAACGAAGCTTTAAACAACATTTTGGTAAAGGAAAAAGTTGTTCAGATGCACCCTAGCTACCCCCCACTTCCGGGTGTTACACTAGTTCTGGGACACCCTGTATACGGGACGTATGGCAACCCTAACTATAGGTCGCGTAAGAGAACCGCCGATTGTTTTTACGGTAGCCACCCTTACTCTTCCGTCTGGTCCTGGATGAAGAGCCTCGATCCGACCCATTGGCCATTTCGCCGGCGGTTGAAGTTAGTCGCGTAACAACACCAACGTCCCGACCTCCAGGTTGACCCTTTGCCGACGCCACATGGAAAGCTGCTAAAGATGTTATAAGTATTCTCGTCTCCACCTGTTCCAAAAATGCGAGCGCAATAAAGATATTTGTCGCCACCGCGAGATAGGTGAAACATTATAATTTTCCGGTTTAGGCTCCGAAACGATACACGTCGCCCACCAATTACGATAGCGGACTCAAGATCGTCGGTCGGAAGGCCTGCTTGCGACTTCCATTAGAAATAATTGTTTACGTGATTCTCATCTTCGGTACATATTCTAAACAATTTGAATCACAATGTTTCGTCAAAACAGAGGGGCTAAGGCTCGCCGACTGTTCCTTATGAACAGGGCTCAGGGACCATCATGTGCAGCTCTTTTACAAGATCTCACCATGGCTGACACAACTGCTAGTCTCCCGTCAATGCTAATATCGTGTGTAACTTGCATATATAACTTGGTTGGCTCGACCAATGATTGCCTTGCACCTAGCTGAAGCATGGTCTCAGGGTCAATATTTAACAACAGAACATGCTACGATAGGAAAAGCTTTAGGAGAATTAAGAGCTGGATATGCTGCTGCCGGAAAATGTACTAAGGAGGATCAAGCCAATGCTCGACAGAAAGTAATCTCTATGTTACGAGGAAAAATACCCAAGTCAGGTATTCATGACAGCTTACATCAACAAAGTGATTGGAACATGTCGCGAAGCAGCGGTCGGATTAACTGTAGATCGAGAACGTGCATCTGAGGTAGTCCCATTAGAACTTCTTGATGCCAGTATCAGCTTGCAGACATATGAGTTTTACAGAACATTTGGCCATACATTCCCGGCATTTTTATTCGCCTCTAATGAATCGAGAATCACCTGGATGGCATTGAGTACTGTAACTCATGATCGTGTTGAATTAGGTGAATTTGATGCTAGCTTGACAGAAAATTGGATGGCACAATGGGCTACATTGCCAGAAGAATCAATTTTAGGTTATTTTGACGGAGTTGGTTCACAAAACATAGAGCAGGTACGAAATTTTTATGCAGGGGGTGTATTTGTACTTCGCACTGCTCTGTGTAAAGAGAGCAACGTAACTCAGGCTTGGATCAACAGACGGAAAGATATAGTTACAAGAGTGTTAAGAGAATGTAATATAGATGAATACACAAATCCGGCAATTGTACAAGGATACAGCAATCTGTACCCACGTCAAGATCTAGAGCCCAAGATCGTTCAGAAACAATTGTATGCATTGTGGAACGTATTCACAGAACAACAAATAGGACCTCTAACCTGGATGATTGAGCAGGCAGCCGTCGTAAACGTAACGAGTGAAATGGCGCTCGCACAAGTTGTAAGAAAACTTGCTTATTTCGACACAGATTATTTGATCTCCAGCGGGATACCAGAGACTGAATTCCAAGCATTAGTAGAGCTTGCTATCAGACTTATTCGCGACCCTTTCTGCTCCATAATTGCTCCCCCTGTAACAATAGCAAAATACCCCGACTTGGGTTATTTGGGCGTGTTCATTTTAAGCAAGAGGATGAAAGATCAACATATGACAGCTTATGCTGGGAGACCTGACTTAACATCTGCGTTGTCAAGAGACCATTTGGAGATACCGGGGACTGCTATTTACGAAACCGCCATAAAAGTTCTTATACTTTTCCGCGAACGCCGTGCTTCGGAATTTTATTTCACGAACTCAGTGCTTCAAATAATTCAACGTGCCAAAAAACTCTTGTAAATATCTTAATTTAAGTTTTCGCCAAGTAAGCGCAGTGTTTTATTTTATAATTAAAGTACGCTTTGTATTACGACAGCGATTTTAACCGCTTCGAAAAAACCTATGATCCGGCAGCCTTTTCTTTCACTTTTCGCTCATTCGCCGATCCCGGAAAAATTCACGGGACGAAAACGATCGAACATTTGCTGATTATTTTGTTTTTTTAATTGCAATGAAAGACGTTGAGGCGCATGTTTTAACCTGTAGGAGAGAAAACGGCGTTTCGTCTCGGGATCGACTGTCCAGACTCGTCAGTGGGGCTGACGACAGCCGATCCCTGCCCCAGACGCCTTGGTACCGTTCTTCGGACGATCATATATATCCGAAGAACATGCCGGACGACCACCAGCGAGAGAATCTCTTACCCATCCTCATCGCCACCTGGCGGCCGCCGACCCGAACCAAGGGCGTCCGGGGGGAGACGAAAGCACGCACGTCTCTTCTCCCAAACGCCGCCTACAGTTCGGCCATACCTGACAAATGTGACCGTCCTCGGTCACGCACTCACAACGGCATGAAACCGAGGAACGAACCACCACCAAATTTGTAATGCGCACACTCCGCAATTACACAAATCAAACACCTTAAAACGTCAGAACAACAATGAGCGTCAAACACGTGGACCACTATCCCACTTCTGAAGTTGTAGGAGAGAAACGGCGTTTCGTCTCGGGATCGACTGTCCAGACTCGTCAGTGGGGCTGACGACAGCCGATCCCTGCCCCAGACGCCTTGGTACCGTTCTTCGGACGATCATATATATCCGAAGAACATGCCGGACGACCACCAGCGAGAGAATCTCTTACCCATCCTCATCGCCACCTGGCGGCCGCCGACCCGAACCAAGGGCGTCCGGGGGGAGACGAAAGCACGCACGTCTCTTCTCCCAAACGCCGCCTACAGTTCGGCCATACCTGACAAATGTGACCGTCCTCGGTCACGCACTCACAACGGCATGAAACCGAGGAACGAACCACCACCAAATTTGTAATGCGCACACTCCGCAATTACACAAATCAAACACCTTAAAACGTCAGAACAACAATGAGCGTCAAACACGTGGACCACTATCCCACTTCTGAAGTTGTAGGAGAGAAACGGCGTTTCGTCTCGGGATCGACTGTCCAGACTCGTCAGTGGGGCTGACGACAGCCGATCCCTGCCCCAGACGCCTTGGTACCGTTCTTCGGACGATATATATATCCGAAGAACATGCCGGACGACCACCAGCGAGAGAACCACCTCTTACACACCTATCCTCATCGCCACCTGGCGGCCGCCGACCCGAACCAAGGGCGTCCGGGGGAGAGACGAAAGCAACGCACGTCTCTTCTCCCAAACGCCGCCTACAAACCAGTTTTTAATGTAAATAGTTACATCATCTTCCGATGTTTGTGGTATTGCATTGTTACGTGGCCGACGGTTAGGCAGCTCTAGTGGCCGGCGGAGGTTTTCTGGTAAGGAGGCCGCGTAACATTTATTAATTAAGAAAAAGTCAATACAACCCGAGCGGTTAGATTGTATTGTTGTGGGAACCGTCACTGGTATTCACTGGGATTTAGAGAGAATGCTAATGTGGGTTTGACACAGTAAATATATATTACAAAATCAGTCTATTACAGTTGTTCTGTCGCGAATATAGGTGTGAGTGTTGTATATTACCTATTCCGCTGGACGCTCGGTTTTGACGCACTGGCAATGCGGGGTGTGTGTGTGGTTGGTAAGAATGCCAAATAGAAATACAAGCTAGTTTCGCAGATTCTATAAGGTTCGCTTTGATCGAAAGGGACTTCAACCCGATCTCACTAAGTAATAACCAACTCACGATTGTACACGAAGTACTCAACGCTAGATGAACTTTGGTACTGCCCGCGTTCGTAGGTACCGAAGGGGTTTATATACTAATTCGAAAAGGCAATCTGGTTATTACTTAGATAATCGCATTGGTCCCATCTGTTTTTCCAGAAATGTTTAGAGTGGTTGTAGCTGGTGTTTAATCATGATGGTCGCACTGCTTTCCCAAAACGTATGGTTCTGTTATCGCAGTGGGCCTTCTGTTTGTTTCAAGTGCCGGCGGCCTGTTTGTATTAGAGTTTTCCTTTTCCAGATGTTAAAAAGGCTAGTTTTTTCTAGAGGAGGCGATCATTTTATAAAATGATCTGCCTACGTGACAGCATTTTGAACTGCTCCTTAAATTAAAATTTTATATGATAAAATATAGTAATACAAAAATTAAAAAGCAAAACATAAAGAAAGTAAAAGAAACTTACTAATTACTGCCCGATTTAAAATTGTTGAAAATGCTTTCTTATTACTTTTGCTACCAAGAAAACTATAATGAGATGCCACTTCGTTAGTAAGAATCTTCCTTAAAATAGTGTATGTTTTTGAAGTAACATCATGGCCTCCTAATGTAGAAAAATATGATACCTACAAATATAATTATTTATGTAATCTTTATAATGACACTTTATATAATATTATATTTTAGACAATTATATTTTAGAAATATTTAAAAAGCATACCAATAGAGAAAATTTGTCGTTGTCACTTATATGTATGATCGTGAAGAAGAGTCACTTCTTCAAGATTTTTCAATGGTAGTTGTACAGGTAAATTTGCTTCTTGAAAATTTGGGCCCTTAAAATATCCCTTATTTTTTAATATTTTAAGAATTTCTTCGTTTTGTTGTATTTGTTAAGATACGTTTTTCGTAATAAAATAGTTCATTTCTTCTTAATTCTATAACTTATTTCTACTTTAAACATATAGAATCTGCTTGCGGTAATCACTTTCTTTCGCACCTTTCCTATTCTCTGTACAACAACTAACTCCCTACCTCAGCACTCTGTTCAAACGTCTCTTACACGAATACTTCGGGGAGGGGAGATATCCGTGTGTACACACTCTCGCGTCCACACACACGCGTACAATATAATTGTAGCCATATGTGTGTACCTACATTCTCAACAGTATTATTTGTCGATTCTGTTGCTCGACGGACACAAGTGCTTTCAAAAGAACTGTGGTATTATCTAGGTTTGAAACACTGTCTGTAAATAAATTAAATAAATAAATTATGAAATGCGATTGTGTGTGTATGTGTGTACACACCCGCGCGCGTATGTAAATAAATTCTTTGTAGGAAAAGTGATGTATTACCATCTTTCAGCTCATCTTCTGTATTTGTTATTACTTCCTTACTTCCTGAATGAAATTCACGGGAGTAGAGATTTCGTTTAAATGTCATTGAGATAATGACGATGAGAGTGTACTCACTGCTTTAACTATATTGGATTTATTATATGAAGTGTCCTTTTCAATGTGAGGAGGTCTAGGAAGTATCTTTTTATCGATAGTTGCATGTGTTGTCGATTCACTCTCTTCATCAGAAGATTGAGACCATGTTGTTTTATACGTTTTTGGTTTTATTCTATTTCTTTTTTAAATATTTTCGCTGTCATCTGTCATCGATATATCAGATGATGTCCATTCATATTTTTCCAACTTTTTTTTTGCTTTTTCAAAATTGTCTGAAAGTATATAAAAAAAATCAAAAATTTTATAACCTAATTTTTAAACAGATTGTTGTATTGGTCTTACTAGTTGTAGAAAGAATTTTTTTGATTTTATATATTTCTCGTTTTTCCGTCGGCGTTTCTCGTCTTTTTAGTAATTTATTAAAATTGTCCTGTGTTTTAACAGAGTACTTCTTGTTTTCGTGGTGTGAGCCACTGTACCATAAGTGAACAATAGCTAAACTTCCATTATCGTCTGCTTCTGTAAAAAATTCTACTCCTACAAATGCCATCTATGTGTATCAACAATTATAAAGGCTGCATTATACAATATGTTAAATAAATTTTTGTAAATAAGTTATAAATGTAGATATTGTAAAGGATTTTTTCATCGCAATATATCCTCATGTTTAATTTTGTATGTGCGTACATCTATGCAAAATAATACACAAATATATACTTTGTTACCTTATTGATGTTGAAATGCACTTTAATAATGTACAAACTCAAACTTATAAGCACAATTTAAACTTAAATTCTTATACTTCAATTTACAAAAAAAAACTTCAAGCACGCACGGGATACGGAAACAATTGCCACTCTCCATGCGCTGTGCGCGGCAAGAAGCAAGGCGGTGGAGTCAATACATACAGTCAGTCCCATAAGTATTCGTACTCTTATTGTTTATAAACAAAATTTGTTGAAATCAAGTGACGCATGCAAGATTTTGCAATAGTTTTTTTATTACCAATCAACACACGTATGAAATGTGTTTATACAAAATTTTAACAAAATTCAGTTATTAATAACGAAAGTATATTAATTTTAATCTACATAGTACGGAATAACAGCTCACGAAAGTATTCGTACCGGTGTACATTTTATAAAAAAGAATTGCATATTACAATAGCTTTGTTATTTTGTAGTAATTTTTTTAGTATTTCGTCGGTCCACCTTGATGCCTAATTATTCCATTTAATCGATTTTGCATACTTTCCACTAATTTTGCGGTGGTTCTTGGTTCAATACTATTCCACACTTCCAGAATTTTTTCTTTTAGTACTTGTTTATTGGAAATTTCATGTCTCCGTAGTCTTTTGCCTATTTCTGCCCACAAATTTTCGATAGGATTTATATACGGACTCTGAGGAGGTGTACATAAAAAATGAGGAGTGTGATAAAGTATCCACTCACGAACTATCTGAGCGGTATGCTTTGGGTCGTTATCATGCTGGAAATAATAACCATCTTGTATACCCAGCTTAATTGTACTTACTTGCAGATTTTCTTCTAGAATACTTTTATATTTAATTTTATCCATGATTCCATCAATAAAGACAAGATTACCCACTCCGGACGCTGCAAAATCACGTATTTTTCACGTCATTTCGACGTCGTCTTGTTAGCTGGGGCGGTATCCATTTGTGCAATATTTTATGGAAATTAAGTGAACGAAGTCGCTTTATTGCGGTAGATTCTTCACATTCGGATTCTTGAGCAAGTTCTGAATATCTTTTTCTTGAATTGGAACTTACGTACACGATGAATTTTTCGTCTTCGATAACAAATGGACGCGAGTCGTTCATTTCCTTCTTTGAATCTTTTAAACCATTTCTGTGTGGTTCTTTCACTAACAGAACCTTCCCCACACACGCTACAAATGCGTCTTACTGCATTTGCTGCTCTACTGCCAAGTTTAAATTGACGCGTCATCAATGATGTATGCGGCCTGGCGTTGTCTTGGTGGAAGGCAACCCCCTTCCTATTGGCTAATTCCGGCCGTTTCTGGCTAATTGCCTGCTTCAAACGATTTAATTGCTGACAGTATACATCTGAATTGAGTGTTTGGCCAGGCTGGAGCAGTTCATAATAGAGAATCCCCTTCCAGTCCCACCAAACACACAGCAAAATCTTCCTGGCTGTTAATTCAGGCTTGGCGACGGTCTGGGGTGCATCGCCGGCCTTTGACCACGATCTTTTCCGCATATTGTTGTCGTAGGTGATCCATTTCTCATCCCCAGTCACCATACGCTTGAGAAATGGGTCGACTTTGTTGCGATTCAGCAGAGACTCGCAGATGGAAATGCGATCAAGCAGATTTTTTTGCGTCAGCTCATGAGGCACCCAAACATCGAGTTTTTTTGTGTAGAAAATGGTCCAAAACGCTTGTATGAGTGATGTTTAGCTCCTTCGCAATCTCTACGCTGCTCATATGCCGGTCTTCATTCACTTTTTCGATGATTCCATCAACATTTACGGTGACAGGCCTTCCAGAGCGTGCAGCGTCTTTCATATCAAAATTTCCGGAACGGAATCGACGAAACCAAAACTGCGCATTATTTTCTGTTACAGTATCAGGCCCAGAAACTTCATTCACAATTTTGGCTGCCTGCGTTGCTTTTTCGTCTTTATCGAAACAAAATTGTAAAATATAGCGAATTTTCTCCTTGTTCACTTCCATCTTTGACGCGCTGTAACACTCGACTGAATCAACCAAACACAAAACTGTCAAAGAGAATTTTGATCTACGTAAACTAACCTCTCTAAAGAGTATAAGCATGACCCGATGCAATTAGCACATCAAGAGATATTGAATTCAACGCCATCTATTGAGAAAAAACATGGATGATTTTTCTCACACCCAATATACCAGTAATTGAAGATGATATCTCAGGGTTTCTGAAAAATCTGCGAGCAGTGTTACCATCATTTGTACTTACATAACTTTGCTTAACAACATCAATTAACAGCCCTAGTTCATTTCTAAATCTTTCTTGAATATTTTTCTTTCTATTTGTAACACTTTGCTTTTCATCAAATGTTCTTGCTTGCCATCTTTTTATATCAAGCTTATATGCTATGTGTAAAATACACTCTAAACATCTGATCCAACTGTTGGTTATTTGCTTATTTATGTTATTTTACTTACAGCTACAGCCATATTTCTAGCTTATATCTTAAATTACAATACATTTGTCCGTATATCGCTTCCGTTCGTATCTCTCATTTCTCAAACCATCTGCGTATATTCGAAACCACCGTGTGCCCATTTCTTTGCTGAATGCTTCGCTCATTTACCGATCATTGGCGCTGCGGATACATTCATATGTTTCACGCGAATTTCAACACCAACAGTGAAGGGGAGATGTTCCAAATTCAAACATATCTGTATTAGGTACATCATTATATATTATACTATTTCCCTATTCATTTCATCATCATAGTCAGTAAGTCTGACACCACGTATATAACACTGCTGTGTATTTTGATTATTCGGACAGCGCAGTGCAGAGCTTACCGTCTACCATTGTTAAAATCATTTTATATTCAATACTTATTTATATTCCAGTAACATTAATTTTTAGTGGAGTCAATTTTTCAATTTCTGACTTAATAAAATTCGTTTCTGTTCGTATTAGTGCCTTACTTTCTTTTTTTTTTTAAATAAACTTAATTGGTCGACAAAAACGAGGAGAGCCAGGATGATCATTTTTCCAAATTGCTGTATTACAGTTAATTTTTTGAAGCCGAAGTGGAACCATTGAAATTGCAAATAAACTTTCATCGTTTGCTTCTGCATCATCAAATATTTTACTGTAACAACTATATCCAGTACTACCGTCACAGCCCCATTTTAGAATTAAAATGTACGAAGTTGTATCTTCTAAATCTACGAATAAGTTTTGTTTGAAGGTACAAATACGTTCTGCTGTATGTTCAAGCAAATTCTGAAGTTCCACTTCTGCTGACGATACCGTAACTTTTATACACTGCTCCTTCGGGTAACACTGTTTCTTTGCTTCTTGTACTTGATAGTTAGGTGGAAATGCTTTTACTTGTGTAGCTAGAATCTCATTTCGGATCAACTTATGTTGAAATTTACTTAATTTCGCGTTTATTATTAAATATAAAGCTTTATTCGTACTAACATAAGTTGCACTTCTTTAGCATCGGATGTACGAATTTTTTTTTTTTAATTAGTAGCCCTTTGAGGGGATGACTCACACAACTCTTGAACAATGTTGGCAGCATCTCTTTTTTTAGCTTTTCGTAATGACGAAACGGTTACTGCATTGATTTCTTCGGCGGAATGTATTTCTAATAAAGCTGAAGCTCTTTGTTTTTTTACATAATCGGAACTTGTTGGAAATTGTTGGTAAACATTGTGATAAAGTGGGTAGAATATCTAATTCCATACAAAGCCATTCTTCAAATAAAGAATTGAAGCGGCTTAACTTTCTACCACTTTTATTTCGCCTATGCATTATTCTTTTGTAAAACAGCTTAGAGAATGCGTTTATTTCAGTTACGATTTGACTTTCTTGTGGATGAAGGGGCAACTATTGTATCAAATATGCAGTTCTACTTTCTTGACCATTAATTTCTGAAGAGTTCCACACATTAAAAAGGTCTTGATTGCAAATATCTAAAACATATAGCAAAAGTTGTGACTAACCTCTTACAAATAAACAAAAATCCGTTGTGACATGTTTTACAGAGATTAGTTTACAGATTGCAAACAGCCCAAAGGATTTTGTCGCCAGTTACCGCCAACTTTTACAATCATTATAATGTAGCTGAATTCTTTAAATGTTCATAATTTTACAATGATTTAAGATGATTCTGAACAACAATTTCCTTTGGAAAAATGTTGGATGAGGCTGCGTTTTTGAATTATTGAAGAAAAACATTGACCATTCACAGCGCGCACTTTTCGCGCACTCAGCGGCGTGACTATGGTCCGGATTGCCTGGTCCAAGCGCCGCCGAAAACCCCCGTCGACACAGCAGGAAATAATATCACAAAAAATATCGAATAATGAATACAAAAAATTCAGAACAATATGAATTGAATCGTATCTCCAGAATAAGGACCTCGATATCCCGATAGAACGAATTAATCGAAGTTACGTAACATTTTTCGCTGTGTGAAATTATGAAAATTTTGAAACCACTCAATATCCGGATAGAACGAATAAATCGAAGTTGTATGACACTTTTCGTTGTTGAAAAGAAAGAAAATCTTAAAAATTACGTACGTTAACTATTAAAAAGTGCAGACCGAATTGAAATTAAACTCACCAGTTCAGGTCAGGTTAACGAAGTCGCGTTATTTTACAAAATTTTCTTGATTACACCAGTCAGTGTCACTTTTCACTGGGTCATTTAAATCACTGAATCGGAAAATTGTGAAAGGACGTAAAGGAGTTTTCCCCGAAAAGGTCCGATTGTGATACCTCGAACGTTGTCTTCTTCGCGTTGCCTTAGCACTGCGCGAATATGAAAAACATGTTATGACGAAGAGTGCCAATCATACACATAAGGACAGAGTGAGATACAACGATATTCTCCAACGTTCTTTTGTCAGGAACGAAGAACGCGAATGAAACACATTCCAACAGAGTGGGACACAACGATATTCGCTAACGTTCTTTTGTCAGTAACAAGGAACGCGAATCTTTCCGTACGCGTCCAGTATCTCGCACATCGCCAACATGCCTTGCTCCAACGCCGGGTATTATAACATGTTTTCGTAGTGCCAAGACAACTCGCAGGAGGCTGTACGACAGTTTCTCGCCGGTGCTATTGGGATGTTGTCATCCATCGTTATACGTACTTTGTTGTGTACTCGTACATGCTCTTCCTGTTTTTATATACGGAGGTTCTCTAATCGGCTGGTGTCGATTAAATCTGCTATCTACGATTTCTGGCAACATGCAGTCCTCGTAGAACTTATTGGTGGACCCATAACCGGGTTTCGGCTGATCATCTAATATCCCAAGTTCTTTCTTAAGATCATCAATAATCCGTTTCTTTCTTATCTTCATTTTATTTTTATTTTCGCCTCTTGCTTGCCACTTTTTTATATCTAATCTGTACGCTACATTTAAACAACACCCGAAGAAACGAATCCACGAGTGTAGGTTAGAAAGACCAAAACCATACGTTTCTAATCTCGGTAATTTATTCTTAATGTTTTCCAAATCATTCATTTGTTTCGGGTTTGCCAGACATATGTAACAACTTTGAGTGGACTTGGTCTTCGTTAAAGTTTGACACACTTTGCCATCGACCATTGTCAATGTTAATTTAAAATTAATAGATTCATCGTGATAAACAAAAGTTTGTAAATTAGCAATTTGGTTATGAATTTTATTTGTTTCCTCTTTGGTCAGTTCTGGAGTTTCTTTAGCAAAAATAAGCTTTATTGCTCTGCAAAATCTCGTTGAAGATGGGACTCGG
Organism: Stelis phaeoptera; assembly: GCA_943735885.1. Taxonomy (NCBI): domain Eukaryota; kingdom Metazoa; phylum Arthropoda; class Insecta; order Hymenoptera; family Megachilidae; genus Stelis; species Stelis phaeoptera. The sequence continues at coordinate 308,190 of OX030933.1, read as the reverse complement.
TTTTGCCATATAACATTTGTTTCATCTTCACTATCATGCAACTGTATAAAAACTAGGGACACAATTAACACAGAAGAATCACCTTCTTCTAAATGTGTTAATTGTCTGTAGTTACTGTGTCCAGAGCTTCCATCTATGCCCCATTTACAGATGAAATTAAATTGTGTGCTAAGCAAAGATTTAAATACTTCTTCTTGAAGTTGACATAAACGCCTTGCTGTTAAATTAAGTAGGTCTTGCAATTTAATTTCTACACTGTCATCCTGCATTATTAAAGAATTTTCGTCAGCATAATATAATTGTTTGGCTGATAATATGTCCCATGATGGATAAACGTTTGCATTACACTTCTTAGCAGACGATCTATATGCCAGATGTGGTGATTTACTCGATTTTGTATTAATAATCAGCGCCAATGCTTCTTCTGGTGTCATTGGTACAAGTTCTGTTTTCCTGATTCCATAAAATTATACGCTCTTTTATATTTTTTGGCGCGCATAGGAGAACTTGGTTCCGTTATCTCTTTAATATAATAACTTGCGCTGCAACACGCTTACCATTTTTCCTTAAAGTGGACTGATTGTGAGTGGCAAAAGAGAGCTCTTTCAAAGTAGCGGTAGATGTTCAAGTTTCCATTTTCTTCTGTTTCGATCTAATATTACATTCATTACAATTTTTTAATGGCCTTCCAACTCTTGCGGGTTGAAGTTCGTGAATGTCGATCTCATTAAGGAGTAACGCCACTCTAGAGATAGGTGAAAAAGGTGATTTTCCGGAATTTTTAAAGTAAAACCCATACAAGGTATAAGGTCAGGAACAAAAAGGTTTTATTATAAATGTTTTTAAGAAGGTTTGTGAACTTTTTTAAACAATTTGGAATCGAAAATGGCGGCTGTAGGTGCTGGCAAGCAGCGACACCTTTTTTTCAGAGGGCTGCATGGTCGGAAAGGTTTTTCATTAACGAATGGTCATAAAACAAAAAATAACAAATTTTCTGGTATTATGTACCAAAATCTAGGGAACATCGTAGGGAAATTAAAAAATATTAATTATTGTTAATTCAGTGAAGATATGAAAGAAAGTTTGAAAAAGATGACGAAAAATGTAGCATTAAATTATTAATAAACAATAAGTTGTTAATTAATCAAGAAACCCCCACGAGGTTCGCTGAGTTATGTTACAAAATTTCAAGTCGATTAGTTAAAAACTTTTTGAGTTATGTTTTCCGTCAGTTCAAATAAATTCATTACGAGAAAAACGCGTTTAAAGCTTTGATTGCCATTCAGCATAAGAAATTTATTATATACCTTTAATCAGCGATGCCTGCACCATACAATTGGCTTTCTATATTAATATACTCCTCATCCTCTTCCTTCCGGCTGGATCTGAGATTCAATCTGGCCATTTTTGCAGCTTCATTCAATGATCGCTCCGAAAACTGTATGCGTCGGGCGTCGGCTTGAAGGCAGAAGTTATAACAATTTTCTCCTATAGACATGCCCAAGGCTTTCGTTACTTGCATTATACTTGATAGTCCGTCGTTGTATATACAAACAGCCATATGTGTGGCAATGTCAAGAGTATTTTTGCCACTGGATACGGTTTTCGGAGCCATGGACCACACCACTGAATTAAAACTTTCGTTGCTGTTTTGTGTGAAGCCACCGATACAGCGCTTCTTCGTGTACGGGTTTCACAGCTAAGAATACTATTTCTGACATTGGAGGTTTGTGCTTATATTCATCTAATGTGCCGGTAGCCATCGCCTTTTGCCAGGAGCACCAGAAGTCCTCACTAGGTGGGCACTGGTCATGGTGCGGCATTTCATCAGTTGATATTTTATGATGCAACGTTGCCCAAATAGCGTCTCGCATTTGTTCGACTTCAACTCGCATCAACATTTAACCTCCCAATTTCTGATATTTCTTGATCTGGTGACCTTGTGGTTGATCAGAAGAACATTTTCTTTATATACGGGCCAACCTCGGGTTCCAAGCTTTAGAATGAGCCCACTCTCACTTCTGTACGTTCAGTGGGGGCGAAGGAGTTCAACGGGTTACATGAATTGGCTTAGGCGAATTATATATATTGATGATAATATCAAATATCACAGTAATAATTGAAACAAAACGTAGTAATCAAGAATGCGATGACAGAAACAATTGAAATTAGAGAAACAGTAACGAATGTAACTATCCCAGTCGATAACAATGAAAAAATTAATCGTTTACAATCAAAGGCAGAAAAAGTTTTTAGTGGAACTATAGAAATTTCGCTGACTGTAATCAAAAAAATGTTCAAACGTTCAAGTGTTTTTGTCCCTGTGTCTTTGATTATTAATTCAAGTTTGATCGTTTCTTTGAGTTCTTTGACGACAGAATTTGTCTGACTGTTATTGTTTAAATTTGAAGAACCAAGATTTCTAATTACGTCCGTTAATATCGAAGTTAAGTCATTTCTAGGGATATCTCCTAACTCAGGTGGATTTGTCACGTTTTCAGTCTGTTTGTCATTTTCAGAAGTTTCTGGCAACTCGAGATCTTCATCATTTCCTTCCTCAATAACCCGAGAAGAGGCCAAAATTTGTCTCATTTCTCGAATCTGTGACCGCATAAATTTTGTTTCTTTTTCAATCTTGGCGTTTCTTAATCATGCGCATATGATTAATACTGTGCACGGCCGTCGTCATTGTGCTGTTCGTAGTTTTGCACAATTCTGTCACAGCGGTTACCATCTTAGTAATATTTTCACTAAAACTAGCTAAGCCTAAGCCCTCGTTTCGTTTTTCACCTGTAAAAATTGACACTTTATTAACAGGTCCATTACGGTCGTTTATTTCGTTTCTTTCGTTATCTGTCGTTACTGTCGCCATCATACTGTCGTTACGGACAGACTTACTAAAAGAGAGTTTACGTATGCAAGGAGTTATATTGCCTGATCCAGATGGACCACTCGTTACCTCAGCAACGGTCTGTCTGTCGTTTTGGCTTCTATTACCGACCGAGCTCATATTAGATGTCGCATTCTCCTTCGTAATTTTTAAACTTCTTTCTAACTGGCTTTTAGAATCATGCATAACGAGTGAATAACTTCGTCGCTCAAAGTGTCGCGCAAAGTCTGTGTTCGCGATTTTGCGTGGACGGAGGAGACTGCGAATTAATCGAGACACGACACCTTCATAAAGTCACTATAACTATATTTACAGGCTTAAAGTTACACTTAATTATTACACGAAAAGCAACGATTATATACACGCGGGTTCTTACAACTAATTATGACTATGGAAGGAACTAAATGATAATTATTGTTCATAAACGCGTAAAACACTTTTACTCCGTGCGCGAACAATTCGCTACGACTCTACGCGTGGGCTGAGCTTCGTGAAATCAGAGAAAATTGTATCACGAGGAGACACGTGTTCGCGTGAAGGCAACAGGTACGTTAATGGCGTCGAACCGGCACCGCGTGGCCGTTGAGCGAGTACCGGTTTCTTCTTGGTGATGGCGCGATCGTGGCCATGCGTGTCCGGGAGGTGCTGCCGCTATCTGCAACGACGCACCAGCGAACTACTTCCGCTGCGAGCACCATGGCCGCGCGTGTTCAAAAGAGGATTCGCCAACAGTCTGCAAAGAAAAATCGTCCGTCGAAGGTTCCCCCCTTTTTTTTTTTAATTCAAATTTCTTTTGGCAGACCGAATCCTTTTGGCAGCCATGCCATCAGGAATCGAGAGAATACGTCCACATCCGAACACAGGATTGTTTTCATATTCCCTTTCACACATGCAATAATAGAACGCACAGCGATAATCATTACACATGTGAACCAGTAAAATATGCTGTCAAACAAAATCGCAGTTTTGTTTAATTTTGGCCTTTTATATGTATTATTTGCTATAGCATTTGTAAATATTGATTCGGTCGTACTCAATATTAAAAATAAAGTCACACACCCAATTTATAAACAGCTCCGCGATCTGTCGTTAAGAATATTATGTGGCCGTCGGTCGTTATCGTGACATTTTCATTTGGATGTAGCACGCCCAATTCAAATGTCTCCTTACAAGTCTTATAGAAGACTAGAAGCGTCATGACGTCACGAGCTCTACTTCCTCTCGAATTTTCTCCTGCCAACTCTTTATTTTGCGTAATGAGTTTTGTTTGAATTTTCTTCTCGTAGAAGTTCTCCGTCCAATAAAATTTTTTTTTATTTTATCGCTTTGCGCAGTGGAAGCGTGCTGGGCCCGTAACATTTTGTTGAATAGTTCAGGGCAATGTACTTGTCACGAATAACAGCACTTCACGAAATAAAACAAAATATATATATAAGCAGAACAAAGTTCGTCTTAACCGGCACAAAGTGAAGGCGGGCCAAGAGACCCAAATCCTTATCTCTTTAGAGAAAGAATCTAAGCTAAACGCATCACACATATGCACACATGTACATGTGGTAGCCTCACATACTCTAACATATAGAAATTATCTAAATAAATCCTATACCCTTTATTCAGCAAGTCATGTGTTAACTCCAAGACAATTCTTGTTGATTGTTTTTCTTGTACGTAGTTTAAACCATAATTTGTGTCCTTGCCCGTGTATAAAATTATATTTTGTACGTATCCAGATTGGCTTTCACCCAAAATAAACAACTTCATTCCAAATCTAGCTCTTTTTGTATATATATATATATATACAGGGTGTCCCGTAACTAGTAGTAACATCGGGAAATGGGGGGTAGCTGAGACGATTCTGAACAACAATTTCCTTTGCAAAAATGTCAGACGGGGTTTCGTTTTTGAATTATTAAGGAAAAACACTGACCAATCAGAGCGCGCGTACTGCGTGCGCTAAGCCATGATTCGTTCTAGTCCGACGTTCCGGCTCGAAGTTACCCTATCACGGCTGAGCGCACGCAGTACGCGCGCTCTGATTGGTCAGTGTTTTTCCTTAATAATTCAAAAACGAAGCCCCGTCTGACATTTTTGCAAAGGAAATTGTTGTTCAGAATCGTCTCAGCTACCCCCCATTTCCCGATGTTACTACTAGTTACGGGACACCCTGTATATATATATATATATATATATATATATATATATATATATATATATATATATATATATTTATATTAAGGGGCTATACTAGTGTGACCGCTCTAAAATTAGGTGATTTTCGCGAATTTTTTTTTAAAAGAAATATTACATCCAATGTTTTTAAACTTTAAGGATGTATTCAGTTAGAAATCAAATATCTACAATAATTTTTGGGTACAAAAATAATGAAAAACAAGCGACTTGTGTGCTATTTCCCAGGGTTCGAAAAAAAAAGTTGCTCCACTGCTGCAGTGATTGCCGCTGCCTGAGTGCCTAAAATGAAAAATATCAAAAACACTGTTAAACTATAAGGTATTCTCCGTACCATGAACTAGGATTTTTGAAAAATATAAAAATCTAACGAAATGGCGAAGTTATGAAAAAAAATTTGGAATTTAGCCTAAAGAAATAGTGGTTTTTGTAATGCCAAATTGACATTTATCATCCAATCAAAAAAATTCTAGTTCATGGTATGATAAAACATGTACTGAATATGCTGAAAAAGTTTCAAGTCGATACAATAATTTGTATTCGAATTAGAGCTGCAGAAAATTTGAAAAACACCGTTTTGAGAAAAACGCCTATAAAGTTAAAACTACTGATTTCTTTGTGATAAAGCGATATTTATCATAGTAAAAGTTAATCCGCTATTCCGGGCCCGTATAATCGACCTTCCTCTTCCTCAAAAAGTACCTGCTGGGCCGCTGTAACTTTCCTCCGAGCTGTTCGACTCTCTTTTGAAGCCGCTTGATGTCGTAACCCCGCTTGATAAATTCTGTTCTCATCTCTCTCGTCGGCATATTCCTTTGCAATGGGGCCAATAGTAACTCCCATTATTCGGAAAGTTTGCCAAATAGATTGAAAACCATCATTAAAAATCCCAACAGCAAGAAAATGGGCAAGTTCGATGGTTTGTTAGCCGTTGTGGAGGTGCTTTGGAGCAAAGTGCCAAAGCAGGCCATTATAGCTTTCATTATGTATTTTGGGTATTTCCACCCTTGCACCGGTCTAGTAAATGACTTCTACTTAGGTCCGTACAAATTGGCCTAAATTTCCTTATACATTTCTTTAATATTATCTTGATGTCTGCTGATTGCTAATCCATAGTATTTCTGGAGTTTATTGATAAATTTTTCGGTGAGTTTCACTGTATTCTTACTTTTTCCTCCTAAGCCCTTGGTTTGCTTTTTGAGATTTCGGCATCGCGTTCTTATTCTCTTTTTCACATGTATGTAAGTAGCACTCTAGTTTTTCTACTTGGATATCGTATGGGTCTAAATTTAATATACCTTTATATGTGGCACTATCGCCATCGCCAATATACCGCGTATATTTTACTCCGTATTTATCGATCGAGTGATTGAGCATGTCTTTCACGCTATCAACCTCCATTTTCGCAGCCGATCCTGAGTGATTTACATCGCAATTGTCGTGCCCTGCGAGCTTTTCCTCGTATTCTTCGGGATTACTTTCTTTTTTCTTGTTCCATACTTCACAACTCTTACAGTAAGATGATTTCACGACTGTATCGATAATTTTTTTGCAGTATTTACCTGCAAGAGTTGTAACTCCGAAACGCGAACTATGGCCGCGTTTTTTCCAGGCACCATCTCCGGAAACTGTTAAATTAGTATCCGAACCTTCTTTTTCTAACGTTTTAGCCTATTCTTGATCCACGGCGGTTTTCACACTCCAGTTATAAACTGTTTCTGCTGCTTTGGATACATTTTCGAAACATCCAGCGAAAGTGTTATTACGGAATTTCCTCACAATGTCTATCAAGCCACAAAACACATTCAGCCCATGTATGCCGACGCCCAGAAGTCGCATCACAAACACTATGCGGCGATTTATTTCGTATGCATTACCAATCATTGGTCCAGAATTGATGTATGATACGCCGCACTCACATATCACAGCAATTTTAAATCCTAAGCCACGCGAATTTGCTTCATCAAATTTAATATCTTTTTTGCAATTTTTGCACATTACTAAAGTGCTAATTGTAGTGAAAACAGACACGAACTGAATAATACGGTATGTGTGAGTATTATCGATTATAACTTGATCATCTCCGGTACGTAGGAGTTTTTCAGCAGCCGTACTGGTATCCGTGGTAGACTGCTCGTGCGTGTGTCGATTTCCCGCGAATTTCCTTTTCTTACCAGTTAATCTACGCACAGGATCATCGTGAGAGCCTTTTTGTTTCAAATACGGACAATTTTTGCTCATTTTCGGATGAAGATATAAGTACGTTGCTATGTGCTCTGTAGTATGGCTACGAGTGAACTAACAATAAAAGTGGCTACTGAGATGTTCAAAACATCTCTAACTGGCAATATTGTATTCAAACGATTTCATTTGTTTCTTTACGAATTTCTAGAACTACATATAATGCGTAGTAACTATGACTAACACAGTTGCTTAGATCCTCGCTCCTCGGCGCGGCGATAAGCGCGTTTCTGACTTATCAGCAGCTGCTCTTTAGAAGGCTGCCATTCCTAAACTATTTAAGATTCGACCTTGAAATTTTAATATAATATTCTAGAGAGTATAAATTTTCAAAAAATGCAAAAAAAAATCGATTTTTCAAAAGTGTTACACTGGTATAGCCCCTTAACGTATTATTAGTTGTCTTTAAATTTCTCCACTATCCTCCACTCCAGGTATCTGTATTTTCATCATTTTCTTCGTCCTCATCTTTAGAGGTTCGTGCTGGAGGAAGTAACTCTATTGTTTCTGGTAAAAAATTTTTAGATTGTTTATTTAGCTTCTTTCGCACACTAGAAATTAGTGGATCGGAAGTAAGCAACAACCTATTTAAAATTGAAATAATTGAGTAATAATCGATGGTTTAACTCAACTTTAAGATCAAGCTAGAGGTCGAATTGATATGCCATCGTACCTGTTCAAAACATCAGTGTTGCATTGCTCTCTAAAAAATTTCCTAGCATGATGCAAATGAAACAAACGAATATGTTTGTTTCATGATTCTGCCGCTTCGTCAGATAATTGACCTATTGTTATCAATGCATGTTGCACTATCAATGGCCCATGAATCAGTATTTTGTGTACTGTCGGGGTCATTGGATGCCACGGATATAAATCAACATACAGCTTTGCTGTTTCTGTGGCATAAAGTTCAAATTTATCTTTATCAATATTATGGCCGCTTGATATGGCCTCTAAAATGACTTAAAACCTTTGAATGACGAAAAGAAACGTTTTGAAAATATAAAACAAGAATAAAATTTGTTTCAATTGAAAAAATAGTAAATAACTCTCGACCTATCATATTTTAGTTAATATGTACCTTTACCTTCTTATTACAGTCTGTAACACAAGATCGTGGACGCGATATTTCTGAAAAAAAAATGTCTTTTTATAAAAAAATTAATGTAGATCGAAAGTATATCTAAAAAGCTAATACGCTCGTACTTAATAGTGGGTCCAATCTCCTCCATTCGCAATTATAGCTTCGCAACGTCTCGGCATGCTATCGACTAATTTTTCTGCATAGGAAACAGGTAGCGACCTCCATATTTTTCTAATTCGATCCACTAGCGATATCAAAGTTGCACTGCGTCTTCCTTGAAGCTTTTGTTTCATAATAGCCCAAACATTTTCGATCGGGTTTGCATCAGGGGACTGAGATGGCCAAGGCAGCACCATGATGTCGTTTCTCGCCTTCCACTCGGTACACAAGCGGGTCCGGTGTTTGGGATCGTTGTCTTCTTGAAGAATCCATCTATCACCAGGTTGATTAAACCACCGCCTTGTAGATGTCAATAGACCTCTCTGATATAATTTAACCATTTTTTGTGCGTTTAAGTTATCTGTAAAAACGCAGATAGTCCCGAAACCACGTGCATTGAAACATCCCCACACATGCACCTTTAATGGATGTTTTATAGTCCTTTGAATCACTGGTTTGCCATGAATTGACCAAGCATGTTTGACGGGAGACCAGGCCCAAAATGAAGATTCATCGCTAAAAACGATATCACTCCAATTGCGATCAATATTTGCATGAGCCCACGCCAACCGATTTTCGATATGCTTTCTTGAGAGCAGAGGTTTCGCCATCGTACTACGCCAAGCAATGTTATTTTCTTGTAATCGACGTCTTAATGTCATGATATCGATGTTTATGTTTCTCCCTGCCAAAACAGCTTGGCCTTTACGTAGAGAAAGTAGTGGATTTTTTGAAAAAAAGCCGAAAAATCGCCCTATCTTCCTTCGCTGTAGTTGTGCGTTTCAACAATTAATTCATGATTTGTGAAAAATCTGCGACTGCTTTTGCCATCATTACTATTCCCTATAACATAATATTATAAGCCACAAAATTATTGTAATAAAAAGTACCATCTTTATTTTAATAGTAACAGATAACATATTTCCGAATCATTACCGTATCCTTGATTTGGTACATCAACTATTAAACCCATTTCTTTTTTAAATTCCTCTTGAATTTCTTTTTTCCTTGAATTTACTACTTGTTTATCATTTACTGTTTTTATTTGCCATTTTTTTTACTGGCAGTTTATATGCTAAATGCAATAATGTTTCAAAGATCCGTATTCTAACGTGAAATATCGACAAAACAAATTTTATCGTTTCGAGGTCAGTTTCTTTTGTAATTGATCAATTATTAAAGGTGCTTGATGTAGCTCCGTAAATATTTATAACACCGCATTGTTGATAAAGTACTAGTAATGACATTACATACTTTTCCATCCACCATGGTCATTATCATGGTAAATTTTACTTGAAATTCTTCAATTTAAGCGAATTAAATGTAATCCTACCATTCTATCACAAAATCAACAACTACCTGACTGATCTTGACATGAAAATCCAGAACACAACAAGCAGAACAATCCTGAGTACCCCACCATGGTCCATTCTAGAAATTAGAACAAACACCACTCACCTCAACCATAACCAAAAGAAATCGGACCTAACCACGCCAAGGACCCTATTCCAAGAACTAGAAGCCAGATTCACGAATCATATCCATATACATGTATGTATTCACAGACAGCTCCAAAACACCAAACAGTTCTGGATATGCAGTGACCAGGGATCAATTAACCAGAAAAGTTAAGCTCCATCAGAATACTCCGACCTTTTTCTGCGAACTCTACGCACTAAAACACGCCATAGAATCCACGACCACTGACCAAAACAAAAACTTCGCAGTTTTCTGCGACTTCGCTAGTGCCATCTCAGCAATCCAGGAGAAGTAGACAAACGACCGTGCCATCCAAGACTGCCAAAAAGCTCACACCAAATCAAACCAAAAGAACAACCTGATAACAATAGTCTGAATCCCATCCCACGTCGGTATTGTAGGAAACGAGATAGTGGACAAAGCAGCCAAAGAAGCAGTCAAGTCGCTAACACCTGACCACTGCGACAACAGCCTACCTCCAGAAACCGTACTCTCCATTCTAACGGGAAAAATAAAAGGCGACTGGAACAAGAATTTAAACCTCACAACCAAACCACGACTAACGGCAATTAAACCGAACTTTTAAAAACAAATCCATTACCTGGTCTCTAACAAGACAAGACCAAGTAAAAATCTCACGGACCATAATAGGCCACACTAAACTCACTCACCAGCACCTCCTCGGTAAATCTGAACCACCAATGTGTGAACTGTGCAAAGACCAGCTGACAGTAGAGCATTCCATCACCCACTGTAGAAAATTCACCATCATCCGTCAGCAATACAATATAAGACCAACTCTAAAGGACAACCTAGTGGACAAAGAATCGACCCAAAACCTGCTAAACTTCCTACAAAGCACAGAAGTATATAGAAAATTGTAAACCGTTTCTATGGGTTGCTAATAACCCATTTAGATGGTTGATGCGATCTTAAACAATCGAAATAAAAAATAAAAAATAAAAAAAAATTTAATCTTATTATTTTATCAACACTAAAAGTTAATTTAGAATATATTCAAATTGTTTTTCATTACCTCCAATTTTAATAATTTGTAAATTATTAAGTTGATCTTATACATAATTTACCTCTCTCTTGAATAATGTTCGACGTTTCTTTTACGAACCGTAGGCGAATTGATCGGCAGTAAGGAGGTAAGGCTGGTATTGGATTTTACCATGTAACATTTTTTTCTAAGAAATAGTATTTTTTTTTTTATACTTCAACAAGTTACAAACATTTTGAACGATAAAAAACGTAGATTTGTAGGGTTGCTATTACCAGAAGTTAGTATCAAGAGAACCATCGAACTTTGAAAAATTTGCGCATCAGAGTCTGTATCATTCTCTTTTGTTTATATTCTTTCTGCTGCGAACCATTACATCCCCACTTTAATATGAGTTCAAACGTAGCACAATCACTTTGATCTAATTTTTCAGTTACTTCGCCTAAATATGTTAACAACCTGACTGCCGTGTGATTTAATAGGCCTTGCAACTTCACCTCGGTACAAATAGCTGACACATTAATTCCATCTTTTACTGGATAGCAGTTCTTTTTGGCTGTTTGAATTTTAGAGTAGAATGGAAAAAGCTTTTTATCACTTGTACGAATCACCTCATACTGAATATATGTATATGGCTAAAGCTTTGAACAGTGATAATTTTTCTTTATGGGTTCGCAAATTTTCCATGTACATATGCCCTTCTAAATTTCTTCGCCCTAGTTGGAGATGCTGCTATTTCGTGCACCAATTTAGAGGCTTCTAATTGTCCTGATTCGCGTAATTTCGATTCCATAGCAAACCGTAACTCTTCAGTGTTCATAGTTCTCCGCATTTGTTCTGTCTGTTTTTTCCTTTGAGTATATAGACATGGAGGAGGAATGACAGCACCGAAAGTGTGTCCAAAGTCGGTGCGAGAGAGAACGGTATAGAATGATATTTGTCCTCTCTTCGCATGCGTCAAATACATTATGAATGCTATAAGTTACATTGGCGGGCTACGTTCCGTAAAGAGTATATGCACTCATTATCCACACTAAACGTAAGGTGCATTGCATTATATTAGACTATAAATATATTTATATATAAAGCATATTATTGGTTTAAATTTAAATAAATTTGAACATATACAATTTAGTATAATAGACGATTTTTATTGATAATTAAAATGAATTAACTTAGTAAACTTACGTCTAATATAGTTTTTATGTGCAAAATCAGTGGCGCACTTAGCCTCATGGAACAAACGTAAATTAATATAAATTCCAATAATGCTTTTTATTAATTCCGTTCGATGGTTATCAAAAATGTTTTGTTCCAAAGTATGCTGTATCATTGTATTTGTATTAAATACAGAGTGGCAAACTGCTTGAAATACTTTTGAAATTAAAATTGCCTTTATATTTTTATTACTATTAATTATATTATAATTTGCGCGAATAACAATTTCGCAACATCGTGTTGTTTTTATTACATCTTCCGATGGGAAAATTAAGCCATCTCTATTTTTTAAATTAATCAAAACTGAATTTGTGGATTGTACACTTCAGAAATTTGAACAAACTTGACAAATCTTTCCCAGTAATTTCTTTACTACAAATCCACTGATATATTTGACCACGTCATCTACATATGGACTCAGTGTCCATAATGTAGAAAGATAATCATGGTCAAATATATCAGGAGATAATTCTGTGGTACTGTCGCTTTCAATAAATAGTCCATCTGTAACATTTGTTGTTGATGCTGACGATACATATAAAATTTGAATATCATTAATTAGACAATTACCTTTATCTGCAGCTTCAATTTCATGCCTTACGAGCAATCTTTTATAACTATCCCGAAATTGCTGCGCATTAGGATTATTATTAAATCCTCCTCTGCTTCGGAGCGCACTAAAAAAAGTTTCTAAATGGTCTTGGTTTAACTTATACGTTAGTAAGTACTGAAGTCCTTTTCCTTGTAGAATTTTGGATAAGTCAAACATATTTGTTAAACAAATAATGAAGCCAAGAAAACCAATTTTCCTATTACCTTGTACAATTGGCCAATTATTACAATCTTTCAACTCTTTTATATACTTAATTATGTCAAGTGCATAAGTCTGTAATTCATTAAAATTTCCAGTTTTTAAGGCCATTTTTAAGGTATTTATTTCTATTTGAAAATTGCGATCGAACATTTAATAAGTCGAATGCATTATTAAAAATAGCACAGAATACAGCAGTGTCTTCTGGAGTTTTAAACTGCGTTGGAAAAAATTTATTAGCGAAATGGAGACCTGCGCTGACGCTTGCACTAAGTGTTTGGGCGGCTAATTTCACATTCATTCTGTGATTATTATACATGATATGCTTCTTTGTTAATTTTGTAGCAGCTTTTAAACCTTCGTTTTCCTGAATTTTCTGCAAAGCTATAATATTGTCCCAATAAATGTTACGTTGCTCATGTTTTAAAATTAATTTGTCCCCCAAAGTATTTCTAACTAATTTTAGTGCATGGCAAGGATCAAGAAAACAGAATATTTTTTCTTTCGTTATTGGATGCAGAATATAGGGTTTGAAATGTTCAGTTAATTCAAAATTTGCACCCAAATTCGTGCACATGCTAATGTTAACGCTACATCCATCAAACGTTAACGAGTGCAATATGATCCCTGTATCATGAAGTAATTCCAATGATCTTTCTAGTATGCTGGCTCTTTCTGCTCCGTTCAAAGAATCGATTAAAAAATAACCTATGGGAGCTTTCCAATGACCACTTAACGCTACTACCATGAAAACTAATGCATTCTTAGCGAGAGGAGGATTGTCAACATCTTTTATGTAATTAACTCCTAAATCTACGTAGCCATAGTACTGGGTTCCATCATAAATAACTTGTTGTCGAATTGCTATTTCATCAATAATTAAATTACAGAAAATAGGACCGTCCATATTGCGAACTTAACATTTTAATGCGTTCAGTATTTCTTTAGTGAATCCTGGGTGGCCATCTAACACGGAATACCATTTACGAATGGTAGAAGACTCTGGGAGAAGGCTTCGGAATGTTTTACGTACATACGCATAGGCCTTTGAGGAATAAAAATTTAATGTCAATGCGAAAGCTCTCAATTCTGCAGAGTACTTTTTTCTTGTACTTTTCTTCCGTTTTAAAATGTGATTTATAACTTCTGGAACTTCTGCCTACAGGTAACACGATATTCAATATAAATATACATGTTGAATCGAGTAACCTCCTCCTTTTCGAAGTCGGTTGAAAATTAGACAATTAAAAATGTTAATACGTTACTATAAATAAGAAAAATACCAATCCCAATTGGTATTCACATAATTGATTAATTAACGATTCCTTGAAAAAAATTCAAAATACAAAATATATAACACAAAATTCTACATCCTGGTTTGAACTTTGAGTATATACTCAAAGGGTTTGAATGACCTGTAAGTGCTCAACAGCTGCTTCGGATAGTAAATTCTTTTGTTTTAAATGTTTAATTACACCTTTCATCGTTGTGACACGAGCAACTAATCTATTTTGAGCTTGCTGCAGAGTTTTTATTTTTCGTTTTTATTGTGCAATAGTTCATTTTGCAAGTTGCAAAGCGCGCCAGGCTTTCCTAGGAGTGTCTAAATGTGGTGTTCTTATTTCATTAACAAAACGAGGATTGTGTATAATCTTCGTAGGTGTTTGGTAGTTTGAGCACAAGGTAGTTTCATCTTCTATAGGTGTAGATGGTCTATTATTCATATCTTCTAACAGTCTTTCAGCTTTTGTAGTCGATGGGTCTACTGTTTCAGTATGGCTCATACACAAAGGTAATATAGCCTTTTGTATTATGTTGTCGTGAACTTCATTAAGAACTGAATTTGACTGCTTAGACTTTTCTTTCTTCTTCATACGAATAGAAGGCACAGCGTTAGAACTTAGTACTACACCTTTCCCACGTTGGTTCTTCAAGTTTTCGTGAAAATGATTCGAACATAGCCTAGTAGCCGTATTAAGGACATCTTCATTAATTTAACAGAATGCTATCCATTGTTGACGGATTTGTTTTTGCTTGGGAAATCTATTAATGTAATCAAAAATTGATTGTATAATTTATAATATGTATGAACCTAACCTAACGCATGTTTCATAATTTCTTATATTTTGTAAAAAATAGTATATTTATATTTACTTACGCATGATAAGAAACCGACTTCTCGCGATTGCCACATAAAATACAGTATACAGATTTTGAGAATTGAGTAGACATTTTTATTAATACTATATATTTCAATAATACTCAATAATTCGTGAAACTGTAGTGCGGGCTTTCTTTATATACTCAAAGGGTGCAGGTTACGATGTTGACGCATGTGCAGAGGGGACGAATATCACTCTATACCTTTCTCTCTCGCACAGACTTTGGACACACTTTCTGTCTATAGGAAACAAAGGTTTATATACTCAAAGGTTTTTTCCCCACGCGTAGAGATAATTCAGTGAACAACTTTTTTGGTCGTCCATCTTTGTTTTTTGCTATTAGCAGATTTACAGTTTCTGTAAGCCAATTTTGATTTTGACTTAAGAATAGATCATTACGCCTTTTTGTTAATTGCCATCGGTTCTTAAATTTATGTTTCAATTTTTGTTACTTCCGTTTCGAATTTCTTTCTTCTCCAGCTAAATACTCGCCAGAATTAATTAATGTTGCTTCCAAAAAATCAAATTTCTCTTTGAACGTTCCATCATGTTGTTGCATGATTTCATACAACTCCGTCATCTTCGTAATTTTGATCCCTGATGAACGACACATTTATAAACCGATTTATAAACAACAGTACAAGATATTCAGCAGGGTATTACATCGAAAGTTTCAGTACTACGTCAATATGATTGTTCGAGCACCGAATGTCGATTTCGAACCGACAATTATAATAACGTCAATTTGGAATCCTGCGACGCCCGCAGTCAACCCAAACCTTGGGTGACCCTGCCATAAACAGTGCCCACTCAATGGCTACGCTTGCAGGCCCGCACCCCCACACTCGGCCATCCTACAAAGATATCTGACCCCAGATATCGTGTCATTCATCGTATTTTATATATATCACCTATTCATTTTCTTCACTATCACTGTACAGGTCATCACTGCCCTCACTTATCCATGGTTTTATAAATTCAGCCGCTGTTGATGTCTGCTGTGGTCCTTCGTGATCACCAACCTTTGTTACAACATACCTGTCGTTACGCAGTACCTTTATAATTTCATAGGGTCCCAAATATTTTGCGGCAAATTTCAGCCCCGGTCCCTGTTGTTTCGGCGTTCTCGGCGCTCGTCCCGTCGATCTCTTACTGTCTCACTCGCTCCGTTGGCCGATCAGAGCGAGCCAACCGTTCTTACACTCTTCCGCGAACACCGCGCTTCGGAAATCTTATTTCCAGATCTCGGTTCTTCGGGAAATCTAGTTATCGCATAAACGATTGTAACCTAGTTATTTTAAGCGTGAATCTAAGTGCTTTTATTTCTTAATTAAAATACATTTGTACCACGGACGCTATTTTAACCGCTTCGGAAAAACCTACGATTCGGCAGCCTTTCCTTTTTCACTTTTCGCTCGTTTGCCAATCCCGGGAAAAGTCGCGGAACGAAAACGATCGAACAATGATTTAAAAAACTTTAATTACTTACCTGGTTCACTTAATGCCATCATTAATCACTGTGTTTCATAAAAAATAAATAATTAATCTAATAGTTAATTTATATGCTTTGCGTCAGCGCGGTCGTTCGGTGTCGCGCTAACATAGACGGGACGTGGAGCATCACTGTCTTCGCACCGTCTCCCGCGTTGCTATTTTGCTTTTTGGCATCGTAAAAAAACCGACGTTGCAACTTTGTTTAGGTGTTTCTTAAAAGCGAAAGTCTGCTCTATCGCGTGACATAGTTCGATTTTTCACTAGACCCTTACTTTTTGAGATAAATTGAAAAATATACGTAAAAATTGGTGCAAAATCGGTGTCTCTCCGCGTTCAATCATCGTTTAAACATATTTAAATATTCCGAATGCATAAAAAGCAGATACCGTTGTATTCGGCAAAGTCTATAGAATCTTCTCGTACAAACAGAATCTTTGTATCTTTTATAGTTACTTCACAAAATTGGTTTGAATTTGAAAAATGTGTTTTTTTTTTTTCAAAATCAAATTTCTCAAAAACTGTACGTGCTGGAGACAAACGGGTTGCAGATTAGTAATCAGCACAAGGAACACTACAATAATCGCTTAACAGAATTCGAAACGTCAATTAGCTGTTAGACAGTGTTATTAAGCTCGTCCAATTTTCGTTGAAAAAATTCTATGGGCTTATCAACGTATTGAGAATGTAGAGTTTCATGGTGCCTTTTTAATTTGACTGGTCTCATACTATCTGATGCCAAAACTTTCGAACACAACCAACACATTGGTTTTTCCAAACCATCTATAATAACATTTGTGATTGTTATCTTGACTCGTTGTCTTGACGATGCATAATGCACGATGGACCGTCGAATGTTCCAGACAGCGAAACGTTACGATGTGAAGTTTTATTTATTTGTAGATATTATGTTATGAAAATTAATATTTTATTAAAAAATTTTGGCGCCTCCCCTGACAATAGTCTGCGCCTCCCAGGTTGGAAACCGCTGCCGTAAGGAGTTGTTGCGTCACAATCGCTTTGTGTGGGCGTGCATTGTCATGAAAGAGTACAATACCCCGCTGAAGCATGCCTCGACGCTTATTCTGTATTGCGCGACGCAGTTTTCTAAGCGTCTCGCAGTAATCAGCTGCGCTGATTGTTTGATTGCGTGGCATGAAATCCACCAGCAAAATGCCGTGTCTGTCCCAAAACACTGTACACATGATTTTCCGATACGTTATTGCTGGTTTGGCTTTCGTCCTTGTTGGCGATGTCGTGTGTCTCCATTCCATTGATTGCCGTTTTGATTCAGGGGTTACATGAGACACTCAGGTCTCATCTCCAGTGACGACATGGCTTAAGAAATCATCACCCTCGTCGATGCACCGTGTCAAAAACTGAAGTGCGCTACCCTGACGTTTCTTCCTCTGCTCCTCTGTGAGATCTTTTGATACCCACCAAGCACACAGTTTTCGAAAATTCAGTTGTTCGGACACAATTTCATGAAGAAGTGAACGGGAAATTTGAGGGCAATGCATTGACAGTGTCGTAGTAGTGAATCTTCGGTTCTCCCTAATCTTCTCTTCAACCTCTTTAAGCAAATCATCATGAATCAGAGACGGTCGCCCACTTCGTTCTTCATCGTGAACGTGTTCACGTCCTTCATTGAAACTTCGCACCCACCTCCTTGCCATCGAATCACTCATCGCGATTTGACCGTAAACTTCACAAATTTGTCTGTGAATTTCAATTGGTTTAATGTTCCTAGCATTCAGAAAGCGAATGACAGACCGCATCTCGCACGCGGCGGGACGTTCAATTTTTTTTAACATTTTAAACGCTCAACATGCAGCCGACATAATACTCAGCAATCTACGATACATATAACCTCCATTGTTTGCCAATGAGTCAACAAAGTCGACGTGCATGCGTGAAATCACGAACACAGCGCTTCTGCGGCAAAAATTGAAAACGGAACTTACTTTCTGGATTGCCCTCGTAGATTAGTTTGTAACGCTGGCACTGAAGGTGCACCGGTTAGGTGGCGCCGGGCGCCGGGCGCCGCAGTGCCACGTGCGAGTCTCGTCCCGCGGACAGTGGTTGCTCGGAGCGCTGATTGGTCCGAGGATAGTTCGAGAGAAAGAAGACGATTTCGTTTAATGCATTTTATTTAAATCCTATTTAACATAATAATTAATGGTCTTGCGGCTCGCTGTCCGCCGGTCGACGTTAGCGGATCTGCAAGAACATTCACGCAGGGATAATATATTTTATACTATAACGAGGATTAGGTAACTTTAAAGAATTATGCGCAAATATAATAAGAATTATGTAACTTTAAGAGAACTATGAGAATTATATAACTTTAAGAGAACTATGCGCGAATATAACGACGTTCGTTCCGCTGGAGCGCGCGGGCTCCTTTCGCAATATTTATTTCGCCCTAGGAGTTGTGGGTCTCATCCCACAACCACGTGGAGATTCGTCTCGGTTCGCACTGCGTTTATCGCAACTTCGAAGCCCGAGAGAACTCGTCGAAACTGCGTTTTTCGTCCTTATTTGTATGGCTCGGTGCCGACGTTCAGCCGCGCGAAAGCGTGGTCGCCGCTCGGCGGCGCGTAGCGGTGGTACCGCGAGTTATGTACGCGCGATTTTGACAGCGGGAAACGGCAGGCGTAAACCGCCGCATAGCGGTCCGTTAGTGACGTCCCGTCACAAGGTGTACATAAAATTTTAAGTCAATTGGTCAAATAGATTTGGAGATATCATGGGCACCGTTTTGAAAAACATAGTTTTGAGAATGTACCCATATAAGCGATTCATGTATGTGTATATACATATACATAATAAAAATCATACTCACAGCTAATCTGCTAACCCAGGACCATAAACGGGACCTTCTTCTTGTTGGAAAAAGTTTTGCATTGTTGAGTTTTCTTCTCTCTGAGCAACTCGTGCTCTCTTTGCAGCCTCTGTCGAGCGTCGTTCGAAACGACTAATTCGATTCTCGTCTCGAGCATTTGCTACATCTCTGCTTGCTGTCCAATAGATACAGACATTTCAAACAGAAATATTTGAAGTATTTCAGCGCTTGATGATCCGCAATGAATATGTTTCGGAGCAAAAGTCCAAATTAATGAATTTAATGATTCATTACTATTTTGAGTTTCAGCGCCTGAACATCTCTCTAACAAACTAATACGACAAATTCTCATAAATTGAGTGAAGAATTGACAAAACTTTATCACTGACAATGAGTGGCGAATCATGCGTAAAAGTATCCTAAGCATTATCTGCTTCTTCTTTACGCCATTTACACCAACTTGTTGAACCAGGCAGACAATACATGTGTTGAGGATTTTTATCTGTCGAGCTTTTGTGTTAATATTATAATGTACAAACAGAAAACGAAGCAATATTGAAAACGTACTAATGTATTAAAATCATTAGCGACTAGAAGAAATTTCCGAAACGTGTGTTGCCGAGGAGGTCATTAGGATCAGATGATATGGGAGTCAGAGGACGACAGTTTAAAATGGACTCTATCTCTGCAATTAAAGTGTTAAATTTTTCAAAGGTGAAGAGTTTTACCCCTGCGACGCGTTTCAGGTGGTACTTTAAAAGTGACTTTACTGCAGCTAACCATAAGCCACCGAAGTGTGGGGCACGCGGTGGGATGAAGTGCCAGTCGGTGGCTCGGTCTGTAAGAAAGTGTTGGACCTTGGTGAGATGGTCGTCCGAACACACAAGTTCGCGGAGTTCACGCAACTCGTTATTTGCCCCAATAGAAGTTTGTTCCATTGTCAGAGTATAGGTTGCTGCAAAATCTCCTTCTCGCGATGAAGGTCTTGGTAGTCAAATCACTCACGACTTCCAAATGTACCGCCTTTTCTGTGAGGCAAATAAAAACGGCCACATACATAGACCTTTATTCGCTTGCGATTTCGGTGATTTCTCTCCTTAACCACTTGCGCTACCAATAAACTCACGGTTGCGCGTGCCGTGCGCTACAGTATAACACGCGTTGCGAGTGCAACTTCAGCGCGTTGGTAGAGTCTTACATAAAGAATTTTACACGAATATGAATGAATACTCACGACAACAATAACATTGTTGCACTCTGGAACTGTAGCTCGACAAACGAACGATCTGGTTGTTAGGCGACGTGCAGCGCACGTCATTTTTATTTCTGCGATAAATGCCTATCGACATGGTATACACGTTGCTGTCGATTTTGGAACAAAAGCATTTCGACGTGCGTGGCACATCTTTATAGCGCAAATGGTTAATGAAGAACGGTCCACAGTAATCTACTACGACGTTCGTAAATGGACGAGTTTCTGTGACTCTCGCCTTTGCTAGATCACCCATGATATAATTCACGAGCGGTGGGTGAGCTCAACGACAGCGTACACAATATTTCAGTGTTCGCCATACTTGGCTCCTGCCGTCTATGGACCAATATTTTGTTCTTACTGCATATATCGTAGCTTGCACGCCTGCATGCAGCTGAGCGCGATGCTCGCTTTCGATGATTAGTTTGGTTATATTTGTTTTGGGAAGTATGGTCGGGTGTTTCTGATGAAATGGTATTGGAGAATGCTTTAATCTATTGCCGACGCGCAATATTCCGTTTGGATCCACGAACGGGTTCAGACGTTGGAGCTTGCCTTTAATTGCATGGATTTGATTGCTGTCGATTTGTTGAAGCTTCTTAGTGAAATGCAACCGTTGGATGAGTTTGATGATGACATCGTGTGCGTAATTAATTTCTGTTGATGTTATGGGACCCTTTGTGATGTTGATCCGCTTCCATCGGACGCAGCGTGCGGTGATCCGGCGCATCTTTTCCCATGACGAGTATCTCTTCAAGATAGAGATGTCCACACTAGTTGTGGTTAGACATAATTTGGTTTTCTGCTCGGGAAGAACACTTGGGATGGCCATCTCCCATGTTGACCAGTGAATTTCCTTCTTGCGAAGCCATTCTGGTCTATGAGTCCAGATAGATGGCCGTAAAAATTCCTCTGCTGACTGTCCTCGGGATATGAGGTCCGCTGGGTTGTCGCTGGTGGAAACATGTTGCCAGTTCGCGATGTCGGTTTTAGTTTGTATTTCTGATACCATATTTGCAACGAATGTTTTCAACAGACGAGGAGAAGATCCTAACCAGTTAAGAACAATTGTGGAGTCGGTCCAGAAGATGGTGCGGTCGACTGTTATGTGCAACGCCCGTTGTGCAGTTGTTGCAAGAAAAGATAAAAGAAGGGCTCCGAAGAGTTCGAGTCATGGGATGGAGTCGGGGCTATCGCGTTGAAATCCATAGTATTACGTCGCACGGGCGTTGTCGAGTGTTGAGTATCGATAAGCATAGTCGCTCGTGTTACTATTGCGTAATATTCGCCTTGAATTTCATAACGACGCGGTTCCTCGGATTCATCGAGTCCTTCTAACTGGAATTGAATGTCGTCGAATCTTTTCCACGTCTCGCTTAGACTATTTACATAAGTTTGGAGCAAAGGGAAAGTACGTTGAGTTAACCGTTGGAAGTCATCGAGGAATTTGGTAAGAGCGGTAATCTGTCCGATAATACTACTACGTTTGCGTTGCAGGGTGCTAGCATTGATACCGTGGGAAGCGGAATGATTGGACTGCTCAACGGAACTGTTTGGCATCGTGGAATTCATGAGGGTGATAAGATGGGTATTGATCGATCGATTCAATAAACGTGTGAGCCTACCTGATCGAAGATTTCAAGGATGATGAGTCCGCACGATGTCCAAATCGTTGATTAGTCCAGTTGTTGCCTAGAGTTGACGTCGGAATGGCGACGTTGCAGATGTTGAGCAGGACGATCGACACCCCCATATTGAGTTGTTGTGAGGCACCGCTACTTACAGCTGTGGACGTCGCTGGATCCTGCGTCTTCTACGTCTTGGCTCGGCACTGGTTTAATGTACTGACAGTATCACTGTACTATCTACTGTCTCTGTTATCCGGCTCGGAGGACCGGTTCAAGCACGCACTGCGAACGACCGATGCCTCAGAGTCGTCGA
The DNA here is from genome assembly GCA_943735885.1 of Stelis phaeoptera. NCBI lineage: Eukaryota > Metazoa > Arthropoda > Insecta > Hymenoptera > Megachilidae > Stelis > Stelis phaeoptera. The sequence continues at coordinate 285,424 of OX030933.1, read as the reverse complement.
AGGTTGTAAATCTTCGACTCGATATTCTCTCGAATTCGCGGTTACGTGCGTCTCTAAACGTGTTATCGCGTATGTTAGGTTGAAATAACGTGACGAAATGTGGTTTGAAGCAACGATAAAAGTGTAATAATCAATATTTCCGGATTAACATGAGATACAAAATATAAGTATATTGAACTGGAGTGTTCGAGTGCGGAAGGCGTAAATTGTGACGAAAGATGTAGACTGTTCAAGTGCTGACGTACGAATGGATGTTTTCTGGAAAACTTTAGTTCTGAATTAATAAATAAAATAAATTCGATTTAATTAGCTGATTTATCCCGTCTTCAGGGGATAACAGTTACGTTAATACTCTGTTTAATTATTTGTATTCGTTGCTCGGTAGAATTTCAATTAAATTTTTTCCCCTTTACCGCCGCGTTTGCCCAGCCTAGTCCGAACGTCCCAGGGCCCGAAGCTATGCTCGCGCGCCTGAGCGCGCGAGAAGCGCGCGCTGTCATTGGTCAGTGCTTTTCCTTAATAATTCAAAAACGAAGCCCCGTCTGGCATTTTTGCAAAGGAAATTGTTGTTCAGAATCGTCTCAGCTACCCCCCATTTCCCGATGTTACTACTAGTTACGGGACACCCTGTATATTTAGAAGAAAGAAACGAAATTTGTAACGATTAATCCTCAGGTCAGCGGGCGGTGATGAATGCTACGAACTGAACGGAACAAAATTGCTTGATGGTTTCATGAGCTTATTGTCGCTGCAAAACGGTTAAGAGGTTCTAAAAATAATAGAACGAAAATGTTGGAAATTCCACATCGGTTTAAGGTACGAACAGAAAACGAAGCAACATTGAAAACGTACTAATGTAATAAAGTCATTAGCGACTAGAAGAAATTTCCTAAACGTGTGTTGCCTATCTGTTCGTACTATAAAGATGATCCCTGACAGGATACGCCGCGGAACACCACGAGATTCAAAGATGATTTTTAATTTGTTCCATGCTTCTTGTGACGTATTTGCTTTTTTAATGTGACGAAGCTAGCCATGCGTAATGCTTAAATTTATCGGTGTCAGAGCCTTCCCATCTCTTCTCATCCATTCTTGAGGATTTTGCTCGGGTTTTACTTTACTAGCATTAACGTATTGCTACAAGTCGTTATACGTTAATATGTTACTGTGAAACACCGAAATTACTGACTGTCAACATTTTCCGGCGAATGTCGACACATACCAAACACGTTGGTGAAAGACCGAATATTTCTCAATATTGTTATACATTCGGACCTTCGCTGGCAGATGTCGACAATCACAGATGAGATCTGGTGAGTGTCGGACGACACGTCTGAACAGGATTATCCCATCGTCCAGCGCAGCACGGCATGTGTTGTGTTGTTGATGTTCGTCAGTTTCACGTAAAACCTCACAGTGTGCTTGTAGCGTTTGCTAATTTGTGTTTTTTATCCGATACTCTAATGATAGCTAGTGCAGTGAATCTTGTTTTTTTTTTTTGCATGCATTAATTGGAAATAAACGAGAAGACAATTGTTTTTATTTCTCTCAAGAAAGGTACTTTAAAATATGTTCAGAAGTTAGTTCTGCTAAAACTAACTCTTGAAGTATTCCAATCACAGGAGTATCCACATCACTGCGTGTGATCCACTTGAGAGGCCGTGAGCCGTGAAAGTTGGGTTGATCTGCCGATGATAGAGTCTTCGAGCACTTGCCCTTTCTTCAGGCGTTCAACACTTCTATCATCTTGTCTGTTGAGAATCCTGAGAATGGACAGAATGAAAATGGTAAAATGGCGTCTGTGCGTAGGCTGTGCGGCGACTGTGTAGCGACTACATCACGGCTTAGAGGCAACTTAGAGTAGACTGGCTGTAGACTGCATGTTGCGTGAACCAAAAAAGACCCAAAGTCTATACGTCAATCGATCGGGCAGCGCTAGTGATCTTGAGGCGCTCTTGAGAAACGGATCGATTCTCAAGCATATATACCCCCCCCCCCCCCCCCCAGGGAGTTCGGTTACCAGGACGGGCCGTCAGGGTTCAGTAGTCTTTCGGCCGGGTCCTGGGGCGTCCTCTGTGGGCTGGCGAAGGAGGCGACGGCTTGACTGTTTCCCCAGGCCCGGCAATTTCGAAGTCCGGCTGCCGGTCGCTCTCGTGACGTCACGAAGCCAATTCCAGTAACGTAGTAGGTATACCTGATGAGCACGGAACCCGGGGCCCGGGTCCGGACCCGGAGCCCTCGGCCGGAGCAGAGTTGGAGTTAGAACGCAACACAACCATTATGTTATATTGTAGTTAATAAAACGATTTAATAATTATAATAATGATTCAAAATATCAATTGATTTCTGGCAAGAATAAGTTTACGAAGCCATTTAACATTTTTCCTTTCAAGTTACTTTTCACCAGCAACTGCTCTTTCTGTTGTCGGATTAGTCCCTAACTTTGTTTTTTTTTAACCCGTTTGCATCAGAACTTTGAATCCAATACCTACTTCATCAATCGGAGAAAAACAAAACTTTATTATTTTGAGCAGTTGGTGATAATTGACAATCGGCGTGCGCGGATTATCCCGCTTACGGCTGCAAATGGGTCACAACACCCGACACGGGGAAATACCCGAGCATCGTCCCGTGGCTGGTGTCATAAAACAGCGCACCGCTGCTATGGTTTACCAAAATCAGAGCGCGATTAGTAAAAATATCTCAATATTTTCAAATTCATTGTATTAACAGGTATAGGGTAATATCGGTCTGATGAGCCGACCATAATAACAATAGCGAACCGAACTACAGCCCGTCTACCTGTTACTGTGCGTAGCGGCTGTCTATAACATTTTATTGCGACGTTAATAGGAAAAATACCATCGTGAAACTTAAACATTTTATAGAGAAAACTTCTAGGAATACGAAAATAATTTTTTCAGATTTTTAAAAACGCGACCTTGAAGCGATTTTTGCAAAAAAAATTTGTTTATAATTTTCAATATTGTAAAAGTCATTTTTCAATCCAATAAAAGTATATTCTAAAGAAGTAATTCTTCCTTAATAAAATAAAAAGAGGGTAGGTAAAAAGAAGAAATAGTTCCCGAGATAAAAATTCTAACGTATAACCCATTTTCACGAAAATAGGCAAACATCGCGTTTGAAGTCGTATATTACTCAAACGGTTTCGAAACGAGTAAAATGATGATATAATTTGAAAGCCATATTATTGTAGTTTATGGCAACATCTGATGTTACATTTAAAAATATTACTTTTGGCCAGCGTTTCGGCCAAATGTGCCACTGTGCGCTGCTTTGGTTTACCAAAATCAGACCGCGCACCATAAAGTTATTACCTGCCCAGTTCTTGACAGGGGGAAATTCCCGTACCCATCGCAAGAACCACCCCCTGAACGGGGAGTGGGTAAACACTTCCCCCCACGAAAATGTATAAAACAACGGTGCGCGGAAAAGATAGGCATATTGTCTGTCACTGTTAGACCCGAGATCCTCTTTGACCGCGTTAGACTCTGTTCGTACAGTGAAAGTCAAGTTTGAATCTCGGTGTCCGACAGTATAGGTACAGGTGCAGGGTAAGTATATGCAGTGTCAGTGATAAAAAAGTACTTTGTGCAGTAATAATTGTTAACTATGTGTAATGCAGATCCAAATGTGTCTGAAGGAGCCATTAAGAAACAAAAACTTTGCGCATTTCAAAATTCATGGTTAGAAGACGATATATTTAAGGGATGGTTGGCTTCCCATTCCGAACCGGATAGAGCTTTTTGCAAAGTTTGTGATAAAACTATTTTACGTGGTAGATCGAATTTAGTTGCACATTCGCACACGGCCAAACATACGATAAAGATAAGATGTCATGTTCGAAGTGACCAAAGCCTTCCAGAATGTAGTCAGCTTTCTCACAATCACAAAGTGAAACGCGCGGAAATAAAATTAGCATTGTTTTTCGCGGAACATAACATCGCGTTTGAAACTACTGACCATTTAGTTCCTTTATTAAAGGATACTATATGCAATGAGCCTGAAATTGTACGGAATCTTTCACTGGGCCGAACGAAGTGCACCCAAATTGTAAAAGAAGTTATCGCAAAACGAGAAACAGAAAAAGTAGTGGAAATATTAAAAACGTGTAAATTTTCTATATTAGTCGATGAAAGTACCGATATTACTGGTACTAAATTTATGTGCGTATTGGTTAAATATGTTTCGCCCGTTAGTCAAAAACTGAAAACTCAATTATTAGAATTATTACCATTAGATAGTACAAATTGCACCGCGAAGAATTTGTATCAAACTTTTAAAATATTTTTAGAAAAACATGAAATTCCGGTACATAATATTGTCGGAATGGCAATCAACAATGCATCGGTAATGGTCGGGTGTAACAATTCTTTTTATTCCCATTTAAAAATAGAAGTACCTAATTTAATATGGTTAAATTGTATTTGCCATTCCTCCGCGCTTATAGCAAGCAAAGCCTGTGAGAAACTGCCGGCAGTTTGTGAATCTTTAATTAGAGAAGTTGCTACCTTCGTTTCGGACAGTGCAAAGAGATCTGCAATTTTAGAGGATTTTCAAACTTTTTTTGATGTCGAGAAACACAAAATTTTAAAATTATCAAACACCCGGTGGTTGTGTTTACACAAATGTGTCGTTAGGTTACTCGATAATTGGGACGTTTTAAAAAATTATTTTACTTTATTCGCTTTTGAAGACAGATCCAAATCCGCTAACGATATTTTAATATCACTTAATAATAACACCATCAAAGCTTATTTTTTGTTTTTAAAGTACAGTTTACACTTTTTGAACACCTTTGTAACGCTGGCACCGAAGGTGCACCGGTTAGGTGGCGCCGGGCGCCGCAGTGCCACGTGCGAGTCTCGTCCCGCGGACAGTGGTTGCTCGGAGCGCTGATTGGTCCGAGGATAGTTCGAGAGAAAGAAGACGATTTCGTGTAATGCGTTTTATTTAAATATTAGTTAACATACAATTAGTGGTCTTGCGGCTGGCTGTTCCGCCGGTCGACGTTAGCGGATCTGCAAGAACATTCGCGCAGGGATAATATATTTTATACTATAACGAGGATTACGTAACTTTAAAGAATTATGCGCAAATATAATAAGAATTATGTAACTTTAAGAGAACTATGAGAATTATATAACTTTAAGAGAACTATGCGCGAATATAACTTTAAGAGAACTATGCGTGAATATAACGACGTTCGTTCCGCTGGAGCGCGCGGGCTCCTTTCGCAATATTTATTTCGCCCTAGGAGTTGTGGGTCTCATCCCACAACCACGTGGAGATTCGTCTCGGTTTGCACTGCGTTTATCGCTACTTCGAAGCCCGAGAGAGCTCGTCGAAACTGCGTATTTCGTCCTTATTTGTATGGCTCGGTGCCGACGTTCAGCCGCGCGAAAGCGTGGTGGCCGCTCGGCGGCGCGTAGCGGTGGTACCGCGAGTTATGTACGCGCGATTTTGACAGCGGGAAACGGCAGGCGTAAACCGCCGCATAGCGGTCCGTTAGTGACGTCCCGTCACATACTTCAACAGATTCTGTTCAACAACTCGCGATTATTTTGCAGTTTGTGCTTATTGTGTGATTAGTGATGATGATTCAGTTCATTTATGTATATATTATTGCGGTATGTTTTCCACATTGTATTTCACCTTGTATGTATGTACATAGAAAATGCTGAAAAGGTTTTATTCATTGCAAGTTTCGTACAATCTGTGTAGGATATACAGTTCTGAATATACCTTCTGAAATGTCCTCGATTCTAGAGGTAAATCAGACTGTGATTGGTAAGCTTGTATTGGAGCAGTGTTTGCAGACCTGTGGTGATATAGATAAATACATGATTATTTTTTCTATGTTATAAACTGTGACGGACGGGTTATGGAGACAGCCAAAGGGGTGTCCTGCGCTGGAGTACAACCAGGGAAAGTCGCTCTCCGCGCACCCCGTGCCCAAATCCACGGACGATTTAATTTTCCTCTGGGCGCCAGTGCTTTCGCACTTAAAGTGACCCACGAGCGTTTCGTTAACGTTAACTTTAATAAAGGCCGAAGTGGCCGTGCCAAACAACAAACGGGAATTCCACGGTACACTTTTACGAAAAAGGAAAAGGTACGCGGCCGCCAAGTGCGGTAAGAGGAACCGCGACGGGGAAATTCCCAATACAAAAGAATACGTCCGAACGCGCGGACGGGTCAATAAGGGCCGAATACAAAGGGTCGGTGGTCCTAGATAGCCAATATACAAGCGAAAAAGAAAGATTAGTCGGGAATACGGGCACGGGCTCTGGGGTAATCGTTCGCGATTCAAATTCGGAGGCTCGGTGACCTCTACGAGACCGACAACTAGGCATGGCACGCGGATTCGCGGAACGAGGATGACCTTCGTTCGAACGCACGGGACGAGGCCGACGGTTAGCGCGGCGCGAACCGTTACGATTCCAGTTTCGAGTCGCCGAAACTCGAAATTGGCGCAATGCAGGGCAGCGATTCGAGGGGACAAAGGGTTTCCCTTGAGGGCCCTCGTCTCTCGAATATCGTCCTGTCGCCGAAGTCGCGCGAAGGGGACGGGGGACGATAGCGGGCCCGGCGGTTTTCCCGCTAGCACTCTCCGATCTGCACTCACGCTCTCTCACACGCGAAAATCCAAACACAGGAGGCGTGAGCCCTACCTTGGCATCGGCGACGGTCCTCTCGCTCTCAGGCCTCGTCGTGGGTGGCGCGCTGCACACTGGCACCACGATGCGAATACCAAAAAAACAAAGGCGAAAGCATAAGAAACAAAAGCGACTATGTTTCGACTCACACAGTCCGCTGCGCGCACGCTAATTAATTTGATGTTTGGCAGCCGCGATCTCGCCGGCTCGCGGTTCCCCCTCCCCAGGGAGTTCCGGTACCGAGACGGGCCGTCAGGTGTCATCCTGCTTCAGTCGGGTCCTGGGGTGTCCTCTGTAGGTTGGCGAGGGAGGCGGCTCGGTCGTTTCCCCAGGCCCGGCAATTTCGAAATCCGGCTGCCGGTTGCTCCCGGCGAGGCTGCCGGGGCGGAGGTGGCGACTGGTCAGCCGGGTTGTCCAGCGCTGAGGTGGGCCCGTCCGGCCCTCCCTCGCCCGGGTGGAGGGCGACCGCGGCCGGCGGCGGACAAGTCGTCGCGGGTGCAGTCAAAAAAAGAAAAAAGGAGAACCGGCCCTCCACGCACTCTATCCATGCCGGGGGGGGGGGGGGGGGGGGGCTGAGGGGAACAAACTACCCGTGGCGCAGGACGGCGCCAGGGTGGAGGGAGCGGGCGGGAAATATCCTACTCGTGGCGAGGCAAAATTTTCCTCGTCACAAAACAGATCTCAAAACTGTCTTCAATCGGATGCCGTTTGGTAAAGTCGTAATGCTCAAAAATCGATTTTTATATTTTGAATTATAGTATTTTATCATTGTATTGTTGGTACCTAAAAATAATAATGAATAACAATGAAAGATAAATAATAATAATTCTGAAATAATAATAGCAACAAAAAATTAAATATTATACATACGAAAAGTAGATGTCTATTGAGTCCCATCATTGATGCTGATATGTGTCGGAAACGCTTGCAACCATCAAAGGTGGGGACAGACGGAGCGAGCGAAAACCTCCTCTCACCCCTGTGCCGTCCCGGGAGCGTTCTCCTTAGCTCTGCACAGTAAAAAACGAATCTTTACTCACTATTTTGACAAAGGAAAAGGTTGTTTACGCTTTCTGTTGCAGCAACTTCTGTTTTACTGAGCGTTAGATCAAATAGGCGTCCTTGCTGTAAAATTTAATTTTGTTCCTTTCCCGAATCTTCAATCTCTTATTCCGTATTCAACATATTCTTTACCATTGTCATATCGAGTCATTGCAAATTTCAGATCAAACTTGCGTTCGATTTAATTAATATACAGGGCCGTCGCGATAAATCCGGAAAGGTCGTTAGGTATTGAAAAATCAATATATATTTATTTTAAAGTTGGTGCATAACTTATATACAATATACCGAATGATATTATTCGATGTAGCCCCCGTCAGCTGCCACAACCTTTTCGAGTTTGGACCTGAAACGGTTGCAAGCGCGTTTGACCTCTTCCCTGTTCATATTCGTCATTACTTCCGTGATGGAAGCCTTTAGAACAGGGGTCTCCAAACTACGGCCCGCGGGCCACAACCGGCCCGCGCCAGCGGGCCGAACATGCCCGGCATCCGGACCGCCATACTTGATTTTGATTACATTATTAAAATTTACAATATAAGTAAATCTCACAAAATAATAATGAGATGTTTTTATTTAACGACCAATTAAGAAACACAATAGCTGACATACATAATTATCCTAAAAACTTACAATAATAAACATACATAGGTAATTCAGATAACGAAATTAAACATTATAATTATGATTAATGAGATTTATGTAGCTGTAACTTTCCACTGACAATTGTTTGTAGTTGTGGATCAAGTTTACTAGTGGAAATTATCAGCAGCTACTTCAAATGCTCATCAGTTAATTTGTATCTGTAAATATTTTTCGTGTATTTCATTTTAGAGAATGTTTTTTCACATAGATAAGTAGTGCCGAAAGCGGATAAATAGCCACGAGCAAATTTATGCAACTGATCAAACTGTGTAAGTGGAAGACTCTTATAAAATTCCAGCAACGATGACTTTAAATATTTTTCTTTAAAAATATCGCTACACTGCAAATCAATCATTTCCATTTGAAGTTCTGGGACAAGGGTTTCTATATCGGCGTTAAAAGGATTTTGAAAAATCTTGATATCGTTTGCAATTGCATCAAAATCTGAAAAGCGAGACTCAAAATTTATTTTTAAAGCACCTAAAACTTCAGTTGCGAAATCTACCGGAAATGGAGTCTCAGTTTGCTGACTGAATGTTTGACATGTATTAAAATGCGTGAAACATTTTTGGTTTAATTGAGATTGAAATAAAACAATTTTTTGTCGAAAGGACTTAATATGAGTGTATAAATCAGGCAGAAGCTGGTTTTCTCCTTGTAATTTTAAATTAAGGTCATTCATATGTTTAGTTAAATCTGTATAAAATGATAACTTCCATAACCACTCATTGTTTTGCAACTCAGCCAGAGGACGATTCTTTTCATTAAAGAAAATTTCGATTATTGCTCGGAGCTCAAAAAATCGCGTTAGAACTTTTCCGCAGCTAAGCCAGCGTACTGCAGTATAACATGATATTTCATTTTCTCCAATCTCTTCGATAAATTCGCGAAATTGACGATGATTGAGCGCATGTGATCTGATATAATTAACAACTGACATGATTGGCTTTAAAACTTCTGACATATCCAAGCATTTTCCGCACAAAGACTGTTGATGAATGATGCAATGTACGATTAATGGTTTTGAACCATCGTCATTTTCTACGGCCTTTGATACGAAAGCAACGACACCTTTATTTTTTCCACACATGTTTTTGCCACCATCAGTAGTGATACACTTCAAGTTTTTCCATTGAAGATTGTTTTTCTGAACTGTATTTTCAATTCGTTTAAAAATATCTTCTCCGGTGGTCGTGCTGTGAATGCTATGAACGTCAAGAAGCTCTTCATACACTTCATAATTTGTATCTATCCCTCGAATAAAAAGTATCACCTGAGCAGTATCTGAAACGTCGGTTGACTCATCCAAGGCCAAAGAGAACCACTCTAAGTGTCGATTTTTGTCAGACAATTGAGCAAATATATTTTCTGCAATATCATTTACTCTTCGAGCCACAGTGTTTGCTGACAAACTAATGTTTTTAAATAAATTAGTTTTTTCTGGACACATTTCTTCTGCTGCTGCAATCATGCAATCCTTAATTAATTCTCCGTCGGTAAACGGTTTCCCATGTTTCGCTATTGAATAAGTCACGCGGAAACTAGCACGAGTTGCTGCTTCTTGTTCAGCAGTTACTTTCTTAAACAAAAATTGTTGAGATTTCAACCTGTGTTTCAAAGATTCATAATTTTCTAACCGTAGGCTTCCTGTTAATTTGGAGTAATTCTGAGAATGTTTAGTCTCATAATGACGTTTTATATTGTATTCTTTGAGAACTGATATTGTTTCATTACACATTCATTCATACACATTGCCTTACTACTTGACTCAATTACGAAATATTGATAACCCCATTGCTCTTTAAATATTCTGCACTCTCTATCTATCTTTCGTTTTTTTTCCATATTTATATATCTGTAAAAAGACACGCAATTTCAAATAAAAGAATTATGCACTCGTACGCACGATACCCACGATCAATCAGCCGGCTATCTCCGCTGCACTATTGTCGCCATAGGCCCGTAGCATGCGAGGAAAAGACAAAAGAATTCTTCGTTCGTCGCTGCCTGACGAGAAACGGGAAAAATTGATAGTTGGCCGATCAAAATCGAGCGCATACGTGTTACGTAACGATGTTCATTTTATAATAAAGTTCTTATTGTTTTGTGATTTTCGTAAGGATCATTTTTTACCCGTCTTTCTTTAATTTGATTTAACAATGTCCTTGCTCTTGATACTAGCCCCGTGCCGTGCGAGTCAAATGAAAACGTACATCGACATTATAAAAATGTGTTTTATTTTCGGCGCATTTGCATACGCGTCATGTTTTGACGAAAAATTTCAATGAAAATTTTTGTTTCGTTTTTGTCTTAGAAAAGTATAGTATGTTGGTACGGTGTGCTAGGTCTTGGCCCGCCCGACTTTGTGAAATAGTCAGTGTGGCCCTTGGCCAAAAAAGTTTGGAGACCCCTGCTTTAGAACATCCCTCGTGTTGTGATGGACCGCATTTACCTTCGCCTCGGCTACGCCCCACATGTAGTAGTCAAGGGGATTGCAATCAGGGCTGGAAGGGGGCCACAAATCGGGAGACCAGTGGTGAACGAGATTCTGATAAAGCCAAGCCTGCTGTTGAATTATAATAATAGGAACGGGTAAAAAATAAGGCTTACACTGATTTAATAAATATAGACACTTATATATTATTCATATTAGAGGCGTTCAAGCGACGGTTTACGACTGCCCGCTTCTCCGTGCCACGCACGTAGTCTACCGTAAAAACAAAAAAACATCTACGCCGTTCGGCAACGGCCGTTTTGGCAACGCAGAAATATGACGCAACAATAGCAATACGCACAGCAATAAAATAGATACAACTATAATTCGACACCTGCGTTTTCCTTGCCTTGTGAGCTGGAGCCGAGTCCTGCTGAAACACGTACTTCTTCCCAGCGGCCACGTTGTCAATCCATTCTTTTCAGTCAATAGTTGGCGATTTCTAAGGACAAAAGAATTGTACTGCATGTCTTGATGTACTGCCACACTGATCGTAGACCTCGCTACACCCATTTCTTTTGCCAATTTGCTCATTTTCTGTCCACCATCCTGATCGATTTTCTCTTTCAGATTGGCTACGAATTCCGTGTTTCGTTTACAATCAGAACGTCTTTTATGGCTTGCCCTGTTAACACTTACTTTCTCTCGGTCTTCAGATGTTCTAAATTTTTTAGCTATCTCATAAACTTGTGTCTTCTAAAGGCGCGTCCCCACTGCCGTCAAATTCGGCAATCGGCTCGGCTTAGTATTGCCGAACAGCTTAGCCGAACGGCTTTGGTAATATTTGTAAAATGTGCATCCCCATTGCGTCGACATTGGTAATCGGCAAATGACTGACTGAAAGCGGCAATGCCGCTGGATAGGGCCGAAGCAGCGTCGACTTGGGTTGAAAAGCCGATCACCATGCCGATTGCTTAACCGTCCGATGTCGGTAAATATCAAAAGAAATCGTGCCGAAACCACCAGCGAGGATGTGATTTCAGTACTTGACATTGTAAAAAATATTGAAATTCGCCGTCGCATCTATATTCGAGATTAACCCTCGGTGAACATACCTATGTTTTTTATCACGGAGAACACTGGGTGAATTTTACCGTAAATTATGACGCATCCAGAATCTTTGTATTTAAATGGTATTTTTTCTTTTTGCAATTGCTGTGAATCCGGCATCAATAATTATCGCATCATCATTATCGTTTCACAGGTATTGACAAAATTGACAAGTATACTACAGTCCATGAAATAGTGTGGTCGTAAAATCAGTCAGGCAAATTTTTCTTGTGTCCACTCCGTCATTGTTACGTATTTCCTCGTCAACGTCTACCAGAGAATTGTCAACCTCGCCGTTTCAGTTCTGGTTTCGGCACGATTTGTTTTTTGATCTTTACCGACATTAGTAGACAAATGCCGTTCGGCTTTGTAAGCCATGCGGCCCAAGCCGAAGCGCATGTCCACACTTGCTCGGCATTGCCAAGCGGCTTTGCCGATCGGAAAATATCGACTCAGTGGGGACGCGGCTTTATATCTGAAGCTTAGATTCTAAACCACGCGATGATTTCAGCGGCTGATTTTCCGGCGCCAAGCGACTCGAGTATTGCAGCTCTTCGATCGTATTCTCGGTTCATGTTTTTAGCAAACTACAATTGTTGACTGTTACGTGATATCTTATTGAACTCTGTTCACATATAATACAGCGACTGCAGAATTTGGTTAGATATCTTACCTGTAACATAACACAATAAAATTCCGGATTTAGCTCGACGGCCCTGTAGTTCATTAGAGCTTCTTGGACTTCGAATTAATTGTTTATTAAATAAATGTTTTTCCTGTAATTTTAGATGGCGTGTGTTACTGAAGACGTGAAAGCTGTGTATTTTCTGGAGGCGTTAAAATTGTTTGTTGAAACACAATGGCTTTATAATGTTCCAGTCACTGATTTGTTGACAAAAGGCTTACTTGATTTATTCCCAGAAGAATGGTTGCATACATTAGAAAGATTGGAAAACGAAGAACTTAACGATTTTGTTGCACACAGAAAGATAAAGGTACGTAATCGACTTAATTATGATTAAAGTATAATAAGATACGGTACTAATACGCAATGAGAAGGGGGCATGAGATGTGAACCAAGTTATCCGATTTACTTCTAAAGAGTGAAAGTATATGAAAAGAATAGTAGTTATGTTTTCAGCGTTCTTGCCAGTGGGTTGTTAATTTTGAAGATATTAATGTGTAATTGTCTGAATAGCTTACATGTAGTGGCAGGCTGGGTATAAAAATGGCTGTCGAAAGTCAAAGGGGGCCTCCCCACCACCATAGGGCTGTACAGAGTGTCCTAGAACTACTGTATAAGAACCGGAAAAAGTGAGAGCTGAGGGAATTCGAAACAACATTTTCCTTCGTCGATATGTTGGTTAAGGCTTCGTTTTTTAATTATTAATTAAGGAAAACTACTGACCAATCAGAGTGCGCGATCGGTCGCGACAGTGTTGGCTTCCATCGTGACGTTCGAAAACCGTCATGAACCAACGCGTCGATATACGAGGAAGCGTTTTAATTTGTAACAAAACAGCCTTTTAATTATTGTACAAAATAGACCCGAATTTTAAAAAAGTAGTAAAATGTCTCATAGAAATAAAGAAAATGAAAGTCAAGATGAATTATTGTTTGATGATTTATCGGATGCACCAAATAACACTTTAGACGAGAATGAACTTATTGTTAGTGACAATAGCAACATTCTTGAATTAAGTGATAAACAAAGAAAAAGAATGAATATAAAATATAATATTTCAAGCGAAGGTGAAGATTCGGAGACGGATACAAGGTACAAAGTTTTTTTGGAGCGCTCAAAAATGTGCGGGCCCTGGAAGCGCGTTGAGCGAGCAGAGTGCCGTACGCAATGTGTTAACCCATACAATAGGACTGCTATACTGTGATGTACTTGGACGTATTATCTCTCTTTCCAATAAATCGCGAATAATATCCTGAACAGTTGTTTTTTTTTCAAAATGTGACAAACATCTAGGGTTGTAATAAAACGGTTGATGGTTTGATTTAACTGAAAGTTTAATTTCTAATTGAGTTTTAGGCGTGCCGACCCACTCTCCCTTCCATATCTTATATCAGTCCCTAACCAAACCGTAATCCCAAAACCTTTTTATCCTCAACACGTATTCGGTATTTCCCAGTATTTCAGGTATCCTGACCTTTCTTCGCTAGCCATTTTCTCACGCGACACGAATATTTATGTATCCGGGCCTTTTTCCTTTTTTCGTCCGATCCGATATCTGATCGCTCCTTAAAAAGGCCCTTTTCTCCTATTCCTTGGGCAGTGACATATTTATGCGTCCGGTACCATTTTCCCGAGTTCTGCTCAAGTCCCCTCTTATTTTCCGAACGATCGCTACCCCTGATTTTTCCGCCAAAACCCTCTTAGGGGTTAAGAGGACTCGAGCAGTGAAACGGTCAGTATTTTATCGTCACTCTGTCAGTGCTACACGCGCCTATAACTATTGTATTCAGTTTGTGTAACTTTGAAAACAGTATATAATAAAATTCAAACCAAACCAACTCGTCTTTGTTCGGAAGAGTCAAGCAATCGCGGTGGTTGAACCGTTTAAGAATAACCGAATTTCGTATAACTTTATTTTATCATACAAGCGATCCTTCTGCTTTACGCTGTTGATCTCCACTGTCTTTCTTTTCCGTCGCTGCGCCGCGCTGTTCCTCCTCGCGCCAGGGGGTGGGGTAGGACCGTAGCCATGGACCCAGGGCCCCGTTCCACAGTAATAATCATCCATAATAGTACGGACTTGATCTTTAATGTCCCAACTGATACTATTGTTTACGTTAGTCTCGAGCGACTGTGCAGAGTCTTGACCTATTTCAATAGCTAATATTTCGGGAATATCAACATTTGCCTCTATTTCTTACGACGGCTTCGAAATTTCAACAGTCTTTCCAAAGCTTACCCAAATATTATCGCTCGCGATAAAATTTCTACCCAACAAACACATCTTTGAAACAGCATAAAAGGTAATAAAAATTTCGCAATCCTGCACTCGCACGTTTTGCCATAATTTACCTAATATAGTAATTTCGCTTTTGTTGACTCCTTCGTAACGTAGTTTCGTTATAAGGACCAATATTTGTTCCATTAGGTAACAAATCAATATTCGCCTATATCTATGTAACTGTATCTTAATTGTATAAGAAGAAACAATACTTAAATTTTGCCGAACTAAATGCGTAGTGGTGTCTCCTGTTGAGGTCGTCGGTCGGGACTTTGGACTCGTCTTCGCTGCGGACAAACCGTCTTTTGGTGATCGGCCGCTCCACAGATGTAACACGATCCGCGTTGCCGAATCGATTTCAAGCACGATGTTTTGAAGTGACCTAATTCGTTACAATTGAAGCACCTTTTTTCGTCCTTCGACTCGTTCCTCTGCGCCACTGTTTTCTCCACTGTTTTGTTTTGCGACGTGACCTTCGCTGGCGCGGTGACTCGTACTGAAATGTTTCTTCCCGCTTGAATATGCGTTTTCTTCCTGTTGTGTAGGTTCATGGATTGAGGGATTCAGGGTTCATTAAATGCGAAGCATACACTTACTTTATTATATAAGACAGATATTAGAAATACAAAAATATGCGATCTGCATTCGGCACGCACGCAGACATAACTGACTGCTTTCTTCGCAACTGCGATCGGCGCCACCAGACGAATCGCTAGTCAAAAAAACAATAGAATGGTGCCACGTCACACGACGCCCGTGACCCTGTACGCACGACACCCTAATACTCCCTCCCCTTGAGAGAAAAGTTCTAATGTACATAAACTTCACCATAACGCTGAGGTGGTCTTCGATTTCGCATGTGTCTTTCTAGAGTTTCCATATCTCTCGTTTGTTCCTGGGAGGCTTGAGGACCCTTCTGCTCCTCACTCTGCGTTTGAACGGTTTCCGGATTTTCCGGTGGTCCGTAATCCAAGTTCCACTCGTTATTAGCTTGAACTTGTGTACCCTGTCTGATTTTCCGTATCTGATTTATGTAGCGCTTCCACGTTCGCCCATCGTCCAGCGCGATTTCGTAATTCAGCTTCCCTATACGCTGTTTGACCACTCCGAAACACTACTTATTTGATCCGAAATAATTCCTACACTGCACTCTCTCTCCCCGCTCAGGCTCACGCACTCGTTTATTTACATTTACATCTGTACGTGGTTGTTGCTTGTCCGGCAACACCAAATCCAAACGCGTTCTTATCTTCCTTGAAAACATTAATTCCGCTGGGGATACATTTGTATTCGCATGTACAGTAGTTCGGTAGTGAAATAACAATTGTTGTAACGCAGTGTGAATTGTAGGATTGTGTGACGAACTTCGTTATGATATTTTAATAAAGTATGTAAAGTAGATTACACAATTCACCGCACTGCCTGCTATGCTAAAAAGAATATCGCTCGCTCAAACGCTGGATTCACTCTGCCGCGCGACCGCATTCGCCCCAATCTTGTCTTGCACCCATACATACGCACACCATTCGTCACAGAACACACGCGCTTCTCGCCCGATTACTAAACCTAAACACTCGCTCGATATCATTCGCACCGTCCGGTCCCAAACACTTGACCTGGCACGCAATTCCTTACTTTTCGGGTGACCAACACTCACATTCACACGGCGACGCACTCACCCGGCCATCCCACAGAATGTTTTCCTCTGTTGCTTGTTTTTGTTCTAGGTTCTTTTTAATACCGATTTTTAACATTTGCACGAACCGTACCGCTTGTCCGTTTGTCGGCGGATTATATGGAGCCGTAAATTTTGGAGTGATTCCATTCATTTTCAAAAAGAACATGAATTCCTGGGAGCGAAAACTAGTGCCGAGGCTACACCGTAGCTAAACAAGGCTAGTCTTTTTCCGGAGAAATTTCGTTCGTCCTCCATTTATTTCTAACAATCCTTGAACCGTGGGCCTGCTTGTGCGGGTGGGGGAGGGTGAACTGCAGTGCCATTCGGACATCTCTGCGTGTAAAGTCCTCAGTCCGTTTGTCTCGTGCACACGTGCTTCCGTCGTCACTAAATTCGTCGTAAAATAGCCGAACCTTCCCTTGCTTACGGTACTACTTTATGGCACCCTGAACTACAGAATGAAAATTCAATTCACTGATTTGGACGTGAGATGAAATTTTCCTTACGCAGTACTGCATTCATTCGTCACTGAGTGACCGATTTGGTTACACGTAGGAAGAATAAATCGTGTTTAAACATTCCCACATTTCCCAGTGACAAGTGACAGTGACCGCGCAATAAAAGTGACCGTACAATACAAGTGACCGTGCAGTGCAGTGAGTTCGCTGACCCGACCATGACATCAGCTGTTGAGCTGTTGGTTTCGAAAAAGGATCAGGATCGGCACAGTGACCCAGTTTCAACGACCCACTTCAGCCGTGACAGATTCATTCGAGGACAAATGGGTAAGTTAATCCAGCTTTTTCTAACATTAGCTATCAAAATCATTTTTTAACCGACTTCGAAAAAGAAGGAGGTTACTCAATTCGACATGTATATTTATTTTTTTTTTTTTTTTTTATGTATGTTCCCCGATTACGCCGAGATGAATGGACCAATGGTAACGAAACCTTTTGCATCTTGTCGGGTATGACTTCCAGTTGGTCCCATATAAAAAACGTTTTCTATTTTGTCATTCTTTACACCCTTTTTATTGCAGAAACACAGTTTCGTACATGCTATGGTCACCGATTACGCCGAGATGGTTGGACCAATCGGAACAAAACCTTTTTCATCTTGTAGGCTATGAACTCCACTAGAAACGGGATAAAACACATTTTTTATTTTATCATTGTTTACCCTATTTTCCCTGTTTTGTTGAAAACTATTGCAAAACTCCGGAAGGAATGCTCCGATCGCCACTAAAAAATGTGAAATCAAAAGATTTTTGGAAAAAAAATACAACCGACTTTGGAATGAATCCCCCAAGTCCCAAGGTCCGAAGCTATTCTCACGCGCCTGAGCGCGCGAGAAGCGCGCGCTGTGATTGATCAGTGTTTTTTCCTTAATAATTCAAACACGAAGCCTAATCCGACATTTTTGCAAAGAAAATTATTGTTCGGAATCGTCGCACCTACCCCCCATTTCCGGCTCCTACACTAGTTACGGGCCACCCTGTATATATATGTTCCTTTTTTATTTATTTAAATAAATACATTTAAATGATAAATTCATTACGTCTTGCACTCTGCTACTTTCACTTATGCTGCTACTTGCTTCAAGAATATTTTATCAGTATAACGAATTATTGACAACATACTGATATTACCGATAACAGTATAGATGGCAACACTTTCAAAGGCAGAATTTCCCATACACGTCTGACGTTTGCATTGGACGCATGGATTTTAATAGTTTTGTTTTTATCTAGTGTTTTTTTCTAGTGATAGGAAATCCCACCTTAGAGTCGGGCGTAACAAAGTAACTCCCAGTGATCGCGTACGGCCCCACGAGACTTCTTTTCATCTCCACACAGTACCTAATACTTTTTGTATACTTTCATACCGTGAAAACTAATCGAAAACCTCAGTTCTCATATCATATTCTCCGCGCTTAAGTAGTTATAATAATTTAGAAAAAAGGTGTATTTTAACAGATTCAAAATATTATTGTATGTTTTAGCCTGAATTTTCAGAAACTTTAAAACTGTTTGTTCAGAAGTGTAAATATATTGATCAATTGCCAATCATAAATGCTACGTTGGAAACTGAATTACCAAGAAATTTTCAAATAGGACTCAGTTGTAAAAAGCAACACGAAATAATGCATTTAGCTTATTTGGTGCATGTGCAATGCGCATCAGAAAACATCAAGGTTATTGTTGATCTTGGTGCAGGTTTGGTAAGCAATTAATATTATCTATTTACATACGGTGAGGTATGATAAAACCAAAGTAATTGGTTCTACAATCTTGTTCATTATAACACGTATTCAAATATACTTACAGTCTAGTGGTATTCCATTCCAAACTTACAGTCTAGATTAGGCATGGGCTAGTTAACGCTCTGAGAGCGGTAGTTCTATCTGATTCATTAGGGGGCGGCTGCTTGTATCACTGATCGCCTGTTATAATGGAAACTCCACGTGTTACGCTTACTTATTTTTGGAACTTTGCCACCTTATTGAGTTTGTCCACTTTGTCCAGCGTTTGCTGGAGGGATAATCGCTTGGAGCAGCGTCTAATGCGCTAATTAATTGGAAAACTTTAATGCCATTTTTTAGGAGAACGGTTGTTTTGCGGAATATGGTTCCTTTTAGATTTTTTGTTCCCTAGACGAACACGACACGATGCTACAATAAAAAACTTGATTTTGAATTTAGGAGTCAAATTCATTTTCGCACGGATTTTTATTTACAAATCTCCACCGATCCAGAGGTGTAGAACTATGCTGCAATGCTCTTTACATTTACTTTTTATACGCTATGAAGACTGCCGTGCAAAAATTTAGGGAACACTAAATTTTCGCTGAAAAATTGCTGATATTTAAAGTGTGATAATTTCGAAGAAACATCATACAAAAGTCGTTCTGAACTTATTTTAAGGCTTGAATCCTCTATTTTCAGAATCCTCTGGCAGGTTTCTTCGGGCTCATTTCTATGTCATGTGAGAGGGTGGAGAAGCGAGGGTGTTTTTTTTTTTCTTTTTTAAATTGTTCTAATTCAAACGACTCTACAGACACTGAAATATTTTTTTCAGCGATACAGTCATGATCATTTTAAAGATTGAAGCCTCCTCTTTATAATCACCCCCTAAAAGTTAATATACGATTTTGTTTTTTGCCATTTTATTGTATTTCGAATGAAAAGCGAACCGCCGGCATTAGAATAACTCAAGGCACACCACGTGGAGGTTGCACGGACGGATTTGTACCTCGTGTATATGTGTTTAGTGTGTGGATATGGTGTGTGATTAATGTAAGTGGCTAAATGTTCAAAATCGAGTATTTTTTCCTCTTTGCCATATCACTTTCTGACATCTTTCTCGTATATTGATGCACTGACGTATCAGTTCTTGGGGGATATCTCTCCAGAGTGCATCTCCCAACGCATTTAGTGTCAAAAGTGACCGCTCCAAGGTACGTAGTCATCGCATCGTCCAGTTGTTTATACGAGAACTGTGTGTGACCGCGCGTGTGTGTGGTCTTGATTTTGAACATTTAGCCACTCACATTAATCACACACACCATACGCACAAACTAAACACATACACACACTAAACACCTACACATGAGGTACAAATCCGTCCGTGCAACCTCTACATGGTGTACCTTGGATTATTTTAATACTGGCGGCTCGCTTTTCATTCGAGGTACAATAAAACGGCGAAAAAAAATCATACATTAACTTTTAGGGGGTCATTATAAAGGGGAGGCTTCAGTCCTTAAACTCGTGATAATTGTATCCCTGAAAAAATTGTTTCAGTGTCTGTAGAGTCGTTTGAATTTGAACAATTTTTGAAAAAAAAAAAAGCACCCGCGCTTCTCCACCTTCTCACATGACGTAGAAATGACCCTGAAGAAAACTGCCAGAAGATTCTGAACACAAAGGCTTCGAGCTTTAAAATAAGTGCAGAATGACGACTGTTGCATGATGTTTTGTTTCGAAGCTTTCACACTTTAAATATCAGCACTTTTTCAACAAAAGTGTTCCCTAAATTTTGCACGCCAGTGTATAATGTACGCAGTCGCTTTTTTTCTCTTGTTATGTGATACGTACTTGTTGATACGACCCCGGCACCAATCACTGAACACGATCACCGCGTCGCACAGTGGGACGAAATCGTAAAAACGCGGAAAAAAATCAAATTTCCAACTTCGTTTAAAATCAATGAATTTTAAGGTATACGTTCCTAAATGATCGGACTACGTTTAAGCATAAAGATAAGTTATGATAAGTTACCCAGAATCTTTTGAGAGAGCTTTGAATACAGAGAAAATTGTATGTCTTAAAACAATCATTCTCATTTTCTAAAATTATTCAACTTTGCCCCATTATATCTTTTCATAGATAATAATTTTTAGTCAAAACTAATTACTAGAGTGCGGATGTTTATGCAAATGCATATTTTTATGGGAAGTAGGTAAAGTTATGGGACTTGGACAGAAATTTATTTGTGTATACGCGACGAGGAGGAATCTCGGATGACGATGGAAAACGGACGGAATTGGTGTGAGGTGGTGATGACGGAGTTTGTTCGGGGGTCCGTTAAATTAACTGCACGCTTCGTTTCAACTCGGGTTAATACGAGAGCGCATACGCACTGGTGAACAATATGTGATGACAATAAGACAGTGAAGCGCCACAATAAAACGGTATTAACGATGCACGCGATGATCGGCGGATTACTTAAGACAACTCTTGTTTAACGCGGTCTAGTCTGTTTTTGAAAGATACGAAATCTGGCTTCGCCTCGTCTTCGCACGCTATTATCATACGAGGCCGCAGGGAGGGGAGACGTCCCCGGACCCCCCGCGGCTCAGCGCGAGGTACGTCGGTATCGCGGTAACCCGTCGTACCGATGTGTTGCCGAAACAGTTTGTGATTAGGAGATCCTAAAAATGCATTTTTTATTTTGCATATTTTGCATATTTTGCATATTTCATATGTTTCGCATATATTCTTTTAATTGCATATGCTGAAGGATATTTGCGGCGAATATGCATATATCGTGTAAATGTGAAATATCTATCTCATTAAAATTATTTTGTATATTAGTATACTCTTGTATCGTTGCTGTGTCGTGTCAATGCCAATAATTATAGACCATATCAAAACATGTTTCTGTAGCCTTGTGTTGCTAATCGAGTGTTGAATGCGGCAGTGTATGCTTGGAATTCAAATAGTTCAATTTGATTATCGCATTTAACGTGATCTCTGTGAAATAGGCAATAAGCCGGCGTGCTTTCAATCGTGTTAAAAAATAGCAAAGCGTTAATGCAAAGTAGGATCGGAAACGATTAGTTTTAATTAGAAGAAAAGTGAGCGCAGTTTTGGAAAAGAATGTACGATTTATCGAAATATCAACAATTGCAAGTATTTTAAGTAACGAGAGCTTACAAAAATCAATTAATGTGGCAGAACGTTGTTGGAGCAAATTTAAGTACGCACCGATTACATCGAGCGACGTGGAGCGGTCATTCTCCGCTTATAAATTAATTTTTACAGACAAATGTCATCAATTAAAAGTGCCAAATTTAGAGAAAAAGCTCGTCATTTATTGTAATGCAAACTACAATGTAGCAGATTAATTGTACATAATATACACTATTATTAAATATATGTATATCGTGAATAATATGTACATATTTGCATATTTGCATATCTTACGTGCATAAATGACATATGTTTCTTACATATTTATCGTGCATAAACATCCGCACTCTAACTAATTACATAGTGTTGAAGAGT
Organism: Stelis phaeoptera; assembly: GCA_943735885.1. NCBI lineage: Eukaryota > Metazoa > Arthropoda > Insecta > Hymenoptera > Megachilidae > Stelis > Stelis phaeoptera. The sequence continues at coordinate 263,062 of OX030933.1, read as the reverse complement.
ATTCTTTCGGCTATAAGTTATGTGCATGGTTTAACCTTTCGAAGACTACGCTTTCGAAAATGCCTATTTTCTCGCTGTTTTTGGGATTTAGCGATATTTCCAAAGTGGAATTCACGGAACGTGTGGTAGGGCTTGAAAATAACATTCACACAACTAGTATATAAATCATATATGTATTATAATTATATAATATAATAAATGATAAAACGGCAAGTCATCGTAACACACTATATAATATGTACTCTATATAAATCGACGGCTCGGATGCGTTCGGCTGTTGTCGGGTTGGCGATCCATAGATCGTGCGGGCACATGCGCGCCACAGTTCCCCCTCTTGGACGCACGATCTCCGTTTATCATCTGTAACATCTTAATCCCTTTAACCACCTTTTCTTCCGTCAGTGCTTTAGTCAATAGATTAGCTTCATTGTCCTCAGATCTTATATGTTTTAGCTCGAACGTTTTTTCTTTTACTTCATCCTTCACAAAATAATATTTTCTGTTAATATGTTTAGTCCGGTTTGTAATTTTATCTTTGTTTATCCAATCGATTGCTGCCTTGCTATCCGTTTTGACCCTTATTGGATTTTTACATAGACCTCCCATTCCTAATCCTTCTAGGATTATTTTTATCCACTTCATGTCCTGTATACCTTCGCAAATGCTCCAATTGCCGTCATCTTCGTGATGTCTGACATCCATTCCCATCTTCTTGTGAATTCATCATGTTGGAATGTTCCATCTCCCGTGATAGATAGTAGACTAATGCAATTATATCTTACCGCCCTTACGTGAGGGTATAAGAGTAGATAACTTAGTATTTTTGACCTTGTCACCTCAACACACGTTTTGTTATCACGGTCCCAATTTGAGGTGGCAACTTTAAGCGTCAATCGCATTTTAGATAATATGTCTGAGATGGGTCTGAAAGGTAACCACCACGTCTTATTGCCCACTTGTACTTTGCGATATGTGTGACTACAAAATTCAATGTCTTCAAACCGATCACATCTCTTCGCTCCTCCTGACTGCCCGCTCCTGATCTTCTTATTCTGCAATGTCAGTACCTCCTCCAAATTGTTGATTATTGCAGTGGCCCACTCACTAGTCGTCACTAAAAACGTGTCATCACCGTCGCTCATTTGACAAAATCTCGTGACTTCAACAGTCTTTGTCACTGGTTCATCACCATCATGACCAACCGTAAATTCGAGCACAGCAACAGTTTCGCATACCTCCTCGACTGACAATCCTGTGCAAGCGGAGACAGCAACGGCTGTATTAGCAGCGACCAAAGCAGTGTTACCTACAGACGTAAACAACTCTCCGCTTCCCCGCTGTCCAGCACGTAGCCAGATATTCCCATCGTCATCGACAGTAATTGGACACGCAGTTTCTCTGAAGCAATTCATGATCGCTGGTCTTAGCGCTTCAGGATAATACCTTGAAAAATAGTCTGCCTCTACGACTCTCTCTCCCAAAGTCACGGTGGTGTCCCAACCACTGTAGTCTAAGCAAACAGCCGTCGGTGGCCCTTTGCCTCCCAATTTGTTTGACCCCAAAATCCTGTAATTTACATCACAACTGCGGTCTCCCCCTTCTGCTATCTCACGATTGGTATCTTCGCTGTTCATGTCCCACATCGCTCTAATGACTCGACCAAGATACATGGGAGGTGTTCCATTGACTGTACCCTTATATAGCTTCTGCTTACTGCCTTTTCTCAGCAAGTCTCCCAATAAGACGTAATGGGCTAACCTTGTCTGCGCATCTGCAAACTGTATAAACCTGTGGCCTTGTTCATTGAATTCTCTTAATTCATCTTCATCCGTCACTATGATTTTGCCATCTTGCACACATTTCTTCACCTTTGGTTCGTTCTTTGGTCTACACGTGAAGTAGCCATCTGTCGGTTGCCCATTGCTCCACTTGGAAATTATGTCAAGAGCTCGTGTGTACCAATCAGGGTTGAGTATCATGTATTCGCCTAGAGTGTGTCCATCATCAAGTGCTCCCGTACTACCTTGCATATTCACCATCCTTTCTACTTCATCTTTCGTAAGTAACTGGCAAGTACCCATTACACTTTTTCCGTAACTGCTTGTTAAACAATTGAGTGCATCATAGACCTTCGTAAGTGAGCCTGCGTCCATTTGTCCTGGATTAACATCTAATCGTTTCTTGATCGAGCTCTCTTTCCATTTGTCAGTCGCTTGTGTGTGGCACACTGTTGAGTTGAGATCTGTCAGACCCCATACTCTACTTTCGAAGTCAGCGATGAGACCATTTCTTGTATTCTTTGGTTGTGCACTCCTGCGCCTTCGCGCGATCGTGCCGGCGCTACATATGTTGTCAAACTTCGACACTATGTTTGGCAACAGTTTCATCTTCTTAGATCTGATGCGTTTCGTCACAGCTGACATTCTCTCGTCCCATCTCGGATCCCAATTTCGTTCAGTTCCCGTGCCGATCCCTTGAGATTGACAAGCAATCCTGGGGGCCGGTTGTCAGCTCGCACCATTGTCTCTAGCAATTGTACCTTCATACCGGGTTCAAACCAGTCTCCTCTCTTGATCGTCTTCCAGCCTCTACCTTTCACCCTCAGGATCTGTTGCATAAGCAAATAATGGTATCGTTGTTCGTCACATACAGATGCCACCAAGTATATTGCTCGCCTCATGTCTGCCAATCGTGTGCCGGTATCCGCCACGTGCTTTTCCTAACCTCTCTGTTCTTTTCTTTTTTTTTTTTTTTTTTTCAAGCCCCTTTTACTTATTCACACCAACCACGCTCTGCTACCAGAACGTTATGATGAAATTTTCATAGAAGTATTTGTAGAAACACACTTAAAATGGGTACATAAACATTTCTTGCCAATACTTGCCTATTCGAAAGTTATATCACTAAATGTGTAGTTAACACGTCAACGTCTGTCGACATCTTGCGGATTCGAGAGCTTCGGTAGGCGTCTATGGGTCTTATAACGTGAAACGAAAAGTATAATTGAGAAATGTTAAGATAGCGAAGGTATAATACAAGCATTTTTGCTTGTTTATGTCTTCACTCACAGCAAGGCGATGTGCGATAGTTTATAGATTGCCTGAGCGATACGAGCGGTTGAGGGCCGAGTGAATGTTTATGCTAGTGTAACGACCCTAGGGCGTTGCGCGTATGAAAGGAGAGCGGTTCCGATCATACGCGGCTCGAGTAGTTAGGTGGGAGAATGGGTTCGGATGGCGCGCGGTTAAGAATTGAAATTCAAAGTAAGATCTTTCGTAAAACGGTTTATTAAGTATTAAAAATACGTATATGTATATAATTAAATAAAGATATAAATAAGATATGATTTAATCGATTTGTAATCGCGTGTAATTTCGAAGTTCGGTTTAGCTTTGAGTATTTAAGTATCTAGATTCGATTTACATTCAAGTACGGTTACGCAAGTAGTTGTGAGAATTGATTTGGTTTTTTTAAATATAAATGAGATATCACTCAATACTGTATTCAATTCTCTAAATGACGAGCTTCAGAGACCAGGTCGCTCAATAGGGAGCTTCGCCCCTCGCTAGCTTCAATAACTTCCGCTATCCTGAACCTAGAGCGAACCCCGAGTGTCCGAAAGATTGAAACAGTAATTGACGTGAATCTATAAGTTAAAGTTAGATTCAGGTTGTCGCAAGAACCCTACGATTAACACTCCGCCTTAACAATGAGGTTCAGAGACCAGGTCGCTCAATAGGGAGCTTCGCCCCTCGCTAGCTTCAATAGCTTTCGCTATCCTGAACCTAGAGCGAACCCCGAGTTTCCGAAAGTTAACGCAGTGCTCCAGCTATACCCCGAATCGAGAGTCTTTTGACTCTTTATGGTCTGTTCTGTACCGAGGCCAGATCAATTCTGCTCTAAACGCTACCACTGCACGTCTATTTATACCCCAGATTCCGCGTACTTTCACTTTTCAAGGTCGCGCTAGTACTATCTCTATCGCAGTCGCTCGCATTGCAGAATTGACTTATTATATTAAATTACTTTAATTGCTAATAAAAATAAAATATATAAGCGTTATAATCTTTGTTTTACCTTTGAGATTATAGTTTTAATAAATATTTTTAATTAATTATATTGTTTGAATTAATTATTATCCTACCGTGTCGCTAACGCTTGCTACCATCTTGAATATCTCGGACTGGCGCGAAATTCAAAGTAATTATACAAAAGGAAATATATTATTTTATTAACTCTATATATATATATATATATATATATATATATATATATATATATATATATTTATAATAATATTAACTTTTAACTATTATATTCTTCAGGGACGTTACACTAGGATATCAGTAACAAACGATGAGTGGTGGTTGGTCGAATGCACTATTTGAATCTTCGAAAGTTTGATACGATTGAAGCGGATCAGTCGTGTTTGAATCCTTACAGAGTTAAGACAGAAAAAGTTAGGTGAATATTTTTGAAGTGTTAGACAATGGCGGGGAAGAAAATTACGCGACTTATGTTGCATGATTTGATAATGCAATCATCAAATCGATCGTTAGAGGAAAAAAAGGAACATGTGTTTAACTTTTCAATAGAAATGTTCTCTGCAATAAGATCATTATTGCAAACATCTGTACACTTACAGTAACGAACTCTAATAATGCTAAGGAATAATTAAGGACCATAATACCAGTAGAACTGCATATTTCAAATGAAATATAATCTTATTATATAATACAATATACAATATAAAAAGAACCGTGTTACGGGGTTAATTAATCAATTAATTAAAAATGGACAATCTACATAAAAATGGTTACCAGAATCGGATTCTCCGACACAAAAAACCCATAAGACCATTTCTTTCATACCAAATAAGGCATAAATAACAATGTAATGAATTTTTTCCGCGTTTTGACGATTTCGTCCCACTGTGGGTCGTACTTTACGTTGGCACGATTGCCGTGTCGCGTCGCGTCGTACGTTGGTAACGTGTCGATCGGTCTCCATGCACATTTAGGGATGGGCGATGTTCGAAAAGAATATCGATTTTAGAATAATCGATTAGTTTAAAGATCGACAATTGAACATCGATGCTTTTTATAAAACATTGAAGTATCGAATTCTTTTTTAATAGGGCTGCTTTTGGAAATATCACCCTGAGCGCATTTTTTCTCTTTTTATATCACTTTGATCTCAGTGATATAGAAAAACAGAAGATGCACTCTGGTAACATTTCCTAAAACGTAGCCTAGAAAATGCATTTACAGTTATAAAAAATATTACACTATCTTTCTTATATACTTGTAATTCCTTCAGAATCACGCGCAATTTATTATTTAAATTTTATTTAAAAATATAATAAAATTAGAATTGTACATTTAGTAATAATAACTTCGACGAATACTGATAAATTTCCTCCCAGTACTAATCTTTATTAAACCTGTAAAAAATGGGATATTTGAAGAATAAATATGTACAAGCAACATAAGCTTCAAAATATCATGCGTATATTATAAAAACTCACTGTACCTGCAATAGTAAATAGATACAAAAGAATTGGAATGATGAAGAAAAGTTGTAACGGTGTCGCCTCGTCACGCCAAGTAGCGGCGTGGCGGGGCGTCGCTCGAGGGCCTCCTGGTGCTGGACGCTGCAGCAGCCAGGGTTCCCACGAGGAGGCCGGTCGCGGTACGGAGGGGATCGGGTTGTGCGAATGATTTACGAGACGCGTGATATCTCGTAACATATGCTTTATTTTGACGAGTTCGGAGCTACAGCGGAGGTAGGCCGGCGGTCGCGATCTGGCGCGGTGTGCGGTGCGGCGGCGGGCCGTCCCGTGGTGGGTCGCTGGTGGGTGCCCCGGTGTCGCTAGGTGGGGCGGCGCTGGTCGTCTCGGCCTACAATGTACAGGAATTAGTGGCGGTGGTGGCGCGCAATTACAATCTAAAGTTACTGACTACGGTCGGGGGGAACGCCCGGCGCGGCGTTCGCGGCACTTACAAACTACGCTCGGTGAAGGCGCCCGGCGTGGCGCCTCGCGGACTTAACGCTACGGTCGGGGGGGCCACCCGGTGGTGCCCGCGGTTCGGCTACGCGGCTTAACCTAGGCGCGGGGTCGCGGTTGCGAGGAGGAGAGAGAAGGGAAGAATAATTTAGACGGGTAATGGCCACCTTTGGCCGACTGGTCAGTTGTTCAAGCCGAGAGTTCCGTTGTTCCTTCCTGGAGTTGGCCGGTGTTGCACCCAGCGGTGCCGGAGGACCCCGCGACGAGGCCATGCCCTTCGTCGCGACGTCCCTGCTCGGTTCGGCTACTCCAGGCCTGCCCACGGGGTAGCAGAGCCGATGGACCGGTTGCTGCGGCCGGGCTGGCCGTCCTGCGAGGCCATGTTCTTCGCAGCACGATCGGCGCGTGGCTCGCCATCCCTGGGCCTGTCCTCAGGTCAGACGGTCTACGTGGCCGCGGGGGTTGGCGTGGCCAGCCCCGTTGCGAGGCCATGTCCTTCGCAACGACGCCAGCCTTCAGGCTCGCCTAGACCGGGCCATGTCCGCGGGCTAGGAGAGCCGGCTGCCTTGGAGAGGACCTCCGAGGAGGTCCTGTCGGGGCCGAAGCCCCGAGCCAACTCATCGATCCGGTGATCGATCGCTTCCTTAATTGCTCTTGCGTCGCGTGGTGCCGGTGCGCGCGACGGTGCGCGCGGGTGGGGCGCGGTGACGACGGTACGCGGTGACGACGGTGCCTTGACGACGGCTGTCATGGCGACCGGTCGTCACAAAGTATAGATGGAATATTTAGATAAAATAATTTTTTAAATCAAGAACATATAATAAGAATGCAGAACAGTTTAATAGTCACAAGAACGTAATAACACGAACACGCTTAAATTAAATATAAAATAATGGAGAACACTTAAGAAGTTAATAGGATTTATAAAACACATGCGAGAATCAATCACCTTAGTAACCACTTCAGTAACAATTTTATCAATTTATTAGGATATTTTACATTTTGCGTAAATTAATCCCAAATCCTCGCGAGAGAGGCATCCAAGAAAAAGTGGCTGATTTAAATGCTCACCTGAAAGCCTACTGCGGTTTTCCACTTTAATTGCTCCCGCTCTGGAAAATAATCGCTCGGATGGAACAGACGTTGCGACGACGCTTAGATATTCCATGGCTAATTTGTATAGTGACGGATACGCTGATTTGACAATTCCCCGGTGTTTCAAAGGATATCCGTCGTGTGAAATTACTGGTTGACTGAGATACTGTCATAATTCAAAATTGAGACCTTCTTTGTCGTTGCTTATCGAATCAATGTTCTTAGCTACCATTTCATCATGATATTCCCATATAATTGATTCATTATTTGATGATTTTGTCGAAATGTGTTAGATTTAATACGATTATATTGATAATTACAGTGAATACAAGATTATAATACGCTAACGATTACATTATTGCCTTACTTACTAACGCATGTACTGCGAACTACGAACTATATATATATATATGTGTATCGAAAAAGAGAATAACGGACGGTGGGTCGCGACTGTTCCAGAACTTTCGCTTATACGCGCGCTATTCAAACGCGCAGCCAAACGCTCGTCAAAATGATATTAGACATTCCAAAAACCGTATCAGATTTTGTTAACATGTTAATTTTTGTAATTGCTGAGGATGCTGCCAGTGCAGATTGAAAATGCAGTTTCTTGAATCGCGGATCCAATATAGTTGAGATTGCAAGAATTGGATTAAATTCCAAGTCTTTAAACTTTTGCTCTATTAGCATCAGAAGATGGTTCTTAAACTGTATACTTGTTTCGAGGACGAACTTGCATCTTATTGTGAGTTAGAGTCATCGACTTCATTGCTGCCATCAACATCTGAATCTGTTTCTGATTTCTCTGACACGTCTTTTGTGTAGAAGATCGAATGCTCCCGTGTCAGATGTTGCCGTCAGTTTGTGGTATTGCCCCCATGCTTATATTTCTTTTTACAGAGATTACAATAAGCCATTGACTTATCGACCTTTTTTTTTAAATTCCACACACCACTCACTGCTTTTGATCTTTATAATAAATATAATGAATATATAATATAATAAAATATAATATAATAAACTGTTTGGGCGTCGCAGCGTCGACAATATTTAGCGACGATTAAACGACGCGGAATGCGGACTCCACCTTCCTATGAAGTCCGATTGATATAAGAGTAGACTGTATTTTTTAGTGAAAATGACACTGATTTGTATAAGTATAACTTTATTTCGTATCCGAGACGCGAATTTCGAATGTATAATCTGCGCTGGAAACACCTCGAAGTCGTCACTAAGTACGCTGATTGGCTCCTTATGATTGGCAATCAGCGTGTTTTTGACAAATTAAAATTTGATGAACGCCCTTGAGCCAGCCCCTTACCGAGTGGGGTGAGGGCGCTGTCCAGGTATGGGGTTTTCTTGAAGGCCCAGAAATGCGACCGGGATTTCCTCCAAGTTGACGTTTGAACATGTGGTTTGGCCGACCCTTCGGAAACTCTAATATCGCGAAAGCTAAATTGTCGGTCATAGGAAAATAAACTCTAAAGATTAACGAAAAATAAAAGTGAAAGTAAACTGTCTATCCCGTCCAGGTCATAAACTACCTTCGAAAATTTTTTGAATATGTTGTTCCGCATAGGTCGGAACATGCCCCCCCCCCCCCCCCCCCCTTGATCGATGTGGTCGATCAACCTATATGCTAATGGTAGACTGATCATTATGCATTATGATACAAGATATAACTACATAACAATAAGTACTGTAACGAGGCAAATTTTGCCTCGCTACGAAAACGCCTGGCGCGCCCCGCTCCCTCCGCTCCGGCGAGTCCTCGCCTCCGCAACACGGATTTTTGTGTGCGTGAGATGCGTGACTGTATGAGCGTCAGCAGCTGCCCTGGGGACGACCGGCAGCCGGCCTCGAAGGACGCCGGGCCTGGAAGCAACCGACCACCGCCATCTCGCCTCCAGCCACGCCAGAGGGCTCCCAGAACCCGGCCAACCACACTTGGAAGACCGAGCGGCCCATCGTGGTTTCTGAACTCCCTGGGGGCGGGGGGACCGCGCACCGGCGGCGAAACGAGAGAAGCGCGCGAGCGGTGAGAGAGAACGGTCGTAGTTTGTGTTTAATTGAGTCGATTTATTTGATTGTTGCGTGTGTCGAGTCCCCGTCTATTCTTCGTTGGGTGTGTGTTTGTGTGGCGCCCGTTTTGTGGAAGGGCCACCCGCACCAGTTCGTGGATACGTCGCCGCACTCCAGGTCCAGGTTGGACTCACGCCTTTTGTGTGATTTTTGCTAGGGTGTGTGAGTGCGAAAGGATCGGCGTGAACGCGGGAATACCGGAATATTCCATCTCGTATCGTGTTCCGCGATCTAGGCGACCGGATCGACCCGAGGAGACGCCCGACTCTCGAGGCCCGTCCCCTTGACCACGCCCCCGACCGATTCGTTGTCCGGTATCGTTCGATTGTCGAGCTCCGGCGACTTGACCTCGGGTCCGTAACCGTCGACGCTCGTACCGCGCGTTTGAACGAAGGGCGTCTTCGTTCCGCGATCTCGCGCGCCGAAAGTTGTAGTCGGTTTCGTCGAGGCCCCGGCGCCTCCGTTTCAGAATCGCGAACGGGTTCCCCCATACCCGCGACCGCGATCCCGACTAATCTTTCGTTTTTCTCCTGTATTTGAAACTCTTGGACCACCGACATTTTGTATCCGGCACCTAGTTTTAGTTTCGACAGTAGAGACTTTTCTTTGTATTGGGAATTTCCGCGTCGCGGTTCCTTTTTGCCGCACTTGGCGGCCGCGTACCTTTTCCTCTTCGTAAAAGTGTGCCGCGGAATTCCCGTCTTTTTGTTGTTTGGCACGGCCACTTCGGCCTTTATTAAAGTTACCGTTAAACGAAACACTCGTGGGTCACTTTCAATTAACCTCCCCTGATTTCCGCTCTCCATACTGAGCAGCCGGAAGGGCGAGGGTTCCGGACGAGTGCTACGGCACTGGCGCCCAAAGAATCAAATCGTCCGTGGATTTGTGCACGGGGCTCGCGGAAAGCGACTTTCCCTGGTCGTACTCCAGCGCAGAGCACCCCTTTGGCTGCCCCCATAACCCGTACGTCACAGTATATGGACAACGTGAGAGTATGTGCAACTATACAAGATGGGAACAAAGATGCGGTATGAGTTACAAGGTACACCTTTGCAATAGATATAAAGATAAATATACAGGAGGTGTGCGAGTGAGAATGTGTTATGTACAATGATGAGTGTGAGTATATGTCTCGTGATAGCTCTTAATCCTAAGTAATTTCAATATACATTATTGGTACAATGAAGGGCTAACTCGGCTCGATAGGTAGCGGTGCCAGTTTCTTCGGAGCACGCTTATAAGTGCCGTGTGGTGTTCGTATTGTGACCACGCCGACTACGTTGTCCTCTCCTGGATGTAGCGCAACTACTCGTCCGAGTTGCCATTGAAGGGGTGGACAATTTTCATCTTTAATTGTCACCAGATCTCCTTCCTTGATGGTGGTAACATCTCCAGTATGCCACTTGTTTGTAGTGTGCAACTGCTGTAAATATTCTGTTTGCCACCTTCTCCAGAAATGCTGCTTGATTTTCTGAATGTGTTGCCAGAGTGACGGGTTGTTGGTTTTGGTATCGACTAGATCGTGTTCCGATAAGCTAGCTAATGACTCACCTATAAGAAAGTGGCTGGGTGATAGGGCAAGGAAGTCGTTGGGATCAGAGGATATTGGGGTCAAAGGGCGTGAATTGAGTATTGCTTCGATCCCAACGATTAGAGTATAGAATTGCTCGTACGTGAACGTGGCCTCGCCTATTGTTTTATGCAAATGTTTTTTGAACGCTCTGACCGCAGCCTCCCAAAGGCCGCCGAAATGTGGAGAACGAGGAGGAGAGAAATGCCACTCAATGTTTTCCTGCGTTAGGAATTGCTGAATTTTGTCTTTATTGTTACATCCGGCGCATGCTCGTCTTTCGCTGCTCCGCTGGGAACAAGCGGCGTTTCCAGGAGGAATTCGCGGAACATCAGCATTTTCACCAAGGTGACCCGCGCTTGGTCCACGCGCCGTGGTCGGTAGCCGCTGGACGCGTAGTCAGCAGACTTCATGGGAACGCTTCTCAGCAGTTTTGCGTTAGCGACGGGGCGCGGTTGTCTCCGAGGGGATAAAAGGCCCGGATAACGCGGCCCGCGCGTTGTTAATCGTGATAGTTGTTGGAGTTCGTGTCGGCGAGTACGCGTACCCGCGTTCGGCACCTCGTACCCGCAAGGAACATCCGCTGGAGTTCCTGGAGGGACGAGTCGACGGCCGCGACGCGAAACCAGAAGCTATTATACGAGTCGTGAACGCGTGGGTGTGCGTGGGCGTATTGTGAGTGAACCAGCGAGATAGCGCGACACGAGCGAGCGAGTCACAACCCGAGACGCCACCGACAGGGTATGTAAGGCGCCTGTTGGACACGGAATATATAAGGTAACCACAGATACCCGCGTTTAAGTGATAACGAACCCTATCCGCCGCCGTCCTGTCCCGCGATCCTATAACGTAAGGTAGGTCAAGGTGCGCCTTAGCGCTTTAAATCGGCAGAACCCGCGCCGCGTCCTAGAAACCCGCGGTCCCGCAAAGCGGGACGTAACATTTATATTCGTCCGATTGCAGAAATGTATAAGTTTGAAGGATCTCATTTTTTGCGCCTACGAAATTAGTGCCATTGTCCGAATATATATGACGCGGTTTTCCCCTTCTCGCGAGAAATAGTTTGAGGGCTCCTAGACACGATTCCGTCGTTAAATCGGTGGCTAACTCTAAATGTATTGCCTTTGTCGAAAAACAGACAAAGACTGCGACGTAGCATTTCAATTTACTCTGATTCCTGAACTTCTTTTCTTTAATAATGTAGGATTGGAAGGTGAAGGGGTATAGCAGATTACTGGAAGATAAGTAGTTTATTAGAATACACGCACACACAATGTTTCGAAAACTTCGGCGGCACAGCTTTCCGCGTCCGATCACTCTAAAACACACAGACTCTCTGCCCATCGAAAAACGCACGACGCCACGCGTTACGAAAGAAAGCCAAAAACAGAAGAATCGCATCGACACGGCGACGTTGCCGTGTCACCTTCTCGATCGAAGTTTCTAGAATAATCTAGAATCCAGATCATATTTCTACAATAAGAAAGGGTCCGCGGTAATCGATCCCTACGATTTCAAATGGACGTGTTTGTGTAATCCTACTTTTGGGTAAGTCATGGGATTATATCTGCAACAGCGAATGCATTTATGGAGCATTTGTTTTACAATGCTCCTGCCACCTATTGGCCAATATTTTTGTCTTATTGTGTATAATGTTGCTTGTGTCCCTAAATGCAGTTGTTTTAAGTACACCTGTCTAATTATTAGTTCGGTAACGTGGTGCTTGTGCGGTAGTATTATGGGGTATTTCTGCTCATACCTGAGTATTGCGTGCTTCAACCTGCTGCCGACCCTAATAATCCCATTATCGTCAATGAATGGATTTAAATTGCTTAGCTTGCTCTTCTTACTGACGTTTTTGCCGTTTTCTAACCTATTTGTTTCGGATGGGAACGTTTCTAATTGAATTAATCTGATTATTCGAAAGTGTGCATTTTGAATTTCCGATGTTGACAATGGACCTGTGATCCTTTTGCTATCGCGTTTTGTGTTATTATAAAAACGAAAAATATATGCTGCTATTCTGTTTAAGTAATGGATGGACGAGTATTTTTTAATTAAATCTTCGTTTGGATGCGTAAACAACGTTATTAGGCGTTTTCTTTCTAAAATTTCTATTGTCTCTAACTTACTGCTTGGCCAACGGGATTCATCTAAAACTAACCAGTGTGGTCCAAACTTCCATAATGCGTTTTGTATCAATTGAGAGGGAAGTTGTCCACGCGAAACAATATCTACCGGATTATCTGACGTTGCGATATGGAACCAATTGTTGGGGTCAACTTCTGTTTGTATTTCATTTACCCTATTGGCGACAAATGTTTTTAACAGATGCGGTGATGTCCTTATCCAATGCAACGTAATCATGGAATCGAACCAGAATCTAATTTGTTTAAATTGTATGTGATAGCATGCCTTTCTTACTTCCTTGTACAATTTTACAAGGAGCCTGGCCGCACAGAGTTCGAGACGCGGTAGCGATATTATCTTTAACGGAGCAACCCTTGACTTTGCACATAATAAGATTACCGCGTGTTGTCCGTGTTCGTTCGTGGACCTAATATAGATGCATGCGCCGTATGCGGTCTCGCTGGCATCACTAAAACCGTGGAGCTCTAAACGTGTTGCGTTTTGTATAGCGGTTCGGCGCGGTATAATCAAGTTATCTAATAAATGTAATTCGTCCTTTATTTCTAACCACGATTGTTTTATTGCTGGGGGAACGGGTTCGTCCCAGTCAATAGTTGCCTTACACAGTTGTTGCACAACAATCTTGGCCTTGATTATTACCGGTCCAAGCAAACCGAGGGGGTCAAATAATTGGGCAATTTGTGACAAGAGCACTCTTTCAGTGATACGAGATTGTTCGGGCGATATCGGTCTAAAAATATGCTTAATTTGGTCATCTTCTGGGTTCCAATGCACGCCTAATGTTTTCTTTGTTTCCGGCGGATCTAGGCACAGTGATTCTTGCTGATTTTGTATTTGCAAATCCGCAATGAATCTCGTGACATTGGAGGTCCATTGTCGCAAATGGAAACCTCCTGCCCTAGCTAATCCGATACATTGATCTCTAAAACGCAGCTTCAAAACTATCTGCTCCCGTAAGCAGATCGTCCATATAAAAATCTCTACTGAATATTTGCGCCGCTACCGGAAATTGCCCTGCCTCGTCTCTCGCTAATTGGTTTTAAGTCCGCGTGGCTAAGAACGGTGCCGACGCGGTGCCGTAAATTACGGTGTTTAGTTCGTATGTCTTTATCGATTCTTCCATTGATTCCCGCCATAAAATTCCCGTCGTCCGGATGAACTACAACCTGTCTACACATCTTCTCGATATCTGCCGTGAAGACAAACGTACATATGTTGGCGAAAACGGGTAAGGATAGCGAACAGAGTCTGCTGTATCGTAGGGCCAATTAATAAAGCATCGTTCAACGATAAACCGGAGCTGTTTTTGGCTGAGGCGTCGAATACTACCCTAACCTTTGTGGTCGAACTTGATTCCTTTACCACCGCATGGTGCGGCAAATAATACCCTGCGCTACCTTGATCCTCCCTTACCTCCGTCATGTGTCCTAATTCTAGATAGTTCTTTAAAAATTCTGTGTATTGCGTTTTTAATCCCAAATTTGCTTGAAGCTTAAATTTTACCGCGCTCAGACGATCGCGAATCGACAATTGGAGAAACTTCGTACATGTATAAATCGGGTGTTCCCCCTTACAAACTACACAAATATGTTTCCGCTCGTTCGTCGATACGTACGAGTGGCTGCGAACTTGAGTCTACGCACGTAGTTTATCCTTTGTATTACTTATTAACCGACTTCGAAAAAGAAGGAGGTTACTCAATTCGACATGTATATATATATATATATATATATATATATATATATATATATATATATATATAGATATATATATATATATATATATACACATGTCATATATATATATATATATATATACTTTCTTTTTTTGATTTGAAGTCTCCGCTACGATATCGTCTCCACGTGCGTGTTTATTAATAAAATCTAATAACTGTCCAAACTTAGGAATTTCTTCGCCTTCTAATGTCCATTCCCACGTGCGACGTGTATTTCTATCTAGCTTATTACACACTATATATATCAAAATTGTATCCCAATGCTGGGTGGGTTGATCTACGGCCTTCAACGCGTTCACATGTACTTGAGCCTGCTCTCATAAATGTCTGAGGCTCACGGGTGTGTCTCGCGTGATCTCCGGAAGATCGAGCAAACATTTCAAATGAGCATTAATGATTTTTCTCGGCTTATTACATCGCTTGCATAATAAATCCCAAGCCACTAAATAGTTATCTCCCGTTGAGATAATCCCAAGCCACTAAATAGTTATCTGCCGACATCGCCGACCGAGGACGGTGACAACGGGTCGTCACGCATTTCAATATAAAATTGAAAGTAATTAATGTATGAGTACATAATGATTGTAATTTTAACACACACAAAAAAAAAATAAGGTAATAACTCTTTTACCATGTTTACTCAAACAAAGGTGATTATTATTAAATTGTCAAAAATAGATTATTCATCATCAATATCTGAATTTTCACTCTCTCCTTCAAGTTCAGTGATGTTAAGTTCTTCAATTTCTGGATTTATCTGGGATTCTTCTATAATATATCTCTCGATACCTTCAATATTCCTGCTTACTTTTTTAGACACAGATTTTTGAAAAGTTGAAATCAATGGATCGGAGTTGAGCAATAATCTATTCATTTCAGTGTTTGTTTCTTTTCTACCAATTGTACGAGTATGACCTAATCTATTATTTCTTATTTCTTTGTGTGTTGATTCTAAAGCCTCCTCAAACCAATTGATAAGCTGAATGAACTTATTATGTCACATCCGTGTAATAGCACCTTATGTAGAGTAACGGGCACATTGTACCAGCTATAATATTTTATATAAAGTTCAAATGTACTATCTAACAATAATTTAAATTGTTGTATACTGGTCTGTTTATCACAAGATAAAATCCGTAAGATCAGGTGAAAGTTATTAATCAAACTTTTATTGATTCCTGTATTTTCTGAACTGACTATAGAATTATTGAAAAACTTTCTCACAGTATTACCGTCATTTATTGTGCCGAAACCTGGTTTCGGTTTATCCACCAATAGCCCTAGACGCGATTTAAATTCACCTTGAACTTTCTTTTTCCTGTTTGTTAATATCTTTTTGTTTTCGACTCCTCTTACTTGCCAACATTTTATCGGCAGCCTGTAGGAAATGTGTAACAGGCATTCGAAAAACCTTATCCAACAATGTAAGGAGGATAACCCGAATCGGTCCTTTTCGGCATTTGCAACTTTGTTAGTAATTTTGGTTGAATTCATTTCTTTTGGTGTTGCTCCACAAATGTAGCATTTTGCCGAACAGTTTGTGTCTGATAATATATTATTGATGCTACCGTCTATCATTGTGAAATGTAATTCGTACGTAACATTTATGCTATTATTATTCAACTGACATTTGTAAGAGGAAAGTCTACTGATGGCATCACTCATTAATGACTCTTGTTCTTTAACCAATGATGCATTCTCCTTTAAGAACATAAACTTTAATGGTTGGCAGAAAAAGGTGGAAGATGGTCGATTGTTTCTCCACAATTCATTATTAAATTTTACTTTGCTTATCAATTAGTATCAGGGGGACTAACGCCATTATGAACATGAATTCATCGGTAAGAGATGGATTTTCAATAAATTTCTGTTTATAAAGGATGTGATTTGCATTGCCATCAAACCCCCATTTGCATATAAGTTTTAAATCGTTTTAATCGTTGAGCTCTACAAATTTTAACATACTGTTGAAGTAAAACGTAAAACTCCGCATCCAAAAATATCGGGGTGCCGCCTGTACAGCCGCAATAAAACGATCGGGGAAAACCCAGAGCTTCGAAATCGCAGCGGTCAACGACTATATTCTAGTCGTGCCGAAGGTCAAGCGTACCTGAAAAGGTTGACCATTGTATTTTTAGAATATAAGTATTGAAGACTGCCAATATTCGGCAGTTCGACAGAATAAGTCGGTGTGGACAGGACAAACGGCAAAGTCCTGGTGTATCATTCCTTTTAATTAACCCTTAACCACCTACCACACGTTTCACAGACATCCGTGACTTTTGTTTTGTGAACAGTTGAATGTGCATGCATCGTACACTTGTGTGCGTCCATGTACCTTTTCTCCGCCTCTCCCAGTGCCGCGCTAGCGCTTTTTGAGTTTGTACGTGCCCGTGTTTGTCTTCGGTGAGTAAAAAATTTCCGTTAGACGTCTGCGAGACACGAGTTATATTTATTTAGACAAAGATTCGGATGGGCTAAATCTGCCCGCAGAATATAAACGGCTGAAGAAACCTACCCAAGCAGTGATGCGTCTCATTTCTTGCATTGAAAGATCTAACAGAAATGTCACAACTGATAATTGGTTTACTTCTTTAGAGCTTGTGAATTTCTTGAAAGAGAAACAACTGACACTGGTTAGAACAATGAAAAACAATCAGCGTGAAATTCCTCCGGAATTCCCACTCGTCACCGAAAAGTTGATTCGACTCTTTTTGGATTTACTAAAGATATCACTTTTTCATCGTTTGTGCCAAAGCTGAATAAAACGGTCATCACAGTCTCAAGCATGTATCATACGCCTACTGTTGATCGATGCACCAAGAAACCAGAAATTATATTATTTTACAATCAAACCAAAATTGGTGTTGATGTATTGGATCAAAGGTGCTCTAATTATTCCACTGCTCGTCGTACACGCAGATGGCCATTGGCCATATTTTTCAGGTTACTCGACATATCGGCCTCAAATGCATAAGCATCGTAAGCTTATCCACGCAATTAGAAAGACTGAAAGCGGATTCAAATTCATGAAGACGCTGGCTGAACGGGTCATGAGACCACGTTTGGAGCGCCGAGAAAAGAATATATGTACATATTCAGCTAGATATCAGAATCGCTCTTCGTCGTTTTTTTTTTATTTTTTATTTATTTATTTATTTATTTTTTTTTTTATATAAAAATATGTTTTATTTATCGATGATACATATCTTAATACAAGGTATAAAAGCATTAGACTCGACCTTACAACTAGTAATTGAGCGGGGTATTTGGCAGTGTAAATTGCACTCATATCATTATGATCACAGTTTTTTTTTGTCTTCTAACTACTGTCTCTCATTCTCATACTGGGGACTTGAACAGGTGTTGTCCCATCTCTCGCAAATGCTTATGTGCTGTGGGTGAGACAAAAGGGGCCTTTGCGCGCCACCAAAAAAACCGTTTGCTGCGATCGCTGCATTTTCTTTTTCCCCCTTATACCTATACTTATGTCTATGAGGGGTTGGGTGGGAGAGGGATTAGGATTAGGATGTGGGGGGTAACTATTTACATTTGCGCCACTGTGGGTGCCCTATGTACACTTTTGCGCTCCTGGCGCGTCTTTTCTTTGGCTTGTGCGCCTCTTATCTTCTTGTTTCTTTGAGCCGTTTTCTTCTTCTCAGTTTGTCTAGTTGCTGTGCGTTACCCGCCCTCCACTATTTGGTTGTCTAGTCTATAGAAATCGTTTGTGTCCGTGTCTGGGATGCTTCTATTATCTCAGGGTGTAGCCTTGTTCTGATGAGGTTTGTTCCTCGTATCTTATTCGTTTGTCTGCACGGTTCCGTTTGACGTGGTATATGATCGAGGTGTTGTTTCCATCTTGGATGCGCCCTTGCGCGTCAAGGTGGGGGAAGGCGGCTATGGGTATGTATCTTTTATCACAGCATTTCTCCGCGTACTCTTCGCTGCACTCTGGTAGGTTTCTGATGATCAAATTTGTGGACTACATTTGCATTTGATTAGGAATAGCCCTATGATTTTGAAGATGAAGTTGTCTATTCTTGGTATTTTTGCCTCCGCGAGGAGTTGTTTGTTGCTATAGTATCGCTGGTGATCGGTGTGTGGTGTTCTATACATCCTGAGGCATGTTCTTAGGCATTTGCGCTCAAATTTCCTGATTTTTCCATGGTCGAAGCCGAAATGTTCCACCATGCTGTGGGGGCATACGTTATTATTGGTCTTATTAGCAATTGGTAGCATATGACTTTTGCTCGTTTCAAGATGTAGTTGTTGTGGAATAGCTTACTGTGCGTTAGGAGTGCCGTGTTTGCTTTTTCTAGTTGTGTATCTATGTGTTTGTTCATTCTGAGGAGGTAGTCCATGTGTAATCCTAGGTATTTGACTATTTCTTTTGTGTGGGATTTGTGTTGGTTCTTTGGTGGGTGGGGTGGTGATGGAGATGCTGAAGTTTTTGAGACTTGTTTTTATCTTTTTGCTGAGGAAATCGTATGGTTTTCGGAAAACGATGGTTTCACACTTGTTTGAGTTTAGTTTCAGGTTCCAGATTCTCTTACTGCTTCGGTCGATTTTCCGGCTAGGTAGATTATCTCATCGTCGGCAAAGGCTATTGAGTAGCTCTTGCCGTCTTTGTTTAGATTTGCCATGTTTATGCCGTCATTGTAAATGTTGAAGAGTGTGGGTGCACACACTCCCCCTTGCTGTAGGCCTTCTTGGAGTTTATAGGTTCTTCCCGATTTCCTTATTCCATCTGCCACTTCGAATTCCAGCCCCGATATCATATTGTCTGTTAGCATTATTAGTTGTTTGGGAATCCTTTTCGGATTAGCTTGTATATCAGTCCGTTGTGCCAGACGGTGTCGAACGCCTTCTCGATGTCAAGCAGGCATGCTGCTATAATGTCGTTGGTGTTGAGGTGTTTTTACAAGTCCGTGGTTAGCTTCCCTATGGCGTGCAGTGTCGAATGGGCGAACTTGAATCCGGACTGGTTGTCCGGGATGAGGTTCTTTTTTTTTGCACACTTCCTCATTGCTTCCTTGATTAGGACTTCGTATACTTTGCTGATATTTGGGGCTAGGATGATGGGTCTGTAGCTCGCTGGTTCTCTATTGTCCTTATCTTTTTTTTATATTGGGATCACCTTGGTTTTCTTCCATGCTGTGGGGAAGTAGTTGTTGTTCAGTGCGTTGTTGAATAACATTTCTGTTTTCGTGTGATCGATCTCTTTGGCCTTTTGTGCCCAATATCTGTTGACTGCCTTCGAGTACTCCTTGGCGTGTAGGATATTTGGTTTTTTGCAGGGTGTTTTTTATTATTTGCAACTGTCTGCGGTTGTAGTTTACTCTTTGTCTGATGATTAGGGTTTGTAGGTAGGATTTTTCCTTTTTCAGGTTGACTATTTTGCTGTTTTGGTATTTGTCAGTGCTATTTATGGATTTGCTTTCGGGGATTACTCTTTCCATTGTTACTTTGATGTGCTTCTCTGTGTCGAGCAGCCATTCGTCAATCTCGTTATTGCTGAGGTTCCTGTGTTCGGGGATGGATCGGTGGTAGGTTTGTTCTACGATTCGTGTGGAGGTGTTCCAGTTGGTTTTTATCTTCGACCATATATACTTATAGATACGGCTTCAGATAAATGCTTTAAAGAAAAGATGAAATCATCTACGTGACGTCACATGAGGACAAAGTAACGATGGAACTTTGTCATTGAGCCTGTAGAATATACTTTGATTTATTAATTGTTAATTTTAACACATATAATTTTAAGTAATGCTTATCATAAAGTATTTTGGAAATTGTAATTTTGAAATATTAAATTTCAATTGTAATATTATTTCCTTATAACTTACTTTAGTTTAAAAAATAGTAAAAACAATACACAGATGTCTAGAGTAAAGTTATTTATTTATAATTATTGATTACAAAATAAAATAGTTTTAGTAGGGTTACTTCTTATTCTTTCTCGATTTGGTGCTAAATTATTTGCTATATGGTACAGTCGCAGGTTACAATAGTAAAAAATAATTTTTGGAAAAAAATATAACCGACTTCGAAATGCACTGAAAAGTATGAAATAATTTTTATTTGATATGTATAAATTCTATTCGGCTCTTTATACCATTGATTAAAGTATTACATTACATTTTATATACAATGCATACTTTTCGGAGACGGCGCAAAATTACAAACTGTGTAAATGAAAGATGTTGCTAATGTGAAAATATGTAAAAGGATTAAAGTATTTAGACAATTTCCAATGTAGACAATTAGTTAATCTTGCGCCGTCTCCGAAAAGTATGCATTGTATATAAAATGTAATGTAATACTTTAATCAATGGTATAAAGAGCCGAATAGAATTTATACATATCAAATAAAAATTATTTCATACTTTTCAGTGCATTTCGAAGTCGGTTATATTTTTTTTCCAAAAATTATTTTATTTCACACTTTTTAGTGGCGATCTTTGCGTTCCCTGCGAAATAATAGCCACATACTGTATAACGGTGTTCCTTTCTTCATATATTATATCTCATCGTTATGAAATCAAGGTATACATACGATTGTCAGCGGTAGTATCCATGTTCATGTCTGAAACAAAAGTACATACATGTCTCTGTAGTATAATCGTAGTAAAAAGATAAAAAACACACACACACCCGCACGCACGCACGCACGCCCGACCGACCGACCGCCCGTCCGCCCGCCCGCACGCACGCCCGCCCGACCGCACGCACGCACGCCCGCCCGCACGCGCGCCCGCACGCACGCCCGCCCGGCCGCACGCACGCCCGCACGCCCGCCCGCACGCACGCCCGCCCGGCCGCACGCACGCCCGCACGCCCGCCCGCACGCCCGCACGCGCGCCCGCACGCACGCCCGCCCGCACGCCCGCCCGCCCGCACGCCCGCGCGCCCGCCCACACGCGCGCCCGCCCGCACGCCCGCACGTCCGCCCGGCCGCACGCATTCCCGCCCGCACGCCCGCATGCCCGCGCGCCCGCCCGGCCGCACGTACGCCCGCACGCGGGTGGAGGTACGTATATAAAGTACGTAGAACCACACAACCCGCGGTCGGGCACGCGGGCGTGCGTTCCGTGCGTGCGTGCGAGTGTTTTTTTTTCTTTTTACTACGATTATACTACAGAAACATGTATGTACTTTTGTTTCAGACATGAACATGGATACTAACGCTGCAATATACCTAACTCCTCTACTGAAATCCTTAATAATCATATTGTATTGGAATAAATAGTAATCAATTATATAAAATACGTAAAACCACACAAAATTTACGAAATTATACATAATTCTTTCAAATCTCACGTAACAACTGGGATTTACTGTGTCTGATGTAACATATAGGAGAGTAGGATATTGGTTGATTCGCACTTACCACTTGCCATGTCGCCGTCACGCTAGAAACATAATTATTGCAATAAGAGCAGTAATTAGCAATGGGGGGAACAGCAGGGGTAGGTAGAGAAGGGAAGGAAAGGGATTGAAATGAAAGGGAAGGGGAGGGTGGGAGGGTAGGAAGAGGCAGGGGAGAGTTGGGTGTTGAAGGAAAAGGTAAGGAAGTGAAGGGAAGTGCAGGGATGCGAAGGGAGGTGCGGGAAAGTGAAGGGAATGTTGCAAACGGGATCATAGTGGAAACATCCCCGGACTCAAAACGTAATTGCAATAATTTAATAACTAATAAATAATTGCAATAACAATAGTAATTAGCAACGGAGGGAACAGCAGGGGCGGGTGGAGAAGGGAGGGAAAGGGATTGAAGTGAAAAGGAAGGGGCAGGGGGAGTTGGGTCTGGAAGGGAAAGATAAGGAAGTGAAGGGAAGGGAAGGGAAGTGCAGGGATGCGAAGAGAAGTGAAGGGATGTGAAGAGAAGTGCAGGGATACGAAGGGAAGTGCAGGAAAGTGAGGGGAATGTTACAAATGGGATCATCGTGGAAACATCTCCAGCCGGAAAAAATGTAATACTAGGTTTCATCGATATCAGGCCGAGTACGAGCGAAATAGCACGTTTTTTGCGATAAAAGCGGGAAAAATGTAGAAATCCGAACCGGGTTTTTTTACGGGACCAACTGTTGGTCATACCCTACAAGATGCAAAAGGTTTGGTTCCGATTGGTCCGTCCATCTCGGCGTAATCGGGGCACATACATAAAAAAAAAAAAAAAAAAAAAAATATATATATATATACATGTCGAATTGAGTAACCTCCTTCTCATTCGAAGTCGGTTAAAAAACTAATAATTTTAATCAAATGTACAATATGATTAGACTGTACATTATCATCATAAGTACATGTGTTCACGGTAATCATTAAATATTGATGGACGAACATTATTCATAATATTTATGACCAGCTTCTGTAATAAATTTTTTTGGAACAGCTGACTTGTTTTTTTTTTTTGTATTCGTATTTCGGCTTCGGCAATTTTGCAAATATGGATAACATCAGTCGACGGTATCGTTAAATATTGTCTTCTGCTGCTATAATTTTTTATATTTATAAAATTACCAAGTGAATTATTAATTTCTATTGCCTTTAAACAGGTCTCACACTGCAGGGTGTTTTTCATTTTTCGCACCACGAAGCCAGCAATATATTCAACAATATCCAATATGTAAGCTGAAAAATCTTTGAAGTAATTTGCGCTTGAAATACAATAATTATGGTCCTCGTTATTTTCATCATTAAAAGTCTCTGATAGTACACTGTCTATTGTTCTGATTCTGTTGCCTTTGGAGGTGCTCATTGCCAATATTATCGTTGGCACTTGCTCAATGCAATTGGCTTGCAAAGAGCCAGTAACAGCAGTATGTATGAGCAATTTTTTATATGCTGCTTGAAAGAGCTTTGCCGTTGGATTGTTATTATGTCCTCCCATACCTCGAATGGCACTGAAAAAAACTTCAAGGTGGTCTTGAGATAATTTATATCCCAGTAAGTATTGTAGAATATTTCGACTATCAACGTATTGATCGAAGATGTGCATCAGTGATCGCAAACTCGTTATAAAACCTACGAAACCAGTTTTCTTCTGGCTTAAATGTAATGGTTGTCTGCATGGGCCATATGTTAGAGACATTATATATTCTATAATCTCATTGCTTCTCATAAATATAGTATTTTTATTACATTTTTGTAGACCAGCTTTAAAACTTTTAGCAAGTAGATTTCTGCTGTTTAATATGTCAAATGCATCATTTATATAGATGATAAATCGTTCTGTTGGTTCACAATCCTCAAAATTTGGAGAATATTTCGTTTCTCTTAAATATCGCAAGGCTTTTGCAACACTTAAACTAAAAGTTTGAGCAGCTAGCTTTACTTTCATTTTCTCCTTAAACCAATTAATATGTCGCTTTGTTATTTTGGTTCCTAAATGTAAACCTTCCCTTTCTTGTACATCTACTAAGTGCACAAAATGTTTCCACTTAATTGCATTATTATTTCTACCATACAAAACTTTGCAAGTTCCCAAAGTGTTTCGAATAAGCTTTAGCATGTGTGGTGGGTCCAAAAACAAGTGAATAAATTCCCCTGTACTTGGATGTGAAAAACGTGGGGTTAAACAGGTGGAAGATAATTGAACTCCAAGGCACATTGCCATTGCCATGTTTGTTGCAGCACCATCAAAAGTTAAACTGCAAACTGTAACTCCAACTTCATGAAGCAATGTCAAACACATATGTATTAAGTTACATTTTTGTATTCCTGATAGCCCATCGATTAAAAAATAACCAACTGGAAGTTTCCATCGGTTATTCACACAATTAATTAAAAATACAATTGCTTCTTTTGTCTCCGGTAAAGTAATACCCTCATTGTCTGTTTGCTTGCCGACATCCACATAACTGTAACATGTATATCATTCATAAAAAACTCATTTGGAATGAAATCATTCTGTATATATTTTCATAATTAACTTGTAACATAACATGCTGTAGAAACGTATTATTAAAAAATACCCTACAAATTTCTCACCATTCCACTCTATCTTTTTATGAATTGACATTTCATCAACCATCAGAGCACAAATACATGCTTTACCTTTACTTTTACATTCGGAAACTTTTATCTTTAAAGTATTTAAAGATTCGGAATGGAAACCTGGTTCGCATGCGATTGATGAATACCATTTTTGCAAAGTTCGAGGATGAGGTAGGATATTATGCAATGTTTGTCCAACATAATTATATGCTCTAGGTGAGTAAAAGTTTAAAGTTAACGCAAAACTTTTCAGCTCTGCAGGATATGTTTTGGGTGGAGATTGCATCATTTGTTTAAATAAAATTTTAGTAGAAGCAGGTAAATTGTCCTAAAGGTGTTGAAACAAAAAAAGCACACACAAAAAAATTAATAAGCACTACATACAACCAAATCAATATGACAAACAGAAAGCAAAACAACCTTCCAATATCATGTTTGTCATTGAACTTTATACATACCGATAGTATTATAGAAGTATCTTCATTAGGTAATCATATTTTTATTTCTCAACTCATCTACTAATGAATGTAAATCCTCAATTTTTTTTAGAAGCCTTTTGTTTTTCTGTTGCAATATCTTAATTTGTTTATTTTTTTTAGCTACTACTTTGTTAACAACTTCCAAATAGTTTTCCTTCTCACTTGTCATATCAAATTCCTTAAAGTCACCAATATAAACTTTCCGCTTCTTTTTTACAGACATCTCATGTGATACATTTTCCTCATCACTACTAATGGCAGGAATGACATTATCATCTTCACAATCATTTTTATAGCTTGAAGTTGCATTTTCTCTTTTAAGGGTGTGCAGGAGCCACGGCCGAACTCCGAGCTGACTTCAGCGACAGTTGCGGCGAGTTTGGAAGCTCTAGAACAAGGACAGATAGTTCCTTGTCGCTCGAATGGCGGTGCGACAGAGAGGGTGACGCAACAATCGCAGGAGTGACGAAGACAGACGAAATCAAACAGCGTATTTTCAGAATTTGATGATCGCGATAGTTTGACCTGAAGAAGCCACATTTTCTTACACTTTTTTTTTTTAAAACATTCCTCATGAAATTTCCAGTCCTGCTATAGAGCCCTTTTTTAGAAAAACGGCCCACGAAAGAATTTATTCTATAAAAACGTACACTTTTATTTTTTATAAATTATCAGAAGCGAGATTCCAAAAAAGGGCTCTATAGCAGGGTCGGAAATTTTGCGAGGAATATTTAGAAAAAAAAAAGTATTAGAAAATATTGCTTCTTCGGGCCAAAATCTTGCGGGAACTTTTCGCATCGAGTCGAGACGATTTGTATGCCAACATGGCTGCCTCGCTATCGCGCTCTTCACCACAGCACTGGTGACGTCACTGTTTTCTGTTACTGTATCGGCGGTCTGAACACGGTTTCAACTCGCTTCGCACATAACGTAATAGCACGAATGAAATATCGGAGGTTCGATCCCATCCTATCCTATACATTTTTTTTTTTTTTAATTAGTATTTCTTATTATACTTCTTTTAGGTGTATTATATAAAATTAATACAAAATAGTAGTATGGATAACATGATCAATTTTTTATTGTAATATTTGTCACATATCATACCTAATAGCATGAATGAAATATCGGAGGTTCGATTCCATCCTATTCTATACATTTTTTTTTTTCTTTCTATGAAACTTATTATACCCCTCTTCTTGTAAATATTACATATTACATATTTCTTATTTTCTTTTTCATACTCTTTATTTTATTAAATACATTTAGTCAACATTAGCGGACAGAAGATTCGATTCTTCAATCCGTTTGTATTTTGCCGACGTCGACGAGATCGTTGAGGAACATTTCAATATTTAACATATAACTTTAACTGTTCATTTGCCGTTAATTTAGCATGTGAAGCGAGTATTCATAGAAAGTAGATTAAAGTAGTTAACTAGAAAAGTAGTTAAAGTTATTATAACAATATCGTGTTTGGTCTTATTTTGATCAGGAAAACCTCATCAATACGTTAATAAAATTGTTATAAATAAAAAATAAAGTTTCATCGCTGCATTAGTGATGCTTCACCGATACAGAATTTCAAAGGAAAGCCGCACCGTATCATATTGCACCCGTGCTCGTGCCGAGGGGGAACCGTCCCCCCCAGTGCAGTGGTAGGAATAAATCGGTCTTTTCGAGCATTTTAGAATCTTTGCTGTAGTCGACCACAACTTACAACTTCGACATTGGCGGAAGCGAGGGGCATGGGGAGAAACGGTGTGAATCAATGTGTAGTGTGAGAATAACCACTACAACGTCGCACGAGAAACACACACAATTCGACTATGTGATCTCGAGAATCTGAGAAGCGAGGATGGCACCTTTTCTTCGGTTTTCGGCACGATCCTCGATTCTCGGCTCGGGTTTGAGGGTTTGAGAATATCGTTGGAGAACACAACTCCACAAGTTCGATTTACTTGTTACTTGCTGCCCATAACTATATTACTTATAAAAAGTAATATTAGCCATCGTGGAAAAAACCGTAATAATGTTACTCTGGCCGGGACTCGAACCCGGGAACCTCGGATTTGTAGGCAGGCACGTTACTTCCTACACCAAACATCACTTGACTGTCTATTTATCCGCGATGCCTCTTATGGTTCTGTACGTTGCATTAATTTATCTCACCGATATGTAGGCATTTAATTTTTTACAACCATCTCGACTCTCAGTCCTTCTTCCTTCTTTATCGAACTGTCTCTTTCTACGTTCGTCGACGTCGGCAAAATACAAACGGATTGAAGAATCGAATCTTCTGTCCGCTAATGTTGACTAAATGTATTTAATAAAATAAAGAGTATGAAAAAGAAAATAAGAAATATGTAATATGTAATATTTACAAGAAGAGGGGTATAATAAGTTTCATAGAAAGAAAAAAAAAATGTATAGAATAGGATGGAATCGAACCTCCGATATTTCATTCATGCTATTAGGTATGATATGTGACAAATATTACAATAAAAAATTGATCATGTTATCCATACTACTATTTTGTATTAATTTTATATAATACACCTAAAAGAAGTATAATAAGAAATACTAATTAAAAAAAAAAAAAAAATGTATAGGATAGGATGGGATCGAACCTCCGATATTTCATTCGTGCTATTACGTTATGTGCGAAGCGAGTTGAAACCGTGTTCAGACCGCCGATACAGTAACAGAAAACAGTGACGTCACCAGTGCTGTGGTGAAGAGCGCGATAGCGAGGCAGCCATGTTGGCATACAAATCGTCTCGACTCGATGCGAAAAGTTCCCGCAAGATTTTGGCCCGAAGAAGCAATATTTTCTAATACTTTTTTTTTTCTAAATATTCCTCGCAAAATTTCCGACCCTGCTATAGAGCCCTTTTTTGGAATCTCGCTTCTGATAATTTATAAAAAATAAAAGTGTACGTTTTTATAGAATAAATTCTTTCGTGAGCCGTTTTTCTAAAAAAGGGCTCTATAGCAGGACTGGAAATTTCATGAGGAATGTTTTAAAAAAAAAAAGTGTAAGAAAATGTGGCTTCTTCAGGTCAAACTATCGCGATCATCAAATTCTGAAAATACGCTGTTTGATTTCGTCTGTCTTCGTCACTCCTGCGATTGTTGCGTCACCCTCTCTGTCGCACCGCCATTCGAGCGACAAGGAACTATCTGTCCTTGTTCTAGAGCTTCCTAATTTCGCCGCAAGTGTCGAAATTAGCGCCACTTTACCTCCTGCACACCCTTAAGGGTGTGCAGGAGCCACGGCCGAACTCCGAGCTGACTTCAGCGACAGTTGCGGAGATATTAGGAAGCTCTGTCTCTCCAACGGTGGTGCGACAGAGAGGGTGATGCAACAGTTGTAGGAGAGACGAAGATAGAGCGATGGAAGCGGCTTGATTTTCCACCGACTATGGTGCAACTTTTTGAGCTTAAAAAGCAATATTTTCTTACAGTTTTTTTTTTTTAATTCCTTGTATCATTACGGAGGGGGGTACAGAGCCCTTTTTTCGAAAAAGTGTCCAGAAAAAAAGTTCTATAAAGATATACACTTTTATTTTTAATAAACTTTCCAGAGGGTAATTGCAAAATCGGGCTCTGTACCCCCCTCCGTAATGATACAAGGAATTAAAAAAAAAAAAAGTGTAAGAAAATATTGCTTTTTAAGCTCAAAAAGTTGCACCAAAGTTGGCGGAAAATCAAGCCGCTTCCATCGCTCTATCTTCGTCTATCCTACAACTGTTGCATCACCCTCTCTATCCTTGTTCTAGAGCTTCCTAATTTCTCCACAACTGTCGACAAAGGCGCTAGTTTACCTCCTGCGCACCCTTAATGCATGGAATATTGGGCACGTCTGTTTCTTGTATATGCTCCCTTTCAGATATATCTGATATATTTGGTACAGCATCAGCACTTAATCTTCGCTTCGAACTCCAAGAATTTTGAACAAAACAGTCATTTGTAAAATGTTTTGAACAAACTCTTGAATGGGGCAAAGGCTCAAAATTATCACATTGTATTGCCTTTATCCATTGCTGTTTTAATTCTGCATTTTTTGGAAATCTGTAAATAAATTTTCATAGAATTGTGTAGTAGGCGTTTAGGGTAAGACGTGTGTTCGTCTCCCCGGACGCCCTTGGTTCGGGTCGGCGGCCGCTAGGTGGCGAGGTTTCTCGCTACCGGTCGTCCGGCATGTTCTTCGTATATACAGTGTGTCCGTGCTTAAGTGATACAGTCCCATTACGTAATAACTATTCATGTCAGAAAAAATTGGTTATATGGAAGTTACATGGTAAAATAGGAAGAATGTTTCTGTGTGCACGGATTTTTTTTTACATTATTATTTTAAGAGATATGAGGATCAAGTCTTGTTTTTTAAATGGAAGTGTACATTTTTGTTTGAGTCATTTGATAGTACTTTTACAAACAAATTCATTGACCTTAAATGTATACACCCGATTTTTATTAGTTTTCAAGATATAGCGTTTAGAAGTTTACTAATTTTTTAAGGAAAAAATTCGGTTCGAGCAGGGTGTACCCCGGGTGGTCCCAGTAAAGCGGTAAGTGCCACATGTTTTGGCACTGCCTGTTGAAACAGCCACAAAGGATCTATGACCTGCGACTGGGGTATCCATTTCAACAAGAAGAGTCAAACGCGTAGTACTTACCGCTTTACTTGGACCACCCGGGGTACACCCTGCTCGAACCGAATCTTTTCCTTAAAAAATTAGTAAACTTCTAAACGCTATATCTTGAAAACTAATAAAAATCGAGTGTATACATTTAAGGTCAATGAATTTGTTTGTAAAAGTACTATCAAATGACCCAAACAAAAATGTACACTTCCATTTAAAAAACAAGACTTGATCCTCATATCTCTTAAAATAATAATGTAAAAAAAAATCCGTGCACACAGAAACATTCTTCCTATTTTACCATGTAATTTCCATATAACCAATTTTTTCTGACATGAATAGTTATTACGTAATGGGACTGTATCACTTAAGCGCGGACACACTGTATATGATCATCCGAAGAACGGTATCGAGGCGTCTGGGGCAGGGATCGGCTGTCGTCAGCCCCACTGACGAGTCTGACAGTCGATCCCGAGACGAAACGCCGTTCTACTATAATTGCTACAAAGAACGTTTACTAATTATAGGTTATGCGATATTCATTTAAAGTAATGAAACACTTACTGGTGAAAAGATATATTTGTACCCCGCTTTTGTCGCTCTTTGCAATTTTTAATGCAGCACATTAATACCATAATTAATAATTTCAAAAATTTATTTTAAAAAATCCAGCCTCAATTGCTTCACCTATGCAGCACTGATCCATACAATATTCTGCAATATTCGAGACTTAGGCAGTATCCGCCATTTTGAATGATCTAGAAATATTATCTTGTGACGTCACAAGAGGACATCTTTTCCCGTTATCTTTTCTTCACTTCGATTCGGAGATCCGTATATACAGGCCGTGTCTACGAGTATATATGGTCGAAGGTTTTTATATATAGATATTTTTGGTTGTATGGTTTGGTTTTGATTACGCTGTTTCCCAGGTTCCGAAGGTTTGTCTCTAATCTGATGGCTTTGTGGTCGCTTTCCGCTTGCATGACCCATGCTTTTCCGTTGGCCATGTTGGAAGCCTAGTAAATGTTATAATCTCTATCGTCCGTTGCGCCATCTGCGATATAGGAATGGAAGTGTGTGTAAAAAGGAATGCGTTGTAGAAGAAAGCCTTTTGTAAGAATGTATCAGGATTAGGTCCGATGAACGGTGAATAAACTGTGGGCGTTTTAAAATAAACACGTAAGCGACTTTATTGCGTGACTGTAACGTCAATGGTCAGAACAAGAATGGCACCTCTTGGCCAAAAATCCTCGGTCGTGAGAACGCCTTCGACAGTATGCCCTTTTGTTTACTGTACCCCGACTCGAAGGAACTTCCCTTAAGAAGGGGAAGGCGTTGACAAGGCGCACATGGCCTAGACTTTTCTAACACTTTGTTAATTAAATGTGCGTAGTATGTAAGTTTATTTTCCAATATCATGTAAATATTAATTCCATACTAGGAGAAACTCAAATCATTTACCAACCACGTCCCTCGTTATTCCAACAGGCCAGGTTGATGATGTCCAGCCTGGTGTCGGCTATTCCCATGTCGAGATATGATCCTGCCCGTATATAGGTTGGCTCGCTCGGGTGAATGAATTTGGCTTTGAAGTGGGTTGCTTCATTCTTCCAGGCTGCCAAGTACCTGCCTCTCTAGTTGGATGTGGTGTCCCCCCAGCTGCGATGTCTTGCATTGGGGTCCCCTGCTATTATGAAGTATACATCCGGGTTGTCCAGTTTTAGTGCTGCGCATAACCTGTTTAGTTCGGTAATGAAATCCGTCCTATTGTTGCTTGCGGCGTAGAGGCTGACTATGTAGAGGTAAATCGGTGTTGTTGTGGTGATTTTTTAACCGACTTCGAAAAAGAAGGAGGTTACTCAATTCGACATGTATATTTATTTATTTATTTATTTTTTTTTTTTTTTTTTTTTTTATGCATGTTCACCGATTACGCCGAGATGGACGGATTAATCGGAACGAAACCTTTTGCATCTTGTAGGGTATGACTCCCTACAAGGGGACCTGTTTCTCTGTTTTTAACCAACTTCGAAAAGGAGAAGGTTACTTAATTCAACATGTATATACAGTCGTGGATAAAATTAAGTGGACCGGTTCAAAGATTACTAAAAAGTCATTGTAATTTATCAATTAATTTTAATAAATCTAAATTTTATGGAATACCTAACTGACAAAGAGGAATTTAACGAAATAAACAGCAATATCAATTATAATAACTAATGTATTGGAATATATTGGTGCGCCGGCGTGAAGGTGCCGCGCAATGCCACGAAGCTGCATCGTTGCGACAGCGTGAAGAGCGAGCGGAAGCGAACATTCGATCTTCCGATTGCTATTGAGAAACCGGCAAATATTCGAATAGTCGAATACGACGATCCGTCAGATTCAGACATGCTATTGACATGCGCGAAATATCTTTGTTATTGTATAACTTCTCTACCAAATAAATCGTTGTACAGTGTCGTGTTCTTTATAAACTATGAGTTCTCCACCAATTAACGCTCCCCGGCGTAACAATATTATTATTAATCAAAATTACATACAGTTTTTGGTGGACAAAACTTTATAAATATTTATAAAATGAACAATTAGTATTTGGTGTTGTAGCCTCTTGCTTTAATTACCGCTTCTAATCGTCGTGGCATACTTTCCACAAGCTTCTTCAGATAATTTTGATCAATCTGTTGAAATTTTTATTGCAATTCGTTTAAAAACATTGTTTTATTACGACGTCTTTCTAATGGTATTTCTGAATCCAATATGCTACATAAATCTATGGGATTCAGGTCTGCACTTTGTGGAGGCCATAACTCCTATCCCGGAGTCTTGTAAAAATTGTTTTGCTTTTTTTTGCCGTATGCTTATAATCATTGTCCTGTTGTAGCATCCATCCTTCACTGAGATCCATTTTTAAAATTGACTCTTCTAGGTTTTCATTCAAAATGTCAACAAATTTGTCTGCAGTCATTATTCCATATGTGGGTGCCAAATTTCCAACTCCATGCCAAGAGAAACACCCCCATACCATTATGGATCCCCCTCCATATTTGACGGTAGGTATCACATACTGCTTTTTAAGAGCTTCATTTGGTTTTCTCCACACGCGTACTCTCTCTTTTTGATGTAACAATTCAAATTTGCTCTCGTCACTCCATATAATCTTTTTCCAAAATGATATTGGCTGATTAACATGTTTTTTTACAAAGGCCAGACGCTTCCTTTTATGCACTTTAATAATGTGTGGTTTACATCTAGGTAAAGAACTTTTTAAATTCACTTCTTGTAGTCGTCGTCTCACGGTTCTTGAAGAAATATTTAATTGCAGAGTTTCAACGATATTTCTTGATATTATGAATGGATTACGTTGAGTTTCCCTCACAATTCGTCTGTCATCGTATACAATTTGTGGATCGTTTCCGCCCTCGGCCGGTTAAATTTTGAATAGTATTATGTTTTAAATTCTTCTGGTAAATTTGATGTACTGCACTCTAAGAAACCTTGTATTTTTCGGCTATTTTGCGATAACTTAATCCATTTTCGCAGTTCGAAACAATTCGTTTTCGGTGTCGTCAACGTCACACAAGATGAGTTGGTTTAATAAAAATGTTCTTTATTTAATACTTCGAAGATTACACAAACAAATACTGGATCTTATTAACTACGCGCACGGACTTGCGGAGTCTCGACAAAAGTTCTGATTATACTGACTGTTCTTACTGTACTGACTTTCTTGTGTTTTGGGTCCTCCTTTCATAAGGGGTTTTTGGTAGGGAAAGTAGTGGTAGGGATAGGTGGGAGAGCAGTGAGGGTTTTCTGGAAAAAACGCGGGAATCGGTCCCGGATACATAAATATCGAGGTTTCCGGAGAATAGAGTATGCAGGGCCTTTTTCCAGAGATATCTGATCGGAGATGCTGGAAAAAGGGTCAGTGTTGAGTTGGTTCAGGGTGCAGGAGCAGAGAACTTATAGACACATATTAGTTAATTATAGATATATTCAGTATATTATAGTATTACATTAAAGTCTAACCACGTGCGAACAAAACAGGAACGGAATAACGGAAATTTAACATAGCGACAGAAGGTTGAGGGAGCCACACGCTGGAAGGGCCCCAATACGAAGAATAACGAGAAGCTTCGTGTGGCGCGCGCACTTTGAATAGTATTTCCTACAGTCAGGATACATAAAGTATCTGGAATCGCGGAGTGCGCGGTTTGGGATACGTAAAATATCTGGAAACAGGTAGTGCGTGGTTTGCGACCGAGGGTTAATGGGACCGTCGTAGAATACCTAGTAGGGGCTCGGTTGACATCGGAGATCAACGGAAAAGTCTTCTCTTTTCATAGACATATCGAATTCACGTGTCTAGTCTTTCTTATACCCGAGTTTAACGTTTACTGAAGACAAAACAACATCGTACGTTACGGAAGGACAACGTTTGGTTACATTGTTTCAATCCTTATATATATAATTCTTCTGTACGTATGTATGTGACTGAACTCCTTCTAAACGGCTGGACCGATTTTCATGAAATTTTTTGTGTGTGTTCCAGTGGATTCGAGAATGGTTTAGATTCACAATTCGGTCCACTACAAAATGTTTTTTTAATTAATTTTTTATTTATACGTTGTTGTTCATGTTGGAATGTTTTACATTGGATCCGGCAGACAGGGCTGCGATCGCGATGTCAAATATTCAAAAATACTTTAACTTTGTGTTATTATTGTGTTAAAATAAATCGCGTGCTAATTGAAGTATTACATTCAGTTGTAATTAGTGTGTGAAGGGTTTTGAAATGTAGATAAAAAACTATACATTCTGCAAATTCGGTGCGTTTTTGAAGTGAGTATTTTACATGATTTTCTATCAAATTTACACGTGCGTTGATTAACAATTATCCTAACCTACTTTATTTTTGTAGTTAATTGATTTCATAACAAATTTTAAAAATTATTTTTATTTTAAATTGTTACTTATTGGAAATATTAAATAAAAAAAATAAGAAATAAAATTATACATTACTAGCGGACCCGACAGACGTTGTCCTGTACACACGTCTTAAATCCGAAAATTTCAAACTTTTTTGAACGAGTTGTAACAATCTGGACCGTTTTGATGATGAAAAATCAGGGGCAATATTCTTGAGGCCACTATTTTGAACGGCAAATTTCAAGGTGAAGTTGTACTTCTACCACGGATCCCAATGATTCCTTCAGGCTCACCTATCCCATTCAAACGTTTGCAATTTCCAATTCGCTTGGCATTTGCTATGACCATTAATAAGTCACAAGGTCAAACAATGACAATTTGTGGCTTAGATTTAGAAAATCCTTTCTTATTGCACGACCAATTATATGTTGCGTGTTCGAGGGTGGGCAAACCATCCAATTTGTTTGTTTATACTCCTCAAGGATTAACCAAAAATATTGTACATCCAATGGCATTACGATAAATTTATTTTTTGTACATTAAAAAAATATACCTGTTATGAAAATAGCTCGTGTTTTATCTTTCTTACCCTTTAATTAAAACAAGTTTAAGTTTCTATTCAACATAGCTTCTATATTCAACTTAGCTCATTGTATACACGTACTCACACGCAATCGATAGGTCGAATTGTGGTAACTGTACACGTGATGACGTCAGGTATTGTAATAACTTTTTTTATAAAAATTTTCATCAAAACGGTTCAGATTGTTACAACTTATTCAAAAAAGTTTGAAATTTTCGGATTTAAGAGGTGTGTACAGGACAACGTCTGTCGGGTCCGCTAGTTTTATATATAATTTTTGCTTTTAAATGCTTCAATTCTGAAATATGGTTGCTTCCTCATATATTGACACATATGTTGATTTGGATTTATACTCCTGTAAAATTGTCATGAGTTTAAGAATTCTACCGAGGTCAAGTGATGGAGGACCCTTCCCCTCACTAGTGATTTCCCGTAGCGTACTTTGGCGCGAAATTCAAAGTTATTATACTAAAGAATAGTATATTACGTACCAAGGGCGCAAAGTAGGTGATTGGCGCCCGAGTCACCTATTTTGCGTGTGAGGTACGTACGCTATTTTTCGAACCAGAGGGCCCCAAGGCGAGAAGTAAACTACTTGTTTACTTCTATCAACGAATGTCGTATGTACACACAACATCGCGAGGAGACTCTGCACTCCTCGCACGAAAGTGTAACGTCTAAAATTAATATTATAATGTTGCGACGGCGTGAAGGTGCCGCGCAATGCCACGAAGCTGCATCGTTGCGACAGCGTTAAGTTATTCCGCAACGATGTGAAGCTGCCCCGGAGAGCGAACGGAAGCGAGCATTCGAGCTTCCGGTTGCTATCAAAAAACCGGCAAATATTCAAAGAGTCGAATACGACGATCCGTCAGAGTCGGACGTGCTTTTGACATACGCTGGATATCTTTGTTGTTGTATAAAGTCCCCATCTTTCCCGTAAAATAAGTCGTTGTACAGTGCCGTGTTATTTCGTAAACTATGAGTACTTCTTCCGTTAATACTCCCCGGCGTAACAATAATTATAATATTTTTCCTGGGACGTTACACTTTCGTGCGAGGAGTGCAGAGTCTCCTCGCGATGTTGTGTGTACGACATTCGTTCGGTGTGCCAGGGGCACGACCAGGTACGAGGAGCACAGTGTCTCCTCGCAATGTTGTGTGTACAATGGCATGGCTCGATGGGAGATTTGGTCTCCGCGAGATTCCGAACACCAAAGTGCGAATCATGCAGCTCTAATTGGTAGAGCCGGCCTGAGCGATAAGCAAAGGGTCTCACTCGCACAGGAGACAGTGGGCCGTGCGTGATAGTGTTGTGTGTGATTCGGGAATCGCGGGTGCGCGATGGCGTTAGTCGCATGTACGTTGCGACGTCACTCGCGATCTATGCCGTCGCGTCGCGGCCTTGAGAAAGGAATTATTCGATAAACTGCGATTGCCCGACACACGATTTGTACCGTACTAGATCCCTGACACGACTCTTTTTCAAGATCCATTCCGTAGCAGATCCACGACTCGACTCTTTTTCCCGATCCGTTCTGTTGGAGATCCACGACTCTTTCTCACAATTCGATATGCAACGATTTCACGAGAATCCCGACGAGAGGGGTGATGTTTAACACGTTCGCGACGGATTGTACCACCGGTGGTACATTCTTGTCTGTTCCATGGGGCGGGATGAGCCACCGGTGGTACATACAGAATTGTCCCATGGGGCGGGCTGAACCACCGGTGGTACATGAGCTATTTTATATACATAATAACTATTTACTTTATATACATAAAAGAACTATTTACTGTCGTGGATTTCTTTGAAACACTGCAAACATAAAGCTGATCGGTTGTCGCAAGCAGGACAAAATGTGATAACGCGTCGGGCTTGTTTTGCGGCTGTGGATGCACCAAATTGTTCAGATAATTTTCTATAACGGTTATAATACGTACATGAACTTTTTGAAGCTGTATTACTTCAAAAATGCAACTAAATATTGAGATATATACAGACTTACCTCAGAACAAAAATATTATGTAAATTTTTATAGGACAATATTTATTTCGCTATACTGCTTGGATAAATAACAATAGTCGGGTGTATTTCTGACAGAAGCAACAATGTGTGTTTTTATTTCGATTATTTTATGCACCAAAGATAGACAATGGTCAAACAAGTGGTATACGATTAATTCGAATCAACCCCGCCAGATGGGAGAAAGTACCAAAAACAGCGCCGCCCTAAAGCGGAGACGCAAGAATCAGGGCCCGTCGCGAACATGTAAAAAAATATCCCTTCTTTTGATTCGTTACGGAATATGATGAGAGAACGTTGGGTTGTTTACGGGAAGCTCGTGTTCACGTTGAGACTGCTCCGTGCGAGAATTGACAGACAAAAGGCCCTGTGTTGACTCGTATTCTAGGTATAGGGCTATTCATGGTGGTCTACGCACCAAGCCACTTGAGTCTCCAAAAAAAATTCCTTCAGTCGGCATACCAGTCTACGTTCGCGACTGAACAGTGCCCATGCCTGGTATAGATCTGAACATATGTAAGTTCTTATCGCCAGAGGAAAAAATTTATACAAAGTGAAGAGTATAAATGTAAAGATAATATAAAATGAATTAAGAGACAAAAATATTTAAAAAGAAATTAACAGATTCGCATAATGGCGAAGTTGTTACTATTTACTATGTTAGTAAAAATTTCCTATGGAAGGAAATATCGGTGAAATGATTATACAGAGTGTCCACGCTAAAGTGTGACAGTCGCAGTATTTCAATAACTATTGATGACACGAAAAATTATTTGTATGGAAATTGCAGAATAAAATGGGATCTATGTTTTGGCTTAAACGAAAATTTGTTTATGTTATTAATTTAAAAGATGTGATGGTAAAGTCTCGTTTTTTAAATGGAACTATATATTTTTTTTTTAATCATGCGGTAGTGCTTTTCAAGTCGAATTTATTAAGCTTTAATGTATTTACCCGATTTTTATTAATTTTCAAGATATAGCGCTTAGAAGTTTACTGATTTTCGACGGAAATGTCTCGGTTTGAGTGGCAAGTTATAAAAGCGGTCCTATTGTTGCGGTGTTTGACTCTGCCTGTTGAAACCGATACCGAGGGTCTATGCTCGGAACGGCAGTCCCCAAAAATACGAAACACGGAAATTATTGTCCATCACGACAGCATCCCCGATGCGACAAATTTAGCCCATGATGGACAATACTTTCCGTGTTTCTTACTTTTGGGGTCTGCCGTTTCAAGCAAAGACCCTCGGTATCGGTTTCAACAGGCAAAGTCAAACACCGCAACAATAGGACCGCTTTTATGACTTGCCACTCAAACCGAGACGTTTCCGTTGAAAATCAGTAAACTTCTAAGCGTTATATCTTGAAAATTAATAAAAATCGGATAAATACATTAAAGCTTAATAAATTCGTCTTGAAAAGCACTACCGCGTGATTAAAAAAAAAAAATATATATATATATATATATATAGTTCCATTTAAAAAACGAGACTTCACCATAATATCTTTTAAATTAATAACATAAACAAATTTTCGTTTAAGCCAAAACATAGATCCCATTTTATCCTGCAATTTCCATATAAACAATTTTTCGTGTCATCAATAGTTATTGAAATATTGCGACTGTCACGCTTTAGCGTAGACACCCTGTATAGCATTTTTTTGTATTCATTTTAAATTTTCGTTCTAACATTCTGATTTTAATGATAAATATCGTCCGTTATAGTATACCCGACTGTATGTATATTTTTATATATAAAAAAAAAAAAATAAGATTGAAATATTTATTTTTAACATATTTTT
This sequence comes from Stelis phaeoptera, assembly GCA_943735885.1. Classification (NCBI taxonomy): domain Eukaryota; kingdom Metazoa; phylum Arthropoda; class Insecta; order Hymenoptera; family Megachilidae; genus Stelis; species Stelis phaeoptera. Next base: position 223,958 of record OX030933.1, on the reverse strand, counting down.
ATTACAGGGATATATTTGCCAGTTACTGTATCATTTCTACGGGTATAAGGTACTTGGGTTGGAAAGAAATCAAGCAATTACAAATAATGCTAAAAATAGACAAGTGAAAATGTATCCCGATTCATTAGCACATGTTAAATACAGTTGTTGTGATTTAACATGTAATTCTGTTGAAACAATAGAAACGATTTTAGATAACGAATTCCAAGAAAAGTCGGACGTTTGTTTAATCGGTTTACATGCATGTGGAGATTTAAGTATAGATGCAACAAATATATTTCGTAATATGAAAACGGCTCGTGTTTTTATCATGGTTTCATGTTGCTATCATAAACTTTCACTATCAACAACAACACAAACAAATACGTCGAATATAAAACAATACTTCAACAATTTTCCTTTGTCCAATTGTTTTAAAAATGTAATTAATAAGAGTAATTTTGATACTGGTTTCTTTCTGAGGCAACCCTTTTTACGACTAGCATGTCAAGAACCAGCGGACAGATGGTGTGATATGTCTATTACAACTCACAATGAACATTCCTTTTATGTTCTTGCAAGGGCTGTCCTTCAGTTGTATGCGGATAAAAGTAGGTATAAATTTTTTACCCCCTAAATCCCCGTATATTCGTAAACAGGTTCTACGATGATTTTTAAATAACAGCGAATACTATACCGGGTGAAATACCTCGAATAAAATGTTTAATGATGCGTCATATGCAATAGTTGCATGGTTTCAAGAGTGATAAAAAGTACTGTATCAGCTTATTCTGTATATGGAGAATTTTCAAGATTTTTAAAACCAACTTTGTTTTTTATCCCATTAATTTTCGGAGCTTAACCATATACACTCCTAAACAAAATTAAGGAGTCACATCTGAGAACTCGAAAATGTAGTCCAAGTTCAAACGATCACAACTTTGGCCAAAATGATCGGTATGATACCAATGGAAAACTTGCATTGCTTCTTTGCAAGTATTCCTCTCTTTTTTAATGCGCTGTATCTCAGTAACGAACAACCGCAACACAATGAGTTTTAATTTTCTTAAATTTAAAAATTGCAGATTCGACTCAGCTCTAAGCGAACTTGATACGATAATTCTACAGGGTGGCCCGTAACTAGTGTAGAAGCCGAAATGGGGGGGGGGGGGGGGTAGGTGAGACGATTCTGAACAACAATTTCCTTTGCAAAAATGTCATATGGGGCTTCGTTTTTGAATTATTAACGAAAAACACTGACCAATCACAGCGCGCGCTCAGACTTTGTACCCTGACACGTTCGGACTAGGCTGGATAAACGCATTTTTAATGGAGGAAAAATATAATTAAGGTTCTACCGAGCAACGAATACAAATAATTATTATATAAATAGTATCAACGCAACTGTTATCGCTGAGGATGGGCTAAATCAGATAGCTAAATTGCATTTATTAATTATTTGTTCTCGTTGTTTGAAAAAAAGAAGGAGTAAAATGTGGGAAGGTGCTCTCGGATTTTTCGGAAATGAATAATGATTTCGCAATAAAAAGTCGACTGTAACGTTATGAAAATTGGGAAATAATTTGAATTTGACTTTCTAATTGATTTGCAAGTTGGCTCTGTTCGTTGACAATGGTCATCGTACTGATCCTGACCAAGGAAGGGTGAAGACCCCACGGCAGAACAGTTGATGGAACGGCCCGGTCGTTGAACCCTTTTATCCACCACAAAAATATTTCACTTCACGATCCCTGACACTTGTCACTTTCACATTACAGCAAACACGTTATTCCTTCCCCGATTGTTGACCCTTAACAGGTCATTGTGCGTGTTTAAGAAATACGTAACTGATCCCGAAAACAGCCGACCGTTGACACGTTCGATCGAACCATCGAGACAGAAACAAAATTCAACGAACTACGCAGAACGAATCGGTAGAAGGACAGTAGCCGGTCGACAAGAGGACGGAACACTCGTCGTACGACGTCGTTTATACAAATTTTTTTTATATCGCGGCTAGCCGGAGTTTCCTGGACCATGAGAATGTATTACGCGGTCAAATAAGCGATTACGAAATAGGCACTGTTTTTCTCGGAAAAAAACTGTAAATTTACACGATACATTTTGTATTACGCAATCGGTGTTCCTGAATTTTAAATACAATAAAAAAAGTGGACGTTACTCGGGATTGAGTTCGCGTGCTCTGGGGGATCCGTTTGTGAATCTAAGTAAGCCGGAGGTTTTTGGACCTCGATAAAACCGACAATTTCAAAACGAACAGTCGCGGAACGAAGGTGCCCTTCGTTCGAACACGAGGTAGAAGCGTCGACGGTTGGCTTAATGTCAACCGTTACAGTCGTCGGAGCTCGAAAAACAGACGGCACCGAACAGTGAGTCGGTCGGGAGCACGGTGAAAAGGGCGGGCCTCGAGAGTCCTCGTTTACAGGTACTGGTCCTGTCGCCTGTGTCGCGCGGCGGGAAACGGACAGTGGCGGAATACCCACGTATTCCCGCGTCTCACACCGATGCGCTCGCTCATACACACTACGAACAAACCAAGAGGCGTGAATTCTACCTGGATATCCCTGCGGGCGGTGGTTCCGGTTCCCCAAATAGTGTTGTGGGCGTGGTAAGTGGTTCCTTGTCCAAAAATACTGCACTTGCGGAGCATGAAAAAGAAAGGGAGAACAAACACGAGAGAAAGAAAGTAAAATAAGCTCGGGATCCCCGAGGGGACTTCACAAAAAATAAAACGTGCGCTATAAGTTCGACTTAAAATTCTCCGGTACGACCGCTCACTCTCGTCACTCCTACGCTTCGCTCATCGCCATGCCACCGGTGTGCGCTCACTGTAACATTGAATTCAATCAATGTTGTACACATTTTGATTAAAAATTATAATTACGCGAATAATAATTCTACACAAACCCCCACAAATGCAAAGGAGGTTGAATTGGTGCACAATAAGATTTAATTGGCAGATGTAAACAGGCAGCATATGCAGATGTGGAAACTGTACATACAAAAGGTAGTGTTTGACGAAAATTCTGGTGATTAAAAATTTATGTACTTTGATTACGACGATGGAGACGATTTGCGACAACCTACATACAACATTATCAACAGCAGCAAGTATAAATGATACATCTTCTACTTCACCCGAAGAAAGCCCAGAAGAAAATGAGAAAGACAATCTGGATCTAATCTAGAGTACAAGCGGAAAGCTCTTAACTATTGGAAGAGCGGAAAGCAAAGACGTTTAACGTTTAAAACAGTACAGAGGAGTTATTAAAAGATAACAACGATTGAACAGTTATATAGATGGGAGAAGCAAGTAAATATAAGTGGAAGCCGCATCAATAAATTAAAAATAATTGCACAAAGAACATTAGCACGATTCATTAAAACGAGGAATCGTAAGAGAGCAATATACGATTTCGATTTATGACGTTGGGCATTAGAGGAAATCGAAATTGTAAAATAAGGATTTCAAGCATCGTATCATTGGCTCTGGAATTTTAAACACAAATATAATATTGTGTCGAGGAAGATTACGAGAGTGATTACTCGTAATTATACTAAAAATTTGTTAGAAATAAAATGCAGCAGCTGATAGTTTTGTACAGCATATAAAACAATATTTTAACTTCTATGGATAAAAAAAAGACTTTCAACACCGTCCAAAGTGGATTTCAATTAAAAATGCACTCCGACAGAACATTGTCGGGGAAACGAGAAAAGCAAACGGAGAGTTCTGTTCAATCAGCGTCATCGATAACGCGTAGTTTTACCGTCCAACCGACGGTTTCAGCTGATGATAAACTTCATTCTTTACTGTAACTTGTCCTAAAAGATACAGGCGAACAATAGGCACCGCACGTCGAGCAGACAATGTTTACCGCTTCTAACATTGGGGCTTCATCTACACGAAAATTAACAAACAGTCTATTAAAGATGTGGCTACAAAAAGCATTGCTTCCAAATATTGAGAAAAAAAGCGGTACTGATTTTCGATTCATGGAGTGGCTGAATGATTCCCAGAAGGAATTGTTGGACGACCAACTAGATGACTCGACGCAGATAAGCGTATCAGGACCACCGCGTCCAAAACAACTTAGTCAGCCTTGTTTTTCGCATTCTTATCTAAATACAAAATCCTAGATGAAGTACACGAATGTCTCACTCAGAACTAGTTAGTCATCAGGTACCAAGGGTCACCGACATCCCCTCCTCAGCGAAAAGCTTAATATATAAGAACTAGTATCCTTAGAGCAGTAGCAATCATTATTCTTTCAACCCTATTGCGGTAGCGGTCTGTCCGTAACGGTATGTTTCCGCGTCGTTCGATGTGTGTCCGGAGTATACGTTTGAAACGTCCGAAATATATTTGTTATTGAACAAATTCGACTGTTCGTTTCTCACCCGGATCCCAACAGAATTTTAGAAGTATTAAAAATACTTAAAAAAAAGACTACAGGATTAATTCAGCCACTAGACGCATACGGCTTTCGTGTGCGGAAGAATGTCGCGAAGAAATTCTCACAATAAGTCCGATATGATTCTGTTGGTTTAGTCCTGCTAGCTTAAGAGAGGTGAACACTTGGTACATGTCGACTTTGTGCATCTCACTATACACTCGTGTTTTGGTTCTTATTTGTATTTAAAGACATAGTAATGACCTCGGTTGATACCTAGGCACCCTGCGTGCAAGAGTGGGGACGTTGACGGACGAAGTCCAGGCGCGATCCCTTATTGCCGCCTCGATCTGGGGTTCCGTTTTCCCCCAACGCCTTACATTTAAGTATTTCATTTGTTCAAGTTTTTTTATTTTGTTCGTGTTATTTAGTAGAATGGTGACGTGTAATTTAATTATTTCTTGTTATTTAGAAATAATAAAAACTTCCTTACATATATTATGCAATGTACTAGATTTAAGTCTTGATTAAAAATGTATTAAAATTTCACAAAATTTTGAACAGTTTCTAACCATATAGAGAAAGCGTGCTATAATTCATCTTTGGTATTCAATAGAGATTCATATTCTGATTTGAAAATCTTACCGTACATTCAAAATTACATTCGTCAATGACTGCTTGTTTTAAAAGTCTTAAGGGATTTTTTTCAGAAGAGTATATTACGGTGAATGAGACAGTATACAGTCTAAATATATGAGTTTGAATTTGGATTTTCCTTACACTTGAACTTGAATCAGGTTTAATTTTCATTTCGATTATACACCTTAGACTTCAATATTTAGCTGCATATGTCTAATTTTACTAACGTGTTAGATTTTTGTTGAGACAATCAGAAATTGGATGAGAAATATCAGAATGCCTGGGCTCAACCAGATTTTATTCAAAATTGCTAGAGCTGCCTAGAACTTCGAGATCTAGAATCTCTAGACAATCCGTACGTGCGTATTAGAAACTGATGGGGATAATTAATTTGCAACCACGATTTGACCGCTATTGTATAATGTAAACTCGTATACACACGGCTATAATCTGAAGACTTTCCTATTTAATTTTTTTTCGAACTGCGGCCTACCACGAATACCTGTAACTGAAAATACGGGGGTTTCACTGTATTTATTTAATATTGTATTAGGTTCATAAATAACATAACATAACTAATGTTTTAGATGGTTTTGCTCTTACGAAACGGACTCGGAAAGGAACAAGAAAATCACAGTGTTTAAATTTTGAAACTTATGCCAAAGATTCATTAAACAGGTATAATTTCCAGCCATTAAGAGGAAGAGAAGAACAAGGTAATATTGTATATTAGTGTTGTATATTGTATATAGCGTCCTCTCACTAACTGTTGAGATGAAACCTTGCATAATATCATAAAATTATGTCTATTATTTCGTGAAAGAAGACTTAAGTGGCTTTAAACGAATCAAATGGATCTGTTTATGAGTGAGCTACTGGTAATAATGATGATGGAGAGTGTTTGTTTTGTACTGAGCTTTCTTGTGAGAATGTTTAAGATAAAAAATGGATATAGCGTTGTGAATGTCGACGATAGACACACGAATTGTGTGGTACGGATAAAGTGCCGTTCATATGCCAAACGGGTAGTGAAAGGAAGCAATGAATATACATATATTTGTGTTTTATTTCAATCTTTTTCAACTCACTTAATTTTATTTAGTATTATAGTTTTTATTAGCTTTCCTGGTTCGACAGAACGTAGAGTAAGCTTGAGTAAGTCCGTGATGGTTTTACAATTTCGTTATTAACTGCTAATATTTACATATTATTGAAAGGATAAATTATGGATAAAGAGTCTTTATAAAGCCGTCTGTTCAGTGTGTTTACTTTGCTATATTACAGTGTCGCGCTACAAATCGTTACAGTTTTCTGTTCCGTGTGTATTTATATGTTCATTTATATAAGCATAGAGTACGCGTACATGAGATCGTCTAGTGTATATTAGTTTCCGTGAGGATGGCGTTGTTGCTCTCATTTCTACACATATTTTGAGAGTGAGCTAAGGATGTAATAATATGTCAGGCATGCTGCAAACATATAATAACTTGATAGAATGTTATTGAGGATATCTTTTATAATAAAAATACAAAATTACATTCCCAATAACTGCTTCGCTTACTGCGTTACAACTGTGGTAACTCCGTGATAGCACTCGCCTTACTTCATGATAGTTTATTAGCGTTCGGTACCGTTGCTAGTCGTCCTTTTAATACTGTATATTATATATTTCGAACCAGAGGGCGCAAAATCGGACATTCAATACCTGTTTGGCGAGCGCAAAGTGCCCTATTCTCGCCCTAGGTCGCAAAGTAATTTACTTCTCGTCTCGCTCGAGCGACAACAAACTCGACTCGGGCGCCATTCACCCATTTTGCGCCCTTGGTACGTAATAGTATATTAATATACTATTATATTATGCTATACTAGTATATTAATATACTATTACGTACTTGCTACAAATTCTCTGAGCATTAAATTCTTGGTACGTTTGTGATAGCTCCGAAACCAGTGATGGAGTTATAGCTTGATCTGTGATAGCAGCTGCAAGTAGACAACCAGGCCGGAGCAAGAAGGCTGTTACAGTCTAACCTAGTGGGTTTCTCTCCAGGATATAATTTTATACATATATGCGTCCAAATCCTTTTTTCAGCTGTAGGCGTTTTGGGTAAAAAGAAGTCGTTTTGGTTCGTCTCCTCGGACGCCCTTATCATGGACGTTTGGGACAGTGTTTGTCTGTCGTCAGCCCAACTGACGAGTCTGGCAGGCTATCCCGAGATGAAACACGAGATTATTGATTGACGATTCTACCATTTCTTCCTACACAGTTGCTCTTTAGGGGTTTGTACATTCCAATATCCAAACGGTGAAGACTGTACGACGCGACGTGTGAAAAAAAATGATACGATATGCACGTCACTGTTAGCCGCGCACGTTCAAGAATTTCCGGCCTTAAGTAACTATATGACTGTCGTTCAAGAAATAATTCTGAGTTAATCCAACCATTTTTTGATACATGAAGTATGCCTCCAGGCATTATGTTATTGCCTAGGCCGTCGTCAATCATTCGAACTCCTTTAAATATTACCCTTGGAGATGTAACGAACCAGCCGTGTTCGTATTTGTCGCTCATGGCTGTTTGAATTTAAAATTTCCTTTTTCGGGGTCGTAAGGCCCGAAAATAACTATCGTAGTTCACGACCTGTTCTGATGCATTCTTTTAAGAACAATTTAAAATAACTGTTTAAGTTTGATGTGTCCCGAATAACGGACTGATTAACTATTCGCGGATTGGAAACTTGTACGTCTCCGAACGCTGGACTGCTACTGTTGTCGATCGTTTGAATATCGATCGATGTTTTTACTAGAGGCCTGTTTGCTTGACGAGTTGTTCGGCGAATGTGACAAAGGTGACGACTCGGTGTCGTCCGAAGGAAACCCACTAGGATTAGATTTTCCGAAAAATTGAAACTCCAATTAGTACATATGTCTCCTTGAGTATCACCACCACTCATCCACGTGTCCTTGGTGTGCCTTCTCTTGAAAAAGGTAGAGCGATACTTGTGCGTACGCGAGGATTTCGAAAGTTCGGCAACGCCGTGGCTTTTCCTCTGGGTAAAACCTCAATGACCCATTCGCTCGAACCGTTTTTGAATTACCCTTCGAAAGAACCGAGTTCATTACAGGAAGTCGGTTATTGAGGACGAAGTGAAAATCTAAATTCCACATCTATTTTGCGAATAGAGTTATATTATTATTACCGGCAATATTGTAAACGTCTTGACTCAAATACATCCTTCGCATTGCGGATCAACATAAACTGGAAAATGAATTCTTCCGTATTGTGTTTCGTCGAACGAAACAGGAGGTATTGGCGAACAGTTCTCGAGCTGTTTGCGAACTGCTCGCGAGCAGCATTCACACCTGAGCTGAAACATAGTTCCTGAACAGCTCGCAAACAGAACGCAAACGGTTGTACAATTGTTCACTGGCTGATGACGGGCAGTTCGTTGTAGATTCAAATTTAACAGAAATATGTTACAACGCGTCCAGACATATTTCGAGTTCGCAAACAGAACCTCTGATGTACCGCCTCATTAACGAACAGTGTTCGCTGTTCGCTGACGAGTTCGCTGCAATCTGCACGCTTTTCGCGAAAGTGTCCACATTGCCGGCGAACATGGTCCGCGAGTTGCTCGCAAACTGTCCGCGAACTGTAGCAACTGTACCATTAGTGCTACAGCGAACAATCAATTCTGAATGGTACACAACCATTTGTTTACCAGAAGTCTTCGAGAAAATAAGGAAAACCAACCGCCGAAAGCGGATTGTTCTCCACCAGGACAATGCGAGCTCTCACACATCGTCTCAAACGAGAGACTTTTTGAGAATGGAAAACATCGAATTGATGGGTCATCCGCCGTACAGCCCTGATTTAGCACCTAATGACTTCTTTTTATTTCCGCATATTAAAAATAAATTACGAGGTCAACGTTTTTCGACGCCCGAAGAAGCGGTTAATGCGTTCAAAATGCATGTTTTGGAGGTACCTCAATCGCAGTGGAAAAAGTGCTTCGAAAATTGGTTCAAGCGCATGCAAAAGTGTATTGATCTTCACGGAGAATATTTTGAAAAACAATGAAGCCATTTACGATGATTAATTTTTTTTTTTTTCTGTATTCCCGAAATATAAAAGGCAACCCTCGTATATCTTATCATGGAAATATCCGACAAAAAATATTTCTGACAAAATTGACTTGTTTTTTTCCTGTAGAATCTAAATATGTGACGTTTTGTAGTGGGTTCAATTTAAAATTATATAGGTACCCCCCCCCCCCCCCTCCCTCCTTAAAGGCAAGGGAGGGGCCGCTTCACGTTTAGATAGTTATAAAGACCCTTCAGATCTATGCAATTTAAGACCAAGAACATTAAAATCGATGGCACAGTTTTCGAGATATTGAGCTGTTAAGAGTTATGCGGGCCACCATGTATACGAAGGGTTATAATTAACGTTTAACCTATCCGTAACATATTGATACACGTCAGGTGTTTGGCCTTAGGTAGTGTCTTCGTTAAAACATCAGCTAACCTAAATTCTGTTCTTGTGTACCTTATTACAATCTCTTTCATGTTTATAAGCTCTCTAGTGAAATGGTAACTTATGTCTACGGGGTGTAAACGATAACTTTGGCAAAAATCATAGGGTAAGTAGAGACCCCATAGGTAAGTATTTTGAGCATAGGCACCCGTGTCCGGAAATGCTCCAGTAAAGAATTACAGTAAGATCTTTGATTTTGTCTTTTGTGCTTGGTGGGTAGGTAAATCATCGTACTGGAAACTGTTTCTTTTGAGGTGGGTCAGTCGTAGAAGTAACAACGGTGACAAACATTGAAAGATTTACAATAAACAACGTAAACATTTAATAAAATCATGGTCAAGAAACAATAAACTAAAAAAAGTCAACAATCGTTAGACATCTATAAAAAAAAAAAAAAAAACGTAACTTTCTGAATCAACAGAAAACGAATAAATGTTACAAAAGGTGCTCAAAGGGCGCAGCGTCAGTCCGAGTACGATGGTTTGCCTATCCATCAGGCGTCAAGACCAAAATTGATTTTTGCCAAAGTTGTCGTTTACACCCTGTATATGTTTGCTTCGTTTGTCAAACACTATATTCTTTGACAGTTCAATTGCACTTTGGTTATCACAGTAAACAATTATAGAGTCTTTAATTAGTTCTATAAAACCCATATGTGATAACAGTCTCTTAAGGTACACAATTTCGCTTGACACTTCGACTAGTGCTGCGTACTCTGCTTCCATAGTTCATAAGGCAACTGATGATTGATTCCTGGATTTTCAGCTGATTGGCCCACCAGCGAGAATTACGGAATTTCCGCTACATGATTCTTTGTCGTCCACGTCTCCTGTCCAGTCGGAGTTAGTGTAGGCCTCCAGGTTTCCTTTGTCCTGTGTATACTCTATGCCGTAGTGTGATGTCCCTTCTAGATAACAAAGGACTGTTTTTGCCAAATATCAATGCATTTTGCCTGGATCGGAGCAGAAACGACTCAGTGTACTCGCTGCAAATGCTATGTCGGAGCGAGTTGCATTCGACAAATAAACTAACCCTCCTACTAGCTGCCTATAAGGTCGGCGCTTCATCTCTTCTCGTTCCTCATCGAAACTCAGGTACTTTTGACCCGTGATCTTATCACCTGCTTCCAACGGCGTCGATGCCGTCTTCGCGTGATCGAAGTTGAATTTTGCCACGAGTTCTTCTACATAATTCTTTTGGCATAGTTTCATGCCCCCCGTTGTTTCATCTCGTTGGACATTTATGCCTAGGATGTCGTGAATTTGCTCAAGATCCATTATTTTCAGTGTCGACTTCAACTTCGGCTTCACGCATTCTAAACGCTCAGTTTTCTTTGAGGCCAGGATTACATCGTCCACATAAATTATGACAACGACGCAATTACCGCCATCGTCGAATACATATACGCATGGATCAGCTGTGGTGCGCATATCAGATGCGGCGAGTAACGTTCTAATGGCCTCTAGTGTTACAACTGGTGCAAAGACTTCGTCGTAATTTATCCCTTTTGGCTGTGTTACGAACCGAAGGGGTACAGCCGCGTGGTTGGGGGCTGCATATAGATTATGGTTGTTTGTTAGTTGGGCTAACCCAGTATTGTTAAATATACTGAGCGCCCGAGGAATTAGAATCGAAGACTAGCCGACGTATGGCTAACGCCGGGTACTTCAGGAGGTTGGCTATGGTGAACTACCTGACGTATGGCTAACGCCGGGTGTCACAGGAAAGGTCAAGACGTGGAGACTAGCCGACGTATGGCTAACGCCGGGTGCTCCAGGAAAGTGATATGTGAACTAGCCGACGTATGGCTAACGCCGTGTGTCACAGGAAATGTTAGTATTAGGTCTCGTAACTAGATTTTTACGGTAATACTTCGAGCGGCTGAGGTATACCTACCGACGGATGGGTTCCCTTGGACTTTCGTGATAGTTAATTAATGCAAAGTTATGTATAAAAATGATAAGATATATTCTTCCAAACCGGGGTTTACAAGTGTTAATGTGTATTTGACGGCTTAAGAAAATTGACTCTAGCTTACAAGAGTTTAATAAGTTTAAAAGAATTGAATAATCTTGAATTTAACTTTGTTTCGATTCCGACGTAGCGAGAATCTAATCCTTTCCAGTTTTAACGGAAACGAGAAAACGGAGGCCCGAGAGCAATGTTAAATGAAATGCCTAACAGTAGACTACGTACTGTATGGTTTAATTGACTCGACTGGAACCTGATATCCGATCTCGTAAGAATTACAAATACTCTTGAATTGAACTTTATACTGACGTTACTCGGTCTAAGTCTAATGAACAACTGGGCCCGCGACGTCCTCATCACAACCCTTTTTATGCCCGAAAATGGGCGGAAAAAGGCGATGGTGGGAACAGCGCGGGAAAACTCAACGCGACATTTTCGCGAAAAAGACTCTCCTTCGCGTTAATGCCGAGTAGCTCGAAATTTCTAACGCGAACCAAATAAGGAGTTAATAATAAAAATTGGTGGGAAAGGCTAAATTCTTGCTTCGCGGAGGTCTCGAACCACGCCCGAACGACCAGCTCCAAAATTAAAAAGAAAAACGTATGGCGTACGTAACAGCTGTGTATGTTCTCGTACAACGAGCCTTGCTTTGTATTTTTCAACCTCGCCCTTTTGGTTGAACTTCGTTTTGAATACCCAGCGATTTGACAATATTCTCTTACTGTTAGCGTTTTGCGTGGGCAGAGGAGACAGAGATTGACTCGAGACACGTCCAAATCAAGTTCACTTTAACTATATTTACACCTTAAAAATTACACTTAGTTCTAATGCGGACACAACGTTTATATTACACGCGAAACTTATCTTAACTTATAGCTAACGAAAGTAATTACAGAAAGTTAACACACTAATGGAGTGAACAGGGCACTGCACTTCGTGCGCGAACACCTTACAAACTTCTAAGCGTGGTCTGAAACGAACAATCAAATAAATTGTATACAACAAAGGCACGTGTTGGCGCGTAGACAGCAAGTACGTTAATGGCGTCGAACCGGCACCGCGTGGCCGTTGAGCGAGTACCGGTTTCTTCTTCGTGATGGCGCGATCGTGGCCATGCGTGTCCGGGAGGTGCTGCCGCTGTCTGCAACGACGCACCAGCGAACTACTTTCGCTGCGAACACTAATGGCCGCGCATGTTCAAAGGAGAATTCGCCAACACTTACCCTTGGGAAAACTACCAAAAACCAAGTTTTATTCTCCATTAAACTGTTGTACTCACTGTCCATGGCCGCTAGTCAGTCTTGACGCCTGTCTCCATCCAGGGCTTCCGCAATAAATTCTGGATCCCCAACCGCCGTATTGTGGTTATTGTATATTTTTCTTGACCTTCCAGGACGCCCGTCTCTCAGTATTTTTGGGCGACCGGGAGCTCTTCGCGGTTCGCGGTTGACATAGTCAGGGCCATCCTCTTCTCCTTCTTCTTCTTCTATTTCGGAATCCTCGTTGGTCTTCTCCACGTCTTCGGTACACAGCGTTTGCAGTAACGGTATCGGGGTAGAATCACTGTCGGCGTTTTCAGCTTCGGTCTGATTCCTGTTCTCAGATAACTCGAAACTATTTTCCTGCGTTTAGCTTCCATTGACTTCCAATTTCTCAAATAACTTAATATCTTGAGCTTTTATTACGGTCCTCGTTCCTGGCATCCATAATCTGTAAGCCTTTAATTCTTGTGGGTACCCAACTAAGACATACTCATTCCATTTAGACTGAAATTTTCCCCTTTTGTGTGCTTTGTCCGATACAATTGGCTTGGCCCCAAAAGTTCTCAGGAACCCTACGTATGGCACGCGATTTAGCCATGCCTAGTATGACGTTTTTCCATTCAGTGACTTTGTCGCACACCTGTTTCTCAAGTAGACCACTGTGTCGACTGCTTCAGCCCACATCATTTGGGGAAGTTTACACAGAAACTAAAACCATCTTGCCATCTCAGTAATTGTACGGTTCTGTCGCGCTAGGACTTCGCTGTGATGTGTATTGAACGCTTAGCTGGTGGATGGTGCCATTCTCTTCAAGCAAGTTTTTAAATTCCTTGGACAAGTACTATGTCCCATTGCCCGTTCGGAGCTTCTTAATCCGTTGACCACTTTGGTTCTCGACGTTCTTCTTGTATTCTTTAAATGCTGCAAGAACGTCCAAGCGATTGCGTAACATCGTATCCTCAGTGTATCGAGTGCAGTCATGCTTACCTGTGATTGCTGATGCTGACAGGAGATTACTGCGTAACTCGAGCGTATACAACACGTCTTGTATCTTCACTCGTTTCTGGCTACCATGATTAGATATCACTAGGGGTGTGCGGGTCATCCATGCGTCAGGTACCCAACTGTTCGGGTCGGGCCGGCAACATTTGAATGGGCTCGGGCGGATACTCGTGACTTACGAATACACGGGTAACCCGATTGATTCGGGTAGTCCGTTTAATTCAGATAGCCCGAAGCTTCGGTCAGTTCAGCGCGATGCGATACAACATTTTGCATTATAAAAACCCGGACAGATTTAGTTTGAAATTTCAATACCAGTATACTATGACTTCATAGATGATTATTCATAAAATCAAGTTTATTTGAATAAATTATGTTTAGTATGCACATATATGTTACTAATCACTTGATAAAGTAAACATTATATAGTACCATAATTTCGAAATACAAGGAAGAAACATTAAGTTCAATACTTGTATAAATATTTCATAGTTTTATTTCAAATTTTGGTGTAAAAAACATAATTTTTTCTATATTTTCTGGCAGTAATATTGTCCTTGTTGACGTTACAATGTTCCCAGATAATGAAAACAATCGTTCATTGGCAACCGGCGTAGCGGGTATGTCAAAAAAATGTCTGGCAGTCGAAGATACAATTGGGTGCCGCATGCGGTTGATTTTCCACCGCTCAATAATATTTATGTTTCGTGGAATAATATTTTCGGAAATGTACATTTGTATTTCACGATTTTTTCCAATGTTTTATTAAAGTTTACTAATTTCGATTTTACGGTATCTAATGAAAAAAAAAAAAAACGTGGTAAATAGGAATTTTAAAACTTAATTAAAAAAAAATTGTGCTCATAATTTTAGAGCCCCACTTCCACTTGCTTGTGTATCGCGAACATTATTGGATATATTTTCTTGCTATAAATTAGTGTCAGTTTAATATCTCCGCTGCCCTATATCTCTCTTCTATTGGTAGGAGATGGTTTCTGTATCGAGGATCTAATAACATTGTGGTAATATTGCAGTGTCCGTGCTTTAAGTGCATATATGGGTGTAGGATTTTTGTATAATCGATGTCGAATGCTTGCTTGCTTAATAATTAATATTATATTTCGTCGTTGTTAGTTGTTACGTACATGTGCTCCGTTTGCTATCGAAACCTCTGCGTACACACAAAAACAAAACCCCGCTTTCGGGTACACCTGGCGCCGCGTACGGCAACTGACTTTTATTTAATTCACCCATTGCCCTTGTTTGTTAACGTATTTTTATGCTTTTAGGATGATAAATGAAAAAAATAAATTATTGATACATTAAACCAAAACACAAAAGTGTAAACAAACAAAGACATTAAAATTATAGTCATGGTTTTACAGGATGATGACATTCATTATTTTTAAAACAGACATGTTTATGAAGACATAATGGATGAAGCCCTTTTTTGCACTGCACACAAATTAAATTCGATCATTTTATACCGGTAATTTTACTGCTAAAAACTACGCACTGTCTTAAATTTCTGCCTGGTAGTTTCATTAAGGGGGTAGACACGGCTAATGCAGCGAGCTGTATACCGACACAATTTGGCCCGAAACATGGGTCTGGCATTCTTCTAACTGTGTCCTTATTTCGGCAAATTTTGGGCTGGGTGAGGACTCATTCGAAAGAGATTCATGGTAATGAGAGATTCATGGTAATGAGATTATGTTGATTACATAGTGATATGAGTGTTCAAAAAAGAGCAGAAATCGACGAAATGCACCCGTAGAGTCCGTGTATTGTAAGTTCACTAAAAGAGCTACGTGACTGGAACAGTGAATCCAGCGCTCTGCAGTGAATCTTCTTCTGTCGAATGAATCCTCACCCAGCTCAAAATTTGCTCATATAAGGACAAAGTTAGAAGAATCCCGACTGCATTCCCACAAACGAGTTTTGCCATATTGCAGATATTACAGAGCAAGTCACGTGACAAATTTAGTTCAAGTAGTGAATACGAGATGGCGCCTTCTCAGAATGACCGCCAACGTGGAATCGAAGCAAAAAAATGAAGCATTAGCTTGATACGGATGCCACAGTGACAGCGTGATGCAGTCAATGTATGCGTTTCCCTACGATTGTAGGTTAGGTTATACCCAGCACCTCAAATCCGTCGTTCTTTGATGTTTCCGAACAAAGAAGAGGACAGCACAAGAAAGATAAATAAAGAGAAAAATACTCGCAAGCACAATATTTAACGCAATATTATACTATTAAATGTTGACCGATTTATAACGTACTTAATCTCATTTTAATCAGAAAAACCTCCCCCACACGACAGTGAACTTTTTATTAACAATAAGTAAAAAATAAAAAAGTTTCTTGTGTGCATTAGTGTGGTCACAGTGACACGGGGCATTTAAATTGGGAGCGATAAATCTGGTTTTCAGTTCCTCTTTCTTCTTTGGCTACTGACTCTTTCTACGTACGTTCAATTGCCTCGGCAAACTGCAACCAAATTCGAAAAACAATTCTCCTATTCCATAACTGTTGCGGAGCGGACCCGACAGTAATAACATTTACCGAGTTTCACTGTAATAAGGAAAAGTCTCGAAATAAGTCAACAGTTGACATAATAGTCGTACGCAGTCTCTCTCTTTCTCTCTTTTTTTTTTTACACGCATCATTATCATCCAAAACCGAAAAGAGGGAAACCGTCAAATTTTCGCTGTCTTTTTATACACCGCTTTTATACACTTTCGTTGCCAACCCACACCATCTGCTTCGCGCATTCAAAATTTAGTTACATTCCAATACTATGATACGAATATTTATACAATACATATAACTTTGCTCGTATAAAATAAAATAGTTGTAAGATTTTCACAAGTGAGATCGAAATAATAATGCAGTAATGTGTTTCAGATGTACAACCCAATCTTGATACGCATACAAGAAATATGATAGAGTTATGGAAAAGTCATTCTAATAAATTAAAGCGCGTGGAAATTTATAGCGGTTTACAATTAATGTTGCAAGCACCAGCGGAATCGCTTATTTTACAAGATAGATTATGTTGGATGGAAGAACACGGTTTAGAAGCAACAATTATTCCAGTTATGAACAAACATTTATCTCCACGGTCACATGCAATTGTATCTAAAAAAAGGTAATAAATATAATACATAAGTATTTTTAAAAGACGTATACATATATTTTATATCCCAAATTCTTTTATGCTAACAAATAATATTATTAGGCTGACAACGGCGTGACGTTTTCGTATTTTTTTAATCAAAATTATTCAAATTTTATTGTAAAGAGATACAAAGTGACTACTAACATGACAAAAAGTTGTACTTACTTTGACTAGAAATTCTTATTTGCTGAATATTAATAGACATTTCTATTGAGAAAAAATAACGAAGGTCACTTATTTAGTTGTCGATCTAATACTACCTATGTTATACGGGACGATTATTGCGGTATCGCGACCTCATGATTAGATACGCTACCAACAGTCCTTATTGTGACATTATAGGTGTGTACTCATGTCGCACACGCGCGTCTGCTCCGATTATTACTGAGAATAAATGTGTGAATGTATGAAAACTATAATTATTAATGTACGAAAAACTGTGAAACTGGCAGTGTGGATAGTCGAGGAGATGGATTGTTCGTAATGTGATGTGCAAGCGACAATACGCGGTTATACACTAACAATATTATAATATCGGGTTTGTAGATACTCTAGTCTAGTACGGGACCTTTCGTCAGATCGCTTATTAAATGATTTAAAATTGAGGTTAGTTGAACAAAGTAAAATATAAAGAAATGAAAAATCAAAGTGTGCTGTGTGTGCTCGCGGTTGCTCTCAAGAAGCGTTCGAGTTTTGGTGATTTTGCACGAAGGTGTGTTAACAAAAAACAAACTTGAAGGACCACTTACTTGATGGAGATCAATTTTATTACACAATCTAATGCGCGAGTTCCTGCACGATGTATTTACTATGTCTTAGATTCTTAGATCTACTGAAGCTATGCTGAAGGTAATTCGAACACGACTTGTCGCGGTGAACTGTTAAGACATGTTGGCGGTTAGAGTTGCTATAAGCTATCTGATGATCATCTATCAGGAAGAAAAGTTCCACCTCTCCTCCTCCCTTCCAACGACATCTTTGGGGGCTAAGAACAGGGTAAAAGTTCGTCTTTCCTTGCCGGTTAACAAATCTGGCAACCTCACAGTGCGGAATAAGTAGGCAAAATTCAATATTAATTATATCACAATATGAGACCATCACAATTCTATCACAGATCAAATAATTTTGAAAAAGAAAGAACCCACAAAAAGTCCATTACATGTAAAAAAAAGGTAACGCCAAGTAGTTTAGGCACTGTGAGCGGAGCACTTCTTTGCACTAATACACAATGCATATTGAAAACATTTGGAAACTATTACATATTTTTTGAATTTTCTAAAAACGTAATGGATATCATGCGAAACCAGCCAAGTATTGAGTTATATATATTTTTTTTCAAAATATTTATGCTTGGCGTCTGGCTGCCTCGTTGCGATCCAACAAAATTAGTTGTATCTACGTTATTCCAAATCTGTGAATATATTTATTATCGACTTTCGATAAAGTTAATTACTATAAATAGTTGTTTAATGCTATAACGAGGGAAGCAGACGCCAAGCATAAATATTTTGAAAAATATATATAACTCAATACTTGGCTGGTTTTGCATGATATCCATTACTTTTTTAGGAAATTCACAAAATATTGAATAGTTTCCAAATGTTTTCAATATGCATTGTGTATTAGTGCTGTGACGTACGAGTTATGGGGGCAGCCTAAGGGTGGCCCTGCGCGGAGGCGATCAGGGAAAATCGCTCTCGGCGCGCCCCGTGCACAATTCCACGGACGATTTGAATTTCTGGGCGCCAGTGCCGTAGCACTCGTCCGGAAACCTCGCCCTTCCGGCTGCTCAGTATGGGAGCGGGGCTCAGGGGAGGTTAAAGAAAACTTGACCCACGAGTGTCGTCTACCGTGAACTTTAATAAAGGCCGAAGGGGCCGTGTCAATCGACAGAAGGACGGGAATTCCGCGGTACACTTTCACGAAGAGGAAAAGGGCACGCGGCCGCCAGGTGCGGCAAAAAAGGAACCGCGACGCGGAAATTCCCAATACAACAGAAAATTCTCGACCGCAGAAACTAAAGCTAGGAATCGGTACAAAAATATCGGTGGCCCTAGAGTTTCAAATACAATAAAAAAAAAAAAGGATTAGTCGGGAATGCGGGGGGGTCGGGGGTACCCGTCCGCGATTCAAATTCGGAGTCTCGATGACCTCGACGAAACCGACAACGGTTATCGGCGCGCGAGTTGGCGGAACGAAGGTGCCCTTCGTTCGAACGCGGAGGACGAACTCGGCGGTTGGCGCGGGCGAACCGTTACGAGTC
This sequence comes from Stelis phaeoptera, assembly GCA_943735885.1. Classification (NCBI taxonomy): domain Eukaryota; kingdom Metazoa; phylum Arthropoda; class Insecta; order Hymenoptera; family Megachilidae; genus Stelis; species Stelis phaeoptera. The sequence continues at coordinate 204,706 of OX030933.1, read as the reverse complement.
GACTTTCGAGTCGTCGCAGCTCGAAATCGGCACAGCGAAGGGCGGCGATTCGGGGGTCCAGGGATCGACCTCGAGGGTCCTCGCCTCTCGGATCTCGTCCTGTCGCCAAAAGTCGCGAAGGGGACGGGGACGGTAGCGGCCCAGCGGGTTCCCGCTCACTCTCGTCGATCCACTCTCGCACACTCGCACCAAACACCCAAATATAACGTAGGGAGGCGTGAGTCCTACCTCGGCATCGGCGGATCCTTGGACGTCGCTAGCCTTCGTGGCGGGTGGTCGGCTTCCCACACGCAGCGCGATGCACCGGAGCTCACCAAAAAAGACTATTGACCGCGAAATACACAATCGGTTGCGACTGACCAAAAGGAAGAAAAAACTAAACTGCTCTGGGGTCTTGCTCTCTCCCTGCGCGCACGCTAATTAGTTTCTCTTATCCGCGGTCGCGATCTCGCCGGCTCGCGGTTCCCCCTCCCCAGGGAGTTTCGGTGCCGAGGCGGGCCACCAGGGGTCGTCCTGCTTCAGCCGGGACCTGGGGAGTCCTCTGTGGGCTGGTGAGGGAGGCAGCGTGGTCGTTTCCCCAGGCCCGGCAATTTCGAAGTCCGGCTGCCGGTCGCTCCCGGGGAGGCTGCCGGGGCGGAGGTGGCGACCGGTCAGCCGGATCGCTCTGCTATGGTGTGGGCCCGTCCGGCCCTTCCCTCGCCCGGGTGGAGAGCGACCGCGGCCGGCGGCGGGCAACTGTCGCTGTTTCGGATTTTGGACACTCTTTCTTCGCCACGCACTCTATCCATGCTGGGGCTGTGGGGGAACAATGCCCGGGGTGCAGGACGGCGCGGTCGAGGCGGGGACTCGCCAGGGTGGAGGGAGCGGACGGAGTTGTGATCTCTCGTGACGAGGCGAAATTTGCCTCGTCACAGTGCAAAGAAGTGCTCCGCTCACAGTGCCTAAACTACTTGGCGTTACCTTTTTTTTACATGTAATGTACTTTTTGTGGGATATCACGACGTTTTCAGGGCCACATTGAAATGCATTGTGTATTAGTGCAAAAAGGTACTCCGCTCGTAGTGCCTAAACTCTTGGCGTTACCTTTTTACGTGTAATGTACTTTTTGTGGGATAGGATTTATTCTTTCGGGACGCTGTAACTTCCATGTTTCCTGTGGGCGGAAATCAGTATACTTCTGCACAAGATAATGAAACGTATTCATTAACGTGTCTTCTAACTCACCTTGCCTGATAATATTCTGCAAATGATCTGATAACTGTGGCATATTAGGCAGTTTGTACATGTACTCCTATTCTGGATACTCGTAAAATGTGTATAATCATAATAACTTTTTTATATTATTTTATTCAATGTAAGTAGAAGAAAAAGGTAAGTAGGAGAAAATAGAAGAAGTATAAATGAAATAATGAAAAGAATAAAAAAAATAAGAAGGAAATAATAAGGAAGAAAAAAAATTAGAATAAAAGAATTACAAAATAATTAAAGTAAATATGTATAGTGTGAAACACTTACAAAGCTGAGAAAAATGGCAAAAGAAACAATCGCTAGAGATGTGTTCAGGTGAATGTTCGCTAACGAACTGCTACCGTGCACCGGGTAACATATGGACATTAGGGAAATTCATGGCAACAGGGCAGTGTCGTTCATCGGCATAAAGAAAAACACAGTACAGCGATGCTCGGCTAAATTTTATCGTCAGAGAATACATATAATAACGAGAGGAAGTGAGATAGATCGTATAGGTATACGTCGAGCAACGACGATCGAGCTACGGCACCTCAAAGGGATGCCGCGAGTAAAACAAATGAGCATCCAGTAATGAAAATTTCACTTGTAATAATTTTCATCTAATGTCAATGAAAATTGCACCAACGGATTGTTGGGAATTTTCCAATTAAAATGAGTCCAAACACGACTTAAATCCGTTTAATTTTACTTTAATTGGCTATTAGTGGTTCATTCAACCACTTTAAGTTAATTACTGTAATTACGCTGTAATTACGCTATACAGGGTGGCCCGTAACTGGCGTAGGAGCCGGAAATGGGGGGTAGGGGAGACGATTCTAAGTAAGAATTTCCTTTGCAAAAATGTCGTGCGGGGCTTCGTTTTTGAGTTATTAAGGAAAAACACTGACCACTCACAGCGCGCGCTTTTCGCGCGCTCAGGCGCGTGAGCATAGGGTTGGGCCCTCGGATGTTCGAACTAGGCTAATGCGTTGATAAGGCCGGAAAAATTTAATTGAAGTTCTACCGAGCAACGAATACGAATAATTAAAAACAGTATGTACGCAATTGTTATCCATAAATCGAATTTATTAATTATCTGTACTCGTTGTTTGAAAAAAAGAATGAATAAAATGTGAGAAGGTGCTCTCGGAATTTTTTGGAAATAACTAACGATTTCGCAATAAAAAGGCGACTGTAATGTTATGAAAATTGATAAATAATTTGAATTCGACTTACCCATTCACCTGCAAGTTGGCTCTGTTCATTGACAATGGGCATGGTATCCTGACCAAGGAAGGACGAAGACCCCGTGGCTGAACAGCTGATGGAACGGCCCGGTCACTGAACCCTTTTATCCACCAGAAAATTATTTCACTTCACAATCCCTGACACTTGTCACTTTCACATTACAATAAACTAATAAACATATTATTCCTTCCTCGATTGTAGACACTTAACAGGTTATTGTTTGAGTGTAAGAAATACGTAATCGATCCCGAAAACTTCCGATCGTTGACACGTTCGAACGAACCATCGCATCGAGACAGAAAAAAAACGCGACGAACTACGCAGATCGAATCGGCAGAAGGGCAGTAGCCGGTCGACAAGAGAAGGAAACACTCGGCGTGCGACGTTGTTTACGCAAGTTTTCTTGTAATACAAAATGTATCGTTTAAGTTCACAATTTTTTCCGAAAAAACAGTTTCTATTTCGTAATCGGACATTTGACCGCGTAATAAACTCTCAGGGTCCAGGAAACTCCAGCTAGCCGCGATACAAAAAAAAGCTGCGTAAACAACGTCGCACGATGAATGTTTCGTCCTCTTGTCGACCGGCTACTGCCCTTCTGCCGATTCGTTCTGCGTAGTTCGTCGCGTTTTTTTTCTGTCTCGATGGTTCGGTCGAACGTGTCAACGATCGGAAGTTTTCGGGATCGATTACGTATTGCTTAAACTCGAACAATAACCTGTTAAGTGTCTACAATCGAGGAAGGAATAATATGTTTATTAGTTTATTGTAATGTGAAAGTGACAAGTGTCAGGGATTGTGAAGTGAAATAATTTTGTGGTAAATAAAAGGGTTCAGTGACCGGACCATTCCGTCAACTGTTCTACCATGGGGTGTTCGTCCATCCTCTGTCAGGATACGTACGATGACCATTGACAACGAACAGGGCCAATTTGTAGATAAATGGGTAAGTCGAATTCAAGTTATTTCCCAATTTTCATAACATTACAGTCGCCTTTTTATTGCGCAATCGTTATTTATTTCCAAAAAATTCCGAGAGCACCTTCTCTTTATTTATTCTTTTTTTAACCGACTTCGAAAAGGAGGAGGTTACTCAATTCGACATGTATGTTAATTTTTTTTTTTTTTTTTTTTTTTTTAATGTATGTTCGCCGATTACGCCGAGATGGATGGACCAATCGAAACCAAATCTTTTGCATCTTGTAGGGTATGACTCCCAGTTGGTCCCGTAAAAAAAAAATTTTGCATTTCATTACCGCTTGCCCCTTTTTTATTGCAAAAAAGCGTACGATTTCGTCCGCGTTGTGTATGGTAATCGATTACTGCAAGATGGATGGACCAATCGGAACGAAACCTTTTGCATCTTGTAGAGTATGCCTAACAGTTGGTCCCGTAAAAAAACCATTTTGGATTATTTCATTTTTTTCCACTTTTATCGCAAAAAACGTGGTATTTCACGTTTACTCGGCCTGATATCGATGAAGCCTAGTATTACATTTTGCGGCCGGAGATGTTTCCACGATGATCCCATTTGCAACATTCCCTTCACTTCCCTTCCCATCCCTTTGTTGAACTCTTCAAGGAATGCTCCGATCGCTACTAAAAAATGTGAAATAAAAAAATTTTTGGAAAAAATACAACCGACTTCGAAATGCACTAAAAAGGACGAAATAATTTGAATTTATATTTCGGAGACGGCGCAAAATTAAAAATTGTCTAAATGAAAGATTTTGCCAATTTCCAATGTAGAAAATTGTTAATTTTGCGCCGTCTCCGAAATATAAATTCAAATTATTTCGTCCTTTTTAGTGCATTTCGAAGTCGGTTGTATTTTTTCCAAAAATTTTTTTTCAAACAACGAGTACAAATAATTAATAAATTCGATTTAGGGATAACAGTTGCGTACATACTATTTTTAATTATTCGTATTCGTTGCTCGGTAGAACTTCAATTAAATTTTTCCGGCTTTATCGACGCATTAACCTAGTTCGAGCATTCGAGGGCCCAACCCTATGCTCACGCGCCTGAGCGCGCGGAAAGCGCGCGCTGTGAGTGGTCAGTGTTTTTCCTTAATAACTCAACAACGAAGCCCCGAACGACATTTTTGCAAAGGAAATTCTTACTTAGAATCGTCTCCCCTACCCCCCATTTCCGGCTCCTACACCAGTTACGGGCCACCCTGTATAGCAATTACATATATGTAATTTCTCATCAATACTCCTAAAGTTATGGCAAGCAACGAAAAGAGGTCGTGGTTACAAAAGGTATTTTACATGTGTAATAACAGGAAATAGACGAACGGTTCATTATTTCCATAAGGTATGATCAGAGTTAGGTATTGTTTGAAATAATCTTGTGATAATTTGTGATGCAAATTAACATTTACATTCAATTGTTACCTCTCTTCTGTTCTCATGAAATAAAGAAGATTACTTATAAAGATTATAATTTCTAAGTAAGTAAAGACAATATTTTATTCAAAATGATGCATAGGCGACCGATGTACTACCGTTTTGAATTTTGTACGCGCCGCCGCGCCGCGACGCGGCTGATGCCGCGCGCCGTCACAATACGATCTTAACGTGTTAGAGGGCGGTATTCATAGTCCGGTCTCAAGATGGAGCTTGAGAGCATCTTATTGAAGACAGTCTTAATATCAAAGATTGTCTTAAGATAATTACTAATTCATAGTCATCAAGTAAGATACTCTTTTGTAAGATGCAGGCATCGAAGACGAACTTATCAATCTGATGATCGTCTTTACTAAGTTTTTGCTTAAGACTTTCATCTTCGGCTTTTTTCGCTATTTCCGCTGTGTCGACCAATCACAGATTAAGAAAAAGGAACATGGAGCCTCCATGATGGGGGTCGCTGTGTACCGTTACGATTTAAATAACGGTAAATCACCACAGCAAGAAGTGAAAGAACGAGAGAAGAACACAAAGAAGAAGACCAGAAGTGACCAGAAGCGAAAGAATAAGAGCAAAAGCGAGATGTCCGCAAAAAAAAATTCAAAATGTGTGTACACGCCGATTGAAAAAAAATTATTTATCGATTTGGTAAAAAAATATGCAAACAGCATTGAGAACAAACATCATAATGCTGTAAGTGCTAAACAAAAAGATGCCAGCTGGGCTGAGCTGGCCCATGAGTACAACTTCTCCCACCTAATAAGCCAACAGGTAAATCAAATAATTGTGTTTCATTATATTGTATGTAAAATATGATTAGAGTAAAAGTATATTTAATACAGAACATTATAATAAATGAATCGACTATTTGCAGAGAGACGTAAAACAATTGAGAAAATGGTGGACAAATTTAAAATATACACAGCGAGAGGCCATCGCCAAACACAGACAGGTGCAGCTGGAAACTGGTGGTGGACCTGCGGTTCCACCTGTCGAAATAGATGGAGAAATTCCCGCAATTGTACCGGAGCTGTTGACCCCAGCACCCACATTATGCTCATCAAACGATGCCCCAGACCAAATACAAATACGTGAACAGCAAATAATTAATGTGTTCACAGAAGAACATGGAGATATATCTGTAGGTGAAATAGAATATATGTTAAATGAACCTCAAGGAAGCACGAGCAGTGAGGTACGAAAGACTGCTGCGAACAACACCCAGCAAGGGAAAAGGCGGAGGAGTACAAGCGAATGTGAGGCCGATTCCAATAAGTACAAGTTGCAATGTTTGGAGGAGATGACGGCATCAGAAATAACGCTAACTAATACTAAATTAGAACACGCAAATATGTTATTTGAATTAAAAATGAATCATGCCAAGCAGTTGCATGAAATAGAATTGCAAGAAGCCAGAAGCAAGGCAGAAGCAGCCAAGCTAAACGCGCAATATGCAAAAGAGCGGCTGGCATCGCTGCGTCGGTCGCAACGGACTTTTTTTTTGGGTAGTGATTAAGTATAGTTTTTAAGTTGTATATTTTCGTAGTATTAAGGTATAGATTTTAAGTTGTATATTTTCGTAGTATTAAAGTATAGTTTTTAAGTTGTATATAATTATATTTTATTTCATTATTAAATTACAGTTTTATTTTATTACTCAAAACTTATGGGAGTACTGATTTCTTTTTATTCCTATCTAACTCCTAGCTGCAACAGTTATACACAACGAAACGAAATATTTATTAATTAATGTTATCATTTGACATTCGTTTCCAATATTTACAAATGATTCGAATTATCTTAAACAAATTATCTTAACTGATCAATCATTGGTTTAGAACAGAATTACCCAAACAAACGGGCAACCAAAAGATCTCTCATTATGAAACCATCTGCCGGCTACCAATGTGGTCGAGCAACATTTTCCTGATCACTATTACTGTTCCGGTCATCATGATCATCATCACTCTCATCTTCTGGCAGCTCATTATCGTACATCAGTGAGAGGTTGTACAAAACAGCACATTCCACAACAATAGTTGTTGAGCACCATCAATGCCTCTAAGCCCAATGCCTCCATGACCACAACCCATTCTATGAAATAATTCACGGTTTTCAGTGATTCCTGTTGCTGTTGATGGCATTTTTATAATTCTGTGTATGTGACAAGCAATTAAAGCAGACACTCTGAAGATTATTCTTGATACTGTTGATTGTGGCACTGTCATGATATCTCCTAAGACCAACTGAATAAGACAATGCATGCATTATGATACCAGCATGTACAATCAAATAAATTTGAAATAATTTTTACCTGAAAACTCGCGGTGGCGTAAAACCGCAAACATATTAATAATTGTATAACGGGCGGAATGGGAAGACCACGACAATTCACTTTTGCTAAGCCTTCTTCAACTTTACCCAATAAGCCATACATTACACATTCCTTCGTGAATCTAAACCGTCTCTTAAATTCCTTCTCAGAATACAATTCGAATGGATTTTGTCCGTCACGAATGTAACGTTTCTGTACTCTCGTCCTAACCTCTTCTTCACGATTATTACCAGAATGCTCATCACTACTTAACTCCAGGAATTCGTAATCAGGAAACTCATCCATATTTTCCGGATGTTATTTCTAAAATAGTAATGAATTAAACATAATATCAATTGGATTTAAAGAATTATAAATAAGAAAGAAGACTGCTGTTATACCAAATTGTTTCTAGCGGATGTTCAGTACAGATAATTCCTTTCTCCTTCGTCTTGAGTCACCGACCGACAAGACTTAACGAAATTCGTCTTGTCGAGCATTTTTTAGCTTCAGTAAGATCGAACTTACTGACTATGAAACTAGTTGCTCTTAAGTCGAGACTTGAGCACTACAACACATGTCTATGAATACCGTCTTAAGCAAAATCTTTCAAGATCATCTGAACCAAGATTTGACTTGAGATTCATTCTCAGAGACCATCTTATTAGATCATTGTGAATCGAAATGATGTCTTAAGACTTCAAATAAGACGAACTTACATATAAGTTCTGACTATGAATACCGCCCACTTGTTCCATCCTGTCTCGGTCACTTCCCACTTTTCCACATCCGTAAACCAGATTTGGTATTTTTTAACCGACTTCGAAAAGGAGGAGGTTACTCAATTCGACATGTATATCTTTATATATATAATTCTTCTGTGCGCGTGTATGTGACTGCATTCCTTCTAAACGGCTGGACTGATTTTGACGAAATTTTGTGTGTGTGTGTTCGACTGGATTCGAGAATGGTTTAGATTCACAATTCGGTCCAGTACAAAATGTTTTTTTAATTAATTTTTTGTTTTGTTTATAAGTTGTTGTTGATCTTGGAATGTTTTACACTGGATTCAGCAGACAGCCGGATTGTGATTGTGTTATTATTGTGTTAAAATAAATCGCGTGCTAATTGAAATATTACATTCAGATGTAATTATTATTAGTGTGTGATGACGTCAGATATTGTAATAACTTTTTTTTATAAAAATTATCATCAAAACGGTCCAGATTGTTACAACTTATTCAAAAAAGTTTGAAATTTTCGGACTTAAGACGTGTGTACAGGACAACGTCTGTCGGGTCCGCAAGTTAACCGACTTCGAAAAGGAGGTGGTTACTCAATTCGACGTTTTTTTTTTTTTTTTTTTTTTTTTATGTTCGCCGATTACTCCAAGATGGATGGACCAATCAGAACGAAACCTTTTGCATCTTGTAGAGTATGACTAACAGTTGGTCCCGTAAAAAAACCATTTTGGATTTTTTCATTTTTTTCCACTTTTTCGAAAAAAACGTGGTATTTCACGTTTACTCGGCCTGATATCGATGAAGCCTAGTATTACATTTTGCGGCCGGAGATGTTTCCACGATGATCCCATTTGCAACATTCCCTTCACTTCCCTGCCCTTCCCTTCCCATCCCTTTGTTGAACTCTTCAAGGAATGCTCCGATCGCCACTAAAAAATGTGAAATAAAAAAATTTTTGTAAAAAAAATACAACCGACTTCGGAATGCACTAAAAAGGACGAAATAATTTTAATTTATATTTCGGAGACGGCGCAAAATTAAAAATTTTCTACATTGGAAATTGTCAAAATTCTTTAATCCTTTTACATATTTTCACATTAGCAACATCTTTCATTTACACAGTTTCTAATTTTGCGCCGTATCCGAAATATAAATTAAAATTATTTCGTCCTTTTTAGTGCATTCCAAAGTCGGTTGTATTTTTTTTTCCAGTCAGTTAGTACAGTGGATATCCTGTTTGGTTTGGTGATGTAAGTGGAGCAGTGTATCGTCGCTAGACATATTATGGGAAAATGATCCGAGCCAAAACAATCTTCTAGTTGTTGGGTGTGTAGTTTGTGTTGAGTTGCATTTTGATATCACTAGGTCGAGATTGCTAGGGGAGTGGTGCATATTACCTGTATATGATCGTGTGTCGGTATTGTGGACTGTGAGGTCATGTCAATCCAAGATCTTGTAAAGGTTTTCGCCACGGGGATTTATGCTGTCACAGTTCCAGGCAGGGTGATGCGCATTGAAATCCCGTGCCATGATGAGGGTGCCATGTCTTCTGCAGTCCTCTATGAACTTGTTCCATTCTAGCATCTTTAAGTTGTCTCCCGGTGGTCTGTAACACGCTGCAATTACTGTTTTTTGTGTGTGTGAATTTATGAGAATGGTGAGTGCTATTGTTCTGTCTTCGTTTAGTTGGATGTTTAGTTGTGTGTAGTCTAGAGAGCGGTGCACCAGTATTGTCACCCCACCCCCTGTTCTATTATCCGATCTGTCTCTTCGTAGCGTTGTGAAATTCTTTACACCAAAGGTTTGGTGTGATTTGAGCCAGGTTTCTGTGAGAATAATAATGTTGTATTCTGAAGCTAGATTTGATATTTCATCTTGTTTGTGCCTGGCACTTCTGCAGTTCCAGAGCAGAATTTTGAGAGATGTATATTTCGTTGTTTCTGTGCTGGACCTTTGTATTGTTTTATTTGAGGTGTGCTTGTAAGTCGCTTGGCTGTGACTGCTTCAAGAATTTTCTCCTTAATTTGGTCGGTTTTATAGATGTTCTGCGATGCCTTGTTTTTTGGAGTGCTCCTGTTTTGTTTTTGTCCGGTTAGGGGTATAGTGCGTTTTCTTTGTTTGAATTCTCCTTGGAAGTTTGGCTGCCTCCACTATGTGTCCGTGGTATCGTATCATCAACGTTTTTGGTGAAAGAGTTAGCACTGTCGGTGTTTGGTTGTCTATCGTTTTTATGCAAATTCCACGAAGTGTTAGTCTGTTGTGTTTTGGATTGTCCTCCAATGTGTTTCAAATGAAATGTTTGTTCCATTGTTGGTATTGGAAGGTTGGGGAAGTTTCTTAATGTAGGTGGAGGTGCGACTTTTGCGCCTGCTATGCTGGAGAAATAGTTGTCAGAAAGGCTTTCTGTTGCAAAGGCCGATTGGAATCAAGATTTTAGTTTTGTCCTTTTTAATTGTGTTTATTTCTTAAATCTAATACAATGGTTAATACGGTGACAGAAAATAAAAAATTAATAATTAATCGTTTTCCTTTTTAATCGATTCTTACGGATTGGAAGTTTTTATAACAACGGAACGTTTTTACTGTCATATAGACCTTTTCTTACACACACACACAGCACCAGAGGTCGCTATTTCCGGAAGCGAGACGAAACCCCACCTCTTTTTCTCAATCGAGGCAGTCAGCGCCCTCTCGGGATTGAGACACTTACTTAACACTTTCTATAGTTTCCTTTGCTTCGAAGAAGCTTTTTACCCTCATAGGCCATTATTTCCCTGATTCTCTTGTTTGCCTGGTATTCAGGGCATTTCTTAGAAAAGGTTTTATGCTTTCCAGTACAGTGTAGACAGTGCTGTGCACTGTTCCTGGAGCAGACATGGGTGCTATCATCTGTTTGCTTGCAGTCTCCACAGACCTTTGGGCTCCTGCAGAAGTTCGTAGAGTGGCCATACCGGTAACAATTAAAGCATGTGCGCACAGGTTCTACGTACACCTCCACCGGGATGTTGAAGAGGCCAAAGATGCGAATGTAATCAGGAAGTGTAGTTCCCTCAAAGGTGATAAGAATGGTTTGACTGGGCACCCATTCCCAATTATTGGTAGAGGGGTTCCATGTCTTCCGGTTTTGTCTGATGGCCGAAATAATTTTACATGGGGAGTCAGATTCGTTGATTAGTTCATCTATAGATGTATCGAGTGGGACTCCTTTTACAATTTCCGTAATCTGAATTTTGCGTCTAGGTACAAAAGGTCGTAAGCCTTCCTTTCCTATAAAGTTGTTGGCCAACTCTGCGTTGGGGAATTTGATTTCAAATTTACCTCGTCCTTTTGGTGTGATGTCAATTGCTCCTACTCTTAACTTGTGTAAGGTTTTCGCCAATACCATTAGGTAGTGAATGAGTGTTCTTGCCGGTTGAGCTTCCATGGTGACTTCTACGGTAGCGGTGCCGGTATGTGACACGGGGTAGAGAGAGACATCTCTGAGTTTTGGAGCTTCTACAGGAGGTGCTTTCTTAACGGTAGTTTTTTCATCTAAATGTCCTGTGTTCTTCCTTTTGAGGAGTTTACCCTCAATGACTTGTGCTTGGCTTCCCTTGGCTTTCATGATGGCGTCCGAGGACAACCCCAACCCCGAAGGGTTTGGGGTGTAGGGAGTCTCGCTGTTTTCGTCGACTTCCACTTTTCGAAATGTTGGATACGACTCTCCCTTGTTATATTCTTTCCACTATAAAACTTGAACTCTGGTTTGCGATTGTTCCTTGTTCGTTTCAAGTTGCGCGCATTCTCTTGATGCTCACGCCGGGGCTGCTGGGTTAGGAATCCTGAAGGCTCGATATCCTTGAAAATGAGCCATTACGCCATCTGTCTCTGTATACAGGTACTAAGGATTTTCAAATTCAGACCACCGACGAGCTACTGTTAAAGACTGCCAGCCTTACGGGACTTCGCGTATCCGAAAAATTCGCTGTTTTCTACCGCCCTCTAGGATATATTGCAGTCAGAATAAGAAACACTCGCGGAAGACGTGACTGGTCCCATCGTCTAAACGGTCGCCGGGGCGAGGGGAACTTTTCTGTCTCGCTTTATCACATTTTGTTCCATGGGCGTTCTCTGTCACGAGGCGACCGCTCGTCGGTTTACCGACGGAGCCGCCAGAGCCCATCCAGGCCCCCCAAGCTTCATTCTTGTGAACTTGAAGCCGATTTTAGTGTGATCCCGTATTCACCTGCAGCGCTAGCGGCGCTTCTCTACATGCATACGTTGAATCACCGATATCGCACACAAGGTAAGGGATTTTCTGGCATTGTGGAACATGTAAAATGTACAGTGCTTCGTGGATGTTCCTGGATCATTTAGAGGTTAATGTGTTACGCTACAAGAATATCACTTCCACTTTGATTACTTTTCTTAATTGTACTCTGCTATTTTTTACCAATATTCTATGTTATCTAGATTCAACATATGTCACACTAAGGGGACTGAATCTGTAAGAAGAAAAAGTATTGCAGAGTGCAGAAGATGCTGTCCAGCGGATTGATTTTTATGCTGCAAGCTGGACATAATGGTTATAATTGGTTATAATGTTTAATAGATTTTATGTAAATGTTATATTATTTTAATATATTTCATTATTTTTGTAAATAGCGTCTTTCTTTCCCTGCAGAATTTTTTATTATTAAATAAATTTTGCTTATAAGTATAAATACTATATAGCACCATGCTCTTGTGTGCGTCTCTCACCGACGTGATGTATGTGCGTTAGTAGCGACAACAGCGCTACAAGTGAATACGGGATCGAACTATATTTTGCTTCAAGCGAAATACGGTAGTTTGGGGGGCCTGAGCCCATCAAAGCCCACTTAGTGGTACGCCAAAATACACAGCGGCTGGCAGTCTTTAACAGTAGCTCGTCGGTGGTATACAGTACCGCGAAAAAGTAGTGGCACTCCATCATTGACAGAAATATAAATGCATATAACTGCTAAATAAACTGATTTAAGCAACAAACTTTTACACTTATTTGTATGTTGTATATTGCAGTTTATTGTGTAATTGCAAGAAATAGCATAAATAAAGCAATCCACGAAATACTAACGTAAATATGTTTATTGAGCACTTTATACCGAAGAAAAAGTATTGGCACCCTCGTCATTTTTTAAATTTACATGTACAGTCAGTCACAGTGAAAATCGTACACCCCATTTATTGTCCTAATTTTGGCTGAAAATTGAACTCTATGAACATGATATTTCTGTAATGAACATTATACTGTTGTGTGTGGACTGCTCTTTGATCTCATGTAAAAAACGAACCCAAATTTTATCGAATATTTGAAAAAATATAAAAAATATACCAATATGTCGAAACGCGGCTCACACTGAAAATCGTGCACCTACAATATCGCTCGATAAATGGTAATATTTTTTCGATTTTGTAACTTCCAATACGTGATTCCTACAGATTTTCGTATGCTGAATACAAATATGTTATCAACTTTTTTCTAATGTCCATAATTTTGGAAAAAAACGAATTTTTCGAAAAATTGTACATTTCCGAATTTGAAAATGTTTCATGCTTTTACTATAACAGTTATTCAGTCCCCGTCGGTACAAAACTATTCTATGGACTCTTCTAAATAAAGTGATATAAATTATTATTACATTATAAACATTTAAATATGTTTAAATAACGTATCGAAGCGATCGGGATGCCCAAAACATGCAAACCTTTGCTAATATTTTTCAGTTTGTTTCGAAAACTAAAAGTTTCAGAGAAAATCTAGCCATAGCTCACGGTAGAGAAAACATTGTTATTAAGGAAAGCGTTCAAAAAAGGTTCAAAATCATTTTTCGATTTTATGATTTAAGCCTATCCATTTTGCATAACACGCGGCAACGGAACGGTTAAACAACATTGCCGCGTGTTATTCAAAATGGATAAGCTTGTAAATTGAAAAGAAAACATTATTTTGTACCTGTTTTTTAATGCTTTTGTGTGCTATCCTTACATTTTCTCTTAGACCCTTGGTTTTGAAATAAATTGGGAAATGTCAGCAAAGATCGATATGATGTTGGTGTCCTTTCCACTTTGATCGTTACATTATTTTATTCGGGAGGGTCCGTAGAATTGTTTTATATCAACACGAATTAAATATCTTGGAATGTAACTTAATTTTACTAATATAAATGAACGATTATAAAGAAATTATATATACATATGTTATGGCTTAAAACTACGAAAACACATCTTTGGAAGAAAACAAAATTAATATAACTGCGGATTAAATGCGATTTTCTCGAGGAACGTGGTTTACCCCATACTTAAAAGGACACTCGACAAAGACCGGTAAAGGAAGCACCGGTGACGCTGGCGCTATATCTCTTGTTCTATAGATTGTCATGCGCCATAGATCGAACACAGGAAATCAAAGTAGCTCCACCTGTCAGTCCAGCATCGCTTTACGTTTACATATCTTTAATAAAATAACTGTTGTTATTGTAAAAGCACAAAACATTTCCGAAGTGAAAAACTTAAAAATTTTTGTTGAAGTATGATTTTCTCAATAACTGTGAGCACTAGAAAAAAACCGCATGCAGATTTGAATTCAGCGCACAAAAATCTATAGGAATTGATGTAAGAAGAAGATCCATAGACAATCGATCTTTGTACATGTAAATTTAAAAAATGATGAGTGTGCCAATACCTTTGTGTCGGTATAAAGTGCTCAAGAAACATATTTACGTCATTATTTCGTGGATCGCTTTATTTATGTTATTTCTTGCAATTACGCATTAAACTACGATAGACATCATACAAATAAGTTTCATTTATAATCTGTCAGTTATTGTGTGCCAATACTTTCGTTCCTAACTGTATATGCATAAGGATATAACCCTTGTTAATAAATTATGTCAATAAATATCGCTTCAAATAGCAGATTTGTATTGTATACTATGTTTTTTGCATCTGGAATATCCAGGATATATGGCATAATTTTTACAATTTGTTCCCTCGGAATACCATTTCGAGAGATCCATATATAATTTCATTGATAAAAAAAGTACCATTGCAAGTATGAATGAAATTATCGTTCCACGCATTAGTACGTATCGTTTAATTCTGAACCCTCCTTCTCCACCGCTCGTGCTGTCCTTTTCTACGTTTAGCAAAAATACAAATCTCGGCTCGAGCCGATTTATTCGCGTTTTCCTCATTGACAACAACGGCAACAACGTGACGAAACTTTTCGGCAACCATGCCTTGGGCGTGTATGCGTTCACGTGCTTGTGAATCGCTGTTGACGTCGTCAAATCTATGCTACATTTACCGACCGATTCATGTTTTTATCCGAGCTAATGGTAACATGGTGAAACCGTCTGCAATATACCATCAGCGTCCCTAACCGAGCATCCTTGAACTATTTTTGTGTCAACTTACGAAAAATTTCACGGTATTCGTTCCAGGAGTGATAAATCGGCAAAAATCGTGTTTCTGTGAGATTGTGCTACTAATCCGCAGGGTAGGCTAGTCTGCTTTTAGTGAGAAAATCATTAAATCGTCGGATAAAGGCGATTTTCGGGACAACGTGCCGTCGGGCAGCCATCTTTTTTACTGACATCAGCATCTGTCTCAAGCTTACACTCTCTAAAATTTCACTTTATTCAAAGTCTGATCCTTTTTTGGTGTTTCAACGAGTACTCTAATCTGCGGTGAAGTCTAACGGTGAGTAGAATACCCGCAGAAACTTCATTTTTGCAATTATCGAGAAGAACCGTGCAATTAAACAAAATCGACTCTCTCTCACGCATCGCGTATAGATACAGGGCCCTTGTTGTTTGTGTGCGCGTACGCACACAGCTTACGGCCAAGCGAGACTCCCCTCTTAAAGTAGTAAGCTTTACTGTGCCCGGTACTAGATGCTACTTAATCACCTCTCAAAATCATATACCAAAGTTTAACGTTTATTTAAGTTAACTATTATGATAATGTTGTTTATATTCCATGTCTCGTTCTCGATCATAGTATTATAGTCATGCTTGTCATGCCTAACACCACAACGTTTAGCGTATAAAAATATTTGTAAAGCGGCACCTCACCGCCATCTTCTGCTGTCGTCCGGGCCCGCCAACTTCATATTGTTTCGTTGTGCCGAAGCATTGACACAATTTTTCTTTGTGTTCGCATAATTTTCAGAAAAGTTATTTAAGTAATTTATAAATGACAGGAAATAAAAAGAAGAAACGATCGTGATTTACAAAATCAAATATGTAACCTGACAAAGGTTGTTGAATCATTGGTGAATGTTCAAAAAGAACAGACTCCACCAAATCCGTCTCAAAAAGAGCATTCCACTGCTAATCAGTTAATTGGTAAGTGAGAACGTCATGGTAATGTCCTTTCTCAGTATTATCATTTTTCATCTTTCCATACGAAAATTGAGAGGCATAACCCTCACGGTTTGCCTGGGGGTCCATACGATCTTGAGAATAAACATGATTGCGGTCAACAAGAACATAAATTTCACAATGTGCACAATAAGTGTCATCCGTTGATTCTGCCTTTTCGGTGTTTTAACTTTTCTAGATTCTGAGAAAACTGTAGAGGATATTTAACAGGCGGAAAAGGATACAAATGCTGAGAAAGAGGAGGAATTATTAGAACATTCTTTGGAGTCAAAAACATCAACTGAGAATGTTCTCAAAGTGCTAGGAATGGACCCTAGTGATTGTAAATACAAGGAGGTTAAGTACCAATCAGAACTGAAAAATACATGGTTGAAGTGGAAAAAAGGAAGGCCTTCCAGAGAAGAATAAGAAAGAAATTCTGGAATCTTATAACAGGACAGGAGATTTCTATATTGAGGCACCTAAGTTGAACTTGGAAATAATTTCACTTCTTTCGGATATAGCAAAGAAAAGAGACCAACATCTTGTAGATACCCAGAATTTTGTTGGTACGGCCATAGCAGCGTTGGGTGCGGCTGTAATCCTTGACTATCCTGACGATGAATTGGATCGGGATTTATTTATTGACTGTATAAACCATGCTGGTCAAATTCTAGCCGACGTATTTTTTCAACAATCAGTTGCACGTAAATCGTTCATCAGCCCGCAGCTGAATAAGAACGTTACACCGGTGGAAGAGTCCATGATTTCTGAGTGGCTTTATGGAGATAACCTTAAAGAAAAGGTTAAAGATATTGAAGAAATTGAAAAAAAAACCTGTGCAGATATCAAAAAGAAGATCCCACAGAAGCATGCAACTAAATCTCGAGACCAGGGAAACTCAAGATACCCACCTGCCACCTACAGGGTACCGTCAGGTGGATCATCAGAGATGTCGTCAGCTGAAATTCCGTCGAAAGACATACAGGATAACTCAAAATTCGCCCAAAACAGCAGCCCAGACGACGATCCGATCATCGTCGAAGAAGTAACACAGGTACTTAAACCATCAGGTCGCCTCCGACATTTTGTAGAGAAATGGAATTGTATTACGTTGGACAAGTATATCTTGAGTAGCTTGCATGGATATAAAATTCCGTTTATGGAAAAACCTATTCAGAAACGTCCCCCGGGGAAAAAATCTTTCATGTTGAAGAAGCGGAAACAATTTTGTTTGAAATTAATGAACTGTTAAAGAATGGTGCTATCGAGAAATGTGAAGATTGTGAAGGGCAGTTTATTTCTCCTTATTTTCTTGTTTCGAAACCTGATGGCTCAAATCGCTTTATTTTTAACCTTAAGGAATTAAACAAGTTCATTGATCCGCCACATTTTAAATTACAGGATATTCGTTCTGCTCTGATGTAAGTTTGATTTCTCGGTACGATTTTCTGGGCACGTTAGATCTTACAGATGCGTATTTTCTGGTTCCTATTTATGAAGGCCACAGAAAATTTCTTAGATTCCGTTTCAAAGGAAAAATTTTTCAATTTACATGTGTTCAAAATTGTAACGGCGGTTTGTTGCTCGTCCGCCGAGGACGACCAAACCGCCGATTTCGCCTGAAAAACTTTAAGCGGCACCCGTTGCCGACATCGACAACCGACAGTTTTTGCGTGTTTGTCAATCTCCTGCACGACTCTTCAATCGTCGCTTGTTGATTTCGGCGAACCGTTCGTTGCGAATTTAACGTTCGCGTAGCCGGTTAATCGTCGTTCCGAACCGTTTGGCGGACGAATCCTCCAACCAGCGATCGCCGTGATATTCGAAATTCGCTTCCAGAGGACCTCCCCCGCGACATTAAATACGCGAGCGTTCGCCTGCGAATTCATTACCTTTGTCAGAAGTTCACGAGAACCGAGCGCTTAAGTATTCTACCTGCGAGAGACAGTTTTTCAATTCGACTTCCGAATTTGCGTGATATTCGCCCTGCGATTTCCCGAACGTTGCATGCGCCGAGCGTCGTTGTTGCGTCTCTCCGTTTTGTTCGCACTCTCTCGTTATATTTTATTATAATCGTCCGCGTCGCGTTGAAGATCGTCCGTTTATACGTCAAGATTGTTCGTTGTTCGTCTGCTTATGTAATTCGTCTTGCTGTGTTCAATAAACTTTATTCGTCGTCGCACCGGATCCGAGTACCAATTTTTCTGGTCCACCCACGCATCCGCGCGTACGCTTATCGCTGGGCGATATCAGCGAAACTTAAATTTGACTCGCGACACGATTCGCAAGCTCCGAAACAACATGCTTATCCTTTGTGTTTGCGAAATATCTATGTCAAAGGACGCTCCATCTACCGGCCACCGGGTCGATCGATTGACGGGTCGATCGACGGTCGACGATCTACGTCGCGATAGACTTTTGGCCCGTTTTCGTACGAAAGCGTGCGCGTTTCGGCAGCGACCAGTACGCGTTTACCCGTCCAGCGTGCTTGTACGCGTTTACCCGTCCAGCGTGTTTGTACTCGTTTACTTGTCAAGCGTTTTGTACCTGCTTACTCGTCAAGCGCGTCTGTATCATTGTACTCGTCTAGCGCGTGAGTACCGTCTTGCTCGTCCAGCGTGCAAATGCCTCTCGCGTGCGTGCAATTTAGAGACGATTATAGACTTTTCCGACCATGGTTACCACGAGTGTGTGCAATAAAGAACAGCTCCGGTTCATCTGTGACGCGGATAGTGAGTGATTTGACTCCTACGCCGAGTTCAGCGAGAGGACCACGACACGTGTCTACGCCACGTGAACAGCGAAAGAAGACAGCGGCCCGAATACAACATTAACGGCGCTTCAAGCTCGACAGCGCACAGCATCTCGAAGTCATTTTGCAGTCAACGTACAAAAGGTACTCACGCCCAGCCAACGCCCAGGATGCTCGGCAGACAACGTGCCAAACGGACTCGACAGAAGAAGAAACGACTAGGTTACGAGTCGACTAGGAAACGATTAGGTGGAATTAATTTAAAAAATGTTAGGTCAATAAATTATTTAAAATTATGTCTATTTGGAAGTTTACACTCCTCTGAAACCTATCTAAAAGCAAATACAGCTCGAATATGTTATTTATGTAACCTTTCGATACCAAAACGATAGAGTTGACGCTCCATCGAGGAAACGCGTCAATCCGTCTGTTACAGAACGCGTCAGAACATCGACATTTGTGGTTAAGTAAGCTTTTTCCTTTAAAGGTACTATGAATTCTCCTAATACTGGTAATTATCTGCTTTTATTTTAATTTTTATAATTTTTTTCTCCCACTGAGGTTTTAATTTGCTAGTATGTTGTCACATGTCATATTTACATATTTTTTATATACGGTTGCATTAAAAATGCTTCAACTTTTTTGGTATGCAAAGGTATATCAAAATTTCAGTAATTATTTAGAAGTTTACCCTCCTCACCGATTTTCGTGACCTTGAAATATGTTGTCAAGGTCACTGTTCTGAACAACTTTTTCCTATATATGTTACCGCCGCTCGGCCTTAGTTTCCGAGATATTTGCAAAAATTTTTAGTTAAAGTTAAATTACGAGTACACTAGAGATGCTGTAAGATGGTGATGACCTGGAAATATGTTGTCAAGGTCACTATTCTGAACAACTTTTCCCTATACATGGTACCGTCGCTCGGCCTTCGTTTCCGAGATATTTGCAAAAATAAATCCCCCAGACCCCCCCCCCGGCCTACTAACTACACCAACCAATACCGATACCCATTTTCCCTCCACGCATACACTTTCCATGCTAAACGATTATGTTAGATTATATTATATTAAAAATGGGTATTGGTATTAGTTGGTGTAGTTTGGGGGGGGGGGGGGTCTGGAGGGCGCTGCCCCCCAGTCAGCAGAACGAATTATTTTTGCGAACATCTCGGAAACGAAGGCCGAGCGGCGGTAACATGTATAGGGAAAAGTTGTTCAGAATAATGACCTTGACAACATATTTCAAGGTCACGAAAATCAGTGAGGAGGGTAAACTTCTAAATAATTACCAAAATTTCTTCAATATCGACTTCAGTAAACACTAATGTTGAGAATAAGCTACAATTTAGCTGCGTCAACTTGCAGCTGTAACTGTATGACAGATTTTTATTTTGGGTAATCGTTTCACAATAAGTAGGGGAGAGTTGTATATGAATTTAGAAGAAGCGGGCATAATGCAACCATGTTCTGCAACATCGCGTGAAAATCTGTTGACCTTTTTAAAAAATAAATTTAATTTAGAAAATATGTCTGAATTTCTTGAAAACGAATTTTCTAAAGCCATTCGATCGTTTTCTATAAGTGTCGACGTGAAGTGGAATGCGTGCCACAGAAATCAAAATCGTTTTAAGGAAAATAATGAATTATGGTTATGCGAAACCATTGAAATTATTAATATAGATGGTCCTACTACTTCGCAAGGCATCGTAAAACGAGGTCGACCCTCAACTGAGTTTGTTTTAAGCTGCCCAAAAACCAAGAAAAGAAAAATAGAAATGTGGCGGACAGGTCAGGCTCGAAAACCGTTGTTGTACGTAGGACAATAGGCCGAACGAGTGGCCTAACGTTTCGTTCGGGAAAACCCAAACCTTGGCGAGTGGAATTTCCCACTTGCAGGACCGTTGCCTGTGACCACCCCCCAAAACGGGGACGTGCTGTTGTAACGACAGTTTAGGCAGTCGATCTTGAGTTCTCGACCAGAACACAGTTAAAAATAAAGCTTCGTCTACCACAACGCAGTTCATTAATTCATCCCGTTCACAATTATCCCCAAAGAAAGTCTTTTAATTTCGTATTCTGTTGAAGAAATTTCACACGCTTTAGAATTAAAATTAAAACGAAGTGGGAAAAGTAAAGCAGCAAATGTTGTACAAAGTGTTGTGAGATCACCCCAAAAAGCCACCAATATGATGAAGGCTTTCAAACAAGTAGATGAAAACCACAATCAATTTGAATGTAAGTCATACTCGCCCGAAGAAGCGTTGGCACTTATAATTGCAGCAAAATTAACTAAGCGACAATATGCTGCAATTCGTCAAGGTGCTATTAATAAGAAGGGAATATTGTATCCATCTTATAATGCAGTAGTACGGGCAAAAAAATGTTGTTACCCTTTTGAAGGCCAATATAAAATCGCCGATGATATAGCTGAAATCAAGCTGCAGTCTATAATTGATTTAACTTGTTGCCGTTTGTTTTTAACCCCTGAACATGCATTAAATCAATTCGATTCAGAAGATGAGTTTTTATTAAAAGATATTAAAATAAGTTTTAAATGGGGAAGTGATGGTTGCGGGAGTCACAGTCGCTATAAGCAGAGGTCGTTACAGGACTTCGATGATTCTGTTATTATAACAACATCTTTGGTTCCCCTCCAATTATACGGACTTGACAAAGAGGATAATAAAATAGTTATATGGCAAAACCTACGAACATCTTCAACTAGATACTGCAGACCCATAAGATTTAGATTTGCGAAAGAAACTACCGAGAACATTATGCACGAATATAATAATGTAAGGCAACAAATCCAAGAACTTCAAAGTACACATGTAACATTTAGAAACCATGAATTACCAGTCAATCATGAATTTTTTGAAACAATGCTGGATGGGAAGGTATGCAATGTTCTCTCTAACACTAGGTCTAGTCAAAGGTGTTACATATGCAAAGCGAGTCCCAAAGACATGAATAATCTGAAGGAAGTTCGGAAGAGAGAGTGTAATCAGGAAACATTCTCTTGGGGATTATCGACGCTACATGCCTACATTAGATTTATGGAATGTTTTCTTCACATTTCATACAAATTGGACATCCAGAAATGGCAGGCAAGAAGTCATGAAGAAAAGAAGAATATAGCCGAGAGGAAAGACAGCATTATACAAAGATTCCGCACGCAAACTGGACTACTTCTTGACATGCCCAAGCAGGGTGGCGGAAATACAAATGATGGAAATTCTGCACGTAGATTCTACCGAAATGTCTCAGTAACGTCAGCTATTACCGGAATCGATGTACATTTAATAGAAAGGTGCTCCATAATACTAAGGACGTTGTCCTCCGGATTGGAAATAAATATTTCAGCTTTTGACGCTTACGCACAGGAAACTTCTGAAATGTACGTTCGTCTTTATGATTGGTATCCAATGCCAGTCACCGTACACAAAATATTGATACATGGGTCAACAGTCATATCTTCGATGCTACTTCCAATTGGTCAATTGTCCGAGGAGGTTCAGGAATCTCGTCATAAGGAGATGAAAAAATTTAGAGAAGGATTCTCCCGAAAGAAATCAAGAGTAGATACAAATACTGATATCCTCCACAATCTACTGATTTCGTCAGACCCTTATACATATATCCAGCTTCAGAACACTTCCCGAGAAAAGATCACGCGTTACTATACTCTGTTCACGTTAAGAATAACCTCACACTTCGACCAGTTTGTGACTGATGTGCGCATTCCCCACCACTTCCAACTAATCTAACGCACATGATTAGTCACCGCACTATCCCTACCGACCACCTACCGAATAACGATTCAGCCTAAACTGCGTAAAACAAAGGCGTCAGGACAGGAAAAACACTGTTGCATGCGTTAAAGACAAAGACAACCGTATGCGGTTGAGTGGGGGTTCAGACGTTCTAGGACCTCCTCCGACCCATCCCATGCGCCAAACGAGGTTATTCTTAACGTGAACAGAGAATAGAGATACCTATGTTACGAGCCGGAAGGGTACAGCCGCGTGGCTGGGGGCTGCTTATAGGTTATGGTAATTTGTTAGTTGGGTTGGCCCAGTATTGTTAAGATGGGCACCGGCCGGGATGGCAAGCCGGCGCAACAAGCAACTGTTGCGTCGGCTGCAGCGGACGATGGCTATTCGCCTCGTCCGCGGGTACCGTACCACGTCCACTATGGCGGCGTTGGCTCTGGCTGGGGAACTACCCTTCGAGCTGCTCGCGGCGGTGCGCGCCTATATTTATAGGCGCAATAGCATTTGCCGCAGCGCTCGGGGGGCCCCGCTGGAGCCTGAGGCGGTCCAGGAGCTCGAACTCCAGGCCCGGGGGTGCATGTGGGAGGTTTGGCGTAGGGAGTTATCCTCCCACGCCAGCGAGCGCGTCCCCGGGGCCCTCCTGCCACACCTGCAAAGGTGGCGGGAGCGGCGGCATGGTAGGCTCACCTACCGTCTGACGCAGGTATTCACCGGACATGGTTGTTTCGGTGTCTACCTGTGTCGCATCGGACGGGAGGAGACGGCGGTTTGCCACCACTGTGGGGAGGAGGAGGACTCGGCGCAGCACACGCTGGAGGAATGCCCCGCCTTTTCAGCGCTGCGTCGAGTCCTCCGATGTGAGATTGGAGGAGACCTCTCGCTCCCAGCAGTAGTTGGGGCAATGCTGGAGAGCGAGAGGAACTGGAAGCAGGTGGCCTCCTTCTGCGAGGAAGTAATAAAGCAGAAGGAGGCCGCCGAGCGGGATCGGGAACGATCCGATCCCGCTCGAAGAACCCGGGGGCGGCGACGGGTGCGGCCGGCCAGAGGCCGCGCCATAGGGCCCCCGGGATAAGGAGGGTAGCTGACGGCGGGGGGTGGATCACATCTGGGGTCCCCTTGTTCCCCCGCCGTCAGCAGATCGTGAAGTTGAGTCGACGGGAGCGGGGGGATGGCATGTTCAACGCCGTCCCCCCGGGCGGCCGTATTACCCAGGGCGGGGGCCCTGGGTAGCTGATAAACGGCCGCCGGGATGGAGCGGTGCGGGGCGCGGCCTCCCTGCACTGCGGAACCAGAGGTCATAGGAGGGGGAGGAGTAAACTCCCCCTCCTCGGGACGCGGCCGGTCATCAAAGGATAGATGACCGGCCATGGCGAGGGGGAGTCGCGGTAGTGTTCTCTAAGAGTTCCCGTGACTCCCCCGAATCCGCCAGAGGTGGAAGAGCGTCCGAAGGTCGCCGTGGAGGTTTTAGTGGGTCGAACCCCACACTACCCCTCTGTCGCTCCCCCGAGCGGCAGGGGGGTGTCTGACGATCAGATTTCCTCCACGTAAAAAAAAAAAAAAAAAAAAAAAAAAAGGATGTTGGCTATGGTGAACTAGCCGACGTATGGTTAACGCCGGGTGTCACAGGAAAGGTCAAGACGTGGAGACTAGTCGACGTATGGCTAACGCCGGGTGTCACAGGAGTTGTTAGTACATATTAGGTCTCGTAACTAGATTTTGACGGTAATACCTCGAGCGGCTAAGGTATACCGACGGATAGGTTCCCTTGGACTTTGGTGATAGTGAATTGATGCCAAAGTCATGTGTAAAAATAATAATATATTCTTCCAAACCGGGTTTACAAGTGTTGATTGTGCACTTGACGGTTTAAGAAATTGACTCTAGTTTTACAAGAGTTTTTAATTGTTTAAAAATGATTAATGTTGAATTTTAAGTTTGTTTCGATTCCGACGTAGCGAGAATCTAATCCTTCCCAGTTTTAACGGAAACGAGAAAACGGAGGCCCGAGAGCAATGTTAAATGAAATGCCTAACAGTAGACTACGTACTGTATGGTTTACTTGACTCGACTGGAACTTTGATATCCGATCTCGTAAGAATTGCAAAGACTCTTGATTTGAACTTTAAACTGACGTTACTCGGTCTAGATCTAAAGAACAACTGGGCCCGCGACGTCCTCATCATAACCCTTTTTATACGCGAAAATGAGCAGAAAAAGGCCATGGTGGGGACTGCGCGGGAAAAGCCAACGCGACATTTTTAACCGACTTCGAAAAGGAGGAGGTTACTCAATTCGACATGTATGTTAATTTTTTTTTTTTAATGTATGTTCGCCAATTACGCCGAGATGGATGGACCAATCGGAACCAAACCTTTTCCATCTTGTAGGGTATGACTCCCAGTTGGTCCCGTAAAAAAAAAATAATGCATTTCACCACCGCTTGCCCCTTTTTTATTGCAAAAAAGCGTCAGATTTCGTCCGCGTTGTGTATGGTCATCGATTACTCCAAGATGGATGGACGAATCGGAACGAAACCTTTTGCATCTTGTAGAGTATGACCAACAGTTGGTCCCGTAAAAAAAACCAGTTCGGATTTCTTCATTTTTTCCGCTGTTATCGCAAAAAACGTGCTATTTCGCGTGTACTCGGTCTGATATCGATGAAACCTAGTATTACATTTTGCGGCCGGAGATGTTTCCATGATGATCCCATTTGCAACATTCCCTCCACTTTCCTGCACTTCCCTTCGCACCCCCGCACTTCCCTTCGCATCCCTGCACTTCCCTTCGCATCCCTGCACTTCCCTTCACTTCCTTATCTTTCCCTTTCAAACCCAACTCCCCTGCCTCTTCCTTTCCTCCCCTCCAGCCCCTTCCCTTTCACTTCAATCCCTTTCCCTCCCTTCTCTACCCGCCCCTGCTGTTCCCTCCGGTGCTAATTACTTCTCTTATTGTAATAATTATGTTTCTAGCGTGACGGCGACATGGCAAGTGGGAAGTGCGAATCAAGCAATATCCTACTTTCCTATATGTTACATCAGACACAGTAAATCCCAGTTGTTACGTGAGATTTGAAAGAATTATGTATAATTTCGTAAATTTTGTGTGGTTTTACGTATTTTATATAATTGATTACTATTTATTCCAATACAATAAGATTATTAAGGATTTCAGTAGAGGAGTTAGGTATATTGCAGCGTTAGTATCCATGTTCATGTCTGATACAAAAGTACATACGTATATACGTATAAAAGTATATACGTACAAACATGTATATGTTTCTGTAGTATAATCGAAGTGAAAAGAAAAAAAAAACACTCCCACGCACGCACGCCCGTATTCCCGACCGCGGGTAGTGTGGTTTTACGTACTTTATATGCGTACCTCCACCCGCAAGCGGGCTTTCGCGCGCGCGTGCGGGCGGGCGGGCGTGCGTGCGGGCGTGCGTGCGGGCGTGCGGGCGGGGGCGCGTGCGTGCGGGCGGGCGCGCGTGCGGGAGGGCGGGCGTGCGGGCGGGCGCGCGTGCGGGCGGGCGTGCGGGCGTGCGTGCGGGCGTGCGGGCGAACGTGCGGGCGTGCGTGCGGGCGGGCGTGCGGGCGGGCGTGCGGCCGGACGGGCGTGCGGGCGAACGCGCGTGCGTGCGGGCGTGCGTGCGGGCGGGCGGGCGTGCGGCCGGGCGGTCGGTCGGGCGGGCGGGCGAACGTGCGGGCGTGCGTGCTGGCGGGCGGGCGTGCGGGCGTGCGTGCGGGCGGGCGGGCGTGCGGGCGGGCGTGCGGCCGGACGGGCGTGCGGGCGAACGCGCGTGCGAGCGGGCGGGCGTGCGGGCGTGCGGGCGTGCGTGCGGGCGGGCGGGCGTGCGGGCGGGCGGGCGGGCGTGCGGACGGGCGGTCGGGCGATCAGGCCAGCGTGCGTGCGAGCGTGCAGGCGGTCGGTCGGTAGGTCGGGCGTGCGTGCGTGCATGCGTGTGTGTGTTTTTTATCTTTTTACTACGATTATACTACAGAGACATGTATGTACTTTTGTTTCGGACATGAACATGGATACTACCGCTGACAATCGTATGTATACCTTGATTTCATAACGATGAGATATAATATATGAAGAAAGGAACACCGTTATACAGTATGTGGCTATTATTTCGCAGGGAACGCAAAGATCGCCACTAAAAAGTGTGAAATAAAATAATTTTTGAAAAAAAAATATAACCGACTTCGAAATGCACTCAAAAGAATGAAATAATATTTAATTCTTTTCGTGGGTTTCTCTCCAGCTATGTATAACATTGATGACAGTATTACATTACATGTTAGATAAAATGCATATTCCCTACCTTCCTCCCTACCTTCAGGCGGTGATCGGGGACTACCTGCGGGATAGAGGGATAGAATTCTCGGGCCGGGACGGGACGATGCGGAGGGAGGTGGACCGTGGGGTCCCACAGGGGTCCGTTTTGGGCCCGCTTCTGTGGGATCTCGGATACAACACGGTCCTGCAGGCCTCGCTTCCTGACGGCGCCACCCTCGTCTGCTACGCGGACGACACGCTGGTGGTGACCGTCGGGAGCACGTTCGGGAGGACCATCCGAAGAGCGGAGGTTGCGGTGGCAGCCGTCGTTCGGAGGATCCACGACCTGGGGCTGAGGATAGCCCCGGAGAAGACCGAGGCCATATGGTTTCATGGCCGGCCTCGGTCCAAGCCTCCGGCGCGGTCGTGGATCCAGGTAGGTGGAGCAAGCGTCGAGGTGGGTTCCCGGATGAAGTATCTGGGACTCATCCTCGACAGCCACTGGAGTTTCGAGGCTCAGAACGCAGAATAGCCAGTTATTTATCATTTCACGATCAATCAAATGTTCATCGTTGTATCAATTCCACTTATGCCAGCGCCGGCGCTTCCGCACAGTTCTCGTCGTTATTTACCGGGTATTTGGACTTGCCGAGTATGGACAAACAACAGAATATCAAACCATAATCTCATCTTACCAACATATTATAAATATTTGTTTAAATAAATAAAGTTCCAATTCCCATACCTGTATGTTACCTTTTAATCCTTCTACGAGAGCTTCACACACTTCTGGAACTATGGCACTTATCGATTGTTGATTTGCCACGGGAATTTGCTAACAAAAACACTAAAAAAGGTTGAACTCAGGTTGAACTCGGTTGAACTCAGACGCAGGGAGTCATTCGGTTCTCTCCATACCCTGTAATGCCACAGCTTTAACACACGGAAAGTAAGATAAAAAATAAAACATTTTTCGAAATCCATTTCCTTTGTATTAATCAATTTATATACAATTTTTACATTAAATATTAATTAATTTAAATTAAAAAAAAAGAGCAGTCTCAATTATATACTTTCTGCTGGGCGTGTCTTACTAGAAGCCTCGCGAAAGGAATACAAACTCTGTTAGTTAAAACTAATACAATGTTGCAGCAAATAAAAGATCCTCCTGACGCTGTGCGGCCCCGCATTACTCTGTGGGACATGAACAGTAGTTAAACTCTACTTTTCATAAAACCCATAACATCTCATAATATCACCGTTGCGTCATAGCTCCTTCTTCCATTCCACTCATCAGTTTTACTTAATTTGATGTGTATTACATAAGGATGGAAAATATTTTTAAGGATAATACATATTATATATTTTATCTGTACGGGTGAATTTGTGACGCCGCTTTAATATTAGTTTTGATCGTACTTGGAGCTTTACTCATTTGTCCCACTAAAAATATATAAAATACCATTACTATTGTTAATTACTACTATAAATATAAATGCGATAAAGTAAATAAATTATAATAAACATCTTACTGGATGAATTTCCCAGAGTTCCTTGTCCTGAATTTTGTTGTTGGTTTCCAGGCCTAGCTACCATCATTCCACTAGACACAGAATTGACACCAGACTGAACCATTGGCACCGAATCAGACTGCAAAAAATAAATTGCAAATACATATGCTGTAAGTACCTGTATGTGTTTCCCTCTTCCCTCTTGCTTTGCAAGATAAAGAATGCTGTTTATGTGAAAGTTGTAAAATATAAAAGGGGCAAGTATATTGACATAGATGAACCTGTGTTCACAATAACCTATTATGAGGAGGAAACGATATAAAATATTGAAAAATTCAACACTTTTTACATTTTTAAATGTCATAATTCAAAAATGGTTTTTTCAAAGTATATGAAGAAATTCATAAAACTGGTGAAAATGTATCGCTTTCTGATACCAGTATCGATTATTTGTTATTCAGATAAAAATTTATTTCGACAATGCCTAACTCTGTTGCACAACCACGCGCACGCCGCGATAGCGCCATCTATATCCATATCCGTCATAATAGCACCACTAATTCATTCGTATGCATTTCATTTCCGATAACACCATATTTTACTCGGACCCAGTGATAAGCATCTATCGTCTAGATCAGGCATGTCCAGCAAAGCATTGAATTTCGGATTCCCGAAACTTTCAGATTCCCAAAAAATATACAGGATGAAACAACAATTGGGTTCATAATTTTTAGGATAAACAGTACTTGACAAATGATAAAATTATGTCCTAATAAGCATTTCTCAAAGGGGGTTCCATTGTAACCACCGACAGGTTTTACCAAAAATAATGGGAAAAAAAGATCCGAAATCCGAACGACAGGAAAGAATATTCAAATTGTTTCTTCCATTTCTGACCTTGCATGACCTTGAAGGTCATTGTGTAGTATATGGATGAATTCGTCTTGGCACGCGCTTTCGTATGATATAAAAAAAATATATAGCATTGCATTAAAAAAAATTGGAGGTCACCTTCGTCGTATCAAAATAATGTGAATACAACAAAAACGCATATGTCACTTTGTTGCGTATAAAAAACAGTACTACTTTTCCCTCTTCCATTTTTTTTTTTTTTTAATATTTACTATATACAAAAAAAATGCTGACTAGTAAGAGCCTGAGCACCCTGTATATACGTTTAAGTTTTTTGTTTCCTTGCACCGATGTAAGTGTCGCTGTATGTATGCGCGCCATGTGCTCAGTACGAAGTTGAAGTTACGTTCATTTTTGTATCACATTACATTATATTTTAGTTACTTATTTTTGTTAATAAACGCGCGCGCGATGCTATAAGTGGTGCAGTTTTATTTCGTAACCAACAACTTCAGAGCACGACGCCGAAAGTATATAAGTACCTAGCAATCAGAAAACTTTATGACACTAGTTGATCGCAATATGATCGGTAATTTTTTCCCACCGCGTATATTTCCCTAGACTGCCAAGTTCCGCAAATCCGGGTCTATCGTCCAGCGAAACAGAAGTTTTTCAAGATTTTAACATAATAACGAGAAGGACGCATCATAATTATAATATTCACATTTCGAAAAAATTTGTCGAATGCACTACAGAGCTCTTTTTTTTTAATTGTACAAGAAAAATTTCTTTTGTAAAAACGTGAACTTTTATTTTTTATAAAGTTTCAAAAGGCAATAGCAAACTCGGGCTCTGTAGCGTGTTGCGAAATGGTACAATGCTATATGCAAATATTGCTGTATTTCCGTCTCTGTCGTAGTATTGTATGAGACACAAAAATCTATTTATCCCTATCCGGAGATTTTCAATTTCACCGCAAAAGGCCCCAAGATCAATTCAGACTTGGTTCGCCATTCCCATGTACCTTTGCAAAATCTATATGTATATCCCAATACCTATTGCAGTTGTTAATTGACCATTATAGCTGAAAAACGAAAAATCATAAGCTTATCAAACTTGACAAGTGCACTGTAAAAAATCAGTTAATGTTGATGCCAATAAAAATTGTTGGTCAAAGTTGTCGATTAAGTATGGTGTCGATAAAAACATTTACTGATATCTGTGCGATAAATCCAATGGGACCTATTTGTAGACATATATGTAAATGTTTTTCGTTAAGCAACAGTTTTGTATTTTATAATTCTTTTAATGTCCTCTACATGTCACCGATATAATTGTAGCGCATTTTTATGAATCATGTTTCTGTATTCAAACAAATATGTTTTATTTTGTCAAGTATCAATTATTGATATCAATAAACCTAACAATTACTGATCTTTAGAAATGTGATATACAAAGTGGGGCAATAACTATTAGCACCTCAGATATCTTCGAAAGCATAAGTTTCACAGAAATATTTGCTGAAATAAAATTGTACAGTACGGAGGCCATCCGGTGGCGATAATAGTGTTTTTTGCACATTGGGGAACTCGATGAAAAATTTCGAAATCGTTGGATTGGGCGCGGCTCGGCGGTCCAATATCGTGGCCAACTCGTTCACCAGACTTAACAGCTCTAGATTTTTTTCTGTGGGGAACATTGCAAGATAAAGTGTACAAAGAAGTGCCAACTACACCTTACGACATGCAACAGCGAATTATTGCAGCCTATGCGGCAATAAGTTCTGACGCTGTAAGACTTGCAAGTCAATCAATCGTAAAAAGAATCTAATGCTGCATTGACAGCGATGGTCATCATTTCAAACACCTACTATAAACGTATGTTTCATTTACTACCAAAACCGTAGGTATTATCACTTTCTCTACTTTCTATGACCTCCACTGACCTTATGTAATAGGTAGCTGGACTCGTTTTAAGATCCTCTATCGCGATACGGAAGCAAAAACATACCAATCCATAAAAAAAAAAAAATAAAAAAAATAAAAAAAAAAAGGTGACCTTCAAATATCCAAAGTACGTCCACCTGCAAAAAAAAACTATTATCGCCACCGGATGGCCCCCTTCGTACTGTACAATTTTACTTTAGCAAATATTTCTGTGAAACTTATACTTTCGAAGATATCTGAGGTGCTAATAGTTATTGCTCCACCCTGTATCAACACATAACTCTGTTATACAGGGTGTCCCGTAAATAGTGTAGGAGCCGGAAATGGGGGGTAGGTGAGACGATTCTGAACAACAATTTCATTTGCAAAAATTTCAGATGGGGCTTCGTTTTTAAATTATTAAGGAAAAACACTGACCAATTACAGAGCCAATTTTTCGTGCGCTCAGCTGCGTGATTATTTCGTCGGTTGCATCGTTCAAGCACGTTGCCGATCTAGCTCGTTTGGTAAAGCAGGAAATGTGAAGCACAAATAACCTTGACATACAATGACGAGTTGAGGTCGTCATTCATTTCATGTGCCACTGTAACCTTTGACGAGTCTGACACGTCAAGAGAAGATTTCGGCGGACGCCGTGCAGTATATTATCAGATTACTCAGCTGCTTCACTCGGACGTTGATTTTCGATTATTCACAATGTTCAAGATGCCCCCCCCCCCACCTTCACAACAATTCCAATAATAAAAGAGCATCCACAAATCAGAAGAAGCACATTGACAGTAGTATTCAATATAGCAGAGATCTCGCACGGCGAATGCCATACTAGACAATATTTGAGTTTAGTAAAGATTATAAATAATCCCTGTAACATGTATATGTATCCCTGTAACTTGTATAAATGCTATGATGCGAAAATAGCTGATGTACCACCGGGGGCTCAGCCCGCTCCATGGGACAGACAAGAATGTACCACCGGTGATACAACCCGTCGCAAACGTGGTTTTTACAAATTATGTGAATCCAATTGTGGGTACTGTTCTCGATTCAAAATTTACACAGGACAAGACAAAATTGAAGGAAGTGATATACCTGTAACGCAAAGTGTAGTCATGGAATAACTGAACCCATTTTAAGGAAAGGATATAAATACCTTGTTTTAAAAATGTTCTTTTATATGGTTGATATAACTATCTATAATGCTTATGTCCTATATTCTAAGTTACCTAATTCAACAAAGCAATCGATTGTAAATTTCCGATTGAATACTGCAGAAGATATGCTATGTGTTTTGTCTCTTTCTAACTATCCGACACGTGGCTAACCGCGGCAAAATGAATGCCCAACTCGGCTACAGGCAAAACATTGGGCACATTTTCCTCAACATATACCCTCGACCAATAAGAAGGAATATCCTACAATGAGATGCCGTGTGTGCATAACAAATAATATAAGAAGCTAAACAACTTGACAGTGGAAAAAATGTCTAGTTCCTGTACATATTCCAAAATGTTTTGAAATGTTTCATACATCAAAGAACTATTAAATTATTGTTTTATAATGTTATTTAATTGTTCTCCAATAACATTATGTATGAATCTGATTAAATGTTATATAACAATCCAAATTTCGAAATAAAACGTTCGCTTTCTCAGCTTGCACATAACTGTTCAGTTGAGAGAAACTAAATAGTATTTTTTAGTATTTGTATGTCTAAGGGGTTAATAATTCAAAAACGAATCACCATCCGAAATTTTTGCAAAGGAAATTGTTATTCAGAATCGTCTCACCTACCCCGTAAGAACCATTTCCGGTTCTTACACCAACAATGGGACACCCTATAGAATTATTCATCAATATTAATGAGTTCCATTAGTTCAAAAACAACTAACAAATTAAGTTATCCATCTATAAAATTGCTTGTTGGAAAACAAAAACTATGATAACAATTCGAGTGAGTAGATGAGTTTTATAACGTCAACTAGTCGTACATTTTCCTTACATATATACATATAATAGATATATTAAAGATTAAAGCTTCCAATATGAAATGAATCAATTTGAAAATCTAAAGACAAAAATAATGATCATTAAAATATTAAAAAAAATTATAGGTATATCGGTAAAATTTACCTTTAAACCTTTCCCCACACCCACAGCTGCTACAAGGGCATGTGTATCTGCTGTACTACTAGTCTGAGCTTGGGCGGCTCTGGATCCGGATTCACTTTCCCATTCTTCCCGTGCTTTATTTGCTATATCCCATACATGACTAATGACTTTCGTGTATTGTGTTACTTGTTTCTGAAAATGATAAAGTGCATACGTATTTTAGAAGTCAAGGCATTTAGCGTTCCACTCGCTAAATGGACCGATCATGGATTTTAATTCCTATACCATTTTGAACTATTAGAGGAAAGTTATATTTAATGAATACAAATTTTCAGTGGTACATGTAGCTATATATACGGAATTATGTATTAAGGCTACTCAGAAATGTTTCAGGATTTCTGTGTCTCCTTTATTCATATTTTGTAAGCCATCGTTCAGGCAAATGATGAGTGCCACGATAACAAAGATCCTGACATTTGCACTGAATGAAGTCAACAATTAATTGTCAGACTTCTTCGATATTGAGTATCTATTGTATTTGTATTAAGATTTGCAAAGACGTCAATCCACCATAAGAGCTGGATTATTAAGCGGTAAAATCACTTTATTTTATTTTGTAACAGAAAATGCTCAATTGAAGGAACTAATGTAACGGGCAGTTATGTCACAAAATATTCATAAAAAATGAAATGTTTATTATGTGTCTTATCTGTTAAATGTGTAACTCTATAATAATTGTTTAGTCTGGTGTTGGATTTTATAATACAATATTGCAGTTTTCTTTACAACTGATTAGATTATTAAAAAAAAATTTTTGGAAAAAAATACAACCGACTTCGGAATGCACTAAAAAGGTACGAAATAATTTTAATTTATATTTCGGAGACGGCGCAAAATTACAAATTGTATTAATGAAAGATGTCGCTAATGTGAAAATATGTAAATGGATTAAAGAATTTTGACAATTTCCAACGTAGAAAATGTTTAATTTTGCGCCGTCTCCGAAATATAAATTAAAATTACTTCGTCCTTTTTAGTGCATTCCGAAGACGGTTGCATTTTTTTCCAACAATTTTTTTATTTCACATTTTTTAGCGGCGATCAGAGCATTCCTTGAACAGTTCAACAAAGGGATGGGAAGGGCAGGAAAGGGCAGGGTAGTGAAGGGAAGGGCAGGGAAGTGAAGGGAATGTTGCAAATGGGATCATCGTGGAAACATCTCCGGTCGCAAAATGTAATACTAGGCTTCATCGATATTAGGCCGATTATACGTGAAATAGTACGGTTTTTGCAATAAACGCGGGAAAAAACGAAAAAGTGCATAGTATGTTTGTTGCTGGACCAACTGGAAGTCATACTCTACAAGATGCAAAAAGTTTCGATCCGATTGGTCAATCCATCATGGAGTAATCGGTGACCATAGATGACGTGGAGGGAACAGTACGCTTATATGGAATAAAAGGGAGGTAAACAATGATAAAATGCAAAATGTTTTTTATACGGGACCAACTGGGAGGCATACCCTACAAGATACGAAAGATTCCGTTCCGATTGGTCATTCGATCTCGGAGAAATCGGCGGACATACATGACGCGGACGAAACGGTACTCTTTGATTTGCAGTAATTTATAATAAAACATGATAAAACAGGGTAAGCAATGTTAAAATAAAAAATGTATTTTATCCCGTTTCTAGTGAGGGTCATAGCCTACAAGATGAAAGAGGTTTTGTTCGGATTGATCCATCCATCTCGGCGTAATCGGTGACCAAACCTAGCATGTACAAAACTGTGTTTTTGCGATAAAAAAGGTGCAAAGAATGACAAAATGGAAAATGTTTTTTATACGGGACCAACCGGGTGTCATATCCTACAAGATGCAAAAGGTTTCGTTCCGATTGGTCCATTCATCTCGGCGTAATCGGGGAACATACATAAAATAAATAAAAAAAATATAAAAAAAAAAACATGTCGAATTGAGTAACCTCCTTCTTCTTCGAAGTCGGTTAAAGATAAAACATTTGATCATATGAACTATAAGAATTCATATTCCTTTGCTGGCCGCATTTTTGAATGCTGTTATGCTTTACGAATCTACGTTCTATGTGTAAGAAATTACATTCTCAATGTTACACTACATTCATTCAGAACACTGAACACTCAATACAATGTAATATTAAGTCATTTTTGTAATATTAGGGTGAAAGCGTCTATCAGTTTCACTACCGATCTTTATAAAACTGTTGGATATCGCTCTAGGCTAGCAAATCAGTTTATGTTTCGCGTTTAGTTAGGATAAGTTGACTCCAAACTCTGTTTCATCTTCTGTACATAATCACGCATACGAGCCCTGGATCCGTTACTCATCAACCGTGAATCATACCCCTGACACCTTAGTCCTAGAATTCCTATCAGTCCTTCGCCTCATCTCCACCACTTTCTATAAACCAAACCACCGACCCTTTAAAAGGACTAGTAAAACATTTTTGAGCAGCATTATTACAAAAATCGTACCGTGGCGTGGTGAAGAATCGCAAGAGCTACAGAAACTAAATGTCTTGTAAGATTTCTGTGTACAAGTTAACTAGAATAAACAGTTAACTCCAAAATCTAACATAAAATCGGGCGACGAGGACGGGATATCCAACACTTTCATTACCAGCGGATAAAAAGTGAACCTAGCAACTTCACTCCTGGAATTAAAGTAGCAGCTTTGCTAAATTGGACAACGAAGAAATAAGACACGAAGATCCACGACAATCGATACGGAAAGGCATTGCAACCTGAGAGAATACAACTGGAATTAGCAACTTCAGCCCCAATAGCAAAGGAACTTCCTATCGTCGTGAGTTACATAGTTTCTAGATACTCGTTTGTTTTCACGATTCCTTCCTTCTGTTACCATTTCCCCTTATATTGATAATTAATCCTATAGTCATGGCTCAAAATCAAGTTGTAAACGCACCACGTGCTAGTCTTGAATTTTTCACTAAACTGATTTCTGATATATTTGTTGGCGATCGATTTAAAATTCGAAGTTTTATTAAGCAAGTAGACGCAGTTTTTGAAAATACTCATGAATCACAAAAATCTCTTTCACTGCTATATGTAAAAAGTTAAATTACCGGAAAGGCTAGGGAACAAATTGATATACATTGTCATTTAACGACGTGGGAAGAAATTTCCGAATTTTTATTATCTCTATACCAAGATTAAAAATCACTTGATCAGCTTCTTGAAGATCTTAATTCAATGAGACAGGGCAAAACCGAAAATGTTTCTCAATTTTTCCAAAGATTAGAAGATCTGTCATCCAGAATATTAGCAACGATTCATGCCTTTGAATTAGAAAAAAATACTCTCGCAGGTCGCATTGCAATGATAACTGATATGACATTAAATCGTTTTATCTATCACACTCACCCACAAATATCCCAAATGCTTCGCTATAGACAATTTAATACTATTAATCATGCTTTTACCGCCGCAATTGCCGAGGAAAAAGCTCTTAGAATACGATACGAAAACTCACAAAATTACTCAAGTTACTTTAACAATTCTAAACCCATAAATCATTTCAGACCAATTCATTTTACTCAGGGACAATGCAATCCCAGAACTTCATATTCACAAAATTCAAATATTTACGTTAGACGCTCAGAACAAAATCATAACTTTAATGCACAGCCAGGTAGTAGACACACTAACAGGCAGACCGTCACGTGTAACTATTGTAAAAAGTCAGGTTGTAAGACGGTCGGATGGACCGTCTTGAATCGCTTGCCGACTCAGTCGGTACGCCGGGGTTCGGGGTGAAATGAGCAAGCCTGGGTTTCGACGGTGATAGCGATTTATTCTTATTACAAACTATTTACAGGCTCGCGGGCTATTTACACAGTCGTCTTAATCCTACCTTAAAGATAGTACGCGGCCGCGGTTCGGCGCGGTCGCGGTCGTACTCCGGCGCGGTCCCGGGTCGGCGCGGTCGCGGTCGCGGTGCAGGACGGTCGGTGATGGTGATGGGAGCGTAGGAGCTCGGAAAGGGGTTGCCCGGGAACAAAAATAGCGTGGTTACTTCGTATCAATGCGTACGCTGTCGGTGGGTAGCTCGCGCTGTCGTACCGTGGGCGAGCCGCGGTACTTATACTCGCGGTCGCGAATTTCAGCCGCGAGAAACCGCAAGCCGCGAGACGTCGCGACTCACGTTCGCGGCTGTGCGTAGTGGGGCGCTCAGCCCAGCGGTACGACGGGTTGTCAATTGGGGGGGGGGGTCGCGTCCTTACACTAGTTTCGTCACAAG
Organism: Stelis phaeoptera; assembly: GCA_943735885.1. Lineage (NCBI taxonomy): Eukaryota > Metazoa > Arthropoda > Insecta > Hymenoptera > Megachilidae > Stelis > Stelis phaeoptera. Next base: position 166,847 of record OX030933.1, on the reverse strand, counting down.
GTCATTCAATTGGAGAATGTGTTAAAAGGTTCTTGTCAAACGTTAAAAGAAACACGAATGGTTAAACTAATTCAAATTCTCGCAATCAGCCATCAATTAATTTTTATGAAACAGAGATGCAAACATCTAATTTCGATATTGAATCCCCTAATAAATCTCAAACCGATGTCGTAGTCAAAAATCTACAGAGACAAAATTCGAATTCCTATCATATTAATTGTCATAAGGAAAATGAATCTTTTGTTCCCCAACGTGATGTAAAACAAATGGAACAGTCTATCAGAAGTGAATTTTCAAACTCCAATTTTGCACACATTAATCTTAATAATAACTACGATATATAAGGGTAATTAATACATGGCATTTCACCTTGAATACGATGTACTAGATTATTATTTTCCAAATACAATTTTTACAACACAATAATATGACGGTGCTTTTCTACGCACAGTTTTTACCCCGCTTTTTCTCGGTACTCTGGTTTTGTCCGCCAGAGCGCGCAGCCGATACATCACAATAACGATTTTAGACTTACATGGAAACAACATATTAAAGGCTTGACAAACGACTGCAAAAGACGCCTCAACCTAATCAAGGCACTGTCGTCAACCGTTTAGGGAGCAGACCAAGTAGCACTAATGAATACCTATAAAGCTATAGTTAGATCCAAAATTGATTACGGTAGTATTATATACAACTCGGATCTAATCGGAACAAATCGGATCTAAGACTGCTGGATATAATCCACAACTCTGCACTTCGTATGGCAAGTGGAGCTTTTCGTACCAGCCCGGTAATTAGGCTACTTGCTATAACGAACGAACCTCACCTAAGCGAGAGACGGAAATTCCTCTCGGGAAACTATGCATTGCGGATCGCGGCATCGCGAAATAATGCGGTATACCAAAACATATTCACTATAAGGTATAAAACCGTATACGAAAAGAAAACAAGATTACTTTCCTCTTTCCACGTAAGAATCCATAAGCTACTTAAAGAAGCTGGTCTCAACTTAGACACAACTAGGCTGGATAGAAAGGATTACCCGTCGGAACCACCATGAATGGCTAACATCCCAATAGTAAATTTTAACCTTGCAGCTATGAGAAAGGATGAAACTTCCCCCCTGACCTTTAACCCTTTCGCGCCGAGCTCCGTATATATGCGGTATCCACTCGACAACCTGTGGGTACGGGCGACGCATGTATGCGGCATCGAAATGACGTGTATACAAATGCCATCTATAGTCGATGGCAACATTTTTCGTTACCGGCAGAACATTTTCTGTTGATTTTATTGACGTATTGGATTAATCATTTCTTAAGAGTGCTATTTGTTGAAACCACATCCAGAAACCACTTAGAACAACATATATACAGAAACCACGCACTGTGCATATTCCCGGAGGGAGTGTCCGTACAGTGACGGTACTTCGGCGGATGGAGCTGCCGTAGCGAAAGGGTTAAAACTCTCCTTGAAGAAATGAACGCAACCATTCCTAATTACGTATACATATACACGTATGTACAAAGATGGATCCAAATCTAAAGAAGGAAATGGCTGTTCAATAGTAACACCGGATTCGGAAATAAGCTTAAAGCTGCCTAAAATCATGTCTATCTTCACATGTAAAGCATGTGACGACCGGTCGCCATGACAGCCGTCGGCAAGGCACCGTCGCCACCGCGTACCGTCGTCACCGCGTACCGTTGTCACCGCGTACCGTTGTCGCCGCGCCCCACCCGCGATCACCATCGCGCGCACCGGCGCCACGCGGCGCAGGAGCAATTAATGAAGCAATCGATCACCGGATCGATGAGTTGGCTCGGGGCTTCGGCCCCGACAGGACCTCCTAGGAGGTCCTCTCCAAGGCAGTCGGCTCTCCTAGCCCGCGGACATGGCCCGGTCTAGGCGAGCCTGAAGGCCGGCGTCGTTGCGAAGGACATGGCCTCGCAACGGGGCTGGCCACGCCAACCCCCGCGGCCACGTGGACCGCCTGACCTGTGGACAGGCCCAGGGATGGCGAGCCACGCGCCGACCGAGCTGCGAAGGACATGGCCTCGCAGGACGGCCAGCCCGGCCGCGGCGACCGGTCCACCGGTTCTGCTACCCCGCGGACAGGCCCGGAGTAGCCGAACCGAGCGGGGACATCGCGACGAAGGACATGGCCTCGTCGCGGGGTTCTCCGGCACCGCTGGGCGCAACACCGGCCAACTCCAGGAAGGAACAACCTCTCTCGGACTTGAACAACCGACCAGTCGGCCAAAGCTGGCCAATACCTGTCTAAATTATTCTTTCCCTCTCTCTCCTCCGCGCCTAGGTTAAACCGCGGGCACCACCGGGTGCCCCGCCGCCCGTAGATATAAGTTCCGCAAACGCCACGCCGGGCGTTCCCCCGACCGTAGTTGATAAGTACCGCGAGGCGCCACGCCGGGCGCCTCCACCGACCGTAGTCTGTAAGCCGCGTAGGTTTAAGTCTAGTTTGTAAGCGCCACCACCGCCGCCACTAATGCTTGTCACCCCCGCAGAGCGAGACCAACACCGCCGAGGCCACCGCCCGCGCCTCCACCGCCGGGACGACCGCCACCGCCGCACCGCCGGACACCGCACCGACCACCGCGCCACCGGCATAATGTAAACGCCGACAATAATAAACTATTGTAAAACCGATCTAACACGCCTCGTTACTCGCACGACCCGACCCCCTCCCTGCCGCGACCGGCCTCCTCGCGGGAACCCTGGCTGCTGCAGCGTCCAGCACCAGGAGGCCCTCGAGCGATGCCCCGCCACGCCGGCGACCGGCGTGACGAGGCAGCAGCGTTACAAGCAATCGCCATTAAAAAAGCTCTTATGCTCATTAGAGACTCAACCCATAATAGGTTTGCTATCCTCTCAGACTCTAAAAGCTCGCTGCAGGCAATACAAGACCCCGACTCGTCGAACGAACTAATCCAAAATATCCAAAATTTATATACGCAAACTCTTAACCTCTCTCTATATCAGCGTCTCGGCGTGATACCGAAGACGAATCCGAGAAAACCCCACTCCAGGATTACAGAAAAGAGATAAACAGAAGATTATATGACAAATGGAACCAAAACTTAAAAAGCGCAGTTTCATCAAAGCTACGTCTAACAAAGCGGGAAACTACAAACTAAACGTCAACAAATTGAACAGACGAGAACAAGTAGTCAATACTCGTACATTAATCGGCCACACCAGACTCGCCCATAGCTATTTGTTCTTAAAAGAGAGTGCAGCCAAATGCACGCTATGCAGCGGAAACCTCAGCATAAACCACATCTTATTCGACTGTCATCACCTCAATGGAATTAGAGAAATGTTCAAGATCCCAGACAACATAAATGGAATAATGAACTCAAGTGACAGTATCAAGAATCTAATTGCGTTCCTAAAAGAAACCAAAACCTATGTCACGTAGGCAGATCGTTTTATCAAACATATGCCTCCTCTAGAAAAAACTAGCCTTTTTAACATCTGGAAAAGGAAAACTCTAATACAAACAGGCCGCCGGCACTTGAAACAAACAGAAGGCCCACTGCGATAACAGAACCATACGTTTTGGGAAAGCAGTGCGACCATCATGATTAAACACCAGCTACAACCACTCTAAACATTTCTGGAAAAACAGATGGGACCAATGCGATTATCTAAGTAATAACCAGATTGCCTTTTCGAATTAGTATATAAACCCCTTCGGTACCTACGAACGCGGGCAGTACCAAAGTTCATCTAGCGTTGAGTACTTCGTGTACAATCGTGAGTTGGTTATTACTTAGTGAGATCGGGTTGAAGTCCCTTTCGATCAAAGCGAACCTTATAGAATCTGCGAAACTAGCTTGTATTTCTATTTGGCATTCTTACCAACCACACACACACCCCCGCATTGCCAGTGCGTCAAAACCGAGCATCCAGCGGAATAGGTAATATACAACACTCACACCTATATTCGCGACAGAACAACTGCAATAGACTGATTTTGTAATATATATTTACTGTGTCAAACCCACATTAGCATTCTCTCTAAATCCCAGTGAATACCAGTGACGGTTCCCACAACAATACAATCTAACCGCTCGGGTTGTATTGACTTTTCTTAATAAATAAATGTTACGCGGCCTCCTTACTAGAAACCCTCTGCCGGCCACTAGAGCTGCCTGACCGTCGGCCACGTAACATATACCAAATTATAATATCGTAGAAAACATAACCTAGCTCAAACAAAGAAACACATTGTAATTCGATCGAGCAAAGAATGGAATACTATGGATAAACGTTAAATGTAAATGCAGCCAGTCGCTCATGACCTGAGATGTTAATGCGCCTTGAAACCTTTAAATAATAAAAAAAAAAAAAAAACGATTTAACATATATATTAGTCGAATATTCTTCTTCTAACTCTCCTGATAAGGTCCTTAAATTTCTTATAGATACCGGAGCTTCCGTTTCTTTGATAAAAAAGAATATCAAATTATCAATGACAAGACTGTAACTTTAACGGGCATAAAGAAGAATGCACCTATTCAAACCTCTGGAAAAATCCAAATAAAATTAGAAATTCATTGAAACAAGTTCTCAGTCGATCAACAATTAACTGATGATAGTAACGACTCGAATATACCCTTTGATGGTTTATTAGGCAATGATTTTTTCAATACTACAAATGCCGAGATATCTTACAAAAACAATTGTATTAATATCGATTGTATTCCTTTAAATTTTAATACACTAATTTTAACAGCCACCGGTTGTCGAACGCTCTGTATGTTCCCCCTTTTTTTGTATTTCGGACAGTACGTTCTTCTTGTTTTTTTGTACCAAGATCGCTCAACAAATGAGGGGGGAATTGACCATAGTCAGGAACGAACAAATCCACACCGTGTCTCTACGGTAACCAAGTAACCATCATACAATGGTTACAAAATTCACGACTGCTTATTAGCATACATTTATTTACAGTGCTAATTCTATAAATCAAAAACCAACTATTTTTTAACCGACTTCGAAAAGGAGGAGGTTACTCAATTCGATCAGGCCCCCCCCCCCCCCCATCATTGTTTACCCCCTTTTATTGCATATAAGCGTACTGTTTCCTCCACGTCAGCTATGGTCACCGATTACTCCATGATAGATTGACCAGTCGGATTGAAACCTTTTGCATCTTGTAGAGTATGACTTCCAGTTGGTCCAGCAACAAACATACTATGCACTTTTTCGTTTTTTCCCACGTTTATTGCAAAAACCGTATTATTTCACGTATATTCGGCCTAATATCGATGAAGCCTAGTATTACATTTTGCGACCGGAGATGTTTCCACGATGATCCCATTTGCAACATTCCCTTCACTTCCCTGCCCTTCCTTTCACTACCCTGCCCTTCCCTGCCCTGCCCTTCCCGCCCCTTTGTTGAACTCTTCAAGGAATGCTCTGATCGCCGCAAAAAAATGTGAAATAAAAAAATTTTTGGAAAAAAAAAATACAACCGACTTCGGAATGTACTAAAAAGGACGAAATAATTTTTATTTATATTTCGGAGACGGCGCAAAATTAAAAATTGTGTAAATGAAAGATGTTGCTAACGTGAAAATATGTAAAAGGATTAAATAATTTTGGCAATTTCCAATGTAGAAAATTTTTAATTTTGCGGCGTCTCCGAAATATAAATTAATAGTATATTATGCAACAAGGGCGTACGATTTACTCACTCGTGTGATCGGGCGTCACTCGTGTCCGGCATCGCCGGACACTCGTGCGCGGCGATCACACTAGTGCGTAAAATCGTATTTTATGCCCTTGTTGCATAATATACTATTATGATACAGTTTATCTGTATCATAGATACCGTGGACCTGCTCCTTCCCGCCCCTACCGATCCCACCTTCCTTTCTTTCCCCATCCTAGTATTGTGTATAGGTATGTAACGAATTTTACGCACAGTGTTGCAAAAAATTATTTCGACATTCCGAAGTCGGTTGTATTTTCTTTCCAAAAATCTTTTTATACCTACCTTTAGACTGTTACGAGCCGGAGGGGGTGGCTGCGTAGCCGGGGCTTTATACTAGGTAGATGGTAATTTGTTAAAAGGAAGTAGACGCGGAGACGAACCTACGTATGGCTAATATAGGGAGCTCCAGGAGGTTGGTTATCGAGGACGAATCTACGTATGGCTAACGTAGGGAGCCTCAGGAGAGTGATATGCGGACGAACCTACGTATGGCTAACGTAGGGAGCCGCAGGAAATGTTAGTATCAGTGCTCGTAACGTATTCGGTGCACCTTGAGCGGTAAAGGTACACCTTAGTGGGTTCAGGACCGTTTGTTATAATTGATCAACACTAAATCTATTTGATTCGGGTTTATTCTAATGCACCGGGACTTACAACTGTTATAGTGTAATTTGTCGCGGTGTGCTAACTTGAATTTAACTTACAAATATTACTTGAATTAGTCCAGTTTCGATTCCGCGAAGCAAGAATCTAATCCTTCTCGGTTTTAACGAACGCGAGCAAACGGGGGACGACTACAACCGTAAATGTAATGCCTAACAGTAGACTACGTACTGTATTGTTAAGAAAATGCTCGAAGGGGACTTGAACCCGATCTCGCTAAGTTGCAAAGTGTCGTAAGGGAAACGTACAGACGTGTAACGTGCTGAAGGGGTGCAGGAGTGGTGACGTTCTAGGAAGCGAATCAACTTCCGACACAATGTTCGGATAGACAAAACTTTATTTCGATTGACAATGAGTGTCGCGTTTTAAAACTCGGTAACGAGGTTGACGGAAAAATGATCAAGTCGATTTTCGTTACGCAAACCGCTACGCTTTTCCGTGCGTACTCCCACTCCCGTGAGCGGAGTGACTCGTCCTAATTGGCCATAATCTTGACGACGTTCGTCACCTCTAGCCAATCGGTTTAAAACCTATCGCCGCCTCTCCACTACGCGGAGGTTCGTTACCCGTCAACAAAAGGGTACTTGACCCTGTCCGCGGGCCGATCGGAACGGGACGATTTACAACATCCGCTGCTCGCTCTCGAAACCGTCGAGATTACATTCTGAGAAATGTTTGTTGTAAATCGTGGTCGTCGGCTCCAGGCCATATGGTATTTACCTCCGTCAACAGCCGCCACAGTGCCCTTTCTAGATTTTAACTAAACCCGAAATGCCTTCTCCGTCACCCTTTTTATACCCAAAAATTAGAGGAAAAAGAGTGGTGGGGAAGTGCGCTATGTGACTTCGAGGGACAACGCTCTTGCTTCGCGTTGATCTCCAAAATTCTAGACTACGTGACTAATACCGGGTGTACGCAGCCAACTCCAAATAAGGAAATTTTGAGGGCGGAAACGTAACAAGACAATTTACAGACCCTATCGTAAGTTTATGTACCTCGGAGACGAATTTGTGGTTCCAGCAATGGGTGAATTTGTTCGTTCCTGACTACGGTCAACTCGGGTGGGTAGCTAACGCTGCCATTAGTGAGCGCGCTCTTCGCGGGTTCTGATTGGCCGGAGTTTTTCATTAATAATTCAAAAATGAAGCCTTAGCAAGCATTTTGGCAAAGGAAAAAGCGGATCAGAATCTCCCCAACTACCACCCCCAGATATTATGCCCACCTGTTGTCGAACACCCTGTATAGTTTTCTAACTATTACCCGAATACAAATATTAATCATAAATTATATAAAGAAATTATAATTTATTATCATAATTCATTGTATGTTGTAAAAGAAACAGTTAAAAAGACATGTTGTGCCCGGATACGCACATAAGGAATGCACAATTCAGCAACTCCTACAAAGCGAGCGATGACCGACCTCCATCGAGCGAAGAATGTCTAACTCAGCAACACGTGCCGACCGAACGGCAAAAAACTTCGATCTATTGAGAAATGTCCCAAATAATTAGGACATTCCAATTAAGCAATTGACAACGATTAAAGGTTATAAAAGCACCGTGCATCGCCCGCGAGCAGCAGAAATAACCGAAAGATCGTAAGCAGAACAGAACATAAAGTAACTCTAGAACAATCAGACTTGTAACTCTAAAACATTCAATAAACCAAGTATCAGTTCGTCTATTCTCGTGAAACTCCCGGTGAATTCCAATTCTTATACGCTCCAGAACCTCAGCTATCCCATAAATTAATTGTTGATACCCGACGGGCACAACGACAGTAACTCGAATCTACACTCAAAAACTTAATTCCTGTATACTAGTATATACTGTATGGGGCAAAACAATTATCAAACACACCAATCACTTCCTTGTTAAAGGAACTTTCAACAGAATATAAATAAACTACAAGCTAAAAGTATAAAACCATCCTGTTCAAAATAATGTAGGATCGAGACCTCCATACCCAAAACATAAGAGGCGTCGCGTCGTGGAGAAATAGAGGATAGTCGAACGGTGTTTGGTCTAGGTCTAGGGAGTAGCGCGGCCGCCTACGAATCCGAGATTCCCGGTACCATATAAGTTTCACGTATATAATTTTCTACTTGTAATTTTAAAAATATGTTATAAATTGATTTTTATTGACCAATTTATAAATGTTTTGTACCTTGTTATTACATGTTTCCACTCTTTTATTAATCTTTTCGAGTTTCTTATTTATGTATTAAGAAGGTTCAAGATGTAAACAATCATAACTAAATTTCAAAAGCGTCAAAAGTTATTTTATTTATGCTTGGCTAATTTTGCTATTTTTCAGAGACCATAACTGTTATAACCTTAATTTTAAAAGTTATGACATAAGAATTAATATCTGTCTTTAAATGATTTTGTTTATGAATAACAATTATCGATGGTGGAAATGAATTTTGATTATGAATAACTATTATTGACGACGGAAATGTTTTTTAGTCAGTAATAACCATTATTGACGACGGAAATATTTTTTGGTCACTAATAACCATTATAGACGACGGAAATTTTTTTTGGTCACTAATAACTGTTATTGACGACAGAAATTGTTTTCGGTTATGAATAACCATTATCGTTGACCAGAATTCTTTTTCGGTTATGAATAACCATTATCGTTGACGAGAATTTTTTTTCGGTTACGGTGTAACCAATATCTTTCGCGGGAATTCTGTTTCGGTTACGACAAAAAATATATAATGCCGTATATAACAAAACTGGCAACAATTTGCCATGCTGTTCCTGCTACTCAAGTCAGTGTTGAAAGAGCCTTCTCGGCTCTGAAATTGATGCTGGACGATCGGCGGTGCAATTTATCACAACAGAATTTACACAAATTATTATTTCTAAAACTTACCACCGATTTTATGACTTAGTTAATAAACTATATTTTTTTTTATTTTTAATTATTTTATTATCATTATTTTTTATTTATTTATTTTTTTATTTATTATTTTATTTATTTATTTATTTTTATTAAAACATATTTCTTTTAATATTTATTTATTTAATATTTATATATTTATATTTTTATATTTGTTATATATATATATATATATATATATATATATATATATAATAGAACATTATTATTTTATTTATTTAATTAGTTATTATTATTAAAAATTATTACATATGTGTTTTTATTAATTAAAACATATAAATTCTATAATTCATTGTATGTCGTTCATAAATACAAATGACTCGTTATAATATTAATAAAAACTGATAATAGCTTAGAGTGATCAAAATACAACTCTCGCCAGTGATGTTGGTTACTGGTAACCAAAACAGAATTCCGCGAAAGATATTGGTTATTACCGTAACCGAAACAGAATTCCCGCGAAAGATATTGGTTATACCGTAACCGAAAAAAAATTCTCGTCAACGATAATGGTTATTCATAACCGAAAAAGAATTCTGGTCAACGATAATGGTTATTCATAACCGAAAACAATTTCTGTCGTCAATAACAGTTATTAGTGACCAAAAAATATTTCCGTCGGCAATAATGGTTATTACTGACTAAAAAACATTTCCGTCGTCAATAATAGTTATTAGTGACCAAAACAGATAAATCTTAATATTTTTTAATCACTTCATTTTTCGGAAAATGTGAGCAGTATTTAATGAAGCTTGACTACCATTTGAATAAAAATTGACTTTTTCCCAATGATTTTTTTCGAAAAAAATAAAAAAATAACTGTTATTTCTGGTCTCTGCTATTTTTAATTGCATAAAAATAGCTACAGTGAGTCACAGTGAAAATCATACACCGCATTTATTGTCCTAATTTTGGCTGAAAATTGAACTGTATGAACATAACATTTCTGTAATGAACATTATACTGTTTTGTGTAGACTGCTCTTTGATCACATGTAACAAAAGAACCCAAATTTTATCGAATATTTGAGAGAATATAAAAAATATACCAATATGTACGAAACGCGGCACACAGTGAAAATCGTACACCTACAATACCGCTCGATAAATGGTAATATTTTCTCGATTTCATAACTTCCAATACGTGATTCCTATAGATTTTTGTATGCTGAATACAAATATGTTAACAACTTTTTTCTAGTGTCCATAATTTTGGAAAAAAATGAATTTTTAGAAAAATTGTACATTTCCGACGTTGAAAATATTTCATGCTTACTATAGCAGTTATTCAGTCTCCGTTAGTACAATACCCGTATTCTATGGACTCTTCTAAATAAAATGATATAAATCATTATTATATTATAAACATTTCAATATGTTTAAATTAACATGTAGGGATCGTGTTAGGGAATATTGATTCGATTAATACAATTCCGAGAGTGTTCCTTTATTTTACACCTTTCTTCTTAGCTAATTGAGCCAAGTATATACTCTGCGGGTTACCGGGAAGATCCTTTATTTATTCAAAATCATTTTTCGATTTTATGATTTAAGCCTATCCATTTGGCATAACACGCGGCAACGGAACGGTTAAACGACATGGCAGTTGAGACGAATGTCAGCGTTGAGCACTACTGTCGCTACCGCGTAGCGTTCTTCATATGTTCGCTTCCAATACAGATGCGAAATGCATACATGTAGCGTTGTCGACCCACTCTCCCTTCGACATCTTATATCAGTCCCTAACCAACCCGCAGTCCCAAAACCTTTTACCCTCAACAGGTATTCGCTATTTCCCGGTATTTCAGGTATCCTGACCTTTCTTCTCTAGCCATTTTCTCGCGTGATACGAATATTTATGTATCCGGGCCTTTTTCCCTTTTTCCCTTTTTCCGATGAAATTCAAACCAAACCAACTCGCCTTCAGTGATTCGACGACACGTCGACCCGTGTACAAGGGTGATACACGTGTCAGGGTCGTTGCACCATGGGGCTTCGACGTACTTTCAAGGACCTGAGTCTGTCATCGGGCGAAGGATCAGTAGTAGCCGATAGCTAGGACCGCGACGAATTCTAAGAGTCGCGGATGTTATTATTAAAGTTCGATGCTCTTCCTTTGAGGATCGCCGAAGGAACAGTGTCTCGTGGCCGATGACCCGACGTCATCGTGCTGCGTGGCGCGTGCAGGGCGATAAGGGTGTTCTAAAAGGATCTGGCCCCGAAGTGGGGAAGGTGTCGTACCTTCTGGTAAGAGGACCATAATGAACCTCTTGGCACTTACTTCAGAACCCTGATCAAGAAAACGTCTCTGAATTCCATATAATTATCTTAATTTCTAACATACAGGGTGTCAACGCTAAAGTGTGACAGTCGCAATATTTCAGTAACTATTGATGACACAAAAAATTGTTTATATAGAAATTGCAGGATAAAATGGGATCTATGTTTTGGCTTAAACGAAAATTTTTTTTATGTTATTAATTTAAAAGATATGATGGTGAAGTCTCCTTTTTTAAATGGAACTATATACAGGGTATCCCAGAACTAGTGTAACACCCGGAAATGGGGGGTAGCTGGGGTGCATCTGAACAACTTTTTCCTTTATCAAAATGTTGTTTGAAGCTTCGTTATCGAGTTATTAACGAAAAACACCGGCCAATGAGAGCGCGCGTAGAGCGCGGGCTCAGCCACGAGAACGTTAGTGATTCTCAATCGCGCGCGGACGTGGCCGTAAACGAATGCCTCTTTGCACCGGAGATATCGAGAGAATCACACGGCAAATGTTACATTGTATTAAATTAAAAATAATGTAGAATTATTTATGAGTAACAAATTAATGAATATGTCGTTTAATAACTATTTTTGACACTTTTTAACGTTATCCAAAGGGAACAAAGTGTTGTAGTAGTTATGAAAATAGATTTTTTTTTAATACCACATCAACAGTTGGATAATTTATGTTTAAAGAAAAATGATTTTGAAAGCTAATGTTAGAAAAAGCTGGATTAACTTACTCATTTGTCCTCGAATGAACCTGTCACGGCTGAAGTGGGTCGTTGAAACTAGGTCACTGTGCCGATCCTGATCCTTTTTCGAAACCCTCAACAGCTGATGTTACGGCCGGGTCGGCGAACTCACTGCACTGCACGGTCACATTTATTGCGCGGTCACTATCACTTGTCACTGAGAAATGTGGGGATATTTAAACACAATTTATTATTCCTTCGTGTAACAAAGTCGGTCACTCAGTGACGAATGAATACAGTACTGCGTAAGGAAAATTTCATCTCACGCCCGAATCAATGAATTGAATTTTCATACTGTGGTGCAGGGTATCACAAAGTAGTACTGTAAACAAGGGAAAGTTCGGCTATTTTACGAAGAATTTAGTGACGACAGCAGCACGTGTGCACGAGACAAACGGACTGAGGACTTTACAGGCAGAGATGTCCGAATGGCACTGCAGTTCACCCTCCCCCACCAGCACAAGCAGGCCCACGGTTCAAGGGTTGTTAGAAATGAATGGAGGACGAACGAAATTTCTCCGGAAAAAGACTACACCGTAGCTAAACAAGGCTAGTCTTTTTCCGGAGAAATTTCGTTCGTCCTCCATTCATTTCTACCAATCCTTGAACCGTGGGCCTGCTTGTGCGGGTGGGGGAGGGTGAACTGCAGTGCCAAAGTCCTCAGTCCGTGTGTCTCATGCACACGTGCTTCCGTCGTCACTAAATTCGTCGTAAAATAGCCGAACCTTCCCTTGCTTACGGTACTACTTTATGGCACCTTGGACTACAGAATAAAAATTCAATTCACTGATTTCGATGTGAGATCAAATTTTCCTTACGCAGTACTGCATTCATTCGTCACTGAGAGACCGATTTGGTTACACGTAAGAAGAATAAATCGTGTTTAAATATTCCCACATTTCCCAGTGATAAGTGACCGCGCAATAAAAGTGACCGTACAATACAAGTGGCCGTGCAGTGCAGTGAGTTCGCTGACCCGACCATGACATCAGCTGTTGAAGGTTTCGAAAAAGGGCCAGAATCGGCACAGTGACCCAGTTTCAACGACCCACTTCAACCGTGACAGGTTCATTCGGGGACGAATGGGTAAATTAAACCAGCTTTTTCTAACATTAGCTTTCGAAATCGTTTTTCTTTAAACATAAATTATCCAACTGTTGATGGGGTATTCAAAAAAAAAATTATTTTCATAACTACTACAACACTTTGTTCCCTTCGGATAACGTTAAAAAGTGTCAAACATAGTTATTAAACGACATATTCATTAATTTGTTACTCATAAATAATTCTACATTATTCTTAATTTAATACAATGTAACCTTTGCCATGTGATTCTCTCGATATCTCCGATGCAAAGAGGCTATTCGTTCACGGCCACGTCCGCGCGCGATTGAGAGCCACTAACGTTCTCGTGGCTGAGCCCGCGCACTACGCGCGCTCTGATTGGTCAGTGTTTTTCGTTAATAACTCGATAACGAAGCTTCAAACAACATTTTGGTAAAGGAAAAAGTTGTTCAGATGCACCCCAGCTACCCCCCATTTCCGGGTGTTACACTAGTTCTGGGACACCTTGTATATATATATATATATATATATACTAGCTTTTGCCCGCGGCTTCGCTCGCTATCAATGAGCATTAAGACCAAGTATGAAGTAAATCCGACCACAAATCAAATATTTCTCATACAAACGTTGCAATCCTTTTTCACCCCTTCAGGGGTTGAATTTATTAAAATGCCGGAATAGGTGTTTGATTAATTATATCAAAGAGCAGTAATACCAATTTTCAAGCAAATTTGACCACAAATAAAATATTTCTCATACAACGTTGCAACCCGTTTTCACCTCTTCAGAGGTTTCATTTTTTAAAATGCCGAAATAGGTGTTTGATTAATTATATTAAAGAGCATTAAGGCCAAGTTTCAAGCAAACCTGACCACAAATAAAGTATTTCTCATACAAACATTGCTACCTCTTTTCACCCCCTTAGGGGTTGAATTTTGAAATATCCTTTCTTATTCCTTGTATACATCATAAAGGAAACCTCTGTGCAAAATTTCAGCTTTCTAGGTCCAAGGGTTTTGCCTGGGCGTTGATGAGTCAGTGAATCAGCACTCTATTTTTACATATATAGATATATATATATTTTTTTTTTATCATGCGGTAGTGCTTTTCAAGACGAATTGATTAAGCTTTAATGTATTTACCCGATTCTTATTAATTTTCAAGATATAACGCTTAGAAGTTTACCAATTTTCGACGGAAACGTCTCGGTTTGAGTGGCGAGGCATAAAAGCGGTCCTATTGTTGCGGTGTTTGACTCTGCCTGTTGAAACCGATACCGAGGGTCTATGCTCGGAACGGCAGTCCCCAAAAGTAAGAAACACGGAAAGTATTGTCCATCACGACAGCATCCTCGATGCGACAAACTTAGCCCGTGATGGACGATACTTTTCGTGTTTCTTACTTTTGGGGCCTGCCATTCCGAGCGTAGACCCTCGGTACCGGTTTCAACAGGCAGAGTCAAACACCACAACAATAGGACCGCTTTTATGACTTGCCACTCAAACGGAGATGTACAATTTTCCTAAAAATTCATTTCTTCCCAAAATTATGGACACTAGAAAAAAGTTGTTAACATATTTGTATTCAGCATACAAAAATCTATAGGAATCACGTATTGGAAGTTACGAAATCGAGAAAATATTACCATTTATCGAGCGGTATTGTAGGTGTACGATTTTCAGTGTGAGCCGCGTTTCGTATATATTGGTATATTTTTTATATTCTCTCAAATATTCGATAAAATTTGGGTTCTTTTTTTACATGAGATCAAAGAGCAATCCACACAAAACAGTATAATGTTCATTACAGAAATGTCATGTTCATACAGTTCAATTTTCAGCCAAAATTAGGACAATAAATGCGGTGCACGATTTTCACTGTGACTGACTGTATTTCAAACTGATATTCTAATGTAAGTTTAAACTTTGAAGATGAATTGTAAAGCTGCTATAAATTACTGTTTTTTTTTTATTTGTATAAATAATTTGTGAAAAGGAATTGTTTCTTTAAAGTACTAAATAAAACCTATTACAAAGTAAAAAAGTAAAATTATTTCCGAATATTTTTCATTAGATACTTAAAAAAAATTTACTTTACGTCTTTATTAATAGGTGATCCCATATTTATGGCGTGTAGTGTGTGCATAGATATAACCCCAAAGTTCGAGGGTATAGGGGAGTGACGGCCAAACTCCGAGTTGACTTCAGCGACAGTTGCGGAAAAAGTAGGAAGTTCCCGAACAAGGATAGAAGATCCTTGTCTCTCCAACGGCGTCATGACAGAGAGGGTGATACAGCAATAGCAGGAGAGACAAAGACAGAGCGATACCCAACAGCCCGATTTAACAACTTAGTTTTTCCCAGATTTTGAGGCGAAGAAGCAATATTTCTTTATGATTTTTATTTCTTAATATTCCTTATACCATTACGCATCGCTGTACAGAGTCCGATTTTGCAATTTGGATTTCTAAATTTTGTGAAAAATAAAAGTGTACGTTCTTATAGAAGAAATTTCTTCTAGTACAATTTTTCAAAAAAAGGGCTTGGTACAGCGATGGGCACATTTCTCCCGAATATAAATATCATAATTATAATGCATTTTTCTCGTTATTAAGTCCGAAATTTGGGAAAAACTCGACCCTGTAGGCACTAGATTCAGATTTGCGCAACTTGAGAGCCTAGGGAAATGTACGCGGTGAAAAAAGATAAACGAACATGCTACGAAACATACTGCGATCGACAAGGATCATACAATTTTCTGCTTGCTGGGTATATACTTTTGACGTCACGATCGTCATAGGAGCGCATGCGCATCACGTTACATGCGCAGAAGGAACGAAAACTCGTCATTCAGTCAGTACGTTTCTTTCCTGAAAGGAATAACAATTTGCAGTGTTTTACTTCTACTCCGATAGAGGCGCTAATTCACTCCCCTATACCCTTAACCTATGAATCGTCTATATCAAAAACTATACCATTAAAAAACCATATTGCAAATACAAGTGACACAACTCGAAAAACACGGTTTTCGAGTAATTAATCAATTAGAAAAATCCCATTTATTTATTTGCATAATTCGGCTGATAGAAAGCGGTTATTATGCTGTATTTTATAAATACATGTGTTATTATATATATATATATATATGTCATGAATATCAATGTCAGCAAATGGGTACTGCTGCTAAAGTAAAAACAATATTATATTGACAATCATCATTTCTTTGCATATAAGTAATAATGTTTTATTATATTTTTACCTCCACTGGAAAACATATTTACTTTTTCAAGTTGTGTCACTTTTATTATGAGAGTGTAATATAAGAATCATTTCAATGTTTTAAACCCTATCATTGAACCAAAAGGACCTCTCTTTGTTGCATAAATAATACTCCATGTATAATTATATTATATATAACTATTCCAAATAAATGCTTTGTTAAATAAATATCAAATAAAAGTAGAATTTAATTAAATTATGTAAATAAATCATTTAAGATATAGCAACTGCTTCCTCTAACAGTTCAAGATTATTGTAATTTATAATATTACTGGTGATATTATAAGATAAAAACACCTGTTTTGTAACTCTAAGGCTGCAAACATAAAATACATTCTTATGAAATATTCTTACATCAATTCAACATATAATTGTAACCATATCTGTTTCTCTTAATTTCAGTCCAAAGCGAATGGAACTAACAAAACGTGAAAGCTAACTGGTAGTAGCTTACATTGCAGTCCTAGTCGTTGTTTAGTTAGCACATTAAAAGAGAAATAAAATACTTTGAGTTATGGTTAAATTTCTATGATAAAAAATAATACAAAGATACAACTCTGTCTGCATTTTAAACTATTTTAAAATGCCAATATACATAATTTTTACAAATTTGATTAAATTATTGTCAGGATAAAATTTATATAAATACATCATAAAAAACTTTCATAAGAATACAAAATATAAATTAGAGTATTTTTCCTTACGTGTGATGTCTCATAATTTAGGTTCGCAGCTTTTGCTTCAAGCTGCATCATTTTTTGTTCAGCTTGAGGCTCCACTTTCGTTCGTAGATAATCTGGTACTAAATCATGAGCAAATGTAGAGATTCTACCTTCAGTTAAACGAAGTAGATCTTCATCTTTTTCTGGACTTAATCGTAATGGTAAAACTGTCAAGTTTCTTAAATTTGGTGCTTTATCATGTCCAAGAATTTTTGAAAGACTAGTTAACTACAAAAAATTGTATTTTGAGTAATACTACTTATTTTAACGTAAATAAACTTATTTAAAACATTTAGTACAATATATTTGTAATTTGAATTTCAAAAAATATAAAACAACAATTAATTAATTGTTAACATACATTTGTTATAACAGACAATACTTATATATCATGTACAATACTTTACTGTTTGTTCTTTTATTGATTTATGTTAATTTAATATTACTTAGTATATAAAAAAGAAAGTTTCAATAAAAAAATAACAAGTTATTATTTAATACACATTTATCAGATGTTACTTACATGTCCTGAAATAAGTGCAAAATTATCAAGGAAGTTAGGCCAATTTAAAGTTTCATATTCATGTTCCAATTTATATATCATTGCAGCAATGGCTGTTTTTAAATCGTTTACTTTCATAATGATAGCTTCCAAAGCAGAATCCAGTTGCTTTTCTTCTCGCTGCATTTTGAACTATAACAAAACATTGCAATGGTATAATATTATGTATAATGCTAAATCAGTGTATCTTTATTAATGCAATTATTATAACAAGGGTGACTTGCCTGTGGTTTGCTTTCCATATACTTTATAACTTATAATTCATCATACATAAAGTGGTGACCCTTTAACCCATTTGCATCATTAGCGCATATATGCACGGAATTTTCCTGGCCGTCATCACCGAAGCACAGATATGCGCGCTAGTTTTTTGTGCGTCATAGCCACAGTACATATGTATGCACATTTGAAACATTTCTATTATACAAAAAAAAAATTTTGGTGATATGGGCCAATTTTCCACTTTTCAGAATGATGCAAATGGGTTAACTGTTCAGAAACAGTGTATAGTATCAGATCACCATTGAGCTCTCAGTAAAGAATGATAGAAAATTATACATGTATCAACATATATATACATACATTTAGAAAAATAAATTTATAAATTTACATCATACAACTATTATTTCGAGAAGATACATACACATATATATATAATGCTGTTTCTATGAAGCATACAGCTCTTGATGCTATTTAATAAATGATATTTGACTCTTATTATACCAGAATTTGGTCATTCGTGTGTTATAAGTTATATGTGTGTATAACATTTAACACTTAACCCTTTAACTGCGGGGCCATTTGCAGCAGCGTGCCAGCTGTGTGTGCGGCACTGTTGATTGTTGTCGCATATACACGTCGTTAGCACAGAGCGCGTACAAATACATGACGTATATTGTATACGTCATTAGCAGTTAAAGGGTTAAGTACAATTGCAGAATCAGAAGCGACTTAATCAAACTTTTTCTTCATCAGTAGGTTATTCAATATATTTCTCCTCAGCTAAAGGAAATGTTTAACCACTTTTGGCTAAATTTTGTCTTGGAGCAGCAGTTCTTTTTTTAAATTTTGTTTGCATAATGTAATAATAATTGATAAATATAAACAAACAAT
Source organism: Stelis phaeoptera (assembly GCA_943735885.1). Classification (NCBI taxonomy): domain Eukaryota; kingdom Metazoa; phylum Arthropoda; class Insecta; order Hymenoptera; family Megachilidae; genus Stelis; species Stelis phaeoptera. The sequence continues at coordinate 147,761 of OX030933.1, read as the reverse complement.
AATGGCTTTTAGTCAGAATCCATTTATTTAATTTGGTAGTTTCGGGGTATCGTATAACATACTTTCCTGCGATGATTAGGTAAATTTTATTGTTTATTGAAATATATATTATTTATCAAAATACTTAAGTACCTGACTGGTTAAATCCAGAAGAAACTTGGAAATTCTGCGAATCATCCAGATACAAAATATGAGATTGACATCATTATCATTGCAACTTGTGTCACCAGGAGATGTTTTATATTTTATTTTCCAGATCTCTTTGGAATTAGACAGACAGGTACTTAAATAGCAAGATATTAAATCAATCTATTTTTGAAAATATCTCAGAAAATAAATTTTCAGGTATTATACAAATAACTTGACCTTTCTGGAACTCTTTCTTTTTCGATGCACGCTATGTTATGAATATGTAGCTGTATAATATTTCATGCATTAAAGATAGACTGTTAAAATGTTACTTTTATTGATATTATAAATACTGTTACTGGTTGCAATATTTTTAAAAAACTAGAGAGTTTCTTACGAGTATTCAAAGTATTTGTTGTGCTGTCTTGTGTGGTCCTCTATTTTACATGATTGGTACTTTGATCAAAAATAAAATTTACCTAGTTATCGCAGTAACGTAAGTTGTACGGTACCCCAAAAGTACCAAACTTTGACAGCATGTTACTTTTGAATAAATGGATTCCATCGGTAAAAACCATTATATTTTGCAATTATTATTACTTTATGCCAACAAACAAAAAATGCTATCCCAAAACGAAGTTTAAGCACCAAAATATATGTAGCATATATTACACATAACACAATAACATGATATAGGCCATAAAGTACTACACATCTATTACTTAACAAAGCGAAAGAAACTTGTGATGAAATCAGATACTTACTATTTTATATCGACGACAATAACAATAACTATACACTTGTTGTTATATTTAATTGTTAATTAAATACAAATAATCTTCTTTTTTGTATTAATATTGTATTTCATTGTATTTATGTACAAAAAAGTAATTAGTTTATATAAATAGACATATGCTTCAGCTGCTATGATATTAAAATCAGAAACATAGAACCAAATCCTCCGAACTACTGTTGTAAACAACTATGGGCACAGTATATGCGTTCCGAATTTCGCATGAAGCACGTAGAGTATGTACTACATAGAAAGTCGTTCCGAATTAGCTATTGCGCGCTTCAAAGGCGCTTCGAGGGAGCATTCCCTAGAGTGCACTAACCGTACTGAATTTACGTACCCCTCCAGCGCATGGGCTGCTTCTCTTTCGACCAGGGGGTCGATTCTGTAATTCAAGTGAGCGTACATACTCACTTCTCGCATTTTCATCTCACGTGAGTTTGTTCGCGCGATTCTGTAACGTCGAAGTGAAAATGCGAAATCACTAGATTAGAAATGTGAACTATACTGTACCATATCGACATTCGACAAGCGGCGAAATAATAAAATAAATAATAAAGTGAATAATTGAGTTCTAGAAGGCTATTACTGTATCCTGACTGTAGGGATGTTCGATTCCGATTCGATTCTTTAGAAAATCGATTCTTTCGGTAAAAAAATCGATTTTTTGAATCGATTCTTTGGTATTCGATTTTCCCCAGAATCGATTCTTTCATGTAAGAATCGAACATCGATTTTTGCCGTCTAGGGAATTAATTTTCACTAAATCAAGAGAATAAAGGTGTTCTTTGACCAATCAAACTGCTTGATTCGTAAGTTTCCCTGGTCGTATATATTTCGTCATGTAAAATATTTCTCTTCAATATAATGTCCTTCGTGAACTATCCTAAATTGTTCCTTATAAGATCAGATTTTATATCCATTCCTTCAAAATTGACTTCTATATGCACTAGTTTTGCAAGAAAAAAAAACTATGTGGCGATTTTTATAAATTCTCTTTTTATATCGACTTTTTGATTTCGAATTTTTAGAAGAATCGATTTTTCTTAGCAATAAAAGTACATTCACTCCTACATTACTATTCGAAAAAAGTATAGGAATAGTGATGAAAATATAAACAATGTAGAGTCTGCCTTTGGTGTAAGAGGACGAAAAGTAAAAAAATAAAAGATTGATTCTTTACAATAATAATCGATGCCGAGCGGAAGAATCGTATGTGAATCTGTTTACAAAATCAAAAATAAAAAGGGAAACAAAAAAAGCCGATTCTTTTTAAACCGATTCTTGCAGAATCGATTCTTTGGTTTCGATTTTTTGGAGGAATCGATTCTCTCAATCCGATTCAGAATCGATTCTTGAATCGATTCTTTCCGGTGAATCGAACATCCCTACCTGACTGTATACTGACAGTACTGATAGCCAATTTGCGAACACGCTCTAAATCTGCGCAGGGGATGAACTACCTCCTCTATCGGAGAAGTAGTAAACTACTAAACAGTTTTTCCAGTTTTTCAGGCACAATAACGAGAAAAACACATCATGATTATGCTTTTCGTAATCAGGAGAAGCATACCGACCGACTGATCAAGTGCTTTTTCGGAAAACTTGTAAAAAAAAATTTTTTGGAAAAAAAATACAACCGACTTCGGAATGCACTAAAAAGGACCAAATAATTTTAATTCATATTTCAGAGACGGCGCAAAATTAAAAATTGTGTGAATGAAAGATGTTGCTAACGTGAAAATATGTAAAAGGATTAAATAATTTTGGCAATTTCCAATGTAGAAAGTTTTTAATCTTGCGCCGTCTCTGAAATATAAATTAAAATTATTTGGTCCTTTTTAGTGCAATCCGAAGTCGGTTGTATCTTTTTCCAAAAATTTTTTTATTTCACATTTTTTAGTGGCCATCGGAGCAGTCCTTGCAGTTCCGATTGGTCAATCCATTTCGGAGTAATTGGCGGATATACATGACGTGGACGAAACAGCAATCTTTGTTTCGAAACAATTTTCAACAAAACAGAGTAAAACAGGGAAAACAATGACAAAATGCAAAATGTGTTTTATCCCGATTCTAGTGGGAGTCATAACCTACAAAATGCAAAAGGTTTCGTTCGGATTGGTCCATCCATCTCGGCGTGATCGGTGACCATACTCAGCTTCTACGAAACTACGTTTTTGCAAAAATCAGGGGTAAAGAATGAAAAAATGCAAAATGTTTTTCTTACGGGACCAACTGGGAGTCATACCCTACAAGATGGAAAAGATTTCATTCCGATTAGTCCAGCCATCTCGGCGTAATCGGCGAACATACATAAAGAAAAAAAAAAAAATAAATAAATAAATAAAACATAAAAAAAAATAAATATACATGTCGAATTGAGTAAACTCCTCCTTTTCGAAGTCGGTTAAAAAAATATCTCCCCTAAAAACGCATTTTTATCAAGTTTTAAAGGCGAAATTACAAAAGCGGGCTCTGTACTGCACCGCGGAGCGGTGCAAAGAATATTTTTAAAAAAGAATCATGCAAAAACACTGCTTTTTCACCTCAGGAAATGGTCCAAACCTGACTAAACCCCGTCGCTCTGAAATCGGGACGTTTTGAATGCCAATGTTGCGGCGTCGCCGTGCGGGAATAGGGATTTTTGTGGTTTTCAAGGCGTGGGTAAGGTGCCCGTGGAGCGCTGAAGCGCTCTGCTCGCGGCGCGATTAATAAACAAGACACGATCTAGGTTGACGTCAGTTTATTCTCTAAGTTGAAATATACTTGGCGAAAATACTACTCAGCGAGGCAATGTAAAGTTAAAAGAATGCGACTGTCTATTAGCGAGTGTGATATCGTTCTGCCGTTTTTGGCGGGTGAAGTCTTCGCGCGATTTCGGCTGATCCCCTCTTCGCTGGAATTTGGGTCCCCCTCCGGAAAGTTCCTGGTCCTCCCCTGGTCCAATGGGGGTGATGCCCACCCCGTCCGGTGGCATCTCTTCCTCCTGGTCCTGGTCCACCCTCGGTTGAGTGGAGGTGGCGGTGTCCCCGCCAAGGGCCCGGACGACATCGCGCCCATGTGTTAAGAGAAAGCGTCGGACCCAGGAAAAACTACGAAAAAAACTAAGACAACTTGTATTGGCAAGCCCAACCGACCCTTACGGAAATTTACGAGCCTCTTGAAGCGCATGAATAGAGACAACGTCGCGAGGAATCTTCTATTGTCCGAACTCGTACGTGACTTAACTAAAAACAACAAATTTGGTACGGTCTCTAATAAATTTACTCGAGAGTTTCCTAATTGACGAGTTTTCGTTTCCTGGCTCTTCAGCTTTCCCTTGTTCGATCGCCCACGGCGAATATTTCTTAACAATGAATTTCCTGTTTGTAGTACACAGATGTTTGGCTTATTCGTATTTCGCTCTCAATTTATGATCGCAGTATCAAGGGGGCGCAATTTCTACGTAACAATGTTCACGCGGTTCTATCAACCTACTACGTGAATCAAATTCAAGCGATAGCGTTACACCAATATATATATATATGATTGCTTCACTATCGCGCTGTCCACCGTAGCGCTGTCACCGTACTTTCTACTGCTGTTGTGCCCACAGTATAAGGCCTAAGGGTATATTCTGAGGGTGCATTCCGAATTAAGCATGGAACGCGTACACTGCAATACTGATGCGCAACGCTTTGGAATCGTTCCGTTTCTTTAATGCACGCATAAAACGCATGAGCGCCAATGAGCGCTTGAAAATTTTGGAACGATTTCCGAAGCGACCTATGCGTTGCGCTGCAGTGGACAGCAGCCCACTGTAGTATTGTGTTGTGTGTTACACAATATTTGTATGTATATTCCAAAACTATCGGTGTCCAACATTATGAACAACATGAGATACAAATTCGTAACAATAATAATGATTTGAGAAGTATTAAGAGAATAACAATAATGAATGCGTTGCAAATAAGAATAAATGAATGATTAATATTAAATATCTTTGCTATAATTGTACAACAAAATTTCATGTTCATTTAAAATGAACTTCTAAACCTATGTTGTATCAATGAATTTACGCGAAAGATTTTGTATATTATTCTTTTAATAAATGAACACTTAAGTTAATAAATAAACGTTCGTTTATAATTAATATTTGTTTTTATTTTTATTAAAATATAATTTCTATTTTTTTTTCATTTTCCATTATTGATAATAATCAACATCATTAATACTTATAATCAATGAATAGAATTAAAACTATACACTTAAAAAGAAAAATAACGATGTGCAATCGGTGAAAACAGTGAAAATATGTTCCGAAATACGCAACAAACGCTTAGAACGCATCGACCGCATCCACTGCCTCTGGTCGAAAGAGAAGCAGCCCATGCGCTGGAGGGGTGCTAAGAATTCAGTACAGTTAGTACACTCTAGGCAATTCATAGCTCCCTCGAAGCCATTGATATATATAACTGGATACAGCATAGGATGTCTTAGCAGAGTTAGACTGTGTGATCCTTCATTGATATATATAACTGGATACAGCATAGGACCTACAGACTGTGATGTTTTGAAGGCTTGATATCCCTGAAAATTAGCCATTTCGCCATCTGGCTCGGTAGGTAGGTACTAAGGATTTTCAAATTCAGACATACATTTGCTTGTCTCCATTAATGTTGTCATTGATATATGTAAGATATATATTATTATATATGTATACACATCAATGAATGTCCCGTGTTTTTGATCCATACACAGCAATACAAAGATTTCTTCTAAAAGATAGGTGTAAAAATACAAATCAATAACAAATCCGTAAAAAAGATTTGTACTTGTATGCCGGAACACCTTAGTATCTGTATACCGAGACAGAGGGCGCAGTGTTTATCGTCAAAGATGGCTACTGCTGAAAGGATCACACAGTCTAACTATGCTAAGACATCCTATGCTGTATCCAGTTATATATATATCAATGGGTTATAAGCATTGATATATATAACTGGATACAGCATACGACCTACAGACTGTGACGTTTTGAAGGCTCGATATCCCTGAAAATGAGCCATTTCGCCATCTGGCTCGGTAGATCGGTACTAAGGATTTTCAAATTCAGACATATATTTGCTTGTCTCCATTAATGTTGTCATTGATATATGTAAGATATATATTATTATATATGTATACACATCAATGAATGTCCCGTGTTTTTGATCCATACACAGCAATACAAAGATTTCTTCTAAAAGATAGGTGTAAAAATACAAATCAATAACAAATCCGTAAAAAAGATTTGTACTTGTATGCCGGAACACCTTAGTATCTATATACCGAGACAGAGGGCGCAGTGTTTATCGTCAAAGATGGCTACTGCTGAAAGGATCACACAGTCTAACTATGCTAAGACATCCTATGCTGTATCCAGTTATATATATCAATGGTTATAAGCAGTTAGTTCGTAGTCTAGGTTAAGCATATAGTTCTGGTAGTTGTACAGATTTGAATCACCGACGCTGCATGTGCCTGACGCAATAAAAAGACTGATTGTGATCTACATCGTTGTGTTTATTCCTCCCAGCAAATAAGAAAGTTAAATAATATTAACGTTGCGGAATCGCGAATAGACTGTAGGTAAAAACCCTACAGATCTTTCGTTTGAGGCGCCATCTCGATCGAGGAAACCGACGAGAAGGACAATTATCAATGCGATGTCATTTTATATATAATTTTTGCTTCTGAATGCTTCGATTCTGAAATATGGTTGCTTCTTCGCGAATTGATACACATAATTGTTCGAATTTATATTCCTGTAAAGTTTAGGAATATCCCGGGAGTTGATGGTGGGGGACCCTTCCCCTCGCTAGTGTTTTTCCCTAGCGGAAGCCGAGTTTGGCGGTCATGTACTCTACGCGCTTCATGCGAAATTCGGAATGCACCCCAAGTGAGCGCACTCACTTCTCGTATTTTACTGTACCATATCGACATTTGACAAGCGGCGAAATAATAAAATAAATAATAAAGTGAATAATTGTGCCGATAATTATGAAAGTGGTCATATATTTCTTGTAAAAAAAATTACATTGAATAAATTTAGTTTAAAATAATGTAGTGTGAAATAACCGATAAACTCATTTAACCGACTTCGAAAAGGAGGAGGTTACTCAATTATATATATATTATTATTATTTTTTTGTTTGTTTGTTCTATGTATGTCCGCCGATTACGCCGAGATGGCTGGACGAATCGGGATGAAACCTTTTGCATCTTGTAGGGTATGACTCCCAGTTGGTCCCGTAAGAAAAACATTTTGCATTTTTTCATTCTTCACCCCTTTTTTATTGCAAAAACGCAGTTTCGTAGTAGCTACGTTTGGTCACCAATTACGCCGAGATCGGGATGAAACCTTTCCTATCTTGTAGGTTATGACTCCCACTAGAATCGGGATAAAACACATTTTGCATTTTGTCATTGTTTTCCCTGTTTTACCCTATTTTGTTGAAAATTGTTTCGAATCAAAGATTGCTGTTTCGTCCACGTCGTGTATATCTGCCAATTACTCCGAAATGGATTGACCTATCGGAACTGCAAGGACTGCTCCGATGGCCACTAAAAAATGTGAAATAAAAAAATGTTTGGAAAAAAAATACAACCGACTTCGGATTGCACTAAAAAGGACCAAATAATTTTAATTTATATTTCGGAAATGGCGCAAAATTAAAAATTTTCTACATTGCAAATTATCAAAATTCTTTAATCCTTTTACATATTTTTTCACATTAGCAACATCGTTCATTTACACAATTTTTAATTTTGCGCCGCCTCCGAAATATAAATTAAAATTATTTGGTCCTTTTTAGTGCATTCCGAAGTCGGTTGTATTTTTTTTCCAAACATTTTTTTATTTTTTTTTTTAAATTTTGACTTAGACCACTTTCATAATTATGGGCACAATTGAATTCTGGAAGGCTATTACTGTATCCACAGTACAGTGCTACAGCATATTATTTTTTTATTACAGATTTTCTGTGATTTTTCTATAAATAAGGCAACGAATGTAACAGAAAAAAAACAGAAATAAATTATAAAGCATCATCCTCTTCATCACCAAGTAATAAAATAGCAGCCATATAAATTGCCATTTTTATTACTTAGTTTTTTATGTATCTTCAAGGGAGTATATAAAGAATTCTTTCGGGAATTTATATGAAACAACGACATTTAACCTTACATTACCGTCACAAAAACGCGACATATTATTTCCCTCTCGCTCTACCTCTCAATGCCTCTCTCTCTTAATCTCACCAAGTTTCTTGCCGAGCAAACTCCCGCGAGATAGCTCACATTTTCACTATGGTGAAAATTACAGAATCAGAAGTTGTAAGTTGGTTCGCATTTTCACCACAAAAAAAGTTACAGAATCGACCCCCAGACTCTTATTATAGTGTTTCTACGGTAACAGTAATAGCCTTCTAGAATTCAATTATTCACTTTATTATTTATTTTATTATTTCTTCGCTTGTCGAATGTCAATGTGGTACGGTATAATTCCGGATAAAACATTTTTTTCCACATTTCGGATCTAGTGATTTCGTATTTTCACTTCGACGTTACAGAATCGCGTGAACAAACTCACGTGAGATGAAAATGCGAGAAGTGAGTGCAGTCACTTGAATTACAGAATCGACCCCCTGGTATAGGTGGTTGGTACCTACAATTGTAATAAACATTCGATCCTTTCTTTGTAACTTATTTGTAATAAACCTTTTTGTAATATATTGGTAATGTATATAACGCTTAAAATATATTTTCTACCGTTATCATTACATTATAATTTTTTTTTTCAACTTTTCAGTCTCGTTAAATTAATGCAAATGTGTCGAGAACCAATGTTGGTAATACACAGAAAATTTAGGATACAAATAGATGTCTAATTATTAGAGATTGAAATGAAATAAAATTAATAAATCCAGAGTTGATTTGAATTTCCCGCTGCAATCGGTCGACTTCAAAGATTCCGCCCGAAGTGTCGTTTCTTGGTATTTGGTATATCTCCTCTCTGCTAATAGTGCAGTAGTATACGCAGAGCAGTAACGTAGTATAGCTATCAATTGCCCGCGCTCATACATTTTACTTTTTGCGTATAAATATGCATATATGTATAAAAATAGATATAAATTATTGATAAATGAAAAGTCGATTGGCGAAATAATCATGGTGACATTAAATAAGGTTTCCAGTATTTGAAGGAACAAAATTTGTAAATTCCCAACTATACACGATTCGAAATTGAATATTTTTAGCCGTCTTCGAAAAGGAGGAGGTTACTCAATTCGTTCAGTATATATTTTTTTTCCTTCTCTTTTTTAACCCTTTATCTGGTAATGTTGACCTCAAGCAACATGTGTTTCTAGCAGCTTGCATGTGAAAGAAATTCCATTTTTTGTTCTTTTCTGGCACTGATCAGCATAATTTGCACAAATTATGCTAATAAAGTTTTTCAGCACTTCGCACTCTTAGAAAGGGCATATATACTTAACTTAATAACTCCCAAATTTATTCATTTGATAAATGCTTGCCAGACAAAGGGTTAATGTATGTTAGCCGATTGCACCGAATTGGATGGACCAATCGGAACGAAACCTTTTGCATCTTGTTGGGTAGGACTCCCAGTTGGTCCCATAAAAAAAAATGTTGCATTTTATTACTGCCTGTCCCTTTTTCATTGCAAAAAGGCGTGCGGTTTCGTACACGTTGTGTATGGTCAACGATTACTTCAAGATGGATGGACCAATCGGATCTCAACTTCTTTCATTGTAACCGTACAAAATGTGTACGGTACATAATAATTACATAAGGCGTGTGAATACGCCATAAGCGAGCATAAATGGTGAAACAATGTGCGCGTGCGCGACGAAAGCCCCTCCCCAGCGTGCGAATTCTCTGCGGACGACTCGTGTCACGCGAGTCGCGTGTCGATCACCGATCGATTAGTCGTCGTCGAGCGAAGCAAACTACTGAATTAGACGTAAAGTCAAATAGTCAAGTATTAGATACAATCTCGACACGGATCTTGATCGAAACAGAGGGACCTGTTTCAATTCGCGAGTGTCACGGCTGTTACGACTTCGTCGTACGTTGTGTGCATTTTCGAGATCTCCAGACCTCCCACGGCGACTCGTGGGCAGCTCGTGATTGAGACGAGAGCCCAAACGGCAAGCCCAGGAGTAAGGAGTGAAAAGGAACGGCCATAGGCTGAAATGCTCGACGACGGACCGCAGAGACGGCAACGCGATTTTCTTTGCAATAGAATAGGAAGCTTCCTTATACAATTTAGATAGAATTCATATGAAGTTCCTCATAGCGTAATTGCATTCTTTAAATATATAAAATATCTCCTCTCCTGCATATTGATTTATATTAATTGTATCTCGATGGGAACCGCTACGCCGAAGGCCATGAGGCCAATATTTATTTTCACTCGTTCTGCGCGATGTAGTTTGAGACACGCGTGCGTTAAACATTCTTCATTTCTATTATGCATAATTTACAGAATTTCTGTTAAATGATTTCATTCATCCTTTTTCGTTAACCGACGTTTCGACCGAGGACTCGAATTCCGCCGTTTTTCCGTTATCTTACATATTTCTGTGAGCATTTCCATACGCCGCGACGGGTTTCTTTTTGTTAGTTAAATTTTCACGCGTACAGAATCGTCTTCACCAATTTACGACGTCGAATAAAAACCCAGAATTCCATTCATTTGCGTTCACACGAAATTTCCATTTAGTTTATTGAATCCATTTAGTCAATTACTTGTTCTACCTAGTAGATCTCGATCTTATCATTTGATAAACCCTTACATGTTCCCGATATTTTCCCTATAGGAAAACAGTTGGTCCCGTAAAAAAAAAAACATTTTGGATTTTTTCATTTTTTACCGCTTTTATCGCAAAAAACGTCCTATTTCACGTATACTCGGCCTGATATCGATGAAACCTAGTATTACATTTTTCGGCGAGAATGTTTCCACGATGATTCCATTTGCAACATTCCCTTCACTTTTCTTCGCTTCCCTGCACTCCCATTCGCTGCCCTTCCTTGCCGTTCCCTGCCCTTCCCTTCTCTGCACTCCCCTTCCTCTTTCGTCCCAACCCCTTCTCATTCCTTCTTCGCTTCCCATCCCATCCCTTTGTTGCTAACTACTATCCCCAATGCAATATTCCTATTCTTTGATGGTACTCTGCAAGGAATGCTCCGATCGTCACTAACAAATGTGAAATAAAAAAAATTTTGGAAAAAAAAAATACAACCGATTGCGAAATGCACTAAAAAGAATGAAATAATTTTTATTTTTATTTCGGGGACGCACAATATTTCGTGTATATGGACGTTCGGGACAAAATTCATAACTTCGCTTCCGTATGGAATTTTCTGATACTTTTTTTTTTCTATTTAATTTTACACTGCTATTCTATCTCAATTTCTTATCGTGTCTAAAAAAACAGTTACATGAGTTGAGATTTTCCAATATTAACCTTCAGATACAAGTCAATAATTAGTTGATTGTATCTGGACTATTTATTATCAGAATAACTATTTGTAAGAAGTAATTTGTAAGAATAATTTGAGTTAATTGCATTTTTTAGTTTTGAAATAAACGGTACAAAAATCACAAGCTGCGAATTGCTATAAATAAATACCTTGTATATAAATGGATGTCATTTATAAAATTTTTGGATTATATTAGTCAGAATATATATAAATTCAAAGATGCCATACAGATAAATAAAGTGTTATAATATTGTACATATTTGGAGATATACCTACATATATGTTGATTTCGAGGACGAGTCAACGGTGACGCGACGCGATGATGCGTCTAGGTCAGGGTCCACTACCGAAAGTGGATATAAGGGCCTCCGAAAAGGGCCCCGCGGTCAGTACTATTTTAAAACTGTATACGCGCGGCAAGGAATTCCGAGGAATTCCATCTTCTAGAGTCAAATAGTGTATCTTCCTTTTACTTCTCTGTGAGTGTGAAATAATATAAGTTTGTAACCGAGGATACGCTTAATTTCCCACCTCATAACAATCGGTGCTGTGCGCGGTGCTCTCATCAGAAGAATCAGTCATTGTTATAATGTATAGTCTATGTCTGTCCTTTCTGTTTGCTTAGTTTTATTGTGTGTCGTCCTATACTTATTGTTAGATATTACTGGATCGAAGTTGCTACAAGTAAATGTATTGGAAATAAGTGGTGGAATAAAAATAGATTACACAGTTCAAATATTTTAACTTTGAAATTTCAACTTTATTGAAGCATTTGGAAGGGGGGCACGTCTTTACTGCAAGGAAGAAACTGCCAGAATGAATGAGAGGTCAGTGACGAAGAATTCGTCACCTACCCATAGACCCTATCGGTCCTATACTTTGTCTAAACAAGTCAAGAAGGGACACGGCTGCACCCTCTTGACTTGTGTCTCGCAAAGAAACCCAACACGCGCAGTGATGGTTTTTGTAAAAGAAAACTTTCTCTTTTTGGAAGAGAAAAACTAACAAAATTTAATAAATCTTTATTGCTGCTTCCTCGCGAATTTTTTCTAGTGTGATGTTCTCGCATATATCTTATCTCCTTATGCCTTGCTTCTATAGTTTCTTCAGACAAAAAGCGAATATTTACATTAACTTAAGTGCCTTAATGCTCGACGAAATGCACGAGTAAAATTCGTATACAAAGGTCCCATAGATGCGCTCAGGCCCTGAGCGGTGAGCGTCATATTAACAACTTTCATTATTTATTTCGTTTCGGGCAAACCGGGGCAACTCAAGTTGATAGCTACATAAAGTATAATGTTCCCAGAATTGACGTACAAAACATCCAGGTGGTACTTTTTGGGCTATTTTTGAAAAGCCTCCTTAAAGTTGATAAATCTTCAAATTAAGAATTGAAAAAACTAATTGCTATTTTTTAAAAATTACTTCGCCTATTTTAAAGATATTATAATGTTTGACAAAACCTATGGAGATGAAATGAAATATACAGATATTATACGAATTGCGTTTGTTTAAAGAAAATCCAGCAAAATCTACGGCCAACTTTTATCTTCAATGTTAGAAAAAGAGCTGTCCATTTACAAAAAGCATACATACTTTTGAAATCTATGTTTCTTTCAAAACATCATGACTTAAATACTATCGATATTTGACTTTTGTCCATTGTACGAAACACTGTGGGACGGCGCGAAATAAAAAATTTTCTACAATTGCCAAAATCCTCTAATCCTTTTTAATAATTTCACATGTTAATGTATTTTGTCTTTCCGCCCATTTAGTACCAAGGCCACCATACTCCAATCAATTCATAATCGGCAACATCTTTCATTCACACAATTTTTAATATTACGCCGTCTCCGAAATGATTGCATCGTATTTGTAATATTTTAATCAATTCTATAAAGACCTGGAGAGAATTGGTATAAAAATAAATTAAAATTATTTCATTCTCTTTAGTGCATTCCGAAGTCGGTTGTCTTTTATTACTTTTCTTTTTTTTTTTTTTTTTTTTTTTTTTTCAGAAATTATTTTATGTAAACACGACCTTTTAAGAAGCACCACAAACTCTCGATAGCAAGCGCCGACAACACGCTGTTGATAGAGATACGCCAGCAACCATCGGTATCTCCGGCGATTGGAGTTGAACTCCACGCTTACCGGTTTCTTCTCTTTCAAGCTTTTGTAGAATTTTCTTAAAAATAGAGTAATGGCTAAATTCTCCGAAAGAGAACGCGCTTATCTGTTGATAATGAGATGGTACGGAGATAAAGAAAGATCATATCAAGAGACATGTCATCTCTTAAATGCAACTTTTAACGAAGGAGATCCGATTTCAAAATCCACAGTTATAAGAACGGTTCAGCGTTTCATTGAAACTGGTAATATGGAAGAATGTCGGCGCAGTGGACGACCCAACTCTGCCTCCAATGATGAGAAGAGTGCGGATGTTTTGCAAAGCGTTATCGAAACGCCTAATACGTCCACTAGAAAGGATGCTGCGCAAAACGAAATCGATCAGAAATCGATGCGAAATATTTCAAAAAAGCACAAATTTCATCCATATAAAATGCATTACCGGTATAGTCTAACAATAAGAGCTAGCAACGTCGGAAAACACCTAATTTCAGCAAAGCTAATTTTTTTATATCCCCTCCCTTTTTATGGCGTGGAAGATATACGGACAGTCTGGCTGGCGGAGGACGCACAGTGGGGTATTTGACCGATTTAGCTGGCCAAAATTATTTTTCTGGTTTAATGGATTCAGAAACGTGCGTACTTATTTATTCATGACATTTTAACATATTAGGAGAAATTTTAGACATTAAAAAATAACTAACAACTATCAAAAAGTATTAAAAACAATTTTATTCTTTGGTTTTGTCACAGCCTCGCATTGCGAATTGTTCCGTTATATGTACATGTTTTCTCTGTATCATGTTTTGTCCCTTTTTATGGTGATACCTCTTTTGGGTGAGGAAAACCCATGCACGTGTAAGTACCTGGGCCGCGTTTCGGTGTAATACCCGCTTTTCGGCCTTTAGCATACAGCCTTTTATCTGCCTTTTTACCTACAATGACACACATACTAAATATAAAGTTGGTTATAATGTAATTTATAATAAAAATTTTATGAGGTTAACTTACATTTAATAGAAATGTCATTTCCAGTTACAAAATCTTATTTTTTATTTATAAAATGGAAATTCGCGGGATTCCGCGGCTAATTATTGTACTATTATAAAGTAGAAACCTTCCTCTTCATAATCAATAAACAATTATTATCGGGACGGACCCTGAACTATAACAAATTCCATCCAACAGCAAGGAAATGACATTTAAAATGAATGAAAAAGTTACTTTCTTTCTATCACTTGTACTGTATCGAAATCAATTGATATACCATTAAATCTATTATAAACACACACACTTACCTGCTTCTAAACTATCCATAACTGGTTTTTTGCAAATATTCGCCGTATACAAAAATTATCGCTTTGCAAAGTAGCTTAACGCGAAAGAAACCGAGAAAGGCACAAGCACCGTGACAGAGAGTACGAATAAAAATGACCATATCTCTGCATGGAAGTGTAAAACGGGGGAAAAATGTGCAATTTATTGCCCCCCCCCCCCCCCCCCCCAACTATTCGCCTACGACAAACTTGAAAAATCGACTTTTGGCCAGCTAACTCGGTAAAATACCCCACTGTGGGACGTTGCGTTTACCTGTTCGAATAGCGGCTATACAGGTGAAAAAAATTACAAAATTATATAACAATAGCATAACTTTTACTTCTTTCGTTGATTTTCGTAAACTATTCGTCATACTAATTCATTATTGCCAGACTGTTTCCCTGTTGTTAATATCACGTCAGACGCCGATATATAAATAGTTAAAAAATCATTTTTAAGTAATTTTAGTAAAGCTGAAATTTTAATATGTTTTATTTTTTTGCTTAATACCACATTGTAAGTTAAGTTAAGTTGTAAGTAATACCACATTGTTTAAGTTAAAATTGCTTCGCAAAAAAATTCAGCACCTTCGAGCTGTTACGTTTCTGCCCTCAAAATTTCCTTATTTGGAGTTGGCTGCGTACACCCGGCATTAGTTGTTAGTTTTTGGGCAAGGGTAATTAAATAAGTCCTTTTATTTCAAAATACACTATCTCTTTATTTAAAAGAGAGAGTGGAGAAGACACGTCCTTCCATACCGAATCACTGCGAAGGAATAGGAAAAACCGAATAGTGAAAAGAAAATCTGGGCACCACTTGACCCAGGGCAAAGGATTCTGTTTCTCTCTCTGAACCATAAACTATGCTCTCACTCCAAATTCTAAACTCTGAAGCATTAACTGTTTCAACGCGTCAATTCATTTTTGACCGTTACGCTCAGGTGTAATATCTAACATTAGTCATGAACACCTAGAATTTTCGAGATCAACGCGAAGCAAGGGCGTTGTCCCTCGAAGTCACGTAGCGTACTTGCCCACCACTTTTTTCCCTCTAATTTTTGGGTATAAAAAGGGTAACGGCGAAGGCATTTTGGGAAGTATTTTATTTTCGTCACTTTGATAAAAATGATATGCACATGTTACAGTACGAAATGTGCTGTCTGATCGGCTTACAATAGAACAATGTTACCTTGTCGATCTGTCGAAATACCGTTGTAAGGGGTATTTCCTTGAGTCTTCTGTCGAGTGGAGAAGAGCGCCGTTAATAAATTGTATGAATTCGGCCGCTGAGTGTCTGTCAAACACGGTGTTTCTTTGCACGTCCTGTGGTCCTATAGTGGACGACTAGGAATATCCTCTTCTTCGAAGCGGCATTCGCTATTCGTGGCCATGGAGTTGACCGGGAGTCGTCGGTTGTATTAATCTTGTCCGTCGAGCGAGTGTTCGAGCACTTGTCCTTTCTTCTCATGTCGAGTCCTTCTAACACTTTGTCTGTCGCGAATCCTCGGAGTTGGTTGAGCGAGAATCGCTTCTGTGTGTAGACTGCGTGGCAACTTATAGCAACTACATCGCGGCTACGAGACGACTTGTTCGCGATCTAGGGGCAACTGCCTCGCTGTCAAGACGCAACTGGGCGTATTCGCGAACCGCAAAATCTCCAAAATCTATACGTTACGTTACATAAAGTGACAACTGCCGGTCGATCGTTCAATCGATCGGGCGGCGCTGGCGGTCTTAAGGCTCTTTTTCGAAACAGGTCGATTCGCAAACTATACTAATGTAACAAAATTAACCGAAAAAGAAAAATGGCATAGAGCATTAGGTCATGTATAATTTTCAATATTTAAATAAATTGTGTAGTAAAATAATTACTAGAGATATGTCTATTTTGTGATTTCACTGCTTCGCTAGCTGTATCACTCGGTGATTCGAAGACGACTGCCCCACTGCTTACGCCGAACATTCGGCGTTCCTCTTACAGATTCGTGTGTCTCGTTCTTGCAGCGTTCTGACCAGTGTTTGTTTATACGGAGGTCGCCCCGGGCTACTTGAGGGGTCGCCGCATGAACATTTTCCTCAACGGCTGTCAGGTTAGCCGCTATCGTTTTAAAAAAACAGCTACGCTCGGCCAGACTGACTGACCGTCGCCCTCAACGTATACTTCCTTGTTCCTGAAACATGCTTACCAAGACTGTTACCGGTTAATATCATCAATGATCTTTCACACCAACGGCGTTTGATTCAGCCTTGCCCCGGTCCCCGGTGCAGAGTGATCAGTTCTGTACCGGGACAGGTGCCCCACTCGATGCAAATGCCTGAAATATGGACATCCTGAACAACTGCGTAAAAGTATTACGGTCGCTAGCCTCGCCAGGGGCACCGGGCGGCTGAGTGGGCAACCAGCCACATCAGACCATCGATTACCCCAACTCCGGCTACTTTCAGGCCAAGGCCTCCGCCCAGACCTCCATTTAGTACCAGGTTGACTACACCTGTACCTGGACGGTGTGGACTCGACCTGGGTCCCGGCCTTGCCCGTGCTTGTCACTGCACCCGATTCTGACCCAGAATCGTCCCTCAACGTCACGGAATCCTACCAATCTACCTCGCCCTCTTGGCGAAGATAAACGTCATAGCCCTCTGCGGACTCACCTGGTTTACTGCGTGGCGTCGAATGTGACCCATCGCTTCATGCTGTCGACGTCCACCACGCTGCGGTTATTGAAGGACTTGTTCAGGTCTCGGAGGTCAACGACTTCGTATCGGTCGTTAGGCAGAACGGCAGTTACCTTGAAAGGCCCTTTCGCTACTGCTAGCAGCTTCGGACTTCCCTTGGTGGCCCTTTGGTTGGCTGCAACCATGACATCCCCCACTGCGTACTTGGGAGGTTCATACCTCTTACAATTAGCGTCGAATTGCCGCTTCTGCACCCTCTGCTCGGCGTCCGTGACACCCTTTGCTGCATCTCGCATCTCCTTGAGGTCGACCTGATCCAATGTGCTTTGCATCTGAGCTAGTAGCCTAGCATCCACCAAGCTGCGTGGCTTGTAGCCAAACAGAAGCTGCGTCGGCGATTTTTGGGTGGTCCGATTGGTAGCGCAGTTTATTGCACTCTGGACTTGCTTCACCTTCTCGTCCCAATGCTCCTCGGATTCTCCAGCACAGGTAGCGGCGAAAGAGCTCAGCACAGTGCGGTTCAATCTTTCATACTGGCCGTTTGTGCACGGGGTGGAGACCGAATTGAGTACATTATTGAATGTCTGAATTTGCAAATAAAGATAAACTCAATCGACTGCAGAGAAAAGAAAACTGTTTATTAGAAATTGTGAATCCAAAGGCAGGATGGCGAAAAACCCGAGAGGTAAAACGTTACTTGGCTCAGGGCTGTCGCACGACGACTGACAGTGTGTAACAATGCGGAAAGACATTGTACATATAGTCTGCGTTGCCGAACGGTCAGCGGACCCTTGGCTTTTATGGCCTGGCCTGGGCCTGCGTCAAGTAGATTCGCAGTTTGGAAAAATCAAAGGATTCAAAACATAATCTATACTCAATATACATGTTTAAAACCGTGCTCTTCGTAGAAAGCCGCGAATAGATGCGAAGTGAAAGCCGTTCCCCTGTCGCTTATTATGCGGGTTGGTACCCCAAAAATCGCAATTAATTGTCTCAGCATTTGTATCTCTGTATCATGAGTGGTATCTCTATTCCTCCCGAGTGGCGATTAATAAATGATTCGGTAGTAGTGTTTTTTATTATTTCCCTGCTGATATTAGCACAGGCAATGTTAATACGTTCCATCATGTTTTCCGGTGTCGTGGGAATTTCGTCGTAAACTTGTGATTTCACCGTGCCCCAAAGAAAAAAATCTAACGGTGTAAATTCTGGCGAGCGCGCAAGCCATGGAATATCTGAACCTCGCCCGATCCATCTTTGAGGAAATTTTTGTTGTAGTACTTGTCGGGCTATTCAATATACACTCAAGGTCATTTGAAGGTCGTAGTGTTATAGGTCAATGAACTCGCCTTGCCCTCAGCTATCATCGTATGATAACAGAAATATATGGTTCCATTTAAAAAAAAACACCGATGACCTTGTAATCTCGACAAAAATGACCTTGAGCAAAATTTTTCACCAATCAGCATATGTGCCCCATCGGATACAATAACTTTTTCTTCTAAAATTTTTTTCTACCATGAAAAGCAAGCGAGATATTTGAGATGCCAGAGTGGGCTGGGACACCCTGTATAACTTAAACTTTAATTATATAGGAAAAGATATAAATAAATACATAAATAACAAGAAGCTCGAATTATATATTAAAAAAAAAAAAAAAAAAAAAAAAACAAGATTTAAAACAAAACTAAACACAGTAACTTTATGAATACGCAGAAAATACTTCAAAAGCTTGCTATCAATGCTCGGATGGTTCGGATGCATTTAAATCTAAATGAACGAAACATCGAAACAGAATCGAAGAGGTCCTATGTAAACCATAGCATAAACATACTAACAATAAGTGCCACAAGCTAAACAATTCAGTCGAAGAAGGCGGACATTGAACTCCTCTTCTCGCGGAGTTTCATCAATTGATGCGATACAGCGCCCAACCTCAATAATTTGAGCAGTGGGACGAGGGGGGAATTAAATCTTTCACGATTATTTAAAGGAAGGTGTGCCGAGAATATTCCAATTTGTTAGAACGCGGGATTCTTTGGGACTTAAAAGATAATCCCTGTCAATTGCAAGAAATTTGAAAAATTTGTTATATTTCATTCAGCATTACTTTCTCAGTATATTCTATGCGGTAATCATTAATGTAAGACGCGGTTTCCTATCGTGAAAGAACGCTCTTTACTATACATATACATATATAATACATATATAAAAAAAAAAAAAAAAGAGAACAGGAAAATATTGAATAGCAACATCAGGGGACTCCTGAAAGAAAACATGCAATTTTTTGGATAAAAAACACTGTCCGTAAAAAGTCCGACTTTAAGTCGTCATTGCCACTAAAAGACGATATGTATCAAATTGCATCAATATCTTCATTTTCAACATATGTATGTAGATGAACATTTAAGAAGTAGTATACACTTATGAAATATCAATATGTGAAACTTGGTTTTTTAAACAAATGGCACCCCATTTTCCAATCTGAACCACTGTGCGGCGTGAAGATGCTGCGCAGTGTTATGAAGCTGCATCGTTGCGACAGCGTAAAAAAGTAAAAATTACAAATATGTATCATCGGACGTCAATGTTTCAACATAAGATACTTTTAAATTACTTATAGCGAAAATTCAGACCAGGGCTTTAAAAATTCAAATAGCAGGATAATTCAGGTAACTAAAAATTCGAGTTGTGTAAACATTTTGGAAAATTCGAATATTAGAATTATTGGAATTTCAAATCCAAGTTCGAAGTTATCCAAATTATTCGAATATTCCAATTCTTACGGCTGTAGTCTAAATGTTTAATACACATTATATATTATTTGGTAACAGATTTGACCGATTTGGACAAGTAGAAAAATATGTGTGCCCCGGTTTTATGAATGTGTCGGAATAGGTGGGCCTATTACGCTATAACCAATCAGACTCGCATTCCTTCCGCGAGCAACTTTCCAGCTCTGCACTGTACTCGTGTCACAAACCGTCACTGCTTTGTATATTTTGTCTGTGAACTTCTTTGCTATTAACATTATATTATTTCCGAATTTTTGGATTAATGATCTTTACAAATTATTCCATGTTTGGCACTTCTCGTATGTAACAAATAATTTTGCAGATCCTTGCGATAATTTTTTGCGTCTCACACTTACATATATTTGACTTGTTTCTGAAAATTCTTCTAGTCATTTTTTTTTTAACGTTTCCGGTAAATGTTTGCGACGAATCTTCTACATTTTTAAAAGTAAGCGGTTGCTGAATGATGTTTCGTTGTGATGCCTTCAGCATTCTTTCTGCCATTTTCTCGTTTTCGATTTTTCTTTCATCGATGGTGTCCGCTTGCATTACCTCTACCAAAATTATGTCTCTTATAAACAACACTGTTCTCTATCTTTCTTTCTATCTATACAATTGTACTTTTAATGAATCTCAAATTGAATTTTCATCTAACTGTCAGCCCTCTATGTTTATTTTTTTATTCCGCCATATTTAATTCTCTTTTATTTTTTCAATTACGTATTGTTTAATTATTTTGTTACTGACAAAGAATTGTTATATACCCTCCGATTCAGTAATTTGAATCAGCATTTAGAAAAATGTCTAGTTAATAAATTTGACACATTTCACAAGAAATTGATAATAAATCTTAAAATAAAAGAATAATAAAATCAATATTAATTTTATCCTTCTGTACACTAAGCCACCAATATTTTTAGTATGGTATCATAAAATAACGAAGGAAATATTTCTTTATAAAAGCAATCTATCTTAATGATGTACGACTTCACCATCTCGACTCTACTATCTTAACTTTTTCTTCACTTTTCTTTGCTACTAACTACACACTCATGCCTTTATTTATTTGCATACAGTTAATGTCATTCATTGCCTGATTAAATACATACTTTTAGTCAGTTTTTATTCATATTTTCCTATATTTTACACCTTACGTACAATTTACTTTCTACATATACTTATGATATATAGTGAACTTCTTATTTTACTTTGAGAAACGTCAATATCTTGAAATCACATAATGAATGAATAAACTGCGTACAAAGTATTCCAAATTTATATAGATAATAATCGTAATTACATATTGTAATTACAAACATAGAATTGAGCAAACATGTAAGATTTCTCTATCAGAATGTCAATAAAAGTTTATTAATATATTTTCTTACCATGCTACTTGAAATATATTAAGGTGACATAGATAATTACTAATATTTGCAAAGTTTATTAGTTATGAGACTATTAATATATATTTATGTACGAAGAAGGTAAATTGTGCATTTTTTATAATTGCAGAATGTATTGAAGAGCAAAGTGGATGCAAAAGATGCAGAGATGGAATATGTGCAAGATGTGCAGTTTTGTTACATCAGGGGAATTGTGTCAATACCTGCCCACCAGGTCATATTGCAGATTGGTCAACTAAAGATGAATACATGGGTAGAATTTGTAAAGAGACCAAATATTTATTTGGATTTACTGGTAGTCAAATAGCTATTTTAGTGGGAATTGTTTCTGGTGCAGTTATATGTATCCTTATTATACTTTGTGGGGCTGTAATTATACACAGAAGAAAAAAAAAAGCTACTAAACTAATTCAACGGTTCGAAAATAGGTATATCTTTAATGTGTTACTAATATAATTAAAAAACCTATTAATTAGTAAAAAATAACTGTGTTTATTTTTCTATCTCACAGTATAGAGAGAAAAGAATTTTTAAAACATTTAGCAGCACTTAGAAGAGAAGGTAATACATTTCTTTCTATGCTCAATGATACTAGAAGACAAGTTAGGGAATTATATTATTCAAGGAACAATGGAGATAGTGCTGTTGGAATACAAGCGTATCGGTATAATTGTTTACACATTTAATATAAATTTATATATTTCTATTTGATATCAATTTATACATTTAATTACATTCAATTTATATACATAATTAATTACAATTGTAATTTGCAGACCAGTTTTACGTGACTTGGCAAGAATATTAGTTCTTATCAACAGAAAAGATGACATAATACTTATTCCACCAGATGATTGGCAAAGACTTTTTTCATGGGCACATAGACTTTTAAAACAATACAAAATGCACAGTTCCGAAGTAAGTTAAGTATTCACATTTCTAACAAAATTAATTGTAATACTTTTGGTTATTTTAAAATCTACTTTACTTTCATGCAAATCTGTAAAATATAGTTTGGTGAGTTACATCCATTAAAAGAGTAATTAACATAATTATTTGTTAAAATTTTTTAAGCACAATAATATATAGTAATATAATTTTGCCTAGTTCATTTATATCTTAAAACTATAATAATATGTTTCAAGGTAACTCAGCTTACAACATTCTTACAACAACCAAGAGTATCGGTTCAGTTAACTTCCTCACCACAAGTAGCACTCTCACAATCGTCTCAGCCTTATGAACGAAGGAATACACCAACTAGTTTGACTACATTTCAAGCTAATACACCGCTCTCAACATTTCAAGCAAGTGATAAATCAAGTATCAGCCCTGTAAGCTCCAGTTTAGGATACATAAAAGATAGTCCCATAAATTCTAGTCTTGGACAAAATAGTTCTGGAATCTATAATGAAAAACTTAGTCCAAATGGATCTACTGTAGGACAAAACACTCCATTAGTATATAATAATCAGGATCAAATTAAAGAACTTCAAGAACTTGCCATTTCAACTTTTAATCATACTTATAATACTGGTACAACTCTAACAGAATCTACTTGTGCAGTAGATGAGTACGAGGCAAATGAACTGAATCATGAATTAAACCTTCATTGGGAGTTTCAAAGCACTGCAGAAGCAACTAATTACACTATTTTACCTGATTGGTCATCTGTTCACGAATATTTTATTGATGATTTTACAATTCTTGGTTTTCGACCTCAAGATGAAATAACCACAGAATTATAAATAATATATATACATTTCTACGTTTTTTTTTTTTTTTATATTTAACATATTCTTACATGCAATTTTTTTCTAAAACTAAGTTTGGTTCATAGTAAGTATTATTTCTTACTTTTACGTAGATTTCTAAACTTTGATATTTAAGGTTAATGTATAAACCTATTACAAGTCATTATATTATTTATTTCTGTAATATGTTTTTTTTTTTTTCGAAATTGTACGTTTAATTATTTTAATTGCAAATTCAGGTTCATTTAAATATTAATATTAGTATGCATGCATAGATCAGAATAATTAATTTACAGATTTCAAAAGTTCTATATAATCATATACCAAAGAACTTTAAAAGAAAACAAAGTTTATTTCGTAAGATTTCATCTATATTTTACATTTCTTTCTTGATATATTGTAGGCAAGTCATCCCTTTAATCTTGTCTCCGTGTATAGGGGTGTAAACATATCTCATATTCCATGTATTCTGACGATGCACCTACAATATTTTTTTATTCATCTAAAACTGTTTGATTTTTGTATTTTGAATTAAATTTCTTTTAATCTTTTTATACCTATCGTTTGAAAAATCACATTTGAAAATTTCACAAATACTTATTCAGTCGAAGTTTGTCATTACATTTTACACTGACTGAAAATACATCGGCTGTAATTACGCCCCTGTACACGGTTAATGTTCAAGTTTAAAGTATTTGTACACAGACAAAAAGTTAAAATAATTTTACAAACAATAGTGCGCATATGCACATTTTACGTTTTTTGTAATCATGTTACATTTATCAGGATTTGAATCTCAAACTTTACAATATTAAATGAGATTTTTTCACTTTTTTTGTATTTTGTAACAAGACCGCCTGATAATAATTCTAAATAATTACAGTTTCACAAAGATATCCATACCATCTTAATTGTGGACTTCCTACAATTTGTTTAAAAGGAACAATTTGGTCTTTTATCCTTAGGGATAAACATATACTATACAAATTAAGCTTTTAATTAATATATATTTTAGATACAAAAGTTCAAGCTTAATATAACAAAAAATTGACATTTAAGCGAACTGTGAGAAAGTTGGCATCATAAAAGTATTTGTACTTTACAATTTCTCTGTATGCTTAAAACCAAAATGTTTACAGAAATGATCTATTATCTTCTTTATATTTTATTTAGAACATTTAGTAAATTCATTTATATATTATGTAATGAACATAGTAACTTGATTAATATTATGGTATATTACCAAAAGTAATTCATTACTTTACCACTAATGTAAGTAATTAATTTCCATACAGTAAAGAAAATGAATAGTATGATAGTAAATCATACATGAAAGTTGCAAATTTAATAAATAGAAATAAATCTATTAACCAGTATTTGATACAAGTTTTGACGACTAAGAAAAATTAATTGTTTTTAAGTGGAGATGTTTTACAAAAAAATATAGCAAATAATAATCCAAAGGTATCACTAATCATTATAAATAACATTAACAATGTAGTGTGTATCAAAATGTGTAGAACATTGGAACGAGAATGTAATGATTGAGTAGCTACAAAAAGAATTGGAAACTTTTAGAATTTATAAACCTCTATATTGGTAAAAATATTTATTTCTTGGAATGTGCATTTTTAGATGAATGTATTTAATTTGTTTCGTTCAAACAAAAATTTATGATATGCTAAAAACCAAATATGTGATATTTGAAAATCTTCAAAACAATGAATAATAATATAGATATTTATAGATACGCACCAACTTGGAAGTTCAGTATTTATATGTGCAATAATGGACAATATGTAACTAATAACATGTATATATTTTATACACACATTTACTACCAAGTACTGCAAAATTGTAGTGAGAAACCAATTATTATTTTCACTAAATAATGATTCCAAACTTGTGGTTAATAATTTGCATACGTACACTACATTTATTAATAATATACTCGCAGAGCTCTAATGTAAACTCGCTTGAGCACTTGTGAACTTGCGAAAAGCTGATTAATATTGGAGAAACTACATCATAACTGAAGAAGTATTAAAAGAAAAAATTCCATAGTAAATAAGTATATATTAAATTCAGTTTATAACTTTATTTCCACTGACATAAAAAGAATTGTTTAGTGTAGAGTGTATAACAAAATAATAATCATTTGAATGGCATAATTTTGTAATCTCTACAACAATGCTAATACTTTTGAATATTCTATTACGGTTTACTGAAATTTCTATTTTTATAATCATTAATTTATTATTTATGGATATAGTATAGATAGTTAAATGAAAATCACTTTTTTTCAATACAATTTTTTTATATTTTGATACAGTGATTAGATTTCAAACACAAAATTTCTTAACTTTATACATATTTGTATAAAGTAAAAGCTTGTTAATATATTATATATCTCTGTTAATAAATATATAATAAAGAACGTAAATTACTGTTGTATTCAATTTGAAAATATTTATAATTATTATCGTTTAATTTATTATAAAAATCAATATTTAATTGATTTAAGAATATGGGTTATGATATACATATGTAAGTATTGATGTTCTTGTATGCTCAAAACGAATCCATAAAAAGAATTTCAAATCTTTATAATGTACTACGTTTTATAGACTATTATGTCACTACCAAACAAAATGTTACAAAATCTTATCAGAATGCATATATATATTATATATATGTATGTGTGTATATTTTGTTATAATGTACGATCATAATGTTGAATTTTATATACAAATTTATGTAAATGTTAACGTTTTATCAATAAACGTAATGCTAATATAAGCACGAGGAATTATTATCAACATATTTCCTGTTTTTTTAATTTCTAAATATTATACTTCATTTAAACATGAAATTGTAATTAATTAAAAAAAAAGAAACTTTTTCTATTACGAATATTCTTCTTTAATTCAATATCAAATTTAAAGAAAAAAAAATATTAACAAGACAAAAGTATTATATATACAATATGTTATTCCTATATTAGATTATATTGAATAAGCAACAATTCAATTACTTTATATATTTCCAAAATAGATCCAAGGAATTCCATAGAAACATATACTTTTAATTACATATGCAAAATTGTAAACATAACAGAAAAAAAAGTTCAATTCAAAAGTACGTAGTAAAATATACATTTTTAATGGAATTATACTTACTAATGACACATTTTTAAATTGGCGGTTCTTAAAATAGGAAGTGATGGAAATGGCGTGCGCATTCAGATACTGCGCGCGCATACTGAATGATTAATAAAGAACACTTCATAAATTTCATTTTATTATGTTACAAATTCGATGATTTATTTCTTAAAAATTTCATGCAAAATTAATTTTTCATTATGATACGCCTATTTATCAAGTGATTTTTACGTAAGAAGTAATTAAAAGGTGGACGATTAAATGATATACTTAACGCGTAAGTTCCTGCGGGGTGGGCGAAGGACGCCATGACAGTCGTATTTTCTGTTAACTGGGAGCACGTAAGCTCTTGCCAGCGTTTCCGTGGAATTCTTGTACAATTTGGTATCTATTTAAATAAAAATTGGCAATTCGGTTTTCTGAATTTGTCAAACTTTCCTTGGAGTATATTTTGGTGGTGGAAGGCGAAAGAGCGTGGCCATTATCAACGATTTGCTTGTGGGTACCCATGGCGAGGTGAGACGTCAAGAGGCGGCGAAAGGCGTCCCCCCTTGCGTCGGGACGCGCATCACCCTGTGCACGAGACGACTTAGAACCGACGAAGTGAGATGCCAGAACCGCCGACGGCACCATACACCATGTGAGTTCATCCTGCGAGCTCTGTTGATTTTGTTTTGGCCCTCTCAAGCAATTATTGTAAATCCTTTTGCCCCGAATCCTGAGGAACCTCCATCTTGTGGCCCCTTGTCCTCGTTCTACAAGTCACGATAATTGACGCGTCATATGTCTGAGACACCAGAAGATGGTGCCCGTGAACCCTCTCTTAAGTACGAGGGGATCTGCGGCGAATCCTGGCAAATATGGAAATACAGCTACGTACTCATTAGAGCCGCTGGTACGCCACTATTTTAGTATTTTACTGTTACTCTTTGTTGCTTTTAAAAGATAATATCGGATGACTCACCTTTCCCGCTCACTTGACAAAAAAAAAACTCAAATACCGTGAGGTTAAATGAACTATTTTACTTTTTTATACATACTGATGCTTTGTTCGCCACATTAATCTATAATATGAATATTATGCAGTAATAATAATTCATTTGATAGGGTTCATTATGTTTAATAAAAGTTCTATTACTTATTAATGTTATACCGATTGACTTCGAAATTTAACCGCAAGATTTGTTTTACTGTATAGTTAGTCCCAGTGATGTAAAGGGCAAACTGATTATTTTAATAAGTATGCATTATATTTCTTTTTATACAATTGTGATATTTTGGTTCAGTTTTTATATTTACCGACTAATAGAAAATAGTGCTATATATTTTATAAATTGCTACAAATAAATTTGATATATATTTATAGCTTTTAAATTAATTCTAATTAAATTATTTTTCAGGATGAGAAATAAAATATATCACAAACACTTAGTTAGTATCCAATGAACAAAGATGAACAGTGACCAACATGCACTGCCAGCGACTACGCAGGCACAACAAGAGGTAAGAACATTTTAAATAAATTACAGGCCATTTGCCAAGCCACAAATGCGCAACAAATATCTAAACTTTAATTAATTAAACATAATTTAAAATGAGGTAAAATTTATCTGTAATTATTTTTATGAAACTATATTTCTTTCTAATTCTTTAATTTATTAAATTTAATTTATATTCAACAATATTTTAAAAGATTCAAATGTGGTTTTAGTTGTAGTTAATGTTATTTTAGGCTTTTGGATGTAAGTTTGAGTTAGATTCTTTTTATTGGTCGATTAACCAATTAAAAGTACTGATAACTGTTCATTGGTCTAAAATATCAACAGGGATACTATATCATAAATTTACAAAATGCATAACAGTATCGGTATGTTTTCAGACACCTGATGAAGGTAGTTGCAACATAGCTAAAGTTCTGAGAATACTTTTTTCTTGAATAATGCTTATATTTAAAAGCCTTAAACATTAATGGTAACAAACTGAGTAGTGAAAATTTTTAAATTACTGTTTCAGTTATTATACTTTTTAATAATCCTATTTTAATTAACTTTTAATTACATTTACTTATTATATATTGTATTATTTGCAAGTTTTGGAAAGGTAATTGGTTTCAAGATAAAAAGTTCTACAACTCCTATTTCCTTAGTAAATATTAGGTTTGCCTTAAGCTGTTTGGGTGGTATTATTTATTAATTTTTGTATTAACCCTGTAAGAGGTGTTTAAAGAAATTCAATAAATATTTTGATACAAATTATATCTATATATGATGATATTTCTGTCAGTCAAACACTGACTAAAATGGATTCATTTGAGTAAATATGTATTATAAATATAAATGTATATTATTTATTTATTTATATTCGAATTATAACACCAGAAATAATTTTGATAGTGGTAGACTATTTCTCTGTTAGAATGATGTTTAGTAACTAGTTCAATATATAAATTTTGGAGGTTAGTTATGAAAAGTGTAGATACAAAATATAGCTTTATGTTGTAAGGTTACTTGACCTTGAAATCTCCTTAAAACTTATATCTAGCGAACCTTCACTGACATGCATATTATGTTTTTCTCAAACTACTTTAACTGTTCAAAAGCATTTGAATTTTATAACATGTATTTGAATCTTTTTTTTTTTTTGTATTTTATGTAATTATAGTTATGATAACAAATATAACGCAATAAGGGAGTTCAAGTATTATGAAAATAATGTAAAGATATTATTATGCCAGTTATTATCAAAGTGTTATTTTCCTACATCTGAGCATTTTTTATGTCATTCTATGTCCAACTGCCAAATTTTGTAAATGAAAATTTGTCCTCTGTTAAATGTACTAAATGGTATTTCCAGTTTTTCACAAAAAAAACTTTTTGGCTGACCAGCTCAAATTTTAATAAGCTTTTACATATTGATAAATTATGTTATTATTTTTTATATATAGTTTTGGAAATAGATAGCAGTTTAAAGGATACCTAACATTAAGAGTAGTAGTACTCTACTTGTAGTTGTTTGATATAATGATATACATATATGTATATCATATAGCATTACATTTGTTTACATTTATTCATGTTTGATTATAGATTTCTTACAATGAGAATAGAACTAGATATTCAGTGATACATGTATTCTTTCTAACAATAGAGCTACAAGTTTAATTAGCTTAAGTTAAATGTACAGAAGCAATTCAGTAAGCGTTTTTATTGCATCTTTTTTTATAAAAGAAAATGTGAAATTAACGTAATGTGTAGAAAAAATTGTTACAGTACCTTAGAATTAGTTTGGATATTAATATATAAACACAATATGTGACAAAATTCATAACCACATAATTTATCAACATGTAAAATTGCACTAAAATCTGAATGGGCCAGATTAAGAAATGGACT
Source organism: Stelis phaeoptera (assembly GCA_943735885.1). NCBI lineage: Eukaryota > Metazoa > Arthropoda > Insecta > Hymenoptera > Megachilidae > Stelis > Stelis phaeoptera. The sequence goes on along the minus strand of OX030933.1, from coordinate 117,673 downwards.
GATAAAGAAAATTATATTGAATGTTCTTTTTCATTTCTGCGTTATATCAAATTTTTATCAGAACATGAGTGGGTGAATTTGACAGTCATGAGAATATAACAGATCTACATTTAGTTATAAAAATTGTTATTTACATTTAAACACATCACCTTTATGTAGTGTTGACGAGATACTTTTCTGAAAATTATTTGAATTTTTATATTGTCTCTCCAGTGACTTTTTGTCCACTTTATCTTTGATATTGATAATATTTGAAGAATGGAAATGAACAATGGCTGTAAATGCCATCCCTAATAATAATAATAATAATAATAATAATAATAAAAAAAATCACAACCTTTAGAGGAGCTATTATATTTTATTATATGTATTTTTTCCGTTAAAAAGTTGAATTTTTTCTTTCTTTTTTTAATATATACAGCCTACATGGCCTGTAAAGTTGCTCAGTTTGTATAAGAGGCCACTATGGTGGTCAAGTTGGCCCGCTTAAAGTTAAAGAAGTTGTTTATATGAGGGCCAATATTGGTAAATATAGCGGGAAGTGTTATTACAATAATTTAAACAGTGTTCACTACATATTTTGTATATAATATGGGATTTTGTGTACGATCAGCTTTTTAAATTAGGCTGTAAGTGATATATTTTATGAGCCACACCTCTTCTTTTTTATTCTTTCAACTCTTGATTTTGTGGATTGACAACTGGTGTGGACAGAATGATAACCAGATGATTTTGTTCCTGTAGATATTAAATAATAGCAAAAGGAGTATTTGTTTAAATAAACCAGAAATTCTTAATATTGGATCATTTTTAAAAAATTGTAATTGTTATGCTACCTTAATTAAAAAACAAAGAAGAATAACTAAATTTATAATTGAGGACAATTTGTTTAAAATGATAGCCAATGCTAGAAATATTCAACCATATCAAGTAACCGTTATGAGTCAAGGATTTCTATGACTTTAAGGAAGCTGGTAAAGGATTGAAACCTCAAGATTATAGATTCGTGAAGTACAATGGATTAAAAAATAAATAAAACAATTACTAAATGAATAAGAAAATTGGAAAATCATTAATATGTGCAAGAAAGAAATAAATACAGATAAAATAAAGCCATTGACGTTATTATCTTTGAAGATTAACAACTGGACGTCAAAAGAAAAAGCAGACGACCTTAAAATAATGCTATTATATTTAGGCAGTGGTAAACACCGCCAGTTCTACATCGGTATTGTAAAGAAACCTGGTTCGATTATACTATCATATAAGGAAATGTGTAATGGCACTTACAGCCTTTTTAAATGAACTTTATAATAAGCTTAGATACTTTTTAAAAATATAAAATTCTTTTTATTGCTAATTAATAGATTTTCAAAATATTGCAATAAAAATATTGTTAAGCTACATAAAGTAGTGTAACTTTAATAGTATTATATTTTGTCAATAAATAGTATTTTGGTAAACAAAATATTGTTTTCTACAAAATCGTTGGTTTGGCACTTACAGCCTTAGTTAGTTCCACATTTCATTTCTTTGATGAAAAATATTTATCGTCACAACTTTTTAAACGTATAACATGTAAGAAAATAAATATTAAATCTATTTAAAGATATAATATTTTATATACTGTTATATTTAGAAAGAAAGTAATGATTACCTTATTTATCATATGTATAATTTTAGTTTTCCATAATTTTGAGGAAAATGAATTGAAAAAATCAAAGTATTAGGGGTACTGGAAAGTAATGTCGTTTTATCAAAGGAAAGTTTATTTACATTTTTTACATCGTACATAAAAATCTAGTCGCTGAGGTAATCACCACCGTTTTCAACGACTCTCTGCCATCTAGAAACCAACCGGGATATACCATTTTTGTAAAAATCTTTTGGTTTTTCATTAAAATATTTTTATATGCCATTTTTAATCTCTTTGTAATTGAAATATTTTTTAGCATCTAAGAAATGTTGTGGGGATCTAACAATAAGTAGATGATAATCAGTGGGGGCTATATCGGGAGAGTAGGGTGGATGAATCAAAGAAAGAAAGAAATGCTCTGTTTTATGTCTAAACAGTAAAGAATTGCAAACTGCAACTTTTGTTGCTCGATTCTCTGCTCTAAGGAGATGCGGAACCCATCTTCCGCATCGATTCACCTTCTCAATTTTTTTAAGGTATACTTGCACTGTCGATCATACTACACCTAACACTTCTGCAATCTCTACAATTGTTAATCACGGGTTTTCTTCAACTACAGCTCTTATATCACCGTCTTCAAGAAGAGACGGCCTTCCCGACCTTTCATCGTCTTGCAAACTAAAATCCCCGTTCCAAAATTTTGCAAACCATCGTTGATATTTGCGGACGTTCAGACCTTCTGGATAAACACTATTGATATTATTTGTAGCAACATTAGCATTGTTTCCTTTATGAAATTCATAAAGCATGCAATGTCGGATATGTTCCTTCGTCACTTCATCTGAACTCATTTTTTTTTAAATAATAATAAATTCCCCAGCAAACTCAAGTAATTTATACGAATGGTATTCGAGGTTAGATTGGCACTAACAGACTGTCAACTAGATCCACATGAAGTTTGTAGCATTAATTATACGGCAGGTGTCAGGCAGACGCGACATTACTTTCCGGTACCCCTAATATATCTTTATATAAGATACACACAAATAATGTCATATACACTAGGCATAATAAGTCTGCGTACACTTTCTAAAACACAATTCCCCCTTTTGAAATTGGACCAAATGACTTGAATCTTTTTGAGAAGCTAGAAGAATTAGTTTACTAGATGACAGAAAAAAAAAATTGTGAAAAAGTCCCGGTCGGTTGAAATTATGAAGGATACAGTGGGGATCACGTTTCTCAATTTTTTTATCCGAGCCAATAATGAAAATTTAAAACATACATTTCGTAGATTTCAGCAAGTTGTATGTATACACAAAGTTTCATCGAAATCGGTTAACGCATCTAGAAACTACAGGCAATTGAAATTTACGAAAATCGCAGTTTTTCACCTAAGAACGTGATTAGTCATGATCTTAGGTGAAAAACTGCGATTTTCGTAAATTTCAATTGCCTGTAGTTTCTAGATGCGTTAACCGATTTCGATGAAACTTTGTGTATACATACAACTTGCTGAAATCTACGAAATGTATGTTTTAAATTTTCATTATTGGCTCGGATAAAAAAATTGAGAAACGTGATCCCCACTGTATCCTTCATAATTTCAACCGACCGGGACTTTTTCACAATTTTTTTTTTCTGTCATCTAGTAAACTAATTCTTCTAGCTTCTCAAAAAGATTCAAGTCATTTGGTCCAATTTCAAAAGGGGGAATTGTGTTTTAGAAAGTGTACGCAGACTTATTATGCCTAGTGTATATACAATATATAAGGAAGAATATGTTTCTGTAAATAATACAACGCATTTATATTAATGAGGAACATTACATTATAATATACTTACTATGAATAAATAATGTAAGTTGTTAGCATTACATATATTTTGTATAGGTATAAATAAATTTTCTTTTTTTTTTTAATGAATTTGAATATGATTTTGTCGCTTATCTTGAATAATGTATTAATGTTGGATACTAATGAACATTAATATCTAACGACAATTGCATGAACTTTTTTGAAGCATTATTTACAATTTTTTATACTGGTAAAGATTTATAAAGCGCATTTGTTGATTGGATTTAAGCCTGGTGCATGTTATTGCATGCCCTATAAATGTTGTACAAATGTCTGAATGTATATCGGTAGGATGTAAACGCGGGTCAAAGTGGTCGTCCTTCATACCCAGGTGGTTTGACTACAGCAACCAATCTTGGCAATGTAGGCAGTGCTCCGCATTCATCCGCGGACCTGCGTGTAGGTACAGCTGTAGCGTTAGCCTCCTCGGTAGCTAAATATTGGGTCCTCACCAATCTATTTCCTGGGCCGCTACCTCAGGTCTCAGTCTATCATCATTCCCATCACAACTCCTCGCATAGGAGTGGTGGGGGTGCAGAGGCATCTTCCAAAGAACCAGCCTCCTCATTGAACCAAGAAATGGCATTGACTTCTAGTTCTCATCACCAGACAACACCTACGCATCATCAACATCAACCTCCAGTTAGCAGTAGCAACCATCATAGTTCTTTACAACCAAACCCACAGGTTTGTTTATTTAGAAGTATGCAATAACTAGTTAATTATTATGTAGTTAATTAAAAACAAACCAGGATTAGTATCTGCATTTGCAGGTTTTATGGTAATATACTGTATTCTATGTAACCTCGTAAATGTGAGTAGTAGGTAGCAAAATTATATATTATAATAAAATATATGGAATGCTTGCAATTTTATATTTGCAGATCAAAATGTGGCTTTTCTTGAAGTTTCTTTTTTTTCTCCTTCTGATTTTTTTTTCTTTGCATCCGATCGTATACTAGTTGTAATTGATATGTGCTCAATATTCTTTTATATTCAAACATTTTTATATTCATTTTATAATAAAAGATGTAATACTTTTAATTAAACAGTGTTTGAGATTGTGATTCATTTCATTCGATAAAAGTTATAGTAATATGGTATATTTATGTTTTCTTTAACAGATACCAGTTTCTCTGCCGGGTCTTAATTTAGATGGAGCACACATACCTACCAGTGTCAGTCATCTACAAGCAGCACATGCACAAATGCAACAAATGCAAGCAGCACAGCAGCAACAGCTGCATCAGCAGCAGCAACAACAGCAACCACAACAACAACAACAACAACCACAACAGCAGCAACAGTCTCACCATCAAATACAAAATCATCAAAATGCTCAGAATAGTGGACCAACTGCGCATAATCAAAACGCACAGAGGGATGATCACAAAGTAAAAGATGAAGGTGGAAGTTGCACAACTGAACGTTGTAGTGATAATCAAGTTCACTGTCAAGTTCAATGTGATCTTCAGTTACAAACATCCCAAGACTTGCAACAAAGCCTTATGCAGCAGCAGCAGCAGCAGCAGCAACAACAACAGCAACAGCAGCAGCAGCAGCAGCAACAAATTGGTGTAAACATCAGTGGGAATTCGTCGACAGAAGGTGGAGGTCAAAATAATACTGATAAGCCTGAAAAGGAAAAGGAGCTGCGTCAACTAAATATGACACAGTATGTTTGTACAGTTTATTCTCTTGTTATATGCAGTAATTTTTCATAATACTACAACTTTTGTGTAGATTTCAAGTGCCAGATTTAAAACCGGGAGGTCATATGATGGATGTAAGAACAGCTGATGGTTCAGTTGTAAAAATCAGTGCTGGAAATGAACAAGATTTAGCAAAAACTCTTGGTGTTGAAATGGTCCAAAATATGTACAAGGTAATTAGTATTACACTATGTTTATAGCATATTTTGTTAAAGATGTAGCTAAATCATTGTTATGCTTTCCAGGTTAATGTCGAAGACATTAATCAACTATTAGCATATCATGAAGTGTTTGGAAAGTTACAAAGTGAAATAGCAGCAGGTACAACGTTGGTTGGAAGTACAGTTCCTACTCAAACAGTTACCACTATACAAAATGGAACACCAATTGTACAACAAGTTCAGTTAAATAAATTTGATATTAAATCGAGTGATGGCGAAGCGACACCGGGGCCAAGCGCATCACCAGTGTCAGTTGGAAGTCATGCTTGTGAAATATGTGGAAAGATTTTTCAGTTTCGATATCAACTTATTGTGCATCGTAGATATCATACTGAGAGAAAACCTTTTACTTGTCAGGTACATAATAGATGCATTCATAGTATCTGCAGTTCTGTAATATTATTGTTTTCATTTATCATATTCAAAGTGTTTCAAAACTTATAGGTGTGTGGCAAAGCTTTTTTAAATGCAAATGATTTGACACGTCATGGGAAGTGTCATTTAGGAGGATCTATGTTCACTTGTACAGTGTGCTTTCACGTGTTTGCGAATGCACCATCATTAGAACGTCATATGAAACGACATGCTACTGATAAACCATACAATTGTACTGTTTGTGGAAAAAGCTTTGCGAGAAAAGAACATTTGGATAACCATACTCGCTGCCACACTGGAGAAACGCCCTACAGGTAAGTTCATTTTCTTGATTTGCAGTAACTAAAAATTTAATATGTTTTTATTAAATATACCAGCAAAAGTGATTGTTAAAATACCAGTTTTAAAAACCGTTTGCTAAGCTGCCCCATAGCTTTCATATACAAGATTTTCGGCTATAGGCGGACATAATTTCACGGGTTGTGGCTGGAACAATTTTGTCAAAATGCTTGTTAAGGTGGTAGATTCCAGTAACCATGAATTGTGTGCGTCGCTCATACAATCAACAGAAAGCAAAAAATGAACTTTTCGTGGCCACAGTACTTCTGGGCGGACTTCATCACAGAGTGGTCTGGCCCGATGAAATGTTAATAAAGACGGTACCTTGAAAGAATTGGAATTTTAGGTATTATAGACTTGAGACAGATGTCAATGTAAACAAACAAGATGGCTGCAAACACATTTTACCAAAAATCAGACGATTTAGTGGTTTTTTCATCGATATCACATCAGATCACCCTTCCTTGAAGGGTACAGCCAGTCACAGTACAAATCGTACACCGTACTTATCGTCTTAATTTTGATTGAAAATTGGACTGTATGAAGATGGCACTTTTGTAACGAACACAATTATATTCTTTGTGAGCTATTTGGTTTTATGCAAAAAAAGAAGAAGTTGAATATTTCAGAAAAATAAATAAGTAAGTATACCGACGTGTACGAAACACGGCTCACACTGAAAATGGTACCGTAAAAATATCGTTCGACAAATCGTAATATTTTTTCGATTTTGCAACTTCCAATAAGTGAATTTTATAGTTTTACAGAGTATATTTCTTCATCTTTTCTGCATTATTAAACAAAATTTAATTTCCTTTTTTTTTTTTTTTTTTTTTTTTTTTACATAAAACGAAGCAATCGCTTTCAAAGAATATTATAATGTTCGTTATAATCATATCATGTTCATACGGTTCAATTTTCATCCAAAATTAAAGCAATAAATGCAGTGTACAATTTACACTGTGTCTAATTGTACATACTGAAAATTCCAGGGCACGGTTTACAATCTGTTAAACAGTTTCGGTAAAACTTTCTGTGTATACAGGGTGTCCCGTAACTAGTGGTAACATCGGGAAATGGGGGGTAGTTGAGACGATTCTGAACAACAATTTTCTTTGCAAAAATGTTGGACGGGGCTTCATTTTTGAATTATTAACGAAAAACACTGGCCAATCAGAGCGCGCGCTCAGGCGCGTGAGCGTAGTTTCGGGCCCTGGGATGTTCCGACTAAATAGGCTAAGCAATCGCGTCGGTAAAGGGGGAAAAATTTAATCGAAGTTGTACCAAGTAACGAATACAAACAATTAAACAGAGTATCTACGCAACTGTTACCCCCGAGGATGGAATAACTCAGCTAGTTAAATCGAATTTATTTTATTTATTAATTATTTGTATTCGTCGTTGGAAAAGAAGAACGAATAAAATGTGGGAAGCTGCTCTCGGAATTTTTGGGAAATGAATAACACTTACGCAATAAAAAGCGGACTCTAGCGTTATGAAAACAGAGTGATAATTACAATTTAACTTACCAACTGATTTGCAAGTTGGCCCTGTTCGTTGACAATGGTCATCGTACGTATCCTGACCATGGAAAGGACGAAGATGATGGAACGGCTCGGTCACTGAACCACTCTTGTCCACCACAAAAGTATTTCACTTCACGATCCCTGACACTTGTCACTTTCACATTAAAATCCCGTATTCAAGAAATATTTTTTTCCCTATACTGATCGAATTTGTTACTGCTAACCGATTCCGAAAACAGCCGACTGTTGACATGTTCGATCGAACCATCGAGACAGAAAAAAACGACGAACTACGCAGAACGAATCGGTAGAGGGGCAGTAGCCGGTCGACAAGGGGACGGAACGCTTGACGTGCGACGTGCCCTGCTACCGATTCGTTCTGCGTCTGCAACGAACTGTCGTCTTTTTTTTTCTATCGATGGTTCGATCGAGCGTGTCAACGGTCGGCCGTTTTCGGGATCGGTAACGTATTTCTTAAACACTCACAATAACCTATTAAGGGTCATCAATCGAGGAAGGAATAACGTGTTTATTGTAATGTGAAAGTGTCAAGTGTAAAGGGATTGTGAAGTGAAATACTTTTGTGTTGGATAAAAGGGTTCAGTGACCAGGCCGTTACGTCAACTGTTCTGCCATGGGGCCTTCGCCATTCCTTGCTCAGGATCAGTACGATGACCATTGTCAATGAACAAGGGCCAACTTGCAAATCAGTTGGTAAGTTGAATTGTAATTATCTCTCTGTTTTCATAACGCTAGAGTCCGCTTTTTATTGCGCAATTGTTATTCCTTTCCTAAAAATTCCGAGAGCAGCTTCCCACATTTTATTTGTTCTTCTTTTGCAACGACGAATACAAATAATTAATAAATAAAATAAATTCGATTTAGCTAGCTGAGTTATCCCATCCTCGGGGGTAACAGTTGCGTAGATACTCTGTTTAATTGTTTGTATTCGTTGCTTGGTACAACTTCAATTAAAATTTTCCCCCTTTACCGACTATTTAGTCGGAACATCCCAGGGCCCGAAACTACGCTCACGCGCGAGAAGCGCGCGCTCTGATTGGTCAGTGTTTTTCGTTAATAATTAAAAAACAAAGCCCTGTCCGACATTATTGCAAAGGAAATTGTTGGTCAGAATCGTCTCAACTACCCCCATTTCCCGATGTTACCACTAGTTAAGGTACACCCTCTATACTATTTATACGTATGTCATAAACGTGAATTTCATAGCTCTATTTCGCCATTTGAAGTACCTGCATTTTCTTTATTTCAAATAATTTTGTGTGTGTTATTTAAAAACTAATTGCAATGAAATAATCAAAATTTCATCATTTAATTAAGTTATCTATTGCCAATTTATTTTTTGGCTTCATTAGGTTTTATGACAGATGTTTTGATGACACTTTATGACAGATCTTGGAATAAGTTTACTTTATGAATACGATATGAAAACGAGAATTCAGTAATATGTTTTCATGCTGATATTTCTATTTTAATTTTACTGAACATTGAATGTCTCAGTTAGTGTACCTAATTACACCGATCTTATTCACCTTTTTAAATACATCACGATGTTTTTGTGCATTATATATTTACCGTGTTCATTCTTATGTTTGATGAGGCTTAAAAGCAGGCTCGACAATCGAACCGTATTTAGTCAAGTTCTTCAGACGGACAGAATTGTAATGCAATCTGGCAATTATGCATCCGAGTTTTTTTCCAAATAGAAATTACCGTTAGTTATCCATAGTAAGGTACGATACTATCGACGCTAGTGATTGTCGATAGTTCTCCATCTCTACTCAGAAGCTGGCTCGAGGCTGAAACCGAATTCCTTCAAGTTTTATAAATGGGCATAATTGTAATAGATGTGACATCATCGTTACGAAACGATGCAATCTGGCAATTATGCTTTCGAGGTTTTCATTTGTTATTCAGTATGATGTCGGAGCAATGGGACAGTTGATAAGCAATAGGGGAGAGAATTTATCGAAGGAGTCTACCCCCTTAAAGGATCATCCACGAATTATTAATGAAAAATACCGACGGATGCACTGGACTTGAACGTGATCGCGAACAAACAAATCGGTAGAGTAGTAACCATCATATAATAGTTTTAAATATTTCGACTGCTTACTAGCATAAATTTATCGACAAAACTAATTTTATGAATCAAAATAAAGTAAAAATCAACAGCGAAAATTTCAAGGTAAGGTTTCGTTAATTAGGTACATATAAATAGCTTTTATAAAATCAGCTATTCTTGTCTATGACAGACCGTTTACGAATAATATCGCGCGTTTCCCTCGTAGACGAATTTCAGTGATCTTCATGAATTAATAAATCTCCATTAATTTTTAACCAAATGGTTGTATGACATTAAACCCGCTTACTGGCTATAATCCACGACACCATATCAACATTCGCTTTATGGGGCTGTCAACTGAAGAATGATGACTGTTTCAAACGAGGTACCTACACTGAACACAGAAGCACGCATGCATATAATACGCATCGTAATTATTTTGTCCGCAGTATTCACAATAATTCGGGCATTTTACAGAACATTTCTGGCTCGAAATGTTCACCGTTCTCTCTTGTAAATGCAATTTAATACGCATTTGCAGATTCCCTTTTACTTTCCAAACACACAGCGCAGCGCATGTAGAACGCCGCCGATAAAGAGAGGCCTTTTCAAAGAAAAGGACGCGTTCAGCTTAAAGAAAAGAAAATATTTAAAAATGCGGTGGTATCCGTTATGTATGAGGTTGATAATGTCTTTTCTTTTGTTTCTTGACGTTGCTGTGTCGTCGACGACGACCTTCGCGAAGGTTCCTTACATTCTCGGTGCTTAGAGATTACAAAACTTTTGTAACGAATTGATACAGAACGGTGTGCATTTTTAACATCTCTTGAAAGATATTTGCTTGGCGTTCATATTATTAGTAAACGCTGTGTAGGGGACAATTGCAGCATGTGTGTGCATGTTTACTTGTACGTTTCACTGTGGGTACCTGATTTGAAACGGTTATCATTGAATACACAGTATTCACTTTCTTCACTTGGCAATCCCATAGAACGGATATTGATATGCTTTTATCGATCTTAACAAGTAAACAAGTTTGGTTCAAAGTTAATGAAGATTTATTAATTTATGAAGATCACTGAAATTTGTATGTAACTTCGAACATTGCTGGCACCACAAATTCGTCTGCGAGTTAAGTGTAGGATGCTATTCGTAAACTATCTATCGCTGAATAAGAATAACTGATTTTGTAAAAGCAGTTTATAACTGATTAACAAAGTCTTAACACGAAACTTTCGCTTCTGAATTTTACCTTATTCTGGCTCATGGGATTAGCGTTGTTAATAAATTTATGCTAATAAGTCGTCGAGAATTTTATAACTATTGTATGATAGTTACTTCGTTAACGAGCGTGCTGCGGTGACGATTTGATTGGTTGCGACCACGGCCAGATCTCTTGCGTAGTCAATACTTTCGTTGCTGAGTCCACGCGCAACGCGTGCTCTAACTGGTCGACGCGACGTTTTGTATTAATAATTCAAATACGAAACCCTAACGAACATTTTCATACAGGAAGAAGTTGCCACCCTCTAAAAGTATGCCCATCTCTAGCAGAACACTCTGTATTTTCGGTGTTTGTAAGGGATGCGAATTTTATATAACAGAGAAAAATAATTGTTCGATAACAAGGAGAATTTGAGGATGTAGGGGCTTCATATTTAACGATTAATAACGTGTGCAGTTTTCCACTATCATCTACCGATTCAGTTGCTCGATGCGACTATATTTTTATTAATCGTTTGAACACTCGTGATCCGAACAATACAATTATTTTTGTCATTTCTAAGAAAAGTTGTAGGATGCCAAAGATACAATCTGTTTGTAGCATCAACAATGGTTAATCATATTAAACATATTATTTTTAACATTTTTATACATAAATTCAGCTTATGTATAATATATTTTATTAACCGACTTCGTTTTGTCCATTCATAACTATTATTTATCTGCTTAATGTGAAATTTGGTTACTTTATAACTGAAAGTATTTTAAATCATTATAACATTTTAATAAAATGATAATATATGTACTCGAAATTTTCATGATAAAAAGTATGTAAGCTGAATAAGGCAACTCTATCATTGCGTTTATACAGGGTGTCCCGTAACTAGTGGTAACATCAGGTAATGGGGGGTAGCTGAGACGATTCTGAACAACAATTTCCTTTGCAAAAAATTATTATTGAAAAAAAGAAAAAAATACAACCGACTTCGGAATGCACTAAAAAGAATGAAATAATTTTAATCTATATTTCGGAGACGGCGCAAAATTAACAATTTTCTACATTGAAAATTGCCAAGATTCTTTTAATCCTTTTACACATTCTCATATTGTAAGACGCGGCGTTAATCAGGATGGGCGATGGGCGATGGGCGATGGGCGATAGAAGCGCACCAAGAAGAAACATATGGCCTGCTTCGGGCATTTATTTATTTCGACTTTTCTAACAATATGTTAATGTATTTTTGTTCCCGCCCATTTAGCGCCAAGGCCACCATACTCCAATCAAATCATGATCAGCAACATCTTTCATTTATACAATTTTCAATTTTGCGCCGTCTCCGAAATATAAATTAAAATTATTTCATTCGTTTTAGTGCATTTCGAAGTCGGTTGTATTTTTTTTTTTCTTAAATTATTTTTTTCATTAAGGGTGCGCAGGAGTCACTAGAGAATTTTTCGTTGACTTCAGCGACAGTTGCGGAAAAAGTAGGAAGCTCTCGAACAAGGATAGATAGATCCTTGTCTCTCCAACGGTGCTGAGACAGAGAGGGTGATACAACACTCGTAGGAGAGACGAAGATAGACGATTTTGAAGCAGCTAGATTTTGCGGTTCACTGTGTGCAATTTCCTGCGGCGAAGAAGCAATATTTTCTCATACTTCTTTTTTAATAACATTCTTTATACCATACCGCATTGCAGTACAGAGCTCGATTTTGGAAAAATGGGCTACAAAAAAATTGCTTCTATAAAAAAGATTGATTTTATTGTTTACAAAGTTGTAAGAGGGAAATTGCAAAAAAGGGCTCTGTACTGCAACGCGCAATAACACAAAGAATATTTTAAAACAAGATTCATGAAGAAAGATTGCTTCTTCGCTTCAGGAAATTGCACAAATGTTGTCGATATAAAACCGAGTCGATTTGTATGTCAACATGGCTGCCTCGGTATCGCGCTTCCCACCGCGGCGCTGCCGTTGTCTCTCGTTTCTGTTACTGTGTCTACGCTCTAAACATGCTTTCCAACTTGCTTCGCACATAACGTAATAGCGTAAATTGTAAATGAAACATCGATTGTTCGGTACCATCGTATTCTATACATTTTTTTTTTGTCCCCTATGAAACTTATTATACACCTCTTCTTGTAAATATTACATATTTCTTATTTTCTTTTTCATACTCTTTATTTTATTAAATACATTTGGTCATTTTTAAAAGTTTCATGAAGGTATAATAATTTATAGTGTTAATTTTCCATGCACGTTATAAAATTGCATTGTAATCATATAGCTTGTTTAATGCATGATTCATAAAAACGTATGGGCTTGTTTGAGTTATGTTGTCAATTCTCCTATCTGCTAATAACATGTAGCTGCAACCAACAAAAGAGATCTATCGGTGCATCTCGGTCTACCGCAACTTGCTCTACTCGCGCTCTGTGTCTTCAGGAAAGTCCACTGTGTGACAAAGAACGCGAACAAAATAAATCACGACAGAGCGAGAGACGGCGATAGATCCTTTTTCCAATGTGACGTTTCAGTGTATCGGTAGTCGGTCGCAAATCATGACTATGTCGGCGGGTGGCTAGGGGCATGGTGAGAAACGGTGTGAACGAATAGTGAGAATACCACTACGTCCGCGTTTTTTCCCAAGTTCGCTTCGACAGGTCGACGAAGCGACTACGAATGGTCAAATCTGTCGTACGACGGGGTTGGTCCAGCCCTGAAAATCAAGCGTGGATCAGGGATCGAAGCGAAAAACGAAGGGGCTATAGAGAAAATGGTTGTTTTCTCTGTCGGACAACAGGAAAACACCGTTTTCTCTCTTTACTGGCGCCTGCTGCAGGCATGGTCTAAACGGACCCTAATAATTGTGTGCGTTTCGTACGTCGTACGACGCAGTGGTATTCTCACCATTCATTCATATCTTTTCTTCCCGTGCCCCCCCCCCCCCCCCCCCCCCCCCCCCCGCGGCGCGCGAACAAGCTTATGATGTGGCCGACTACGGGCACACTAAAATTCTACTCTTTGTGAAATGTCAATGGGGAAAGAGAGGATGTATTTGATGTATCCCGCTCTATCATTTTGTCTCCATTTTTTTATATTTAATGTGGGCAATGCTTCAAATCTTAAAAAAAAAAATTAAATTTATTCCTTCTATTAGAATATCAAGTAATTCGGTTATTTTGTTTATTCTACTTAATTGTTTATATCTTATTATTAATATTAGTTGTACTAATATCACGCGGACAACACTGGCGGCAGAACACAGCGCGCGCTGTGGTTAGTCGATGTTTTTTTGTTAATAATTAAAAAACGAATCCGTATCCGATATTTTTTCAGAGGAAATTGTTGTTCAGAAACAACAATTTGAAACATCACCTCACATTTTCGATTCTTGCAATAATTCTGAGACAACATCTATATGTAATGTTCTTGAAAGTATAAATAAGAAGTTTAATAATTACACAAATTATTGTTTTATCATTATCGATATTTCTATATTGCTTTATCATTATCTCTAGCTGTCAATTTTTACGTTTGAAAAACCGGGTGGCAGAACTATGCTACGATGAGATTTGGAAATTATCCTTTTCAGATTTATTTTGAAACAAAAAGAATCGATCGTTATCAATAGTAAGGTATGAAACTATCAAAAGCTATCGACATAGTGGCTATCGATAGTTCTGCACCTTCATTCAGACGCTGAGCTGGCTCGAGGCTGGAACAGAATTCCGTCAAGATTTACAAATGGGCAGAATTGCAGTAGATATGGCAACATCGCTAAAGAACGATGAGACCTGGCAATTATGCCTTTGAGTTTTTCATTTATCATTTAGGAAAATGACAGGCAATGGGATAATTGACAGATAATACAGAAAAAGAATTTAACGAAAAGTACTAATAAAAGAAACTAATGTTTCATAGAAGAAGAAGAAAAAAAAAAAAAAGTAAAACAGCATGGGATCGAACTATCGATATTTCATTTATGCTACTACGTTATGTGCTAAGCAAGTTGGAAAGCATGTTTAGACCGTGGACACAGTAACAGAAACGAGAGACGACGGCAGCGCCGCGGCGGAAAGCGCGATACCGAGGCAGCCATGTTGACATACAAATCGTCTCGGTTTTATATCGACAACATTTGTGCAATTTCCTGAAGCAAAGAAGCAATATTTCTTCATGAATCTTGTTTTAAAATATTCTTTGTGTTATTGCGCGTTGCAGTACAGAGCCCGATTTTGCAATTTCGCCTTTAAAACTTGATAAAAATACGTTTAAAAGTAAAAAAAAAATTTTTTTTACAAGTTTTCCGAAAAAGCGCTTGGTCAATCGATCGGTGTGCTTCTCCTGATTACGAAAAGCATACTCATTATGCATTTTCTTCGTTATTTTGCCTGAAAAACTAGAAAAACTGTTTCATAGTTCACTTCTTCTCCGACGAAGGCGCCACTTTACCTCCTGCGCACCCTTAATACCGTAGCTTGTTTGCATCGCGCGTTTATTTTTTTCGTCTATGTGGATGTAATGGGGTAAAATAATTGAGCGTTTTACGTATATACTGTGACTTTATTCGTTTGCCTGGTGCGGGTGTTCCGCGTGCGTATAGTTCGTGCGTACGTCTTCGGCTGACTCGATCGTCCCGATCGATCCTCCAAACGCTTTTCATGGGGGCGGCGGTTTTCTTGGAACCGCGAGTCACCGATGCAAGGTTCGACACGTAGGCCCGAAAGATAATACTCGCCGATCGGAACATTCATTTCGGCTTGTCGTCGAATCACCGAAGACGAGTTGGTTTAGTTCGAGTTTTATTATACAGGGTGTTCGACAACAGGTGGGCATGATTTCAGGAGGCGGTAGCTGGGATGATTCTGAACCGCTTTTTCTTTTGCCAAAATGCTCGTTAAGGTTTTATTTTTGAATTATTAACGAAAAACACTGACCAATCAGAGTGCGCGTAGAGTGCGCACTCAGTCGTGATAGGGGAACTTCGAGCCAGAACGTTGGACTAGAACGAATCATGGCTAAGTATGCACTCTTCGCGCGTTTCGATTGGCCGGGGTTTTTCATTAATAATTTAAAAATAAAACCTTAACGAGCATTTTGGCAAAAGAAAAAGCGGTTCAGAATCACCCCAGCTACCATCCCCTGAAATTATGCCCACCTGTTGTCGAACACCCTGTATAATAAAACGCCCTGTATATTGTTTCAAAGGTACACAAACTGAGTACAATAGTTATAGGCGCGTGTAGCACTAACAGAGTGACGATAAAATACTGACTGTTTCCTTGTTCGAGTCCTCTTTTTATAAGAGGGTGTTGACGGAAAAATCGAGAGTAGGGGTCGTTGGCAAATAGGAGGGGCTCGAGAAGGATTCGTGGCAATGGTCCTGGACACATAAATATGTCATTACCCAAGGAATAGGAGAAGAGAGCCTTTTTTTGGAGCGATCGGATATCGGATCCGACGAAAAAGGGAAAAAGGCCCGGATACATAAATTAGTGCAATGCGAGAAAATTGCTAGACAGGAAAGGTCAGAATATATTGGCGTTACATGAAAGAATTGCCAGAAAGGAAAGGTGGGAATACATGAAATACTGGGAAATAGCAAACACGTGTTCAAACAGGGTAAGAAGGTTTGGGACTACGAGTTGGTTGGGGACTGATATAGGATATCGAAGGGAGAGTGGGTCGACAGGCTGTTGGACGAGCGGATGTTTATGTTCGCATCGCGGTGTCAGGCGATTGATGGGACGGCCGGCGATAAGGTGGCGGTGTGTCGCATCGTCACAGTCTATAATATGTAACTGATCATGCTTTGTGGCTGTCAAAACCTTTATATTATTTTTATTTCTGACCATCGCGCGATGTTTTTCAAACGTCACGGTATAACCGCAGTCTGTGGCACGAGAGACTGACAAAAAGTTATTCCGTAAACCCGGTACATACAATGTGTTGTCTAATTTGATAGATTTTGGCGAATATCTACCTGTTTTCGCATTTAAATTTACACTACCTATACTGGTTGGTTCTACACATTGATCAGCGGCTGTATACACCTTCTATTCCTCATCATTGTTTACAATCTCGAATTTACTTCTCTCGTTATACATGTGCCTCGTCGCGCCGCTATCGAGACACCATACGCTCGACCTTTTAACCGGTTCTGTATTGTACGCGATCGCAGTTATCGCTTCACTTAATTGATACGAATTTTCGCGTTTTTCCGTTGGTTTTGACCTACATTCTGTATTTCTATGTCCGTATCGTCCGCAATTGAAACACTTGCCATTAAACTTTCGCGGTTTTGCTTTGTACGTCTTTCTCGTACGCTTGCGTATATTTTTTCCAATCAAAATTGTCCTTTTCATGTAACGCATCACTTTTCTTTTCTCTCTCACTTGACTTCACATCGCGCTCATTCTGTCTAGCCTCTTCTTCCTTTATCTTCGCCGTAAGATTATCCAACGTAGGTATATCGTCTCGCGATACAATTGCGATGCTAAAGTTATCAAATTCCGTAGGTAACGAAATCAACAGCATTATGGATAATAATTCGTCCGAAATTTGGATACCAGCTTCCTTGATTTGATCGGCTTTTTCGGAAAATTCGTTTAAATATTGTACAATAGCCGTACCTGGTTTTCTTTCCATTCGTAAGAATTCTTTACAGAGAGTCGCCTTTCTTACTGGTCCGCGAGATTCGAAAATGACTTTTAACTTGTCCCATGCCTCCCTTGATGTGTTCACCTTTTCGATGTGCAGAAGTTGGCAATGCGTAACGCTTAAATTTATCAATGTCAGGGCCTTTCCGTCCTTCTTTAACGCGTTCGGCGCCGCGTCACCTATATTTGGGTGACGGGTATGCTTTCGTGGGGGCCCCATCACCCATATATGGGTGACGCTCTTCTTGTTCAAGTTAAATACGATTTTCAGTTGCCCTTTTCAAAGAAATTTAATGGAACAAGCACTGAAGTATAAATATAGAATATACAGTATAAAAATATCAAAAATATACATATTATACTCCACTTTTTTTAAATTTATATTTAAGATATAAATCACTGTGCTTGTCACACAAAGTATGCTTCTCGACTGAATGAATGATCTGGGATAACTGCAGTGAGATCCCCCGCAGTCATCTTTCCGAAGAACTTATTGCTTACAACGCACGGGCCTACTCGAGTTACATCGTTGTTATTCGTATTTATCGCTTTGTTTACGTTCTGGCGCTTCGACAGTCGGATTTGGGCCCCGCAAGAAACTCAAACGAATCACGCTGGGCGCCGAACGTGTTAACCATTCTTGAGGGTTTTCTTCAGGTTTTTTTACCTCACTACCGTCGATGTATTGCCAGAAGTCGTTATATGTTAATATGCTTTTCATTTGTACCTTCCACAAATCATGATTGTGCTCTGTTAATTTCTCAACGTTCGAGACCATATATGTATACTAGACGCGGCCATGTTCGAGCACGTTTCTACGCATTGAACACTTCGACACTTCAATTTTTTTATCCTTTTTCCTTATATTATTTAAGGGGGCAGATTGGGCCCATAACCTGACAGGGTTATAACGCGGTGTTTGTTTAAAAAAAGGAATATATTTAATAAATCTCAAAATACATGTGAAAATATTAACGAGCGCATGTTAGCTGTTGTTGCTCGTGATGCGAACTGACTTAACCTAATTGTACGGGAACGTCGTGAGATCGCATCTCGAGCAAGAAAGAAAGGAAAAAAGACAAACGATGTGAGCGACGCGCATCTCGGCGGCCAATTCAAATCAAACACATATGGATCGCTTTCTCACAAGATGCTGTACGCAGGCCTGACGAGTGTAACGTCTCACAATTTCTGCCCAGGCTTGTCCCTCGCTTCGCTGTGACACCCCAGTAAGCAGGGGTGGGAGTTTTGACGAACGAAGGCCAGGCACGGTCCGCCTCGACCTGAGGTCCCGCTTTTCCTCGACGCCTTACATTAATCTTAATAAAAATTAATTTTTATTTCGACAAAAACGTTTTAATAAATCAGAAGCAAATTTTATAACACCGACGTGGTACTATTAAAGACTGCCAGCCTCTGTGTATTTTGGCGTGCCACTAACAAGGGAACATCCCGAAGTGATAATTTCCGATTTTGATGAAACTTATGTATAATATAGTTCTGAAAAAAGTATTTGACACGTATTTTTTTGTAGCTGCCGACATTGATGTTAAAGGGGTGAAAATAACCCTCAAAGTGGAGGGTGGGAAACATATTTGGTCGAATATCTCGGAAACCAGCAGAGCTAGACGGATGCTGTAAATTCCAAGATGATGTATTTTTTTATGAGGAATTCAGATATGCAAATGGATTTCAAGAATTCCTATTTGTTTAAATAATATATTAAAAAATAACACTTTTTTGTTAATTTTTCTAATCAAAAGTTGATGTATCTCCCTGTAAATTTCCATGTGAAAAGTACACTGGCAAGTACAAAGTACGGATAAAATGGAATTTTCATTTTCGCATTGTAAATGAAGTTATCGTGGTTGAATTGTTATCGTATTTTTACGAGACTCACAAGGAGAGGGCCCCAACTGTGGCACTGACTTTTTGATGAACTTTTACACAATGACAGAGCTTAAAAAATTGAAGCTAATGAAATATTTAATAATAGCAAAAAAATGTACTTATTAAAAAAACAGGAGAAAGTGAACTATTGTGACATGTTGAAAAAATCTGTCCAACGGGATTTGAACTCGCGACGAAAAATATCCACCTACGGGAGGCCGACGCCTTACTGATTACACCACAATCCTTATTGAAAACACTTCCTATACTTCAGATCATACGCAGAGTAATAACATTAAAATTAAATATCTCATGAACTAATAACCGTTTACGCCCAAAACCGGGTATCATTAGCTTCAATTTTTCAAGCTCTGTCATTGTGTAAAAGTTCATCAAAAAGTCAGTGCCACAGTTGGGCACTGATGGGGAAGTGCCACAAAAGTCAGGAGCCCTCTCCTTGTGAGTCTCGCAAAAATACGATAACAATTCAACCACGATAACTTCACTTACAATGCGAAAATGAAAATTCCATTTTATCCGTACTTTGTACTTGCCAGTGTACTTTTCACATGGAAATTTACAGGGAGATACATTAACTTTTGATTAGAAAAATTAACAAAAAAGTGTTATTCTTTAATATATTATTTAAACAAATAGGAATTCTTGAAATCCATTTGCACATCTGAATTCCTCATAAAAAAATACGTAATCATGCAATTTACAGCATCCGTCCAGCTCTGCTGGTTTCCGAGATATTCGACCAAATATGTTTCTCGCCCCCCACTTTGAAGGCTATTTTCACCCCCTTAACATGAATGTCGGCAGCTATAAAAAAATACGTGTCAAATATTTTTTTGAGAACTATATTATACACAAGTTTCATCAAAATCGGAAATTATCACTTCAGGATGTTCCCTTGTAAGTGGGCTCTGATGGGCCTGGGGCTCCGTCGGTAAAAATGTTTAGCATGACTGGTACTCCGTCGCCGGGGCATGGGGAATTGTCCATGTAGTAACGAAGAAGGTAAACGAAGTAAATTGGGACAGAGTGAGATACAGTGATATTCCCTAGCGTTCGCTTGTTACTAACTAGGAATGCGAACGAAACCGTACGCAACAGCGTGAGACAGCGATACTATCTCGTGACAAAGAACGCGCACGAAGTAAAACGTGACGAAGTGAGACAGAAAGATTCCTCCTGCCCACGCGCGGCGACCGTTTGGGCGATAGGATCAATCCCATCTTCCCCGAGTGTTTCTTATTCTGACCACAATACATACAGGGTGTCTCGTCACATCTGTGATAAAGCTGTAATTCCAAAACTATTGGTCGCATACAAAATTGTTAGTACGGAAATTGCATGGTAAAATATGCCGCATGTTTTAGCGAGAAGGAATTTTTTTTAACTTTGTTATTTAACGAGATATGATGGTCAAGTTTCATTTTTCAAATGGAACATATATTTTGTTTCGGACTATTTGATAGTGCTTTTCAAAACGAATTCACCGACCTTTCATGTATACACCCGATTTTAATTAGTTTTTGAGATATAACGCTTTCAAATTTGCTAATTTTCCAAGGATAAGACTCGATTCGGTCAGGGAGTACCCCGGGCAGTCTCATTGATGCGGTAAGTCCCACGCGGTTGTTGAAATCGATACGGAGGGTCTCGTTTGGGATTGCAGGCCCAAGGAAGGAAATCCATGAAAGGACCCTCCGTATTGATTTCAAGAACCGCATGGTAAATATCGCATCAATGGGACCGCCTGGGGTACTCCCTGGCCGAACCGAGTCTTTTCCTTGGAAAATTAGCAAATTTAAAAGCGTTATATCTCGAAAGCTAATTAAAATCGAGTGTATACATGACAGGTCAGTGAATTCGTTTTGGAAAGTACTATCGAATAGTATGAAATAAGATATATGGTTCCATTTGGAAAACGGAACTTGACCATCATATCTCGTTAAATAACAAAGTTAAAAAAAATTCCTTCTCGCTAAAACATGCGCCATATTGTACCATGCAATTTCCATACTAACAGTTTTATATACGACCAATAGTTTTGGAATTATAGCTTTATCACAGATGTGACAGGACACCCTGTATATCCTACAGGGCGCACAGTGGCGAAATCTGGCGAAAACGCGGACTGAATATTTTCGATCCTGAGATAAATTGTTCAGATGTTTTATGATAAAATGATAGTATGAAGGTTACAGAGTAATTTTTTTTTGCTACAGATCGTATTTTGATTTGTTAGTTAACTAATACGGAGTAGTGTACGTATGAATTTTTATCTCGGAAACTATGTATCGAATTTAGTTAATTCTTTTTTTATTTTAATCTTGAACGTTTGAATTATCGTAATAATTTTTTTTTTTTTATTGACAAATTAATTTTCTAATACCAGCAATTGCAAATCAATTTTTATTTTGTAAATTTCTGTATGAAAGTTCAATCTTTTACATGTAACATGTACAATATGGATATGTAGCTTGAAATCTTATCTACAAAACAAGACCTTTTGTAAAACTGAGTGTGTAAATTTAACATTATAATGAGCTATATGTTACGTTCCCGCCCTCAAAATTTCCTTATATGGAGTTGGCCGCGTACACCCGGTATTAGTCACATCTAGAATTTTCAAGATCAACGCGAAGCAAGGGCGTTGTCCCTCGAAGTCACGTAGCACACTTTCCCCACCACCCTTTTTCCTCTAATTTTTGAGTATAAAAAGGGTGGCGGCGAAGGCATGTTGGGTCTAGTCAAAATCTAGAAAGGGCACGTTACCCGTCGGTACGTTTCCCTTACGACAAATAGCCGCTTAGCGAGATCGGGTTCAAGTCCCCTTCGAGCATTTCTTCTTAACCATACAGTACGTAGTCTACTGCTACGCATTTCATTTACGGTTGTAGTCGTCCCCCGTTTGCTTGCGTTCGTTAAAACCGAGAAGGATTAGATTCTTGCTTCGCGGAATCGAAACTGAACTAATTTCCAAGTAACTCAAATAATATTGTAACTTAAATTCAAGTTAGAACACCGCGACAAATTACACTGTAACAGTTGTAAGTCCCGGTGCATTAGAATAAACTGAATCAAATAGATTTAGTGTTGATCAATTATAACAAACGGTCCCGAACCCACTAAGGTGTACCTTTACCGCTCGAGGTGCACCGAATACGTTACGAGCACTAATACTAACATTTCCTGCGGCTCCCTACTTTAGCCATACGTAGGTTCGTCCGCATATCACTTTCCTGAGGCTCCCCACGTTAGCCATACGTGGGTTCGTCCTCGCGTCTTGACCTTTCCTGAGGCTCCCTACGTTAGCCATACGTAGGTTCGTCCTCGATAACCAACCTCCTGGAGCTCCCTACGTTAGCCATACGTAGGTTCGTCTCCGCGTCTATTTCCTCTTAACAAATTACCATATACCAAACATAAAGCCCCGGCTACGCAGCCGTGCCCCTCCGGCTCGTAACAAAATAATTTTAATTTATATTTCGGAGACGGCGTAAAATTAAAAATTTTCTACATTTAAACTTGCTAGAATTCTTGAACCCTTTTACATATGCGCCGTCTCCGAAATATAAATTAAAATTATTTCATTCTTTTCAGTGCATTCCGAAGTCGGTTGTATTTTTTTTTTTTTTGCAAAAAAAAAAATTAACATACACGTCGAATTGAGTAACCTCCTCCTTTTCGAAGTCGGTTAAAAACTATTTTATTTCCTGTAGAATCTAAATATGTAACGTTCTGTAGGGCGTTCCATTTAAAATTATAAAGGTACTACCCCTGTCCCCCCTTAAAGGGGAAGGGGGGTCACTTCACGTTTATGTAGTTAGAACAGGCCCTTCAGATCCATTCAATTTAAGACCAAAAACTTTAAATTGAGTCGTTAAGAGTTATGTGGGCCACGCTGTATATAAATCTGTGATTCGTTTTAACAAACGTAAAGCCGGGTACAGACGAGCGCGCTGCGGCTGCAACGCGGCAGTAGCGCGGCAGTAGCGCGCGCGCTGCTCCGTTCGCTGCGCATGGAACAAACCATGGCTTTCACTTTTGGAAACCTGGGCTCATTTGGGTGCCTAGGGTCTAGCAGATGAAAACTCACCAATGCTTCAAAACATCAAATTGCTTATTTTTCATCGTATCGATATGAATGTGGTACTAATGTATTCCTAGTGTTCTACCGCTTAAAATTGTATCTCATATCGCATAAATCAGACTATTTTTAACGAAGTTAGTTTTCAGTTATGGGTACTTCCACGCTAAATCGATCATTTTTTTCTGGCGATGTCTCGGATTTTGTTCTACATTAAATATATCGTATTTCATGCGAAATTATAGGGTATTTAAGTCATCATTCTGCTCATTTCGGAACCGTTTGAGAAATATAAGCGTTTAAAATGCGCGGTTTTTCGAGAAGTATTTATTCTATTGACCTACACTTTTTTCTATTTTGTTAGGGAAGGACCAGCGTCATTGGCTAAAAGTGGGTTATTAACATTTTTTTGCAAGTATAAATGACATTACTTAGGCATTAGTAAAAGCATCTCAATTTTTTCGAATTCATTGTATTAACAGGTATAGGGTAATATCAGTCCGATGAGCCGCCCATAATAAGAATAGCAAACCGAACTACGGCCCGTTTACCTGTACGGTTACCTGTACGGTGCGTAGCGGCTGTCCATAACATTTTATTGTGCCGTTAATAGGAAAAACACCATCGTGAAAACATAGAGAAAACTTCAAGAAATCCGTAAATCATTTTTTCAGATTTTTAAAGATGCGACCTTTAAGCGATTTTTTCAAAAACAGAATTTGTTTATAATTTTCAGTATTGTAAAAGTCATTTTTAACCGACTTCCAAAAAGGAGGTTACTCAATTCGACATGTATATATATATATTTTTTTTTTTTTTTTTATGTATGTGCCCCGATTACGCCGAGATGGATGGACCAATCGGAACGAAACCTGTTGCATCTTGTAGGGTATGACTCCCAGTTGGTCCCGTAAAAAAAAAATTTTGCATTTCACCACCGCTTGCCACCTTTTTATTGCAAATAAAAAAATTTTTGGAAAAAAAAATACAACCGACTTCGGAATGCACTAAAAAGGACGAAATAAATTAAATTTATATTTCGGAGACGGCGCAAAATTAAAAATTGTGTAAATGAAGGATGTTGTTAATGTGAAAATATGTGAAAGGATTAAAGAATTTTGACAATTTCCAATGTAGAAAATTTTTAATTTTGCGCCGTCTCCGAAATATAAATTTAATTTATTTCGTCCTTTTTAGTGCATTTCGAAGTCGGTTGTATTTTTTTTTCCAAAAATTTTTTTATTTCACATTTTTTAGTGGCGATTGGAGCATTCCTTGAAAAGTTCAACAAAGGGATGGGAAGAGAAGGGCAGGGAAGGGCAGGGTAGTGAAGGGAGGGGCAGGGAATGTTGCAAAAGGGATCATCGTGGAAACATCTCCGGCCGCAAAATGTAATACTAGGCTTCATCGATATCAGGCCGAATATACGTGAAATAGCACGTTTTTTGCGATAAAAGCGGAAAAAATGTCGAAATCCGAACCGGGTTTTTTTACGGGACCAACTGTTGGTCATACTCTATAAGATGCTAAAGGTTTCGTTCCGATTGGTCCATCCATCTTGGAGTAATCGATGACCGTACACAACGCGAACGAAATCGTACGCTTTTTTGCAATAAAAAGGTGGCAAGCGGTGGTGAAATGCAAAATTTTTTTTTTACGGGACCAACTGGGAGTCATACCCTACAAGATGCAAAAGGTTTGGTTCCGATTGGTCCATCCATCTCGGCATAATCGGGGCACATACATAAAAAAAAAAAAAAAAAATATATATATATATACATGTCGAATTGAGTAACCTCCTTCTTTTTCGAAGTCGGTTAAAAAGCGTACGATTTCGTCCGCGTTGTGTATGGTCATCGATTACCCCAAGATGGATGGACCAATCGGAACGAAACCTTTAGCATCTTATAGAGTATGACCAACAGTTGGTCCCGTAAAAAAACCCGGTTCGGATTTCTACATTTTTTCCGCTTTTATCGCAAAAAACGTGCTATTTCACGTATATTCGGCCTGAAATCGATGAAGCCTAGTATTACATTTTGCGGCCGAAGTTGTTTCCACGATGATCCCATTTGCAACATTCCCTGCCCTTCCCTTCACTACCCCGCCCTTCCCTGCCCTTCTCTTCCTATCACTTTGTTGAACTTTTCAAGGAATGCTCCAATCGCCACTAAAAAATGTGAAATAAAAAAATTTTTGTAAAAAAAAAATACAACCGACTTCGGAATGCACTAAAAAGGACGAAATAATTTAAATCTATATTTCGGAGACGGCGCAAAATTAAAAATTTTCTACATTGGAAATTGTCAAAATTCTTTAATCCTTTTACATATTTTCACATTAACAACATCCTTCATTTACACAATTTTTAATTTTGCGCCCTCTCCGAAATATAGATTTAAATTATTTCGTCCTTTTTAGTGCATTCCGAAGTCGGTTGTATTTTTTTTTTCCAAAAATTTTTTTATTCAATCCAATAAAAATATATTCTAAACGAGTGGTCCTTCCCCAATTTCGTTCATTATTGCCCAAATTATGTCATGTTTTGATACCAACACTGCGGGAAGACCACGATAAGGACTTGTGCGCGCCCTCCTTTGTGTTCGCGCAAAAGACCGACAAAATTTGGTTCGCTGCGCGGCATTGCAGCAATGCCGCGTTGCATGTTCGCGGTGCCGTCCAAACGAACGAACATTCGCCGAACACGTTCGTTTCTTGCCGCGCTGCTGCCGCGTTGCAGCCGCGGGGGGCTCGTCTGGACGCAGCATTTGTACAACCTTGCCGCGTTGCATGTTCGCGCTGCCGTCCAAACGGACGAACATTCGCCCAAATCCGTTCGTTTCTTGCCGCGCTGCTGCCGCGTTGCAGCCGCAGCGCGCTCGTCTGTACCCGGCTTAACACTGTTTTCGTGTAAAATTGCGATAATCTGACCGCAGAATCGTTATTAGGGATATTTGAAACCTTCAGAAACATTAAAGCCCAAATTTTGAGAAGATTCAGCATTTTTAAGGTCGCGTCGGGTTGCACGAAGCAAATGTAAAGATTTTGCAGAACAAGTAGGCCGCATTTTTTGCAAAGAAAAAGAATCAAAATTTGGATGTAGAAATATACAGGTTTACTACTTATTTTACGGGGGAATGTTCTACACCCGTTATACGATTTTAAAAAATCGATTCTTTTTGGAAATTCGTTTTTCGGTACTTAGTGAAGTATTTTTACTCTTTTTAAGAGACATATGTGTAACTTTCGTCTCTATCCTGGAATTTGTTAAATTAAAAATTCTTCAAAATGATTGAATTACTTGCTACTCCATAAATCGCGTACACGGGGTACTGGTTACTATCGCTACGAAGGATTGAAATGCGTAGAATTGAAAGTTCCTTTGATTTACTCATAAAAATGTATTACTGCGTAGCTTAGAATTATTTCAATATCTGAATTATTTAATTTTTTACAATAATTTGAAGTTGATTTTCTTTTGTAAAGAGAGATTTTGTTTTCAAAGTGTGACCGGTGTTCTACACTGTAGACAATATACTTTATTTCTTAAATCGAAAGGGATTTTTGATTTTACGCAGTCTAGTCTTCAGCAGCAATCTCAGCCAACCAACGCCCCAACTCACCTCGTTAAAACAATAATGTTAACTACCGATTCGGCCGCCAACTGTTCAAACTTTCAGTTGCTTGTATCTTGAGATCAAAATGTAATGTTTGTTGCGCAGACTTTGCAATTTTCGCAGTATACAGTATTCTTAGGGCAGCTTGTACACAAATTATATATCAGTTTTTTTAGTATATCAATGTTCGGCATGTTTTTACTTTTTTAAATTTTCAGTTAAAAGTAATATTATTATTTTATACTTCAGGTGTCAATACTGTTCAAAGACCTTTACTAGAAAGGAACATATGGTTAATCATGTTCGTAAACATACGGGTGAAACACCTCATCGATGTGATATTTGTAAAAAGAGTTTTACCCGCAAAGAACACTTCATGAACCATGTTATGTGGCATACGGGAGAAACTCCTCATCATTGTCAAGCCTGTGGTAAAAAGTATACAAGGAAAGAACATCTGGCAAATCATATGCGTTCTCATACCAACGACACACCATTTCGTTGTGAAATATGCGGTAAGTAATTTGTTACATTTTCTTTTATTTTCAATCAATCTATTAGATTGTACCCTATGAGACTGCCATTTTCTAGATCGTGACAAAAAAGTATATTTTCCAAAAAGTAAACTTTTATCTGATTGAACTATATACCACTGGATTAACCCTTTCAGTGTCCCCTAACTCAACAGCGGTAAAATTTTTTGCGGCTTACATTGCATCATATTTGTTATGCATAATATGAAAGACTTTCTAGTTACATTGCCAATCTTTTATAACTTATACTGGTAACATTTATCATAAATAAGTATAAAAATGATCGAATACTGAAAGGGTTAATAATGCTTTGTCAGTGTCATATTAAATAACAGGGTAATTATCTAGATTAGAGTAGCCATAACCAATTTCAATAACTTCGAAATATATTGTGAATATCGTTATTCTAAACAACCATTCTGTACACGTGTTCCCGTCATTCGACCTTAGTTTCCCAGATATTCTAACGAAAGAATCATACTGTATGTTGATGGCAGCTGTCAGGCGAATTTCAATAACCAGCTACCATATACAGCGCGGGGCACGTTACTGGAACCACTTTGGTTACTCTGCAAATAACGATTTTAGATCAAAGTTCAATAGTTTCGAGGGGAGTATAATTTAATGTGAATAGTATTTCTTTTTGGTAGGCGGATACATAGAGAACATAGGGAGCGTGCTTTTTCCCCCTTTGTAAGGACCCTATCTTTTTACTACATTTAGAACGTGGCCGGCTGTAAGGCAGCGGGTGTAACCGGCGGAGCTTTACGATAGGATTATTGGTGTAAGAAGCGGAAATGAGGGGTAGCTGAGACGATTCTGAACTATTTCTTTTGCAAACGTATTGAATGGGGCTTCACTTTTGAATTATTAAGGCTAAACAGGGACCAATCATCGCGCGCGAGAAACGCGCGCTCAGCTACGAGAGTGTGGCTTTGATCGCGTCGTTTGAGCGCGTCGGTAAAGCAGGGAGCGTTAAGCACAAATGAGATAAGCACCGACGAGCTATTGTTAAAGACTGCCAGCCTTATGGGAGTTTGCATTCTTGCAAAATTCACTGTTGTCTATCACCCTCGAGGATATATTGCGGTCAGACTAAGAAACACTCGCTGAAGATGGGACTGGTCCTATTGCCTAAACGGTCGCTGGGGCAGGAGGAATCTGTCTATTTTACTTCGTCACGTTTTATTTTGTGCGCGTTCTTTGTCACGAGTTAGTAAGGTTGTCTGACGCTGTTGCGCACAGCTTCGTTTGCGTTCCTTGTTAGTGACAAACGAACGCTAGCAAATATCACTGTATCTCACTCTGTTTCAATTTGCTTTGTTCTCCTTTTTCGTTACGCTACGGATAGTTCACCCTGCCCCGGCGACGGAGTATCAGTTATGCTAAACACATTTACCGACAGAGCCCCAGGCTCATCAGACCCACTTCTTGGTACAGCAAAATACACAGGGGCTGGCAGTCTTTAACACGTTGAGTGCTACGCCGGTCCCCAGGGACCGGCAGTGGACTTTCCGTTCAGCCGGCGCCGGTCCCTGGGGACCGGCAATCGATTTTTCGTTTAAGCGGCGTGGATTCTAGGGACTGGCTGCGAAATTCTCGTTTGATCGACATCGGTGCATGAGACCGGCATTGTAAAGGGTTAAATTATTAATGACAATTAAAAAATTGATGTTAAAACTAGCAAAGCTAGCCCGTTTTGAAAACCGGAATAAATTAGTGGCCGTATCATTTTAAATACCTTTATAGTTTATAAAATAAATATCATCGCTATTTTTGGAAACAGAAACAAAAGAAACGATGAAAAAAAGGAATCATCTGTTTATACTCTTTTGTCTAGTGAAGTGTCGACCCTCCGCGTCGCGCGGTCTAGTTGAGCGTTCGGCATCAAGTGCTCACGCGCTGCCGCCTGAGCGGAAAGTATAGCAAAATCGGCGCCGCACTCAACGTGTTAACAGTACTTCGTCGGTGGTATAAGGAATAAAAAAGTTCAGAATGATCTGAATTTAATCGTACCCCCGGAATAAGGAAAATAACTTAATTACTCGATATCCCCATAGAAGGAACAAATTGATGTTGTGTAACATTTTTCGTTTTTTGAAAGGAAGGGTCATTCCACGCCAAATCGATCAGTTTTTGTAGTCACCATCGGCGATTTTGTTCTAAATGAAATATGTTGCAGTCCATGTGAAACTGGGGGGGGGGGGTTAAGTCGTCATTTTGCCGGTTTGGAATTTGTTTGGGCAAAAATTGCAAACTTCGAAGGCCTGTAATTTCTAAACAAATTCCAAACCGGCAAAATGATGACTTAACCCCCCTCCCCCCTAATTTCACATGGACTACAGCATATTTCCTTTAGAACAAAATCGCCGATGGTGACTGCAAAAAGTGATCGATTTGGCGTGGAATGACCCGGAAGAAAACGTTGAAAAATGAATTCGTTTTATCGGGATATCGAGTAATTGGTAATACGAATTTGTTGTTCAGAATTGTGTTAACTACCCTCCATTTCCGGTTCTTACAGCAACAATGGGAGACCCCGTATATACAATAACATAAGTCAACATAATCTGTGCGGTTAGATTGTATTGTCGTGAAAACTGTCAGTACGATTCGCTGGGATTAAATAAGAATGCTAACATGGAGTTTGACACAGTAAATATATAATACAAGATCAGTCTATTACAGCTGTTCTTTGTCGCGAATATAGGTGTGTATGAATTGTATATTATCTATTTCCGAAGGCTGCTCGGTTTTGACGCATTAGCAATGTAGGGATGTGTGTGGTTGACACGAATGCCAAATAGAAATACAGACCGACTTCGCGGATTCTACAAGGTTAACCTTGCTGGAAGGGGACTTCAACTCGATTTCACTAAATAGCAAACAGCTCACTATTGTACACGATGTATTCAACACTAAATGAACTTCGGTACTGCTCTCGAGTGTTGGTGCCAAGGGGTTTATAATATACTGATTCGAAAGGGGTAATGTTGTTTCTATTTAGATAATCCCGTTGGACCCACCTATTTTTCCACAAATATTTTGAGTGTTTGCGGCTGGCGTATAATTATGGTGGACCTATTTTGTGAAAAGCCCGCGCCTGGTACTGTTATCGCAGTGGGACTTTTGCTTTTGGGAAAGCTGGTGGGATGTTCATTGAAGATTTTTCCCTTCTCTCGATATTATAAGGGTTTTTAGGAGAGACCCAAGTAGTACTCTTTCGGAAATGGTTTTCGATAAAAGCAGGCATTTTACATTCGAACTGTTTTTCCCCCATATTTTTTTATTATTTATTTATAGAAAAGATAACCACTATCAACAATGAATATATTATCTTTTTGAAACCAATCTCGAATATTAGTTAAATCTGTTTCAAAATGCATTTCTATGGATTGATGCATCATCATTCTTCGCATCTGCAAAATATGGACCATGAATATCAAGAATGAAGCCATCGGTGGTAACTACGAGAACTGATTTAACCAAGTAACGTCCTTTATGTACTGCAGTGTTTCCCAAACTTTCGACATGCACGAATGTGCACCCTTTCTATAATTTTCCTAATACTGAGTACCCCTCGTAAAAAGAAATTGGATAGATCTATAATCTTGAATGTTAGGGACAAAAGTTATATTTAGTATGAATTATCAAAATCAATAGGGCTTACTAAAGTACATATCAAACCTTTGTAATGTAGGATCATTAGTTGAAAAGTAAAAGTTTATTCAGATAAACTACAACAATGATAAAGTTCTTATGCTATGCTCGATTTTACGCAATGTACTGTGCTGTTCACGCATTTCTTTCCGATTGACTCCTTGTTCTCTACGCACGTGGTACAACGCTCGTCTTTTGTCACTTACCAAGCCTAAAGCGTTACCAAGCGACAAGGGTCTCTACGTCTTATCGTTCGCGAGAAACAAAGTCATTTCTTACAATGTTTGTCTTATTTTTATTATAAGAGGGTTTTGACGGAAATATCAGGGGTATGGGTCGTTTGGAAAATAGGAGGGGACTTGAGGAAAACTCGGAGAAGTGGTACTAGACACATATGTAAATATGTCGTTACCCAAGGAATAGGAGAAGATGGCCTTTTCAAGTGATGATCGGATATCTGATCGGAACTGGATCGAAAAGGTAAAAAGGCCCGAATACATAAATATTGGTGTTATACGAGAAAATTGTTAGGCGAGGAAAGGTCAGGATACATAAATATTGGTGTTACATGAGAAAATTGCTAGAAAGGAAAGATCAGGATACATGAAATACTTGTAAGTAGCGAACACATGTTTAGGGTAAAAAGGTTTGGGACTGATATGGGATATCGAAGGGAGAATGGATCCACACTTGTTGCACCAGGACCGCTGAAAGAGTGAAAGACCGAGCTGTTGAGATGTGGTGGAAAGGCGTCAACGTATGATTCTCTATTATGCGAAAATCGCGCTCCTGGCTCCAAAGCGCTGCTAGGTGCCCATGCGTGTCCTAGCCGCTGTACGGTTCCCACCGCTGAATACATAATATTCTGCGCCTTACTCGCAGGTGATTGGTATCCCTACGCAGAGTTGGCAAAAATTATTCGAATGACGAATAACGAATAGTATAAATCAGAGCTCGGCAAGATTTGCACTTCTCGGCCGATTTTCAACTGACCCCGCCTACCGTTATTCCCCTTACCCCGACGTTCCGCGCGCAGTCCACGAGGCTCAGGAACGTATCACTCGTAAACGTATGCTGGCAATAGCTTTCCACATCACCGTGAGGTACTATTGTCGATGCGCTTTTCGATACACTCCTGAGCTTCGAACGGTTCGTTGGCTGCGCGCGGAACGTCGGGGTAAGGGGAATATCGGTAGGCGGAACCAACTGAAAATCGGCCGAGAAGTGCAAATCCTGCCGAGCTCTGGTATAAATAGATCATCGTCTAGATATTTTTAGCGAATCAGTTCTATTCGAATGAGGTTGTTATTTGTTATCTATTTATTCGATTATCCGGCTATTTGCCATTGGTTTATTTGTTATCCACGCATTCGTTAGTAAGATACATACTCTTCGTTGTTGGTAAGTTGGTAGTCTCTATGGTATAGGAGGGGCAAGAGGGGTCCTTCTTTCACGCTGTTCAACAGTCACGAATTACCCAAGTTTCACTGAAAGAACGTGAGTCATATCCTTACAGTTATGTAAGAGAAAAAATAAGGTGGGACTCAACGGTAGTATAAACAATAATTAGACCCGAATTCCCCTAAGCTTTTGTTCAGCTCACATCAAAACTATGCTTGTTACAATAAGTTCGTAAATGTCAAAATCAATGAAATATCGATCATTTTGATAACAATATTATAGATTATATCTGAAAAAGTTGAAAAGACAGGAAATATAAATTTTGTCTAATTTAATAATTTACATATAACGAATAATCTGAATAAGGAGTAACGCGAATAACGCATACGGCAAAACTTGAATATGGAAAATAACGAATGATGCGAATACGAAATAATGACACGTATACAGTTTTATTGGAATGATGCCTAACTTTGGTCCTACGCCATAGGGCCTACGAAATGCTGTATGCGTATAGCGAACGGTTAGACCAGGTATGGGCGCGTGAACGCTCTAGGAGCGGGGTTTTGCCGGATTTATTAGGGAACGATAGTTTGTACTACTTAATCGGCTCTGTAGGTGGTGAGAGTTGCCGCTGGAAGAGTGACAAGCCGAGCGGTTAAGATCGTTGGAACTCGACATAAATCATGATCGTGAACTGTTGATATTTTAAATATCATACGCCAATATTTATTTACGCAGAATACTTCAAAGAATCAATTTATGTGAGAAAATTTCATTCAGTTAAAAAGTCTAAATATGATATAATCTTTGCAGTACTTTTCATGGTCATTGCAATGTGATAGAGGGTTATCCGAATTGAGTGTCATTTTCAAATTGAAATAAAACGCAAACTATTTGAGATTGGTATGATTTTTTTTATTCTAACACAACGTCTGTTTTTCATGGGCCCGATACGTTTGACCCATTTTTTCATTACATTTTTACACAACTGAAATTCAGTTTCATTAATGGCGTTAAATCACATGATCATAGTGGCTAATTGTCCCCCCCCCCCCCCCCCCCCCCCCCCCCCGTGAAATTAAGCTTTCATTGAACGTTTGCTTCAGCAGAGCATCCTCTTACTTTGATGTGTGGCATGTCACACTGTCTTATTGGAACGACGCGCCGACCCAAAATCCACACCATACTGTCACTTTTTGTGGACACATTACTTCTTCTTTTTCCATGCGCCGATTTTCAGCTCCCCAGATGCGACAGTTTTGCTTATTTACAAATCCGCGGAGAAAAAAGTGTGCTTCGTCGCTGGAAATAATTTTCTGCCCAAAACTGTTATCAACTTGTAACTTCTTCAAAGTCCAAACAGCGAAGTCACAACGCTTGAAATGGTCTTGAGGCTTCAATTCTTTCGTTAATTGAACCTTGTGTGGATGCAAATTTAACCCTTTCAATACGGCGAAAAATCAGTTCGAGTGCGCCCCATTGCCGGGATCAGTTATTTCTTCTCCAAGCGATTATTATTAGATAAAATAACTTTTATGCCTAAAAGGTTGAAGGTCTTGGAGACGCATAAACGTCCCCATAACAGCGCACCATCAACAACAATGATTTCACAAGCTTCATTGATGGGACAGCATATGTCCCGCCGTAAACCCAAATTTTCTGTCCTAGATGTTTTTCAGTAACTGGGACATATGTTGTCCCAGCCGTAATATCAAAAATTTTCCAGACTGGGACAGCACATGTCCCGTCCGGTGCGAAAGGGTTAAATCCTTATGCCAAACACGCCATATTGTACCATACGAAAAGTTGCAACTGCTGAAAACGGTGAGAAATTGATTAGTTCGGATTTTGTTCAATGCTATCAGGAACAGCAACAACATTTTCAGCAGTGCAAGCTGAACGTTGATATCCACGACGACGTATTATATTGCAAACTTAGCCAGTCTTTTTCTACAATCCGACGAATTATACGCTCAAACGATCGATTTCGTGTACCAAAAATGTCACGAAGGGCACAAATACAAGTTCGAACAGAACTTGAACTTTTATAATAAAATTCAACAATTTGCTCACGTTGCTACACTGTATAGCGCTTCATGATGATTTGTTTATGTTTGCTGATGAAATCTATCGAAAACAGATGAAGATATAAATATATCAAATCGTTTCGCTGTACTATCTATTGGAAGATGTGACACTCAAATTGAATAACCCTTTATAAATGTTAAGATTATCTTCCTATTTAATATCTTCTCGTTTCGCTTGAAATATATTTTTTTCGTATCTTTCGAGATATTTGTTCGCGGTAATTAAAATGAGACACCTTGCATATTTAATTTGAATTATATAATTATTTATTTATGTTGCAATATAATTAATTCTTCATGTTTTTGTGTACTGTTATTATTACAGGTAAGTCTTTTACAAGAAAGGAGCACTTCACGAACCACATAATGTGGCACACGGGCGAAACACCACACCGCTGTGATTTTTGTTCGAAGACATTTACTAGAAAGGAGCATCTTTTGAATCATGTTCGGCAACACACCGGTGAATCTCCACACCGATGCGGATTCTGCTCTAAATCATTCACCAGAAAAGAACATCTTGTTAATCACATCCGGCAACACACAGGTAAGAACAGTCGATTAATACCGAGACGATTCTGAACGACAATTTCCTTTGCAAAAATGTCGGATAGGGCTTCGTTTTAGAATTATTAACGAAAAACACTGATCAATCAGAGCGCGTATAGAGTGCACGCTCAGCCGTGATTCGTTCTAGTCCGACGCACAGTGTTTCGTGTATGTGGACGTTCGGGACAAAATTCATAACTTCGCTACCGTATAGAATTTTCTGATAATTTTTTCTTCTATTTAATTTTACCCTGCTATTCTATCTCAATTTCTTATCGAGCCTAAAAAAACAGTTAATGAGTTGAGATTTTCCAATATTAACCTTCAGGTACAAGTCAATAATTAGTTGACTGTATCTGTACTATTTATTATCAGAATAACTATTTGTAAGAAGTAATTTGTAACAGTACTTTGCTATAAATAAATACCTTGTATATAGATGGATGTCGTTTATAAAATGTTTGGATTATATTAGTCAGAATATATATAAATTCAAAGTTGCCACACAGATAAATAAAGCGTTATAATATTTGGAGATATACCTATATGTTGATTTCTTCAAATGAGTTCCGAATCGGATTCTGAATCAGTATCGGTGTTGTGCGCGGTGCTCTCATCAGAAGAATCAGTCATTGTTATAATGTATGGTCTTATGTCTGTCCTTTTTGTTTGCTTAGTTTTATTGTGTTTCGTCCTATACTTAGATATTACTGGATCGGAGTTGCTACAAGTAAATTTATTGGAAATAAGTGGTGGAATAAAAATAGATTACACAGTTCAAATATTTTAACTTTAAAATTTCAACTTTATTGAAGCATTTGGAAGGGGGGCACGTCTTTACTGCAAGGAAGAAACTGCCAGAATGAATGAGAGGTCAGTGACGAAGAATTCGTCACCTACCCATAGACCCTATCGGTCCTATACTTTGTCTAAACAAGTCAAGAAGGGACACGGCTGCACCATCTTGACTTGTGTCTCGCAAAGAAACCCAACACCCGCAGTGATGGTTTTTGTAAAAGAAAACTTTCTCTTTTTGGAAGAGAAAAACCAACAAAATTTAATAAATCTTTATTGCTGCTTCCTCGCGAATTTTTTCTAGTGTGATGTTCTCGCATATATCTTATCTCCTTATGCCTTGCTTCTATAGTTTCTTCAGACAAAAAGCGAATATTTACATTAACTTAAGTGCCTTAATGCTCGACGAAATGCACGAGTAAAATTCGTATACAAAGGTCCCATAGATGCGCTCAGGCCCTGAGCGGTGAGCGTCATATTAACAACTTTCATTATTTATTTCGTTTCGGGCAAACCGGAGCAGCTAAAGTTGATAGCTACATAAAGTATAATGTTCCCAGAATTGATGTACAAAACATCCAGGTGGTACTTTTTGGGCTATTTTTGAAAAGCCTCCTTAAAGTTGATAAATCTTCAAATTAAGAATTGAAAAAACTAATTGCTATTTTTTAAAAATTACTTCGCCTATTTTAAAGATATTATAAGGTTTGACAAAACCTATGGAGATGAAATGAAATATACAGATATTATACGAATTGCGTTTGTTTAAAGAAAATCCAGCAAAATCTACGGCCAACTTTTACCTTCAATGTTAGAAAAAGAGCTGTCCATTTACAAAAAGCATACATACTTTTGAAATCTATGTTTCTTTCTGAAGAGTTTGATATGTAAAACATCATGATATTTGACTTTTGTCCATTGTACGAAACACTCTGCGACGTCCCGGCTCGAAGTTACCCTATCACGGCTGAGCGTGCACTCTACACGCACTCTGATTGCTCAGTGTTTTTGGTTAATAATTCAAAAACGAAGCCCCGTCCGACATTTTTGCAAAGGAAATTATTGTTCAGAATCGTATCAGCTACCCACCATTTCCCGATGTTACAATAGTTACAGGACACCCTGTATAATATTTTATTATAACGTTAATAGAAATAACACCAGAGTGAAACTTACAATTAGTTATTTTATAAAAGAAACTTCTAGGAATGCAACAGTAATTCTTTCGGTATTCAGTAATTTTTTAAAAACTCAACCTCGAGATGGTATTTGCAGAATAAAAATTTGTTTGTAATTTTTAATATTGCAAAAATGAGTTCCCAACCCAATAATAATATTTGCACAAAGGACGATCCTTCCTGATTATAACATAGAAAAAAGTAGGTCAATACGACGAATAGTTTCAGAGATAAAAATTGAAACGTATAACTCATTTTCCCGAGAAAGGACAAAAATTGCAATATGTAAAGGCTTGTATTTCTCAAACGGCTTCAAAACGAACAAGATGATGACTTAAACC
Organism: Stelis phaeoptera; assembly: GCA_943735885.1. Lineage (NCBI taxonomy): Eukaryota > Metazoa > Arthropoda > Insecta > Hymenoptera > Megachilidae > Stelis > Stelis phaeoptera. The sequence continues at coordinate 79,884 of OX030933.1, read as the reverse complement.
CACCCTAAGTTCGTGTGAACTACGTTATGTTTCATTTAGAACAGAGTAAATTTCCCTTCCGTGACGTGCTCCGACTTCGACCAAGACTACCGTGCCCCAGATCTCCGGTGTCCTTTTCTCACACCTTGTGTGTGGTCGTCCCGGTCGGACTGATGGTACCTCCGGAGGGGAAATTTACTCATGAGCAAGAGGTTTTGCAGCTCCGACTTATTGTTAGAATAAAATCGGAAACATCACAGAAAAATGTGATTGATTTGGCGCGAGAGTACCTTACTATGCGTTGCTAGAAAGATAACTAGCAGCACGACACAGCGGAACGGGGGTACTCCGTACACTCCGCTGGTGTGTTACATAAGCCTTGTTAGGAATTGTGATCGCTTCGATAAATAACGGTGGGCATTGATATGATTTTGTTGAATTCGACCAATAGGATCCACACTCCTTCCACTCGTCTTCTTACGAGCAATGCACAGTACATCCAGAGTACAATGTAGTAGCCATACATTTTTTTGCGAATATCTTGTAAACAAGTGGGAGTTAAATGTATAGCAAACAGTTGTTTAAAATGTTCGTTATCACATCATATTTCAAATTTAAAAGGTGAATTTGCATAGTGCCTGCTCGGCTTCGAAATGGGCTGATTTTTTAATGCATTGTAGAATTCGATGTTTTAAGTAACATTTTCTTTTTGCAATCCGAGGTATTTGCGAAAGAAAATCCTTACCGCTACAAAGGATTCGGTGTATACGTACGCGTCAGTGGCTAGTGTATACGGCGGCAAATAACCTTCGCTCATCCACTGTTTCTGTGCATACGTCACCGCAGCCGGCGAAGAGCCTATACAGGGTGGCCTGTAACTAGTGTAAGAGCCGGAAATGAGGGGTAGGTGAGACGATTTTGAACAACAATTTTCTTTGCAAAAATGTCGTACGGGGCTTCGTTTTTCAATTACTAAGGAAAAACACTGATCAATCACAGCGCGCGCTTTTCGCGTGCTCAGGCGTGTGAGAATAGCTTCGGACCCTGGGACGTTCGGACTAGGCTGGGCAAACGCGTTTTTAAAGGAGGAAAAATTTAATTAAGTTATTTAATATGAAGAGAGCTGCTCTTATCAAACAATATACTTTTATTGCACTCCACAATTATCATACACTATATTACGCTTTAGACCCTTGGGGGTGACAACCGGTTCTACGCGCTTAACAATGGTTTTCCGCTCGGTCGCCCGAGGTCGCTGCTAGCTCCACGCACTGTCGTATCGACTCACTGATCGACTGAATGAATGACGTCCCGCACGCTCGTGTTATATAGCGACGGTACTTCGCGATTTTTCGATTTCTGGAAACTGCCGCTCCGCTGTCTTTGCGCTAGAAGTTTCTGAGTCGGCGCGGCGCGGTGCTCGTACCTTCGCGAACCGTCGTCGCTCTTTCTCTTTCTCGCGCCATACCCTCTAGATGTTTCGCGACGCGGTTTGCCCGCTACAAATACAAATAATTATAAATAGTATCTACGCAATTGTGCGACGTACGGGGTATGTGGGCAGCCAAAGGGCACCCTGCGCTGGAGTGCAACCAGGGAAAGCCGCTCTCCGCGCACCACCGTGCACAAATCCACGGACGATTTATTTATCCTGGGCGCCAGTGCTTTCGTACTCGTCCGGGAACCTCGCCCTTCCGGCTGCTCAGTAAGGGAGCGGAAATCAGGGGAGGTCAAATGAAAGTGACCCACGAGCCTTTCGTTAAACGTTAACTTTAATGCAGGCCGAACTGGCCGTGCCAACCAACAAATGGGAATTCCGCGGTACATTTTTGCGAAAAGGAAAGGGTACGCGACCGCCAAGTGCGGCAAGAGGAACCGCGACGCGGAAACTCCCAATACAAAAAGAAGACTACTGTAGAAACTAACACTAGGGGCCGAATACAAAGCGTCGGTGGTCCTAGAGTTTCAGATACAGTGAGAAAGAGAAAGATTAGTTGGGACCGCGGACGCTGGTTCGGGGGGACCCGTTCGTGATTCTAAAACGGAGACGCCGGGGCCTCGACGAAACCGACTACAACTTTCGGCGTATGAGTTCGCGGAACGAAGGTGCCCTTCGCGCAAACGAACGGTATAGGCGTCGACGGTTACGAATCCGATTTCAAGCCGCCGCGCCGGAGCTCGATAATCGGACGATACCGGACCGAACGGGTTGGTCGGGAGCGTGGTCAAGGGACGGGCTTCGAGAGTCCTCGTCTCCTTGGGTTGGTCCTGTCGCCTAGGTCGCGTAACACGGTACGAAAAATAATACCCCGGTATTCCAGCGTTCACACCGATCTTTTCACACTCGCACACGCTACAAAAAGTCAAACAAAAAGTGCGAGTCCTACCTGGACATGGAGTGCGGCGACGTATCCAAACAATGGCTGCGGCGCGGGTGGTTCGTTCCACAAAAAGCACACAAACACGCACGCAATTACACAAATAAAAGGGGACTCGACACACCAAAAAGAAATAAACTAAATTAAATTATACAAAACTAAATTCAAAACAACGCTCTCTAAATACGACTCGACTCTTCGGATGAAATCAGTTAAGTGCATCCAGAAGGAAGTTAGTTTTCATCGCGAAATTCAAAAGCATTGGATTTAGTTAGAAGGATACTTTTTAGTTTACCTATAGACCCTTCGCTGACTGCGGTGATGTATGCGCAGAAGTAGTGGATGAGCGAGGGTCGCATGTCGCCACATACTTGTGCGTATACACTGAATCCTTTGTAGCGGTAAGGATTATCTTTCGCAAATACCTCGAAAACTAAGAGAGTCGGGTGGTATTCCAAGAGGAGAATGTTGCTTAAAACATCGAATTCCACAGCAAATCAATGTTTGAATATGGTCTATGCAAATTCCACTAAAATTTTACTTTTCCTATTTTGACGATTCATCGGTAGCATGTCATCACCATTCGCGAGTCGAGATAAGTTTGCTGTTAGTTCGGCGGTGGCAATTCCAACAACTGGGGAGGATGGTCGCTGTATCTTAACCGAGGCAAGAAAGTGCACAATAAGCGTGCAGTACTGTATTTGTTTTTAGATCGTAATTAGTTGGTAAGATGTAATGGTTAAAAAATTACTGATTTGCAAGAAAAATTCCATCTGTATCGGTTTCAAGAGGGTGTGTCGAACATGTGGCACTTACCATAACAATCAGCCCTCCCCTTGAACCGAGTTATTTCCTGTAAAAATCAGTAAATTTGTAAGCGTTATAATTTGGTAACTAATTAAAATCGGGTATATACATGAAAGGTTAATGAATTCGTTCTGAAAAGCACTATCGAATAGTCTAAACAAGATACGAGGTTTCATTTAAAAAATGGAACTTGGCCATCATATCCCGTAAAATGTGAAATAATGATGTAAAAAGAAAACCGTTTCTACCACAACATGCATTTCATTTTATCATGCAACTTCTGTATTAACAATCTTTTATATGGCCAATAGTTATGGAATAACGGGTGTGTAACACTTTGAGTGGGACACTTATATTCGAGATAAAGATCTCAACATGTTTCACACGGTAAATACGCGTTCGCGACGAGACTCACGGAGTGCCCGGATTGAGTCAACGGAGGTCGTAAATCTCTAAAGCCGCGGTCTACGTATGACTCTACGGCCTGTTACTGCTGTAGAGGAATTAAGGGGTGTATTGAAATGAATTGTTGTAGATTAACAGTGACAGTATATAATCAAACTTAAGAAGATCCATGTATCCAAGTGTCAGCAGTACGTATGTGTGTGTGTGTGAATGGATGTGATTCAAATGTGCCTCGTGTAAACGTTGACTGTCTGTTCTCTTTGAGATTTGTGTTTGAAATGAACTTCTGTTAGGGAATTTCTCGAATTTAAAAATGTTCGCAGCGGGTGGTTCTTCTGGGCGTCTTCGATCAGGAAACCAATCAGTGTGATTTCTTAATGTCCATCAGCACTGATTGGCTCCCCGATTTGGAGAACGTCTCCGGGAGAGTGGGGCATTTTGCAACTTGTAAAATGACCTGGGGCCTGTTGTCCGTCGAGGGTTACCCTTGGGACGGGGAATTCCTAAGCCTGCGTTGCACGTGCTGTACGCACTTGAATTTGTTGGGCCTCTGCATCGACACGTTTTATAATTGAAGAGGGTCGTGCAACGCAGGCCACGTGTTTATACATTTTTTTCTCTTTACGATTATTTCCTGCGACTCAGGATTTTTGTAAAATATTTTGATCTCCGCTTAAGCGGATTATAGCAATAACTGAACGGTACTGGTTATTTCCTACGATTGATTGTTGTTAAAATGGAAATTGTCGAGGCAATAATCGGCTGGGTGCTAATGGTCGTGTAACACAACATTCCATTCCTCGAATAAATTGCTTCATTTCTTACACTTCAGCTTTTGGAATTTTTGTCTTCATATTTACATACTCAGACATTTACCATTTGGCAATTATGAAGGCCAGCCCATGACATTAATATTAATTTAGGCTCGTTATTCGCTTACAAAATTTAATTTTCCTCCGAACTACTTTACTTACTTGCAGATGGAATTAAGAACTTCTAGTGAGTTACAACAATTTTTCCTCTTATTGAAATTTTCAATAAAAGACACAGAAACTATCAAAGTCTTTTAAGTCTTTTGGAAGAATTTATTAGCAGCGGCCAGACATGACCTGAAATAAGAAAATTTGTACCCAAAACAGTGATTCTATCCATAACAATAGCAGTCTGCAATTACACTTGAGAGTTTATCGCATTCGAAGCAACATTTTTTACGTGATATTTTTTATTCCGCGGTAAACAACAAAAATCCAAACGCTATTATAAATTTATTTATAATGAGTCGTAAAATGAAGATTCTCCTTCTAGTACACAAGAATTACACATAATTAGATATCAACACGAAGTTGCATTATCCACGTTTATTTCAAACAGATTGTATATCCGAAATTAATTTTATAAGAATGATTAATTATGCCCCGAAATTGTAATTGATTGTATATTGTACAGGAGAGACGCCGTTTCGCTGTCAGTACTGTCCGAAAGCATTTACACGGAAAGATCATCTGGTAAACCATGTCAGACAACACACGGGTGAGTCACCGCACAAGTGCCAGTATTGCACCAAATCCTTCACCAGGAAGGAACATTTGACAAATCACGTGCGTCAACACACAGGCGAATCGCCACATAGATGCCACTTCTGCTCCAAGTCATTTACTCGCAAGGAGCATTTAACGAATCATGTTCGAATCCACACTGGCGAATCACCGCACAGATGTGAATTCTGTCAGAGAACATTTACCAGAAAGGAACACCTAAACAATCATCTCCGACAACATACCGGAGATTCGTCACACTGTTGTAACGTGTGTTCAAAACCATTTACAAGAAAGGTAAGTTCATTTCATATACATATTCTACGCAATTTAATCCTTAACGCGTTGACGCCGGCGCGGATTTTCAGTGTCTGTTCCGTGGGCCAGCACGACTCACCGTGATGCATGCCGTCCCACAGAACAGCCACGATTGACCCACCGGTGATGCACGCCGCCCCACGGAGCGGACATGATTGACCCACGTGTTAAATGCCATGGCAAGATTAGAATTCACTCTGTCGTTTTTATAGTTTTCCTGTTATAGTAGCCATGCTGAAGCTATTGAAAATGTTATTAGTCAGTAGTTTTACTTAATATTTTCACAATATTTCATTTTCTATAACTTTAAGTTATCTATTACGAGTATTTTTAGTTAAATAAATTAAAGAATCCATAATGATATGGTCAATGGATTTCTATAGAAGTTCGAGTATTTCCTAAATGGGGTTTACGTAGCAGTCAAAATGTTAAATGTAAATAGTAGCATAAAGTACAAAATTAAAGCGAAAAATTATAAAATAGTGCTACTTATATACAGGGTGTTCGACAACAGGTGGGCATAATTTCATTTGGGGGGGGGGGGGGGGGGGGGGTGTGATTCTGAATCGCTTTTTCCTTTGCCAAAATGCTCGTTAAGGCTTTATTTTTGAATTATTAATGAAAAACACTGACCAATAAGAGCGCGCGTAGAGTGCGTGCTCAGTCGTGATAGGGGAATTTCGGGCCAGGACGTCGGATTAGAACGAATCACGGCTAAGCATGCACTATTCGCGCGCTCTGATTGGCCGGGGTTTTTCATTAATAATTCAAAAATAAAGCCTTAACGAGCATTTTTTGGCAAAGGAGAAAGCGGTCCAGAATCACCCCAGCTACCACCACCTGAAATTATGCCCACCTGTTGTCGAACACCCTGTATACAGTGTAGGAGCCGTAACTAGTGTAGGAGTCGGAAGCGGGGGGTAGCTGAGAAGATTCTGAACAATAATTTCGTTTGCAAAAATGTCGGATGGGGCTTTGTTTTGAATTATTAACGAAAAGCACTGACCAATCAGAGCGCGCGTAGAGCTCACGCTTAGCAGTGATTCGTTCTAGGTCGACGTCCCGGCTCGAGGTTATCCTATCACGGCTGAGCGCGTGCTTTACTCGCGCTCTGATTGGTCAGAGTTTTTCGTTAATAATTCAAAAACGAAGCCCTGTCTGGCATTTTTGCAAAGGAAATTGTTGTTCAGAATCGTCTCAGCTACCTCCCGTTTCCGGCTCCTACACTAGTTACGGAACACCCTGTATATAATAATATGCTATCATAATATAGAAGAAATTTTCATATTCTATCAGTGGTACTTGGTGTTTACATCACCGCTCACGATTTTTAAAAATCATTTTTTTTTTTATTGTTATTATTATTGGAATTGTTTATTAGATTTATAGTAATGTTTCTTTTTTTTATTAATGTTAATTTTACGTTTTAAATCACATAATCGCTGCCCGACAGGGCACGCGTGATGAGGGATCAAATATATGAATTTTTCCGAACGTGATAAAGCATTTTGAAATTCCCAATTTGTATGTTAAAAATCATTTACAAAAAAATTGTTTTTTATATTTATTTATACAGAAACTATTATGTTTAAAAGTTAAACGAGAAACAAATTAAAACTCCAACCTTCTACTTTTTTTTTTTTTTTTTACCTTTGAGTTGCCTGATTTTATTTAACCTGTCAGCTGTGACGGCGTTTTTTCAGCGCGCGCACCTACGTGCGTCGCGAGAATCAAGCGATGACGGATATAGTCGTCAAACACAAAGTAAGTGACAATGTCAAAATATTGGATTAAAAAGACGGCTTTATTTTATAAATTGAACCATTTTATTACTAATATTTACTCATTCACGTAACATAAACATATACTATATACATAATAAACGAAAAACTTAGGAAAAATGAAATATCTATAAAAGTTAAAAATTCAAATTGCTGCTGTAGAGTGGTATTCAACAAAGCAAGGAACACGTCGAACACCAATATCGTGATTCTTTTCTAATCTTAATTTTACATCAATGTGAATACCTTCGTGTAGGATTGTTTGTTGATGAAGTGCTTGATAAACTGTTTCAGCTAGTGCATACGGGTACGCATGAGTCCATCTCAAATTATTCATATTTTTTATTTGTTTATTTCATTCCGACCTGTCCTCAAAAAATTCTACATATCTTGAAATTTGAGAATATGTTTTAGTTTGCACTAAAAGTATAATTTAAATAGCCAATGGTCACTACTTTTTACGCATGACGATTATAGTCGTCATGACACAAAATACTGCCATTTCTCCATGACGGAAATAGTCGTCAAACACAGCTAACAGGTTAAGTTAATGTCCAAAGAGTAAAATCTCTCAAAGTAGAGAGTCAATTTGTAAAGATTTGTTCATACTTGAGAATGAATGTATTTCATAGGTGATAATGTTCGAAATTATGGCGTATAATGTTAGACATTATGCTCCTTTGTTTTAAAAAAAGCCAAACTGTATCTAAAATGGATGTTTTTTAATGAAGTTATAATCATTTATTGAAATGTGTGCCTTTTTATGGTTTCATGTCTTCCTTCTAACGAGAGGTTCCCAAATACAATGCTCTGATTTTGATGAAATTTGATTGGACAGTAGGGCTCAGAATACTAAAACTACTCGTTCAGGGTTTTAGACGTAAACGATTAATGATTTACAACATACTTGATATTGTGCAATACGTCTACATATAGTAGATAAGTGTCTACTGGGTAAATACCCATGTAGGAACACCCTTTACACAGACCTGTTACTTACACCCGCGCACATACCCCATTCTCCATCATATACAGGGTGTTCGACTGCAGGTGGACAAAATTTCAGTGGCGGTAACCTCTGAGTTGAATTGGGGGGTGGGGGGTCTCTCTATCTACCTTTCCACAGGCTTTCCTTCTTTATAATTGCAATAGAGCATATGGAAAATGCAAATGCACTTCTTTTTTCTAAATGAAGTCGTATATCCTTTTATTGTAAATCAATTTCTCACAACAGCCGTCGTGAATAAGTACTGGGGTACAATGTTAAACAGATCAATGATCCGTGAGAAATTTCAAATTTTTTATTAGTTACTTAAAGGAGATGATCAAACGTTCCACTTTCACATTGTAAACATCTCATAACTCGTTTCATTATGTTCCCTCGGTACCATCGGTGTATCGCAAAAGATTATCTACGACAAACGTATTCTGAAAATTGGTTTGAAACACATAGTCCAGCACTTTGGCCACCAAGATCCTCGGACTTAAATAACCTTGATTTCTTTCTGTGGGTTATCTTAAAGATAATGCCAGTGATCATCTTAACTATGTTATCAAAAACATAATGAAACGAGTTATACAATGTTTGCTATGAGAAGGCGGAACGGTTGAACATCGCTTTTAAGTAACTAATAAAAATTTCAAATATTTCACGAATCGTTGATTTTTTTAACATTGTACCCCAATATTTTTTTTACACAGGCTGTTATGTGAAATCGATTTGCAGTATAAAAAATATATGATTCCATTTGAAAAAAATTGCGTTTGCATTTTGTAGATGCACCGTTGCATTTATAAAAAAAGGCAAGTCTGTAGAAAAGTACAGCATTCAATTTATTCCTCTACATTTTTTTTTATCACATACCATTCTCAAGATATAATCCGTCCCAGTTGCGAGAATTACCCTGTATACTTCAGAAATAACTAGATTGGAAGAGGTAGACCAGTACCGTGACCTGCACGGTCCCCAGATTTAAATCCTATGGACCTTCATTTTTGGGGACACATCGAAACTCTAACATATTCGATGCCTGTCAGCACACTGGAAGAACTGCAACAACGTATTCAGTTATCCGCAAGTATTGTGTAGAATGTAATGATAGACATAGGGAAACTGATGAAACACCTATAGTTGCGTGTTGAGCTGCGTTTACAAAAGAACGGTGAACATTTCGAGCATCTCCTGTAAAGTGCATGGGGCGTGGTGTATTTATCGTGTTAATTATAATATGATGTGTCATTCATAGACACCGCGGACGGAACAATCGGTGTGGATATCGCATAGACACTGTGTACGGGACAGTCGCGGTGCGCGCACGATTACAAAAAGTATAGTAGCAAATTTCGAAAATTATTAACTGATTTTCGCAAAATAATCCAGTCCTTAATATCCTTACATGGTTACATATTAGCCAAATGTGATCCTCCATTTTATTCTGAATCATATTAAGTTGAGTTTTTTATTCATCGATTTGAAAAACATGACAATACCAATTGTTAATGTTACGTATGCCGTACGTTTTTCTTTTAATTTTGGAGCTGGTCGTTCGGGTGTGGTTCGAGACCTCCGCGAAGCAAGAATTTAGCCTTTCCCACCAATTTTCAACTCTTTATTTGATTCGCGTTAGAATTTTCGAGCTACTCGGAACCAACGCGAGGGAGAGTTTTTCCCACGAAAACATCGCGTTGAGTTTTTTCTCGCCGTTCCCACCATCGCCCTTTTTCCGTCCATTTTCGGGTATAAAAAGGGTTATGATGAGGACGTCGCGGGCCCAGTTGTTCTTTAGACCTGGACCGAGTAACGTCAGTGTCACTATAAAGTTCAATTCAGGAGTCTTTGTAAATCTTACGAGATTGGATATCAAGTTCCAGTCGAGTCAAGCTAACCATACAGTACGCAAATTACTGTTAGGCATTTCTTTTTAACATTGCTCTCGGGCCTCCGTTTTCTCGATCTCGTTAAAACTGGGAAGGATTAAATTCTCGCTACGTCGGAATCGAAACAAATTAAATTCACCATTATTCATTTTCTTAAAACTATTAAACTCTTGTAAACTAGAGTCCATTTCTTAAACCGACAAGTACACTTTAACACTTGTAAACCTCGGTTTGGAAGAATATATCTTATCATTTTTTATACATAATTTTGCATTAACCCCTTGCACTATTTTGACGAGTCTGACTCGTGATGAAAATTTTAGCCCAAACTTGAATATCACGAGTCAGGCTCGTTGTTTAATTTCGTGCCAAACGCGAATATCACGAGTCTGACTCGTAATCGACATTTCGGGCCAAACATAAATATCACGAGTGGAATTCGTGGTCTTAATCTTGGGCCAAGTATGAATCTTTCGAATGGGATCTTGTGTCCCAATACAGGCGACGTGCTACCTACAAGACATTTTCGTGGTACAAATCGAAGATATCGTGTTTCAAGTTCCGACACTCGGTCTCCGCCGCTTCGGCTCCTTTTCCCACCACTCGGGCGCCACGCTTCGGCACGGCTTCTTCCGAGTTAAATCACAGTGCAAGGGGTTAATTAACTATCACGAAAGTCCAGGGAACCTATCTGTCGGTATACCTTAGCCGCTCGAGGTATTACCGTCAAAATCTAGTTACGAGACCTAATATGTACTAACAACTCCTGTGACACCCGGCGTTAGCCATACGTCGACTAGTCTCCACGTCTTGACCTTTCCTGTGACATTCGGCGTTAACCATACGTCGAGCCGGCTAGTTCACCATAGCCAACCTCCTGCAGCACCCGACGTTAGCCATACGTCGGCTAGTCTTCGATTCTAATTTCTCGGACGCTGAGTATATTTAACAATACTGGGTTAACCCAACTAACAAATTACCATAACCTATATATTACAGCCCCCAGCCACGCGGCTGTACCCCTTCGGCTCGTAACATTAAGAACAACTAATAAATCTTTAATACATATCTGCGCCTTATTGGATCCATCATTTTGTTTTTAATCATTTTAAATTTATATTCCCATCAAACAACCACATAAACATCGGAATATCGATTTTTGACCAAACTGAATTGAAGTACCTATGTTTTGAGATTCTGATCAGTTTTTCGGAAAAATGAATGGCTGTGTCAAAACAAGGGTGGTAATATAGTCTCCCAGTTTTATTTTTCTTCCTAAAATCTGATTCATAGTTTGAATTTCTTTTAATTTTTTCTTAACGTAGGTACTCTAACAGGGTTGTCTATGACAAAAAGGTGCAAAGGTAAAGAGAAACAATTTAATTGAATTTGACATATATCATAAAAGCAAGTTATTATTTCTTTTTACTTTTATAAAAGTGAAGGTAATGTGCCTCCCGCCCCCAAAAAATAAATCACGAAAAATCAATTCTTCAATTGATTTTTGATCAGGTTTTATTACTTTTTCTATCTATATACAGTAATCGCACAAGTTACACTCACTGTGTACCCATAATTGACGTATGAGACATTGAATCCATGTTGATCCACCGTATAAGATTTTTCATAAAACATGCATATCGCATCTGTGCTGTTTGAAGTTTCAGAAGGTGTTATTACAAGAATCTGGATACCTGGTTTATCGTAAGAAAAATTTCGGGCCTCGTACTCCTCACTCATTTCTAATTCATAGTATCAGAACTCTTGAACGATGACACCGTTTAATATTTTTTATTGTTCTGCCATCAGCATAACTACTATCATGACCTTTATCTCTAGCCTTCCCTCGACTAGATCCAACTTCTTGCATTGCTGATTTTTTTAATTCAGAATATTTGATGGAAACTTTCAAAATGATTTTGAACGCAATCTACAGTATTTACCCAATTAAATAGTTACTGCAGCAAAAGCACAAAACACTCAAAAGTTGAATATTTGCGGTTTTTTGAAAAGCCGTGGATACTGTAGAGAAACAGTTTGTAATTTCATATTTAGCTCACAAAAATCTATAAATAACCTAATTTAAGATTACTACAAAGTCACAAAGAGAATCGGAATTCGTTCATGAATATAGAGAAGTAAGAATTTCATCAGGTGCAATTCAGTGGAAAAATCTAAGCGTTGCGCCTGGGAACCTTTCTTTGTAACATAACAGATATTTATTAGCACTAAAACAGCCATCGATTTAATCATTTTTTTATTTGTTCTTTTTCCAGGAACATTTAGTAAATCATATGCGATGTCACACTGGTGAACGTCCATTCGTATGCACAGAATGTGGCAAAAGTTTTCCATTGAAGGGTAACTTACTTTTCCACATGCGTTCGCACAATAAGGGGAGCAACGCTGAAAGGCCGTTCCGTTGCGATCTATGCCCTAAGGATTTCATGTGTAAAGGACACTTGGTATCCCACAGGCGTTCACATTCGGATGAACGACCGCATAGCTGTCCAGATTGTGGGAAAACGTTTGTTGAAAAAGGTAACATGTTGAGACATTTGAGAAAGCATGCAGCAGAAGGGCCACCGACACAAGTGAGCACGCCATCAGCCATTCCTCAGTCTGGTGTTTTACCAATACCAGCAGCAGCAGTTTTAGTCGGGCATCCATTGGCGCCTCCAGCACCACCAGTAGTGCCACAACATACCGTTGTTGTGCCTACACCTCCTGGTGTGTTGACTTCCTATTAAACCAAATGAAGAAAGAATATGAAGGCATTTGATTAAAAACAAACAAAAAAAAATAGAAAAGAAAAGAAACGAAAAAAAAAAGAAGAAGAAACAAAGAAAGAAAATAGTTGATTTAAAAGAAGGGATGTATACATAATGAATGTTTGTGTTAACTCATGAAAGTGCGCTATTAAGTTTTTCAAAAACTTAGAATGTAATTTCGGTGAGCAAGGTGGTTGATCGGTGTTGTTACGCATTATTATAGATTTTTTTTTTATGTTGTCATAACTGCAGCGTCCTGTTATCCTTATTTCAAATCTTCACTCTAAAACTTCGTCTGCAGCTACATACAAAGAAATATGTAAACTTAACTTTGAACAGCAAGTGCTGCTATAGTAGTAGTATATTATCCAAAGTTTAAATTTTGTTATTTCCTTTTACAAGTAGTAATTTTAGTAGATTATTTGCAATGTAGAGAATATTCGAGAGTGTTTTTATATTAAATTTTCTCTAAAACTGCGATTTAATGATGAACACATAATTTCATGATTAATCAAATCATAACGACACCCGATAATAGCATCAAAATGAAGGAATTAATTTTGTGCATGATGATGTATCTGAAATTATTATACAAAACTAATATAACAACCAACTGCAAAATCATAAAATTTGACAGGATACAGTATATTATTAGAACATTGAATGAAAATAGTTATCATCTGCAGAAATTATCGTACAGTGCTTCAAATACAAAATGTACATTTACTTATATTATTTATTTTTCTGGATATTGTGTTTAACCCTGTGACTGTTATCAGTACCTGTAAATATTCAAGCATGTGTACTGACTTTAATACTTTACCATACAGCTTCATCAATTTGGCAAATGTATTTTTGGAGGAAAGAAGGGCCCGGTAATAAAAATCTGTTCTGAAAAAAGTATGTGCAAACATTATAGAGCCAGATATTTTTTATATATAATGAGATCATTGTAAAACTATCTATAATGTATAGAATTCAGATATTTCTTCTTTATAGTTTTATTATTACTGTTGAAATTAATTTTAGTTTTAGACTTTTCAGTGTCCTCTTTATGTGAAATGTTGAAATATATAAAACGATGGTACATTTTAGCACTATATATAAAGATATATTATTTTTTTTCACATTATTTATGTAATATTTACATATCTGAAAATACGCACTATTGTATTTTTATTTTTATTCTCTGCATAATCTGACAACTTCTGCATTCACAAATGTACTAAGAAAACGTATACTATATGTTAAGCATTTATGGGTTTAAAAACGAATTTCCGTCAGTGTACTTCAGTTCACAATATTTGCCACAGTTCCATTAGCATTAGTTCTACCGGCATTCAGTGTATATTTTAAAATCGAAAATAAGGTAGAACACAAATTAAGTAAACAAAGACTGAAACCTATACTAAGGTTTACAATAATCCTTTATCTTGATAAAAGTCATTATACATTTTGATAAAGCATCTTACAAGGGAACTTTACTATAAAATACCCTTTGATCTTTCCTATTTTCATACATATTGTACTGTTTGATCTCCTGTGTAATTTGACTTTTTAACTATGGTCACTTTTTTGTCGTTTCGAAGAAATTAGCGATGAAAAATAATCCATTTTTACGTTTAAGTTATGTATCATCCTTAGGCACAGTTGAATGTACATTGGCGTAGCGAAGCGGCTATGGTACGGGACTTCAAATTTAGCGACTAGAGTTTAAATCTCTCAGAGATCAACTTTATTCTATTTTCTTTTTTTTTTTCTTTTTTTCTTTTAACTAGTTAATTTGATCGCTACTTAACGTATTAAAACAGAAAAAATTAACTAGTTAGAAGAAGAAGAAGAAGAAGAAGAAGGGGGGAGGGGAGCAAATAGAATAAAGTCGATCTTTGAGAGACTTGAACTCTAGTCGCTAAATTTGAAGTCCCGTAACATCACGTTGTTAATTTCTCCGAACCGACGAAAAAGTGGCCCACAGTTAAACAGTCAGATGACACAGGAGATCAAGCAATACAATATAAATGAAAATAGGAAAGATCATAGGGTATCTTATAGCGAAGTCCCCTTGTTAGTCAATTTTTTAGTTTAAAATAGAAAATCTGTACTAAGTCATTTTGATTTGTTTGGTAGTTTTAGTGTTGATTTTGAAAATGGGGCAATGAAATTTAGAGGGCATATATAGAAAAAAAATGGGGAATCTAATTGAGTTTTATGCAACAAGGGCCTAAGTATCGTAACGCGTTTCTTACATCCAAAGGTACAAATGAATTTTTAGTTACAGCACATGTTTGGCATCAGAAATTTTAAACAAAACATTACTTGTTAACCAATGTTTTTAATTGTAAAAGTTTTTTCTTTATATTACCAACTGTACAAATATCTAGCTAAGTATGAATCATGTAAATAATATGCAGGGTCGACCACATAAATAGGACCAACTAAATGTTTTCTTATTGTTATATGAACAAATT
This sequence comes from Stelis phaeoptera, assembly GCA_943735885.1. Lineage (NCBI taxonomy): Eukaryota > Metazoa > Arthropoda > Insecta > Hymenoptera > Megachilidae > Stelis > Stelis phaeoptera. The sequence goes on along the minus strand of OX030933.1, from coordinate 64,565 downwards.
TCTTAACATAGTGTTACACTATTTCAACGGAAACATATGATGGCGGATAAAATTTGTATTCGAGATGATCACTGTTTTTTAAATGGAATCATTCTGAGTAAAAAGATATTAGGATTCAGTGTCAAAGAAATTAACAATTTATGAGGTATGAAGAAATTGATAAAAATCCCCTGTGAAGTTCTATAAATTAGTTATGAAATAAAAATACTCGGAAATTCGAATATTTGAATTTCCATTACAGTCCTAATCAGAATCATCAGATGAATTATCGGGTCCTGGGGAGAGAAAAAACACGTTACATTGCTTAAAAAATAAGTGAAAAAATCTATAATTACCCAATGGATGTTGCAAAACAAAATTCACGTTGACTACTGTGTTTTAATTACAATGCAATACTGTATTATATTCAAAGTTTTTAGGGTTATTCAGGTACCATTAGAATTTGGACTGAAATTTGAATAATTGGAATACTTCAATTTTTACAGCTTTAACTACAACGGTGTAATTAGACCAGTGCGTATAGAAAGCATGCTACATTATAAGGTCAGATAAGATGATCAAAAGTGCCCTTGAATCAATTTTGACTGACGGTATACTGTTCGATAGCCCACTAAAAGAAAACGTAATATACCAATTTTCAGCCAGAAGGTTGAAAGGCAGAAGTCGTAACCAGGAGGGAGGTTACAGGGTGAATTCCAATTATCGAGGCATATCCTATTTTCCTTATTTAATGCATCGGAAAATTCTGAGATATTTTAGACGTTGTAATGTATGTTAGAGAATTTTTTTTCAGATTTTTCTGCTGAAAATCTTGACTACAAAAAATGAAAAATTAAAAAAAAAAAAAATGTTGAGATATATTGATTTCATGTTGAAGTTTTCGAGCGACCACTTTTTCCTTTTTACAATAATAACATATTGACATAACAGTTATCCATAGATTTTTTCTGATTTTTTGGTAGGATGCGCCATAGTTAAAAAATTCGGAAACAGATTTTCTCAGCATACTTCAGACAACAAATGTAGTCGGTACTTTCAATTTTTGCATTTCTGTTTTACAGTGATTATGTCATGTAATTTTTAATATTTTTGCTTCAACAGAATAAGTTAACAAGAGAGAAAGGTTAAGTAAATCCAGTTAATTAAAACATGTTCTTGATCTACTCTTGTTGAAGGCGATCTGTCAGCATCATAGTTGGCGCAACGATATTTCAAAATTTTCTGATGCAGTTAAATAAGCAAAATAAGGTATACTTCGATAATTTGAATTCACCCTGTAACTAACTTCCTAGTGGGGACAGAAGGCTGAAAATGAGTATGGTATGTTTTCTTTTAGTGGGCTGTCGAATAGTATATTGTAAGTCAAAATCGGTTCAAGAGCACTTTTAACCATCTTATCCAGCTATACCCTTTCGTAATATTTGAAAAGTGTAATCTCACATGTCTCTGTTAATTGAAATCCATTGGAAACGAATTATGTTACGATATTTTACATATTGGTCATTTTGTATATGGTAGCACGTCATTTGACGCGATGTAACAGCGTGTTTTTACCTTTACTCTATTAATGCATATAAGGCAACGGATAATAACACGAGGGGTCCATATACAACATTCTTTTTCTATTGTTATGTAGATGTTTCTCGAGTAGCAAAAAAATTCATTTTGGAACTTTCATCACAGGTCGAATTGGTCATAGGGTTAAGTTTCATACAAAATATGACCATACCTACGTATATCCATTCTCGAGCAACATAAGCTTCCCTGGGGAAATCGTGATGTAAGAGAAGAAAATCCCATCATTCATCCCAGGTTAATAATTTAGATCGGGTTAGCGTTTGATTAGACAAAACAAGCATTGGATTTCGTAATTTCCTAATTTTGAAATTTCAAAACATCGGATCGAGGCATAATGTCTAGTAACTTTTTTCCGCCCACATCGCCAGTTCTCAGTATATGTACAATACAGTAGAGCAGAGCTGTGTAACTTCTTGCTCACGAGCAAATTTCCCCTCTTGAGGGATCCCCACTCCGACCGAGACGACCATACACGAGATCTCCCGTGTCCTCTCGCCGCACTTCGCGCGTCTTTGTTACAGTTGGAATGGGAATATCTCGGGAGGGGAAATTTGCTCGTGAGCAAGAAGTTACACAGGTCTGAAGTAGAGCATCAATTACCCGAATCAACTGCATTGTTACTATCCTCGTCTGTTCATGGGATATTAGGTGAAAAAAAGTATTTTTAAAGCATTTCCTCAATAATGAATTAATATTTTACAAATGCAGTAATATTCTTGTATTCGATAAGTAACTTCGATAAAAATGGAGGAAATTCCCTTATAACTGTAACATGATATTTCTGCCACAGAAAATTAATAAAATTTTCTTTATAATATGACATTTATAATATGGCAATATGGTTTTCCTGTAACAAACCGAAACAACAGATTTTATAGGAAAAATATTTAATTGTTCATTGTTATTGTTGCGTTTAATCGCTTATTGTAAGGTATAAGAAGAAAATAATATACAGCGTGTTTTTTCTCTCGCTATAGGACGTAAAGGATAGTACGACAATGGACCTCTTGATCGCACCACACATAGGTCCGCATTGTCACGTGCTAGTGGGGACCCTACCCTGGCCGAGATAACTCTGTGTGTGAGTACGTGTCGTTTCGGTCAGGGTAGGAGCCCGTTGGCACGTGACAATGCAGATTTCTTTATAGCGCGGTTAGGGAGTTTGTCGCCATTTCCTTTGTGATCTGTAGCGAGAGAATCAGCTGGTAGTCTTCGTTCTGGAAAATAAACCTTATTTTTCTATCGATACTAGTTTTTCGTTTCATATAACACCGCATCTGTTAGGAATTTAACGATCGTGTTGTACGAGGGTTACTTGTACATGCAAATTAAATTATCTGAACAATTCGATTTTCCGAACCACATTGGTCTCAATTGATTTGGATAATTGACGCCTTACTATGCTAGAATAGTAAAATTCTGAGAATTAAAATTATTACATATGTAGTCACTTAAACAAATAGCATCTATTTTCAATTACATTATATTAAAATATTTCGTCTTGTTGTATCAAATTTTTACGTTGCATGCGACATTAAAAACAACAATTTTTTACTCGGATTTCTCTCAGCTTGCTCAGGTACTTTATTTTTATATCTCAATGATAGAAACTGGTAAAAAATAATAAAAGATACGAAGGGTTAAAGGTGTCATGCAACGTTATTTCAAAAATCGATTTTTTTTATTTTTATTATTTTTTTTTTTTTTCATTTTTTGATTTAACCCGATACCTTACAACATCGTGCCACACTTGTGACTTACTTTATAGTTCAAATTTATACAAATCTGGCTCGTATTTTTAGACCGGTTGGGTTTTACGTTTAATTCTAATTTGCATAGTCACTGGTTGTTAAGTAGTAAAGTATGTATAATATTTCAGTTCTCTTTATTCGTCCTGACAGTGCAGCAATAAATATCCTCTGAGCCAAACTGCATGAAGCAGATTTGGTCGAAAGCCTATTGTCAACTTCCGTGAACAGAATAGCTACAGATTTGAAGCAGAACACGTTACATTCGGTTATGTTAACACAATCTGGATCTATTCGACTTCTGCCATTAATCTGCTCTCTGATTCTGTCAACAGATTCTGCATGCCAAACTTAAGCCATGCAGAAATAGATAACTATGGATTTGTAGATAAGATTTTGTCAATGTTTGATGCCACTGTGCGTAAAAATGGTTAATAATTAATAGGGTACGTAGTAGACGAATGGATCATTAGGGCATGGGGGTTAATAGCACTCATAAAACAGTTCTGGTAGTGCGCAGTTCTTGGGATACGTGTTTAACCTTTTGAGTACGGCGCGCTCGCACGCAACTCTGTCTCCCTCGGACGGCGCGCCTGGCCGTAGATGGCACAGAAACCGTTCATAACGATTTCCACTACGACATTACGTGGGAATAGAGTTCTAAATGAGTAACTTATGATTTCTTTATACATTTGCATGTAACGACATCCACGGAAAGCCACTATAATGGCATACCGTTCAAATTGATGGCATCCACGGAAGCCATCATAGTGACGTACCGTACCCAAAAGGTTAATAGTAAACCTAACGCAATACAAAACATTGAATCGGTTTTTTTAGCCACTAAACAATGACCTTAGCATAAAACGTGTTGCTGCTTTGGGGATATAATCAAAAGAATTTGTATTTTCACACTTTCTATAGAAGATTTTCGCAATCCTTCAATGTTTTCTTTTAGGTTAGAGAGCCCTCCAAAAGTTGTGTAATGCCGTAGCTTTTTATCGTTCTGATATTTTTAATTGATGACTTCAAAATTTTCAAATATAAAGGTCTTTTGTTACAAATTGGACATCAGTTTAGAAAGTTTGAAATATCGGAATTGCGCCTACTTGAATTGCACTTGAGACCTCACTCGATACATGTAACTTTAATTCGTTAAGTAAAAATTATCACACCTTTCGGATCAATTAAACATATATTATTCCTTACTTTCTACAATAATTGTACACAATATTATTAGTAATCTTTAACTTCTTTGAACAACTTTAATTTGAAATACTTGTTCTGTCACTTAAAATATCCTTTTAAAAACATCTATAAGGTGTTCTTGTTTTAGCAGCGAATAAATTTCTTCAAAATTCATATTAACGCTAGAACAATCGGATGTAATCGTACGCCTGTTTTTAAATAGAAAGTAAATTGGACAAAATAAATAAATAATCAATTGAAATAAATAAACCAACGTATACAATTTGCCATTGTCTCGACACAGGTCAGTTCATATTCTAATGAAAATATGTTAACAAATTCCGACATTTAAAATAAGAATCCTGAAATTCGTCATTTTGGCAAATTTTGTAGTTGAGGAATATTTTCATATTTCCTTAACATCAACTTCATGGCTATAGATACAATTCATTATAAAAAATTTACCATTACTTTTTGCTAAGAAAATAGAATGTTAAAATTTATTATTTATACACGTAAATTTATTGTCAAAATTTCTCAAATTTTGTTTTATAGGTTTCCAAAGAGCAGTTTCTTTTGAAAGAATTTTATGCCATTCGTGTTAGCATGTTGAGCGATAAGGTGTAATAAATTTGTAAAATGTAAGTAAAGAAACTGTAATATTACAATATCAGTTGAATTGGACCGTACTGGATAATCGATTTAAAATTAAAATGTGACAAAGTATGCTTTTTCGTGCATGAGTAATATAAGAAATGACTTGATATTCGTTTATGACTTATTAAATGACTCGATATTCGTAAAACTATATTTTACGTTTATGAATAACTTTTGTTTCAGAAATATTGATTTGGTAACTTAAGTTTGGCAAAAATTTGTCAAATTTTGTCGTGGACCTATACAAACATTATGATAAATCTGACAGAAATTATTACCCCGAATGCTTAATATCACTGAAAATTGTTATTTATTGAATTTTAATAAATGATTCTGTTATGGAACAATATAATATTGCCACCCTAATTGAATGCACATAAAAGTTGAAACTAAAAATCATTACATTAAATTTGCTCCACATAATTTGTAACATGACACCTTTATTGATTCGTGTTTTCAGTTATTCAAAAGTAGTTATGCACCATTTCTAAAGAATTTCGTGGTCAGCAATGATGACCTTTACTGTCACAGGGTTAAATCATACTTAATACATTTTATTTGCAATACGTTTCGAAGTTATTAATGTAAAATAAATTTTTATTTTAAACGTTCACGCAATAAAATACATTGTGCTATTATTTCGCAAAACATAGAATGGTTTCGTTAGATTTGAAGTAAATAAGTTTAATCGTTCAGAAAAATGAAATATTTTGGAAACAAATAGATTTTACTACTTTCGTGACAGGAAAGTAAATGCGACTGAGAAAAATATTGTATATTTAATAAATGGTAATTTACTTAGCTGTTTATTTTTAGCCAATTTTGCGTAGTTTACTTTAATATAAAGAGTTATATTCAGAAAATCTTTAAAATGATTTATGTTTTGTATAAACTTGCGCATCGGCTGAAGATCGACATTGATTATAATTCGTTTTAGTTCTAATTATTGTTGGTTTTTTTTTCATGTAATTCTTAAAAATATAGTTGAGTGCAATAAGTTTGCCAGTTTCGTTTGAGTTTTATCCACAATGAGTACACTGGTACACTGAATTTTCGACTTACAAAAAAAAAAAAAAAAAGTAAGTCAGTGCGATTATCAATAAAATTTTATTTGGTTTTTAAAATTAATTTTTAATGTTAATAATATTTGTGTATCGTTTAATTTGAAATGAATATAGCAATCCTGTCAGAACATGTATTTCATATTTCGTATTTCGTATTTCCGATTAAGAATAGAATAAAATCGTAAGTTTGGTTCTACGATAAGTTACCTAAGCGTATTTATTAAGGTACTGAACAACAGAGCGTATGTATAATTTGTAAAAAAAAAATGAAAGATATTAAAAATAGAAAAAATTCGCATTTGATCTGTTGTCGCATTACCAGACTTACTTTAATTATGTATAAAATATTATATAATAATTATCGACTAGATACGAGAAAGATGAAAATTTTATTAACGCGTCTGCATGCGTCGTATGAAGTTTCGTGTATGATAGTGTTCTCACTTTGTAGAAGACTAGATTAATATATTACTATAAATATTATTACATATATTGAAACAGTTAAATATCACGTACTATTTAAAAAGTAAAAAGTAAAAAGGAAAAAGAAAAAAGGAGTAATAAATAAGGTGGAACTTTATAAGTGACATAAAATATTTGTCACGTTACATTGATAAAGAGAGGAGAAGAGACGAAGTCTGTGCAAAGATTACATCTAAAGAATGAAAATAAATATATATGTGTAATATATATATTACTCACGCTTATATACGTTATGTATATATACTGTATACGATATGAGAAAGCGTAAATAGTAAATACCACGATGCCATACCGAGTATACTTGAAGCAAGAGTAATATTTCCAGTGAAATGTGTAAAAACTTTCTCTGCAATATGTTCATGGCATCATTTCTTGTAATTTGCTGAACAGTCTAACAAGGAATAAATAGAAATAATGTTTATATGAATTATTATTCCTACTACTGTTACTACTACTGTTTACTTTTATTATAACCATCATCATCATCATCATCATTTATTGGGTATGCAAAAGTTTCCATCACCTATAAATACTATTGAAACCACAATTGTAAATTAAAATACCAAATTGAAGCATTAAATGTAAAAAAAAAAAAGAAAATTAGTTTTAATAGCTGTAACATATCACAATGCAAAAATAATAATAAAGAAAATTTATTTATGTACAATGATGATTTTTGCATACTTTTAACATACAGGAAGGAGTATGTAATCTTCGTTATTAATGCTCCCATTTCAACGAGGAACCAACCATTTTGTATTGAAAATGTGGATAGAACAATTATGTACTCATTTCATCAAATTCTACGCTTCAAATTAACGTGTTATAAGCGCTCTTTTGCAATACTTTTATGCCGTCAAACAGTGTCAGATTTTTTGTGCTCGGCTATTTCATGTGATACAACATAATGTATCAAGGTATAGGCACGAAATCGATCCCAAAACAGTCACTCTTTTGACGGATTCGTTTGGGTGTTCTTGCATATTTTATTGATCAAATTCATATAGATTTGTAGGTCTATAAGGAAAAAATGACGGAGACACGATTACCTATATCGTTAACCTTTTAGATACCACGCGCTCGTCCGCAACTCTGTCTCCCTGGGATGGCGTGCCTGGCCACGGATGGCATAAAAACCGTTCATGACGATTTCCACTACGACATTACGTGGGAATAGAGTTCTAAATGAATAAACTATGATTTTTTTGTACATTTTCATGTAACGACATCCACGGAAAGCCACTATAGTGGCGTACCGTATCTAAAAAGTTAAGGATCAGTCGGTCAGATAGTTTCTCAAAAATCAATTTTTTTTTAGTGTTCGGCTATCATGCTTCACCTCACAGACATATGAAGATATAGATCGAGCCTTTCTACGAGGGGTAACTGATAATCGCGGCATGGATAGCACCCGGCTGACTTGGACTATTCCGTGTGAGATGTGAGCCGAATACTATCGAGTCTTGCCGGAAGTAAGTCGATGTCAGCCGGGTGCCTTCCATGCCGTCCTCGTCCCGGCAATCAGATCCCCCCTTCCCTATAGTAGCAGTTTATGCTCGGTCTATATCTTCATATGTCTATGCTTCACCTAGTACGTCGTACTTACATATAAACCTCCAGTTTCCCCTACTACTCACATACTCCGCCTGCGCATGGTGGGAGGCGCTGAGAAATAGAGAGGGAAGCCGTATGCGGCTTAAGAGCCGCAAGTTGCCCAGGCTTGCATTAAGGGCTTAAGAGCGTAGACTCCTTTGAGGCCAACTCTGAATCGATCGAAGCGCATTTTTAGACAAACTAATGCTATGTAAAATATCCAACTGCAAAACTGGACGTTTGGTAATGCGACGTCCGACGGCAGTACTTATAGTTAAATTCTTTTTCTGTATTATCTGTCAATTATCCCATTGCCTGTCATTTTTCTAAATGACAAATGAAAAGCTCAAAGGCATAATTGTCAGATCTCATTGTTCTTTAACGATGTTACCATATCTACTGCAATTCTGCCCATTTGTAAAGCTTGATGGAATTCTGTTCCAGCCTCTAGCCAGTCCAGCGTCTGAATGAAGGTGCAGAACTATCGATAGCTTCTGATCAATTTCGCATCTCACTAATAATAATGATCGATCTTTTCCGTTTCGAAAAATATCTCGTAGGCATAATTTGTCAGATCTCACCGTATGTGGGTTCTGCTACGCTGTTGTCGGATTTATTTCAATTCTGCCTTTCTTGCCAATTTTTAACCGACTTCGAAAAAGAAGGAGGTTACTCAATTCGACATGTATATATATATATATATATATATTTTTTTTTTATGTATGTGCCCCGATTACGCCGAGGTGGATGGACCACTCGGAACCAAACCTTTTGCATCTTGTAGGGTATGACTCCCAGTTGGTCCCGTAAAAAAACCCGGTTCGGATTTCTACATTTTTTCCGCTTTTATCACAAAAAACGTGCTATTTTCACGTATATTCGGCCTGATATCGATGAAGCCTAGTATTACATTTTGCGGCCGGAGATGTTTCCACGATGATCCCATTTGCAACATTCCCTGCACTTCCCTTCACTACCCTGCCCTTCCCTGCCCTTCTCTTCTCATCCCTTAGTTGAACTTTTCAAGGAATGCTCCAATCGCCACTAAAAAATGTGAAATAAAAAAATTTTTGGAAAAAAAAATACAACCGACTTCGGAATGCACTAAAAAGGACGAAATAATTTAAATCTATATTTCGGAGACGGCGCAAAATTAAAAATTTTCTACATTGGAAACTGTCAGAATTCTTTAACCCTTTTACATATTTTCACATTAACAACATCCTTCATTTACACAATTTTTAATTTTGCGCCGTCTCCGAAATATAGATTTAAATTATTTCGTCCTTTTTAGTGCATTCCGACGTCGGTTGTATTTTTTTTCCAAAAATTTTTTTATATTAAATATGATCTGATTCTTGAGGTTGTTTCTTTGCCTTGTCAAATTTAAAAGATGACAGTGAGATTTTAATATATTAAATTGCAAAGGTCAGATTTAATGGATGAAAGATAATGATAAAACAGTACTAATTTGCATAATTATATTACTTTTTATTTATAAAGTTAATTTTTTGAAAGGAAATTACAATTTGTCGGAGTGAAAATCGTCATCTAGCCTTTGATGACCGGCCGCGTCCCGAGGGGGAGTTTAGTCCTCCCTCTATAACCTCATTCTCCGCAGTGCAGGGAGGCCGCGCCCCGCACTGGTCCATCTCGGCGGCCGTTTTTCAAGTACCCAGGCCTCCCGTCCTGGGTCTTACGTCCGCCCGGGGTGACGGCGTTTTGCTTACCCCCCCCCCCCCCCCCCCACTCCCGTCATCATTTCACCAACAATCAGCTGATGGCGGCAGGGGGGGATTATTGTCTTCGGTGTATGGCCTTCAGGAGCATGCGCCGCCTTGCCGTACCCGAGACTTAGCTCATATCGGCAAATGGTGTGTTAAGGCGCGTCCCCACTGCCTTCAGATTCGGCAATCGGCTCGGCTTAGTATTGCCGAACAGCTTAGCCGAACGGCTTTGGTAATATTTGTAAAATGTGCATCCCCATTGCGTCGACATTGGTAATCGGCAAATGACTGACTGAAAGCGGCAATGCCGCTGGATAGGGCCGAAGCAGCGTCGACTTGGGTTGAAAAGCCGATCACCATGCCGATTGCTTTACCGTCCGATGTCGGTAAATATCAAAAGAAATCGTGCCGAAACCACCAGCGAGGATGTGATTTCAGTACTTGACATTGTAAAAAATATTGAAATTCGCCGTCGCATCTATATTCGAGATTAACCCTCGGTGAACATACCTATGTTTTTTATCACGGAGAACACTGGGTGAATTTTACCGTAAATTATGACGCATCCAGAATCTTTGTATTTAAATGGTATTTTTTCTTTTTGCAATTGCTGTGAATCCGGCATCAATAATTATCACATCATCATTGTCGTTTCACAGGTATTGACAAAATTGACTCACTAAGTTGTTTGGCAGTGCTAATTGGCAAGTATACTACAGTCCATGAAATAGTGTGGTCGTAAAATCAGTCAGGCAAATTTTTCTTGTGTCCACTCCGTCATTGTTACGTATTTCTTCGTCAACGTCTACCAGAGAATTGTCGACCTCGCCGTTTCAGTTCTGGTTTCGGCACGATTTGTTTTTTGATCTTTACCGACATTAGTAGACAAATGCCGTTCGGCTTTGAAAGCCATGCGGCCCAAGCCGAAGCGCATGTCCACACTTGATCGGCATTGCCAAGCGGCTTTGCCGATCGGCAAATATCGACTCAATGGGGACGCGGCTTTAGCGTTTAACAGATAAACCACCGCCACTAAGACGCCAACGCCAACCAGGGGCACCGCGTTGGTGGGGCTCCCCTCGCCCTTAGCACTCATGTCGGTATGATTACTCACACCACGTTTGATGAGTAACCGCCGAGACCGCTTACGCGGCTCTCTACCACACATCTAATGCTGCGGAAATCGTCCGTTGCCCACGGATGTGGGATTAGACCGATTCAGGCGCAACTCTATGGGTAAAAGTCGTGTGGTCTGCCTCAGGGACTCGTCTCGGACACTAGGACGAACCCGACACCTCAAACGAAGGCCCTGCATTTACCCAGCGCGACAAGTCGTTACCACACTGACTACTGCCAACGGCATCCGTTGCCCAGATACCTGGGATTGGGTAGCTCCGGAGGCAGTTGGGGGGGGGGGGGGGTAGAGGATCTCACGTGCGATCCACCCCCGCCGTTAGCTGCCCCCCTTATCCAGGGGGCCCTATGGCGCGGCCTCTCCACGGCCGTCACCGCCCCCGGATTCTCCGGACGGGATCGGCACTCCCGATCCCGCTCGGCGGCCTCCTTCTGCGTTATCACCTCTTCACAGAAGGAGGCCACCAGCTTCCAGTTCATCTCGCTTTCCAGCATTGCCCCAACTACTGCTGGGAGCGAGAGGTCTCCTCCTAACTCCATCCAAAGGACTCGACGCAGCGCCGAAAAGGCGGGGCATTCCTCCAGGTTATGCTGCGCCGAGTCCTGCTCCTCCCCACATTTGTGACAAACCGCCGTCTCCTCCCGTTCTATGCAACGCAGGCTGGCATCAAAACAGCCGTGTCCGGTGAATACCTGCGTCAGCCGGTAGGTGAGCTTACCGTGCCGCCTCTCCCGCCACCTTTACAGGTATGGCAGGAGGGCTCAAAGCTGGCGTGGCTATATCCCGATTCCGCGGGTCATAGTAAATAAGGTCGGTCGCGCGCCTAGCCATTCAGCTGTTCAGCCGTTTGCCCAAACTTGTGCAAGATGTATACTTTTTGTGACATGTATATTTCGGCGCAACAAAAAGAATTGTGAAATAATAAACAACGTTAGGGGACAACTAGTAATTTCAAGACGTCTGGGGCGTAATCATTATCAATTTATCAATGAACAAAAGTTTGTTTTCGGTTGTTCCAAAAATACACCACTTGTCAGGCTTGACTTGTTTACATTTAATCCGAATGTACTACGACTACGCAGTACTACGACTTTCACTCCTGCGTACTGTTAATGACGAAAAGTCTTCACCACGGATCACACTCGTGGTTTTTGCCTATAGCAACTGTAGCGGCAGGAGTGGATAATGAAAAACGGGTAACTTCTCAGCGACGGTTTGAACGAAGCAAGTTCACTGGAGGAGGTTGATTTTTCACTCATTTATTTTGGCAATCACTTTCACACGTAGCCAAAGAAAAACTCGCAAAATACTCGCTGAACGAAAACGACTTTGGCGTGAGTAATCTGATCGCGATTGTAACTGATGAGATACCGCAAAGGGTACTTGAGACGCTGGGTTTGTGTTGCTATACGCAAGACGGGAGTGAGTTGCGCTGGTCAGCTGATTTTATATCCGCGAGTACGAGGAAGGTCAAGGGTTGGCACCGCGGTGGGAGACTTTCCTCGCGGTGGCGATGGTAACGATGAGTCATGACGTGCGTCAGGCAAGGCAGTTTCTTATCCTACCATAGGCACGACGGGACAGCACCTAATCCCTTACCACGAGTGAGAATCGTGGTTTTTGCCTATGGCACAAATTCCTTACCACGAGTCTCACTCGTGGTTGTAGGCCAAAGGAATAATAATTCCCCACGCCAGACCTCCCATATGCGTCTTCGGGCATGGAGCTCGAAGCTGTCGACTGCCTTTTGCACCGGCGTAGTCCCCAAGCCCGCCGGACAATGCTAACGCGCTTATAAACATAAGCGCGCATCGCCGCCTGCAGCTCGAAAGGAACCTCTCCCGCCAGAGCCAGCGCCGCCATCGTGGACGAGGTACGGTAGCCTCAGATTAGGCGGATGGCCATCGTCCTTCACAGCCGGCGCAACAGTTGCTGTTGCGCAAGCTTGGTGTCAGTGAGGGAGCTTATCTGCTAGAGCAGATCAGTGGCCTCTGGCGCAGGCCGCGGGGGCTCCGCCGGCGAGGGGTGGAGCCTGGGGCGTCGGTGGCCTAGGCGGCGGCGACATCAGCGCCCGCCCGTCTTGGACTTCCTGGTGGAGGCGGGACAATTCTGCCCGCAGCTCTGACGGCTGCCTGCGGAGGAGGCAATTTTCCCCCTCCAACCTCTTGGTGGCGGCACTGGCTGACCTGGTGGTCAGCACAGATGCCGCGACGCGAAAATTCAAAGCGGTAAGTCGCAGGGCCCGGGCGCGATTGCCCTTTAGGCCCTTTGACACCCCGTCCACCTACTCCACTTCCGCCTGTGCCTCGAGAACGACAGCCGCCACATCTGCCGTCGGGCGCTGACGAAGTTCGCGCGCCACCGCCATCTCGTCGGGGAGTGGAATGCTCCCCTTGCTTGGCGGGCGTGGAGGAACCGACTGGTCGAGGAGTTGCTCCGCGGCCCTTGCCTACGCCTCTAGCCGGCACGCCTCCATGTACTTCATCTTGGCCTCTGCGAGGCCAACGTACGCGCCGGTCGACGACGATGCCCTGCTAGTCGTCGATCTCATGGACTCTAACGGAGCGTCCGAGTTCGCACCCTCCTCATCGTTGTTAAAGGCAGGTGCGCAGCGTTTGCCGCTGCGCATTACGCGGCCCTCTTCCGACGGGCCGGGCCTCCCTTTCTCCCGTATCGGCGACAAGACGAGAGAGGAGAGAAACCCTCTCCATTTCCGCGCCATCCGCATGCCGTATGGAGGACCGATCACGGTCTCCGCTCGCGTCGCGCGACCGAGGCCGTGGCCTCGGACCGGCCATGCGTTCTAGCCGAACGCTGGGTGTTCCGACGATCTTTCCCTCACTTGTAGCATTTGATGCTACGCAGGCCAAGTGGCCAACCTGCGCAGCACTGCGGTTGTTGGATAACGACATCCCGGGGCCAGCTTGCTCACCCCTGACGAACGCCAGTACTGGGGATCCGAGCCCCTGCACCGTAGCCTTACCTCTTTGTATAGAACTCTCCATGGTTGGTTTATTGTTCAGGGTTCCTTCCCTTAGTCCATTTGGTCCGCGGTTGCTTATTCCTCATCCCGAAGGATGTATATCTACTGGCCGTTCCCCTATCCGTAACTTGGGGACGCGCCGGGTTGCGGTGGACATCCACCCCCTGGGGATGAAACCCTCGGACCCGGATACAATTAAAACTTAACCTTACCTAATCCTCATCTCATCGGAAAGTAGCGGTCTGAAAAAAAACATGTATAATATATTAGTATGTAAATTAATTGTTGTTTTATTCTAAGTATATTTTTTCGTACTTACTATCTGCTGTGCCACAACATGCACCTACACATGGGTGCAGCTTGCTGCCTGCTGCCTGGGCAGCAGCAAGTAGTGGAGGGTCGCCCTTGGCCGCGGGATCTTCTTCCTCCCCGTCGCTGCTGCACACGCAGTATTCTCTTTTGCCACCTGTGTAATACAGCAATTAGCACACTGTAGCACTGAAAATATAAATATTATTTTCGTACATATACAAAACAAGTTTTATTTGTAAGTATTACGTGTGTGGGCGTACAGCGAGATAAAACGGCACGAGCAAGCGAGCCGCAATCTAAGACGAGGCGCCGTCGAAGGGTATGTAAAGCATTGTTTGATAAAGAATATACACAGTAAACAAAGATATCCGTGTACGAGTGATAGCGAGCCCTATCCTCCGCCGTCCTGTCCCGCGATCCCGTAACGTAAAGGTAGGTCAAGGTGCGTTTTATCGCTTTGAACAGGCAGAACCCGCGCCGCGCCATAGAAACCCGCGGTCCCGCAAAGCGGGACGTAACAATTTGGTGTCAGAAGTGGGATACCGTTAACCGAACTGTGGCCCACTGGTCTTCGCGTTTTCATTAGCGTTCGTAAATAAAATCTCGTTAAGCCTCCGATAGGCCCGTTCCGTGTCGTGCCATAACTTGACCGAACTTTACTCGTTTCCGCGCATTATCCAATAACTTTTCGACATGCCTTCCACCGACAATTCACCGCCTCGCGACCTCCCGCTTGCGCCACCTTCCGCTGGACCGTCTAGAACCCTTCCGCTCACTACATCGATAGTCCTAGGAACCTACGCCTACGAGTCGTGGCGTATCAACCAAGAAGAGGAGGATCGAGTGTATCGGATTTTGGAATCGGTTCCCCTTTTTGATCCCCAGTACGTCTTATTTGAGGATTTTGTAAACGCGATACACGTAGCGCGAACTAAGGTCCCGACAGGCTACGAGCGAACATTTTTCGAAGGATTATTAACTAAGTTAGCTCAACCGGTAAGATTCTATATAGAGGACAGAGGCTGCGCGAATATCCCGGATCTTCTTAAATTGCTCCGTAAACGCTATGCCCCGAATCGAACCCATCAGGAAATCCGGTATGATCTAGAGAACCTTACTATGCGGCCCGGCGAGACCGTAATTGAATACATACACCGTTGTACGCGATTGATACACCAGGCTAAGGCCAGCACGCGCGAAGAGATGGGAGACCATTGGGCCCCTGCCGCGTTGGAACGCTTAGCACGTATCTCTTTCGTTCGGGGATTGCCACCGAATTTGGCGTAAACCGCCGTGGCGTCCTCTCCACATACGCTCGAGGACGCCATGGACGATGCCCTGTACGCCGAAAAAAACGAGATAAGAAGGAGGAACACCCTCCTCGCGCTCGCGTACCCGTATCCGCTCCCCGCGCGTCCGCCTGCACCTTACGACTACGACCGGAGCTGGACAGAATGGCGAGAACCACCTTGCCCGATAGGATTGCCGCGAGAATATCCCAGGTCAAGTTACTACGCGGAGGCAAGTGAATACCCACGATACGAGTCACCGCGGCCGCGCAGATGTGATAATCATTGCTCCACATGCCAATGCTACGGTGACGCTCCTCGAGAGCCGATCCGACAGAGGTCCTATAGCCCGCGAGAATCTTACCGCCGATACGAAACCCGCGAGCCGCAAGAAACTTATGAACCACAAGAAGTCTATAGACCACAGGAACCACCGCGGCAGTACGAATCGCAAAATTCCCGGGAGCCGGACGTCCCGCGTAACTACAGCAGGCGCCAAAGATCGCGCTCGCCTCCAAAGAGCGACCCTCCTCCCGGACGAGGAGCCGCCGCGACGCGAATCCCCGCCGCCACGGAGCGTCTCCCCGGGAAACGGCACTTTAAACTTGCAACGCACCCGTTCCCTGAACGCGGACCGAACGGGCGGGCCCTATTCACAGCCGCGGGAAATAATCCGGGGACGCCCGAACTCCCCAACCTCGTACAGCCCCCCCCCCCCCCCCCCCCGGAATCCGGATTCGGTCAGAGGAATTACCTAATCGGCACGGCTAATTTATAATAGACACCGGCTCCATGTTAAACCTGGTTAAGTTGAACGCCCTCAGACCTGACGCACCGATCTTTAATAGCGAGAGCATCCACGTGAGGGGCCTTCAGGGAGGTGTCATCGCTGTCAGAACTATTTACACGACCGTAAACGAAAGCCAGACTCTTTTCTACGTCGTGGACGCGCCTGAGTTTCCCGAAGGAGTGGTACTAGGATGCCCGTATTTATTGAACGAGGAAAGCGAGATCTCGTTCCACCATCGCACCCTAGTAACGAGCAAAAGGCCAATCCAACCCGTCAGGTTTTCAAATTCGCGCGAGTTAGAGGAGGCGTTAACCTCTCGTCGTAAACACGGAGGATCGCCTCTCACGTTTATCGGCAATCGGCCGACACCCAGCGCCGCGATAGGAAATTCTACGGGCGACAACGACCGCGACGCGGCCCGCCGCGAAGAACCGCCGACTCAGGAAGAGTCACCATCGTCGGAACAAGAGACGCATGACGTAAACGCTGACGCGCCAGCCAGACCGTTAACCCCGCTCACGGAAGAACAGCTGGAGGAACACGGCGAAGAGCTGGGAGATTACGTCGTCATACAAAGATCTGACACCGAACGAACCGCGACTATAATAAAAACTTTAAAACTAGATCACTTAACCGTGGAATCACGACCTCGAATTGAAAAAATCATACAACGTTTCGCTGATAGGTTCTTCGTACCAGGCAATCCGTTAGGACAAACTAACGCTATCAAGCATAGCATCCCGGTCCGCGATAACACACCGGTATTCACGACACAGTACCCCTTTTCTGTAGACCAGGAAGAGGAAATTAGTTGGAAGGTACGAAACCTTGAGGAGTTGGGCATTATAGTCCCATCGAACTCGCCGTATAACTCCCCACTCTGGCTAGTCCCGAAAAAGCCAGACTCGCTAGGGAACGTGCGTTGGAGGATGGTAGTAGACTTCTGGAAGTTAAACGAGAAGACCATCGACGACCGTTTCCCGCTCCCACGTATCTCCGACATTCTAGACAGACTAGGCGGTGCGAAATATTTCTGCGTCTTTGATCTGGCCAACGGTTTCCTCCAGATAGGAATGGCCTCGGAAGATAGGGAAAAAACGGCTTTCTCTACGCCGGAAGGTCATTTCGAGTATGTCCGCATGCCTTTTGGATTAAAAAACGCGCCGGTCACTTTCCAGAGGCTCATGCAACAAGTCCTACTCGGATTGGTCGGGAAAATCCTGTACGTGTACCTCGACGACATTGTAGTCTTCGCCCCCTCGTTGGACGAAATGTTAATCCGTCTCGAGTCCCTGTTCGAGCGCCTACGGAGAAACAATCTCGCCTTGCAACCGGACAAAATAGAATTCATGAAGACCGAGGTAACCTACCTGGGACACATCATTACCGCGGACGGCGTGAAACCAAACCCGGAAAAAATCAGGGCGGTTGAAAGGTTTCCCGTCCCGACCAACCGGAAATCTGGTCTGGTGAACTATTACAGGCGATTTATATCCGACTTATCAAAACGAGCTAAACCATTAACTGAAATAACAAGCCCGAAGAAACCGTTCGCCTGGACTGACGAGCAGCGAAAGAGTTTCGAAGATTTGCGTCAGGCACTCTGCAAGGAGCCAGTGCTGCGATATCCGGATTACGAGGAACCCTTCGTTACAACCACCGACGCATCGGACATTGCCGTCGGAGCCGTCTTGAGCCAAGGTAAAATTGGCGAGGACCCTCCCATCGCCTACGCCTCGCAAACCCTGACCCCTGCTCAACAGAATTACTCCACCACCGAAAAGGACTGCCTTGCGATAATCTTCGCGATAAAACACTTCCGCACGTATATCTACGGCCGGAAATTCAGCTTGGTGACCGACCACCGACCCCTCCAGTGGCTATTTTCGATCAAAGATCCGATTTCACGTCTAGCCCGCTGGAGGATATTGTTGGCGGATTATGATTATCATATCGTCTATAAACCGGGACGCGTAAACGCGAACGCAGATGCCCTATCGCGAAACCCGGCGCCTTACTCTCTTCCGATAGTACACTCAGACCATTCGAATACGCCACACGGAGGCATTGCGAGCGGAGCAGGAGCACGTCACGCTGGACGGCCTCGCCCCAATTACGAAGAGCCACCGTCACTCATCCTGGAGGATACGCAATCGCTAGGTACCCTAGAACAAGAGGAACTCCACGATGGTCGACGAACACGCAACAGTAGAGGGGGAATCCAGGGAACCCGTGAACAGTACCTGGAGAATTCCAAAGCACGTGTCGTGGGGAGATCCCCTTACCGTCACGGACTCGCCCGAGACGCCCGAAGATTCCACGCCGTCCTTGTCAGACGTAAGCGGCTACGATATCTCTTCCTGGCAGCCGTCTCATGTTTCGGGAATATTACCGGTACCGAAATCCACGATGATACTCGCGCCCCGAGGTCAACCGGCAACCACCACCGAAGACTTCACATCCGTAATTCTATCGGACCCACACGACCGGCAACAGCGTAACCCAAATTTTGGTAAAATTTCGATTTCAAACGCCACTCTCACGGGAGGACCCGGCGACATAGCGCACTTCGTATCAGCCGATGGAATACTGACGAGCCCGACCAGCAAAACATTAAAAGCTTTGGGTCTGCTGTCAGATACAAGCCTATTAAACGAAGAACTGACGGAGGGACGCGTAATCGTTACCTCAACGGAAGAAAGAAAAATATTTAGCGTCGTCGGAGCCACGCATTTTATCATTGCATCCAACCGAACCAATTACGTCATCTATTACACGCATTGAAAACGGTCGCAATATCCGAAGGCGTGCGCCAACTCCGCATTCCGGCGAGCGGAGAAACATTATATCAAGGAGGTGCACAAACCCTGCAGCAACAGCTGACGCACACCTTCTCGGACTCAACTATAGCCGTAACAATCTGCACTAGCGATATCCAGACACCGCCGGGTGACCAACGCGAAGATATCATACGCCAATATCACGAAAGTATGATCGGAGGACATAAAGGCGTAACGAAAACATATCGGAGAATCCGGGAACACTTCAATTGGCCAAAAATGCACAGGGACGTCGAAAATTATATACGCACGTGTGAAAGCTGCCAGGAGCAAAAACTAGTCCGAATAAAGACTCGCGAGCCGATGTTAATCACGGATACGCCGGCACGGCTTTTTGAAAAAA
Source organism: Stelis phaeoptera (assembly GCA_943735885.1). NCBI lineage: Eukaryota > Metazoa > Arthropoda > Insecta > Hymenoptera > Megachilidae > Stelis > Stelis phaeoptera. Next base: position 44,835 of record OX030933.1, on the reverse strand, counting down.
TTGCGCTCGATACTGTTGGACCACTACCTATTACCTCGAGTGGGAACCGGCAGATTCTCACTCTACAATGTCAATTATCCAAATTCTGTATGGCAATTCCGTTGCCCGGCATTCGTGCGGAAACGGTCGCGGACGCCCTATCGCGCTACTTTATCGCGACCTTCGGCGCACCACGCGTGATTCTCACCGATCGTGGGAGGACGTTTATTAACCAGGTGTCACGTAGGCAGATCGTTTTATCAAACATATGCCTCCTCTAGAAAAACGAATCCTTTTTAACATCTGGAAAAGGAAAACTCTAATACAAACAGGCCGCCTGCACTAGAAACAAACAGAAGGCCCACTGCGATAACAGAACCATACGTTTTGGGAAAGCAGTGGGACCATCATGATTAAACACCAGCTGCAACCACTCTAAACATTTCTGGAAAAACAGATGGGATCAATGCGATTATCTAAGTAATAACCAGATTGCCCTTTCGAAGTAGTATATAAACCCCTTCGGTACCAACGTTCGGGGGCAGTACCAAAGTTCATCTAGCGTTGAGCACTTCGTGTACAAACGTGAGTTGGTTATTATTTAGTGAGATCGGGTTGAAGTCCCTTTCGATCAAAGCGAACCTTATAGATTCTGCGAACTTGCTTGTATTTCTATTTGGCATTCTTACCAACCACACACACACCCCGCATTGCCAGTGCGTCAAAACCGAGCATCCAGTGGAATAGGTAATATACAACACACACACCTATACTCACGACAGAACAACTGTAATAGACTGATCTGTAATATATATATATATATATTTACTGTGTCAAACCCACATTAGCATTCTCTCTAAATCCCAGTGAATACCAGTGACGGTTCCCACAACAATACAATCTAACCGCTCAGGTTTGTTAGCGTCGACCCGTGTACAAGGGGGATACACGTGTCAGGGTCGTTGCACCATGGGGCTTCGACGTACTTTCGAGAACCTAAGTCTGTCATCGGACGAAGGATCGGTGGTATCCGATAGTTAGGACCGCGACGAATTCTAAGAGTCGCGGATGTTATTGTTAAAGTTCGATGCTCTTTCTTTGAGGATCGCCGAAGGAACCGTGCCTCGTGGCCGGTGACCCGACGTCATCGTGCTGCGTGGCGCGTGCAGGGCGATAAGGGTTTTCTCGAAGGATCTGGCCACGGAGTGGGGAAGATGATGACATCTTCTGGTAAGAGGACCATGATGAACCTCTTGGCACTTACCCCAGAACCGCTCGAGCGAACAGACATTTTATTCTTTTTCTAACAGGTTGTATTGACTTTTTCTTAATAAATAAATGTTACGCGGCCTCCCTTACCAGAAAACCTCCGCCGGCCACTAGAGCTGCCTAACCGTCGGCCACGTAACACAGGTTTTAAAGGGCATAGCGCGAACTTTTGATATCCAACACGGAACAACGTCGGGATATAGGCCCCAAACGAACGGCTCCCTTGGGAGGAGTCACCACGTATTCATAGAGTATTTAAACCATTTCCTACAAGAACGAATTGACTGGGATATTCTGTTGCCGTTCGCAATATATTCATACAACACTTCGGTACACGAGGCAACAAACTTCACACCGTACGAGGTGGTTTTCGGCCAGTTGGCCCGCGATCCGTTCATCCCCATGGCCCGCGATGAACTTGAGACTTATCCGATGTACGTACAAAACTTAGTAGAGAAATTAGATAAAATTCATCAGATCACTCGGGAAAACATTGATTCTAGCAAAATACAATCCAAATTAATTTACGATAAAAAATGTAAAGAGATTAGATTCTCCCCGAACGAACCAGTATACGTGTTAAAAGAACCACGCACCGGAAAGTTCGATTCGCTTTATGCAGGGCCGTATAGAATTCTGGAAATAACGGATAACAATAATGCCATCCTAACCGACACTCAAGGAAAGAAATTCGCAAAACACTTAGATAAACTTAAACACGCGCATATGAGGGAACCGATTCAAAATCCAAAACACCCTGATCCCATTTTTTTTTTTTTTTTTACGTGGAGGAAATCTGATCGGCAGACACCCCCCTGCCGCTCGGGGGAGCGACAGAGGGGTAGTGTGGGGTTCGACCCACTAAAACCTCCACGGCGACCTTCGGACGCTCTTCCACATCTGGCGGATTCGGGGGAGTCACGGGAACTCTTAGAGAACACTACCGCGACTCCCCCTCGCCATGGCCGGTCATCTATCCTTTGGGGAGTTTACTCCTCCCTCTCCTATGACCTCTGGTTCCGCAGTGCAGGGAGGCCGCGCCCCGCACCGCTACATCCCGGCGACCGCCTTCAGCTACCCAGGGCCCTCGCCCTGGGTAACACGGCCGCCCGGGGGGACGGCGTTTAACATGCCGCCCCCCCGCTCCCGTCAACTACTACGTCACGATCTGCTGACGGCGGGGGAACAAGGGGACCCCAAGAGAGATCCACCCCCCGCCGTCAGCTACCCTCCTCATCCCGGGGGCCCTATTGCGCGGCCTCTAGCTGGCCGCACACGCCGGCGCCCCCGGGTTCTTCGGGCGGGATCGGCAGTTTCCCGATCCCGCTCGGCGGCCTCCTTCTGCTTTATTACCTCCTCGCAGAAGGAGACCACCTGCTTCCAATTCCTCTCGCTCTCCAGCATTGCCCCAACTACTGCTGGGAGCGAGAGGTCTCCTCCTATCTCACATCGGAGGACTCGACGCAGCGCTGAAAAGGCGGGGCATTCCTCCAGCGTGTGCTGCGCCGAGTAAACACCCTGATCCCACCCTTAGCCTTTTTTTTTTTTTTTTTTTTACGTGGAGGAAATCTGATCGGCAGACACCCCCTGCCGCTCGGGGGAGTGATAGAGGGGTAGTGTGGGGTTCGACCGACTAAAACCTCCACGGCGACCTTCGGATGCTATTACGCATCTGACGGATTCGGGGGAGCCACGGGGACTCTCGGAGAACACTGCCGCGGCTCCCCCTCGTCATGGCCGGTCAGCTAGCCTTTGCTAGCTATATCCTCTGTTTCTGCAATACGGGGAGGCCGCGCCCCGTACCGCTCCATCCCGGCGACCGCCTTCAGCTACCCAGGGACCCGCCCTGGGTAACGGCCGCCCGGGGGGGCGGCGTTAAACTTGCCGCCCCCCCCCCCCCCCCCGCTCCCGTCAAACACTTCATCGCGAACAGCTGACGGCGGAGGGAACAAGGGGACCCCAAATGAGATCCACCCCCCGCCGTCGGCTACTCTGCTTAATCGGGGGGCCCCACGGCGTGGCCTATGACAGGCCGCACACGCCGCCGCCCCCGGGTTCTGCGAGCGGGATCGGATCGCTCCCGATCCCGCTTGGGGGCCTCCTTCTGCTTCATAACTTCCTCGCAGAAGGAGGCCACCTGCTTCCAGTTCCTCTCGCTCTCCAGCATTGCCCCAACTACTGCTGGGAGCGAGAGGTCTCCAATTTCGCAGCGAAGGACCCGACGCAGCGCTGAAAAGGCGGGGCACTCCTCCAGCGTGTGCTTCGCCGAGTCCTCCTTCTCCCCACAATGGTGGCAGATCGCCGTCTGTTCCCGGCCTATCCGACACAGGTAGACACCGAAACAACCGTGTCCGGCGAATACCTGCGTCAGACGGTAGGTGAGCCTACCGTGCGGCCGCTCCCGCCACATTTGCAGGTGTGGCAGGAGGGCCCCGGGGACGGGGCGGCTTGCCATCCCGGCTTGTGCCCAAATAGGGGCACCATACAAGGCCATGGACCGTACCACGCCTAAGTACAGGCGGCGCACCCAATCACCCGGTCCCCCGAGATTGGGCAGCAGACGCCCCATAGAGGCCACTGCCATTTCTACTCAGTGGGCGAGGCGGTTGAAATAAGCCTCGAACCTCCAGTGGCTGTCGAGGATGAGTCTCAGATACTTCATCCGGGAACCCACCTCGACACTGGCTCCACCTACCTGGATCCACGACCGCGCCGGAGGCCTGGACCGAGGTCGGTTGTGACACCATATGGCCTCAGTCTTCTCCGGGGCTATTCTCAGCCTCAGGTCGTGGATCCTCCGGACGACGGCTGCCATCGCAACCTCCGCTCTTCGGATGGACCTCCCGAACGTGCTCCAGACGGTCACCGCCAGCGTGTCGTCCGCGTAGCAGACGAGGGTGGCGCCGTCGGGAAGCGAGTCCTGCAGGACCGTGTTGTATCCGAGGTCCCACAGAAGCGGGCCCAACACGGACCCCTGTGGGACACCACGGTTCACTTCCCTCCGCATCATCCCGTCCCGGCCAAGGAATTCCATCCCCCTGTCCCGCAGGTAGTCCCCGATCACCGCCTGAAGGTAGGGAGGCACTTGGTGACGTACCAGTGCCTCCCTTATGGCGGGGCAGGGCAGGGCAGGGTGTTGAAGGCGTTGACGATGTCGAGCGACACCGCCAAACACACCCCGCCACTGCTGATAGCATTGTCCAAGAGGGACTTGACTCCATCGACCGTAGACGCGGTCGGAAGCCAAACTGGCTGTCAGTCAGATCGGGGCCAACGCGGGTCAGATGGCTGGTGAGATGGGCGGCAATGATGCGTTCAAACATCTTGCCCGCCTCATCCAGCAGACATATGGGCCGTTATGCGGAGGGAGAATCCGCAGGCCTCCCCTCCTTTCTCAGGAGGACCATCCTACTACCTTTCCAGAGGTCGGGGAAAACCCCTGACCTCAAACATTCCCCGTGGAGGGGTTGTAGTCCCCCCCCCCCCCCCCCCCCAGGACGCGCAAAGCAAGCGCCCAGGCTCGGCCGGGTATTCCATCGGGCCCTGGGGGGTGTTCTTGCCCCGGAGCCAGCGGATGACGCCGACCATCTCCTCCTCGGTGACCACCACATCGGAGGACGTGTAACGTGGCTGCGTCTCTGGTCGGGGTCGGGACAATTCCCCACCAGGGGGGAATAACGTGTCCACGACCCTCCCGAGAAACTGGGGGTCGAGGCTCTCTAAAATGGGAGGCGCCCAGGGACGTAAACGTTCCATCACTATGTTATATGGGCGCCCCCGCGGGTCTTGATTCAGAGAGCCGAGGAGATCCTTCCAGGCCTGGGCTTTCGCTCGCTTGATGGCCAGCTGCAGGGCGACTACCTTCTCCCTGTAGTCCCCGTGCTGCTGGGCAGCCAGATGTTCGTCTCGTCGTCGTCGTCGACGGGCGCGGGTGTACTGGCGACGCGCGCGGACGCACTGCGTGCGTAGATCCGCGATTTCGCTCGACCACCAGTACACTGCCTTCCTCTGGTGGACCCTGGCCCGGGGCATAGTGACGTCACAAATGGACGTCATAGCACCCCGGAACCATCGGGCTTCCATCCGCCCGTCGACAGGCCCGGCCGGTTGTTCTGGCCAGGCCACGACTTGGGCTGCCGCCATCAGCACGTCCCGGTCCAGGCGCTGTAGAGCTCATCGCGGTGCTGGCTGTTGTCCTCCCGGGCGACGTCGGGGTGTCGCTTGCGGGGCAGCGGAGTGGTCGATCACGATGTATCGATGGTCTGATAACGACTCGACCTCTTCCGCCACCCTCCACCGCGAATCACGGCGCGCGGCTGGGGGCGTTGCCCATGAAAGGTCAACAATCGACCCCCGTTGTGCCTCCAGCTGGCGCGCCTCCGCGTATCGAAGCTCAGCTTCCGCGTGGCGCACCAGCGCGCCGGTCGTTGATGGCTAGCCCCTCCTCTTTGACGAAGCAATCGACGACGCCCTACTGGTCGTCGACCGCACGGACTCGAACGAAGCGTCCGAGTCCGTATCTTCATCCTTGCCGTCACCGGAGGCAGGTACACAGCGCTTGCCGCTGCGCATTGTGCGGCCCTCCCCCGGCACTCCTTGCTGCGTTTTTCCGGATTCGGCGGCAAGACGGGAGGGGAAGGAAGCCCCTGTCCTCTCCACGCCATCTGCACGCCGAACCGGAGACCGATCCCGGTCTCCACTAGCATGGCGCGACCGAGGCCGTGACCTCGGAACGGCGATGCGCTCCAGACGGACGCTGGGAGTTCCAACGGTCACGCCCTCACTTGTAACCAAAGATGCTACACAGGCCAAGCGGTCCACCTGTGTAGCACTGCAGTCGTTGGATAACGACGTCCGGGGGCCTGCTTGCGCACCCACAGCGTGTAACCGTGCTGGTTACATACCAAGAGACGACACACGAACAGCCGAGTGTAATTGTGTGAGTGTGACAGACTCCCCTACCACCGTAAGGATCCGCGGTCTTGTGTCGCGTGCGAAAGAATTTAGGAGAAGCGCCCCACTAATTAAATATGCGTGCGCATCGATCCCCACTCGATATGGATCGAAGGAGATCGATGCTCGTACAACAAGAATTACTCTACGTCTGGAAGCGAACCAGGTAACACGCGCTTCCAATTCCGTTCAGCGAAAACCGGTATATAATTGAGAGGTCAAACCGACCTGGTAACTTAGTCAAACCGCCTAACTTACCCTCGTTATATACGCGCCTCAAACCGAGGAGTCACGAGCACAAACCGCGCCGTGGCACAGCTAGAACGCGATTTTCTTCTTTGTGTTGTTCCGGCGTGTACAGCGTAGTAGTCACAAATAAGATAAAACCAAATTTTAACATCCTAACGAGTGGTAAATATTAGAATCTCAATTTTCGCTGAGCGGAACGAAACGGTGAGTAAGGTTGTTTGGAGTCACTGCTAATGGTAGAATCTCGCGTGGCAAAACCCACAGAATCCGTGAACGATTGAGATCGGATAATTCCCATACATCTTGACTCAGCTCCCAGGCTCATACAGGCAGTCGAAGTATCGCTCGGCCCACGTAAAGTGTCCCGCCGTAACTTCTGGCTGTCCCTGTATGCCCTTGTGAGACGTGGACTCGATTGTGAGCATTATCACAATTTCTGCCGGCATTTGATCGTGGCATCGCTCACAGACTCGTTCGAGCATTCAAAGTGTCGCTCAGCTCACGAAAGTGCCCTGCCGTCACTTCTTGAATGTACTCGGATGCCTTTGTGAAGAGGTGGATACGACCGTGTGGCACGGTGATCGCTCTGTTTGGTGGCATCGCGGTATATTAATCTTCACCGATTCTAGTTGAGTAACCGAAGTGTCGCTCAGCCCACGATTCGTGCCTGCCGACATCTTCTGGTTGTTCTCAATTGATCGTGTGAGGTTATAGTGCAGGCACCACTTGATCTTCCCCGAATTGCTCGGCAGGATCAACCTGAGTGTTGCTGCACCGTGCGTATCGCGAAGTTCACGATCGGATTGTACACAGTCGAAGTCAGGCGTCCGGCATCGGAGAACACCTCGAGCCCACATTCGTGCCTCAGGTGAACTCCTAGGTGTCACAACCTGATTGAGGCTTCGTGGCGTCTCCACCCAGACTCCTCCTCCGATTATTCGGCCGAGAGCGAGGGTGCTGCGACAGATCCTCAATCGTGCGATTGGAGAGCAGTGATTCAAACAACCATCCATCATATTCATTGTCGAGTACTGTATCGCGAATCGGATAGTAGAAGTCGCAGGGAGGGAAATTAGTGTGCAATTGCGGGTGGATATTCAAAAGTATCCACGCGTCGTTGCACACTAGTAGTAGGGTTTCGTTAAAGCCAATCACTAATAATTTTATATTTAAAGCTAATCTTTTATCCGTTACGTAAAACATTTAACTTGTATATATATATATATATATATATATATATATATATATATATATATGTGAAAAGTATACTTCGAGGTCTTTTTCGTACATATAACGTCAACTTTGGGGACATTTGGCTGTTTCGAAGACCGTCCTCATAATATTTTATACGGTTTGTATATTTTCGGGACGGTCCTCATAATACTCATATTATGCCGAACGATGAATTTGAGGACTTAGCAATGCTATACAACATACGAGGACAAGTCTTCAAAGTAACAATATACGATGTGTATATTTTAAGGACTCATTCAGTCACATTGCTTAAATACAGGTTGTTATTAATTGTCATCTGGTTTTCATGAATAAGTGTTTCAACTTTCATTTCAATACAAAATTTATTATCGTCTTGATTTTATTATTCTTATCTTTACTAATGAATGCCAACTTAGTAATATATACATGTAAAGTAAACCTTAAGGACTTCTTCATATTATTGATTAAAATGCTTTAAATTTCAATTGCGAACCGTATATACCTACTATGATTTGAAAATATGTCAGTTCTGAATTATTTGCGAATTTATTATGTAGTGTCTAATATGAGGACTTTTGTATAAGGTTGATTTTGAGGACATATTCGTATTTCCGTTAAACGACGTCTATGAGGACTTCTATATACTGGAAGTTTTCAGGACAGAAATATATTTTGCTTATTTTACTTTTGTGGATATTCTTAATGTAACGTATCCTAAAATTTTGACATAAAATTAATACAGACGTTGATTATGTACATACATGTATCATCTAGAATTTTTGGTGCGACATACAGTATTGCCTCAAAATAAGCAACATTTTTAGCCTCGAAATAAGTTACTCTGCTGTCCTCACTGCTGAGAAGGAGTGAGAGATCCGTGAAACCGGGAATCAGTTCAGGCCGAGTGACGGTTGAGTAGAAGAAGGATAGAAATGTATTATATAATACTAGAATCAGGAAGCATGTTATATTCTATCATTTTCCAAAGAGTAACATCGCTGCTTCTTGTGCATGTTCACTCTCGCCCTAATTGAAAACAAAGTCGAGTCGAATAGTATACCTGATCCGAAATAAACAACTGGCTACGACATACGGTTAGTTGAAAAAATAAAGGGAAATAAATTTAAACCAAATTCGATATATTACATTAATTGTCATTGTGCAGTTTATTATTCATTGAACTCTTACATCTAATACATTATTTTTATATTAAAAATTAACGACATAAAAATAAAATAATTAATGTTGTAACATATACAGGGTGTCCCGCAACTAGTGGAAACATCGAGAAATGGGGGGTAGCTGAGACGATTCTGAACAACAATTTCCTTTGCAAAAATGTCGGATAGGGCTTCGTTTTTGAATTACTAACGAAAAACACTGTCCAATCAGAGCGCGAGTAGAGCGCGCGCTCAGCGGTGATAGGGTAACCTCGAGCCGGGACGTCGGACTAGAACGAATCACGGCTGAGCACGCGCTCTACGCGCGCTCTGATTGGTCAGTGTTTTTCGTTAATAATTCAAATCGAAGCCCCGTCCGATATTTTTGCAAAGGAAATTGTTATTCAGAATCATTTCAGCCACCCTCCATTTCACTATGTTACCATTAGTTGCGGGACACCCTGTATAGAATTGTTAAAAATATATTAGTGAATCAGTATATTAGTCTTTGGCAATATTAATATATTAATCTTTGGTAATATCGGCATATTAATCTTAATTAGCGATTTCCATAAATTAGGCTGCATTGTTTATGTTTTTGTTCTTTTTTTGTGTATGTAACCACGTGCGCAACTGTGGCACGGTTCTTCCTCGTAAACAACTATGATCGTCAATTAATTTCTGCAACTCTTTTCCGGAAGGTATTTTACCATTGGATGAAAATTCTGAGAATGCCGATAATATGACATTACGTTCCATATTAGACCATCGTCTGTGAGTCGAATGTGTCACCATTGATTTTTGATGCAATGGATAACTAGAATTAGGACGATTGTGACTAGTATTCTGTATGGATAAATTTTCTTCTTGACTGTCAGAATCTTCTTCAGACTCATTCAATCCTTGGGCTGTCTGTTACATTTTTTATATTTTTACATTATCTGTTTCTAACACGGGTTAACGGTAAGTATCCTTGCAAATTTTTTATGGTATCCCGGTCAGTAGCTAATAATGCTATATTATCACCATAAACTAATTTTAATCTACAGACGAATGGTATTTATTCGATATTTTTTAGTACTAGTCGATTTTATCACATGGCGCCTAAGCTAATATTCAAATTAATTATAAAAAAAAAAATACACTCAAGTCTTACTTGCCTAGCAATAAGTTGCTTTATGTTAAATTATTAATACACGGTCTTACATGTAATAAACATTCTGCCTAAGAAAAAGAAAAATATATATATATGTATGAAATGTATACTTCGAGGTCCTTTTCGTATTTATAACGTCAACTCTGAGGACATTTGGCTATTTCGAAGACCGTCAGGCAACGCTGTCCTTTATTAATAATTGAACATAAAGCAACTTATTGCTAGGTAAGCAAGACTTGAGTGTATTTTTTTTTTATTTTTTTTATATTAATTTGGCGTATTAGCTTAAACACCGCGTAATAAACCGATTAGTATTAAAAAATATTGAAGAGATACCAATTGTCTGTAGATTAATTAGTTTATGGTGGTAATATAGATTAATATATTGATTTACTAATATATTTCTAACAATTCTATATATGTTACAACATTAATTATTCTATTTCTATGTCGATAATTTTTAATATAAAAGCAATGTATTAGATGTAAGAGTTTAATATGTTAGCGTCGACCCGTGTACAAGGGGGATACACGTGCCAGGGTCGTTGCACCATGGGGCTTCGACGTACTTTCGAGGACCTATGTCTGTCGTCGGGCGAAGGATCGGTGGTATCCGATAGCTAGGACCGCGACGAATTCTAAGAGTCGCGGATGTTATTATTAAAGTCCGATACCCTTCTTTTGAGGATCGCCGAACGAACCGTGCCTCGTGGCCGATGACCCGACGTCATGGTGCTGCGTGGCGCGTGCAGGGCGATAAGGGTTTTCTCGAAGGATCTGGCCACGGAGTGGGGAAGGTGACGTACCTTCTGGTAAGAGGACCATGATGAACCTCTTGGCACTTACCCCAGAACCTTGATCGAGAGAACGTCCCCAAATTCTCCCTAATTACATTAATTTCTAACAAATAAATAATAAACTGCACAGTGACAATTAATGTAATATATCGAATTTGATTTAAATTTACTTCTCTTTATTTTTCCAACTAATCGTATGTCGTATATGTCGTGACCAGTTGCTTATTTCGGATTAGGTATGCTATTCGACTCGACTATGTTTTTGATTAGGGCGGGAGAGAACATGCACAAGAAGCAGCGATGTTACTCTTTGGAAAATGATAGAATATAACATGCTTCCTGATTCTAGTATTATATAATACATTTCTATCCTTCTTCTACTCAACCGTCACTCGGCCTGAACTGATTCCCGGTTTCACGGATCTCTCACTCCTTCTCAGCAGTGAGGACAGCAGAGTAACTTATTTCGAGGCTAAAAATGTTGCTTATTTTGAGGCAATACTGTATGTCGCACCAAAAATTCTAGATGATACATGTATGTACATAATCAACGTCTGTATTAATTTTATGTCAAGATTTTAGGATACGTTACATTAAGAATATGCACATAAGTAAAATAAGCAAAATATATTTCTATCCTGAAAACTTCCATTATATAGAAGTCCTCATAGACGTCGTTTAATGGAAATACGTATATGTCCTCAAAATCAACCTTATACAAAAGTCCTCATAGTAGATACTACATAATACATTTGCTCATAATTCAAAAACTAACGTATATTTTCAAATTATAGTAGGTGTATATGGTTCGCAATTGAAATTTCAAGCATTTTAATCAATAATATGAAGAAGTCCTCAAAGTCTACTTTACATATATATATATATATATATATATATATATCTATGTCTATCCTAATCTGCCGAAATAATATCGCGCGCAAATATTGATAAACATTCGTTTCCCCACAACCAAGGTCGAAATATTCGCGTTTTCACGCGAACGTGTGACAGAAGAAAGGACTGAGACATTTGCATTCGTGAACGCGGGAAGACTGTACGAAACGTAATCAAGCCTGTACAAATCGCGAAGTTCTGTTCATTTACCAGAATTGGTGACCAGCCGAATCTAAATTTTGTTCACTCAATTTTCACCAGAATATATATATATTGTAACGAGGCAAAATTGTGGCCTCGTTACGAGTCGTTGGCGCGCCCCGCTCCCTCCGCTCCGGCGAGTCCTCGCCTCCGGGACGCGGGTATTGTTGTGTGTGAATGAGTGAGTGCGTGTGCGTGTGTGTTCTTTTTTTTTGTTGCGGCCGACCGTCTCGCGCTCCGCCACGGCGGAGCATCGCCGCCGCCGGTCGTGGGGACCTCCACCCCGGGAGAGAGAGGGGCCAGATGGGTCCCCCACCTTCGCTGGCCGACCGGCTGGCCGGTCGCCGTGCCTCCACCCAGCAGCCGCCTTGGGGGCGACCGGCAGCCGTACACCGAGGACGCCGGGCCTGGGAGCAGCCGACCACCGCCATCTCGCCCGGAGCTCCGCCAGAGGGCTCCCAGGACCCGGCAAACCGAATTTACATCGAGCGGCCCATCTTGGTCGCCGAACTCCCTGGGGGGGAGAACCGCGGACCGGCGGCGAATTTCAAGAGGGAGAAGCGCGCGAGCCGGTGTAGAGAGCGGTCGTAAATTTGAATTTTAATTTAGTATTTTCGTTGCGTGTGTCGAGTCCCTTTCTTTTATTTGTCATTGTGTGTGTGTTTGTGTGGCGCCCGTTTTGTGGAAGGGCCACCCGCACCATTTTGTTTTGGATACGTCGCCGCACTCCATGTCCAGGTAGGACTCACGCCTTTTGGTTTGATTTTTATTGCGTGTGTGAGTGTGAGAGGATCGGTGTGAACGCGGGAATACCGGAGTATTCCGTATCGTACCGTGTTCCGCGACCTAGGCGACAGGACCGACCCCAGGAGACGAGGACTCTCGAGGCCCGTCCCCTTTATCCCGCTCCCGACCGTTTCGTTGTCCGGTACCGTCCGACGGTCGAGCCCCGGCGGCTTGACCTCGGTGCCGTAGCCGTTGACGCTCGTACCGCGCGTTTGAACGAAGCGCAGCTTCGTTCCGCGATCTCGCGTGCCGGAAGTTATAGTCGGTTTCGTCGAGGCCCCGGCGCCTCCGTCTCAGAATCGCGAACCGGTCCCCCCATACCCGCGACCGCGATCCCGACTAATCTTTCGTGTTCTCCTGTATTTGAAACTCTAGGACCACCGACATTTTGTATCCGGCCCCTAGCTTTAGTTTCTACAGTCGAGATTTTTCTTTGTATTGGGAATTTCCGCGCCGCGGTTCCTCTTGCCGCACTTGGCGGCCGCGTACCTTTTCCTTTGCGCAAAAGTGTACCGCGGAATTCCCGTTTCTTGGTTGTTTGGCACGGCCACTTTGGCCTTTATTAAAGTTACCGTTAATTTACCGAAACACTCGTGGGTCACTTTCAATTAACCTCCCCTGATTTCCGCTCCCCTACTGAGCAGCCGGAAGGGCGAGGGTTCCGGACGAGTGCTACGGCACTGGCGCCCATAGAATCGAATCGTCCGTGGATTTGTGCACGGGGCGCGTCGAGAGCGGTTTTCCCTGATCGCCTCCGCGCAGGGCAACCCTTAGGCTGCCCCATAACCCGTACGTCACAATATATATATCGTTTACATCATAAATTGTTTCCAACTTTTTCAACAACCGATCAGAACTCCCCGCTATCCAGTACCTGGAGGCCCGAATCCCTCCATCTAAGCAATTCCATTTTCTGACATCCTAATAGCTACATTGCGTTTATCAATTTCAATCGCGTACGGTTAATTCATCTAGAAACCACGTATCTAAAGAGATTATGTAACCGTCACCGAGGGAAATCTCGTGGGTGTAGAAAATAAACGGTTACATAACGTAACCGTTACGTATCGCGGACGGCGGTACTGGGGTCCCGAGACCCTGCACCGTAATCGAAACTCCTCGCGATGTACAATCCATCATTGGTTTATTATTCCGCTTTCCTTCCCGTAGTTCATTTGGTCCGCGACTGGTTATTCGTCATCCCGAAAGATGCTTATTTCGCAGCTAGCCAGCATATCTGCTGGCCGTTCCCCTATCCGCCACCTGGGGACGCGCCGGGTTGCGGTGGACATCCGCGCCCGGAGCTGGTCGCCGCCTGCCACGACATACAAGCCTCTACGAGACTGGAATTCCCGCTTACGCAGAACGAATTAAAAGCCGAACAACTGCATAAAACAACCACGATGAACGCAGTATACGCAAAAGGGAGAATAGTCATTACTCTGGACTTTCCCCTCTTGGAACCCCAACCATTCGAACTATACCACATATACCCTTGCCCTTCCTTCCAACCAATAAGCCATAACACATCCACCTCCCTAATGATTCACCCGCGCGCAGAGTTTATAGCGGTGGAGAAAGTAGCAAGGACATTCTTCACGCCCGACAAAACATATTTACAACATTGCAAAAACCCAGGCGAGAGGCTAATCTGTGAACTGACCCTACCGCTGGAAAATTATGAAGACAAAACCGTCTGCGAGATCGATCTCCTCCTCCGATCCGAAAACATACAATGACCGCAGTGCGATATCAGAGTCGCCCACTCGAACAATATACACATCACCAAACTGGACACCTCCAATAGCTGGTTATACTCTATACGTAGTACAGAGGCACTGCTGATTAAGTGCAATAAGAAATCCGCTGGTTACGAACCGATCTTGGGGGCAGGGATACTGCGCCTCAGCAGCCGGTGCCAAGCCATGATCGGCAATATTAGGCTTTTCGCAACCGAAATAATAACGAAGCAAACAACTTACACCTCCAAACCGAATCTCGCTCTTAACTTAACAAACCCGATCGGCAACATAACACCACACCATATCCACATCCTGACTTTCCACCAAAAAACACCGGCAAAATTGAATCCAATTGAGTTCGACCCAAACAACCTTCTAACATTGCAGGAAATTGACCGTTAAGCCCAAGACCTCGCGGAACACCATCGCACGCGGCAGCACAGTTCCTATATTACTTATGGATATACAGTCAGTCCCATAAGTATTCGTACACCTTTTAAAATAACATTCCCTCGTTTGAAATTGGACCGAACGACTTGAATTTTTTTTTGAGAAGCTAGAAGAACTAGTTTACTGGATAACAAGAAAAAAAAATGTTGAAAAAGTCCCAGTCGGTTAAAATTATGAAGGATACAGTGAGGATCACTTTTCTCCACTTTTTTATCCGAGCCAATAATGAAAATTTAAAACATACTTTTCGTAGATTTTAGTAAGTTGTATGTATACACAAAGTTTCATCGAAATCGGTTAACGCATCTAGAAACTACAAGCAATTGAAATTTACCAGAATCGCAGTTTTTCACCTAAGATCATGACTAATCACGTTCTTAGGCGAAAAACTGCGATTCTGGTAAATTTCAATTGCTTGTAGTTTCTAGATGCGTTAACCGATTTCGATGAAACTTTGTGTATACATACAACTTACTGAAATATACGAAAAGTATGTTTTAAATTTTCATTATTGGCTCGGATAAAAAAGTGGAGAAAAGTGATCCTCACTGTATCCTTCATAATTTCAACCGACTGGGACTTTTTCAACATTTTCTTTTCATGTCGTCTAGTAAACTAGTTCTTCTAGCTTCTCAAAAAAATTCAAGTCAGTTGGTCCAATTTCAAACGAGGGAATGTTATTTTAAAAGGTGTACGAATACTTACGGGACTGACTGTACATAGTCAACAAAGATATCCGCGTACGAGTGATAGCGAACCCTATCCTCCGCCGTCCTGTCTCGCGATCCCGTAACGTAAAGGTAGGTCAAGGTGCGCTTTAGCGCTTTAAACAGGCAGAATCCGCGCCGCGTCATAGAAACCCGCGGTCCCGCAAAGCGGGACGTAACAACAAATATAATATCATAATATAAACAATAACTTGTGGTTGGAACGAAGTTCAGGTCGAGAAGCAATTATCTCCGGTGTAACACAATAAAGAGCATTTATTATGCGTCGTTTTCCGCGGTGTGTACTGTTACGTGGCCGACGCGACGGTTAGGCAGCTCTAGTGGCCGGCGGAGGTTTTCTGGTAGGGAGGCCGCGTAACATTAACTTATTAAGAAAAGTCAGTACAACCCGAGCGGTTAGATTGTATTGTTGTGGGAACCGTCACTGGTATTCACTGGGATTTAGAGAGAATGCTAATGTGGGTTTGACACAGTAAATATATATTACAAAATCAGTCTATTACAGTTGTTCTGTCGCGAATATAGGTGTGAGTGTTGTATATTACCTATTCCGCTGGATGCTCGGTTTTGACGCACTGGCAATGCGGGGGTGTGTGTGTGGTTGGTAAGAATGCCAAATAGAAATACAAGTAAGTTCGCAGATTCTATAAGGTTCGCTTTGATCAAAAGGGATTTCAACCCGATCTCACTAAATAATAACCAACTCACGATTGTACACGAAGTGCTCAACGCTAGATGAACTTTGGTACTGCCCCTGAACGTTGGTACCGAAGGGGTTTATATACTACTTCGAAAAGGCAATCTGGTTATTACTTAGATAATCGCAGTGGTCCCATCTGTTTTTCCAGAAATGTTTAGAGTGGTTGCAGCTGGTGTTGAATCATGATGGTCCCACTGCTTTCCCAAAACGTATGGTTCTGTTATCGCGATGGGCCTTCTGTTTGTTTCAAGTGCAGGCGGCCTGTTTGTATTAGAGTTTTCCTTTTCCAGATGTTAAAAAGGATTGGTTTTTCTAGAGGAGGCATATGTTTGATAAAACGATCCGCCTACGTGACAGTACTCTACTGAGTTCAGTCCAACACTGACTGCATTCGCGCTTCTTTCATACACTGACGCATTCCCAAAAACCATGCTTTCTTCTTTCACACCGGTTCGCTCTCACTCTAAACCAATCATTCGTAGAAACAGTCACACATTTTTCAGACATTCCTCGACCTCGGCCACCCCACGCGACACTCGAGCCGGTCATCCAAACATCCCCTTGAACTGGCATAGCGCATTCATTTCCATTCTCACCCGCACTCTTAAAACTAGACTAAACATGGCAGGGACGTGGCGGCGGATTATTGCTGCCACAAACTTACGGGGTACTGTGGATGAATTTGCTGCTGTTGCTGCTGCGACTGTGAACAGAAATTGAAAAAATATGTAGGAATATGATGGGTTTTAATTCCGTATCTACCCTTTATTCGAGAGTGATTTTTCAATTGTTTTTTCCACGCGTATCAGAATTCGAGGAACTTCTCGTTCATTAGCCTGCCTCCTACACATATTGTAATATCAGTGTGTCGCTTTTTCAAAGGGTTGTCACCATCGAAATAACATTAGAACTGTTATGGAGTATAACAATTATTGCTTACCATATATCTGTTGGAGCAGGAGCTTTTGCAGCTGCTGCTGCAATTGTTGTTGCGGTTGCTATTGCTACTGCGGCTGCTGCTGCGTCTGCTCCGGGTCTCGTTTTGTTTTCGTGAGCTAAAAAATACGAAAAGTATTATTTTGGCACAAATAATGGAAAAACAGTGTACCGTGAACGTGAAAAATACTTACAGTTGTATCCCCCATCGATCGAGTAGTTCGAAAATCTGAAAAAATAATATAATTTTTTTTTGTTTTTTTTTTTGTTTCTGGTTTAACGTCGCATCGACCTTTGGTCATTAGCGACGATGCCATATGCTTGTTTGGTTAGATTTCTTGATACAGGTTTGTTTCTCTTAGGTATTGGAGTGTGGCTTCGATGTGTTTGTGTGATGTTAGAGCTGTGGGGTGGGCTATTTTGTATTTTTGTCTTTGGCTTCGGAATTTTGCGCATTCGAATAGTATGTGCCTGGTTGATATTGTTAGATTGCATACTGTGCATATGGGTGGGTCTGATTTTGTAATTAAATGTTCATGGGTGAGTCTGCAGTGGCCTGTTCGGAGTCTTGCGATGATTATTCGGTCTTTCCTGGTGATGTTCATTGACGGCATTTGCTGATAGAAGTCCTGTACTAGTTCGTGAGTTTTGGTTTTTTGGCCGGTGATCCATTTTTGGTTCCACTCCTGTTTTTCGGCATGGTGGATACATTTGAGGAGATCCTTGTACGGAGTTTGTCCTTCTGCTTCATCCGATGGGAGGGCTGTAGCTGCTTTGGCTGCCTTGTCTGCCTTTTCGTTTCCAATAATCCCTTCGTGCGAAGGGATCCAGATAAGTATTATGTGTTTTCCTGTGTTGGTCAAGGTGGAGTGTGTTTCCTGAATGATTTGTATAGTTTCATGTTTACTTTTGAGATTTGCGTTTTCTATGGCTCTTATGACACTTAGGGAGTCCGTGTAAATTATGGAATGGTGGAAGTTTTCCTTTTTAATATATTGGAGGGCTTTTAAAACAGCATAGGCTTCGGCCGAGAATATGGACAGGGAATTTGGAAGACGGATTTTCGTGGTCATGTTGTCGCAGACAATAGCAGTTCCAACTCCTTGGTCGATAATAGAAGCGTCGGTGAATAGTTTTTTGTAATCCGGGTACTTATTGTCTATTTCTAGAAATTCGATTCTCTGTTGTAGGCTGCCCTTTTTATCTTTGGGGATGTTGGCCAGTTTGGTGATTGTTTCAGGCGTTTTTATGGTCCAAGGGGCTATTATCCCTGGGTTGCGTGTAATAACCGGTGTCAATGTTATTTTAGCTATGTTTGGGTATTTAGTGATTCTGTCAGAGAATGGTTTTGGCAATTTTGGTTTGGCGGTTAGTAAGTGGAGGTGTCTATTTGTAAATACATTATTGTAGGTGGGGTTGTACGGAGTGGAGGCCATTTGGCTGCGTATTTTAGGCTTAGGTACTTCCTTCTTTGTTCTAGTGGTGGTTCCTTAGATTCAAATAGTATGCTACTTATCGGGCTAGTCCTGTAGATTCCAGTGGCTATTCTTAGAGCGGCATTATGTATTGGGTCGATTGTTTTCAGGGTATTGGGCTTAGCCGAATTGTAAACTATTGACCCGTAGTCGAGTTTTGATCTAATTAGAGCCTGGTAGGTTTGTAAAATGATTTCTTGGTCGGCTCCCCAGCTATTATTTGCCAAGGCTTTTATGAGATTCAGTTTTTTTGTACATGTGGTCTTTAGGTATTTCATGTGTGGCCCCCACGTTAGCTTATGATCGAAGATGAGTCCGAATATTCTGATACTATCTACTTTTTCGATTTCCGAGTGCTCTATATGGAGATTTGGGGGATGTGTGATGTTCTTGCGTTGCCTTGAAAAGATAATGTGTTTTGTTTTTTGTGCGGAAAAGGTGAGTCCAGATTTTTTGGACCATAATAGGAGGTCGTTTATACTATCCTGAAGGAGCTCTATGATAGTTGTTAGATTCTTTCCACTGCAGGTTAGCGTAAGGTCATCTGCGAATAGTGTTCCATGGACTGGCGGTTTAATACTGTTTAGAATGTCGCTGATTACTATTAAAAAAAGTGTGACGCTGATTACCGATCCTTGCGGTACCCCCTTGTGTATGGTAGTTGGTTTGGAGAGAGTACCGTTCGTTCTTACTTGGATAGTTCTGCTGGTGAGAAAGTTTTGGATGAAAGCTAATATATTCCCTCTTAATCTAGTTTTGATAAGAGCGTTGGTGATTGTAGTTCTTGGTATTGAGTCGTATGCCTTCTCGATATCCAAACATACAGTAATAAGGGATTCGTTTTTTAGGAATGCTTCGCATATGCGTGACTCTAGATTCAATAGTACATCGGTAGTCGAGCGGTGCTGTCTGAAACCGTACTGGTTCGGTGATAGCATATTATTTGATTCAAGAAACCATCTGAGCCTTTTGTTGATTATTTTTTCTAGAAGCTTACAATTGCAGTTTGTTAAGGCGATCGGTCTATAACTTTCAGGTTTGTTTTTGTTTGGCTTAGGAATAGGTACAACAGTGGCCTTCCTCCAATTGTCCGGGAATACTTGATGCGTCCAAATGCAGTTGAAGATATTCAGGAGGTGGTTAATGTCGATTGGTGGTAGTTCTTTTAACAGTTTGTTGGGAATGTTGTCGGGTCCCGGGGTGGAATTTTTTGTGGTACTTAGAGTGCTCGTTAATTCTTCTAGGGTTATGAGAGAGTTTATTGCAGGTTCCAAAGAGGAGTCTTCTAGGTGGCTGTTGTCTTTGTTAGGGTTTGTGTAGGATATCGGGGGTATGCGGCCTGTTTCTTCGTGGCTATTACTTTTTGAATTTAGTCGGAATGTTTCTGCAAGAATGTCAGCTATGTCCTGTGCGTTAGTTACAATTTTGTTATCACATAAGTCGAAGAATTGGATTGCAGAGTAGCGTTCTATTCCATTGATGCTTCTGATTTTTTTCCACATGGTATTTGTTGGGGTTTTGTTTGTGATACTTGATATATACGATTGCCACGATTTCCTTTTGCTTTCTTTTATTGTTTTGCGGAATTTCGCACGTAGTTTTTTGAAGTTTACTAAGTTTTCTGTTGTTGGATGTCTTTTTGCTTTGTTAAAAGCTCTGTGGCTTTCTTTCATGGCTGCCTGACACTCTTCGTTCCACCAAGGTACATTTCTTTTTTTTGTGATTATTGGTTTTATTGGACCGGAGGAATCCAGGGCTGCTTTTTTAATGATAGTTTCTAGCAGTTCAATTTCTTGGTTGATGCTGTTGGGATCGATTACGCTCTTTTGGGTTTCTTGAAGGGAATTGGAGATTAATGCTTGGTATATACACCAGTCTACTTTTTTTAAGTTCCATTTGGCGGTGGGTTTACTTTGCAGTTGCGGGATAGTATCTAGGTAAGTAACTTTTATAGGAAAATGGTCACTGTCATAGAGGTCAGGTAGGGATTCCCATTCTAGGGATTGCGTCAATTTGCTACTGCACAGAGTTAGGTCGATCGCACTCATTTTTCCTGTACTTGTTGTAAAATGTGTTGGGCTCCCTGAGTTGAGCAGCGTGATGTCAGGGTCTTCTAGTAATTTCTCAATAGTTTTTCCGCGGCCATCTGAGTTGTGCGAGCCCCAAAGGTAGTGGTGACTGTTGAAGTCGCCCATTAGTATAAAGGGTGTTGGGAGTTGACGTATGAGCGATTCTAGGTCAGCTAGGCTTAGGATCTGGCTGTTTGCGAGATATATATTGCATATATGTATCTTACTTGGGAACAGTACCGTAATTGCAATTGCCTCTAGGTTTGTGATTAGCGGGATTTCGATGGCATTGAATTTTTTGGATACTGCGATGAGAACTCCCCCACTTGCACGGTTGCCGCAGTCTCTGTTTCTGTTGAAGATGGAAAACCCTTTTAGTTTCGGGTGATGGTGTTCTTTAAGGTTGGTTTCTTGAAGGCCGATGATAGTTGGTTTATGATGGTTTAGAATGACCTGCAGTTGTTCGTAGTGAGTGTAAAAGCTGTTTATGTTCCATTGAATTATATGTTTCATTATAGTTAAGAGGAGTCGCTCTCTGTTTCCGAGGCCCAGTTAGTGGTTGTTTTTCCTAGGGGATTTTGAATCATTTTTTTGTATAATCTGGGCAGTCTATTTTTAATACTTCGTTCTTTGAGTAAAGGGCGGACATTTAATATCATTTCTGCTAAGGCTAGGGTATTAGTTATATATGTTTTTGAAATTTCTAACAGGTTTTGTGCTGTGATTGAGTTTTCTAGGAAGCTTCTAAATTGCATATAGTCTAACACATGGCTGTTTCCTTGATCTTCTATATAGTTTTTGGCTAGTTCTAGCATATTGTCGATTTTATCTACCGAAAAAGCGGGAGATGGGGGCCGTTTCGTTTTCTTAGGTAATGGTTCGGGGGTTTTGTGGGGTTTTTTAGATATTGGGTCTGGTGGTTTGAATTCTAAGTCGCTTAGCTTTACTGGTTTCGCGTTACTTTCCTCAGATGTTGTGGATAACGGTCTCTTGCTTCTTGTTTTGTCAGCAATCGAATCTACCATTATTATTTCTCTGGGTTCAGTTGGGTTGGGGGCGTCATACGGTGTTGATTTTGTGTATTCAGGTGTGTTAGGAATTTCTATTTCTGCTTCTGTAGGCTGGTCGTCAGTGTGGGGCGATGAGGAGGATTGTGAATTGGGATTTGGTTGTGAACTGATTTCGTTTGGGTTTGGGATATTAGGGCATTGTTTAGCAATATGCCCTTCTTGGTTGCACCTAAAGCATTGTTGTTTCTCTGTGGTGGCAAATATTCTGTAGGTGCTGTTTTCTAACGTAACCAGGAAGGAGTTCGGGATTTGTTTTGCATCTTCAGGATCTACGTAGACTTGTCTTCTGAAACTTAATATATGCGCCAGGTCTGGGTCGGCGATTCCCGCTTTTAGTGGTGTTATTTTTGAGTATAGTTTGATGTTGTTTCTTCTGAACACGTTTTCAATAGCTGAATTTGGGATTATCGGTGCGATGTTTGATAATATGATACGTTGAGCCGGTAGTACCATCGGATGGATTTCGATATTTACATTGTTTATTAAAATTGTTTTGTGTTTAGAAGTTAAATTTGTAACCGTTTCTTTGGTATCTAGATACATACAGATTCTTCCGTTGGAGATCCTTGATAAGTATTTTATAGCTTTGGGGCCTGTTATGTTACTGATTGCCCGAGCATACTCCTTAATGGTGATACCATCGATAGATTGCAGAATAATGGCTTGATCATGCGTTGGGGTATATTCGTGTTTCGTTACATTCACATATGAATTTTTGGGTTCGGTCGTATTAAATTTTTCAGTACTTGGACTGGATTCCATTGGTGTGCCTTGATTTTCGTTTGTTTGGGAAGGATACGTAAACTGAGGATTGTCACTGTGATGGTTCCCTTTCTGTGACATGGTGATACGTACAATGTACGTATACCTGTGTCAAAGGTATGGGTAGAGGTGATTGTACCACCACTACTACTTTGTTTATACCACGGCACTCACTAACACCTTATCACTACGGCACGCGTAACGGTACGAGCTAGCTATAACACGTCCGAATGGTTCGGCAGTCGGAGCAATACTGAAAATAATATAATGTCTCAGGTGAATCGCATATTATATGTAGAATACAGTAAAGACTCGGTAAGTGATCAGAATTTGGGACCGGCGAGGAACATTTAGCGGCAGAAGATTCGATTTTTCAATCCGTTTGTGTCTTGCCGACGTCGACGGAGAAAGGAACAGTAGATAAAAGAAGACGATGGATGCGGATCTGACATTAGACATAAAAATTAAATATTCGTGAAACAACACTAATGCAACAAAAATATTTTTTTGTTTATACATTGTTTTTAAAGTGACGGGGATAAACGGCGAACACAACGAATAGATACTTTCGAACACTTATCGAGTCTTTACTGTATAATTCTCGCGTAATATTTATAATATTGATAATTGTGTGTGTATGCAGAAGTTTCCACCGTTTTGAAAACAATAAATGTCACTAAAACACCATGTTCGGCCAATTTCGTCCCGCGACTTTTCCCGGGGTTGGAAATCGGACGAAAAGTGAAAGGAAGCGGGTTGCCGGATCGAGGTGTCTTCGAAGCAATTGATCTCGCGGTCGTGATATGAAAATGTAATTTAATTAAGAAATAAAATGCTACGCTTACTTGACTAGAACTTACAATTAGATTAAGATATTTACAATAGGGTTTATTCTAACGGTATTGTCCGAAGCAGCGCGTTCGCGAAATAAGATTTCCGAAGCGCGGTGTTCGCGGAAAAGCGTAAGAACTTTGTTACGGTCGGTTCACGGTAACGATTGCGAGGAATCAAGCCTCGCAGGTACGATTTTGTTCGATATTTATATTAATCGGTCTTTTTGTTCTCGGCGTCGTCCGCCGCCTCTCCCCGCCCCGGTCGGCTCGCTCTGATCGGCCGATGGAAGCGAGCGAGACAGTGAGAGAGCGACGAGACGGGCGCCGAGAACACCGAATCCGTTGCAAATCGAAATAGTTAAAATTAGACGTTCGGTGCTCGAACACACCACGTGTCCAATGGAAACGTTTGAATACCTCTAACACATTTTGATGAAAATGATTTTTCAAAAAATATAATTTTCAATAAAACGCACCAAAACAATGTTGTGCCCGGATACGCACATAAAGAATGCACAATTCAGCAACTCCTACAAAGCGAGCGATGACCGACCTCCAGCGAGCGAGGAATGTCTAACTCAGCGACACGTGCTGACCGAACGGCAAAAGACTTCGATCTATTGAGAAATATCCCAAATAACTCAGGCATTCCAATTAAGCAATTGACACAATTAAAGAATATAAAAGCACCGCGCATCGCCGCGCGGGCAGAAGTAATAACCGAAAGATCGTAAGCAGAACGTACATAAAGTAACTCTAGAACAATCAGACTTGTAACTCAGAAATATTCAATAAACCAAGTATCACTTCGTCTATTCTCGTGAAGTTCCGGTGAATTCCAATTCTTTAAACGCTCCAGAACCTCAGCTATCCCATAAATAAATTGTTGATACCCGTCGGGCACAACAACAACATGAAGAACTATAACAGTAATGGAAAAAATAATAAAGTAATCGCACAGAAAGATTACTTACTACTGCTTCTTGGCATGGTTCTTCTTTACAATCTTTCGCGTTTGACGTTTCAACACAAACTGAAGTTCGGTTCCACTCGCGTAGTACACATCCCCACCTATTCCTAATGAATAATTGCACGAGCGAGATCGTAGCGAAGAAGGAGATAAAAAATTCCATTGAAAATGGGATGCAAACGGAAATACAGTAAAAGGTGTTATATTTCGTTTCCCACGATACGATAGGAGAAGGGTGGGAGGCACAAAACTTAACGAGTTTAGATGAGTTTAAACTAAAACCATATTTAATTAAGAGGAAACTTGAGAAATTTAATATAATGAGAATAAATGAATCGGCACTTGCATTAGCGATTAGAAAATTAAACATAAAGATTGTCTTTTAATACTCGCGAACTAATAATATAACACCACTACGGTTTACAAAATGAATATAGACTACCGTAAGACCTACAGTCCGAATAATTATTATAGTTACGCAGCACACTACCAAACGACGCGTACGTCCACAACGTTAACGTTCGATTTTCTTGTCGGTAGTCATCTCGCACGTGCTACTGGCTTCGTTTTTATACTTTGGCCCTTGTCGCGCTTGCGCACATCGCTTTAGAATCTTCCAGGCGAACTATTGTTCGAGAACTTTCTCTAACGGCCCAGGTTCAATGATTAAATATCAAATTACTCTTAACAAAGGTTTCCATCAACGAGGAAACTATGTAAGGAAAGATATGTTAAAAACCTGTAAGTATTTTAAATTTATACATTTCAATAATTGTTATCAATTTTTGTAGAAATGTTTCTATCCTTACGCGTTCTATTTTACAGGGGACAGAAACAACAGGAATCTGTCCAGGTTACGATTGCAGAAAATGTTTTCTGGATACCTTTTTCAGAAAACAAAAATAAAGTTGGCCAGACATATGTGTTTGACCACAATTATCGTAAGAAGAATGTTTTGTCTTGTGCAATACATACAGATGGGGGGGGGGGGTCTCAGAAAACGTCCTTCGCGAAAAACGCGAAAATCAAAATGTCCTATATAATACAGACGACAGTCTTGTTGTAGAAGTCGGGCATGTAGATTAGTGTTGTGATATGGGACGGGTTTTCTCGCGCATGCGCGACTTTTACAGAGACGTATCTATACGTATCTGGTGGTGGCGCAAGAGCAACTAGGGGGCGTAGTGTTCCTAGCGGGAAAAAGCGTAAACATTCATCACGAGACGGACGGACTACGTAGTTTTTAACCGACTTCGAAAAGGAGGAGGTTACTCAATTCGACATGTATGTTAATTTTTTTTTTAATATATGTTCGCCGATTACGCCGAGATGGATGGACCAATCGGAACCAAACCTTTTCCATCTTGTAGGGTATGACTCCCAGTTAGTCCCGTAAAAAAAAATTTTGCATTTCACCACCGCTTGCCCCTTTTTTATTGCAAAAAAGCGTACGATTTCGTCCCCGTTGTGTATGGTCGTCGATTACTCCAAGATGGATGGACCAATCGGAACGAAACCTTTTGCATCTTGTTGAGTATGACCAACAGTTGGTCCCGTAAAAAAAACCAGTTCGGATTTCTTCATTTTTTCCGCTTTTACCGCAAAAAACGTGCTATTTCACGTGTACTCGGCCTGATATCGATGAAACCTAGTATTACATTTTGCGGCCGGGGATGTTTCCACTATGATCCCATTTGCAACATTCCCTTCACTTTCCTGCACTTTCCCCCGCATCCCTGCACTTCCCTTCGCTTCCCTGCACTTCCCTTCACTTCCTTACCTTTTCCTTCAACACCCAACTCTCCCCCTGCCTCTTCCTACCCTCCCTCCCTCCCCTTCTCTTTCATTTCAATCCCTTTCCTTCCCTTCTCTACCTACCCCTGCTGTTCCCTCCATTGCTAATTAACTACTCTTATTGCAATAATTATGTTTCTAGCGTGACGGCGACATGGCAAGTGGTAAGTGCCAATCAAGCAGTATCCTACTTTCCTATATGTTACATCAGACACAGTAAATCCCAGTTGTTACGTGAGATTTGAAAGAATTATGTATAATTTCGTAAATTTTCTGTGGTTTTACGTATTTTACATAATTGATTACTATTTATTCCAATACTATATGATTATTAAGGATTTCAGTAGAGGAGTTAGGTATATTGCAGCGTTAGTATCCATGTTCATGTCTGAAACAAAAGTACATACATGTTTCTGTAGTATAATCGTAGTGAAAAGAAAAAAAACACTCGCACGCACGCGCGGAACACACGCCCGCATGCCCGCGGGTTGTGTGGTTTTACGTATTTTATATACGTACAACGACCCGCGTGCGGGCGTGCGTGCGTGCGCGCGGGCGGTCGGTCGGGCGGGCGGGCGGGGGTGCGTGCGGGCGTGCGGGCGGGCGGGGGTGCGTGCGGGCGTGCGGGCGCGCGGGCGGACGGTCGGGCGGGCGGGCGTGCGTGCGTGCGGGCGGTCGGGCGTTCGGGCGGGCGTGCGTGCGGACGTGTGTGTGCTTTTTATCTTTTTACTACGATTATACTAGAGAGACATGTATGTACTTTTGTTTCAGAAATGAACATGGATACTACCGCTGACAATCGTATGTATACCTTGATTTCATAACGATTAGATATAATATATGAAGAAAGGAACACCGTTATACAGTATGTGGCTATTACTTGGCAGGGAATGCAAAGATCGCCACTAAAAAGCGTGAAATAAAATAATTTTTGTAAAAAAAATATAACCGACTTCGAAATGCACTGAAAAGTATGAAATAATTTTTATTTGATATGTATAAATTCTATTCGGCTCTTTATAACATTGATTAAAGTATTACATTACATTTTAAATACAATGCATACTTTTCGGAGGCGGCGCAAACTTAAAAATGTTCTACATTGGAAATTGTCAAAATACTTCAATCCTTTAACATATTTTCACATTAGCAACATCTTTCATTTACACAATTTGTAATTTTGCGCCGCCTCCGAAAAGTATGCATTGTATTTAAAATCTAATGTAATACTTTAATCAATGTTATAAAGAGCCGAATAGAATTTATACATATCAAATAAAAATTATTTCATACTTTTCAGTGCATTTCGATGTCGGTTATATTTTTTTTTACAAAAATTATTTTAGTACTCGTCATAATACTTCAGTGCATTATGCGCGCATGCGCGTCCAGCCCGGCCCATCTGGCAGCACTGTGGTGACCGCCTTTACCTCGTACAAGACATATTATTCGCTTTAAAAATATACACACACCTTTCGAATGTACACATAAAAATCCAAAAAGTCCACATAAAAGTCCAAAAAAATGTTTACCTAAAAGTCCAAAAAAGCCCACGTAAAAGTCCAAAAAATGTCCACATAAATATCCAAAAAAGTCCACATAAATAACCGAAAAAGTCCAAAAAAAGTCCACATAAATATCTAAAAAAGTCCACATAAACAGTCCAAAAATGTCCACACACGCGCACCGCGATGGTCTCGTTCGCAAAAGTCAACATTAAAGTCCGTACAGAAGTAAAAGTTACAATACATGCTGAAAATGTCCACCTCCTTCACGTACGCACAAACGAAGTCTTTTGTGGAACGATTTCCGAATATTTTTGAATATTTCCCGGTTGCCATTAATTTCTGCACATTTTTCTCTAATTCGTAATTCTAAAGTTCGTATATTTTCTATGGCTTTGTTACGTTCCCGCCCTCAAAATTTCCTTATTTGGAGTTGGCTGCGTACACCCGGTATTAGTCACATCTAGAATTTTCAAGATCAACGCGAAGCAAGGGCGTTGTCCCTCGAAGTCACGTAGCGCACTTCCCCACCACCCTTTTTATCCTGATTTTTGGGTATAAAAAGGGTTGCGGCGAAGGCACTTCGGGTCTAGTCAAAATCTAGGAAGGGCACGTTACCCGTCGGTACGTTTCCCTTACGACGTATTACAACTTAGCGAGATCGGGTTCAAGTCCCCTTCGAGCATTTTCTTTAACCATACAGTACACAGTCTACTGTTAGGCATTTCATTTACGGTTGTAGTCGTCCCCCGTTTTCTCGCGTTCGTTAAAACCGAGAAGGATTAGATTCTTGCTTCGCGGAATCGAAACTAACAAATTCAAATATTTTCAAGTAATCATTGTAACTTAAATTCAAGTTAGAACACCGCGACAAATTACACTTAAACAGTTGTAAGTCCCGGTGCATTAGAATAAACTGAATCAAATAGATTTAGTGTTGATCAATTATAATAAACCGTCCTGAACTTTTTTTTTTTTTTTTTTTTACGTGGAGGAAATCTGAACGGCAGACACCCCCCTGCCGCTCGGGGGAGCGACAGAGGGGTAGTGTGGGGTTCGACCCACTAAAACCTCCACGGCGACCTTCGGACGCTATTTCACCTCTGCCGGATTCGGGGGAGTCACGGGAACGCTTAGAGAACACTACCGCGACTCCCCCTCGCCATGGCCGGTCATCTATCCTTTGATGACCGGCCGCGTCCCGAGGAGGGGGAGTTTACTCCTCCCCCTCCTATGACCACTGGTTCCACAGTGCAGGGAGGCCGCGCCCCGCACCGCTCCGTCCCGGCGGCCGTTTATCAACTACCCAGGGCCCCCGCCCTGGGTAACACGGCCGCCCGGGGGGACGGCGTTAAACATGCCATCCCCCCGCTCCCGTCGACTCAACTTCACGATCTGCTGACGGCGGGGGAACAAGGGGACCCCAAAAGAGATCCACCCCCCGCCGTCAGCTACCCTCCTCATCCCGGGGGCCCTATGGCGCGGCCTCTGGCCGGCCGCACCCGTCGCCGCCCCCGGGTTCTTCGAGCGGGATCGGATCGTTCCCGGTCCCGCTCGGCGGCCTCCTTCTGCTTTATTACTTCCTCGCAGAAAGAGGCCACCTGCTTCCAGTTCCTCTCGCTCTCCAGCATTGCCCCAACTACTGCTGGGAGCGAGAGGTCTCCTCCAATCTCACATCGGAGGACTCGACGCAGCGCTGAAAAGGCGGGGCATTCCTCCAGCGTGTGCTGCGCCGAGTCCTCCTCCTCCCCACAGTGGTGGCAAACCGCCGTCTCCTCCCGTCCTATCCGACACAGGTAGACACCGAAACAGCCGTGTCCGGTGAATACCTG
Source organism: Stelis phaeoptera (assembly GCA_943735885.1). NCBI lineage: Eukaryota > Metazoa > Arthropoda > Insecta > Hymenoptera > Megachilidae > Stelis > Stelis phaeoptera. The sequence continues at coordinate 15,310 of OX030933.1, read as the reverse complement.
TGTCAGACGGTAGGTGAGCCTACCGTGCCGCCGCTCCCGCCACCTTTGCAGGTGTGGCAGGAGGGCCCCGGGGACGCGTTCGCTAGCGTGGGAGGATAACTCCCTGCGCCAAACCTCCCACATGCGCCCCCGGGCCTGGAGTTCCAGCTCCTGGACCGCCTCAGGCTCCAACGGGGCCGCCCGAGCGCTGCGGCAAATGCTATTGCGCCTATAAATATAGGCGCGCACCGCCGCCAGCAGCTCGAAGGGTAGTTCCCCGGCCAGAGCCAGCGCCGCCATAGTGGACGTGGTACGGTACCCGCGGACGAGGCGAATAGCCATCGTCCGCTGTAGCCGACGCAACAGTTGCGTGTTGCGCCGGCTTGCCATCCCGGCCGGTGCCCATATAGGGGCACCATACAAGGCCATGGACCGTACCACGCCTAAGTATAGGCGGCGCACCCAATCCCCAGGTCCCCCGAGATTCGGCAGCAGACGACCCATAGAGGCCGCTGCCTTTTCAACTCGAGGGACGAGGCGGTCGAAATGAGCCTCGAAACTCCAGTGGCTGTCGAGGATGAGTCCCAGATACTTCATCCGGGAACCCACCTCGACACTGGCTCCACCTACCAGGATCCACGACCGCGACGGAGGCTTGGACCGAGGCCGGCCATGAAACCATATGGCCTCGGTCTTCTCCGGGGCTATTCTCAGCCCCAGGTCGTGGATCTTCCGGACGACGGCTGCCACCGCAACCTCCGCTCTTCGGATGGTCCTCCCGAACGTGCTCCCGACGGTCACCACCAGCGTGTCGTCCGCGTAGCAGACTAAGGTGGCGCCGTCGGGAAGCGAGGCCTGCAGGACCGTGTTATACCCGAGATCCCACAGAAGCGGGCCCAAAACGGACCCCTGTGGGACCCCACGGTCCACTTCCCTCCGCATCGTCCCGTCCCGGCCCGGGAATTCTATCCCCCTGTCCCGCAAGTAATCCCCGATCACCGCCTGAAGGTAGGGAGGCACTTGGTGACGTACCAGTGCCTCCCTTATGGCGGGCCAGGGCAGGGTGTTGAAGGCGTTGACGATGTCAAGGGACACCGCCAAACACACCCCGCCCCTGCTGACAGCGTTATCCGAGAGGGACTTGACGCGATCGACCGCATCTACAGTCGATCGTCCCTCCCGGAATCCAAACTGGCTGTCAGCCAGATCGGGGCCAACGCGGGACAGATGGCTGGTGAGGCGGGCGGCAATGATGCGTTCAAACATCTTGCCCGCCTCATCCAGCAGACAAATGGGCCGGTACGCGGAGGGAGAATCCGCAGGCCTCCCCTCCTTTCTCAGGAGGACCATCCTACTCTCCTTCCAGAGGTCGGGGAACACCCCCGATCTCAGGCACTCCTCAAAGAGGGCCTTCATCCGCCCCCCAGGACGCGCAAAGCGAGCGCCCAGGCTCGGCCGGGTATCCCATCGGGCCCCGGGGCGGTGTTGTTGCCCCGGAGCCAGCGGATGACACCGACCATCTCCTCCTCGGTGACCCCCACGTCGGAGGACGTGTAACGTGCCTCCGCCTCGGGTCGGGGTCGGGACAACTCCCCACCAGGGGGGAATAACGTGTCCACGACCCTCCCGAGAAACTGGGGGTCGAGGCTCTCTGAAATGGGAGGCGCCCAGGGACGTAAACGTCCCATCACCAACTTATAAGGGCGCCCCCACGGATCTTTGTTCAGAGAGCCGAGGAGATCCTTCCATGCCTGGGCTTTCGCTCGCTTGATGGCCAGCTGCAGGGCGACTACCTTCTCCCTGTAGTCCCCGTACAGCTGGGCAGCCCGATGTTCATCTCGTCGTCGTCGTCGACGGGCGCGGGTGTACTGGCGTCGCGCGCGGACGCACTGCGTGCGTAGCTCCGCGATTTCGCTCGACCACCAGTACACCGCCTTCCTCGGATGGACCCTGGCCCGGGGCATAGCGACGTCACATATGGACGTCATAGCACCCCGGAACCATCGGGCTTCCACCCGCCCGTCGACAGGCCCGGCCGGTTGTTCGGGCCAGGCCACGACTTGGGCTGCCGCCATCAGCGCGTCCCGGTCCAGGCGCCGTAGCGCCCATCGCGGTGGTGGCTGCTGTCCTCCCGGGCGACGTCGGGGCGTCGCTTGGGGGGCAGCGGAGAGGTCGATCACGATGTATCGATGATCCGATAACGACTCGACCTCTTCCGCCACCCTCCACCCCGAAACACGTCGCGCGGCGGGGGGCGTTGCCCATGACAGGTCAACGATAGATCCCCCGTTGTGCCGCACGCACGTGTGGACGGAGCCCGTGTTTAGCAAACGGAGCTCCAGTCCCGCCGCCCAGCCGAGCACCTCCATGCCCCTCGAGTCTGTCCTGGGAGACGACCAGGACGTGGCCTTTGCGTTAAAGTCTCCCAGGACGAGTACCGGACGGGGGTGGCAGCGGGAGACGCATCTCCCCAACCCGTCCAGGTACTCTTCAAAATGCTCGAGGGGCCAACTCGGAGGTGCATATACCGCCACCACCGCGAAGCCCTCCCACTCTACAGCCAGGTAACCCCGCCCACGCTCCAGCAGCGTGCACGTCGGGGCACCTGGCCTCCCTCCCCAGAGGGTGGCGACGGAGCCCGCGGAGTCCCCCATCCAGCTTGGATGGTTGGGGACTCTATATGGCTCCGCCACCACGGCCAACCCGGCCCCCTGCTCGGCCATGGTCTGCATCAGCAGATCCTGAGCTCTGGCCGAGCAGTTCAGGTTGACCTGGAGTACGGGGCCAGCGGGCCCCATCACTCCACCTCTGGGGCAACCTCCATGGCCGTCGCCGTAGCGGCGGCCGTAGGGGCCTTGTCCGGTCCGCCTTCCACGGGTGCAGTGGGGGCTGATGCGCCCGCCACTGCCGCTGGGGCGGGGGCCGCTGCCTTGGCCCCCGCCCTCTTCTTCTTCCCGGTCTTCGCCTTGCTGCCGGCCGCCTTGGCAGCACTGGCAGGGCACCCCCGACCCCCGAGGCGGTGCGCTGACGGTCTCCCCTGGTCCGAACACACGGAGCACTTCGGGGGAGCCGTACAGGCGCTCGCCGCATGACCCGGGTCGCCGCACACATAGCAGCGACCCGTGCGGTCCACCTCATTTGTGCACCGCTGCCTGGTATGACCCAGTTCTAGGCAGCGGTAGCACTGCAGGGGTCGGGCCTGGAGGGCCTCGACCGTTGCCTGGGTCCACCCGACCAACACCTTCCCAGCTACCGCCAGTTTCCTGGCTGCAGCGGCCGGGCATCGGACCCATAGGGTGCCAAGACCGGAGGCGGAAGACCGGATATTTCCGGTCTGCACCTCCTCCTTCCAGCACCCTCCAGTCGCAGCGACGGTCGCCGCAACGTCGTCCGGGGTGGAACCGTCGACCAGGCCGCGGATCCTCAGTTCCGCCGTCTTGGTCGGCCTGGCCACCTTCACCCCGGTGCCCTCCAGTGCCTCTGCCATCTTGGCCGCCAGTGCGTCGGCCTTCGCAGCACCATCTTTGCCGGCGACCTCCAGAACGAGGCCGCCAGTCACTGCCCTCCTCGGCTTTAGGGAGGCGATGCCCATGTCCGCCAGGTTTATCTTCGACCTGGCGGTCGCCATCGCCTCCGCATAAGACACCTTCCCCCCCTTCGGGACCGTCAAGGTGACGGCCGCTGTCCGGGGGGGACGCGCCGGGAGGGCCTTCTTCGTCTGCCCAGCAGCTCCCTTCGCTTTCCTCTTCATGCCGCTGGCCCTCGTCGTGGCTGGAGCCTTTTTGCCGGACTGTTCCGGGCGGGTGGGGGCTGCGGCGGCGGCCGTTGCAACAGCCGCGGCCCGACGCCGCTCCTTTCGGCCCACGACCTTAGCCCACTCTTCCGCTGGGGGTCGGGGGGCTGTCGCCTTTAGCGGCTGTGGCGCCGCCTTGGCCTCCTTAGTCGCTGCGCTCGGCGCTTTGCTCGGACCCGCACGCTGGGCGGGCCCGTTGTCCTCCTTTTTCCTCTTCGCCGGCGGTTTGGCCGGCGCAGAGGGAGCGGCTGTGGGTGCCGCGCGTGCTGAGCCCGCCAGCGGCCCAAGCTCCCTCCTGAACGACGCCAGCTTGGCGTCGATCAGGGAGCTGATCTGCTGAAGCAGGTCATTGGCCGCTGGCACTGACCGTGTGGGCTCCACTGGCGGGGGAGCCGGCGCCGTCCTAGTTGAAGGCGCCGAGCGCCGCGTGGGCGTCGGCGGCGTTGGTGGCCGTCGGAGCGGCGACGGCTGCCGCGATGGCGAAGGTGGTCGCGGCGGCGGGGGCATCAATGCCCGACCGCTCTCCACCTCTTGGCGGAGGCGGGCCAACTCGGCCCGCATCTCCGCCAGTTGACCGCGGAGGAGGAAATTCTCCTCCTCCAACTTCCGCGTAGAAGCGCTGGCAGACCTCGTGGCCAGCTCCGACACTGCCGCTCGGGTGTTCAGAGCGGCCAACCGCAGAGCACGTGCTAAATTACCCTTTAGGCCCTTTGAGATACCGGCCACCTTCTCCACGTCGGCCTGGGCCTCTAGGACAGCAGCTGCTACATCTGCTGTCGGGCGCTGGCGTAGGTCTCGCGCCACCGCCGTTTCATCAGGTAAGGGGATTGCCCCCTTACTTGGTTTGCGCGGGGGGGCGGACGGATCGAGAATACTCTCCGCCTCCCGCGTTTCTGCCTCCAGGCGGCACGCCTCCGCGTATTTCAGCTTGGCCTCCGCGAGACCAACATACTCCCCCGTCGTAGGCGGCCGGCCTCTCCTTTTGCTCGATGCGACCGACGACGTCCTGCTCGTCGTCGATCGTACGGACTCGAAGGAGGCGTCCGAGTCCGCATCACTGTCCTCCTCGCCGTCGGTGGGAGGTGCGCAGCGCTTGCCGCTGCGCATTGTGCGGCCCTCCCCCGATGTCCCCTCCTTCGCCTCTCCGAGTTCGGTGGTAAGACGGGAGAGGCAGGAATCCCCTATCCTCTCCGCGCCATCGGCACACCGAACCGGAGACTGGTCCCGGTCTCCACTCGCATCGCGCGACCGAGGCCGTGGCCTCGGAACGGCGATGCGCTCCAAACGGACGGTGGGAGTCCCAGCCGTCACGCCTTCACTTGTAGCATGGGATGCTACACAGGCCAAGTGGTCCACCTGTGCAGCACTGCAGTCGTTGGATAACGACGTCCGGGGGCCTGCTTGCGCACCCACAACGGACGGCGGTACTGGGGTTCCGAGCCCCTGCACCGTAGTCAATACTCCTGATCCTGAATTCTCCATGGTTGGTTTATTGTTCAGGGTTCCTTCCCTTAGTCCATTTGGTCCGCGACTGCTTATTCGTCACCCCGAAGGATGCTTATTTCGCAGCTAACCAACATATCTGCTGGCCGTTCCCCTATCCACCACCTGGGGACGCGCCGGGTTGCGGTGGACATCCGTGCCCGGAGTGCCTAAACTACTTGGCGTTACCTTTTTTTACATGTAGTGTACTTTTTGTGGGTTCTCATACTTCTACCTAATACAATTTTTTTTTTATTTAATTAGATTTTTTTTTTACAAATAACAGAATTAATAAACCAGTTACTAAGTATTAACAAAAGTAAATGTGGAAATAACTAAATTAACATCTAAGCAAGCTCGCACACAGATGATGACTAATATATTATTACTGTTATTGTAATTGCTTATCAGCATATACCTACATAGGAACCTATATACATTTTTTGTTTGTTTATTTATTTTAGTCAACTACTTATATTTTATTGTTGTTACTATCGTTATCTATGTTATTTAATTATTTATCCGCTAACACGGTTCATCGGCACTCTCGGAATTATCTTCACCAGCCCACTCGCCTTTCCATAACCGTAGACGATCTTTTGGCGCTATTTGAGGTTTACCACTTTTTCCAACGATTTCGTATCTATCGTTCTCCATTACTTTTAAAATTCTAAAGGGTCCCAAATACTTTGCTTCTAATTTAGCTTTGCGCGTATCGGACGGTCGTACAAAAACGGTGTCTCCCTCTTTATATTCAATATTATTTCTACGCGTATTATTGAAACGTTTATTTTGTGACTCGGCGTTTTTCATTAATCATTCTGCCGCAAGGGCTCTATCCGCGAGCAAGTCAATTTGCTCCCCTGTATTCGGTATCTCTCTCTCGGCTTCTACCGCGCTACCCGCACTGCGCTTTATTCCGAACAATAATCGCATGGGTGAGAATCCGGTTGAACTTTGTACAGTAGTATTTAACGACAGTTGAATTTTTGATAATTTGTTCGGCCATTCTGTACAATTTATTGTTTCGGCTGTAAGCAAATTTATGACGGTAGACACGTAGCGTTCCGCCTGTCCGTTCGCTCGAGGAGCACCAGTAGCGATTAGGTGTAACTCCACCCCGTGTTTACGAAAGAATTGCTCTAGAGGTTTATAAGTAAAATTCGTCGCTCGGTCGAGGACCACCCGTCGCGGCGTTCCAAATAGGGATAGACGGTCACGAAATACTTGCAACGTCTCAGTACCGCTTAAAGACTTTAAAGGAATCAACTGCACGTATCTCGTGAACGCATCGACAATCAACAAAATATGTTTGTACCCGTCTCGAGATTCAGCAAACGGGCCCACGCAATCACAATGAATCGTATCGAAAGGAATCGGAAGTTTAGGTATTGAGTGTAGTAAACCCTGTTTCGGACCAGTATGTTTCTTCGCGACGGTACAAGTGATGCAATGGTCAATGTACTTCCTAACGAAACCCCTCATACGAGGAAACCAATATTTTTGAGCAATGCGATCATACGTCTTGTCGTAACCCAGATAGCAATTTTCATCGTGATATAAGCGTAATAACCCGATCCGACTTCCTTTCGGTATGTAACTGCGATATACCGTACGTCCATTATCTTTGAGTATTTTCCTGCATAAAATATTGTGGCGGATGTCGTAATCACTACAAATCGATTCTTTATTGCGAATCCGTTTTAATACATTCTGAGTCTCTTCGTCGTTGTTTTGGGCTATCTCTAACCATGACCCCTCACAAATTACATTTACCCGGGGGTCTTAGGTGGGTTTCTACTAAGATAGTCCACATGTTCAACGTATTTCCCTTTCCTATATTCGAGCTCAAAAGTGAAATCCTGTAAATAGACCCACCATCGGGCAATGCGCGGCAATAAATCTTTTTTTGTACTGGTGGCCTTAATCGCATTACAGTCGGTGATGATTTTAAACTTAATCCCTAACAAATACACTCTAAAGTATTTAAGGGCATTTACGATAGCTAACGTTTCCAACTCGTACGAGTGATAACGTGATTCTTCCAGAGTTGTACGTCTACTGAAATACGCGACAACCCGTAATTCTCTATCTAGTCGTTGGAATAATATTGCGCCGTAACCGATCGTACTCGCGTCGGTATGAAGCTCCGTTTCTCGCGCAGGATCAAAAATGACTAATAACGGTTGCGAACTAAGCTTGTCTAAAATATATTGACGCGCGCTTTCTTGTTGCTGCCCCCATTGCCATGGCTGTTCTTTCTTTAATAATTTAGTAATGGGAGATGCCCGCGAAGCAAATTCTGGTACGAACTTACGGAAATAACTGGCTAAACCCATGAACTGCCGTACTTGTCGTACATTCATGGGAACAGGGGCTTCGAGCAGCGCTTTAAGCTTATCTTTTCCAGGTCGAATGCCGTCGGCGGACACTTCCCGGCCCAAATATTCGATCGTGGTTTGGAAAAACTTGCGCTTTTTGGGATTTAATGTAAACCCACCTTCCGATAATGCCTTCAATACTAAGTCTAATCTCTCCAGCCCTTCTTCGATCGTTTCAGAAGGGATAAGAATATCATCTAAATAGACGAGGGCGATGGTGTTCCGCAAAGTGCCAAGCGCTTTGTTAATGGCTCGTTGAAACACGGCTGGAGCGTTAGTTAAACCGAAGGGCATCCGTAAATATTCATAATGTCCGTCCGGAGTCACGAACGCGGTCTTTTCGATCAAGTCAAGCGCGATTGGAATTTGGTGGAAACCCGATTCCATATCAAGTGTAGTAAAATATTTGCCCTTGCCCAATCGGTCCAGCTGGTCATCAATCAACGGCAACGGGTAACGATCTTTGACAGTAATTCTATTTAAAGCGCGATAATCGACGCACATGCGATCCGTACCGTTCTTTTTCTTTACCAAAATGATTGGGCTCGCATACGGAGACGCACTCTCGCGAATAATATTGCCATTCAGCAAATCAGTAATTATCGCACGTACCTTTTCTCGTTCTACAGCAGACAAACGGTAGGGGTGATAGCTTATTACCTGGTCGCTCTTAGATACTATCTTCATTTCGCCAGTCGACACATGTCGGGTGCCATCACTAGGAGCTATCATGTGTTGATACCTTTTCAGCAGCACATCCAGGGCATCTTGTTCGTCAGACTTACAGGAGCATACCGCGTAACACTGTGATGTATTTTCCTCCTCCCGGGGTCTAGACGTCACCTTGACGCGCTGAAAGCTCGTGCCCTCCGCATCCGTCACCATCCGCAGGTCGTCATGCTCCAGGATATTTCTCCCCACGATTGAGTCGTATGTTATATTATCGTCAGCTACCACAAAGAAATCCAACTCCGCAGTTACGTCCTCCGCTTGGACTACGACCGTGGTGCGGCCCAGCGTCGTAACGCTCGAGTTTCCCAGTCCTCGCACCACTGTAGTAGAGATGGCGGTGGTCGGCTGCTCCCAGGCCCGGCGTCCTCGGTGTCCGACTGCCGGTCGCTCCCAAGGCGGCTGCTGGGTGGAGGCACGGCGACCGGTCAGCCGGTTGGCCAGCGAAGGTGGTGGACCCATCTGGCCCCTCCCCCCCCCCCCCTGGGTGGAGGTCCCTACGACCGGCGGCGGCGATGTTTCGTCGTGGCGGAGTGTGAGGCGGTCGGCCGCAAAAAAAAAAAACACATACGCACACGCACTCACACACTCATACACACAAACATCCGCGTACCGGAGGCGAGGACTCGCCGGAGCGGAGGGAGCTGGGCGCGCCAACGTTTCGTAACGAGGCCAAAATTTGCCTCGTTACATGTGATATCATCTCTTTTATCGGCAGAATATGAATACATATATAAAGAATTGAGAGAAATACACCAATTTCATAGTACGGTATTTTTGTAAAGTAAATGTTTTCATAAAGATAAAATAATCTTCGTGTTACACATTTCTTTGTATAGATTATATCTTAATTTTAGGAAGCGTGCACTTGGCGCCTTTTTGTACTTTTTTCAAAAAGTATTTTTCTAGGACACCGACAGACGCCATAACACTCAACCGACCCATCGCTCTCTCGGCCGAAACACCGCAGTTGCACCCGTGACAACATCAGGATTAAAATCGAAGTCAGAATCACTCGCGCGACAACCGAAGAAAAACACAAACAAAAAGAACAGGATTCGGGCTAGGACAACCATCCACCACCAGGATAATATCGCAAACCAGCTATCGCTAACAATGTAATAATTACAAATTAACGAACAGTCACTCGCCTGTTAGAAATTTTCGAAGTGACTCGTTACAAGGTTCTGGGGTAAGTGCCAAGAGGTTCATCATGGTTCTCTTACCAGAAGGTACGTCACCTTCCCCACTCCGTGGCCAGATCCTTCGAGAAATCCCTTATCGCCCTGCACGCGCCACGCAGCACCATGACGTCGGGTCATCAGCCACGAGGCACGGTTCGTTCGGCGATCCTCAAAAGAAGGGTATCGGACTTTAATCATAACATCCGCGACTCTTAGAATTCGTCGCGGTCCTAGCTATCGGATACCACCGATCCTTCGTCCGATGACAGACTTAGGTCCTCGAAAGTACGTCGAAGCCCCATGGTGCAACGACCCTGACACGTGTATCACCTTTGTACACGGGTCGACGCTAACACGCCCGAATCATCATATTCTTCGGCCGAAAATCCGTCAATGCATTCGTCGCACCAATAACGAATCAAAATCATAATCGACCGTCCAACGGCCAGGCAAATGAGCAGGAAGAGGACGAGAACTCAAATTGCAAACGTCTATCCGGCGTAAAGATTATTTCGCGAGTCAATTATTAATTGATTAATCAACTTCAACCTCCTGCCCCTTTACTCTTTAGAATGCCGCGATCTCGGGCGGACAGGATATAATGTAAATACAAGAAAGATAGCAAACCGGCACAATTTAATGTTTTAAGCCGCGTCAAGTTTAAAATTAAAATTTCCGCACATATTCATGCTTGCACGTCCAATGATAAAAATAAATAATAAATTGACAAATACGAAAGAACGAGCCGGCCGAAATTACAAGAAAATACTACAATGTAAAATCAACGAACAGGTACTCGCCCGAATTATTCTACTCTTTGACCGAAAACCGCCAATGCATCCGTCGCATTATTAAAATCGATATCACATCAAAATCATAATCGCCCGTCCGACGGCCAAGCAAATAAACAGGAAAAGGAAGAGAATTCACATTGAAAACGTCTATTCGGCATAAAGATTGTTTCGCGGGTCAATTATTAATCAATTAATCACTTCAAATTCCTATTCCTTTACTCTTTAGAATGCAGGCGACCACGAACAAACACGGACAATATAAAGAAAGATAGCGAACCGATACAATTTAATGATTGAGCCGTGTCAAAAAAAAAAGAAAAAAAAAAAAAAAATCTAAAATTTCCGCGCACATCCATGCTTCCACGTCCGATGATTAAAATAGATAAATAAATTGACAAATGCGAAAGAACGAGCCGTCCGAAATTACCCGGGGCCGGGGCCCTGGGTAGTTGATGAACGGCCACCGGGATGGAGCGGTGCGGGGCGCGGCCACTCTGCACTACGGAAACAGAGGTCTTAGGGGGAGTTTACTCCTCCCCCTCCTTGGGACGCGGCCGATCAGCAAAGGCTAGCTAACCGGCCATGGCGAGGGGGAGCCGCGGTAGTGTTCTCGGAGAGTCCCCGTGGCTCCCCCGAATCCGCCCTATGCGGTATAGCGTCCGAAGGTCGCCGTGGAGGTTTTAGTGGGTCGAACACCACACTACCCCTCTGTCGCTCCCCCGAGCGGCAGAGGGATGTCTGCCGTTTAAAAAAAAAAAAAAAAAAAAAAAAAAAAAAAAAGGGTTGGCTTTTTTTTTTTTTTTTTCCCGGTTTCCATTTTCGTGGTCGCTCGTAAAAGTTGATGCATTCGTCATGGTGTGTGGCAAGTGGTTAGGTTTTTTTTTTTTTTTTTTTTTTTGACAGGTCGGTTCTGAGTGGTACGACGCAAAGGCAAAGGCAAAGGCAAAGGCAAAGGCAAAGGCAAAGGCAAAGGCAAAGGCAAAGGCAAAGGCAAAGGCAAAGGCAAAGGCAAAGGCAAAGGCAAAGGCAAAGGCAAAGGCAAAGGCAAAGGCAAAGGCAAAGGCAAAGGCAAAGGCAAAGGCAAAGGCAAAGGCAAAGGCAAAGGCAAAGGCAAAGGCAAAGGCAAAGGCAAAGGCAAAGGCAAAGGCAAAGGCAAAGGCAAAGGCAAAGGCAAAGGCAAAGGCAAAGGCAAAGGCAAAGGCAAAGGCAAAGGCAAAGGCAAAGGCAACGAGGCGACAACCGAGGCGACAACCGAGGCGACAACCGAGGCGACAACCGAGGCGACAACCGAGGCGACAACCGAGGCGACAACCGAGGCGACAACCGAGGCGACAACCGAGGCGACAACCGAGGCGACAACCGAGGCGACAACCGAGGCGACAACCGAGGCGACAACCGAGGCGACAACCGAGGCGACAACCGAGGCGACAACCGAGGCGACAACCGAGGCGACAACCGAGGCGACAACCGAGGCGACAACCGAGGCGACAACCGAGGCGACAACCGAGGCGACAACCGAGGCGACAACCGAGGCGACAACCGAGGCGACAACCGAGGCGACAACCGAGGCGACAACCGAGGCGACAACCGAGGCGACAACCGAGGCGACAACCGAGGCGACAACCGAGGCGACAACCGAGGCGACAACCGAGGCGACAACCGAGGCGACAACCGAGGCGTTACAGACAGGGGCAGTTACAGACAGGGGCAGTTACAGACAGGGGCAGTTACAGACAGGGGCAGTTACAGACAGGGGCAGTTACAGACAGGGGCAGTTACAGACAGGGGCAGTTACAGACAGGGGCAGTTACAGACAGGGGCAGTTTACATGTTAGGGGTTAGGTTTACATGTTAGGGGTTAGGTTTACATGTTAGGGGTTAGGTTTACATGTTAGGGGTTAGGTTTACATGTTAGGGGTTAGGTTTACATGTTAGGGGTTAGGTTTACATGTTAGGGGTTAGGTTTACATGTTAGGGGTTAGGTTTACATGTTAGGGGTTAGGTTTACATGTTAGGGGTTAGGTTTACATGTTAGGGGTTAGGTTTACATGTTAGGGGTTAGGTTTACATGTTAGGGGTTAGGTTTACATGTTAGGGGTTAGGTTTACATGTTAGGGGTTAGGTTTACATGTTAGGGGTTAGGTTTACATGTTAGGGGTTAGGTTTACATGTTAGGGGTTAGGTTTACATGTTAGGGGTTAGGTTTACATGTTAGGGGTTAGGTTTACATGTTAGGGGTTAGGTTTACATGTTAGGGGTTAGGTTTACATGTTAGGGGTTAGGTTTACATGTTAGGGGTTAGGTTTACATGTTAGGGGTTAGGTTTACATGTTAGGGGTTAGGTTTACATGTTAGGGGTTAGGTTTACATGTTAGGGGTTAGGTTTACATGTTAGGGGTTAGGTTTACATGTTAGGGGTTAGGTTTACATGTTAGGGGTTAGGTTTACATGTTAGGGGTTAGGTTTACATGTTAGGGGTTAGGTTTACATGTTAGGGGTTAGGTTTACATGTTAGGGGTTAGGTTTACATGTTAGGGGTTAGGTTTACATGTTAGGGGTTAGGTTTACATGTTAGGGGTTAGGTTTACATGTTAGGGGTTAGGTTTACATGTTAGGGGTTAGGTTTACATGTTAGGGGTTAGGTTTACATGTTAGGGGTTAGGTTTACATGTTAGGGGTTAGGTTAGGGTTAGGGTTAGGTTAGGGTTAGGTTAGGGTTAGGTTAGGGTTAGGTTAGGGTTAGGTTAGGGTTAGGTTAGGGTTAGGGTTAGGTTAGGGTTAGGGTTAGGTTAGGGTTAGGTTAGGGTTAGGGTTAGGGTTAGGGTTAGGGTTAGGTTAGGGTTAGGGTTAGGGTTAGGGTTAGGGTTAGGGTTAGGTTAGGGTTAGGGTTAGGTTAGGGTTAGGGTTAGGGTTAGGGTTAGGTTAGGGTTAGGTTAGGGTTAGGTTAGGGTTAGGTTAGGGTTAGGGTTAGGGTTAGGTTAGGGTTAGGGTTAGGGTTAGGGTTAGGGTTAGGGTTAGGTTAGGGTTAGGGTTAGGTTAGGGTTAGGTTAGGTTAGGGTTAGGTTAGGGTTAGGTTAGGGTTAGGTTAGGGTTAGGTTAGGGTTAGGGTTAGGGTTAGGGTTAGGGTTAGGGTTAGGGTTAGGTTAGGGTTAGGGTTAGGTTAGGGTTAGGTTAGGGTTAGGGTTAGGTTAGGGTTAGGGTTAGGGTTAGGTTAGGGTTAGGTTAGGGTTAGGTTAGGGTTAGGTTAGGGTTAGGGTTAGGGTTAGGGTTAGGGTTAGGGTTAGGGTTAGGGTTAGGGTTAGGGTTAGGGTTAGGGTTAGGGTTAGGTTAGGGTTAGGGTTAGGGTTAGGTTAGGGTTAGGGTTAGGGTTAGGGTTAGGGTTAGGGTTAGGTTAGGGTTAGGGTTAGGTTAGGGTTAGGGTTAGGGTTAGGTTAGGGTTAGGTTAGGGTTAGGGTTAGGGTTAGGGTTAGGGTTAGGTTAGGGTTAGGGTTAGGGTTAGGGTTAGGGTTAGGTTAGGGTTAGGTTAGGGTTAGGTTAGGGTTAGGTTAGGGTTAGGGTTAGGGTTAGGGTTAGGGTTAGGGTTAGGGTTAGGGTTAGGGTTAGGGTTAGGTTAGGGTTAGGTTAGGGTTAGGGTTAGGGTTAGGGTTAGGTTAGGGTTAGGGTTAGGGTTAGGTTAGGGTTAGGGTTAGGGTTAGGGTTAGGGTTAGGTTAGGGTTAGGGTTAGGGTTAGGGTTAGGGTTAGGTTAGGGTTAGGGTTAGGTTAGGGTTAGGTTAGGGTTAGGTTAGGGTTAGGGTTAGGGTTAGGTTAGGGTTAGGTTAGGGTTAGGTTAGGGTTAGGTTAGGGTTAGGTTAGGGTTAGGTTAGGGTTAGGGTTAGGTTAGGGTTAGGGTTAGGTTAGGGTTAGGTTAGGGTTAGGTTAGGGTTAGGGTTAGGTTAGGGTTAGGGTTAGGGTTAGGTTAGGGTTAGGTTAGGGTTAGGTTAGGGTTAGGTTAGGGTTAGGGTTAGGTTAGGGTTAGGTTAGGGTTAGGTTAGGGTTAGGTTAGGGTTAGGTTAGGGTTAGGGTTAGGGTTAGGGTTAGGGTTAGGGTTAGGGTTAGGGTTAGGTTAGGTTAGGGTTAGGTTAGGGTTAGGGTTAGGGTTAGGTTAGGGTTAGGTTAGGGTTAGGTTAGGGTTAGGGTTAGGGTTAGGTTAGGGTTAGGTTAGGGTTAGGTTAGGGTTAGGGTTAGGGTTAGGGTTAGGTTAGGGTTAGGTTAGGGTTAGGGTTAGGGTTAGGGTTAGGGTTAGGGTTAGGTTAGGGTTAGGGTTAGGGTTAGGGTTAGGGTTAGGGTTAGGTTAGGGTTAGGTTAGGGTTAGGGTTAGGTTAGGGTTAGGGTTAGGTTAGGGTTAGGGTTAGGGTTAGGTTAGGGTTAGGGTTAGGGTTAGGGTTAGGGTTAGGTTAGGGTTAGGTTAGGGTTAGGTTAGGGTTAGGGTTAGGTTAGGGTTAGGGTTAGGTTAGGGTTAGGTTAGGGTTAGGTTAGGGTTAGGGTTAGGTTAGGGTTAGGGTTAGGTTAGGGTTAGGTTAGGGTTAGGGTTAGGTTAGGGTTAGGGTTAGGGTTAGGTTAGGGTTAGGTTAGGGTTAGGTTAGGGTTAGGGTTAGGGTTAGGGTTAGGGTTAGGGTTAGGTTAGGGTTAGGGTTAGGGTTAGGGTTAGGGTTAGGGTTAGGGTTAGGGTTAGGGTTAGGGTTAGGGTTAGGGTTAGGGTTAGGTTAGGGTTAGGTTAGGGTTAGGTTAGGGTTAGGTTAGGGTTAGGTTAGGGTTAGGGTTAGGGTTAGGTTAGGGTTAGGTTAGGGTTAGGGTTAGGGTTAGGTTAGGGTTAGGTTAGGGTTAGGGTTAGGGTTAGGTTTAGGGTTAGGTTAGGGTTAGGGTTAGGGTTAGGGTTAGGGTTAGGGTTAGGTTAGGGTTAGGTTAGGGTTAGGTTAGGGTTAGGTTAG